>OX336352.1:296601-1780976 GCA_946902875.1 Nematopogon swammerdamellus | reverse complement strand
GATTCACTAAGCTATGGGAAACAGGGCCTCTAATCCGGCCATTCTCTTACACTTATCTGCCTACTGTATATTACATAAGTTACAGCTTTGTTTCGTGGATTGTAAATACTGAGTAGGTATGAAGGTATAGGTAACTTGAATTTTCAAGATCTGTTGGGACAGAGGGTTTTTGTTCAGTGTGGCCGACACAACCAATGGGAAGCACTGACATGGCACCTAGTTCTCCAACTGTAATGGGTTTACGCCACCAGTGTCGTAGGTGAGGTAGCTGACCGTGTTATGTTAAAATACATTTATCTATATGCATTTATGCTGCTTGGATTGTATGTAGTTTGTATTGTATTTGATGTGTATAGGTATATAAAGTATGTTTTCCTTATTCCTTAACTTGCACTTTAAATACAACAATAATTAGACAGCAATTGTAATGCAATGCATTTGTTTAATTTTATAATTAGTTTGTATTGTTTTTATTTTTATTCTTAAGGTCTAATGTAATTGAAAAACTAAATATTGAGTGTAATATTTATTATATTTTAAATTAAATAAATTTTTAACTTGAAATGATGTATTATTTACAAGTGTATTTCTCAAACTTTCAATAGGGAAGTAATTAACGGGTGACTAATTTAAGGTGCAAAATTAGTAATAAGATCTCAAAAATAGGAGAAAGTAGAGGAACAATAAGAAGCATCCGACTGGAAATGCACTGTTCATTTACGTATCAAAATAAAATTATAAATTACATTCAAGATTACCTAAATAATAAAATATCTACGCCAAAACATTAATTTTAGATATAAATAGGTAGGTAGGTATGTATAAAGAGACACAAACACCACACACCCTGACACACAAACACACACACACACATACACTACGCACCACAAAACACCACACCTCACACCTTTAGACACCTATGTTTATGCCCTACGCAAACATAAATAAAAAAAATATAAGTGTATGTATATTGTGAATAGCTGTATGTGTTCTAATATAAATAAATAAATTGACGTTCTAAATAATAAAATTGGTATAATATAGGTATTGTCACGTTGCAGATTTCTGCCTCTATGGTGTCTGAACGTTTGGCTACGATTCGTTTTGCCGGATTGCTGCGAGGCTGTTTTGGTGCAGCGCTCGCGAGGACCTGATCTCCGCGCCGCGGCCAGAGTGGATAGACCATCCGACCGCCCATATGGAACCACGCGAAGATAAGTGACTCGCCTAATGATATGGACCCTAAGTGAAATGTAGTTTACTGTTTACTTTAGGAATGTTAGTTTAAGAGTGTCAAAAATGTTAAAATAATTAAACTAGTAAGTTGATTCGATCACAGCTCTTTATTGAATTTCTCCTTCACACACGAACCCCACTCTCCTTTTGAATGTTAAGCACACGAAGGCTGGAACACAGTATTTTTAGTCGCGAGCGCAAGCTCGTGATCTGCGCGCCTCTTCTACCGAGTAGCGGTGTGACAGTATGAACTCAATAGAATAGAATAGTGATTAATTCAATTGAAGTTTAGTACATATTGTGACGAAGCAGATTATTGCTTCAGGCCATATTAGTTTTAAATGTTAGAAAATGAAAAAGTTAGGTTGTCAAAAATTTTTGACAGGTAGACAGGAATTTTTGTGTTGGAAAGAAAAAGGAGTGATGGTGAAGAAAAGGATTTGAATAATTTGCTCTATATGTAGAGTATACTGCAATCTATTAGAGCAGCTCCGCTCGCTGCAGGCAGGCTAGACGTTTATGCTAGTTGGGTGCCCCGACGTCGGTATCCACTGTTGGACCGAAAACATTGTGTGGTTGAGCCAGTCAGCCGACGATTTGGTGAGCGTTTGCCGCAGCAACCACGAGTATCAGCTGCGCACCAGATTTTGCAACAGGACCGCCACAATATACTAGTCCCTTACGTCTTCTCCACCTCGCTCGAATAGACCCAGCCTTTATGTCAGTTGCGGGGAAACAGCGCATGCACTCCGATAGCAGTTCCTTCATCGTCCACAACACCGGCCGGATTCGTTATTATGAATTTAGCTAAGTTAAATTAAGACTAATCATACTGTAACACGTGCGTGGAGATGTTTTTGTGTAAACTTTATTTGTGTTGCTAAGTTGATGTGGCGATCGTGGCAGCAAGCAAGCAACGTCGCGCTTAGCTTGCTTACCGCGCATGTTCATGCATTAATATTTGTTGTTTTACCTTAGCTTACTAAGATTATTGTGGTAGCAGTTGAATTAATTTAAGCTGAATTAGCGCCAATTTTCCATCACGACTGAGGCCACGAAGGTATCAATTAAATTCTATTAACAATTTAATCTAGTTTTTTTATTTGACCATCCTTCCCGGTTTTATTTTTTTTGTCACTCAAGCTACCACCGATTCTCAAACTTTTATTGGCCGGATGGCAGCTGACCCGGGCCGTCCGTGTCAATATATTGTAACACATTAACGCATAGAGACAATAACAATGTGCTTATATAAAGTTAATTACCTACTTTGATAAACGCTTTTACAATCACACACATTTAAACGACAGGAGAAAGGTGCATGACGTTAAGTCTGCGGGAACAAAAACGGCGAGAGGTCGTAGACGATGGTGGAAGCCAAGATGGAACCAACAGTCTCTCCTCCTGCAGTGCCGTGGGACGCGTCGCCGGTACTCGGCTAGTTCCGTGCGTCCATTTACTTATGTTATGAGATAACACGTCATTTTTTAAACTTCTAGGACGTGAGAAATCCTTGTTGTAAATTGAGCAATGATGAGGTCTTCCACCAGTGTGACTCAACAGGTACCTTTTTAATTTATTTGCGAAATTCTTATTGCATATCTAATTGAAATTTTATAACACTTTATTAAATGCCTTTATCAATTAATTTATACATGATATAAGGACTCACTTAACACGCCACACTACATTACTACACACACACGCGCACACCCAAACAAACACCATTAAATTCTCTCACTCTTAAAGCTACACCCTGACACACAAACACACAAACACACACCCTCACTCAAATAATGTAAGTACTAACACTACACTATACTTAGATATTATTTGTTTTTTTGTTGTTGTTATATTTCGTCTATTCATTTTGTTTGTTATTTAATGTGGACTACCTTTTCTTTTTTGTCTTGTGAATAGCTAGAATAGATGTAGCATTATATTCTACTCAAACTGTACCCGTACAATACAAAATGAAAACTGTACTACCCGCTGTCCTCTGCAGCAGCAACGGACTAGTGCAGGGGACAGTACATACATTGCACTGTACCACTTATAAAAACAGAATTTTTACTTGACTTTTTTTTTACTTTACTAATTTATTAGTTTGATAAAAAAAATTAATGGTTTTAGCTTTATTCGAGCTCAAAAAGGTTAAATGTTTAAATATATTGTGCAATAAGACACACACGAATTAGTTCAGGAGGCAGCGACGACAAAGCTTGTATGTAAAACTGAAATGAACTAAATTTGACTTTAACTTTACATGTTACACAAATTTTCTGTGAGATACCATGTGCACTTTTAACATCTTTTTCTGAGAGAAATTCTTATGTCATATGTCGCACAGAAATGATTTTTCACTAGTGACTGACGAGTCCAAGTGTATTTTGCGTACCTACAGATGATGAAGGAAATAAATGATGTAGTCTTTTACCGGTGTGTGTTAACGTGTGTTTTTTTAATTTATTATTCTCTGCGAAATTCTTATTGCATATGACACACCGATATGGTCTTTCACCTGTGTGAATTAGCATGTGCCTTTTTAAGGTATCTTTCTCTGAGAAATTCTTACTGCATACATCACAGCGATGTGACTTTTGACCAGTGTGTGTCAACATGTGCCTTTTTAAATTATTTTTCTCTGCGAAATTCCTATTACATATATCACACCGATTTGGTCTTTCACCTGTGTGAATTAACGTGTGCCTTTTTAATTTACTTTTGTCTGCGAAATTCTTATTACATATTTCACACCGATTTGGTATTTGACCTGTGTGAATTACCGTGTGCCTTTTTAAAGATTTTTTATTTAAGTAAGTTTTATTGCATTTGCCACATCCATAATATGGTCTTTCCCCACTGTGAGTTAACATGTGTTGCGTCAAATTATTTTTTTTTTGAAAAATCCTTATTGCATATGCCACAAAGATATGGTCTTTCCCCAGTGTGAATTACCACGTGTTTCTTTAAATTCTTTTTTACTGAAAAATCCTTACTGCATATGTCACAGTGATATGGTTTTTCACCGGTGTGAGTTAACATGTGGCTTTTCAAATGTCCATACTGCGAGAAACTCTTGTTGCAAATAGTGCAGCGGTGTGATCGTTCACCAGCATGAATTGACATGTGAGTTATTAAATTACCTTTTGCTGAGAAACCTTTATTGCACATGTCACAGCGATGAGGTCTTACACTAGTGTGAATTAATATGTGCTTGTTTAAATTCCTTTTTTCTGCGAAGTTCTTATTGCATATGTCACAGCGATGTGGTCTTTCACCAGTGTGAGTTAACATGTGACATTTCAAATGTCCTTGCTGGATGAAACCGTCGTTGCAAATAGAGCAGCGGTGTGGTCTTTCACCAGTGTGAATTAACATGTGCCTTTTTAAAGCATCTTTCTTTGCAAAATTCTTATTGCATATGTCACAGCGATGTGGTATTTCACCAGTGTGAGTTAACATGTGGTTTTCCCAATGATCTTTCTGAAAGAAACCATTATTGCAAATGACGCAGCGATGAGGTCTTTCACCAATGTGAGTGAACATGTGGCTTTTCAAACGTGATTTCTGAAAGAAACCCTTATTGCATATATCACAGTGATGTGGTCTTTCGCCAATGTGAATTGACATGTGCTTTTCTAAAGTATTTTTGTCTGAGAAATTTTTATTGCATATGTCGCACCGACATGGCCGTTCACCAGTGTGAGTCAAAATGTGCCTTTTTAGAGTACTTTTCCGTGTAAATTTCTTATTGCACAAATCACAACGATGTGGTCTTTCACCAGTGTGAGTCAACATGTGCGTTTTTAGAGTAAGTTTTTCCTTAAATTTTTTATTGCATACATCACAAGTATGTGGTCTTACAGCAGTGTGAGTTAACATATGGTTGTTTAAAGTACTTCTTTTTAAGAAATTATTATTGCATACAACACAATGATGCGGTCTTTCACTAGTATGAGTTAACCTGTGCGATTTTAAAGAAATTTTCTTCAATACACTTGTGCTGCCACTATCGCAATAAGGTGGGGTTTCACTCGTATGATTGGAAAATCCCTCTTTAAAAGTTAATTTCTGCGTGAAATTAGTACTGCAAATATCATGGTTATCTTTATCTGTATGAGTGAGCAAATGACGTTGAAAAGTAGATTGTAGTATGAAACTTTTGCTACAAACAATGCAGAAATACTGAACTCCGTACACTCCGGCCACGTCAGGATTGTCTTGTTTGTGAGTTACATTTACATTGCCTGTGCCGAGAAGATTTGAATTGATCCTGAAAATGGAACAAATGGGTGAATTAGAAGAGTACTAGCGTAAATTTATTCAACAAAATTGATAAGAGCTGACTTGAGAATGAGACAATATTGCACTGGCAGTTAGCCAGCGCGAGATTCTATATTTTTGCCATAGAGCCAATTTAGAGTAAATTTCGCGAGTCTTGTGGAAGGCGACTTTAATCGGAGGTTTATACCCTTCCGGTTCACCATTCGCGAGGATGACGAATACATGATATAATGAACGGTTATATCAAGACAAGACACAGTTTTCATCCCTCCGTAACTTTTCTTGACGATGTACAAGCTAATGGGTTACGACTAAGATATCACGACTTTCATACGAAACTTGACTTCTTCTTGGATGTTCAGGCACCTTTAGTGCTACCGACAGAGGGAGGAATGCACTGGCAGTTAGCCAGCGCGAGATTCTATACTTTTGCCATAGAGCCAATTTAGAGTTAATTTTCAAATTCAAAGTAGATTTTGTATTTGTTTCGAATGAGTCGTTTTTACCTTGTCGATTTTGTTTACAAACATCGGAGTTCGGACCAAGACGCCAAAATTGCAACATGCACAAGATATTGAAAATATTTAAGTTTGATTAAATGATTTCACTATGCATCGTCCACAAAACTTTTATTTCAAGCTAGAGAACAAGAACATTCACTGGAGCAAGTAAAGCCTAGTACAAGATCTGTCACACCTGTCACCCATGGTGTACACAGAGACGAAGGATATCCATATGACACAATCCTCACATACCTCTAACATCTCGTCAATACCTACTTAGAAATTTTGTGATAGTTACGTATCACGGTGTTGCAGTTGCCCCCGTAATATTTTTAACTGACATAACGGGGTTATTCTATATATGAAACTAAACAACTTCTGTGAAGAAAAAAAATTTTTGAAGCAAAAAAAAATTATTTTTTCCATACAAATTTTAATTACCTATTCTCAAAATGTATGGAGAAAAAAATTATTTTTTTCTTCAAATAAAAAAGTCGTAGAACAAAAGTTATTCTATTTCACGTACAGAATCACCCCCTTTCGGGTTTTACGGTTGGGGTTGCAACACCGTGTATCTTTCCAAAAATATTGGTTACTCACTGCGAAACACTATTCTCCGGATCGGGCATGCATGGCAGCATCATGTACTTTATATTTGGCGACTGCAGCACTGTGGGCCCAATGTCCAATTCCTGCTTGACCACTGCGGCCGTGTCCATCGGGCAGATTTTAACCCAAACATCAGAATCATTCTTCACATTACCAACTCTGTCCCGTGAGCAGACATCGTCGTTGACGTTCAATGGCTCGTTTTTAACAGCAGTATCCCTTTCCGGGAAGCAAGCTACATTGAAAACGTTAGATGCCTCGTTATTTACATTCCCCTTATCATCCGCCGAGCAGACATCATCGTTGTCGGCCGATGGCTCTATTTTAACAGTAGCATCCATTCCCAGGAAGCAAACTTCATCCGAAACGCTTGAAGCCTCGTTCTTTACATTTGAAACATTAACCGTGGAGCAGGCATCATCGTTAACATCAGGTGGCTCATGTTTAACAGCAGTAGCCGTCTTCAGCGGACAAACATTATCGGCGAGAGTATTATGCAGAGTAGAGACCGATGCAGTCTCTACTCTGCATAACGTAAAGTCCGGGCGTAAAGTCCTGCCGTCATCTTGAGTCTCTGGATTTGAGGGCTCTGCCATCAGTCACGAATATCTGGAATGCACAGACGAATTTTTTCACTCCAGGAAAAACAAAACATACCCTGACATTTTTTCCAAATGCTTATGACCTAAAATAAATTTTCAATTTCCCCACACAAATTATACATGGATGTGTAGCTAAAAGAACGCGCTCTTTAAAAGAACACTCCGAATGACAGTGAGACTTACACACACATAGATAAAGAAATCAAAGACATACAACTACCCAGCCATTTACATATATTTAATAGGTAGGTATGGGTAACGTGATCAGTATCTGATACAAATACTCCCCTTAGCGTAGGTACTATTACCTACTAATGAAAGACCTTATACAAGAAATACAATTGGAAAATTATAATTGCAAAAATACCTATAATATAAGAAAATTGCGAATTGGCTGTACAGTCAAATGATCTTTGCCTGCTTATTTAAGGAGAAAACAGTAACAACAATAGTAAAACAAAAAGCTACGACAGAATTGGCTGTATACTCTAATGAGTTTTGCCTGTTTCGGGAGGAGACGAATTAATAAAAAAAAATAAAAGAAAAACAAGAAACCTTGTGTACAAAATGTCATTTTCATATGAACACGCAATGCAACTGCTTACACTCTATTACTTGTCTTCTTCTGGTTTGCCGTTACCTCTGCCCGCGCTTCCGCACATCGCGCCTCACGCTACACCCGCTGACGCCCAGCTCAGTAGCGTTAGTATCGCTGTTGCGTAGCCAAAGAATATGATACCGCGGAGCCACATCCGTATTCTGTTTAATTTAGCTACCTACCCCTCTCGCGTGTACGAATTAGGTTTTTTTTTGTGTTATTTATTTTGATTACTAACATTTGTTGTGTTCAAATGCCAATATGAGTAAAAAAAGGAAAATTAATATGACTATAACGTGTGCGCTAGCTTCACTAGTCATGTCACTTAAATTACGTAGAATTATTATTACATGGTAGTATATACTACTTCTATGCTTGAAATACGAAGTAACGACAGTTCAGTTCAACACCTTCGTGGCGGTGTGGTGCGGTGTGGTGGCGGGAGCATTCGTCTATCCGACTTTTTTGTCGACGGTACCGATAGCTGTTACGTCATAACCGTCAGCGGTGGCATTCTGGAAACAGACGACTAGTACAAAGCACAAGTAAGACCGGTGATGGAATATTGCAGTCATCTTTGGGAGGGTTCCTCTGAGTACCTTTTTTCAGCCTTGGATTCTATTCAGCGACGAGCCATTCGCCTCATTGGTGACTCTGTACTCACAAAGGACCTTCAACCTCTAAAGCACAGACGTATCGTTGGGTCATTGAGCCTGTTTTATCGGTACCTACTACTATGGCCGCTCCTCTGGCGAACTTGCTTCCCTTATCCCTCCTCCTCCTGTTCGCTTTCGCCAAACCCGCCATACTCTCGCGGAACACCCCTTTGTAGTCGACAGAACAGTTCTTCGAACTGCACGATTCTCTAAAACGCTCTTGTGCCGCACTGCAAAGGTGTGGAACGGGCTCCCAGGGAATATCTTTCCCCACTCCTACAATACACCGATCTTCAAATCGCGGGTTAATAGCCTTACCCCAACAACATTAGTCTACCTCCAAGCCGGACTGGCACCTTCTCGGGCGGTGAAATTGGCTGCGCCTGAGGCTTCGACCTCGGGCAGAGCCATCCAGTTCGGAAGCAATAAAAAAAATAAAACAAAAAATCCAGTTTTCCAAGGAGTGTAGATCAATGGCAAGGTTTTTTAATCATCTATCGACCATTCCTCTCGTTCTAATGAGAAAAAATCACTGAACATTTAAGTAGAGGCCGTCCGAATCGGCTTCGGCCGAACGTTCGGCCCCAAAAATGGAGTTCGGCTTGCGTTCGGCTACAGCCGAACTTAAGATAGTTTTCGGCCTAAGGCCGAACCGAACTATGTATTAAATATTATGTGTTTTTCCCCACGGATGGAGAGCCTTCCTTCCTCACCACATCACATCACGCAAACAAGCAATTTCTATGTAGGTACCTAGTAAGATAAAATAATTTTGTAAATATGTTCCTGTTATTTCAATTACGCTGCTAGTTATTATCCATGCTAGTAAGTTTTAACAAGGTTAGTTTCAAACAAACAATACCAAGCAATACAACAGTTCAATCAGTATAATGTGTTGTGTGAACCTCTCCTAACCTAACATAACCTGAAACTTCACTTCTGAATAGGAATCTTTATAGCACTGAAAAAAAAAAACAAAAGCAGTTCTTCATCACTCAATAATTACCAGCACACAATAAACGAGTGTTAGGACACTCGTTTATTGTGTACTCGTATTCCTAATACAAACTAATTTAACAAAATTTGGGGACCTTTAAAAGAAATTTAGAAAGGTTCGGGTTCGGCTACAGCTTCGGCCGAACATCTTAGAAAAAGTTCGGAGCAGGTTCGGGTTCGGCCGAACCTGAAAAATACTGGTTCGGTCGGCCTCTACATTCAATAGCATGAACGCAAAATGTGTGAACATTTGGTGCGACAATTTCTGGTATCCGCGCGGATACCAGGGCAAACGGGGGTAAGAGCTGTGGTATCCGTGTGGATACCCGGGAACTATACAGGTTAATGATTTTTTTTTTAGTCCAATACTATTGAATCTAACCCAAATGTTTTATTCTTTTTCAAAAGCTGAAAATGTTTACATTATTTTGCAATTTTTCTAAATAGCTGAACATACTCCAAAGGTGAAACGGTACTTCAAGCTCGACCACAATCCGCTTTTGAAAAAAAAATCAGATCAGGTCCTGCTTGGAGTACTGCTCGCACTTGTGGGATGACTTAGCTAAATACCAGCTTACGCCGCTGGACAGAATCCAGCATCGAGCCATGCGACTGGTGGGTGACCCTGAGGTGTCTCCCGTTCTAGAACCCCTGCAACTCTGTAGGAATGTCGGCGCCCTAAGTGTGTTCTATCGCTTATTCTATGGAGAGGGCTCGGAAGAGCTGATTGACGTGATCCCTCCGTCCTCTTTCCACTTCAGCACAGCGCGCACTGGGAACGTATTGTATCCGTACACATTGAGACCGCAGAGACCAATAGTTTCTGATGCAGATCTTTCCGCCACAGAACTGGTTAACTATGGAACAGTCTCTCTGACCATATATTTCCGCAAAAGTATAGTCTCGGGTTCTTCGTGATGGGCGGTCAGGTTCGCAACCACCGCGTGCGACCGAATGCACATGGGCGCCGTTAATTTAATTGCCACGTTTGTAGCTTATTTTATTAGATAAGAAATCCCGTGGTGGTAATATGCATATTATAACGATTCATGTGAGAGCTTACATGCTTAATTCTGTATCTGTATTGTCAGCCTCGGTAACTCAGTGGTGCGATCGGTCGACTGTTATTAAACAACCCTGGGCGCGGTACTTGGATGGGTGGCCGCTCGACCGTGGTTTGGATTTAACGTTAAACTGTAGGTCCCTTACCTTCTTACCATACTAGGTGGTAGGTTTTATCGCGCCCGGGTTGCTACCACCACACTGAACGAAACGTCAGTCGAAACGGCTATTTAAATAGTTCGTGTTTTCCATCCAGTTCAGTGTAGCTGGTAGGTACAACCGAAGGGAAGCACTGACGTGGCACCAAGTTCACCTGGTGTTATGGGCTGACATCACGGATGTTGTAGGTAATGTAGCCAACCGTGTCAGTTTCCATGAAAATAAAATCTGTGCTTATCACTAAAGAATGTCTCCATGGATTACACAAAATGTTCAACAATGCAATGTCAGTTAGCTAGCTAGGTAGGTACCTGTTAGCTTGCAGCAAGACTATGCAGCATGTAGCTGTCCTCAGAGCATGCGCAGTAGGCTCGCAGGTGATCGCACTCGGATCCAACACCTACTAGATAAAGCGAGCGGGAGGCGTTCTTCACCCTCGCTGCGGAGGAGACGGGAATGGCCACAGATTACCAATATATATGTGGCCTGCGTCTCCGCGACGCGACCGCGACACGCGCGCCCAAAGAATATAATGTTACTCTCAGTCACAGTCACAGATTACCAATATATGTCACAGTCACTCGCGCGCCCGCCCACGGGAGCCCTCCGCCCGGTCCGCCTCCTGAAAGACTTTATCAATCCCGCGAATCCTTTATCCTGCAATCCTTCGTTTGGTTCTTCGGCAAGTGCTATATAAGTGATGTTTTGGTGGTTTAAAAAAAATAACCAGGGTTAATATATAGAAGATTCGTATATAATAAATAACCCTAACTTAATGTTGAGGCGGTGCATGTTGTTTTTGTTACGTTTGTATTTCCGAAAATAAAGCTTTTAGGTGGTTATAAAAAAGACTAAACATCCTAAATCAATTTAAACACTCTAACATTGCTTAAAAGAAAACAAAAAAATTTTGTGAGACTCGAACCCATGGTCAAAAAATACAAACCCTACACGCTTACCACTGAGCTAACAAATTACATAAACGACCAAACGAATGTCGGCTTCTGTTGGTTCCCGGAGTAGGATTGCTGCAATCCTGCAGGATTGAAGGATTAGCAGGATTGATAAAGGCTTTCAGGTGTCGTATCGGCCCTCCGCGGAGCCGCGGAGGGCTCCCGGAGCTCCGGTGAGGTAGCTGACCATGTTATGTTAAAATACATTTATCTATATGCATTTATGCTGGATTGTATGTACAGACCGCGCGCGAGCTCCGAGGAAGTTTAAGGAATGTTGACGTAATGTCCTAGTGCAGTGATTTAGTCGATATTACGTATCGATATTAATTAATTATGAAATCATTCTTTAATTAGTTTCTTACCAATCTTCACACTTCGAAAGAATGCGTTTTGCCATTTCACGGGCTTGCCTACGAAATTATAATCGACTTTTTTTTCCCTGTTCTTATTGCTCGTGCTCGCAATTTCTTTTTCATCCATATTGAATCGCTATTTGTACACACAAAATGAATTCGCTTAATAAAAATAACTTAAAGAGTAGGTAACGAATTAACATGCGATTGACTAAGGCCCACTAGCACCAACACGAATTTAAGATATAAACCAGTTTAACTCGTTAAGCTAGCACCCGTTGACTGTGGGAACCGCGTTTAAATCCATAACTCGCTACTTAACTCTAAACTCGTGTTGGTGCAAGTGAGCCTAAATATACGCGCGCATAGGTATTACGAATACGGCATCGACAAGCGTGCTTTCGCGTCAAGGCCAACACTCGCACCGGAAGTGCGCGGGGTGTGAAGCGACGGCCGGGAGGGGCGCACACCCGCCCGCTTCCCCAGCCCCGATTCCTCGGAGCTCGCGCGCGGACTGTAGTTTGTATTGTATTTGATGTGTGTAGGCATATACAAGGTGTTTTGTTATTCATGTATGAAATTTCGGGAGGGTTATATACACACTCAAATAAACAAGTTACGTAAAGAAAATTATATGTGTTTAGCATTACTTTTCGAGAAATTTAACAAAACATGTATGTTACCTAAACATAAAACACATCAACCTGTGTGTTCCAGTACTACCAGCTGTAGGCAACTCGCACTGCACGGGGTTAATGACCGTACTAATTCAAACTCAGAACAGCTGTTCGTTGTGTTTTTGAATGTGTGAGGGGGTGTGTGCGCGTGTGAGTATGTGTGAGTACCTTTCACTTACAATAGTCGTTAGGAACTTACATACTAGGTAGGTACTAGTATGTAAGTTAGTACGTTACTACGTTACGTACGTTAAACATACTAGGTAGGCGGCGGGGTGAGTGCGGGGCCGCCTGCTTGCAATTCGGCGACGTTAGTCAAAGATTCCGACAAAGAAGTCACACACAAGGTCACTACGTCTTTGTCAGTGCACTACCACCACGCCGCCGCGCCTGCCATAAATCAAACTAGACGTTGCGCTAGGTACCTACCTCAAGCACAGATGTTTGCAAGGGTCTCTTAGTTTAGTTTAGCCAAAGAGTTTGTATACGTCGCTGCGCTCCGCGACGTAATACAAACTCTTTGGTTATAGCATGATCAGGTTTTTATTAAATTGTTTGTTAGGAGATAAAATGCTCCTATAAACATGTTTTTTTTACGTAAAGTTACGTAAAGTGTTTATTTGAGTGTGTATGTAACCCTCCGGAAATTTCATACATGAATAACGAAACACCTTATATAGTATGTTTTCCTTATTCCTTAACTTAAATACAATAACTATAAATACAACAATAATTAGACAGCAATTGTAATACAATGCATTTGTTTAATTTTATAGTTGGTTTGTATTGTTTCTTCACATTTAAAATTTTTATATTAATTTTACATAACTATATAATACAAAAGTAATAAAAATACACAAAATTAATACCTACAAAAATAAAAAACGGCAATACCGCCGGCGGCGGGAGACAATCCTCCAAGCGCGCCGGCGGGTGCAGGCCGTGGTTACGGAGCTCTCCGAGACGACGCGAGACTAGCTTCGAGCGATAGGTGGTGGTACTAGACACGTAGGCCACCACCACCCCCATCTCGGAGAGCTCCGTATCCGCCGGACTGCACGGCGACGTCACGCAGCTCTTCGATGCTTCTTCGGCCTCGTACGTGCGTCGCCGTCGCGCACTGTACCACCCGGCAGCGAGGACTGAAGATGGGGCGCGAGGCCCCGATAGCCCCAAGCCGGTCGGGTGGTAGACTTGTCGTCCCGCCGTTGGTAGTGTGACGGGAGCGCGTCGTTGGTTCGCCGTCGTCGCCGGCAGACGCGGGCGATGGGGCGACGGACGAACCGTGGTGGAAGGAGTGCGCCGTCGTGGAAGAAGTGGCAGCTCTACGTGACTGGACCCGGGGACTTCGCGAAGAGGGCGAGACGGTGTTGTTCAGACGCGCGGTGCAGCGGCGGCCTTGGCGTATGACGCGACGGCGGCGGGAGCGGTGCGCAGCACGCAGCGTCTGATGTCCCTCTTCAGGCTCGGCAGTGGTAGGTCGTCGGCCGTGTCCCCGTAGTCCTTTGCCGGGCTGTCAGCTGTCAGGTCAGTGAGCGGTGTTGGGGACGCCAAGCAGCAGCGGTGGTGGTGGCCGCGCGGTGATTTTTTTTACCCTCGACATTTTATACTACATTGTGGTATGTTACCTGCTTACTAACAAAATCAAATAATGACTTGATAAAATTTCTTATCAAATTTGACGATGGCACTATACACCGGACTTTTTACATAATACCTATATACTTCAGAAGTTGTCAGAATCACATGATAAATAAATATAATTAATGATGCGATATGAATGTAATTAATTAGTTATGCGATAGCGACATGTGGTGGTTTGTGACAGAAACCAGTAGTCCATACAATTTCATAGTAAAAATGTTTTCACTTTGTCATGAACTGCTGCATGTCACAAATCAGCACATGCGTGTCTAGGCAGTGGCAAACATTTTTGTATAGACCAAGTGGACATTGAAAAAATTTCCAGTGAAGTTTCTTGTCAGTTCTTCTTCGCTGTGATAATCGAACTGGCGGAATGTTACAATGTAAATATGACAAATCTGAGCGCAGTGTACTGCCAATAGATGCTAAATAAACAATAAACAATAAACAATAAACAATCGGAGCGCGCCGCGCCTCCTGCCACGAGATACTTTCGTGTTTGCATTTTACACGCCGCCATGCTGTCACGTGACGCGATCCCTACGACGTTACTGTCGCGTTCTCACTTGCCTACAGGTGATAAGAGTGAGCGAGAAAGTTGTCATCGCTCGCCCATCGGCGCGATTGTCGTATTTCCGCTCACTCTTATGATCAGTAGGCAAGTGGGAACGAGAACGCGATAGCTACGTCACACAATCCGTGACATGTCAGCATGGCACGTCATAACATGCTCAGGCGAAACAAACAACAACGTTTGTCACTGTTACTCTTGCATAAAACACAGCTTTACTCTTTCTCGTTCGCTCTTTATATTAATTACGTATACAAAAATCTGTTTAACATAAAATTTGAGAAAAAAACCAGCAAAATAAATACTTACTGATGGAAGGAGACGCCATTCTTTACGTAATTTCGATCTGAGCTGTTACAATACTTGTAACAGCAACCGGGCATGCTGAACACACGCACTTTTGCGCCACAGACTCGGTACAGTAAGACTTACGCTCAACACGCGCGCACACGCCGTATGAAGCGGCTGTCCGTGAAATCTGCAATTTATGCAGTTCTCGTCGAGAACAAATTTTTTCGGGAGTAATGTATGGGATGGGCATATCTCTAAATATACATCAATGTTATTAGGTATATCTTTATTAGTTGACACATTTTCTTTCTATAACAATTTTACATTTTTTTATAAACTATAAATTAAAATCTTACTGACGAGGTATTGTTTTTCTTATTATTAAGGTCTAATGTAATTGAAAAACTAAATATTAAGTGTAATGTTTATTATAATTTAAATTAAATAAATTTTTAACTTGAAATGATGTATTATTTACAAGTGTATTTCTAAAACTTTCAATAGGGGAGTAATTAACGGGTGTGACTATAAAACAAGGTGCAAAATAAGTAATAAGATCTCAAGAATAGGAGAAAGAAGAGGAACAATAAGAAGCATCCGCCTGGAAATGCACTGTTTATTTACTTATCAAAATAAAATTATAAACTATTACATAACAGTAACACAAACACACTTACACAAGATTACCTAAACCAGCCATACTCAAAGTGTGCTCCGCGGAGCCCTAGGGCTCCACGGAGCCTCTGTAGGGGCTCCGCGAGAATACGAGAAAAAAAGTCAAAAATACACCTCTCCTCTCTGGCTCGATTCAGCTCGGCTGCGCAGACGTCACAGTTTCATATCTCCCATTAGAGATTTAATTATTTTTTTTCTCTTATATTATAATATTATGTGAGTAACTGTTACACTGTAATATGATTACCTATTAATAAAGAATGCACAAAAACTATTTTTTGTTTATTTTAGGGCTCCGTCAAATATTTCGCTTTCCAAAAGTGTTCCCTCACCAAAAACGTTTGAAAAGCGCTGACCTAAACAATAAAATAGCTAAGCCAAAACTTCAATTTTAGATATAAATAGGTAGGTAGGTATGTTTTAATTTCTAAATAATAAAATTGGTATAAGTAATAGTATGCACTCGAATAGAATAGTGATTTATTCAATTGAAGTTTAGTACATATATTGTAACACATTAACGCATAGAGACAATAGAATGTGCTTATGTTAATTACCTACTTTGATAAACATTTTACAATCACACACATTTAAACGGAAGAAGAAAGGTGTTGGTGCATGACGTTACGTCTGCGGGAACAAAAACGGCGAGAGGTCGCCGACGATGGTGGAAGCCAAGCAGCAGTGCCATGGGACGCGCCGCCGGTACTCGGCGAGTTCAGTGTGTCCATTCACTTATGTTATGAGATAAACTTCTAGGACGTGAGAGATCATTGTTGTAAATTGAGCAATGATGAAGTCTTCCGCCAGTGTGACTCAACAGGCACCTTTTTAATTTATTTGCGAAATTCTTATTGCATATCTAATTGAAATTTTAATGAAATTTTATAACTTTATTACATGCCATTATCAATTAATTTTGTACCGTGTGGGGTCGGTACTTAAAAAGAATAGCCCCACTGCATCTCTCCCCGTCGCATGTCGTAAAAGTCGACTAAGGGATAAGAAAATTCGTCGGCCTCGGTAGCTCAGTGGCGCGGTTGGTTAGTCAACTGTTATTAAGCAACGCTGAGCGCGGTTAGTGATTGGATGGGTGACCGCTCGACCGTTGGAGGCTGACCGTGGTTCGGATTCCACGTTAAACTGTAGGTCCCTTCCCTTCTTACCTTACTAGGTGGTAGGGTTTATCCCGGCCGGGTTGGTACCACCGCACTGAACGAAACGTCGGTCGAAACGGCTATGTAAATAGTTCGTGTTTTCCGTCCAGTTTAGTGTAGCCGACATGAAATGAAGGGAAGCACTGACATGGCACCTAGTTCACCCTGTGTTATGGGCTGACATCACGGATGCTGTAGGTGATGTAGCCAACCGTGTCAGGTTCCATAAAAAAAAAAAAAAAAAAAAAAAATATATATAAACTTATATACATGATATAAGGACTCAGATAACACGCCACACAACATTACTACACACACACGCACACACCCAAACAAACACCATTAAATTCTTTCACGCATAATCCTACACCCTCACACACAAA
This sequence comes from Nematopogon swammerdamellus, assembly GCA_946902875.1. NCBI lineage: Eukaryota > Metazoa > Arthropoda > Insecta > Lepidoptera > Adelidae > Nematopogon > Nematopogon swammerdamellus. The sequence continues at coordinate 1,763,561 of OX336352.1, read as the reverse complement.
CACACAAAGACACACCCCCACTCAAAAATTGTAAGTATTAACACTACACTATACTTAGATAATTGTATTTGTTCATTTTGTTGTCGTTATTTTCGTATATTTGTTTTGTTTGTTATTTAATGTGGACTACCTTTTCTTTTTATTTGTATTGTGAATAGCTACAATAGATGTAGCATTATATTCCACTCGAACTGTATCCGTACAATAAAAAATAACAAGTGCGTCGGGCCACGCGCAGTGTAGCGTTCCGTAGTTGCGGAACCCTATCAAAATAAATTATTTGATTATTTGTATAATTTTGTAGGGGAAATAAAAGAATGTTATTTGAAAAAGTTCTTTAACAGTGAAATGATGGCTGTCGTCAGTACATTTTATAAGTTGGTAGACTATTACTCGTCAACCTGTACAGCCTACTTAGATGTGATAGTTTTCCTATTAATTTCGATAGGTATATATACTACTGCTGTGAATTTTTTCACATATCTAATAACAACCGTTTAGCTAGCAGGGGGTGGGGACACTTGACTCTAACAAAAATTAGCACTTAAAAGCTTAATAATTCGCAAACGGATCCCTAAATTGAAAAATGCTTTTTACAAACCGGCAATATTTTCCAAAGACCTATCCAACGATACCACGATGGGGTAGACGTGAAAAAAAAATTCATCCCCAATTTACATGTAGGGCATGTAGGGCAAGGTACCCTAAAAAAATTATTTCATTTTTTTTTATTTTGCCACTTTGTCGGCGTCATTAATATGTACACCCATACCAACTTACAACTTTCTATTATTAAGGGTCTCTGAGCTAAGCCGCGGACAGACAGACGGACAGACAGACCGACGGACATGGCGAAACTATAAGAGTTCCTTGTTGATTACGGAACCCTACAAACTGTATTACCCGCTGTCCTGTGCAGCACAGCCTACGGACTAGTGCAGGGGTCTATACATACATTTATGAAAAAAGAATTTTTACTCTACTTTTTTTTTACTTTACTTATTTATTAGTTTGATAAAAAAAAATATGGTTTTAGTTTTATTCGAGCTGAAAAAGGTTAAGTGTTTAAATAGACTGTGCAATAGGACACACACTAATTAGTTCAGGAGGCAGCGACGAAAATGCTTGTATGTAAAACTGAAATGAACTAATTTTGACTTTAACTTTATATGTTATACAGATTTGTGTGAGATACCATGTGCACTTTTAACATCTTTTTATGAGAGAAATTCTCATTGCACATGTCGCACAGAAATGACTTTTCACTAGTGACTTGACGAGTCCTTGCGTACCTACAGATGATGAAGTCATAAATGATGTAGTCTTTTACCAGTGTGTGTTAACATGTGCTTTTTAAATTTATTATTCTCTGCGAAATTCTTATTGCATACATCACAGCGATGTGGCTTTTCGCCAGTGTGTGTCAACATGTGCCTTTTTAATTTATTTTTCTCTGCGAAATTCTTATTACATATTTCACACCTATTTGGTCTTTCACCTTTGTGAATTAGCGTGTGCCTTTTTAAGGTATATATCTCTGAGAAATTCTTATTGCATACATCACAGCGATGTGGTTTTTCACCGGTGTGAGTTAACATGTGTTTCTTTAACTTATGTTTTTCTGAAAAATCCTTATTGCATATGTCACAGCGATGAGGTCTTACACCAGTGTGAATTAATATGTGCTTGTTAAAAGTCCTTTTTTCTGCGAAGTTCTTATTGCATATGTCACAACGATGTGGTCTTTCACCAGTGTGTGTTAACATGTGACATTTCAAATGTCCTTGCTGGATGAAACCGATCTTGCAAATAAAGCAGCGGTGTGGTCTTTCACCTGTGTGAAGTAGCATGTGCCTTTTTAATTTATTTTTCTCTGCGAAATTCTTATTACATATTTCACACCGATTTGGTCTTTCACCTGTGTGAATTAACGTGTGCCTTTTTAATTTATGTTTCTCTGCGAAACTTTTATTACATATTTCACAACGATTTGGTCCTTCACCTGTGTGAATTAACGTGTGCCTTTTTAAAGATTTTTTATCTAAGTAAGTTTTATTGCATATGTCACATCCATATGGTCTTTCCCCAGTGTGAGTTAACATGTGTTTCTTTAAATTCGTTTTTTCTGAATAATCCTTACTGCATATGTCACAGCGATATGGTTTTTCACCGGTGTGAGTTAACATGTGTTTCTTTAAATTGTTTTTTTCTGAAAAATTCTTATTGCATATGTCACAGCGATATGGTTTTTCACCGGTGTGAGTTAACATGTGGGTTTTCAAATTTCCATACTGCGAGAAACTCTTGTTGCAAATGGTGCAGCGGTGTAGTCGTTCACCAGTGTGAACTGACATGTGAGTTTTTAAATGACTTTTTGCTGAGAAACCTTTATTGCACGTGTCACAGCGATGAGGTCTTACACCAGTGTGAATTAATACGTGCTTGTTTAAATTCCTTTTTTCTGCGAACTTCTTATTGCATATGTCACAGCGATGTGGTTTTTCACCGGTGTGAGTTAACATGTGGGTTTTCAAATTTCCATACTGCGAGAAACTCTTGTTGCAAATGGTGCAGCGGTGTAGTCGTTCACCAGTGTGAACTGACATGTGAGTTTTTAAATGACTTTTTGCTGAGAAACCTTTATTACACGTGTCACAGCGATGAGGTCTTACACCAGTGTGAATTAATATGTGCTTGTTTAAATTCTTTTTTTCTGCGAACTTCTTATTGCATATGTCACAGCGATGTGGTCTTTCACCAGTGTGAATTAACATGTGCCTTTTTAAACCATTTTTCTTTGAGAAATTCTTATTGCATATGTCACAGCTATATGGTATTTCACCAGTGTGAGTTAACATGTGGTTTTTCAAATGCTCTTTCTGGGAGAAACCATTATTACAAATGACGCAGCGATGTGGTCTTTCACCAATGTGAGTGAACATGTGGCTTTTAAAACGTGATTTCTGGAAGAAACCCTTATTGCATATGTCACAGTGATGTGGTCTTTCGCCAATGTGAATTGACATGTGCTTTTCTAAAGTATTTTTGTCTGAGAAATTGTTGTTGCATATGTCGCACCGACATGGCCTTTCACCAGTGTGAGTCAAAATGTGCCTTTTTAGAGTACTTTTCTGTGTAAATTTCTTATTGCACAAATCACAACTATGTGGTCTTTCACCAGTATGAGTCAACATGTGCGTTTTTAGAGTAAGTTTTTGCTTAAATGTTTTATTGCATACATCACAAGTATGTGGTCTTACAGCAGTGTGAGTTAACATATGGTTGTTCAAAGCACTTCTTTTTGAGAAATTATTATTGCATACAACACAATGATGTAGTCTTTCACTAGTATGAGGTAACCTGTGCAATTTTAAAGAAATTTTCTTCAATACACTTGTGCTGCCACTATCGCAATAAGGTGGGGTTTCAATCGTATGATTGGAAAATTCCTTTCTAAAAGTTAATTTCTGCGTGAAGTTAGTACTGCAAATATCATGGTTATCTTTATCTGTATGAGTGAGCAAATGACGTTGAAAAGTAGATTGTAGTACGAAACTTTTGCTGCAAACATTGCAGAAATATTGAACTCCGTACATTCCGGCCACATCAGGATTGTCTTGTTTGTGAGTTACATTTACATTACCTGTGCCGTGAAGATTTGATTTGATCCTGAAAATTAAACAAAGGGGTGAATTAGAAGAGTACTAGCGTAAATTTATTCAACAAAATTTATAAGAGATGGCGTGAGAATGAGAGAATATGTTATCACACCTGTCACCCATGGTGTACACAGAGACGAAGGATATCCATATGACACAATCCTCACATACCTCTAACCTCTTCAATACCTACTTAGACATTTTTTGATAGTCACGTATCAATATATATTTCCAAAAATATTGGTTACTCACTGCGAAACACTATTCACCGGATCGGGCATGCATGGCAGCATCATGTACTTTATATTTGGCGACTGCAGCACTGTGGGTCCAATGTCCAATTCCTGCTTGACCATAGCGGCCGTGTCTACCGGGCAGATTTCAACCCGAACATCAGAATCATTCTTCACATTACCAACACCGTCCCGTGGGCAGACATCGTCGTTAACGTTCAATGGTTCGTTTTTAACAGCAGTATTCATTTCCGGGAAGCAAGCTTCATTGAAAACGTTAGATGCCTCGTTCTTTACATTCCCCTTATCATCCGCCGAGCAGACATCATGGTTGTCGGCCGATGGCTCTATTTTAAAAGTAGCACCCATTCCCAGGAAGCAAACTTCATCCGAAACGTTTGAAGGCTCGTTCTTTACATTTGAAACATTAACCGTGGAGCAGGCATCATCGTTAACATCAGGTGGCTCATGTTTAACAGCAGTAGCCGTCTTCAGCGGACAAACATTATCGGCGAGAGCATTATGCAGAGTAGAGGCCGATGCAGTCTCTACTCTGCATAACGTAAAGTCCGGGCGTAAAGTCCTGCCGTCATCTTGAGTCTCTGGATTTGAGGGCTCTGCCATCAGTCACGAATATCTGGAATGCACAGACGAATTTTTTAACTCCAGGAAATCAAAACATGGCTGATATTCTTTCCAAATGTAAATGTAAATGAACTAAAATAAATTTTCAATTCCCCCACACAAATTATACATGGATGTGTAGCTAAAAGAACGCGCTCTTTAAAAGAACACTCCGAATGACAGTGAAACTTACACACATAGATAAAGAAATCAAAGCCATACAACTACCCAGCCATTTATACATACCTATATAAGAAATACAATTGGAAAAATATAATTACAAAAATACCTATAATAGAAGAAAATTGGGAATTGGCTGTACGGTCAAATGATCTTTGCCTGCTTATTTATGGCGAAAACAATAACAATAGACAAAGAAAAACAAGAAACCTTGTGTCAAAATGTCAGACTTTTTTTATATGAACACGCACGCAATGCAACTGCTTACACTCTACAAAGCACCGTGTACCGTGTGGGGTCGGTACTTAAAAAGAGTAGCCCCACTGCATCTCTTCCCGCCGCATGTCGTAAAAGTCGACTAAGGGATAAGGGAATTCGTCAGCCTCGGTAGCTCAGTGGTGCGGTCAGTCGACTGTTGTTAAGCAACGCTGAGTGCGGTCAGTACTTGGATGGGTGACCGCTCGACCGTTGGAGGCTGACCGTGGTTCGGATTCCACGTTAAACTGTAGGTCCCTTCCCTTCTTACCTTACTAGGTGGTAGGGTTTATCCCGCCCGGGTTGGTACCACCGTCCTGAATCAAACGTCGGTCGAAACGGCTATGTAAATAGTTTGTGTTTTCCGTCCAGTTCAGTGTAGCCGGCACGACCGAAGGGAAGCACTTTCATGGCACCTAGTTACCCGGTGTTATGGGCTGACACCACGGATGTTGTAGGTGATGTAGCCAACCGTGTCAGATTCCATAAATTAAAAAAAAAAACTACTATTGCCGCTGCTCTGACGAACTTGCTTCCCTTATCCCTCCTCCTCCTGTTCACCTTCGCTAAACCCGCCATACTCTCGCGGAACACCCCTTTGTAGTCGACAGAAGAGTTCTCTGAACTGCACGATTCTCTAAAATTGTTTTTGTGCCGCACTGCAATGGTGTGGAACGGGCTCCCAGGGAATATCTTTCCCCACTCCTACAATCCACACGCGATCTTCAACGCAGGTTAATATCCAGCGGCCGCCAAACCAAATAAAATGAATGCCACCATTAATATAGAAGTAGGTATTAAGCAAACACAAATGTGAAAAAATATCTGAGTTATTATTTATTATATAAACCCACGACGAATAAGATAAAACATCAATAACGTCTGTTACATAAGTTGAAATTTCACGCGCGTCAAACGCGGGCGACGAATGACGACACACCAAGGCATTCATTGGCCGGTTGGCTACATTTTAAGCGCCATCGTATTCCATACAAGCGGCCGATGCCCCCCCCCCCCCCCCCCCCTCCCGCGCGCACCCGCTGATCAGCCTTTCCAGTTGGCGCAGCGGGGAGCGCATATTTTAGCGACTAGCGAGCTAGGTGTGTTGTGTGTGCGTGTGTGTGCGCGCTGCTGCGGCAGCGTATGCGTGACTACTTTGTAAACAAAATCTCGCGAGTTTATAGCTGCATATCTGCATATATTTCGTTTTGTAGGTATGCACCTGGTATGGATGAGTCCTGTGCGGTGTTTTTTAAATTTAAAGTGATTATTGAAAGTAACTAGCCTTTGCCCGCGGCTTTGCTCGCGTGAAATTCTTATTTAAAAAGAAGAAAGTAAGTAAGCCCGCTACCGTACCTTTATTTCGGTGCGCGGAACAATTCGGTTGTATGGGAGCCACATCTTAGCGTAACCGGAACAACATTTTAATTAGCCTATCATGTGTCCCGTATAGTTGAATGAGCTTGTACTGAGTTTTATCGAATTCTGCACAATTTCATCGAATCGGTTTAAGAGTTATGGAGGAATGTATGTACATACGGAAAAGATTTATAAAAATCGTCAATTTAGTTTCAGTATCATACATATATGCCACAAACGCAATATCTCATAAAACAAAGTAACTTACTCCGTGACCATCCCTTAAAGATTTATTATTAGTATTGATTGATGATCGATTGACAACGGCAAACTCCGGAACGGAGCTCCGGAACTCTCGGAAGATCTTTTGGAGAAAACCGTTCTCACGAGGACATTTTCTGAAAGACTTCTAATTGTTCAAAATGGCCCCCCTTGCCCAAGTTTGTGGAGTTTGAGGTCCGTACATAAAGACAAAGGGTACATAATAATAGTATATACATATAAACTATATCAAATTGTCTTTCAGTTTTTGAACTCGTTGCTGAAATAAATTAACATATTCATTCGTTCATTATGTCATAACGAAGCGTAAGTCATGAAATAATGAGAAAAAAAATCCTTAGCCAGAGCCAACCCAATACTCAGCACCAGGAATCGCCGCTGTCTGTCCCCAGCAACATTAGTCCACCTCCAAGCCGGACTCAAGGGCGGATACAGCGGGGGGCCTAGGGGGCCATGCCCCCCCCCCCCCCAAGGACGCACTGACATGGCGTCATGGCACCTACCAAAAAAAAAAAGAGCTCGTGACTGTAAAAAAAAAAGAAAAAAAAAGGAACAACTGGGAATCGAACCCACGACGTTGACGTCTGTTGACCACATCCAACCTACTAAGCCAAGAAATCAGATAAACTAATGAACGAAAATCGGGTTCACTTCGTGTCCGGAGTCATAGAGATATGTGTGAATGCATAAAAGTGCTGCAGCGTTAATAGACGCTCGCTATTATTTTTACTATGCGTGCGTGCAGCAGCGCACATGCATGTTTAAATATTTTGCTTCAGCGCAGCGCTGGATGGATATGCATGCGCGCTAGCTAGACAGACGGTCACTATATTATTTTTATTTACTACGCGTTTCGTATGCAGCTGCGGGCGGGTAGGGAACGGGGCGGGGGGAGACTGACTGACTGACGACCCGCGCCGCGCCCGCGCGTGCCTTGTTTGTTTGTTTGCATAGCTCTGTCTGCGTAGGTACGGCACGCGCGGCGCGGACGACGCGAACGGTTCATTTAATTTCATTCAGAGCAAGAATATTGATATTAATACTTATTGAAAAGTGAAGTGAAGATAATGGAAAGTTTACGTCGTTTTTCAACTAGATATCTTTATATCACTACTTTATATCATGTGCAAAAACGAGATATACCTGCTAATGAAATGAAATAAGCAAATAGGCTTTGAAATTGAAAAAAAAATATATATATATTTTTTAGTTTGTATGGTGGGACCGAGAGGTCACATAAATGGCCCATTTCTTGTAAATGTATGGTTTGCAAACACTAAACGGCACATATTATTCAACTACAAGAACAAACTAAGACTTTGGTCACCTCAGATTTTCCAAAAAGCGTATTTATTTTGAAAAAGAAGCGTCTAAACTCTAAAGTTAGGCGAAATTTTAGTAAGGAAAATTTTTTCAATGAGTTACATCGAATATAGTTTAACTCAGTACAAACAAATGTACTCCATAGGTCGGGAATATAATGAAAAATAGAAAAAACATCACTTCATGGTCCATTTTCGGAAATAACTCGATGAAAACTGAACAAAACCCCACACCCGCGCGCCTCTTACAAGACAAGACAGACACGGTCGGTCAGACAGAGAGCACTCTGCATGCACTAACTTTGAAAACATAGATTATTATACTTTCTGATGTGAATGAACACGTTGAGTTGGGGCTCTAACCATAGAGTGTTTATTGTATTAGAGTATTTCATCTCCTTCAAATACGCACGGCTAAGTGAGATAAAAGGAAAAAAATATTTTGTTTGGGCCATTCATCAGGCCGTTTGGGTCTTTAATACAGAGCGGCCGATATTGGTTGGTATGATGCCATTATCGGCCGATATCGGTCAGTCCAGTCCAGACCCGTGGGGTTAAGTCAGTTTTTGTCTGAAATAATATAAGAACTCGCATATACATCTTTGTACATAGTAAACAAACATTGAGATATTAAATATTCGTTTTTAGAGTTTCGTACCAAAGAGATGAAAACGAAACTCTTATCGTCTAAGTCCGTTGTCCGTCCGTCCGTCGTCTGTATGTCACAGGCGTATAACTTTTGAACCACTCGACGTAGAACAGTGAAACTTGCACTAAAAGATGTATCTTGTGATGGTGGCCACAGCACAACTCTGTAACGAAACGACGTAACCTCATCGAGTTTGGGGCTTGGGCTCGTTTGTTTTTAAAACAAAATCGTATTTTCTTAAAAGCTTGCGGTGTGAAACGTCATTCATTACATTACACCCGAAAAAGACTCAAGATTAATTAAGAAAATAGGATTTTTTTTTATTTATTTTAATTTTTTTATTATTTGTCACTTTTGGTTTTTAGTTAGGTACCTACAAGGTTAGGCTTAAAATCAGCGGCACTGATGTGCCAGTGCCTCATGCTGCGCCTACCCTACACCTTTTTTTCAATCCACATCTATATGACTCATAAAATGTGATTTATTTTTATCAATGATTTTCTGCATTGCATTTTTCTAATTAAAGATAAAAAAAAAAATTTTTATAAATCATTAAATTATCAGTATTCTATATTTATTAAGTTAATGCTTTCGTTCGTTTTGGTTTGGGACAGGATAATCAGAAGAATTTGGGTGATGGATGATGGTGGTGGTGGTGGTGGTGGTGGAGGGACTGGAAGTAGTAGTGGAACTAGTGGAAGCGGCAGTGGAAAGAAGCGACAATCATCAAAGCCGATAGACTTTTTTTTTTACAAAACGGATAAAGACTCCAGCTTCAGGTTCCGATTGCGATCCAACTACAAGTGTAGCATCTGCGTCTGCACCTCAACCACCGCAATAAAATGTCACCAGAGTAGCTGAAACTGGTGAATCGTTGACAGGGGGTTCAAGCGCAACTTATACGTTGACAGAAGCAGCTGTAAATGACATAGGCGCTTACGTTGGCAAAGTTAATCACCTCGATGATTTCACGAAGTGTCGCCTGTTATTTGTAGATATATATGTATGTATGTTGTAGATTTTCCTTATTCTGTGCATTCGAAGGGTGGCAGGGACGTGAAACGGTACGTGCAACCCTCTCATCTGAGAAATCACCATTGGCTCGTTCTCTCGAATGCTCATCGTGGTTTATACTGCAAATATTGCGTTATCTTTGCTGGCGCTCACGGAAAGCATGTGCATCAAAGTAACAGTACTCTTGGATATTTGGTGAAAAAACCTCTAACATATTTTGCCAAACTTTACGGCAAGGATGGCTATATAACAGTTCATGAGAATACTAAATACCATAAAGATGCAGTAAACGCAGGTAAAAACTTTCTACTTTCATATTGTATATTGTTGTTGTATATTGTTTATTAAGCATTCATTAGACAGCATGACTGTATTCGAATTTGTCACAATTTGTTCTATCCGATTCGATTACACCCACGAAGAAGAACCGGTAAGAAACTTCGCAGGGTTTTTTTTCATAATAATTTTTACAAGCATTTAGTGACTATCCACATAATAACACCGCCTACAGTCGATTGAAAATACAGCTTGAGAGCAAGATCAAAAACAGATTTTTGTTTTGTTTTTGAAGTTCTGACTGCAAGGACTTAATTTAGTGGATCAGGTGTAAAGAGCCTTTGTCAAATTTTTTATACGTCATTTGTATCAGCTCAATAATGTTAGTAATAAGTATACATACTACAACGTAGTATTGTCAAATAATAATAAAAAAAATATAATAAAAATATTAAGATACTTGAAGTATCAAGTTGTCAATCGGTTAGTAAATAAATTTGAGTACAAATAGTACCTAGTCATAATAAGTATACATACTACAACGTAGTAGGTATTGTCAAATAATAAAAAAAAATTATATTATAATAAAAATATTAAGATACTTGAAGTATCAAGTTGTCAATCGGTTAGTAAATAAATTTGAGTACAAATAGTACCTAGTCATGCGCTAACTAAATATGCAGTCAGAACCTCAAGATATAGTCCTGTCGACTAATGCCTCTTTTACAGTATAGTACATTGATGTATATTTAGAGATATGCCCATCCCATACATTACTCCCGAACAAATTTGTTCTCGACGAGAACTGCATAAATTGCAGATTTCACGGACAGCCGCTTCATACGGCGTGTGCAGCGCGTGTTGAGCGTAAGTCTTACTGTACCGAGTCTGTGGCGCAAAAGTGCGTGTGTTCAGCATGCCCGGTTGCTGTTACAAGTATTGTAACAGCTCAGATCGAAATTACGTAAAGAATGGCGTCTCCTTCCATCAGTAAGTATTTATTTTGCTGGTTTTTTTCTCAAATTTTATGTTACAGATTTTTGTATACGTAATTAATATAAAGAGCGAACGAGAAAGAGTAAAGCTGTGTTTTATGCAAGAGTAACAGTGACAAACGTTGTTGTTTGTTTCGCCTGAGCATGATAAGACGTGTTAAGAAGCCATGCTGACTTGTGTGACGTAGCTATCGCGTTCTCGTTCCCACCTGCCTACTGATCATAAGAGCGAGCGGAAATACGACAATCGCGCCGATGGGCGAGCGATGACAACTTTCTCGCTCACTCTTATCATCTGCAGGCAAGTGAGAACGCGACAGTAACGTCGTAGGGATCGCGTCACGTGACAGCATGGCGGTGTGTAAAATGCAAACACGAAAGTATCTCGTGGCAGGAGGCGCGGCGCGCTCCGATGCCCGCCGTTTACGGACATGAAACGACTATATGATGTAAGTGTGTGCTTGTGTGAGTATCACAATACTGTGTGTGAATGCACGCACACTTGTTAAGACGAAACGTAGTACAGGTTAAATCGCGCGACGTTCGATCTATAAAATTAGACATCAATGGTATAGTAGGCTTTCTTTACAAGAGTTGATTTTATATGTTTCTTAAACAAAGTATCATTTAGATTTTTTAACTCTTCTGGTATTTTATTATACAATCTAACACTGTTGCAAACAAAACTTTTCGACATTTTAGATATCATGCGCCTGAGCTTGAAGTTGTAAACCAGATTAACACACAACGTTTGGCGCAAGTTAAAGAAAACCGTGCTCGGCTTCGTCCTATAATTGAAACCATAGTTCTGTGTGGACGCCAGAATATTCCACTAAGAGGACATAGAGACGATGGTTCTCTTTTACGTCAAACAGCTATAACAGAAGGTGGAAGCGACAGTATCGTAAGTAATGAGGGAAATTTCCGTGAGCTTTTACGTTTCCGAATTGCCGCGGGTGATACAGAACTCGAGAAACAACTCAAAAGCTCAGCTGCGAATGCTACATACATCAGTAAAACCACGCAAAACTCTCTTATAAACTGCTGTGGTGAAGAGATACAAAATATTATTTTTGAAAGGGTTCGCCAAGCAAAGTGGTTTTCATTGATATTTGACGAAACTATTGATGGGGCTCATAAAGAGCAAATGAGCATTTCTGTACGATACGTGCACGAGGGCACTTGCCGGGAAGATTTTCTAGCTTTCCTAGACTGTTACGAGTCAATATGTACTGAAGATATTCAAGGAGAAGAAAAACGTCTCTCAGGCATAGCGCTCGCTCATATTGTCATAGATTTCTGCAAGAAACATTCGTTAGATTTGGACCAATGTGTCGGCGTAGGAACGGATAATTGTTCTGTTATGGCGTCAGAAATTAAAGGAGCTGTTCAGGAAATATGCAAAACTGCACTTATTGCAAGACGTTGTCCTTGTCTAAACCATACCCTAAACAACTCTCTTAAAAAATCGAACGAGGTTGTAGCCTGTCGCAAAACTGTAAGCAAAATGAAAGAAATTATATCTTTTTCCAATTCGTCTGCTAAAGCCACAGCAGTTTTTCGTGATATGCTTGGTAAATCCTTTTCAGGCCTTTGCGAGACTAGGTGGCAGGAGAAACACAATGGCACTATTCAATTTTGCACATTGTTACCTAAGATTTGCAGTAGTCTCGAAAAAATTACCAAATGGACGAATAGTCGTGATACAGTCTCCAAGGCACATGCACTTATAAAAAGCATCACCGATAGTGAATTTATTATAGCAACGTTTGTTTTAGGAGTTGTTTTGGGAACTACCCTTGCACTCAGTCGAATTCTGCAATCACCTACGCTAGATGCTGTTTCTGCCATTAATGCTGTTAAAGATGTAAAGCCTGACCAGGAATATATGAGAGCTGTCATGATGGAGCCACTTTTTCGATTTATATAGCAACATTCAGTATAGTACGCACATATTGAATTGGCCGATGTTTTTATTCAAAATGTACTTATGCACTGAAATACACAATAAGATATACAAATGTATTTTAATTTAATGCATCTTTTATATATATTTTGATGTCAATGTAAAAATAACTAGCCTTGACATTTACATGTTCACAACATTTTTTCCATGTATCTGCAGATATGTCCTGAACAAAGGTGTACAAATTATAAAAAAAATTATTAATCGACCTTGCTAAAACACTAAACTTTTTAATAAAAATTCTAGTTCAGAAAAACTTAACCTAAGCTATTTTTATTCGAACGTTTCTTATTTTTGTAAAGTCAAAAAGTGTTTTTTGTTCAGAACGAATAATATTTACGTCCCTCTTTTGTTTCCTATTCGGTAAATAGATGCTTGAGATACACCTAGATAGAACAAAAAATAATTACCTAATTGTACATTACGGCGGCCAATTCATGACAATCTCACTACAATGACATAATAACGACATAACGTTTTACCTAAATGTCAGTTCAGAAGCAATTTTGACATTGACAACAGATTATCAAGCATCAAACATAATTGTGGCCAGTGTAAGAAATTAGTTCCAACGAAATTCCGCAATATGGCGGCCCCTCATATATTCCTGGTCAGGCTTTACTCTCGGTTTAAAAAAAAAAGAGAGAAGATGTTGTTTCTGTTTTTAGAAATATATATCTTAGGGCAGAAGAAATGGCCAAGATACTAGATGTAGAAATTACTAGCCCACGTACAGTCCGAATATCCGTCTATAGAGCAAACCACCCAACCTCCGATCAAGAACCAGAGGCATACTTCAGCACTTCCATTTATATACCCCTTTTGGACCAAATTGTCAATGACCTGCGGAATCGTCTACCGGATGATGTCATGAATACATTTGACCTTCGCTTGCTCATGCCCTCGGTTATTGTGAAAACTATCACTGAGTCTACAAACGTGACAGAGGCTAATAATAATCTTCAAAATAGAATTCAAAAAGTATCGCAGGTGTATGAGCGTGCGTTGAATGACTATGCAGTGAGTCTGAAGCCAGAGTATGCTATATGGATAGAAAAATGCGTTTAAATAGGGAAAAAGGAGAAATTCCGACCACCGTTTTGGACATATTAAAAGCTACCGATGAAGACATGTTTCCAGCGATACGTATAATGCTCAACATTTTGGCGACGTTACCAGTTAGTGTAGCAACAGCCGAAAGATCATTTTCTACCCTGCGCCGCTTAAAACCGTGGCTGCGTACGCGAACTGCAGAAGAGCGTCTTACCGGACTTGCGCTTCTACATGTTCATAGGTCTTTAATTATTAATGTTGATAACGTGATAAATCGGTATGCTAAGGGTAAACGAAAAATTGATTTAATTTTGTAAAATGTTAAACGACAAATAAATTTTTTTCAATATTCTTTATTGTTTTAATGTTCTCTGTATGAAGTCTCGGCTCGGGTCTGTGTCTCTAACTTGATTTTTTAAATCTTAAAACGTGCCCCGAGGCGCAGAGGGCCCCCCCCAATTTCAAATCCTGGATCCGCCCTTGGCCATACTGGCACCTCCTCGGCGGTGAAATTGGCTGCGCCTGAGGCTTCGACCTCGGGCAGAGACACCCAGTTCGGAAGCAATAAAAAAAAATACAGTTTTCCAAGGAGCGTAGATCAATGGCAAGGTTTTTTTAATCATCTATCGACCATTCCTCTTGTTCTAATGAGAAAAATTCACTGAAATAGCATGAACGCAAAATGTGCGAACATTTGGTGCGACAATTTCTGGTATCCGTGTGGATACCCGGGAACCCTACAGGTTAATGATTTTTTTTAGTTCAATAGTATGGAATCTAATCCACATGTTTTAGTATTTTTCAAACGCTGAAAATGTTTACATTATTAAGCGTTCACACCGGCTCCTTCATTCCAAGGCACGTCGCTTAAATTAAGCGAACACCTCGGGGTCCTCGGAGTCGAACTGTCGCATGACCTGAACTTTCGTCGCTATATCGAGGGGAAGGCCAAGCTGGCTTCTAAAAAGCTGAGCGTACTCAATAAGGTGCGACGGTACTTCACGCCGGACCAAAGGCTGCTTTTGTATAAATCGCAGATCAGGTCCTGCTTGGAGTACTGCTCGCACCTGTGGGATGGCTCTGCCAAATACCAGCTTGCGCCTTTGGACTCGATCCAGCGTCGAGCCTTACGACTAGTGGGTGACCCCGAAGTGTCCCGCGATCTAGAACCACTGCAACACCGTAGAGATGTCGGCTCCCTAAGTGTGTTCTATCGCTTATTCCATGGGGAGTGCTCGGAGGAGCTGTTTAACACAATCCCGCCGTCCCCTTTCCACCTCCGCACCACACGCACTGGCAGGGATTGCATCCCTATACGCTGGACTTACCGCGGATGCGTACTAATCGATTCTGCAGATCTTTCCTCTATTGAACCGGTAAACTCTGGAATGCTCTCCCTGCTCATATATTTCCTCCCAAGTACAGTCTGAGGTCCTTAAAGAGGCGCGTGAATGGGCACCTGTCAGTCCGGCATGGCATTCGCAACCCCCGCAAACGACCGAATGTCCATGGGCGTCGTTAGACACCTTATGGGTGGCTCGGCGCCATATGTCGCGCTTTTAATAAAAAAAAATATATATATACAAGCTGTGCCCGCGGCTCCGCCCGCTCTCGTATTTCACTTCACTGCTAACCTCATAGGCCATTTAGCGTGATAGTAAGTAGCCTATAGTTGATGGGAAGAATCAAGCTATCCGTAGAATTTTTTTTTATTAAAATTTTTATTAAAATCGGTTCAGTGGTTCTCGAGTTATAAGCGGACAGACAGACATACACTCAGACACTCAGAAACTCAGACAGAAAGCAGACGTTGGATTTTATTATAGGTAAGGATTTTGCAATTTTTCTAAATAGCTGAACATACTCCAAAGGTGCAGCGGTACATCAAGACCGAACACAATCCACTTTTGAAAAAAAAAATCAGATCAGGTCCTGCTTGGAGTACTAATCGCACTTATGGGATGACTCAGCCAAATACCAGCTTGCGCCGCTGGACAGAATCCAGCGTCGAGCCATGCGACTGGTGGGTGACCCTGAGGTGTCTCCCGTTCTAGAACCGCTGCAACTCCGTAGGAATGTCGACGCCCTAAGTGTGTTCTCGGCGCTCGAAGTGATCGAACAGGTTGAAGAGTCCTCCTCGGTCTACCTCGGTCAAATTCTGCGGCTTGGTAGACAAGGTCTGCTTAAGGAGGTGGAGAGACGAATTCAACTGGGTTGGGCTGCCTTTGGAAAGCTAAAATTCATCCTGAGGTCTGACCTTCCGCAAAATTTAAAGACTCGTGTATATGACCAGTGTGTCCTCCCGGTTAGACGTACGGGTGTGAAACGTGGACCCTGACGGTCGCTGTTGTCCAAAGGTTGAAAGTTGCGCAGCGAGCAATGGAGCGAGCCATGCTGGGAATATCGCTACGTGATATGGTGCGTAACGAGGCAATCCGCCGACGCACAGTGTCAAATATGACCTTAAAATCGGACACGAAAATTTTTATTGATTCTAGTAACAACCCTAGCCCATAGCGAATAACTCCTGTAACTTCTTAATCCCATGGAATTAGGCGTCGTTTTTTTTTTAACGGACAGAGGAAATAGTGAACTATTTTCGGTATAAATATCCCCGCCTACTACTACGGGATCTAGGAGAAAAAAAAATAAAAAAAAAAATATAATTCAATTTCTGTAAACTTTCACAGCCTCGAATAACTTTTCAAATGTGGATATTCGAAAGCGTCTTTGATAAGGCTGAGTGAAATTTAAATAAGTAGCTTAGTTTTAATTGTAGAATTATTTTCCGTTTTTCCGAAACTAAAAAAGTGTAATTTTCAAAAAATTACTTCTCCTAAACTAAAAGTCGCAGAGGCGGGGGAGTTTTACTCTAGCATTTTAAATAACTAAATCTATAAATTTCTGCAATAAAAATGACGTGTCCGATTTTATGGTCATATTTGACACTGTGCGACGCACCAAAGTAGTCGATATTGGACACCGGGTGGCAAAGCTCAAGTGGCAGTGGGCTGGGCACGTTAGCCGAAGAGACGATGATCGTTGGAGTAACCGTGTCCTACACTGGCGGCCGTGGACAGGAAAACGGAGTGTGGGAAGACCACCCGCTAGGTGGGACGACGACATCAAGTACTTCGACGAAAAGCAGTGGTTCCGTATCGCTGAAGGCCGGGAGGACTGGAGGAAAATTGGAGAGGCGTATGTCCAGCAGTGGACACTTACACGCTGACTGACTGACTGACTGAAATGTGTTCTATCGCTTATTCTATGGAGAGGGCTCGGAAGAGCTGATTGACGTGATCCCTCCGTCCTCTTTCCACTTCAGCACAACGCACACTGGGAACGTATTGTATCCGTACACATTGAGACCGCAGATGCGTACCAATAGTTTCTGATGCAGATATTTCCGCCACAGAACTGGTTAACTATGGAACAGTCTCTCTGAACATATATTTACACACAAGTAAAGTCTCGGGTTCTTCATGATGGGCGGTCAGGTTCGTAACCCCCGCATGCTACCGAATGCACATGGGCGCCGTTGATTTAATTGCCACGTTTGTAGCTTATTTTATTAGATAAGAAATCCCGTGGTGGTAATATGCATAATATAACGATTTATGTGAGAGCTTACATGCTTAATTCTGTATCTGTATTGTCAGCCTCGGTAGATCAGTGGTGCGATCGGTCGACTGTTATTAAACAACCCTGGGTGTGGTACTTGGATGGGTGGCCGCTCGACCGTGGTTTGAATTTAACGTTAAACTGTAGGTCCCTTCCCTTCTTACCATACTAGGTGGTAGGTTTTATCCCGCCCGGGTTGCTACCACCGCACTGAACGAAAAGTCAGTCGAAACGGCTATATAAATAGTTCGTGTTTTCCATCCAGTTCAGTGTAGCTGGTAGGTATAACCGAAGGGAAGCACTGACGTGGCACCAAGTTCATTCGGTGTTATGGGCTGACATCACGGATTTTGTAGGTGATGTAGCCAACCGTGTCAGTGTCTATGAAAATAAAATCTGGGCTTATCACTAAAGAATGTCTCCGTGGATTACAAAAAATGTTCAACAATGCAATATCAGTTAGCTAGGTAGGTACCTGTTAGCTTGCAGCAGACTATGCAGCATGTAGCTGTCCTCAGAGCATGCGCAGTAGGCTCGCAGGTGACGGCACTCGGATCCAACACCTACTAGATAAAGCGAGCGGGAGGCGCTCTTCACCCTCGCTGCGGGGGAGACGGGAGTACGGGAGCGGCCTGGGTCGCCGCGACAAAGAATATATATTTTTGTTATATTTATTCGTACCTTTTCGGAACAGGCAAAACTAATTTTATAGTATACAGCCTTTTCTGTTGTACCTACTTCTAATGTCTGTCAATACTACTCAGTACTGACTGGTGCCGCGCCCGCCCAGGGCCCACTGCCCAGAGCCGGTCCGCCACCTGAAAGCCTTTTTAGTGCCTGCGGTGCCTTCGATCGAACCACTCCTTTCGTGCATACTTATCGATATCGATATCAAACTTATCGGCAAGTGGTATGAGATGAGTGATGTTTTGGTGGTTTAAAAAAAAATAACCAGGGTTAATATATAAGGTCTTTCAAAATTAGTTCAGAGTACGCTAAGGGGGAGTTCTGTATCGGAAATAGATCACTTTTGAAAAACAAAGAATTTTTTTTAACAAAAAAAAGTTTTTTAAATTTAAAATGTAAATAAAAAAATTTTAGTAATCGTTTCAGTTTCATGCCAGGAACAAAAAAGTCTTTCAACACATAGATCTCTTTCTTTCAGAAATTGTGAGAAACCACAATTTTAGTTTTATTAGTATGGAATAGAAAGATTTTGATTTTTTTTACCAACTTTTGCGTGTTAGATCATAATGGTGATGAAGACTTTTTTTGTTACTGTTATGAAACTGGATCGATTAGGCTATAAAAATCAACCACCAATTTTTTTATTTAAACACATAAAAAAATATTTTACATAAAAAAAAAATCCCAAGTTCCAAAAAAATGTATATAGGTTTTATTTATAATAGATCACTTTTAAAGAACAAAGACTTTTTTTTTTAACAAAAAATTTTTTTTTTTAATTTAAAATGTAAAAAAAAAATTTTAGTAATCGTTTCAGTTTCATGCCAGGAACAAAAAAGTCTTCCAACACATAGATCTTTCTTTCAGAAATTGTGAAAAACCACAATTTTAGTTTTATTAGTATGGAATAGAAAGATTTTGATTTTTTTTACCAACTAAAGCGTGTTAGATCATAATGGTGATGAAGACTTTTTTGTTACTGTTATGAAACTGGATCGATTAGGCTATAAAAATCAACCACTAATTTTTTTATTTAAATACATAAAAAAATATTTTACATAAAAAAAATCCCAAGTTCCAAAAAAAATTATACAGATTTTACTCCCTATATGATACAGAACCCCCCCTTAGCGTACTCTGAACTAATTTTGAAAGACCTTATGTAGAATATGTATATATATATTAACCCTAACCTAATGTTGCGGCGGTGCATGTCGTTTTTGTTACGTTTGTATTTCCAAAAACAAAACAAAACAAAAAAAAATTTGAGGGACGCGAAACCATGGTCGAAATAAACCAACCCTACACTATTACCACTGAGCCACCAAATCACATAAACGATCAAACGAATATCGGCTTCAATTGGTTCGCTTTCGAGCCGAGTCAACCCGAGTGTTTCCGAAAGGAGTAGGTTCGCAGGTTCGATCGAAACGAGTGGCTCGGGATCAATTCTGTTGGCTCTCGCTGACAGCTGTGACGTCATATAGCCGAAAGCGAATCAAGGGAATTCGATATTCGTTTGTTCGTTTAAGTGATTTCGTGGCTCAGGGGTGAGGGTCTAGGACTAGTAGTTTTATGACCATGGGTTCGAATCCCACTAAATCTTTTTGTTTTTTTTTTCTTTTTTTTTCTTTTTTAAGCAATGTTACGGTGTTTAAATTGTTTTAGGGTGTTTAGTTTTTTTTATAACCACCTAAGAATTATTTTCGAAAATACAGACTTGTAACAAAAACGACATGCACCGCCTCAACATTAGGTTAGGATTAATATAAAGAAGATGCGTCGCTATAGCGACGCATCTTCCTTATATTAAGCCTGGTTTTTTTTTAAACCACCAAAACAGTTTGTATATTTCCGAATATTTCCGAAAATAAAAATTTCTTAGGAGGAGAACTGTCAGTGAGAGTCATCAGAAATGATCCCGAGCCACTCGTTGATCGAAGGCACCGCAGGCACTAAAAAGGCCTTCAGGTGCCGTACCGGCGCCCAGAGCCCACACGAGTGTCTCTTTGTAGTAACAGTTAACTTTTTTTGACGTGATGATGTCACGTCTTATAAATTGATGAACACCGGCTGCACGCACGAAGAAGAGTAACGTTCCATCTAAACCTGTGTGTGCAAGCGAGAGCGCGATAGAGACCTGTGTGTGCAAGCGAGAGCGCGATAGAGAGGCATATACAATAGTAGAAAATACAAAATATATTTCTCCGTCTTTTACGAGCCTCGAACCCGCGGTCCCTGCCACCATCACTGACCAGACGTGTTATCCACGCAGGCTATCGACCGTGTACTTACACATTGAATAACAAATTTTTAGTAATTCTTTGGTTTGAGGTTATAATTTCAAAACAGACAGTCAGTTCGTTCCATGAACCTACTACCCAAAGGGACCTCGCACTGCATTGAGAAGAAACGGGCAAAGCGAGATGCACCATCTATAGTCCTTTGTCCCTTTCTAGTGTAGACATCATCAGGGGCGTGCATCCCATAAAGGCAGAAAAGCACTGCCTACCCTGAGTTAAAGTCCCAATTCCACCTATCCAAACAATCAAATTAAAACTTAGAGAACTACTCAAGTTCACGACAAAAAGTATGATTTAAAATTGGCGCGCGCTCCTCCCTCTCGGCGCGGCCGCTCGCGCGGAAGCAACGCCACCGCGCGGCAAAGGCAGACATCACGACTACCTGGTGGTCACTCACACTATTACTCAAATCCTGCGTCATTATATGCTGGAATTTTGCGTGTGTATGCGTGTTTCGATGCGCGGTTTAGTACGCCAGGGCAGGACTGCCTTTCACTAACACCACAACAATGCCTCGTAACGTAGGTGTAGCTGGTCAAGCATCGTTCGCGCGCGCGCGCCGCCGCCGCCGGCGCGGCGGTGCAATTGTCTGGTAACAGTTTATTTATAAAGAAAGAAGTGTTATATTATAATCTTTTGTTTATGTTTTTACAAATAAAAAAAGTACCGCCCCTCTTCTCTACTTATTTCTATTTCATCTTTTTGTAGTCAATATTCACTGCACTGCATACTCTTTATTGAGATTGGTTCTGTTTAAATCACTCAAAAGGCGTTTTTAAAAGTCACCCTTAATATCTGTATTTATGACATTGTGTAATTAATTAAAATTTATTCATTTTATGGATATCTGAGGTGCATTGAAAAAAAAATAATCTGCTGGACAGAACATCTTCATGTGGACATGAAGAAGATGTAAGAGATGAAAACCGGGCTGAGGTAAAAATTAAAATTAATTCAACTTGTTTCTAAATTAAGTACTTAGGTATTTTGAATCTTAATTGTTGCCTGCCTACCCGGTCTTAAATGTCTGTGCACGCCACTGGACATCATTAATGATTCACTAGTTGTAAACTTATGTTCTCCTGGTACCTAACCTACCTACCTACTTAAATAGATAGTTTACATGTAATTGGCCATACTTTAGGCATAAAAAAATTAAATAAATAAAAAAAAAAAATTTTAAATCGTATCTCAAATGAAAAGGGTATACATAACCATACATACAAGCTTCTAGTTGAAGTGATCGATGGCAAAGATTTTTTTTATGGAAACTGACACGGTTGGATACATCACCTACAACATCCGTGATGTCAGCCCATAACACCGGGTGAACTAGGTGCCATGTCAGTGTTTCCCTTCGGTCGTGCCGGGTACACTGAACTGGACGGAAAACACAAACTATTTACATAGCCGTTTCGACCGACGACGTTTCATTCAGTGTGGTGGTACCACCAACCCGGGCGGGTTGAACCCTACCACGGTACCAGGAGAACATAAGTTTACAACTGGTGAATCATTAATCATGTCAAAACTAGAAAGGGACAAAGGATTATTGTGCCTCTCGCTTAGACAGCAGTGCGCGGTAGGTAGGTACCAGGAGAACATAAGTTTACAACTGGTGAATCATTAATGATGTCAACACTAGAAAGGGAGCAAGGACTATAGTTCGTGCCTCTCCCTTTGACCGTTTCTTCTCACAGCAGTTCGCGCCTTTCCTTCCTTCGGTTTCTTTCTATTTAGTTCATAATTTTCATTATGTTTGCGAATTATATTAGTGTTTGTATTTATTTAAAAAAATATGAAACATAAACATAACGCATTGATTTTAAAACAAAGGTTAGTAACAAATATTTATTATCTCTTCAAAGTAGATAGACAAACATTTTTTTCAGTAGCACCTACTTACATAGAGTAAGTTGAAACGAAAAGTTAGGTTGAAGGGAATAGTTAAACTTAAAACTCTTGAATCCCTCTCTACACGCTAGACTTACCGCGGATGCGTACCAATCGGTTCGACTGTACATTACATAAGTTAGGTACAGCTTTGTTCCGTGTTTTTTTAAATTCTACTGAGTAGGTATAAAGGTATAGGTAACTTGTATTTTCAATGTCTGTTGGAATAGCGGGTTTTTGTTCAGTGTGGCCGACACGACCAACGAGAAGCACTGACATGGCACCTAGTTCACCAACTGTAATGGGCTGACACCACCTGTGTCGTAGGTGAGGTAGCTGACCGTGTTATGTTAAAGTACATTTATCTATATGCATGCTGCTCGGATTGTATGTAGTTTGTATTGTATTTGATGTGTATAGGTATGTTTTCCTTATTCCTTAATTTGCATTATAAATACAACAATAATTAGACAGCAATTGTAATGCAATGCATTTGTTTAATTTTATATTTGGTTTGTATTGTTTTTAATATTCAGGTCTAATGTAATTGAAAAACTAAATATTGAATGTAATGTTTATTATATGTTAAATTTAGTAAATACATTTTTATCTTGAAATGATGTATTATTTACAAGTGTATTTCTAAAACTTTCAATAGGGAAGTAATTAACGGGTGACTAAAAACCAAGGTGCAAAATAAGTAATAAGATCTCAAGAATAGGAGAAAGAAGAGGAACAATAAGAAACATCTGCCTGGAAATTTAACGTTCATTTACTTATCAAAATAAAATTATAAACTATTACTTAACACACACACACCTACACAAGATTACCTAAATAATAAAATAGCTAAGCCAAAACTTAAATTTTAGATATAAATAGGTAGGTAGGCAAAGACCGTACCTACCAACTTAGATAGACGCAGCGCTGAGGCTCTGCGCTTGCTCCGCCAAAAGTAATATGAACTTGAAAAGTAATATGATTGGCCGAGCAGTCAGTTCGTGCATCCGGCCGCGAGCGAACGTATACGAACGTATGCGCGCGCGTCGACTATGCAGTCAAGACAAATGCCTTCGTGTGCAGTGAAAAGGTGCAAAAATGCGTCGGAGAAAACACAAAAGCAAGAAAACAAAACCTACCACAAGTAAGTATATTATCTATTTATATTAAATACTAAATGTATTGATATTAGCTGCCAACTTCGCGCAAAATAAAGCGAGCACGCTCGATGCTTGCATTCGAAGATGGCGGTACCGGCCGCGCACGCACAAGCGAGAAGTAAGAGGAAGCGTTGCATATGTCCTTACTGTGTTAAAAAGAGACAAATCGTTTTCTCGCCGTCTTTCTCCGCTGCGCTCGTAAGGCCCTAATGTGTTAAAAAGAGTCAACTAGGCTTCTTTCTCCGCGTGTAAGGCTCTAATGTGTTAAAAAGAGACAAATAGTTTTCTTGCCGTCTTTCGCCGCTCTACAAGGATTGTCGGTGCCACAACCAAGAGGAAAGGGTATGCCGAATTTTGGAGCACGATATTCGAGAAAATACATATGGAGCGCCGCGTCTATCTAAGTTGGTACGGTCTTTGTAGTTAGGTGTATGTTTTACTTTCTAAATAGTAAAATTGGTATAATATAGGTATGCACTCGAATAGAATAGTGATATAATAAATTGAAGTTTAGTACATATATTGTAACACATTAACGCATAGAGACAATAGAATGTGCTTATGTAAAGTGAATTACCTACTTTGATAAACATTTTTATAATCACACACATATAAACGGCAGGAGAAAGGTGTTGGTGCATGACTTTACGTCCGCGGGAACAAAAACGGCGCGAGGTCGCCGACGATGGTGGAAGCCAAGCAGCAGTGCCATGGGACGCGCCGCCGGTACTCGGCGAGTTCAGTGTGTCCATTCACTTATGTTATGAGATAACATGTGATTTTTTAAACTTCTAGGATGTGAGAAATCCTTGTTGTAAATTGAGCAATGATGAGGTCTTCTACCAGTGTGACTCAACAGGTACATTTTTGATTTATTTGCGAAATTCTTATTGCATATCTAATTGAAATTTTATAACATTATTACATTACATGCCATTATCAATTAATTTATATAAACTTATATACATGATATAAGGACTCACATAACACGCCACACAACATTACTATACACATACGCAC
Source organism: Nematopogon swammerdamellus (assembly GCA_946902875.1). Classification (NCBI taxonomy): domain Eukaryota; kingdom Metazoa; phylum Arthropoda; class Insecta; order Lepidoptera; family Adelidae; genus Nematopogon; species Nematopogon swammerdamellus. Next base: position 1,739,010 of record OX336352.1, on the reverse strand, counting down.
ACACCCAAACAAACACCATTAAATTATCTCACGCATAATCCCACACCCTCACACACAAACACACAAATAGGTATACACCCTCACTCAAATAATGTAAGTACTAACACTACACTATACTTAGATAATTGTATTTGTTTTTTTTTTTGTTGCTATTGTTATATTTCGTCTAATTGTTTTGTTTGTTATTTAATGTGGACTACCTTTTCTTTTTTGTATTGTGAAGCTAGAATAGATGTAGCAATATATTTTACTCGAACTGTATCCGTACCATAAAAAATAAAAACTGTACTACCGGGCGTATATTTTTAAAAGGAACTATAGTATCTGTCCTGATCTGTTACATTTGTCGCAGATTTATATTTTTCATCACATTACTTTTTGGTCTTTGAGATTTGTACTACCTCGTATTATCACTGGTATAAACTTAAAATGCTACAAACATGTTCAATTGAGATTCTGACTGCATACAAATTTTGAATTTTGACAGGGTACAACCTGTACCTTAATTTATACTGCTGACGCATGCTAAATATTAATTTGACTAATTGATACATTAAGTATCAAGTTTATTTAGCACGCATACTAAAATATTACTTTGACTAATTGATACATTATCAAATTTATTTATTTTATTTTTTGACATTGTACTACAATGTGGTATGAATATTTATAACTGACATGACTTGATACGATATGTATCAATAATTTCTGACAAAGGCTTTATGCAACTGATTTTATCTATACTTTTACTTTAACTTTTGATTTTATGTGGTCAGAATAATCAAGCTTAAATTATAGTTATTCTAGCTCTCAAACTATATCTTAACACTGTAAGCGGTGTCTATTGTGTAGCTAGTCACAATGTATTGTAATTGAAGACGTTAAAAAAAGAACCCTGCGAAGTTTCTTGCCGGCTCTTCTTTGTGGGTGTAATCGAATCGGATTGTAAAAACTAACAGGACAAATTCAAGCGTAGTGTACTACCATACGAATGATAAATAATGAATAAAGAATACCCGCTGTCCTTTGCAGCACAGTCTAGGGACTGGTGCAGGGGTCAGTACATACATTGCACTGTACCACTTATGAAAAAATAATTTTTACTTAACTTTTTTTTTTACTTTACTTATTTATTCGTTTGATTAAAAACAATTATGATTTTATTTTCATTCGAGCTCAAAAAGGTTAAGTGTTTAAATAGATTGTGCAATAAGCCACACACTAATTAGTTCCGGAGGCAGCGACGACAAAGCTTGTATGTAAAACTGAAATAAAGTGATTTTGACTTTAATTTTATATGTTACACAGATTTGTGTGAGATACCATGTGCACTTTTAACATCTTTTTCTGAGAGAAATTCTTATTGCACATGTCGCACAGAAATTATTTTTCACTAGTGACTGACGAGTCCAAGTGTATTTTGCGTACCTACAGATGATGAAGGAAAAAAATGATGTAGTCTTTCACCTGTGTGAATTAGCATGTTCCTTTTTAAGGTATTTTTCTCTGACAAATTCTTATTGCATACATCACAGCGATGTGGTTTTTCACCAGTGTGTCTTAACATGTGGTTTTTCAAATTTGCTTGTTGTGAGAAAGCATTGTTGCATACATCACAGCGATTTGGCTTTTCACCAGTGTGCGTCAACATGTGCCTTTTTAATTTATTGTTCTCTGCGAAATTCTTATTGCATATTTCACACCTATTTGGTCTTTCACCTGTGTGAATTAGCATGTGCCTTTTTAAGGTATTTTTCTCGGAGAAATTCTTATTGCATACATCACAGCGATGTGGTTTTTCACCAGTGTGTCTTAACATGTGGTTTTTCAAATTTGCTTGTTGTGAGAAAGCATTGTTGCATACATCACAGCGATGTGGCTTTTCACCAGTGTGCGTCAACATGTGCCTTTTTAATTTATTGTTCTCTGCGAAATTCTTATTGCATATTTCACACCTATTTGGTCTTTCACCTGTGTGAATTAGCATGTGCCTTTTTAAGGTATTTTTCTCGGTGAAATTCTTATTGCATACATCACAGCGATGTGGTTTTTCACCAGTGTGTCTTAACATGTGGTTTTTCAAATATGCTTGTTGTGAGAAAGCATTGTTGCAAATGACGCAGCGGTGTGGACGTTCACCAGTGTGAGTCAACATGTGCCTTTTTAAATTACTTTTCTCTGCGAATTTCTTATTACATATTTCACACCGATTTGGTATTTCGCCTGTGTGAATTAACGTGTGTTTTTTTAAAGATGTTTTATCTAAGTAAGTTTTATTGCAAATGCCACATGCATATGGTCTTTCCCCAGTGTGAGCTAACACGTGTTTCTTTAAATTCTTTTTTTCTGAATAACACTTATTGCATATGTCACAGCGATATGGTTTTTCACCGGTATGAGTTAACATGTGGCTTTTCAAATTTCTATACTGCGAGAAACTCTTGTTGCAAATGGTGCAGTGGTGTGATCTTTCACCAGTGTGAATTGACATGTGAGTTTTTAAATTACCTTTTACTGAGAAACCTTTATTGCACATGTCACAGCGATGTGGTCTTTCACCAGTGTGAGTTAACATGTGCCTTTTTAAAGTTTCTTTCTCTGAGAAATTCTTATTGCATACATCGCAGCGATGTGGCTTTTCACCAGTGTGTGTCAACATGTGCCTTTTTAATTTCTCTTTCTCTGCGAAATTCTTATTACATATGTCACACGTATTTGGTCTTTCGCCTGTGTGAATTAACATGTGAGTTTTTAAATTACCTTTTACTGAGAAACCTTTATTGCACATGTCACAGCGATGTGGTCTTTCACCAGTGTGAGTTAACATGTGCCTTTTTAAAGTATCTTTCTCTGAGAAATTCTTATTGCATACATCGCAGCGATGTGGCTTTTCACCAGTGTGTGTCAACATGTGCCTTTTTAATTTATCTTTCTCTGCGAAATTCTTATTACATATGTCACACGTATTTGGTCTTTCGCCTGTGTGAATTAACATGTGCCTTTTTAAATTATGTTTCTCTGTGAATTTCTTATTACATATTTCACACCGATTTGGTATTTCACCTGTGTGAATTAACGTGTGTTTTTTTAAATATGTTTTATCTAAGTAAGTTTTATTGCAAATGCCACATGCATATGGTCTTTCCCCAGTGTGAGTTAACACGTGTTTCTTTAAATTCATTTTTTGTGAATAATCCTTATTACATACGTCACAGCGATATGGTTTTTCACCGGTGTGTGTTAACATGTGTCTTTTCAAATGTCCATACTGCGAGAAAGCGTCGTTGCAAATAAAGCAGCGGTGTGGTCTTTCACCAGTGTGAATTGACATGTGAGTTTTTAAATTACCTTTTGCTGAGAAACCTTTATTGCATACGTCACAGCGATGAGGTCTTACACCAGTGTGAATTAATATGTGCTTCTTTAAATTCCTTTTATTTGCGAAGTTCTTATTGCATATGTTACAGCGATGTGGTCTTTCGCCAATGTGAATTGACATGTGCTTTTCTAAAGTATTTTTCTCTGAGAAATTTTTATTGCATATGCCACATGCATATGGCCTTTCACCAGTGTGAGTCAAAATGTGCCTTTTTAGAGTATTTTTCCGTGTAAATTTCTTATTGCACAAATCACAACGATGTGGTCTTTCACCAGTATGAGTCAACATGTGCGTTTTTAGACTCGGTTTTTGCTTAAATTTTTTATTGCATACATCACAAGTATGTGGTCTCAAAGCAGTGTGAGTTAACATATGGTTGTTCAAAGTACTTCTTTTTGAGAAATTATTATTGCATACAACACAATGATGTGGTCTTTCACTAGTATGAGTTAACCTGTGCGATTTTAAAGACATTTTCTTCAATACACTTGTGCTGCCACTATCGCAATAAGATGGGGTTTCACTCGTATGATTGGAAAATTCCTTTTTAAAAGTAAATTTCTGCGTGAAATTAGTACTGCAAATGTCATGGTTATCTTTATCCCTATGAGTGAGCAAATGACGTTGAAAAGTAGATTGTAGTATGAAACTTTTGCTACAAACAACGCAGAAATACTGAACTCCGTACATTCCGGCCACGTCAGGATTGTCTTGTTTGTGAGTTACATTTACATTACCTGTGCCGAGAAGATTTGATTTGATCCTGAAAATAGAACAAAGGGGTGAATTAGAAGAGTACTAGCGTAAATTATTCAACAAAATTTATAAGAGATGGCGTGAGAATGAGAGAATATGTTATCACACCTGTCACCCATGGTGTGCAGAGACGAAGGATATCCATATGACACAATCCTCACATACCTCTAAAATCTCGTCAATACCTACTTAGACATTTTTTGATAGTTACGTATCAATATATATTTCCAAAAATATTGGTTACTCACTGCGAAACACTATTCTCCGGATCGGGCATGCATGGCAGCATCATGTACTTTATATCTGGCGACTGCAGCACTGTGGGCCCAATGTCCAATTCCTGCTTGACCATAGCGGCCGTGTCCACCGGGCAGATTTTAACACAAACATCAGAATCATTCTTCACATTACCAACACCGTCCCGTGAGCAGACCTCGTCATTGACGTTCAATGGCTCGTTTTCAACAGCAGTATCAATTTCCGGGAAGCAAGCTTCATTGAAAACGTTAGATGCCTCGTTCTTTACATTCCCCTTATCATCCGCCGAGCAGACATCATGGTTGTCGGCCGATGGCTCTATTTTAACAGTAGCACCCATTCCCAGGAAGCAAACTTCATCCGAAACGTTTGAAGGCTCGTTCTTTACATTTGAAACATTAACCGTGGAGCAGGCATCATCGTTAACATCAGGTGGCTCATGTTTAACAGCAGTAGCCGTCTTCAGCGGACAAACATTATCGGCGAGAGCATTATGCAGAGTAGAGACCGATGCAGTCTCTACTCTGCATAACGTAACGTCCGGGCGTAAAGTCCTGCCGTCATCTTGAGTCTCTGGATTTGAGGGCTCTGCCATCAGTCAGGAATATCTGGAATGCACAGACGATTTTTTTAACTCCAGGAAAAACAAAACATACCCTGAAATTTTTTTCCAAATGCTTATGACCTAAAATCAATTTTCAATTCCCCCACACAAATTATACATGGATGTGTAGCTAAGAGAACGCGCTCTTTAAAAGAACACTCCGAATGACAGTGAGACTTACACATACATAGATAAAGAAATCAAAGACATACAACTTCCCAGCCTTTTATAGATATTTAATAGGTAGGTATGGGGAACGTGATCAGTATCTGATACACATACTCTCCTTAGCGTACTATTACCTACTAATGAAAGAACTTATACAAGAAATACAATTGGAAAAATATAATTACAAAAATTCCTATATTATTATATCTCTTTATTCACGTTCTTATAATATATTACTTTAATTTTACATAAATTTTACAAAAAGTAATAAAAATACACAAAATTAATATAATGTAAATAAAAACGGTAATTTCCGCCGGCGGCGGGAGGCAGGCCTCCAAGCACACCCACAAGCACAATATTATTATTATGTTTTTATTTTCACGCTTTTTGTTACATATTTACATTAATTTTATATAATTATAAAATAAAATACCTATACAAAATTAATACAAACAGACAAAAACAAAAAACGGTATTCTCGCCGGCGGCGGGAGGCGGACCTCCAAGCACGCCGGCGGGTGCAGGCCGTGGCTACGGAGCTCTCCGAGACGACGCGAGACTAAGCTTCGAGCGGTAGGTGGTGGTACTAGACATGTAGGCCACCACCACCCCCATCTCGGAGAGCTCCGTATCCACCGGCTGCGGGGCGACGACACGCAGTCCTTTCATGGATCTTGATCCTCGTGCGTGCGCCGCCGTTGCGCACCGTACCGCCACGCCGGTAGCGGGGGCTGTAGTCAGAGCGCGGAGCCCCGATAGCCCCAAGCAGGCCGGTTGATGTGGCGGACATCGTCGTCCCGTCGTAGGTCTTATGGCGGGAACGCGATGTTGTTCGGCGAACCTTGGTGGTGGGTGTGCGCTGTCGTGTAAGAAGTGGCAGGTTAGCGAGACACAGGAACACGTCAACGTCGTCGTCGGTGTAAGCGAGGATGGCGGCGTAATCGTGCGGGGCGGCGGTGCGTTGCTGGCGCGGCAGACTCCACGCAAGCTGCGGTGCGTCCTCACCGCGCCCTCCTCTGGCCCGGGGCGTGGACGCCGGCCGTGTCCGTCTTCTGCCGTGCTGTCTTGTACAAGTCGTCACCATATTCCGGGGGTGCCGAGCGGCGGCGCTGGTGGTGTTCGCATGGTGTTGCACACCATGCGAGGTGCTGCGCCGGTGGTGGTGGGTCCGCGCATACACGCGAACTCGGCTTCTTTGCCCTCAGAACTCGGTTTAAATTTTTTTCATTTTGTGAGAAAAAAATTTAGCGACCTGTCACTATGACAGCTTCTTCTTCTTCCTATGACAGCTTCTTCTTCTATTTATATATATATTATTATTATTATCTTTATAGCACTAACAGCTTGAAGCTGATGCGTGCATATCATTTTTTTTTTCTTCAGAGTGCACTTGTTTTAATTTAATAAGTTCTTTTTTTTAGGCTATTTACATTATATTAGTGATTTTTTTTTCTTTTTTTTCTTTTATGTGTTTATCTAACTGCTTTTTAAATCCATTTACACTTTTAGCACTTATGACCTCCTGCGGTAGTTCGTTCCAAGAGTCCACAACTCTGTTCACCAAGAAGTGTTTCCTCGGGTTAGAATGAAATGCTGAGCGGTTTAGCTTTAAGCTGTGTCCTGTAAGATGTGCATTGGTATTTTTTGTGAACATTTCTTTGAGATTTGGCAAGTCATAGTAGTCATTGAGGATTTTGTATGTTTCAATGAGATCTCCTCGTTGACGACGCTCCTCTAGGCTGCTAAGTCCGAGTGCTTCGAGTCGGCGTTCATAGTCTTGTTTTTTGAGCTGTGGGACCATTTTTGTGGCTCGTCTTTGAACGCGTTCCAAAAGATCTACATCCTTCCTGAAGTATGGATTCCAAATCTGAAAGGCATATTCCAATAATGGGCGAACATAAGTTTTGTACCTATAGTTTAAGGAATAGCTCTGTAGTTATGTAAGAGAACGCCTTCCTGATCATGTAGAGTAAGGAGTTGGCTTTCTTGACCACTTCTATAATGTGTGTCTCCCACTTGAGATCTGATATTGTCACACCGAGGTCGCGTTGCGTTTTCACTGCCTGTACGATTTTTCCATCAATAAAGTAAGAGTGATGAGGATTTTTTGGCCCGAGGTGAAGTACAGTACATTTTCCGGCATTGAGCGACCGCATGCACACCTTTGTCCAACCCGAAATCTTGTCAAGAGTGTCCTGAATTGTTTGCTGGGCGATAATGTGGTTAGCGAAAAACTTTGTGTCATCAGCAAACAGAGAGAAGGTGAGGTGCGTTATTTCTCCCAGATCTGTTAGAAACATTCCGAAGGCTACCGGTCCGACGACGGATCCTTGTGGAACACCGCTCAGTACTTGGCGAGGTTCGGACATTTTCTCTCCGACGCGAACCCTGAACGTTCTATCTGTCAGGAAATCTTGGAACCACAAGAGGAGGTTTCCTCGGATCCCAAACTGTTCCAACTTGTGCAAAAGCCGCTTTATGGGAACTCTATCAAAGGCATCGAAATCCGTTATATGAATTGTTGTTGTGTTGATAATGTATATCTCTTAAACTTTAAGAGATATATATTATATATATATATATATTTTGCACGACACGCTCTTAATTTCAACTTGATACGTCTACCAGTTCCTGAGAAAAAAGGTCTTGACAGAAAGACAGGCGGACAACGAAGTGATCCTGTAAGGGTTTTTTCCTCTTTTGAGGTACGGAACCCTAAAAACGTTACAATAACTACTGCAATCTGCGGAAGATATGCTACAAAAAGTTCGGTCAGCACTATCTCTGCCTTTACACACATGGCTCGACATATTCTGGTGGTATTGGGTCTGCATTTTGGGACCTCGTCGCAACGAATATTCCTATCATGGCCACAGAAGTGAAGTTACCCACTACGACCACTTGATTTGTTGCGGAGCGAAAGACGAAATGCCTTTCGGGTCTTTGCGCGCCAAGTTTAATTTTTTTAACACTTTTCTAGAAGAAATAATTATGCATTTAGTGCCTTTACGTGGAAGATATAATTAAGAGAAAACAAATTTAAATGCTTTAGACATTTTATTAATTTGTTGATATTCTCTATCTTGACTGGGTAGTCACAAAATGTACGGTACTAACACGCGATACAATCTGTAACGATATGATAAATTCTAAGCTGAGCATTTCATTCAAAACCGAATCACATTCACTGAGTGTTATACTTCCGTGTGATTTTTTAAACTCTCAATAAATTCAACAACATCATCAAATTGCAATAATACAGCCTTCACTGCCTCTGTCCTGCTTTCCCATCTTGTGTCTGATAAAGGCTTTATAGTAAGCTTTAGTTTGCCTTTGAATAAGTCTATACCTGTTTACTCGGGGTCTCTTTTAATAGATCTAGCTGAATATTTTTCATGAACCAAAGCTGCATGAACTTTCGAGGCGCGAGGCCCCTCGGACCGCGAGGCCGTGGGCGGTCGCCCACGTCGCCCACGCCTTGCGCCGCCTCTGGTCGACGGTACCGATAGCTGTTACGTCATAACCGTCAGCGGTGGCATTCTGGAAACAGGCGGCAAGTACAAAGCACAAGTATGACCGGTAATGGAATATTACAGTCATCTTTGGGAGGGTTCCTCTGAGTACATTCTTTCAGCTTTGGATTCTATTCAGCGACGAGCCATTCGCCTCATTGGTGACTCTGTATTCACAAAGAACCTTCAACCTCTAAAGCACAGGCGTATCGGTCATTGAGCCTGTTTTATCGGTACTACTATGGCCGCTGCTCTGGCGAACTTGCTTCCCTTATCCCTTCTCCTCCATTTTCGCCTTCGCCAAACCCGCCATACTCTCGCGGAACACCGCTTTGTAGTTGACAGAACAGTTCTTCGAACTGCACGATTCTCTAAATCGTTCTTGTGCCGCACTGCAAAGGTGTGGAACGGGCTCCCAGGGAATATCTTTCCCCACTCCTACAATACACCGATCTTCAAATTGCAGGTTAATAGCCTATTCCCAGCAACATTAGTTCACCTCCAAGCCGGACTGGCACCTCCTCGGCGGTGAAATTGGCTGCGCCTGAGGCTTCGACCTCGGGCAGAGCCACCCAGTTCGGAAGCAATAAAAAAAATTAATAAATAAAAAATCCAGTTTTTCAAGGAGCGTAGATCAATGGCAAGGTTTTTTAATCATCTATCGACCATTCCTCTGGTTCTAATGAGAAAAATTCACCGAACATTCAAGTAGAGGCCGACCGAATCGGCTACGGCCGAACGTTCGGCCCCAAAAATGGAGTTCGACTTGCGTTCGGCTACGGCCGAACTTAAGATAGTTACACAATAAACGAGTGTTAGGACACTCGTTTATTGTGTACTCGTATTCCTAATACAAACTAATTTAACAAAATTTGGGGACCTTTAAAAGAAATTTAGAAAGGTTCGGGTTCGGCTACAGCTTCGGCCGAACATCTTAGAAAAAGTTCGGAGCAGGTTCGGGTTCGGCCGAACCTGAAAAATACCGGTTCGGTCGGCCTCTACATTCAATAGCATGAACGCAAAATGTGTGAACATTTGGTGCGACAATTTCTGGTATCCGCGCGGATACCAGGGCAGACGGGGGTAAGAGCTGTGGTATCCGTGTGGATACCCGGGAACTATACAGGTTAATGATTTTCTTTTCAGTTCAATACTATTGAAACTAACCCAAATGTTTTAGTATTTTTCAAACGCTGAAAATGTTTACATTATTTTGCAATTTTTCTAAATAGCTGAACATACTCCAAAGGTGCAGCGGTACTTCAAGCTCGAACACAATCCACTTTTGAAAAAAAAATCTGATCAGGTCCTGCTTGGAGTACTAATCGCACTTATGGGATGACTCAGCTAAATACCAGCTTGCGCCGCTGGACAGAATCCAGCGTCGAGCCATGCGACTGGTGGGTGACCCTGAGGTGTCTCCCGTTCTAGAACCCCTGCACTACGTAGGAATGTCGGCGCCCTAAGTGTGTTCTACCGCTTATTCTATGGAGGGGGCTCGGAAGAGCTGATTGACGTGATCCCTCCGTCCTCTTTCCACTTCAGCACAGCGCGCACTGGGAACGTATTGTATCCGTACGGATACAATACGTGAAACCGCAGATGCGTACCAATAGTTTCTGATGCAGATCTTTCCGCCACAGAACTGGTTAACTATGGAACAGTCTCTCTGACCATATATTTCCGCACAAGTACACTCTCGGGTTCTTATTGATGGGCGATCAGGTTCGCAACCCCCGCGTGCGACCGAATGCTCATGGGCACCGTTGATTTAATTGCCATTTTTGTAGCTTATGTTATGAGATAAGAAATCCTGTGGTGGTAATATTATGCATAATATAAGGATTTATGTGGGAGCTTACATGCTAACTTCTGTATCTGTATTGTCAGCCTCGGTAGCTCAGGGGTGCGGTCGGTCGACTGTTATTAAATAAACCCTGGGCGCGGTTAGTACTTGGATGGGTGGCCGCTCGACCGTTGGAGGCTGACCGTGTAACTTAGGTAGGTAAACTGTAGGTCCCTTCCCTTCTTACTAGGTGGTAGGTTATATATCCCCCCCCCCCCCCCCCTCCCCGGGTTGCTACCACCGCACTGAACGAAACGTCAGTCGAAATGGCTATGTAAATAGTTCCATCCAATGTTTTCCATCCAGTTCAGGGGTGCGCTGTATTATAAAACAATTCTTTCACTATAATTCATCTTTTAACTCGGCCTACACAATAAGCATACCAGCAATATTCTAATTAGCAGGCCTTATACTACAGCGCACCCCATTTCAGTGTAGCTGGTAGGTACGACCGAAGGAAAGCACTGACATGGCACCAAGTTCACCCGGTGTTATGGGCTGACATCACGGATGTTGTAGGTGATGTAGCCAAACGTGTCAGTTTCCATGAAAATAAAATCTGTGCTTATCACTTAAGAATGTCTCCATGGATTACACAAAATGTTCAACAATGCAATGTCAGTTAGCTAGGTAGGTACCTGTTAGCTTGCAGCAGAATATGCAGCATGTAGCTGTCCTCAGAGCATGCGCAGTAGGCACGCAGGTGATCGCACTCGAATCCAACACCTACTAGATAAAGCGAGCGGGAGGCGCTCTTCACTTCACCCTCGCTGCGGCGGCGGAGTCAGAAGCGGCCTGCGTCGCCGCGACACGCGCGCCCAAAGAAATCTTCTTCTTCTTTTTTTTTTTTAGGTTAATTCGTCTCCTCCCGAAACAGGCAAAACTCATTAGAGTATACAGCCAATTCTGTTGTAGCTTTTAACGTCTCTGTTGTATAAGTTCTCGCACCGCAAGAACCACAAAAATATATATTATTTTTAATTACAACGACGACGCGACAAACTTCCGCCGTCCGCCATCTTGTTTTTTTTCTTTTTCTTCTTTTTTTGCGACTTGCAACCGCAAGATGTGCCCAAAGAAGCATGACGAGTGGCTCGGGATCAATTCTGATTACTCTCGCTCACAGCTGTGACGTCATAGAGCCGAAACCGAATCAAGGGAATTCGATATTCGTTTGTTCGTGTGATTTCGTGACTCAGGGGTGAGGGTCTAGGACTAGTAGTTTTATGACCATGGGTTCGAATCCCACCGTCTTTTTGGTTTTTTTTTTCTTTTTTTTTCTTTTAATGTTACGGTTTACGGCAATGTTACGGTGTTTATATTGTTTTAGGGTGTTTAGTTTTTTTTACAACCACCTAAGAATTATTTTCGGAAATACAAACTTGTAACAAAAACGACATGCACCGCCTCAACATTAGGTTAGGTTTATATTAACCCTGGTTATTTTTTTTTTAAACCACCAAAACAGTTTGTATATTTCCGAATATTTCCGAAAATAAAAATTTCTTAGGAGGACAAATGTCAGTGAGAGTAATCAGAATTGATCCCGAACCACTCGTACAGCATGTGCCGCCAAAGAATCATAAAGCTTTTCTACGCTAAGCCTGTGCACGAGACGTTAATCGTACAGCAAATGCTTGCTCAGCACCCCTGTCAACGAGAAACGAAACATAACAAAAACTAAATGCACCCGCTTCAACATTAGGTTAGGGTTAATTTATAGCAATTAACCGTGGTTATTTTTTTTTTTAAACCACCAAAACATTCACCCATACTATTTGAGGGATGATGAGCCAACCTTCGCTGTACGAATAACGACTCGTGCCTGTGCGAGGCGTAGTCAACCAACTATTGACATTATAAAACTAATAGACATAATCAGACCAAAACTCATAACAAATGTTCGGGCCTGCTACTGCTAGAGTGGCTACTGCCTACCACGCGATTTGAATTTTCCATCATTCAAGTATTTGTTTACGAGAGATGGTTGACGTTTTCTATCACTACCTACACGAAAGCATCCGCTCCTTTGTACCCCTCAAACGTCCCGCTACCTATGAGTACCCTACCTGGTTCAACCGGGCTCTTATTAAATTGATTAAGAAAAAATCCCGCGCGCACGCTAGGTGGAAACGTTTTGGAAACCAGTCGGATCGCGATGAATTTAATCTTTTAAGAGCCCGGCAACACCGTCTTCAGAGGCAGTGTGAGGAATGTCATAGGTCGCTCGCGGAACAAACTATTAAGACAAACCCCAAACACCTGTGGACGTACATAAAATCAAAAAGAGGTGGTTCCAACTATCCCAAGATGTTTACCTACCGATCAAATACATATTCCGATCACTCCGAAGTATGTGGTGGGTTTAGCACTTTCTTTAAAGACAACTTCCGTGAACCTACCGACATAATCTCATATAAATTATATCTGAATAATCTTCCATCTCCTAGTAACGATTCTGGTTCCATTAGTAATATTAAGGTGTCTGTGGAAACAGTTCTGAAGCTACTACGTAATCTCGATGTCACAAAGGGTGCTGGTAGTGATCAAATACCGCCTATATATATAAAGAAATGTGCTCAAGTCCTTGCCTATCCGCTCTGTTACATCTTTAGCAGATCTTTCAATGAGGGCATCTTTCCAAAATTATGGAAAGAAGCACATATAGTGCCCGTACACAAAAAAGGTTCGAGAAGTGCAATTGAAAATTACAGACCTATTTCCATTCTTAACGTCTTTAGCAAAATTTTAGAAAAAATCGCACATGAAAATGTCTACTCAATAATTTCTCTTGGTGTAACTGAAACCCAACATGGCTTCTTAAAGAAAAGGTCAACTACTACAAACCTTGCGAGTTTCACCAATTATGTCTTTAAAAATATGGAGAGAGGTGGACAGGTGGACGCAATATACACAGACTTTGAAAAGGCGTTTGATCGCGTTGACCATATTATATTATTAGCAAAACTCCAAAGATTGGGTATTCACGGTGACCTACTTCGCTGGATGGAATCGTATCTATCATGCCGCTCGCAAGCTGTGGTCATAGGAGGTTATAAATCCAACTTCATTAAAATTCCTTCGGGTGTGCCTCAGGGATCTCTTTTGGGGCCGCTCTTCTATGTGGCGTACCTTTATGACATCTTTACATGTTTTAAATATGCTAAACATTTACTATATGCTGACGATAAGAAGGTTGTCATGAAGGTGCGCACCATAGAGGACTGTTTAGACGTCCAGAGCGACCTCAACCGGCTATCGGAGTATTATACGAACAATCGAATAACAGTCAACGCATTAAAATGTCAAAATATTAAATTTACACGTAGCACACGACCTATTCAATTCACGTATCACTTTAATAATACTCCGATAGCAAAGGTCTCTATGGTTAGAGATTTGGGAGTACTTTTTGACCAAAAACTAACTATGGTAGAACATATAAATCACATCACGAGTAAGGCATACAAGAGCATGGGTTTCATAAGACGTGCGACTAAGGGGTTTAGAAACGTTACGTGTCTAAAAGCTATTTATTATGCATATGTTAGAAGCAATCTTGAATACGCCAGCTCCATCTGGACACCTCTTTATCAAGTTCATATTAACGACATCGAAAAGGCGCAAAGGAGCTTTATAAAATATTTAACTTATGCCACTAAAATAACATATCATTCTTACGAATTAGGCTGTTTTGAACACAATATGTTGAGTCTAGAGAACAGACGGGTATTACTAGATATGATGCTGCTGCGCGACGTGATGTGCGGACGACTCGACTGCGGCGAACTGTTGGGGGAGGTGATGCTGAACACGCCATTGCGGCAAACACGACACACAACACTCTTCCATGAACCAGCACACACCACCAACTACGCGCGTAATGCACTCGTGCCTCGTCTTACCCGCACATACAATAATATGTTCCCCCATATTGATATCTTCCACCTCAGCAGACGAACTTTTCAAAGGGAAATAGTCAACACACTTAACCAATCACTGGCTAGTATGAATGAGGAGTTGCATAAAAATAAAAATAAAAATAAACATTAATATACTTAACATATTATACATTTTAAATATTATAAAAATTAAATACATAGAGACACAAACACACACACACACGCACACACCCTCACCCTCTCACACACCCTCACACACCCTCACATACACACTACGCACCACACCACAAAACATCACACCTCACACACCTTTAGACACCTAAGTTTATGCCCTACGCATACATAAATAAAAAAACCAATCAGGGAAACATGTAATTGGCCATACTTTAGGCATAAAAAAAATTATAAGTATATCAATATTGTGAATGGCTGTATGTTTTCTAATTATAAATAAATAAATAAATAAATAAAATTAACATTTTATCACCGTACAATGATCTTTTAGGTATAACTATAATAAAGACATCAGCATCACTGTAAATCGTTCTCAAATCAAAGCAATAAAGAAAATGCCTTCAATATACAATTATTTTCCAATCACAACTAAGAAAAATTAACAACTTCCTACATGCAGATAATTTTTTTCCGCCCTTGCAACACCAACTATCGGCATCTTGTTGGGTCTGGCACAGGAAAGAACAAAGGAACGATGGCGCTGTAGATCAGCTGTGATTTTTTGGAGGTTAAAAAAAAATAACCAGGGATAATATAAAGAAGATGCGTCTCTGCTTCCTTATTGACGAGGTATTGTTTTTATTATTATTCTTAAGGTCTAATGTAATTGAAAAACTAAATATTGAGTGAAATGTTTATTATATTTTAAATGAAATAAATTTTTAGCTTGAAATGATGTATTATTTACAAGTGTATTTATCAAACTTTCAATAGGGGAGTAATTAACGGGTGACTAAAAACCAAGGTGCAAAATAAGTAATAAGATCTCAAGAATAGGAGAAAGAAGAGGAACAATAAGAAACATCTGCCTAGAAATGTACCGTTCATTTACTTATCAATATAAAATTATAAACTATTACATTCAAGATTACCTAAATAATAAAATAGCTAAGCCAAAAATTAAATTTTAGATATAAATAGGTAGGTAGGTATGTTTTAATTTCTAAATAATAAAATTGGTATAATAGTAGGTATGCACTCGAATAGAATAGTGATTTTTTCAATTGAAGTTTAGTACATACACCGTGTCCCAAAACTCAACGTCCAGCGAGAACCAGGAAGTAGGCCAGTTTATGACTACCCAGGGGAAAATAAAAAAAAAAACTGAGTCATTAATTTTTTTAGAAAATATTTTTTTTTGCTACAGGTATTCTGGTTTTGTTTGGGATACTGATCAATAGCAGAGTTATTTGGGCTACCAATAATTTTTTTTTTTACAATTATAAATATATGCAAATTTGTAGTCGTAGTACCTAAAAATGTAAATTTTCAACGTTTCTCAAAAAATGCTCATATCATAAAAAACATGACTCCAATTTTTTTTTCTTATTTTACCCTGGGTACTCATAAACTACTCCCTGGTTCCCGCTTGACGTTGAGTTTTGGGACACCCTGTATATTGTAACACATTAACGCATAGAGACAATAGACTGTGCTTATGTAAAATTAATTACCTACTTTGATAATTTTTTTTACAATCACACACATTTAAACAGCAGGAGAAAGGTGTTGGTACATGACGTTACGTCTGCGGAAAAAAAACGGCGAGAGGTCGCCGACGATGGTGGAAGCCAAGATGGAACCAGCAGTCTCTCCTCCTGCAGTGCCGTGCGACGCGCCGCCGGTACTCGGCGAGTTCAGTGTGTCCATTCCCTTATGTTATGAGATAACATGTGATTTTTTAAACTTCTAGGACGTGACAAATCCTTGTTGTAAATTGAGCAATGATGTGGTCTTCCACCAGTGTAACTCAACAGCCAACAGGTACCTTTTTAATTTATTTGCGAAATACTTATTGCATATCTAATTGAAATTTTATAACTTTATTACATGCCATTATCAATTAATTTATATAAACTTAAATACATGATCTAAGGACTCACATAACACGCCACACAACATTACTATACACACACGCACACACCCAAACAAACACCATTAAATTCTCTCACTCATAAAGCTACACCCTCACACACAAACACACGCCCTCACTCAAATAATGTAAGTACTAACACTACACTATACTTAGGTAATTGTATTTGTTCATTTTGTTGTCGTTATATTTCGTCTATTTGTTTTGTTTGTTATTTAATGTTGACTAACTTTTCTTTTTATTTGTATTGTGAATAGCTAGAATAGATGTAGCATTATATTCTACTCGAACTGTACCCGTACAATAAAAATAAAAACTGTACTACCCGCTGTGCTCTGCAGCAGTCTACGGACTAGTGCAGGGGACAGTACATCCATTGCACTGTACCACTTATGAAAAAAGAATTTTTAATTTACTTTTTTTTATTATACTTATTTATTAGTTTGATTAATGGTTTTAGGTTTATTCGAGCTCAAAAAGGTTAAGTGTTTAAATAGATTGTGCAATAAGCCACACACTAATTAGTTCCGGAGGCAGCGACGACAAAGCCTGTATGTAAAACTAAAATGAAGTGATTTTGACTTTAATTTTATATGTTACATTGATTTGTGTGAGATACCATGTGCACATTTAACATATTTTTCTGAGAGAAATTCTTATTGCATATGTCGCACAGAAATGATTTTTCACTAGTGGCTGACGAGTCCAAGTATATTTTGCGTACCTACAGATGATGAAGGAAATAAATGATGCAGTCTTTTACCAGTGTGTGTTAACATGTGCTTTTTTAATTTATTATTCTCTGCGAAATTCTTATGGCATATAACACACTGATATGGTCTTTCACCTGTGTGAATTAGCATGTGCCTTTTTAAGGTATCTTTCTCTGAGAAATTCTTATTGCATACATCACAGCGATGTGGCTTTTCACCAGTGTGTGTCAACATGTGCCTTTTTAATTTATTTTTCTCTGCGAAATTCTTATTACATATTTCACACCGATTTGGTCTTTCACCTGTGTGAATTAACGTGTGCCTTTTTAATTTATTTTTCTCTGCGAAATTCTTATTACATATTTCACACCGATTTGGTATTTCACCTGTGTGAATTAACGTGTGCCTTTTTAGAGATCTTTTATCTAAGTAAGTTTTATTGCATATGCCACATGCATATGGTCTTTCCCCAGTGTGAGTTAACATGTGTTTCTTTAAATTCGTTTTTTCTGAATAATCCTTATTGCATATGTCACAGCGATATGGTTTTTCACCCGTGTGGGTTAATATGTGTTTCTTTAAATGATTTTTTTCTGAAAAATCCTTACTGCATATGTCACAGCGATATGGTTTTTCACCAGTGTGAGTTAACATATGGTTTTTCAAATTTCCATACTGCGAGAAACTCTTGTTGCAAATGGTGCAGCGGTGTGATCGTTCACCAGTGTGAATTGACATGTGAGTTTTTAAATTACCTTTTGCTGAGAAACCTTTATTGCATACGTCACAGCGATGAGGTCTTACACCAGTGTGAATTAATATGTGCTTCTTTAAATTCCTTTTATTTGCGAAGTTCTTATTGCATATGTTACAGCGATGTGGTCTTTCACCAGTGTGAGTTAACATGTGACATTTCAAATGTCCTTGCTGGTTGAAACCGTCGTTGCAAATAAAGCAGCGGTGTGGTCTTTCACCAGTATGAATTATCATGTGCCTTTTTAAAGCATTTTTCTTTGAGAAATTCTTATTGCATATGTCACAGCGATGTGGTATTTCACCAGTGTGCGTTAACATGTGGTTTGTCAAATGATCTTTCTGGAAGAAACCATTATTGCAAATGACGCAGCGATGTGGTCTTTCACCAATGTGAGTGAACATGTGGCTTTTCAAACGTGATTTCTGGAAGAAACCCTTATTGCATATGTCACAGTGATGTGGTCTTTCGCCAATGTGAATTGACATGTGCTTTTCTAAAGTATTTTTGTCTGAGAAATTGTTGTTGCATATGTCGCACCGACATGGCCTTTCACCAGTGTGAGTCAAAATGTGCCTTTTTAGAGCACTTTTCCGTGTAAATTTCTTATTGCAAAAATCACAACTATGTGGTCTTTCACCAGTGTGAGTCAACATGTGCGTTTTTAGAGAAAGTTTTTGCTTAAATTTTTTATTGCATACATCACAAGTATGTGGTCTTACAGCAGTGTGAGTAAACATATGGTTGTTCAAAGTACTTCTTTTTGAGAAATTATTATTGCATACAACACAATGATGTGGTCTTTCACTAGTACGAGTTAACCTGTTCGATTTTAAAGAAATTTTCTTCAATACACTTGTGCTGCCACTATCGCAATAAGGTGGGGTTTCACTCGTATGATTGGAACATTCCTTTTTAGAAGTTAATTTCTGCGTGAAATTAGTACTCAAAATATCATGGTTATCTTTATCTGTATGAGTGAGCAAATGACGTTGAAAAGTAGATTGTAGTATGAAACTTTTGCTACAAACATTACAGAAATACTGAACTCCGTACATTCCGGCCACGTCAGGATTGTCTTTGTGAGTTACATTTACATTACCTGTGCTGAGAAGATTTGAATTGATCCTGAAAATAGAACAAAGGGGTGAATTAGAAGAGTACTAGCGTAAATTTATTCAACAAAATTGATAAGAGATGGCGTGAGAATGAGAGAATATGTTATCACATCTGTCACCCATGGTGTACACAGAGACGAAGGATATCCATATGACACAATCCTCACATACCTCTAACTTCTCGTCAATACCTACTTAGAAATTTTTTGATAGTCACGTTCACGTATCAATATATATTTCCAAAAATATTGGTTACTCACTGCGAAACACTATTCTCCGGATCCGGCATGCATGGCAGCATCATGTACTTTATATTTGGCGACTGCAGCACTGTGGGTCCTATATCCAATTCCTGCTTGACCGTAGCGGCCGTTTCCAGCGGGCAGATTTCAACCCAAACATCAGAATCATTCTTCACATTACCCACACCGTCCCGTAAGCAGACATCGTCGTTACCGTGCAAAGGCTCATTTTTAATATGAGTATCCATTTCCGGGAAGCAAGCTACATTGAAAACGTTAGATGCCTCGTTCTTTACATTCCCCTTATCATCCGCCGAGCAGACATCATCGTTGTCGGCCGATGGCTCTATTTTAACAGTAGCACCCATTCCCAGGAAGCAAACTTCATCCGAAACGTTTAAAGCCTCGTTCTTTACATTTGAAACATTAACCGTGGAGCAGGCATCATCGTTAACATCAGGTGGCTCATGTTTAACAGCAGTAGCCGTCTTCAGCGGACAAACATTATCGGCGAGAGTATTATGCAGAGTAGAGACCGATGCAGTCTCTACTCTGCATAACGTAAAGTCCGGGCGTAAAGTCCTGCCGTCATCTTGAGTCACTGGATTTGAGGGCTCTGTCATCAGTCACGAATATCTGGAATGCACAGACGAATTTTTTAACTCCAGGAAAAACAAAACATGCCTGACATTTTTTTCCAAATGTTTATGACTTAAAATCAATTTTCAATTCCCCCACACAAATTATACATGGATGTGTAGCTAAAAGAACGCGCTCTTTAAAAGAACACCCCGAATGAAAATGAGACTTACACACACATATATAAAGAAATCAAAGCCATTTATTTATTTATTTATTTATTTATTTGACACTTAACTAGCAAACCTTACAGGATATCCTAACTCGTGTACTAGCATAATTTTACTTATGCATGCAATTTATTAAGATAACTTGCCATACAACTACCCAGCCATTTCTACATATATAAGAAATACAATTGGAAAAACGCTGTGGCTACCCGCCCGTCTGTGCGTTTCTTCGGTGCCCGTCCATTCACTCGCGTTGACGTCCTGTTGCTCTTTAAAGGTAATTGGTGTAGATAAAGTGTGTGTTGCCTTATAGACAACATTTGATCGGACAATGGGGCCATTAGCATACTTTACGGAAAAACTAAATTCATCGCCCCGACATAACCTGTTAGTACGGCTATTCCCTAGAGTATTTTTATAAGCCGAAGGCGCGGAGGGAGTGCAGCCCCCGTGGCTGCACTTCCCGCAGCGCCGGAGAAGAGGCAATCCTAAGTCGCTACTGCGACTGATTTAACAATTACCTTTAAAGAGCAACAGAACGTCAACGCGAGTGGATTGACGGGCACCAAAGAAACGCACGTCTAGGCGGGCGCGTAGCCACAGCGTTGGAAAAATGTAATTACAAAAATAGGTACCTATAATAGAAAAAATTTCGAATTGGCTGTACGGTCAAATGATCTTTGCCTGCTTGTTTATGGCGAAAACAATAACAACAACAATAGATAAAGAAAACCAAGAAATCTTGTGTCAAAACGTTAGAATTTTTTTGTATTTTGCAAAGAAAGATTGCAAAAGAATGTTTACATTATTTTGCAATTATTCTAAATAGC
The DNA here is from genome assembly GCA_946902875.1 of Nematopogon swammerdamellus. Lineage (NCBI taxonomy): Eukaryota > Metazoa > Arthropoda > Insecta > Lepidoptera > Adelidae > Nematopogon > Nematopogon swammerdamellus. The sequence continues at coordinate 1,718,009 of OX336352.1, read as the reverse complement.
TGAACATACTCCAAAGGTGCAGCGGTACTTCAAGCTCGACCACAAACCGCTTTGAAAAAAAAAACAAATCAGGTCCTGCTTGGAGTACTGCTCGCACTTGTGGGATGACTCAGCTAAATACCAGCTTGCGCCGCTGGACAGAATCCAGCGTCGAGCCATGCTAGTGGACTAGTGGGTGACCCTGAGGTGTCTCCCGTTCTAGAACCCCTGCGACTCCGTAGGAATGTCGGCGCCCTAAGTGTGTTCTATCGCTTATTCTATGGAGAGGGCTCGGAAGAGCTGATTGACGTGATCCCTCGTCCTCTTTCCAATTCAGCACAGCACTGGGAACATATTGTATCCGTACACATTGAGACCGCAGATGCGTACCAATTGTTTCTGATGCAGATCTTTCCGTCACAGAACTGGTTAACTATGGAACAGTCTCTCTGTGAACATATATTTGCGTACAAGTACAGTCTCGGGTTCTTATTGATGGGCCGTCAGGCCGGTATACAAAGATTTAAAAGGTAAACTTATATAATAAAGGTAAACTTATATAATAAAGGTAAACTGTAAAAGGTAATTATAAAGTTTCGCCATACCCGGCACGGTATCAAACACGTTAGCAATAAAAGTAAAGCATGCCGGACATTCGTGTCATATGTATGACTGACAGTGCGCGTGTTACGAAGACGTTGTGTGCGTTTGTCTTTTCATAATTACCTATGTGATGATTAGTGTGGTAAAATGAGTTCTTGTGCATTCTACAAGTGCATAAACACTACCCGCAATACCTCAAAAGAGGAAGGTGTGACATTTCATAGGTAAGTTGTGTTCTAAGTACTAGACTTCATTTGACAATCTTTAATACGCCGATAATATGTCGATAACACACCACGCATTCACCCGACGTGTGCAGGAGTAGACCAGAACATACACAATCCATTAGTGCGACAGAGATAGTTATATTTCTTATATTCGTTCGAGCGCATTCGTTGCTTTGGATGTGTTTGTGATGAGAGCGTATATGTAGGTACGCACACTTGTTTACCAAAAGTTGACTAGTTGGAGCGTCCTATGCGGGATTTAAACCTTTTAACTCTTTTCCGGTATGGCATTCGCAACCCCCGCATGCGACCGAATGCCCATGGGCACTGTTACACGATTTAATTGCCATTTTTGTAGCTTATGTTATGAGATAAGAAATCCTGTGGTGGTAATATTATGCATAATATAAGGATTTATGTGGGAGCCTACATGCTAACTTCTGTATCTGTATTGTCAGCCTCGGTAGCTCAGGGGTGCAGTCGGTCGACTGTTATTAAACAACTCTGGGCACGGTCAGTACTTGGATGGGTGACCAGGCTGACCGTGGTTCAGATTTAACGTTAAACCAGTGGCGGCTGGTGACCTATGGGACTGGGTGTGCGCTAGGTACTTAGGTACTCGTAGGTAAGTACTAAACCCAAACGTGAATCTAATGGATACAGAGACTTGATTTTTTATTTTATTTTCATGTCTGAGTTAATTGCCCAAATTATGTAAAAGTATTCTCACTCAACAGATACATAATTGAAAGACAAAATAAGGTGAGCATATAAGTAATGTAAAATTATATATGTAATAAAAATGTACTCACTTTTAGATTGAAATAGGTATGGTGTTTTGAGGAACACGCCAGCGAATTTATAAAAATTATGAAGAAATCAGTCAAACACACACACAGCACACACATTACAGTTGGATTGGGTAGGCCCACAGAGCATCAAATACCTACCGCCCGCGCCCCCTACTAGAGGCGCCCTAAGCGATGATATTTGAAACCCAATAACCGTACGCTGAGCTACCAGCGCTTCGTATGTGTGTGTGTGCTAGTATCGACACTACACACAAAGAGGAGGAAGGTAGGCACACGCACAAAACAAATGCACACGCACAACACACATATGTAAGTCATAAGCCACGCCCACAGGCTTCAACGGCGTTGTAGAGAAATCGCGCTCACGGCGCCTCTAGTAGGGGCGGGCGCGCGCATTTCATGCTCTGTGGGTAGGCCTAACATTGTTCTATTTATAATGTAAGTCTATTCGTCGGGTTTTATCTTGAAGTCCGGAATTGTTTGAATAAATGGCCGATTTAATTACCAGTTTATTATTATGTAAAGTTCTATAGTCAACACTGAAGTCACTCATTTTCACACCCTAGGAAACACCACCTAACTGTTTTACGAAAAGTTGTAAAAAGTGCTAAAAACCGACTTGCGCCGATAATAGCTTCAATACAATGAATAATGGCGGCCCTCGGGCATAATGGAATTGCCCATTTGTAATTGTGCAATGCGCATAACAGCGCTGCAGCGTTAATAGACGGTCTCTATTGGTTTTACAACGCGTGCGCGCAATAGCGTGCTGCATTTAGCTTCAGCGCTTGCATAGTAAATTTCGCTCGCGGCTTCGACCGACCGACAAACCACGTGACAATTCATTCGTGTCGTGATTGGTGAAACGGTCGCTACGTGTCGCACCCGTGTCTACGCACAATATAGCGTCCTTGTTTCCCAATCGTGCGCCGTACGCGGAATGCAACCTTGGCCCACACAAATTGTATGGAGAGCGTTTTGTTTCACGCGCCAGCGACTTTTGACAGTTTCTCTTAGTATCACTATGAGAGGCTCGCGTGCGTTTTGAAATCCGCACGGCGGCGGCGATACGTACACGCAAAACCGTGTCTTGTGTTCTAGGAAATAGAAACTAATTCAGTTTGATATTTTTACTTTCGGTCGGTCGCAATCATGTAGAATTCAATACTTAAATTTATTTATTTCTTATGATGGGTGAAGCCGCTATGTTTTGTGGTGGTGCGGCGCACGAGCGCACTTAGGGGCCAGCCGGCAGTGCGTTAAACTGTAGGTCCCTTCCCTTCTTACCTTACAAGGTGGTAGGGTTTATCCCAGCCGGCTTGGTACAACCGCGCTGAACAAAACGTCGGTCGTAACGGCTATGTAAATAGTTTGTGTTTTCAGTCCAGTTCAGTGTAGCCGACACGAAATGAAGGGAAGCACTGACACGGCGCCTAGTTCACTCGATGTTATGGGCTGACATCACGGATGTTGTAGGTGATGTAGCCAACCGTGTCAGTTTCCATAAAAATAAAAATAAAATCTGTGCTTATCACTAAAGAATGTCCCCATGGATTACACAAAATGTAATAAAAGTACTTCGCAATGGACAGGTCAAAATCCAGCCAGAAAACAATAAAACCTTGCAGGCTGCATAGTCGCAAAACAGACTGGATCCATTTCCAGCAACTAGTTGCCTCATCGCTTAACATCAACCTTCCACTTAAGAGTGATAGTGACATTGAAGAAGCAGTTGAACACTTTAACAAATGTATTCAAGCATCAGCTTGGCAAGCCACCCCCGACACTGTCGTTACATACAAATTTCAGTGCTCCCAGACGATAAGAGAAAAGCTATTAGAAAAACGCAAAGCAAGGAAACTATGGCAAAAAACTAGATACCCTAAGGATAAAGCACGACTAAACGCTACCACAGCAGAACTGAAACGGCTACTCAGCGAAGATAAAAACAGAGGTGTGCAGAATTACCTGCGGAATTTGGATGCCACAGCTGCTACAGATTACTCGCTCTGGAAAGCGACCAAAAAATTAAAACGACCTATCACGCACCAACCCCCAATACGTAAAACCGACAGCACGTGGGCTAGCAATGATGCTGAGAAAGCGGAAACATTTGCAACTCATTTGGGAGGCGTATTTAGACCAAATACTGATAATGGGTCTCTGAAAATATCGGAAGTAAAATCCGCACTCGAACAAACTCACCAACTTGACCTTCCGATTGGGAAATTTTCTAAGAGTGAGGTCCTCACTGCTATAAAACAGCTCGATCAGCACAAATCTCCAGGTTACGATCTCATAACTGCAAGTATACTTAAGCTACTACCTGAAGAAGGTATTACATTTTTAACACAATTATACAACGCTATACTTTGGAGAGGAGCAGTTCCGTCACAGTGGAAAGTAGCTCAAATTATTATGATACTAAAACCGGGAAAACCTCCTGATGATGTCAAGTCTTATCGGCCTATAAGCCTGCTGCCAATCCCATCCAAAGTGATGGAAACCCTGTTCCTAAAAAGACTCAAGCCAATCATCCAGCAGAATAAACTTATACCCGCTCACCAATTTGGCTTCAGGCAGAAACATAGTACAATAGAACAAATACATAGGCTTGTGGATAAAATAAACTCTACCTATGAACATAAACAAGACTGCTCTGCAGTATTTTTGGGCATATCCCAAGCATTTGACTGAGTCTGGCACTATGGCCTATTGAGCAAGATAAAAAGGATCTCCCAATAAATTACTTCCACTTTATCAAATCTTATTTACACGATAGACACTTCCTAGTGAAACAGGGCGAGGAAATGACAAATCTGCACAAAATAGAAGCCGGAGTCCCACAGGGCAGTGTCATGGGCCCAACGCTATACCTCTTATACACTGCAGACCTTCCAGTTGAAGAAGAGGTCGTTACCGGAACTTTTGCCGACGACACAGCCATTCTGGCCGTGGATGAGTGCCCAAACCGAGCATCTGCCAAGCTACAGAACAGCCTCAATAAAATCTCAAGATTGGCTTAGAGATTGGCGTATAAAAGCAAATGAAACGAAATCTGTGCAGGTGACCTATACGACCAGACAAGGCACGTGCCCGCCAGTGCTACTAAACGACACACAAATCCCTCAAGCTAACGAAGCGAATTACCTGGGTCTGTACTTGGACAGACGCCTCACATTTTTTTTTTTTTTTTATGGAAACTGACACGGTTGGCTACATCACCTACAACGTCCGTGATGTCAGCCCATAACACCGGGTGAACTAGGTGCCATGTCAGTGCTTCCCCCTTTGATCGTGCCGGCTACACTGAACTGGTCGGAAAACACAAACTATTTACATAGCCGTTTAGACCGACGTTTCATTCAGTGCGGTGGTACCATCCCGGGCGGGTTAAACCCTACCACCAAGTAAGATTAGGAGGGAAGGGACCTACAGTTTTACGAGGAATCCGAATCTCGGTCAGCCTCCAACGGTCAGCGGTCACCCATCCAAGTACTGACCGCACCCAGCGTTGCTTAACATTCAATAGCGACAGTTGACTGTCTGCACCACTGAGCTATCGAGGCTGACAAAATCACATGGCGAAAACACATCTTTACCAAGCGGAAAGCACTTGGGTTGCATCTTCGGAAAATATACTGGCTTATAAATAGGAAATCCTAATTGTCACTGGAAAACAAGCTTCTCCTGTACAAACGTATACTGAAGCCGATATGGACGTATGGCCTGCAATTGTGGGATACAGCAACTAGCTCAAACATAGAAATTCTGCAGAGGTTTCAATCGAAAACACTACGAATAATCGTAGACGCCCCCTGGTACATAACCAATGAGAGATTACACCGCGATTTAAATATCCCAACTGTAAAAGAAGAAATAAAAACACAAACAATTCAATACAAAGTGAGAATACAAAACCACCCCAACGAACTGGCTTGCGAATTAATGGAAGACAAGATTACCTTCAGTAGACTAAAGAGGAAAGCTCCACAAGATCTACTCTACTGAGAAGACATTAATATAAATAAGGGTGTAATCAATGGATACTGTCCGTGCAAGACAACTAACATTTATAACCTACTGTTGAATGTCAAATTCCTGACAGCTTGCAGTATCACAAGGAGATTTAAAAAAAAAAAAAAATATTGCCATTCAGTTTTTGTTGCGAGCTACTAGCTAAATGCGGGCTGTGACCGCATGCCGGTCTCATGACCGGCATGTCGGGTACGGGACCGGCGCGGCGCGGCGTACGGTCATAGTCCGCGCATATCTGTTTACCAACATATAGTAAAATAAGAAAAAGTAAAAAATGCAGAGTCCCCATACAAGAAACTGTTCTCTATATACAGACAAGAGTGAAACTATGTGGTGGTACGGTAACCTCGGTGCGCGAGTCCGACTCGCACTTGGCCGGTTTTTCTGTCATTGAGTAGGTACCTGTGTTGAGTACACATAAGGCCATTTTTTTATATTACATAAATTAATGTGTTTGTAATTATTGTTACTACTTGTAGAAAAACCAAATAAATAAATACATACATACATGCTTGGCTATTGGGCAGAGAGGGCACTTTTGTCTACTTGTACCATGTGGGGTCGGTACTTAAAAAGAATAGCCCCACTGCATCTCTCCCCGTCGCATGTCGTAAAAGTCGACTAAGGGATAAGAAAATTCGTCAGCCTCGGTAGCTCATTGGCGCGGTTGGTTAGTCAACTGTTATTAAGCAACGCTGAGCGCGGTCAGTGTTTGGATGGGTGACCGCTCGACTGTTGGAGGCTGACCGTGGTTCGGATTCCACGTTAACTGTAGGTCCCTTCCCTTCTTACCTTACTAGGTGGTAGGGTTTATCCCGGCCGGGTTGGTACCACCGCACTGAACGAAACGTCGGTCGAAACGGCTATGTAAATAGTTTGTGTTTTCCGTCCAGTTTAGTGTAGCCGACATGAAATGAAGGGAAGCACTGACATGGCACCTAGTTCACCCTGTGTTATGGGCTGACATCACGGATGTTGTAGGTGATGTAGCCAACCGTGTCAGGTTCCATAAAAAAATAAAAAAATAAAAAAATTTGGTAAGTATAATGAACAAATTAGCTTGTGCAAGGGAAACGGTTTGAAAACTGGCCACGAGACGTTGCTGATAGTACCTACCTGTATACCTAGGTATTTGACGGTCCGCGGCCGGGAATGGCTTGAGTTGATTATCAGGTCTATGGATCTAATAACTTTCTTCCTTTTTAGCCCGAGCGCTCCGACACAGCCCCCACGTCCTAACGGCATTGCAGACGGGTACAGACTGAAGAGTCGAGCGTTATTTATTAAACAACCCTGGGCGCGGTCTGTACTTGGATGGGTGGCCGCTCGACCGTTGGAGGCTGACTGGTGTTTGGATTTAACGTTAAACTGTAGGTCCCTTCCCTTCTTACTATACTAGGTGGTAGGTTTTATCCCGGCCGGCTTGGTACCACCGCGCTTAACGAAACGCCAGTCGAAACGGCTATGGAAATAGCTTGTGTTTTCAGTCCAGTTCAGTGTAGCCGACATGAAATGAAGGGAAGCACTGACACGGCGCCTAGTTCACTCGATGTTATGGGCTGACATCACGGATGTTGTAAGTGATGTAGCCAACCGTGTCAGTTTCCATGAAAATAAAATCTGTGCTTATCACTAAAGAATGTCTCCATGGATTACACGAAATGTTCAACAATGCAATGTCAGTTAGCTAGGTAGGTACCTGTTAGCTTGCAGCATGTATAGTAGCTGTCCTCAGAGCATGCGCAGTAGGCTCGCAGGTGATCGCACTCGGATCCAACGCCTACTAGATAAAGCGAGCGGGAGGCGTTCTTCACCCACGCTGCGGAGGAGACGGGAGTACGGGAGCGGCCTGACCTGCGTCGCTGCGACAAGCGCGCCCACAGATGAGTGCAAAGAATGTTTTTTTTTTTAGATTAATTCGTCTACTCCCGAAACAGGCAAAACTCACTAGAGTATACAGCCAATTCTGTCGTAGCTTTAACGTCTGTTGTATAAGTTCTCGCACCGCGAGAACCAAAAAATATATTTTTCTAATTACAACGACGACGCGACAAACTCCCGCCGTCCGCCATCTTTCTCCAAATGTTTTTGTGAAAGCGTACTCATACTTTGCGGAAAAACTAAATCCACCGCCCCGACACAGTTCCGGATCTTCCTTTAGGCGGAGTAGGCGGCAGCCTAGGGGCCCCGTGGCGTCTAGGGGCCCCGCGACAATTATAAAAATAGTGAAAAATTAAAATTTTCTTTCGTATATTATTTTATCATGAGAAATGTGTTCATTAGTTTAATATATGTTTGAAGTGTGTAATTAAGTTGTTTTATTAATGTCCACTCAAGTTAAAAAAAATTTAATACATTTAGGAGCCAATTTGCGAGGGGGCCTCGAATTTTTACAGCCTAGGGGCCTCCACGAGGTTTAATCCGGCACTGCCCCGACATAACCTGTTATTGTGGCTATTCCCTAGTGTGTTTTTATAACCCGGAGGCGCGGAAGGAGTGCAGCCCCCGTCCGCCGTAACATAGCGCAGGCACCCGTGTGAGCCGGAGCGGCTGAGGCTGACCAAAAAGCCGAAACTGCGGAGGAGAGCATGGGTGCCTGCGCTGTGTTACGCAAGGACGGCGGGCCTGCACTTCCCGCAGCGCCGGTGAAGAGACAATCCTAAGTCGCTATTGTAAATAAATTCGCGGAAGTCGCCATTTTGTATAAAATTTTTTTCATGTAATTTTATGTTTTTTTTTATTTTTGGCCCCAGTTTTAATTTCCGCAGGCTAAGTCTATTCTAAACAATAGCAGTGTTTTGTAGTCTTTTATGCTCCTGTATTTTTTTTACGAGGTGCAACAAATGCAAATGAGAAGACGAATGAAAAAACAAGACATACATATATACGGCGTACGACATAAAAACAAGGCTATACGGGGACACTATTTTTCCCTTTCCGTAAGAAAAATAAAAGTGAACTGTCAGGTGATTACTACAAAGAGACGCTCGTGGCTAAATGTGTTACAATATATTGTACTAAAATTCAATTGAATAAATCTCTATTCTATTGAGTGCATACTATTATACCTATTTTATGATTTAGAAAGTAAATAAATACCTACAGTAGAAACCAAACTTAAATGCGGCTGTGAGATGCGCCCGTGTGTCTGCGCAAAAGACGATTATTAGGGCAGAGGGGGGGAGAACGGGAGGTGTGCAAAGGGGGTATCGGCGCATCCTACCGCGCTCCCCCGCGTTGCTAGGATACGACCGCGCGCCGTCGCCGCCCGCGCCCTGTCGCCCGCGCACGCCCCCCTCTCATCTGTGCGTGCGCCATTGTACAGTCACTCACTATTTATTTGTTTCTTCCGTAGTGTCGCGGTAGATTTTCTACTAATGGTGGTTTCACACAATGTGTGAAACGAACACGAATACGAAAAAACATGTCATGTTTTTTCGTATTCGTGATTGTTGCAAACATTTTAGTTTTATCTCACTCTAACCAAGCCATTAGAAGGAGACGAAACGGAAATGTTTACCAAATAGTTGTGTACATACAGCTATGTGTGGTGCTAGCATGATAAATGTTTATTGGCGAAGTGCGTTTACCGGGGTCGCCCAAACAACACTAACACGTCGTAATTTCAAACCGGTTTTAACCATGATCGATACATCGGTGTGCACAAACATAATATAATACAATAATATATCAAAATAATATAAAGCAAGACTCTCTTTTTTTATCTACAAATGATAATGTAATAATTTTATAAATTTTCTGGCAAAATATTCGATTGAATATTTTATTTGACTATACATGCGCAGTCAAGCGGCCGAACTTCAGGCCAATACGCATTTAAGTTTGGTTTCCACTGTACCTACCTATTTATATCTAAAATTTAAGTTTTGGCTTAGCTATTTTATTATTTAGGTAATCTTGAATGTAATAGTTTATAATTTTATATTGATAAGTAAATGAACGGTACATTTCCAGGCAGATGTTTCTTATTGTTCCTCTTCTTTCTCCTATTCTTGAGATCTTATTACTTATTTTGCACCTTGGTTTTTAGTCACCCGTTAATTACTTCCCTATAGATAGTTTGAGAAATACACTTGTAAATAATACGTCATTGCAAGTTAAAAATTTATTTAATTTAAAATATAATAAATATTACACTCAATATTTAGTTTTTCAATTACATTAGACCTTAAGAATAATAATAAAAACAATACAAACCAAATATAAAATTAAACAAATGCATTGCATTACAATTGCTGTCTAATTATTGTTGTATTTATAGTGCAAGTTAAGGAATAAGGAAAACATACTTTATATACCTATACACATCAAATACAATACAAACTACATACAATCAAAGCAGCATAAATGCATATAGATAAATGAATTTTAACATAACACGGTCAGCTCCACCTCACGGTAGGTGAGGTACCTACGACACTGGTGGTGTCAGCACATTACAGCTGGTGAACTAGGACCAACGGAAAGCACTGCTTTCCGTTGGTCGTGTCGGCCACACTGAACAAAAACCCGCTGTCCCAAGAGACCTTGAAAATTCAAGTTACCTATACCTTCATACCCACTCAGTAGAATTTTGAAAAACCACAGAACAAAGCTGTAACTTATGTAATGTACGTACCTATAGTCGAACCGATTGGTATGCATCCGCGGTAAGTCCCGCATGTAGGGATTCAAGAGTTTTAACTATTATATCAACTTAGTCTATGTAGGTACTACTGAAAAGAATGTTTGTTTGAAGAGATATGTAAATATTTCTTACTATATAACCACAGATTACTTAATAGTTACTTCGTAACAGATAAATCACTCCATAGAAAATGTTTTTAATTCATGTTAAGGATTTATTGTTTTTTTTAGCGATTCTAATACAGTTAGTCAGTTTCCAAACATATGCTTAACAGTAACGCAATCACACAGTGAAAACCAAACTATAAAACTTTAAACTTTTTAAAATGAATAAATTATTAAGTATTAGGTATTAGGTATAATTTATTAAAGACAATTTTATTATTTTATTTTGTTTTTGTAAGTATTAGTAAGTGTAGACAATTTGTATTTTAATTTTTTTATTTTGATGACTGAAGACGCATTTTTTTTTTATTCTTTATTATTTTATTTCAATTAATTCAATTCATTTAACCTGTATGCTCCTTGGGGCTCCGTTATGAGCCCATATATTTTTTCCGCCAATTATCTTGGGCCCGAAACGGACCCCATCTTTATTCTCAAATTACGGTCGCACGAATTGGTCTATTGCTCTTTCAATCGTTGATGGGGGCTATAAGTGACACCGGCAGTTATGAACCAACCATTTTTACTTGTCTCCAAAGACCAATTATGAATAATACAACGAACGCTAGCTGACAGTCATCAGTTTCTTTGTTCTCATATTTCTAACGAGTTTCGAGGTGACGCACCTCTGCGAAATTATTTATTATAAGTGCTTTCAAGCGGATCTTTCAGGAAAAGGTAAGTAAAACGTGTTATTTATATGTTATTCTACCTATAGAAGGTGCAGTACGAGCTCGGTTGGCGACAAAAGTCATATTTTTCGTCGCTCAAAAGTTAGCGTCGCCGCGATCTCGTATTGCGCTGTAGCGACGCCAGCTTGGTTTTAGGTGAAAAAATGTAAAAAAAACGATGCCGTAATAAGAAAAACGTAGTATTTAGACAATACAACTATCGCTTTTCACCTTTTTCGCATAATTAGGTAAAGTGAGGTGTAGTTTATGTGTTTTTTTATGCAAGAAGCGGCTAATGGGTTTTTTTTACATTTGAATATTGCCGCATTATAGCCGCCTTTGCTCTGAAGGTCGGCACTCCCGATGTGAAGTAGTCGATATCGTATGTCGATGTTTTCGATAAAATTTTATTTTTCTTGAAAAATATTTTTTTCAATTTTTTTTAATTTTTTTTTTTATGTAGGCCCCACTTGTCGCGCCGAGCCACCCATAAGGTGTCTAGCGACGCCCATCCATGCTGCTGGTTATAGGCTTCTATGAAAAATAATATTTTTGCTTTTTGCTTAGAAAAAACGCCCCCCTCCCTTCCAACTCGTGGGTAGTATTCTGTCACACCCCTCACTCACCCCCCCCCCCCCCCCAGACCCCTCGTACCTTTGTTTTATTACTACCTACTTATTTAGCCACGACAACGTACAACGGACCGTCTAGGGGTCTCAGTGCGGAGAATGACCCACCCACCTTCCCAAGAGGCTGGGCAGCAAGCAAACAAACAAACAAACAATGTAGCCACAAAATAATTGCAAAAGAATAGGTAACATTTATATTTTATTTCATTTCATTTACAGCGCTCCGACATCCAACGTCTCCCGGACACAGCCGCAGACGCACAGTCGCCGCAGACCACACCGAGCGCAGCAGCTGTAAGTTATTTCACGCAAGCAACTCGCCCCAAATAGATAGCATATGCTGCTGGTTATAGGGTTCTCTGAAAAATATTATTTTTGCATGAAAAAAATTATTTCTATTTCTACGATAGGGTTCTCTGATAAATCATATTTTTGCTTTTTGCTTGGAAAAAACGCCCCCCTCCCTTCCAACTCGTGGGTAGTATTCTGTCACACCCCTCACTCACCCCCCCCCCCCCCCCCCCCCCCCCCCCCGACCCCTCGTACCTTTGTTTTATTACTACCTACTTATTTAGCCACGACAACGTACAACGGACCGTCTAGGGGTCTCAGTGCGGAGAATGACCCACCCACCTTCCCAAGAGGCTGGGCAGCAAGCAAACAAACAAACAAACAATGTAGCCACAAAATAATTGCAAAAGATTAGGTAACATTTATATTTTATTTCATTTCATTTACAGCGCTCCGACATCCAACGTCTCCCGGACACAGCCGCAGACGCACAGCCGCCGCAGACCACACCGAGCGCAGCAGCTGTAAGTTATTTCACGCAAGCAACTCGCCCCAAATAGATAGCATATGCTGCTGGTTATAGGGTTCTCTGAAAAATATTATTTTTGCATGAAAAAAATTATTTCTATTTCTACGATAGGGTTCTCTGATAAATCATATTTTTGCTTTTTGCTTGGAAAAAACGCCCCCCTCCCTTCCAACTCGTGGGTAGTATTCTATCACACCCCTCACTCACCCCCCCCCCCCCCCCCCCCCCCCGACCCCTCGCACCTTTGTTTTATTACTACCTACTTATTTAGCCACGACAACGTACAACGGACCGTCTAGGGGTCTCAGTGCGGAGAATGACCCACCCACCTTCCCAAGAGGCTGGGCAGCAAGCAAACAAACAAATAAACAATGTAGCCACAAAATAATTGCAAAAGATTAGGTAACATTTATATTTTATTTCATTTCATTTACAGCGCTCCGACATCCAACGTCTCCCGGACACAGCCGCAGACGCACAGCCGCCGCAGACCACACCGAGCGCAGCAGCTGTAAGTTATTTCACGCAAGCAACTCGCCCCCCCCCAAGATAGCATATGCTGCTGGTTATAGGGTTCTCTGAAAAATATTATTTATGCTTGAACTCGTGGTTAGTATTCTGTCTTCTGTCACATGTCTGTGGTAAGGGTCATGCACCCCTCACCCCCCCCCCCCCCCCCCCCCCCCCCCTCCGTCTTTCTCTTGCCTAAAGATGCGTTATTATGTATCCAACAGATGTCGTCCAATCGCCGCGCCGGATGGAACCCCAGCGACGACCCGATGCCCGAGGACTTCGAGGATCTCCTCGCTGGTGACGACTTCCTGGACACGGAAGAAGCCGAAGAGTCGGTGTTCGTGGGCCAGGATTACGGCACCTGCGAGGAGGTAGTGGAGGAGGGCAGCGGGTCGGAGACGGAGGACGAGCCGGCCGAGAATAGCGCCACCGAAGACCAAGTTAGTATACTTATTATTTTGCGTTATTACTTTCTTGCCCTAATGTCTGCAATCATCATCATCATCATCAGCCTGTATCGGTCCACTGCTGGACATAGGCCTCTCCCAAGGCACGCCACCACACGCGGTCTTCCGCTCTTCTCATCCATCCACTCCCGCTACCTTTTTTTAGGTCATCTGTAATGTCTGCAATGCCCTTGCGTTTATTCTTCTCCGCTTACAACAAGAGTTTATGCTAAGTCGTGAAATTTTTTCGCAGGACCCCCTCGACATATCGGCAATGCCGGTAGTGTATATAGACGAGGGGGCGGTGGAGGTGGTACTCTGCGATTCGGCCGGCGCCGGGCCGTCGCGGCTTTCGGTACCGCCGCCGCCATCTCCGCCGCCGTCGCCGTTCGTCATGGACGTGGACGCCGCACCTGCCAGTGCGGAAGACGACGTCCAGCCGGACGGAGATAGTGACGGTGAGGTCGACCCAGGAGCGAGGAATGATAGTGAGTGGCTGCCTGATGGTAGAGTCGGTGACCGCGGCCGTGCTGCATTTGGTGGTCGCGGACCCAGGCGCGGGCGCGGGCCCAGGCGCGGGCGCGGCGGCAGAGCTGTCGACGTGGCCGAGGGCGGGCGCGGCGGCAGAGCTGTCGACGTGGCCGAGGGCGGGCGCGGGCCCAGGCGCGGGCGCGGGCGCGGGCGCGGCGGCAGAGCTGTCGACGTGGCCGAGGGCGGGCCCGGCGGCAGAGCTGTCGACGTGGCCGAGGGCGGACGCGGCGGCAGAGCTGTCGGCGTGGCCGAGGGCGGGCGCGGCGGCAGAGCTGTCGGCGTGGCCGGGGGCGCGGGCGCGCGCGCTGGTCGTGGTCGCCGGGGCGGAGCGGTAGGGAATGCTGGATGGGTCAGGGGGGAGGAGTTGTCCGAAGTCTATCCGACGGACGAGGACCTTCCCCTTGAAATGCGAGAAAGGTTTGCGCAAGAGATTCAAAGAGAGCGAGTGGAACGCGAGGCAGCGGCTGATGATAATGGTGATGTTATGCAAGATTATGAGCGATTTGTTGCGGACGAGGATGCCTGTAGGTTTGACTGGAAGCCAATGAATTCCTTCCAGGGTATAAAGGAGCAGTTCCGGGTCGAAAACACTGGACCTAGCCGCATCTTCCAAACCGGGTACGATGCTTTTCGTGCCATTTGGGATTCTGCAACAGTCTGCTTCATAGCTGAGCAGACGAACGCGTATGCTGCAGGACCCGCAAATGCGAATGATCATGCATTCCGTGCTCGTTGGTACGATACCAATGAGCACGAAATTTTGTGTTTATTCACGTTTTGGATGATGCTGGCAGTGGTACAAATGCCAACTATAAACTCATGCTTCTCTAACGACCCCTTCCTGTATACGGTAGTTTTCAAAAAATTGTTCACGAAGCGCAGGTACTGGGACCTCAACCGGGCTCTTCGGTTCTCCGAGGAAGCAACGGAAGAGGTCAATCCAGACAAACTGCGCCACATCAGAACAATTTTGAACTTGATGAACGACAAATTCCAGACGCTGTACACCCCGTCCCAGAATATATGTATCGACGAGTCTTTGACGTTGTGGAAGGGGAACGTCTCATTCCGTCAATACATAAAGACCAAGGCAGCAAAATACGGTATCAAGACGTTCGAATTGTGCGAGTCGTCCACCGGATACCTGTGGTCTTTCTTCGTATACACAGGGGCTGAATTAGGAGCAGGGACGGCTGCGGTGGGCAAAACCGCGCAGACGGTTCTGCGCCTAATTCAACCTTTGTTACGGAAAGGATACACGGTCTTCATGGATAACTGGTTTAATTCTCCGTTGCTCGCGCGGTTCCTAAAACGGAACCAAACAGATTGTGTGGGCACGCTCAGGCGGAACCGCAAGAATGTTCCGCCTATTGTAGCGGATACAAATCTCCGCCAAGGCTCCTACATTGCTCGCCACGCGGACGATGTAGTGGTGGTATCTTTGAACGATAGGAAGCCGGTCTCGATAATATCAACCTACCACAACACAGAGACCCGTCCTACGGAGCCAAGAAGGGGTCACCCATCCGAGCACCGGTTTGTCAGTGTGACAGATTATAATGCTGGGATGGGTGGCGTTGACAGGAAGGACATGATGCTAGAACCCTATAAGCTCGAACGAAAACAGTGCATCTTCTGGTTTAGAAAGATGTTCAAGAGACTGCTGAATATAACAATTATAAATTGTAGGATACTGGTAGAAAAATCCAACCCAGCTAATGCCCACATTGATCAGCTGAAGTTTCGGTTGGACCTGGCTAAGGCTATTGTTGAAAAACACTTACATCTGGTACGTCGTCGGCCAGCTGCACCCGCTGCTGGTCCAGCTCAGCCAGTTGTTCCAGCTGAGCCAGCTGTTCCAGCTGTTCCAGCTGAGCCAGCTGTTCCAGCTGAGCCAGCTGTTCCAGCTCAGCCAGCTGTTCAATTCCCAGGTGGGCGGGTTTTGGTGTACAGGGATAATTTCCCAGCCTGCCGCCGACAGCAGCAGCCGTTTCACGTCGCTAGGCGTATTGGGAGCGATCTCGCACAGGCTGGTCCCTGTCGCACTAAAAGGTTGCGGTGTGTCTGGTGCGTACACAGGCTCCACATAAGAACAATGAAAACGACGTACGAATGCAAAGTTTGCAAAGTGCCCCTGTGCTTGGAGCCATGCTTTGAAAAATTTCACACATTGCCATAAGGTGCCATATGACACTGTGTGAAGTGTGAGTGTGACTCCTGGCACCACTTGCTCCACTGAACTGGATGGAAAACACCAACTATTTGCCAGGTTCAGCACTGAGCTGGACGAAACACTATTTGCCAGGTTCAACACTGAACTGGACGGAAAACACGAACAACCTTGAACCAGAGTGCACTGTGGAGTTTTGTCAGAGGGTTATATGGGTTTGATCCTTCCAGTCAATGTTTCCATACAGTTTTTGGGGGTAAGGTTCCATACATGTTTTTGCCTTCCTGTCTTTTTGGGTCGTTTTTCGAACCGAGCGGATACTGTGTTCTTGCTGCGTTTCACCATCTTTTTTTTTTTATTTTTTTTATGGTATGCTTGGTCTTTGTTTGTACGTATGTATGTGTGTTTTTCTACTGCTGGAATTCCTGGGGTCGTCAACAAGGCCGTCGTGTCTGTTTGGAAAACACAGTAACACACTTTTATCAGAGAAGCGCGATACGCGTTCTGTTGTCTGTGTTTATGTATGTTTTCACCTTAGATGGCATTCAAACCAGTGCCTAGACTGAATTGTTTCTTTACAAACTGTTATGTATTCATTGGTGTGTGTAACAGTGATGTCTGTTTGCAGGTTCCTGGGTTGACTCAAAATCCAAAGGTTGACTGGAAGAAATCTCTGAAAGAGATAAGTCAAGCCTTTGCACCTCATATACTCTCATTTATTTTCGTATACTTTTTCTCGTACAATTGTGTGTACTAATTTTGTTTTGATAATGTGTAAAAAAAAAAATTACACTAAGAAATCTAAAAATTTGTAAGAAATCTCTGTAGGGGGAGAAACTGATTATTGTGTATATTTCACTGCTATATTACTCGTTTCTTTTCATAATGTGTGCAATGTGGAAATATAAAAAAATTGAATTGGAATTTGCCTTTTTTTTGTGTAAACCATTTTCTATAATTTTTCTTTATGACTTACAATCACCCCTGGTCTCTTTATGGTTTTAGGTCTCCATTTATCACAAGGATCTTAGATAGTTTAGGATACACCTAGATTTTTTTTTATTTTGGGATTTTTTTCATTTACCAGCATTGGTTCAACCATTCTAGACTTTGGATACTATTTTATGCAAAATTGTTTTATTTCCCAGCATTGAACTACGCTGGTAGGTAGGTTGCGCGAGTTCGTCTCGCACTTGGCTGGCTTAGGGATATTTTTTATGTTACATTTACCAGCATTGAAACACCTGATAGCTAATTTAGACATTCCATACTATTTTACGTAAGGAGACCTAGGTGCGCAAGTCCGTCTCGCACTTGGCTGGTTTAGGTATAATTTTTTTTATGTAACATTTACCAGCATTGAAACACCTGATAGTATTCTAGACGTTGGGTACTATTTTACGTAATAAAATGTCTATCGATAAATTTATCGACATGTTCCCCACCCTAGTGCCACAGAATTCTCCATACAAAATTATGTGACTTTGAACTCAATTTACGTCTACTTTTCCCAGGGGGGCATATAGTGAGTCTTATATCACTGGAAAGAGGAATTCTTTTTCTATAAACTGGATGAGACTTGTTACGTTCTATGAAACAGAACGCCTAACAATGGCCTCGCGCGTGTACCTCCATAAATAGCGGCCTTGACTTTGTGGGTCTATTGTTCATGGAAATATAACTTTTTTTTCAAATTTTCTTCACATGATTATAAAAACATACGATCAATTGCAAAATAAAAGAAGGTTTAGGTCAAATTATCTATTTATTCATGAAATAACTGTCTTACAAACATGTTGACAGAAATTTGATGAGAAATTTCGTTCGTTCGTTGGACATCAGATTTCCCCGACTTCTGTAAAGAAAACATATATTATACTTTACTATTTCTAAAAGTATGTTTCTTTACGAGTATTCTGATATAAATATTGTAAAGGTATGTTTTGAATTTATATTATAACAAATTTTTCAAAAAAAAATTTGGTTTTTTTTTTTTCTAACTAAAATATCTGGTACTTCTAAATAAGTAAGCCCTCACTTGTTTCACATGGTTTTGTAGGTAATTTCATTGGCTTTCTAGAACAGAAGAGTTTATAGATCTAACTTCATTAGCTTCCGAAATATCTGGGTTTATGTCGAGGTCGGCGCGCAAGGTCGCGCGCGCCTTACCGCAGGCCACGCCCATGCGGGAGTCTGGGGGCTGTAGACATATTATAACGCGGGAGCGTACAGGTTAATTTGTATTTATTTTAATATTTTAATATTTATTGTGCTGTAATACAAATGTAATGCTGTATTTGAATTTGTTGTGTGTGCGATGGGACAAGTGCCTGAAAAAAATAAACGATTTGATTTGATTTGATTTGATTTAAACAGCTCTCCTGTAAAATTAGCTCTGTGGCACTTAGACACCTCCCGAACTGGAGCGACGACAAGTTAACGCTTTTTCCATTAGGTCCGCCGTGGTGCCGGTGCCGGAGCCATAGCCCTCCGACGCTACGAACGACTCGTTATATAAGGACGAGATGAGATGATAGTTTGTGACTTTGAGGCGACTGATCCTTGTTCCGAGGTATAACAATTTGCCAAAGATTCAGATTCAGATATTTATTTCACCATAAAGAACACAACAATAACAATATTACATTGAGACATATGCATATTCAGTATGGTTCGTCATAGTTTTTGTTTATCCCGTTCAGCAATGCAATCTATAAGGAAGAATCGGGCAAGAAACCTTATAGAGCTTTTTTTTAAATGCTTAAATATAACTTACATACTAATTTTTAATTATGTTAACTTTAACATACATCTAATAAAAAAAAAATTATAATAAGTAAAAGATTATTTAAAAAAAAAGAGAATAAAGTACAAAGAATATATGGTTCAGTCAAATTTATACATATAAAAGATTCATTTGAATCGTCCAAGTCAGCAATATTGTTTATTTACAATATGAAAAAAAATATTATTTAATTTATAAAATGGATTATCTAAAAGAAATATTTTCAGCTGACTCTGGAACACATTGTCACTGTTTATAGATTTAATTTTTTCGGGAACATTTTCGTACAATTTGTGTCCGATCACGTCAGGGTCTTTTTCAGCCATCGCTGATTTATGCGCAACTGATTTTAATCGCTCTGAGTTACGTGTACTATAATTAGGACTAGCGCCGTTAAATTAAAAAAAATTAATATTCTTACGTACATATGCTACTACTTCATATACCTAAGGATTTGAAAAAGTATCTGGAAGATGTTTTTCGCGGTACACTGGCTAATACCCTAATTGCTCGTTTTTGCAGTATTAGCACTCTTTCAGCATCGGTTGAGTTACCCCAAAGTATTACTCCATATGATAGTAATGAGTGTACATATGCATAGTAGGATTGTTTCAAAATCTCTGGTCCTATCAAGCGGCGTAAATCTCTTAATGCATAAATACCTCTAGCCATATTGTCACATAGTTTGTCTCTGTGACTTTTCCAACATAGAGTTGGGTCAATGTAGAATCCTAAAAGTCGTATGCATGACTGGGAACCAATAGAGCCAGAGGAATTCGAAATAAAGAGCTCACGGGGACCACAGTTCCGTCCAGAAAATACCATATGGCTGGTTTTCGATGTGTTTAGTATTAGTCCGTTCGCAGCAAACCATTCTGATATTTTTCCTACTACGGAATTCAATTTTATTTCCAGTTCATGCATGGAATCAGCAAAGACTATTATACCAGTGTCATCGGCAAAAAGTATTAAAACACCATCTATCTGAATTAAGGCTAAATCATTAATAAATACTAAAAATAATGTATTACCCAATGCAGAACCCTGTGAAATACCCATTTTTATTTTACCTGGCTCGAAACTTTTTTAATTTCCTTTCAGAGTGACCTCAGTGTCCTGTCTTCGATGTGTTAAAAATGACTTCAGCAGTTCATGAGGTTTATCACTAACTCCGTATTTTTCCAATTTGCACAAGAGGAGCTTGTGGTTTACGACATCAAACGCTTTTGACAAGTCGCAGAATATGCCTGGAACCCTTTTCCTCTTGTCTATACCTTTTATTACCTCTCCTACTAGCCTCATTCCAGCTGATTTTGTGGAGTGGTTCTTGCGATATGCATATTGGTGGGGAGAAAGAAGTTTGTTACCCTCAAGATGCTTGAAAGTATAATTAATTTTGCCCGTACGTATGTCAAAATAAAACGCAAATACATTCAATAAGCACACTTATAAGAAAATAAAACTTAATTCTACTAATTTCATTAAATCATTTTTACATAAATACTAATTTTTACAGTATCATGAGGGCTTACTGTATGAAATCCTTATTCCATGTGTCACAACGATGTGGTCTTACGTCACTGTAAATTACCATGTCCTTTTTTAAAGTATTTTTCTCTGAGAAATTCGTATTGCATATTTCAAAGTGGTTTTTCGCCAATGTGAGTCGACAAGTGCCTTTTCAAATGTCCTTTCCGGATAAAACCCTTATTGCATATGTCACATCGATGTGGTCTTTCACCAGTGTGAATTAGCATGTGCAAAATTTTTCTCTGAGAAATTCTTATTGCATACATCACAGCGATGTGGTTTTTCACCAGTGTGTAACATGTGCCTTTTTAATTTATTTTTCTCTGCGGAATTCTTGTTACATATTTCCCACCGATTTGGTCTTTCACCTGTGTGAATTAATGTGTCTTTTTAAGGATTTTTTATCCAAGTAAGCTTTATTGCATATGCCATATTCATATGGTATTTCCCTAGTTTGAGTTAAAATGTGATTCTTTAAATGATTTTTTTCTGAAAAATCCTTATTGCATATGTCACAGCGATATGGTTTTTCACCGGTATGAGTTAACATGTGGCTTTTCAAATTTCCTTACTGCGAGAGACTCTTGTTGCAAATGGTTCAGCGATGTGATCGTTCACCAGTGTGAATTAACATGTGAGTTTTTAAATTACCTTTTGTTGAGAAATCTTTATTGCATATGTCACAACGATGAGGTCTTACACCAGTGTGAATTAATACGTGCTTGTTTAAACTCTTTTTTTCTGCAAAATTCTTATTGCATACGTCACAGCGATATGGTCTTTCACCAGTGTGAATCAACATGTGGCTTTTCAAATGTACTTGCTGGAAGAATCCATTATTGCAAATAGTGCAGCGGTGTGGTCTTTCACCAGTGTGAATTAACATGTGAATTTTCAAATGTGCTTGCTGTATGAAGCCCTTATTACATGTGCCACAGCGATGTGGTCTTACGCCAGTGTGAATTAACATGTGCCTTTTTAAAGCATTCTTTGAGAAATTCTTATTGCATATGTCACATCGACGTGGCCTTTCACCAGTGTGAGTTAACATGTGGTTTTTCAAATGATGTTTCTGGAAAAAACCATTATTGCAAATGACGCAGCGATGTGGTCTTTCACCAATGTGAGTGGACATGTGGCTTTTCAACAGTGATTTCTGGAAGAAATCCTTATTGCATATGTCACAGTGATGTGGTCTTTCGCCAATGTGAATTGACATGTGCTTTTCTAAAGTATTTTTCTCTGAGAAATTTTTATTGCATATGTCGCACCGACATGATCTTTCATCAGTGTGAGTCAAAAGGTGCCTTTTTAGAGTACATTTCTGTGTAAATTTCTTATTGCACAAGTCACAACGATGTGGTCTTTCACCAGTATGAGTCAACATGTGCGTTTTTAGAGTAAGTTTTAGCTTAAATTGTTTATTACATACATCACAAGTATGTGGTTTTACAGCAGTGTGAGTTAACATATGGTTATTCAAAGTACTTCTTTTTGAGAAATTATTATTGCATACAACACAATGATGTGGTCTTTCACTAGTACGAGTTAACCTGTTCGATTTTAAAGAAATTTTCTTCAATACACTTGTGCTGCCACTATCGCAATAAGGTGGGGTTTCACTCGTATGATTGGAAAAATCCTTTTCAGAAGTAAATTTCTGCGTGAAATTAGTACTGCAAATATCATGGTTATCTTTATCTGTATGAGTGAGCAAATGACGTTGAAAAGTAGATTGTAGTATGAAACTTTTGCCACAAACATTGCAGATATACTGAACTCCGTACACTCCGGCCACGTCGGGATTGTCTTGTTTGTGAGTTACATTTACATTACCTGTGCCGAGAAGATTTGAATTAATCCTGAAAATGGAACAAAGGGGTGAATTAGAAGAGTACTAGCGTAAATTTATTCAACAAAATTTATAAGAGATGGCGTGAGAATGAGAGAATATGTTATCATGGTGGCACTTCACTTGGTTTAGCGTATTCGTGATTGTTGCCAACATTTTAGTTTTATCTCGCTCTAAACAAGCTATTAAAGGGAGACGAAACGGAAATTTTTGCCAAATATTTGTGTGCATACAGCCATGTGTGGCGCTAGCATCACACCTGTCACCCATGGTGTACACAGAGACGAAGGATATCCATATGACACAATCCTCACATACCTCTAACATCTCGTCAATACTTACTTAGAAATTTTGTGATAGTTACGTACCAATATATATTTCCAAAAATATTGTTTACTCACTGCGGAACACTATTCTCCGGATCGGGCATGCATGGCAGCATCATGTAGTTTATATTTGGCGACTGCAGCACTGTGGCTCCAATGTCCAATTCCTGCTTGACCATAGCGGCCGTGTCCAGCGGGCAGATTTCAACCCAAACATCAAAATCATTATTCACATTACCAACACCGTCCCGTGAGCAGGCATCGTCTTTGACGTTCAATGGCTCGTTTTTAACAGCAGTATCAATTTCCGGGAAGCAAGCTTCATTGAAAACGTCAGATGCCTCGTTCTTTACATTCCCCTTATCATCCGCCGAGCAGACATCATCGTTGTCGGCCGATGGCTCTATTTTAACAGTAGCACCCATTCCCAGGAAGCAAACTTCATCCGAAACGCTTGAAGCCTCGTTCTTTACATTTGAAACATTAACCGTGGAGCAGGCATCATCGTTAACATCAGGTGGTTCATGTTTAACAGTAGTAGCCGTCTTCAGCGGACAAACATTATCGGCGAGAGCATTATGCAGAGTAGAGACCGATGCAGTCTCTACTCTGCATAACGTAAAGTCCGGGCGTAAAGTCCTGCCGTCATCTTGAGTCTCTGGATTTGAGGGCTCTGCCATCAGTCACGAATATCTGGAATGCACAGACGATTTTTTTAACTCCAGGAAAAACAAAACATTCCTGACATTTTTTTCCAAATGCTTATGACCTAAAATCAATTTTCAATTTCCCCACACAAATTATACATGGATGTGTAGCTAAAGAACGCGCTCTTTAAAAGAACACTCCGAATGACAGTGAGACTTACACACACTTAAATAAAGAAATCAAAGACATTCAAAATAAATTGATTCACGAAATTGAAAGCCCTCCGGAATCATCTGTATACACTGGAGAGTGTTTAGCTATCCTGGAAGCCATTAAATATGTTATCTTAATTAAGGCTCATAAGTCCATTATCTTCTCAGACTCATTAAGCGCTCTTCATCAATCAATCAAAACCCATTCAGAAACTGTCATCAAAATCCTATTATATTTAATATTCGAAATTTATTATTTTTCTGTTCGTCCATTAACATTAAGGTGGTCATTGCATTGCTCACTCAGGGATAGTTGGGAACGAACGTGCAGACATCTTGGCCAAGTTCGTCATGGTGATCGCTTTCCCTTTTTAAATTACTCCACTGATCTCATCAATATCTTAAGAAATCTTGGTCCAATAATTGGTCTAAAACTTGTAAAAAAAACGCACTATTTTATTTTAAATTACAATCAGAGATTCCTGCAAAGCCCTGGTTTTCCAAAATTAATTTTTCTAAAGTTAATACCTCTATTAGTTGCCTTCCTTGTCATCTTTTCAAAATTAATGTTACTAAGTCTGCACTTTGCGAATGTGGTCTAGGAGAAATAGGTGATGCTAATCACACTTTATTTGCTTGTCCTTTAAAGTCAAAAAAGTCAAATTTATCCGCGACTTCCAAAAATTAAAGTTTCTCTCCCTGTTAATACTGTTCATCTCCTATCTATTCTTATTTATAATCCGCGTATTATTTTGGTTCTCCAGAATTTTTTTTATCAAAATAAATTAAAATTATCTTTCAATTGAAAGTTAAATTTCAAAAATTATAATTCATCTTTCTTTTTTAGTTTACTCTGTGTTGAGTGGTACAGTCTATTTTTATTAGACTTTTAGAACTCGCATGGATCTGCAACTTGACACTGGCAGATTGAGCCTCAACTTAAGGGTCAAGAGTCACTTGCCATCAAAGGAAAAAAAAAACAAAGGCATACAACTACCCAGCCATTTATACAGTGGGCTAGTTTCAATATTGGTCAAATCCAAAAAACATCTGTGTGTGCAGGTCACTTCATAAAATATAATATTTCTTTCAATTTCATAACTGACCCAATCCACCCCATTGCCTTTAAAATCTGCTTAGAAAAGTGACTCTGGTTTCAACATTGGTTGAATCCAGTACACTTGACATTCGAATTTGGTCAAATCCACTTCGACCAATCAGCGCGCGGCACTAAGTATGAAGATGACGGCCATTTTGAAATTGCGTCAGATGCTCAGTGGTGCGGTTCGAGTTATTTCTCCGTGTTTTTAATGGATTAAAATTCGAAAAATGGATGGAAACGCCCATGAAATTGTGGAAACAGAGGCCAAATTATCGAGGAAACGAGTGGGACAACCAGAAAAGTGGAAGGTCAACAAAGAAAAAGTTTCTCGGTAAGTAAACTTTTCACTGTCGTCACAAACACTTTGCTGGGCAGTGATTCTCAACATTTCAGTACCAGGGGTGTTACTCCGGGGTCGTAATCGCCGCATGTGCGACTCGCACCAGATTTTATAGCAAATTGACTGTTAATTGTATGCGACTTAATTAAGAGACTTAAAAAAAAAGGAGCTTCTCAATTCGACTCCTATGCTACATGTATGTGTGTAGATAGATAGAAAATTCTTTATTGCTCCAAGAGACATTTGACAGTAACAGCACAATTGAAAATTTACATGAGGTGCAAAGGCGGACTTGTCTCTTACAGAGATTTCTTACAGTCAACATTTGGATGTTTGAGAGTGTCTATTTAGTGAAATGTTAGTAGGTAGTAGTAAAAGAGAGAAGTGTTTGAGTTCAAAATAAAATATAACATAATACAAATAATACCTATTAAATAATACTATATAAATATAAATAAAAATATATATAATACCTACTAGCTGTGCCCGCGGCTCCGACCGCTCTCATATTTCACTTCTCTGCTAACCTCATAAGCCATTTAGCGTGATGGTAAGTAGCCTATAGTTGATGGGAAGAATCAAGCTATCCGTAGATTTTTTTTTAAATCGTTTCAGTGGTTCTCGAGTTATAAGCGGACAGACAGACATACAGACAGACAGAGAGCAGACGTTGGATCTTATTAAAGGTAAGGATATAATTATATATAAATAGTTTGTGTTTTCCGTCTAGTTCAGTGTAGCCGGCACGTCTTTGATTTATTTGATTTATTTATTTATATGAAAGAATTACAGTTTTTGTACATATATGTTAGCTCCTACACTAAACTGGGTTTGTCCTGTAAGAGCCAACCTAAACATTAATAACAGTGTGACAACTTTACAAACATTCTAATCAATTAATATATGTATTATTATATTTCACTTATGCTAAGTAGCTAAGATTACATAATTGATTGTAATCATTTGTAAAGAAACGTCTGATGATATGTGGGTAGTGTGAATTACTGATTAGTGATAGAATTAGTACGAGTGAATAAATAAAACGGTTCAGTCAGTCAGTTCAGTTCTTGTTTCAACTTCTACTGCAGTTTTCGCTGAGACTAGAAGTGTCAATGTGTGTGTGTGGGTTTCATAGAAGCATGAATGTTTAGAGAAGTTAATTGAGACTACCATTTGTGCATGTTTTAATAAATAAATAATAATATAATAATAAATAATTTAGTATTTTCCCCGCCGCCGGTGGTGGAAACTCCGTTTATCTTTATATTAATTTTAGGTTTTGATAAAAAAAAAATGTAAAATTTATATATCTACACATTATGTAGTTAAATTATGTATTTAAGCATGGTTATGTGTGTGTGTATGAAGTAGGTATACATATTTGTATGTGTGTTTGTATATTATGCGTGTTTATGTACCTATGTTTGCAGTAAGCGGATACGCGGACACAGCTATTTATTAGTTTAAAGAAGTGTCCGTTTTTCACTTCATTATTTCTAGGAGATCCTCTGTTTGGTCGTAGTCTAACGTCGTTAACCATTTTTTCAATACTCTTTTTAGTGCTGGTACTTTTAAATTAACTATTTCGCATTTAACTTTTATTATTTTGTTATATAAAAATGGTGCCAAGAAGTATTGAAAGCGTTGTGCAAATTTTGTTTTCGTTTTAGGAACCTTCGCGTTGTTTCTGTACCTACTAGCGCGTTTATTTTCATTTGAAACCGGCCGTTCATAAGACAAATCAAATGAACAAACAAGTCTCAGAATATGAAGTTTGCGTACTGAGAGTATTTCAGAACTTCTGTATAGCTCAAAAGTATTAAATCGGAATGGTTTCCTAAAAATTACCCTTAGAACCGCACGCTGTGCTCTCTCCAATTCTATGAGGTCTGAAGGGAAGGCACCTAGTTCACCCGGTGTTATGGGCCGACATCACAGATGTGTAGGTGTTGTTGCTAACCGTGTCAGTTTCCATAATAAAAAAAAAATCTTGGCTCAATCTTAGCTTTTATTTCAAACTTAAAAAGTTTTTTTAAATTGAAATATTTGCTTACATAAGATTTACATAATATTATACATACATAATATTTGCTTACAGAAGATTTTTGTTTCAGATATTCCCACAAAAGGTCCACCAAATGTTAAAATACCTTGCGAGCAGTGGAGGCTGGTGACTTCAGTCATAGTTCGAACAGACTAGTTAACCGTCTTCATACAAGCGCGCCGATTTCGCACTCACACAGTCGCGCGCCAGCGCACGCTGTCTGTACACAACCACTACTTACATTATCACTTCCCTCGCTTGTAGTCAGTGATGGCCGCCCCGCACTCGAATCTTTTTGTTTTGTTATTTTTTACCGTGTGGAGCCGGTACTTAAATAGAATAGCCCCGCTGCATCTCTCCCCATGCATGTCGTAAAAGGTGACTAAGGGATAAGAACAAGATCCCTCGAGTCGATTGCCGAATGGGGCTGGAGCAACTTGGTCGTGTTCAACGCATCGAAGACACGTGCTTGCGCTTTTAGTGTGAAAAGAACGGTGTTCACACCAGCTCCTTCCTTTCAAAATACTTCGCTTAAATTAAGTGACCACCTCGGGGTCCTCGGTGTCGAACTGTCGCACGACTTAAACTTCTGGCGCCACATTGAGGGCAAGGCCAAGCTGGCCTCAAAAAAGCTGGGTGTACTCAACAAGGTGCGGCGGTACTTCACGGCGGGCCAAAAACTGACGTTGTATAAAACGCAGGTTAGGTCTTGCTTGGAGTACTGCTCGCACCTGTGGGATGGCTCAGCTAAATATCAGCTTGCGCCGCTAGACTCAATCCAGCGCCGTGCCGTGCGACTTGTGGATGACCCTGTGGTGTCCCGCGACTTAGAACCGCTGTAACTCCATAGGGACGTCGGCTCCCTAAGTGTGTTCTATCGTCTATTTCACGGGGAGTGTTCGGAGGAGCTGTTTAATGCGATTCCGTCGTCCCCATTCCACCTCCGCACTACGCGTACTGGGCAGGGGATGCACCCCTATACAATCGACCTACCGAGGATTACGCACCAACCGGTTCTGTAGGTCTTTCATTCACAGAACTGGGAAAATGTGGAACGCACTCCCTGCTCATATATTTCCTCCCAAGTACAGCCTGGGGCTTTTCAAAAGGGGCGTGAAAAGGCTCCTGTCAGGCCGGCATGGCATTCGCAATCCCCGGGCATCACAGTATGTCCATAGGCATCGTAAGTCACCTACTCGTGAGTGAAACGGTGCCACATGTCGCGCTTTCTATAAAAAAAAACAAAAAAGATGCCGTGCTAAAGGGCGACAGGGTAGCCACCTCTCACCTTGGCGCGGTACTTCCACCGAGGTGGGTATTTGTGCCTTACTTGCTGCTTGATCGATTGAATCTTGTTCGTATGCTTTGCGAAACGTGGTGGTCGGTGTTGACCTGTAATTTACCAGAGTTCGTGCAGCACAACACCGATTACTCTGATTACCCCGATTGTCGGGATTCAGTGTACTGATAAGTATGTATGTATGTTATGTTTTTAAGGAAACTGATACGATTGACCTCTCTATCTCTCTCTCTCTCTCTCTCTCTCACTTTCTCTCTCTCTCTTTCTATCTCACTCTTTCTCTCTCTCTCTTCATATCTCTCTCTCTTTCTATGTCTCTCTATCTTTCTATATATCTCTCTCTTTCTATCTCGCTCTTTCTATCTCTCTCTCTTCCTATATATCTCTATCTCTCTCTCTCTTTCTATGTATCTATTTCTATTTCTCTTTTTCTATATCTCTCTCTTTCTATCTCTATCTCTCTCTTTCTATCTCTATCTCTCTCTCTTCCTATATCTCTCTATCTCTCCCTCTCTATCTCTATCTCTCTCTTTCTATCTCTCTCTCTTTCTATCTCTCTCTATCTCTACCTCTCTATCTCTCTCTCTTTCTGTCTCTCTCTTTCTTTATATATCTCTCTCTTTCTATCTCTCTCTCTTTCTATCTCTCTCTTTCTATCTCTTGCTTGCTTGAAGTCCTTGCGGTGTAAAAAACTGCGGTGTAAAAAACCACCAGTGGATCAGCCGAGCCTGCGGGGAAACAGTTTTTTTTCGCACTGTGGGAGCGAGCGCACGTGCTCTAGGCTGGCGATAAAATGGATTTACGGGCTTATCCCATGAAGCATGCGCGGGAAATTTAGAGTGGCCACTCGCTACTCCCGACCTCGATTGATACCCTCCTCTACTGCCGATGGGCCCGGATATGTTCGGTGAAGCCATCGTAAGCTTAGATCCACACCTTCGAAACAAGACAGCCCGGAGAGACGGGATGACGCTGGAAAGACAGCTGGCGACCGGGAAAGACCGTTGACGAATGGGAAAGTCCATTTGACGACCGGGAAAGACTGGTGACGCTGGAGAGACAGACGGGCGTTAGGCCTAGCAAGCCGCGCCAGGAAATAAAAGCTACGACAGTCAAAAGAGTAAATACCCTCAGAGCGGTCCGAGAGGGAGGGAGGATGAACCGCTCACCGATCGATATCTCTGACAACCTTGGCATGAATATGGACTTGAAATGCTCGAAGTGTGGGAAACAATATAAGCGAAAAATCTGGCTAGAAAAGCACGTGAAGGAGAAACATAGCGACAGTGAAGCAGGGCAGAAAGCGCCTGTAAGTTCTCCACCTGACACTATTGACAGAGTACAACCTCACACGTCACAAAGTGTTGCGCAACCTTCCTCTCACCATGAAGCATTTTCGCCCAGAGACCGACTAAGCTTACCGAGCATATCCGAGACCACTTGGAAGCAACATGATCGATGCCTAGCCGAAAGACTTGACCTCCCAGGCTGCAGGCAGAGTCCCGAAGATCAGCTGTATGACTTCCAGGGAATAATTTACAATTACTTCTCCGAATTGTACCCTGTTCGCTATCACCACAACCCAATGGAAAGAGAAAACACTTTCAAAGCAAAGCTTAGGAGAAGGAAGAGAGAGTTGATAAAGCAGCTAAGGAAGGCTAAAGCCTCAGGAGACAGAAATCTATGCCACCAATTAGCCAGAGCGATGAGATCTATCCTAAAACTCATCCAGAAAGTAGCTGAGCAAATTACGGTTGCTGGCAATGAATTTCGAAAGGCTCAGAATATAGCAGCTTTCGAGAAGAACCCCTTTTACTTCGCCAAAAAAGCTTTTAAGGAACAGCAGGGTACAATTAGGTTAAGTACAGACGAGATGTTCAACTACTTTAAATCCACATATACCACCCCGGAGGCAGATATAACTTACAGGGATCCACCAGCTCCAAAACCCAAAGAACCTGCTCTAGCATTTGATGCTGATTCACCGACGATGGAAGAGCTGGAATACCACATAAAAAGGAAACCAAATAGTTCCGCCCCGGGACCCGATGGCATACCATACATCATATACAAAAAATGTCCATCAGTGCGGAAACACATGTTGAACATCTACAAAAGAATTTGGACGAACAGAGAAGTGCCAGACTGTCTTGGTAAAGCCGTGTTTGTTCTTCTACCAAAAAAGAAAGAAGTTACTGATCCCAAGGATATTAGACCTATAGCCCTTACGAACACAATTTCGAAAATATTCTTCTCCATTATACAGGCCAGACTACTCAAACATATGTGTACCAACGACTACTTACCGAAGAAGTACCAGAAAGGTTTTCTCCCAAGAGTTGCAGGGTGTCTCGAACATAATTCTTTGCTGACTGAATGTCTTAGAGATGCAAGGAAGAATGAGAGACAATTAACTGCCACGTGGTTAGACTTTGAAAACGCCTTCGGTTCGGTGCGCCATGAGTTACTATTAAAGGCGCTAGAGTGGTATAATGTGCCACCTCTGATCTGTAATATAATAGCCTCCTACTACAAAAAACTTTCCTTTGTAATACAAGTAAAAGGCGAAACGGAGAAGATACCGGAAATTCGTTACGGCATAGGACTTTTCCAGGGTTGCTGCCTCTCTCCTGTTACATTTAACATTGTTATCAACATTCTAATTGATACGCTTGTCGTAAAAGAAAACAAATGGGGATACAGGTTCAAATATGGAGACACATATATGGCGGCCATCCTGGCATTTGCGGATGATATTACGCTGTTAACCCGCAATCCAAAACAAAATCAGGCGCTTCTTAAGGTGGTAGATGACTATTGTGAATGGACTAAAGGGATGAAGATAAAACCAGCGAAGTGCTACTGTTTGAGCTTAACCAGGAAAGGTTCTAAGTTTACCTCGAGCAATCCAGGTCTGACAGTAGCCGGAAAACCAATCGCAACCGTGGCTGATGAAGCTCCTTTTAAATTCTTGGGCAAAAGGATCACCAGCAGAGGAAAGGAGCATCCTACTGATGATATTGTCCAACTTTTCGAAGAGAGCCTCCGCCAAACTGACAATCTTCCCCTCCTGGGTACACAAAAGGCATGGATTTACGATAACTACCTGACATCAAAACTTTCATGGCCATTTCTCGTCTACGACTTCACAAAGCAAAACCTGACTAAATTAGACTCGTATGTGACCAGATTCCTGAAATCATGGTTTGGACTGGCTCACCCGGCTGACTCGTCAACGCTATACAGATCTCACAATAACTTTGGACTGAACATTAAGAAACCGTCGATTTTATCAAAAGGCGAGAATAGCCAAACGATGTATACTCAAAGACTCCAATGATAGCGCTATTCAAGCCTTACCCAACACATCACTATCAGATGAACTGGAATCGAGACTCGACTTCTACAAATCATTCCAAGTTGGTACACGCACCAATAGATCTGGATTGGGCATAGAAACAGCAAAGTCTGATAAAGAAATACTGAAAGGTTTTGCTCAGGAGGACATGGAACAAGGCTTCAAACTTCACGCCTTAAACCTAGAAATGCAGAATGATTGGCTAACAGTGGGTGACTTCTGCATCCCTCCTGCATTGAAGTGGAAATCCATAATATACAACTGGTCCCCTGAGCTGCTTAAGTTCTACTTAAATGCATTCCAGCTTACTCTCCCCGACCCGAGTAACCTAGTTAGATGGGGGAAATCTACAAATAGACTATGCCCGTCATGTAAGGAGTTCGTAGGCACGGCCAAACATTTGTTATGCGGATGCAAAATACTACTTGAGCGAGGCCAGTATTCCTACCGTCATGATAAAGTCCTCCAAATCATCAGAGAGGCCATCAACCTGTCAATTGCACGGACCAGGAAAGGGCAAACCAGTAGCGGCTTCCAGAAGGTCAACTTTGTGAAACCTGGAGCCAATAAGCTGCCCAAAGATAGGACTAAACCTTCTTCAATTTTGGGAGCAGCAAAGGATTGGGAATTGTTGATGGATACACATGAGAAGCATTACCAAATGCCTTCGGAAATCTGTACCACAGCATTAAGGCCGGATATACTCATATTCTCAAAAGCGACAAAGCATGTAGTACTTGTTGAACTTACAGTTCCATGGGAAAGTAACATACCGAAGGACCACAACATCAAGCTTAACAAGTACTGCAACTTAGTAGACCGGATTGTGAGAAACGGATTCAAGACTGATCTCTTCGCTGTGGAAGTCGGAGCAAGAGGACTACCAGCGAAGTCGCTCTACAGTCTCTTCAAGAATCTAGGGCTCCCAAGATCGACGCTAAGCTCATATATGGAGAGAGCTTCGAAAACGTCACTGGAAGCATCCTACAGAATATGGATAGGTAGAGAGAGGGAGGTCGAGAGCGGGACTGGTGGTTTCCCCGCGTCCTAGTCAACGCAGACTAGCTGACGAGGGCTTGATGCGAGCCGAAACGTGAAGCATGCGCGGGAAATTTAGAGTGGCCACTCGCTAGTCCCGGCCTCGATTGATACCCTCCTCTACTGCCGATGGGCCCGGATATGTTCGGTGAAGCCATCGTAAGCTTAGATCCACACCTTCCTATATGTATGTATTTATTATTTAAGCCAGATTTTCACCCACACTTTGTGACGTCTTTTCTTTTCCTTTGGTTGTGCTTGATGCAACAGTATGCCTAAGTAGCACAGTAACTCCGACTCGCTCGCCATGACTCGACGGCGATCGAGCGAGACTCCAATGGATGATCCTACAAGCTAACAGTTTATACCGTTAGCTCGTAGGGTCGCCAGTGGATCACCAACGCGAACGACGACCGTACGAGCCAACAGTTTACACCGTTAGCTCGTAGGGTCGCCAATGGATCACCCCCTTAAGCTTCTATGGGGAAGTAATAACATTCAATTAAATTGTCAAATATCAAATATAAACGAGCGAAATAATTTTTATGGACAGAGTCGGCAGGTATTAACCCTCTGAGCAAATTTCCAACTTTTTTTGAAAAGCCGCTGAGCAAACTTCTAAAGGTACGCGCGCGCAACTTTCTCTGCACTTCTCAATTATAAAATCATAACTTTAATATTTACTTCGGGACCCATATAAATTTGCACCTCATTACAATCTAGATAAAATTGTCGTTCATATGATATAGGTTTGAGTTAATTAGATATCAATTGGAATTAATAAAAAATAGGTAAGTTTAGAGATCAAATTTTACGGGTGTACGAAGGAAAGAACGAAGATACCTTGAAAAGTAAAGCAATAACATATCTTTTTTTTATTTTAGGATATAACTATAATACATTTCTAATAGAACAGCATCAAATTTTGTTAACATCTTCTTGAAAAAATGTTCACCAGAACCCATTTACCGCGCACACAGAACGGTTCGAACTTTCAGCGAGAACGCAAATATGTGTTTCATGGACCACGCATATGACACCATCGCTGCGAACATTTTTTGTTGCGTTCTTTCATTACTCAAATATTCATTAGAGGAACAGAGATAACCCTAAGTTCAAAGCTGACAGAGTAAAAAATAAAAAACCAACTCCGGACGTCAAGTCGATTAATAGATCGCTGTTGCTCAGCGGTAAATTTTGGCTGGTCAGTGGAGTGTATCGGGATTGCTCAGGGGGTTAAGTACCATAGGTCACTCAGCCCGAGGTCACAATCTTGTGTGAGAGTTTGTTACTGTTTCAAAATTATAAATTTTGCTGGAATATTTCCTGTTATAAAATGAACATGTTCTGAGAAGATATGTGTGATGTCTTTTTATATAATAATTTTCCCGATCGTTGTTCTGTGGAGTTAATCCATTTCAGATTCCGAGATGACTCAAACATACCTCGACATCTCGTATGAATCCCGTAACGCAACCGATTCGATTCGAACTGCATCTCGCTCATTCACGAAGGCACTCGATCGCCTTATCTCTTTCTCCTCATTAACTGTGTGTAGGTGAATTCGTAGACGAGGAAAGAAATACTGTGCGACTGCGTGATTGACAGAGATGGAAAATGACTACGCCACACATTGACATACATCACATACGCAACATTCTCCGTCCGATCGCCGTCTTCTTACCCCTTTCGCGGCTACCCTGGTCGTCTTATTGTCCATGTGCGCGTCGCTCGACTTATATTAACTTGCACGCGACCCTCGCTGCACCTCGTAGGTTGATTTTTCGCAGCACATCAAACAAAAGTACCGGAGTCGTCCTTCTGTACGCCATGCGCCAGTACTATTAGGTATTCTGTGGTATCGGCAGTATCGGCACAGAATAACTAATAGATATTCTGGGTATCAGCATTCTGGGTTGATAGCGGGCGACCACGCTTTGTGACCACGCCGCAGAGGTGTGGCGCGGACCGCGACTTGGCCCGCGCCGGTCACGCGGTCATACGTACCCGGCAAAATCTTGCGGTTCCACGTGTGCGTCAACACGATTGGTCTAGCACCAGTGGTTCTCGAGTTATGGCCAAAACAAAAGTTCACGTGACAGATGGATAGATCTCACCGAGACCTGTAGTTTGAGTACCAACAAGATGGGTCTAGCACCAGTGGTTCTCAAGTTATGGCCAAAACAAAAGTTCACGTGACAGATGGATAGATCTCACTATTTTTTTCGTACAATACCATAGTACACTGTTGGTACCTACTAGAACACTTATTTCATATTGCCATTCTGTTTTTGTTGCGAGCTACTAGCTACTGTGACCGCATGCCGGTCTCATGACCAGCATGTCGGGTACGGGACCGGCGCGGCGCGGCGTGCGGTCATAGTCATATTCTTATTTTACTATCAACATATAGTAAAATAAGAATAAGTAAAAAATGCAGGGGTCCCCATACAAGAAACTGTTCTCTATATACAAACAAGAGTGAAACTATGTGGTGGTACGGTAACCTCGGTGCGCGAGTCCGACTCGCACTTGGCCGGTTTTTCTGTTATTGAGTAGGTACCTGTGTTGAGTACACATAAGGGCATTTTTTTAAATTACATAAATTAATTTGTTTGTAATTATTGTTACTACTTGTAGAAAAACCAAATAAATAAATACATACATACATGCTTGGCTATTGGGCAGAGAGGGCACTTTTGTCTCCATTTGGTAAGTATAATGAACAAATTAGCTTGTGCAAGGGAAACGGTTTGAAAACTGGCCACAAGTCGTTGCTGATAGTACCTACCTGTATACCTAGGTATTTGAAGGTCCGCGGCCGGGAATGGCTTGAGTTGATTATCAGGTCTATGGATCTAATAACTTTCTTCCTTTTTAGCGCGAGCGCTCCGACACAGCCCCCACGTCCTAACGGCACCGCAGACGGGTACAGACTGAAGAGTCGAGCGTTATTAAACAACCCTGGGCGCGGTCTGTACTTGGATGGGTGGCCGCTCGACCGTTGGAGGCTGACCGTGGTTTGGATTTAACGTTAAACTGTAGGTCCCTTCCCTTCTTACTATACTAGGTGGTAGGTTTTATCCCGGCCGGGTTGTTACCACCGCGCTGAACGAAACGTCGGTCGAAACGGCTATGTAAATAAATAGGTTGTGTTTTCAGTCCAGTTCAGTGTAGCCGACATGAAATGAAGGGAAGCACTGACACGGCGCCTAGTTCACTCGGTGTTATGGGCTGATATTACGGATGTTGTAGGTGATGTAGCCAACCGTATCAGTTTCCATAAAAATAAGAAATAAAATCTGCGCTTATCACTAAAGAATGTCTCCATGGATTACACAAAATGTTCAACAATGCAATGTCAGTTAGCTAGGTAGGTACCTGTTAGCTTGCAGCAGACTATGCAGCATGTAGCTGTCCTCAGAGCATGCGCAGTAGGCTCGCAGGTGACGGCACTCAGATCCAACACCTACTAGATAAAGCAAGCGGGAGGCGTTCTTCACCCTCGCTGCGGGGGAGACGGGAGCAGCCTGCGTCGCCGCGACACGCGCGCCCGCCCAGAGCCCACGCACGGCCCACCGCCTGTGCCAAAGAATATAATACTTACTACGCTACGACGCCTGTGCGCGGAAGAGTAGGTAGGTACTAAGTTTTTTTTTTATGGAAACCAGCATGGGTGGCTGTGCCGAGAGACCAATGGTGCAGTCGACAGAGCCAAAATCACCTCTCCTCGCGAAACCACGCTCAGTTAGGTGCCATGCCAGCAGATTTGCGGACTGTTGCTAGGCTGTCTAGCCCGTTAATATGACGCTTGAAGACAGCCAGGTTAAAAGATTCAGGAAATACACTCGACGGAAAACAGTTCCACACTCTAGTGGTGCGACAAAGAAACGATGGGTTCTCAAAAGCCCAATGTCAACAACAAAAGGGTGCTAACCCTGCGACGAGTCATGCGGGGATAAGACGGGTGGCAGGGAATAAGGGATGCTAGTTCCGCAGAGCAGTGTCCGTGATAGTATCTGTAAAACAGACTAAGCGAACCCACAAATCGTCTGTGACTCAGAGACTCCAGACCATCTGTAAGTTTCGGTAGGTACCTACTAAGTGTAATATAAAAGTGACAACCAACCAACCAATCAACCAACTTTCACAACCAAAGAGGATATAACCGCTGCGCGCGCTCGCTTGTGAGAGCTTTCTGGTTATTTAGCAAATTATTCAAGAAAAGAAACTCATTTAGCTCTCATTCGTGTGACGTAGCAAGCAATCGAAATAAATATGATGACAGATGTCAATGGATGGGGGACATATTGCATACAGACCGACCACGGATAACGCACTCATCCAAAGAGCACAGATAATAGCAAAAAAAATAATAGATAGAGTTGAACGAGTCGGTCGAGCGAGTGATAGATAATAATAAGATAATACTCGTATGACTCGAGTCGAGTAAACCTAAAACTCGAGGTGGATTCGGAGCATGAGAGTACGATACGTACTGCCATCGCTGCCATCCGCTGCACATATGTGCGAAAGGGACACAGTAGATTTGCGGGAGTTTTCTCTCGGAACTTGTTATAATTATTTTTATTTAGATCAAAATTATTAAGGTTCAATTCTTTTTGCTAACTTTTATGACCTCTGAGTACCTTCCGCTTAGTACCTAGAGGCACAGTAACTTCTTACGACAAGGCAGTATGGTTAAGATTCGTAGCATAGTATGAATAAAAAAAAATTTAGTAATTCTTTGGTTTGAGGTTATAATTTCAAAACAGACAGCCAGCAAACAGCCAGTCAGTGTTGCCAACTTAGTGCTAGCGCCACTAGATCTGGTGGTTTTGAATCCCGTCTGGTGGCCAAATTTGCGATCTAGGGCCTAGTGCTGAGTATGGTGGTTTGATCAGATTTGTTTAGTGGTTGTGCAAAAAATTTAGTGTTTAAATCGATGAAGTGTTGCAACACGTACCTACACTTTCCCCAAGGATCTGTTAAACAAAGTGAGTACATTAATAGCAATAAAATACAAAAAAAAAACTGTGAAAAAAAACTATTTAAAAAAATATAAAAACCGCCTTAAAAAGTGTATGAAATAAAAAAAATCGAACCCTAGAGTTGAAGGCGGTGCTAAAGCAAGCAAAAATAACCGACCGCCTTTAGCTCTAGGGTTCGATTTTTATTATAATTTTTTATTTTTGAGTATTTCTGAAAATCTGGGGAAATTCTGGTGGTTTCGACTGGCGCATCTGGTGGGCGAGCTAGAAAAGAGTTGGCAACACTGCAGCCAGTTCGTTCGCGCCTTTCCTTCCTTTGATTTCTTTCTATTTAGTTCATAATTTTCATTATGTTTGCGAATTATATTAGGGTTTTTATTTATTTAAAAAAATATGTAGGTACATAACGCACATAGATTTTAAAACAAAGGTTAGTAAGAAATATTTATCTCTTCAATGTAGATAGACAAACATTCTTTTCAGTAGTACCGTAGTACCTTCCGCACTGCGAACATAATTTACTGCCAAACTCTGAAATGCACTTCCTCCCGATGTATTTCCTTCAGTGTATGACTTAGGATTTTTTTTCTTTTTTTTTTTTTTTATGGAACCTGACACGGTTGGTTACATCACCTACAACATCCGTGATGTCAGCCCATAACACAGCGTGAACTAGGTGCCATGTCAGTGCTTCCCTTCATTTCATGTCGGCTACACTAAACTGGACGGAAAACACGAACTATTTACATAGCCGTTTCGACCGACGTTTCGTTCAGTGCGGTGGTACCAACCCGGCCGGGATAAACCCTACCACCTAGTAAGGTAAGAAGGGAAGGGACCTACAGTTTAACGTGGAATCCGAACCACGGTCAGCCTCCAACGGTCGAGCGGTCACCCATCCAATCACTGACCGCGCTCAGCGTTGCTTAAAAACAGTTGACTAACCAACCGCGCCACTGAGCTACCGAGGCTGACGAATTTTCTTATCCCTTAGTCGACTTTTACGACATGCGACGGGGAGAGATGCAGTGGGGCTATTCTTTTTAAGTACCGACCCCACACGGTACATAGGATCTTTCAAGAGAAGCGTAAAAAGGCATCTGTCACGCCGGCACGCCATTCGCAGCCCCCGTTCTAATGCGAATGCTTTTGGGCATCGCGTCGTCGACTCTACAGAGGTAAAGAGGTCGAGGTCGTCGACTCTACAATCCATGCTGACGGCACCAAGTGTCTCGCGTATCAATAAAAAAAAACCTACATAGAGTAGATTGAAACGCAGTTATGTTGAAGGGGATAGTTAAAACTCTTGAATCCCTACACGCTGAACTTACCGCGGATGCGTACCAATCGGTTCTGCAGATCCTTCCTCCACAGAACTGGTAAACTCGAACGCTCTCCCTGCCCACATATTACTCCCCAGGTGCAGTCTCGGCTCATTCAAGAGAGGCCTGAATAGGCACCTCTCAGGCCGGCCGACATGGCATTCGTAAGCCCCGCATGTGAACGAACGTCCATGGGCGTCGTTAAGACACCTTATGGGTGGCTCGGTGCACACGTCGCGCATTGAGTAAAAAAAAATGGTGGTCGGTGTTTTGCTGTAAATTACCGGAGCTCTCCCAGCATAGCACCGATTACTTACTCTGCCTTTTTTTTTATGGAATCTGACACGGTTGGCTACATCACCTACAACATCTGTGATGTCAGCCCATAACACCGGGTGAGCTAGGTGCCACGTCAGTGCTTCCCTTCATTTCATGTCGGCTACACTGAACTGGGCGGAAAACATAAACTATTTACATACCCGTTTCGACCGACGTTTCATTCAGTGCGATGGTACCGACCCGGGCGGGTTGAACCCTACCACCTAGTAAGGTAAGAAGGGAAGGGACCTATAGTTTTACGTGGAATCTGAACCACGGTCTGCCTCCCAACGGTCGAGCGGTCACCCATCCAAGTACTGACCGCGCCCAGCGTTGCCTAACAATCAATAGCAACAGTCGACTGTCTACACCACTGACCTATTGAGGCTGACAACCGACCGCTTACTATAATTGTGGGGTATAGTGTGTGGTATTGTATTGTATTGTATAGTGTGTGGTATTGTATTGTATTGTATAGTGTGTGGTATTGTATTGTATTGTATAGTGTGTGGTATTGTATTGTGTTGCATTATTATTTTATTTAATCTTCAGGTTACAGAACGCGGCGTCCAAAATGTCTCAAATTATATTTAACCGTTTTGCATCAAATGCACATGCGACAGCTCGGAACACCACGAGGACCTATATTAGATATAATGAATGCAGTTCTGTCTATAGTAATAGTGGCTTATCTTCTGGAATGCTGAAGCGAACCTACATATTTGACCATAACACACGTACATGTCTGAAAACGTGGAGACAAAATATATCACCAATCTGTTCCCGACTTCACACCGGTTCTACCGAAACAAGGGGCAGTTACCTATTGAGAGTTCCTGAATATCACAGTGCCGCTACGGTCGCTCAAAGACACTCATTGAGAAATACTGATGCCAATGTAAAGATAGTTTACAGTTTGAGTGAAGACAATTTAGGCAAATTGTTTAATTGCATGCCTACTAATGAATGTCCAATGGCAAATGTTCAAGTATTTTATCATTTAAAAAATGATCCTAATTCGAAACCATGCGATCTACCGTCGGCCGATACTGAATATGAAACAAAATTTAATACAAGTTGGTGTAAAAATGCTCCAGAATCAACATTCAAAATGTATAGTGAAATAAGTAAAATTTTAGAAGACGGTCTAAATCTGTTTCGAACGGACTTAGACAAGTCGCCTACTAGCATAGACGTCCAAACATTATATAACACATATAATATATGTGACCAAAAATGGATATTGTCAATTTACAGTCCAATAATGAAACCAGCCTTAAGTGAAGTAGCAAAATATATTGCAGCATCGAATGCAGATAAATACAGTTATATTTTCAAAAGGGTGAAATACCCATCCATAATGAAACTGGTAAAAGACAGTATGACATTAAAACAATTAAAATACAATATGACATTAAAACCAGTAAAATACAATCCAATATTGGAGCCAGTAAAATACAATCCAACATTAAACCATGTGAAATACCATCCAACAATGAAACATATTGTATATGAAGAAACATTGAGACCAGTAAAATACAATCCAACATTGAGCCAAGGAAAACACAATTCAACGTTGGAGCCAGCAAAATACAATCCAACATTAAACCATGTCAAATACAGTCCAACAATGAAACATATTGCATATGAAGAAACATTGAGACCAGTAAAGTACAATCCAACATTGAACCAAGGAAAATACAATCCAACATTGAACCAAGGAAAACACAATTCAACGTTGGAGCCAGCAAAGTACAATCCAACATTAAACCATGTCAAATACAGTCCAACAATGAAACACATTGCATATGAAGAAACATTGAGACCAGTAAAGTACAATCCAACATTGAACCAAGGAAAATACAATCCAACATTGAACCAAGGAAAACACAATTCAACGTTGAACCAAGGAAAACACAACTCAACGTTGGAGCCAGCAAAGTACAATCCAACATTAAACCATGTCAAATACAATCCAACAATGAAACATATTGCATATGAAGAAACATTGAGACCAGTAAAATACAATCCAACATTGAACCAAGTAAAATACATTCCAACAATGAAACAATGTATACCAGCGTTAAGGTCAACCATTTATGGATCAAATTTTAAAACCACCGCACGGACGCCTTCAGTAAAAAATACCACATTTAGTCTAACATCGGTCCGCGGAGTACAATCCTTAGCGCCGGACATACCGAGTGTCACCGTATTCGACATGAAGAGAACGTTGAAACAGAGCGGGTTGCCGCTTGTGGACGGCTACACTGCGCTCGCTGTCAAGTGCATGCTATGTAACGCCGCCGATGACGGAACCATGTACATCAACAAAACTACTGGTACCATACGAAATAATTCAAGTTTTTTTAAGGTCCCATATCTGTCGTAAGGGCCCCTATTACTAAGCCTACGCCGTCTGTCTGTCTGTCCGTCTGTCTGTCTGTCTGTCCGAGGGCTGTATATCTCTTGAACCGAAATAGGTAGCCCGTTGAAATTTTCACAGAATATGTGTTATTATGGCCGATATAACAAGAAATA
The DNA here is from genome assembly GCA_946902875.1 of Nematopogon swammerdamellus. Taxonomy (NCBI): domain Eukaryota; kingdom Metazoa; phylum Arthropoda; class Insecta; order Lepidoptera; family Adelidae; genus Nematopogon; species Nematopogon swammerdamellus. The sequence continues at coordinate 1,676,051 of OX336352.1, read as the reverse complement.
ATAAAAATAAGAAAAAGTAAGGTCCCCATACAAGAAACTAAAAAGTGTATGCGCGCCATCTATCGAAAATAGTGTGAAGCATTTTAAATAATACATAGATGGCGTGAGTAGCGCTGACCATGAGAGTACAAAAACCCTCGGTGCGCGAGTTCGACTCGCACTTGGCCTGTTTTTCCCGTATACCCATACGGGACAGAGGGGCCAAAGCACATGCTTCGACCAGCCTATGTCACCTCTGAGAAGATAGGTGCCATACCGGAGACTTCCCTGGATTGCCGGCTATGCTGGACTAGAGGAGAACACAGCCGAGGCTGCTATGCGGCCATTTTACATCCAGTACGGTGGTACCAACCTATTCGGCTACAATTTGAGCCTACCACCTAGTAAGGGGCAAGGGAAGGGACCTACAGTTCTACACCGGTTCTGAACGGTGAAGCAGCAAGCCTAGGTATGCACGTAAATTTTTTCATCAGAAAAAACGCATCGGTGCACGCCGACCGGATACGAACCTCGAACCTCTCGCAAGAGAACTCGGCCGCCCGTCGCTTCACACACATTAACTTTACTACACTGTAGGTACCTACTTGTGGCCTCATACTAGGAAATAGTAGGCCCGCTGCGTCTCTCCCCGTGCATTTTATTTTTTTATGGAATCTGTCACGGTTGGCTATATCACCTACAACATCCGTGATGTCAGCCCATAACACCGGGTGAACTAGGTGCCATGTCAGTGCTTCCCTTCATTTCATGTCGGCTACACTGAACTGAAAGAAAGAAAGAAAGAAAATATATTTATTCACCGATGCAGTACACACAATAATTTTATACAATTATACACCAGGATGGTGAAACGGAAACCGCTCAGCTGAGGCGCAGTAGGACTGCGCGCTGATTTTCAGCGGCTCCCGTTTTAAAATAATAACTACCTAATATCGGAATTAGAACATAAAATAAAAAATAAAAACTATACAACTGGACATTTTCATAGCCGTTTCGACCGATATTTCATTCAGTGCGGTGGTACCAAGCAGGACGGGTTGAACTCTACCACCAACGGTAAGGTAAGAAGGGAAGGGACCTACAGTTTTACGTGGAATCCGAACCACAGTCTCCCAACGGTCGAACGGTCACCCATCCAAGCGGATTTTGTAGGTGATGAAGGCAACAGTTTCAGTTTCCATAAAAAAAAAAATATGGCAAAAATGTGCATTGCATGTTACTTCATATGCCCAAAATGTACATTGCAGGTTACTTCATATGCCCAAAATGAACATTGCAGGTTACTTCATATGCCCAAAATGTACATTGCAGGTTACTTCATATGCCCAAAATGAACATTGCATGTTACTTCATATGCCTAAATTGAACATTGCAGGTGACTTTATATTCCCAACAAGTACATTACAGGTTACCTCATATGCCCAAAATGAGCATTGCAGGCTACTTCATATGTCCAACCTGTACATTGGAGGTTACTTCATATGCCCAACAAGTACATTGCAGGTTACTTCACATTCCCAACAAGTACATTGCAGGTTACCTCATATGCCCAAAATGAATGTTGCAGGTTACCTCATATGCCCGAAATGTACATTGCAGGTTACTTCATATGCCCAAAATGAACATTGCAGGTTACTTCATATGCCCAAAATGTACATTGCAGGTTACTTCATATGCCCAAAATGAACATTGCATGTTACTTCATATGCCTAAATTGAACATTGCAGGTGACTTTATATTCCCAACAAGTACATTACAGGTTACCTCATATGCCCAAAATGAGCATTGCAGGCTACTTCATATGTCCAACCTGTACATTGGAGGTTACTTCATATGCCCAACAAGTACATTGCAGGTTACTTCACATTCCCAACAAGTACATTGCAGGTTACCTCATATGCCCAAAATGAATGTTGCAGGTTACCTCATATGCCCGAAATGTACATTGCAGGTTACTTCATATTCCCAAAATGTACATTGCAGGTTACTTCATATTCCCAAAATGAACATTGCAGGTTACTTCATATGCCCAAAATGTACTTTGCAGGTTACTTCATATTCCCAAAATGTACTTTGCAGGTTACTAAACATTCCCAAAATGAACATTGCAGGTTACTTCATATGCCCAAAATGTCAAAACCACGGCGAGTGGGGCGTCCTCCAGCGTGTTCTGAAGAAGGGCGCCGCGGAGGAGGGCCTGCGGGAGCACTTCCAGCGGATACAGGAGGAGCGGCGCGCCTTCCAGCTGAGCTGGAGGAAGCTTCTGGAGGAGACGACGCCGTTGAGCAAACTCAGCGCGGAGGACGCCGAGACTCTGTTCAGACTTTTTGAATATCCCGTTTGTAACATTTAATTATTTATTTATTTATTATTTAATTATTTATTTATTTATTTATTTATTTTAGACAGGCAGCCTAGGCTGATACGTCTAAATCCAGTTAAAATTTGTTGCTTTTGTCATTATCTTGGATTTTTTTAATTTTTTATTATTATTTGATTTTATTCATTTATTTGTGTACATGTCATGTCATTTACATGTCAGCCTCGTTAGCTCAGTGGTGCAGACAGTCGACTGTTGCTATTGATTGTTAAGCAACGCTGGGCGCGGTCAGTACTTGGATGGGTGACCGCTCGACCGTTGGAGGCTGACCGTGATTCGGATTCCACGTTAAACTGTAGGCCCCTTCCCTTCTTATATTACTAGGTGGTAGGGTTCAATCCGCCCGGGTTGGCACCACAGCACTGAATGAAACGGCGGCTGTCGAAACGGCTATGTAAATAGTTTTTGTTTTCAGTCCAGTTCAGTGTAGCCGGCACGACCCGGCATATCCCTTAGTCGCCTTTTACGACATACACGGGGAGAGATGCAGTGGGGCTATTCTTTTAATGTACCGGCCCCACACGGTACAGTATTCTATGGTACAGTACCGACCCCACACGGTACAAAGTACCGGCCCCACACGGTACAGTACCGGCCCCACACGGTACAAAGTACCGGCCCCACACAGTACATTTTTACTATTTACATCATCATACATAGAGTCTACAAACGCAGTATCTCACAAAACAAAGTCATTTACTCAATGACCATCCCTTACAGATTTATTATTAATATTGATTAATATTGACCGTACATCGGCAGTACTTCGACTACGGAGCCAAGGTGCTGGGCGAGGTGAGATGCGACGCGTCGCGCACCGCGCTCGTGTTCCCCCTCAAGAACTCTGTGGGCGCGGTGGTGGGGTACCGCGCGGTGCGCGCCGGCGACGAGCAGCGCCCGGAGACACGCGGCGGGCACGCGGCCGGCCTGTTCACCTGCAAGCTCGGCCGGAGCGAGCGAGCCGTGCTGACACCCACGGTGGCCGATCTGCTCTGTCTGGCGCGGGACAAGGTGGCCGGTGGGTGTTGCTCAAAATTCAATCTGGTATTTTTTTGGGGTTCCGTATCTGGTACGGTTGTTGGTATGGTATCTATTACTAAGATTACGCCGTCTGTCCGTCCGGCTGTCCGAGGGCTGTATCTCTTGGACCGTAATAGGTGGCCGGTAAAAAGAAAATGTTAAAAATTAAGAGGGGCTACCATACAACAAACGTACAATAAAATCGATTAGTCACACTATTGAATAATAGATGGCGCCACAGGCTTTTATACATTGCAATGTTGAAAGACAAAAGATAGGCGGATAATAGCGGATAGATACGGAAACCACTTAACAGATTTTTTTAGGGTTCCGTATCTGTGGTAACAATCTTGCGACACACCGACCACGAGCCGGCGAAGTGCCGTATCTGGTACGGCACCCTATTACTAGATAAGCCTAGCCCTGGGTAGTCATAGAATGGCCTACTGCCTGGTTCCCGCTTGGCGTTGAGTTGTTGTTGTTGTTGTTGTTGTTGTTGTTGATTTGGGGTTGGCTCTAGGCCTGCAAACTAATCCCGCTTGGTTGGGGACCTTCGTGCAAAACCCCGCAGTCTCCAGCTACCCCAGCCAGCCTATGTCTTCCATGGAAGCCACAAGTCGACCGGGGTGTCTGCAGGCCGCTTATCCCTTAGTCGCCTTTTACGACATGCACGGGGAGAGATGCAGTGGGACTATTCTTATTAAGTACCGAACCCACACAGTACTTGGCGTTGAGTTTTGGGACATGTTGTATGCAATACAATACAATTCCCATTTTCCATTTTCCACAATTTCGCATGAAAATTTAAAATGTGTGTGTGTGTGTGTGTGTGTGTGCAGGTTGCTTGGTGTGGTGGCACGCTGGTCTGCTGCCGCCGTCGGTGTTGCCAGTGCTGGAGAATTTCAAACGGGTACGTCTGCGGGTTTGTCACCTGCGTCACAGAATACATAATAGTACTAACATACAGAAGGATCACTCTACAGAGGCACACAAATAAATAGCTACTCTTGCAGCGACGCAATAAAGTGTAATTCAGTTCGCACAGCGCTGCTTGCAAAAAATTATATGCACCTACAACTAAGCGGCGGGTGGCCGAGTGGTTTGAGCATCGGCTCCTCATGCGGGAGGTCCGAGGTTCGAATGCGGTCGGCGTGTACCAATGAATTTTTTTCTGACGAAAAATTTACGTGCACACCTACACCTGCTTCACCGTTCGGAACCGGTGTAAAACTGTAGGTCCCTTCCCTTGCCCCTTACTAGGTGGTAGGCTCAAATTGTAGCCGACTGGGTTGGTACAACCGTACTGGATGTAAGATGTTCGCATAGCAACCTCGGTTGTGTTCTCCTCTGGTCCAGTATAGCCAACAATCCAGGGAATTCTCCGGTACATGGCACCTACCTTCTCGGAGGTGATATTGGCTAGTCAGAGCATGCGATTTGGTCCCTCTGACTCAGCCACCCATACCGGATTACATAAAAAAAAAACGCTTCTCTTACTATCGCGTAACTCTATCTCCTCTGACTCGGCATGTTTCATTGAATTAGCTTGTCAAGCCGGGCCCGCCGATGTACTTGTAGCTTCATACCTAAAGTGCGGAGTGCGCTTGGCCTGTGTGCGTTTTGAGAAATTTTTGAGAATAACCTAATAATACCGTGTGGGGCCAGTACTTTAAAAGAATAGCCCCACTGCATCTCTCTCCGTGTGTGTCGCAAAAGGCGACTAAGGGATAAGGGACTAAGGGACTCCCTTCTTATATTACTAGGTGGTAGGGTTTAACCCGCCCGGATTGGTACCACCGCACTGAATGAAAGGTCGGTCGAAACAGCTATTTAGTTTGTGTTTTCCGTCCAGTTCAGTGTAGCTGGCGCGACCGAAGGGAAGCACTGACGTGGCACCAAGTTCACCCGGTGTTATGGGCTGACATCACGGATGTTGTAGGTGATGTAGCCAACTGTGTCAAATTATAAAAAAGGCGGTTTTAATTTTTTATATTTTATTAAATATTAAATAAAATACAAACACACTCTCCTGAACATATTAAACACTTTTTGCTGAGAAACTATCATGAAAGCACATTTATAAGCAAAGAAAACTTAATTCTGCTATTTCATTAAAAACCTTTACATAAAAAGACCATTTTTACATTATGAAAATTAATTTTAATCACGTCCGGACACGATTCATTGTCCACGTTCGTTGACGTATCAAACAGCATGGACTTAACCATGGCTAACCAAAATCAATAATGCATATCAAGATAATATTTTTATCAACAATATTTGAGGCGCCGAAATCATTTTTCTTTATTTTATTGTATTGTATTGTTTATTGATCATTCATATGGCAGTTAGACTGCTCTCGAACTTGTCACAATTTGTTCTATCCAGTTCGATTACACCCACGAAGAAGAACCGACAAGAAACTTTGCAGGGTATTTTTTAAACATATTTTTACAAGAATTTAGTGACTAGCCACATAATAACACCGCCCATAGTCTATCTAAAACACAGCTTGAGAGCAAGATTAACAATTTTGCTGAGAGTTCTGACTACAAAGACTTATTAATTAAGTGAATCAGGTGTAAAGAGCCTTTGTCAAACTTTGATACGTAATTTGTATCAACATAACTATGTTAGTATATTAAACTACAAGGTAGTATAATTGTATTGTCAAAAATAAAAAATAAAAATATATGAATATTTAAGATACTTGAAGTATCAAGTTGTCAATAGGTTAATAAAGTTGAGGTACTAATGGTACCTATTCTTTATTCATCATCCATAGACAGTACACTGCACTCGGATTCGTCATATTTTAACATTTAACATTTACAATTTTGCCAGTTCGATTATCACAGCGAAGAAGAACTGGCAAGAACTGTGTTTTCCGTCCAGTTCAGTGTAGCCAACATGTATGAAGGGAAACACTGACATGGTACCTAGTTCACCGCGGTGTTATGGGCTGACATCACGGATGTTGTAGGTGATGTAGCCAACCGTGTCAGTTTCGATAAAAAAAAACTTTAGTATAATGTTCTGACATGACGATGACGTAACGATGATGATGATTGTTTTGAATTGTATGTGGCGTGATGCGCTTATGAGAAATGTTGACAGATTATTGAGATATTTTGAATAAAAACCATTAATTTTCACTTCACTTGTATTTTATTATTGATAACACAAAAAACGTACATCGCTGTCAATGGTCGATGGAAAAGAGAGCGGCCAAGAGAATATAACCACTCTCAGAGCAAGAAAGTTGAAACTCTTAGAGCATAAAACAATTACCGACGTCACTCTTGAGAGAGCATGTCGACTAATATGAATTGTTTCAACAATGATGATTGATGTGACTGATTGCGGTGTAGGTGTGCATCTGGGGCGGCGGGGAGAACATCCGCGGCGTCGGTGACAAGTTGGACCACGAGCGATGTCGCTTCGTCAGGTTTCATTATTATTATTTTATTTTTACCGGACGAACTAGGTGCCGCGTCAGTGCTTCCCTTCGGTCGCGCCGGCTACACTGAACTGGACGGAAAATACAAACTATTTACATAGCCGTTTCGACCGACCTTTCATTCAGTGCGGTGGTACCAATCCGGGCGGGTCAAACCCTATCACCTAGTAATATAAGCGGGGAGTCATATATCCCTTAGTCGCCTTTTACGACATACACGGGGTGAGATGCAGTGGGGCTATTCTTTTAAAGTACCGGCCCCACACACCGAGTCACATCTAAGGATGATGGGCAAAAATTTATGGGAGTTGGTCTACCGCTCCTTTAACAATGAATTATATATCAATGAAAAGGTCTTTCCAAGAAAACCATTTTGTCCAAACATACCTAACAGTGTTGTTAGTACTTTAGGAGTTATATCACTTTAAGTTCTATAATCATAGAACCTTATCATAGTAATATGCTTACCTCTGTACAATTTACAATTTACCTTTTTTTTATGGAAACTGACACGGTTGGCTACATCACCTACAACGTCCGTGATGTCAGCCCATAACACCGGGTGAACTAGGTGCCATGTCAGTGCTTCCCCCTTTGATCGTGCCGGCTACACTGAACTGGTCGGAAAGCACAAACTATTTACATAGCCGTTTCGACCGACGTTTCATTCAACGCGGTGGTATCAACCCGGGCGAATTAAACCCTACCACCAAGTAAGATTAGGAGGGAAGGGACCTACAGTTTTACGAGGAATCCGAACCTCGGTCCGCCTCCAACGGTCGAGCGGTCACCCATCCAAGTACTGACCGCACCCAGCGTTGCTTAACATTCAATAGCGACAGTTGACTGTCTGCACCACTGAGCTATCGAGGCTGACAAAATACCTAATGTAAACATGAAAAATGGTTGTTATTGTACAGGGCTATAGACGGCGCGACGACGCCCTCGGAGGCGGCGGAGGCGGGCGCGGCGGCGGGCCGGCTGCGCGCCGCCGTGGCGGAAGCCGCGCCGGCCGCGCACCGCTCCATCACCACCTTCCGAGCGCTGAGGGACGACGTGTACGCCAACATCACTAATGCCGAGAAGGTAGGCGACTATTTTTTTGACGTGAATTTGATGAAACGTCTTTCGGGTAAGGGGGTGCGACTAAAACTTAGCAGACCGGATTGTGAGAAACTTAGTAGACCGGATTGTGAGAAACTTAGTAGACCCGATTGTGAGAAACTTAGTAGACCGGATTGTGAGAAACTTAGTAGACCGGATTGTGAGAAACTTAGTAGACCGGATTGTGAGAAACTTAGTAGACCCGATTGTGAGAAACTTAGTAGACCGGATTGTGAGAAACATAGTAGACCCGATTGTGAGAAACTTAGTAGACCGGATTGTGAGAAACTTAGTAGACCGGATTGTGAGAAACTAAGTAGACCGGATTGTGAGAAACTTAGTAGACCGGATTGTGAGAAACTAAGTAGACCGGATTGTGAGAAACTTAGTAGACCGGATTGGGAGAAACTTAGTAGACCGGATTGTGAGAAACTTAGTAGACCGGATTGTGAGAAACGGATTTAAGACTGATCTCTTCGCTGTGGAAGTCGGAGCAAGAGGACTACCAGCGAAGTCGCTCTACAGTCTCTTCAAGAATCTAGGCCTGCCAAGATCGACGCTAAGCCACAGATTGCTTAATAGTTACTTCGTAACAGATAAATCACTCCATAGAAAAAGTTCCATACCTTCGGCTTTAATAGCCTACAGTTTTACGTCGCCAGTCGCTGCGTGCGAAAATGTACCTAAACGAAAGAGCGTAAAGTGATTATTGCTTTGCAGCTGCGCGCGGACGCGGGGCCTTGAAGCTAACTCGGTGACGCTAGGGCTGCTACTTTCGATAAAAATATCAATGCATTATATTGTAAAGAGGAAATATGTGTGAATGTTTGTTCGCGAGCTACAGCACAGATTTAAAAATGTTTTTTTTACTGTTAGATAGGTACCTATATTTTTTTTTTGGTTTAACATATAGGCTACTACTAACTTATGCCCGCGGCTTCGCCCTCATTAAAATATATTAGAGGAAGAAATTAGTTCAGCCCGAAAATACTTCAGGTAATCCTACCTACCTATCTACTACCCCTGTAATGTTATTATTGTTACCTGTACGCATTCTTATCTAAATGATTGTATTCGGTATAGATTAAAAATACATCTGCCAAGCGAATCCGGACGTATTGCCGGCGGCAATTACTTCCAGTCGACCTTTACAGACACCTTTCTGCTTGGCAGAAGGCGGACTTATTATATAAGGAAGCCGACGTTTGCTTTAAAGCAGATGAAAGCGCGGACCGCACGTGTCGGTCTTATTAGACTGAGCGGCGGCGTGTTGCGGCGGCGCACCAACAAAAGAGTCAAAGGAAGCCGACAAGCGAACCGCCTACCGCTACGCGCCGCTAGCACATGCCGCTAGCTTTCTTCAAAGTGTCGCGCGCCGCGCGTGCACAGCTACAATTAATATGTCATATTTTTGGATTATTCGTATTTGTAAGAATGATGTCAGTCCCCCTATTTTCAAATTTCCCCATCTTCACGGCCGTTGTTTTCCGTTCCGTTGCGTCGTACGTAGTCTTACAACTGCCTCAACAACCACAAAATGTCAGCTGTATGCACACAAATCGTAAAGTGACTGTGATAGACAAACAAACAGACAGATATATCGACCATACCGAAACTCAAGCGAAACACAACATAAACCAAAATGCCTATTTACCTACCGTTTTTAGTGTTCCGTACCTAAAGGGTGCCAACGGGACCCTATCACTAAGCCCCGCTGTCCGTCCGACCGTCCGCCCGTCTGTCAGCGGGCTGTATTTCTATTACCGCTATAACAACAAATTGTAAAAATATAAAAAATTAAGTACATAGTGTTAAATCTTGTACGATGGTACGGAACCCTTCGTGTGCGAGTCCGACTCGCACTTGTCCGGTTTTTTAGAATAATTATTGCTCAACGAAAACAAATATACCTACTCAAATTTCTTCATCAGCAGGTAAATGGAAAAAAGAAAGATTTTTATCCATCCTCCAGATGTACCAGCGCCGACCGGCGCCGACCAGCGCTGGTTGTTGACGCAGACAGTCTCCACAGGGCGCGTTCAGGTAGAAAGCTGGTAGCCGGCGCCGATGTACCAGCGCCGACCGGCGCAGACCAGCGCTGGTTGTTGACGCAGAAAGTCTCCATAGGGCGCGTTCAGGTAGAAAGCTGGTAGCCGGCGCCGATGTACCAGCGCCGACCAGCGCCGACCAGCGCTGGTTGTTGACGCAGACAGTCTCCACAGGGCGCGTTCAGGTAGATAGCTGGTAGCCGGCGCCGATGTACCAGCGCCGACCGGCGCCGACCAGCGCTGGTTGTTGACGCAGACAGTCTCCACAGGGCGCGTTCAGGTAGAAAGCTGGTAGCCGGCGCCGATGTACCAGCGGCGACCGGCGCCGACCAGCGCTGGTTGTTGACGCAGACAGTCTTCACAGGGCGCGTTCAGGTAGAAAGCTGGTAGCCGTCGCCGATGTACCAGCGCCGACCGGCGCCGACCAGCGCTGGTTGTTGACGCAGACAGTCTCCACAGGGCGCGTTCAGGTAGAAAGCTGGTAGCCGGCGCCGATGTACCAGCGCCGACCGGCGCCGACCAGCGCTGGTTGTTGGCGCAGACAGTCTCCATAGGGCGCGTTCAGGTAGAAAGCTGGTAGCAGGCGCTGATGTACCAGCGCGTCCAAGATAAAGATGATTCTGCATACTTATTCATTAAATTTGTAGCTATTTTAATGGTAGAGCCCGAGTCGGTAACCAATAAAAAAAAATCGTTTTGTGTTATTTCACATATTTTTTTCTTCGAAAAGTCTATCGGTGCGATCAGACTGACCGCGCTCGGTTCGACGCGCCGACCGCGTTAGGCGGCGGCGGCGACGGCGGCGAGGGGGAAAGCGCGGCGGCGCGCCGGCGCGGCGCTCATACCTAATCACCACAGGTTCACATCCAACTCAGTAAACTCGCCTCTTCCCATCCCAACACACTGCCGTAACCATCAAATTTCATTCAAGCAATGCTTCACCGTCCGCGTCATTAAATCATTCAGTCCACCACTCAATGAAATAGAATTAAGAACTTGGGAATATACATATTATATTCCCCAGGATTAAATATCGTACATTAAAAAAAAATCACCATATCAACCTCTCATAGTCATATATTATATTGTATACCTATTTTTGCGGGTAGTTGTACATGTAAACAACTATTTTTTTGGTCTGAAATTGAAACTAACTTTAAAAATTATATAATTGACAATATTGTAACCTTCTTCGAGCTAGTGCGTCTGAAACATCTCCGGAAAGTGTGGGAGTGTTGTTAAGCCAGGACATGCACTAGCAGCCAGCACCCAGAACCGCCTTAGACACATAACCTCTCAGCACAAACATCTGTTACTTTAACACACAAGAATGGCGCAGCGTGATTCCTTGACAGCCCTGACAGAGCTCGAGGTCAAATTTGAAGCACAAATGTCAGAATTCAGCGCCCGCCTGGCTTCCTCGGGACTATCGACGGAGCGAGACCGTCTCGCGCAGGACTTTCGGCTCTTCCAGGGGCTCGTGTGGAAGGCAATCGGCTGTGTGCGGCAGGAGCTACAGTCAGTTGTGGAGCGCCTGGAAGACATGGAGACCTGGAACCGACGAAAAAGCTTGTTAGTTCACGGAGTGAAGGAGAGCGACGGCGAGGACATCAAGTCAAAAGTAATCTGCTTGCTAAAAACTCTTGACCAACCTGATCTCACCGCGGACGACCTCCGACTGTGTCACCGGCTTGGGAAGCGTCCAGCTGCGTCTGGCCGCAACCGTCCTGTTTTGCTGAGGTTCGTGCACTTGGAGGCAAGGTCAAGCATCTGGCGCAAGAAATCGCTGTTGAAGGGATCCGGCTCGTCTCTCTCGGAGTTCCTGACCGAGTCCCGGCACAAGGTGTTCGTTGAGGCACGCAAGGTCTTCGAAATATCCAAGAGCTGGACCCAGGATGGACATGTGCTTGTTCTCCTCTCCGACAACACGAGGCAGCGAGTACGATCGGTGGCCCAGCTGCGGCAGCTTGCCCCCGCCAGCTTGACGAATGCTGGGAGTGTGTCCTCTGACGCCGCGACTGCACGCGGCGCGGCTCTCGGCTCTGCTCTCCTCGGCACTGCAGTCGACGGCGACAGCTCTGATGAGCGTGTGGGTTTGGCACTCTCGCCAGCCCCGTAAGAAGCCTTTGCGTCCTTAATTATTGTTCGTCACAATCCTATCACATCAGTTTACTTTGTTTACCTTGAAACACCATAACAAAAAAGTACCCTCACACTCCAGTTATCTATATTTCGTTTCTAACACACCACACCGTACACAATACACACAGCTAGGTAGGTATGTAATTCTATTCGTAAGTATATTTTGATGATCAATCACAAAATTGTATCTCACAGACTGTCAGAGGTCTGTTCTCGCTACTTATACTGTTGTTATTGTAAATTTGGTAAATACTGTAATGCTTCAAATATTTTGTCACTCCCATTTGATGTCTACTATTCTTTGCACCAATGTCAAAACGAACATATACTCGTACACTATATTGTTATATAATTTGCGCTTAGTTACAACCTACAATGTAAATTATAATACCTAGATCAAATTATTTCCATAACTTCAAAAGGTGCGAGTAGCGAGGTGACATTTCGCCCGCTTAGCGGATAGTGATGGATGATACTGTCCATAAAATTATGTACTCGTAGTGTTGGATGATACAACATATATTTAATTTTTGGCTTACCCAAATTAATACTATTTGAAGTATGAACAATATTGTTAGCGTATTGTGTGAACTATTTAAGTGATTATTATTTTACTCGGAAGTGATATAGATAGACACAGACCACAGAATTCATATAGACAGCATTCTGTCTTTATTATCTTGTGAATCTCTTTTAGTTAGCTTTTATTTCAATTACTTTTTCTCTTTGTTAGTTTTATAAATCCATTCAATATGTGCGTTGGGTCTGTTTCAGTTTTACTGTGTGTGTAAATCTTTATTTATATAAGCTCTGCAACCTTTCTGGCGGTTCTCTGGGTGTCATGTTGGCACTGCAATCTAATTGTTGTTGTTATATCTGTTATTGATATTTGTTTTAATTTATTATATATATATTTGTATTATTATTATCTATTTATGTGTTCTGACTCAGATTCTTTTTTTTCAGCTTTCTCATCCTCCTCCTCAGCAGACAATTTCAGTGATGCAGAAGATTCCTTCTCCAGTGCTCCTCATCTGGGGGAGACACTGAATTGCAAGTTTTCTTGTTTTCCCAAAAATTTCAACGTGTGCCACATTAATGCTGAGAGTATTCCTGCTCATTACCCCGACCTACTCACATCTTTCACCAGTCAACATTTGCATGCTGTACTGGTGTCAGAATCTCTGTTAAAGCCCACTCTGCCTTCCACTGCCTTCTCTTTACCTGGCTATCAACTTATACGGAACGACCGTACTTTGAAAGGCTGGGGTGGGGTGGCTATATATCTACGTAGTAATATTTCTTCAAAAATTATTAACAAATCGTCCTCTGAATACTCCGAATCGGCTGAATATATCCTACTTGAGCTTAACTTCAATCACACTAAAGTTCTGCTTGGTGTGTTTTACTGCCCTCCGCGTATCAACTACTTCAACGAATTCGAACAAATCTTAGAACAGACTGCCCCTGATTTTGATCACATAATCATCCTTGGTGATTTTAATACTTGCCTCCTGAGGGATGATTTGCGCTCGCGTCGACTCCTCTCCTTAACTAAATCAGTTGGTATTGATATTCTTCCTTTGGATGCCACTTTCCACACTGATGACTCTCACACTCTTCTTGACCTAATTCTCACTTCCCGCACTGATCTAGTGCAAAGTCACGGTCAGCTGCTTGCCCCGGGCTTCTCCCGTCATGACCTTATCTTCGCGTCCTACAGAATTAAACCTCCCAAACAAAAACCCAAAATACTTCTGCAACGTAGCTTTGCTAAGATGGACCTGCAGGCTTTAAGGCATGAAGCTGGTGCCATTGACTGGACGCCTCTCTACGACGATGACAGCATTGATGTCAAGGTGGAGCTTCTATCTAAAAATATTACACAACTGTATGATAGACATGCTCCTGTTCGCGCAGTGCGAATGAAACATTTACCAGCTCCTTGGCTTAACGCCGAAATTCGCAAAATGATGGCGAAACGGGACGCACTAAAGCGAAGACTCAGGTCCGCGTCCAACGATGAGAGCAAAGCCAAATATAGAGCTGTAAGAAACCAGTGTACCAGGATGTGTAGAGACGCAAAACGCCGTCACATCAGTGGTTCTATTGAACACTGCCCTCCCAAACAGCTGTGGAAATTTCTACGTTCTCTTGGTGTCGGTAAGGCTAGCACTGATGCTGCATCCTCTATTGATCTCAATGCCCTTAACTCTCACTTCTCGGCCTCACCGATCACTATGGATCCTATCGTCAAAGCCGACACCATTCGCCGGTTACATGCGGTCTCACTTCCTGACTCTGATCCATTTGATTTCATCCCTGTCTTTGGTTGTGAAATCAAAAAGATAATTCTCTCGATTCACAGCAAGGCCATGGGTGCTGACGACATGAGTCGGGACTTGTACATCCCGATACTGGACAATATTCTACCGGTCATCACTCATATTATCAATCATTCTCTAGTATCGGGATGTTTTCCCGACTTGTGGAAGAAGGCCTACGTGATTCCCTTGCCTAAAATCAGTAACCCCTCCCTCTTCAGCAATTATCGCCCTATCTCCATTCTACCTTTCCTATCAAAGGTATTGGAGAGGGTTGTGCACTATCAGCTTTCTAACTACCTCTCCTCAAACCAACTTCTCGATCAGCTTCAATCTGGCTTTAGGCCAGCGCATAGCACGACTTCAGCACTAGTCAAAATCACAGACGATATACGCCATGCCATGGATAATCGTAAACTCACAATTCTTGTCCTGCTTGATTTCAGCAGTGCCTTCAACTCTGTTGATTTTGACATTATGCTGGCTATACTTGGAACCCTTAATATTTCACAACCGGTAATTGACTGGTTCTCCTCCTACCTGTATGGTCGCTGCCAATGTGTTCGTTTGGATAATATTTCCTCGAACTGGTGTTGTACCACGGCTGGCGTACCACAAGGCGGCGTTCTTTCTCCCCTTCTTTTCTCTATTTTCATCAACACTGTCGTTGCATCTCTTATGTGTCACTACCACCTTTACGCTGACGACTTGCAGCTCTATAGGCACTTTAGGGTTGAGGATGTTGACAGTGCTTTTGCTCTCATGAACATCGATCTTGACTCAGTACTCTCGTGGGCTGAGCGATATGGTCTACTGGTAAACCCACAGAAAACTCAGGCGATTATTATCGGTTCTACAAAACTCTTAGGCAAACTAGACAAAACATCTTTACCACATATTCTCTTTAATGGTGTCGCAGTCCCTCTGGTTAAGGTGGTAAAAAACCTTGGCCTTTACATTGATGAGACGTTATCATGGAACGTACAAGTCGGTGAGGTTAGTCGGAAAGTGTTCGCCAGCATGCATTCTCTCAAGCGTCTGCAGAATTTCCTACCTATCAGCACAAAGACTATGTTGGTACAATCTCTTCTCCTCCCTATTCTAGACTATGCTGATGTCTGTTACCTCGACGTCAATGAAGAGCTGCTGAATAAGCTGGACCGGCTACTAAACATGTGCATCCGTTACATTTTCGGTCTGCGGAAATTTGATCACATTTCTGAGTTCCGGTCTAGCCTTCAGTGGCTCGACATACGTCGTCGCAGAAATTCCCATGTCCTCTCTCTCTTGTACTGCACACTAAATGACCCTGCTGCTCCTAAATACCTATCCGACCGTTTCCAAATGCTGTCCTCCCACGGTGTACCATTAAGATCCTCTGACACCCTTGTCCTTGCTATCCCGTCCCACTCCTCGGTATTTTATACTGATTCTTTCACAGTGCACGCTGCACGCATGTGGAACGAACTTCCTCTTCGTTTACGACAGTGTGCTTCGATCCACACGTTCAGAGTGCTCTTGAAAGACTATCTCCTCAATTCCTAAATCTTATCTCCTACTTCCGTATCCCTAGTTTCTGAGCAAATTCATAATGTGTTGTGTAATGTAATGTCTGAGTTTTATTTTGTATATGTTTATATATGTTTATTATTTATTATGAATAATATATGTGTATTATATGCATTATATATATAGATATATACTATTTGTCCTTCTATTTTCTATTTTATAAGACTTTGTTTTGTTTACCTTGTCTTGTTGCACCTACCCTGGTTCTATATGTAAATAAGGGTAGGCTGGTGGAAAATGCCATAGGCATTAAGTGCTACCTTCTGTACAACAATTATGTGCAATAAACGTTTTTTGATTTTTGATTTGATTTTTTCTGAAGACGACAAACAAGAAAGTCGAAATATTTGAACCGGTGTACATTTTATTATTAATATCAATATATAAAAATACATTTAAAAATATTTTGTAAATAAAAATAATTTATTATTAATAATTTTTCCTGA
The DNA here is from genome assembly GCA_946902875.1 of Nematopogon swammerdamellus. Taxonomy (NCBI): domain Eukaryota; kingdom Metazoa; phylum Arthropoda; class Insecta; order Lepidoptera; family Adelidae; genus Nematopogon; species Nematopogon swammerdamellus. The sequence goes on along the minus strand of OX336352.1, from coordinate 1,659,558 downwards.
GAAATTCTTTTTGTATATGTTACAGCAATGTGGTTTTTCAACTGCGTGAGTTAATATATCTGTTTTTTTATTATTTGTTATTGAGAAATCCTTATTTAATTTCACAGAGATGTGGTCTTTTATCAGTGTGTGTTAACATGTGACTATTTAATGTACCTTTTACTGAGAAATTCTTATTACATAATTATGTCACAGCGTGGTGTTCACTCACCAGTGTGAGTTAACATGTGCTATTCAAAATTATTATTTTGTGAGAAATTCTTATTACGGGGATGCGTTTTCACCAGTGCTTTTTAAATGAATTTGTCTTGAGCAATTCTTATTGCATATTATGTCACCGCGATGTGGGCTTTCACCAGTATGAGTCAACATATGGTTTTTTAAGGACATTTTACAGAGAAATTCTTATTGCACACGTCACAGCGATGTGGTCTTTCCCCAATGTGTGTTAACATGTGACGTTTTAAACAAACTTTTTTTGAGAAATGTCTAATATTTCATAATAAGTCACAGCGATGTGTTCTTTCACCAGTCTTCCACAGAGTTTAAAAAAAAAATCGTGAGAAACCCTTGCTGCACATGGCGCAGCGTTGTGGTTATGGACCACTGTGAGTTAACATGTGTTTTTTCAAATATACTTTTCGTGAGAAACCCTTATTGCAAATGGCACAGCGATGTGGTCTTTCATCAGCGTGAGTAAACATATGGTTTCTCAAAGTTCCTCGAAGTGAGAAATTCTTATTGTGTACGTCACAGCTATGTGGTCTTTCACCAGTGTGAGTTAACATGTGACATTTCAATTTACTTTTTTCTGAGAAATTCTTATGGAATACGTTACAGGGATGTGACTTTTCACCTGTGTGAGTTACCATGTGCTTTTTTAAATATTTTTTTAGTGAGAAATTCTTCTTGCATACATCACATTGATATGGTTGTTCACCAGTATGAGTTAACATGTGCTTTTTGAAATATTGTTTTAGTGAGAAACTCTTGTTGCAAAGGGCACAGCGATGTGGTATCGTGTGATTTAATATATGTTGTTTTAAATGTTTTTTTACAGAGAAATTCTTATTGCATAGGTCACAGCGATATGGTCGACCATGTGTTAACATGTGACGTTTTAAATAAACTTTTCCTGAGAAATTGTTATTGCATATGCCACAGCGATGTGGTTTTTAGTCATTGTGAGTTAACAGGTGTCTTTTCAAATGTTCATTTTGTGAGAAATCCTTTTTGCAAATGTCACAGCTATGTGGTTTTTCACGAGTATGAGTCAACATGTGTCTTCTCAAAATCGCTTGCCGTGAGAAATTCTTATTGCATACATCACAGCTATGTGGTCTTTCACCAGAGTGAGTTAACATGTGCCTTTTCAAAATCCCTTGCTGTGAGAAATTCTTGTTGCATACGTCACAGCTATGTGGTCTTTCACCAGTGTGAGTCAACATGTGTTTTTTCAAAATCCCTTGGCGTGAGAAATTCTTGTTGCATACGTCACAGATATGTGGTCTTTCACCAGTGTGAGTCAACATGTGTCTTTTCAAAATCCCTTGTTGTGAGAAATTCTTGTTGCATACGTCACAGCTATGTGGTCTTTCACCAGTGTGAGTTAACATGTGACTTTTCAATGTATTTTTTTCTAAGAAATTCTTATTGCATACATTACAACAATGTGGCTTTTCACCTGTGTGAATTAACATGTGTTTTTTTAATATATTTTTTAGTGAGAAATGCTTATTGCATACATCGCAGCGATGTTTTCGTTTACCGGTTTGAGTATGCGATTTTAAATTTGTTTTCTCCAACACAATTGTACTGTCACAACCGCAACAATGTGATGTTGCGCATGTACAATTGAAAATGTTCTTCTTGAAAACTAATTTCTGCGGGTAATTAGTATTGCAAATATCGTAGTTATCTTCACCTGTATGAGTGAGCAAGTGATGTTGATAAGCAGATTCTAGTGTAAAACTTCTGCTACAAACATTGCAGAAATACTGAACTTCACACGTCCTTGTCACGTCAGGATTGTCTTGTTGGATAGTAACATTGCCCAGGCGATGTGATTCCATTCTGAAAATGTAACAAACAAGTTAATATGAAGACTTCTGAAGCGTTCTGTAACTAATTCTTTATTTTATTGTCTATTGATCATAATATATAAATTAAATTATTTCATTGTTTGGGCCTCGGCTTCTCACGCGAGAGGTCCGCGGTTCGAATCCGGTCGGCGTGTACCAATGAGTTTTTTCTGACGAAAAAATTTACGTGCATACCTACACCTGCTGTTTCACCGTTCGGAACCGGTATAAAACTGTAGGTCCCTTCCCTTGCCCCTTACTAGGTGGTAGGCTCAAATTGTAGCCGACTGGGTTGGTGCCACCGTGTAAGATGGCCGCATAGCAGCCTCGGCTGTGTTCTCCTCTAGTCCAGTATAGCCAGCAATCCAGGAAAGTCTCCGGTATGGCACCTACCTTCTCGGAGGTGATATTGGCTGGTCGGAGCATTTACTTTGGCCCCTCCGACTCAGCCACCCATACCGGATTACATAAAAAAAGTAAGACTGCACTCGAACTTGTCACAATTTTTTCTATGCATTGATGATATATTTTTTTTATTAGAAAAATGCAAAGCGAAAAACATTGGAAAAAATACATCCCGGCCAGCATTTTCGCTTTGCATTTTTCTAATAAAAAATATATATAATTATAATTTTTTAATTAATAATAGTAGTGAGTACGTGCTTAGTACTAACATATAAACATAAAATATTATGCATTAATGAGTTTAAAACTAAATTGAGAAGAGGTGATCTCACATAACATCACCTCCATGCATGTCACGAGCATGTTCCCCACTCAATGGAGTGGGCAGAGAGAAGGGCATATGGCATTTTCCTGACACACTTCTGACATCTTGTAAAGGAGGATGGGCAAAAATTTATGGGAGTTGGTCTACCGCTCCTCTAACAATGAATGATATAATCAATAGACTCTTTCCAATAAAACTATTTTGTCCAAACATACCTAACATCTATTGTTAGTACTTTAGGAGTTATATCACTTTAAGTTGTATAAACATAGAAACTTATCATAGTAATATGCTTACCTCTGTACGATGATCATCGTTCTAGGAAGGGTAAGTACTTAGAGCGAAACAGTACCAAAATGACCGAGCGGTATTGAAACAAAAAAAAAATTATTTTAATCATTACGGTTTCAATACCGCTCGGTCATTTTGGTACTGTTTCGCTCTAAGTAATTAACCTTCGTAGAACGATGATAATCGTACAAAGGTAAGCATATTACTATGATAAGGTTCTATGATTATAGAACTTAAAAGTGATATAACTCCTAAAGTACTAATAATCGACATTGGCTCCCATACTAAAAAATGTTCTATATAAATCAACCTTTCCATTGATATTGACACTCACAGCCAGAGGAGGGGTTGATATACTGACTGAATCGTGTAACACTCAAAGGATTCGCCAAAAAACCGACAGCACTTCAAGAGAGCAAGGAGCGGATCGCTGCTCGCTTCGAGTTTCCCCGTACTGACTTTTTTTTTTATGGAAACTGACACAGTTGGCTACATCACCTACAACATCTGTGATGTCAGCCCATAACACCGGATGAATTTGGTGCCACGTCAGTGCTTCCTTTCGGTCGTGCCGGCTACACTGAACTAGACGGAAAACGCAAACTATTACATAGCCGTTTCGACCGACCTTTCATTCATTGCGGTGGTATCAAACCGGGCGGGTTAAACCCTACCACCTAGTAATATGAGAAGGGAGTCATATCCCTTAGTCGCCTTTTACGCCATACACGGGGAGAGATGCAGTGGGGCTATTCTTTTAAAGTACTGGCACCACACGGTGCATGCTCTACACGGACTGCACGAATGCTCGCTTTGTAACATGTTACATTACATCGCGTAACGCCGGTCAGTCAGTACCCACCTTTACACAATGATGTTTGTGCAAATACACATACATGTTAAATTTAATGTTGAAAAAATTCAAAAAAATAAATATGTCAGGCGTGTTTTGTTTTTCCTGTAGTTAAAAAAATTAATCTGCGCTTCTAAATAAGTGAATCTTAACTCGTTTTACATAGTTTCGTGGATAATTTAATTTAAAATAAGTGTAAATAGAGTATATTAATCTGATTTTGTTATTTTGCGAAATATTTGAGTTTATGTGTGTGCATATTTGAATTTTCGCGAATCTTTCGGGCGACGAAAAGGCCATGAAAGCCAAGGGGTTTAATCATACGAGTATTTAATAAGTTGGAACTCCAAGGGTTAAAAACTGCTTTTATAAAAAAATTCAAATTCAAATTAAAATTCAAAAACTTTTATTGCAAACAAATAAAACAGAAAACATAAAAGAAAAAGAAATAAATAAAAAAAACAAAAATAATTAAATACTTATAACAAAAAAAGAACAATAAAGAGAAAAACAACACATTGTTCGCAAAAGGGATGCGGCACAGCTCTTATTCCTATGGTGAACCATAGGAACGCTGATTTTAAGCCTAACCCTAATAGCTGACATAATTTCGACAACTTACTAAGAAACTATTTTAAAAACGCAAAAAGAACAAAACCAAAAAATACATAAAAATGGGAAAAGAAAAAAAAAGAAAGAAAGGAAGAAAGTGACGAGTTTTACTACTAAAATTAAAAATAAAATTACTAAAATAAAAACAATTTGTGTAGGTTTTCAATTTTTATTCAAAAAGCTTGCCGGAAACAATACTTCGGCAAGTACTGAAAGTAAGTAATGGTCTCTTAAACCATTTAATAGTAAATTAACAATAACTTCTAATGAAAAGAATTAGTTAACTCGTAACATAAGTACGTCGAATTTAAATTGGGAATACCGTGTGGGGCCGGTACTTAAAAAGAATATCCCCACTGCATTTCTCCCCATGCATGTCGTAAATTGCGTCTAAGGGATAAGGACAAGATGCCGTGCTAAAGGGCGACAGGGTCGCCACCTCTCACCTTGGCACGGTACTTCCACCGAGTCATACAGCAGGTGGGTCTTTGTGCCTTACTTGCTGCTTGATCGATTGAATCTTGTTCGATTACTTTGCGAAACGTGACGGTCGGTGTTGTGCTGTAATTTACCAGAGTTCTTGCAGCACAACACCGATTACTCTGCTTACCCCGATTGCCGGGATTCAGCGTGTGTGATATGTATATGTATGTATGTAAACCTAATTACTTGCTTATAAACAATGACTGTCCAATGAAATTAATTTTATGAACATTTCGTTTCCGTATTTCATTTCCAAGATTTTTGAAAACAAATCGAAAACATACACTTATTATGTTCATTTTAGTAAATTTATTGTAACAGTTTTTTTTTTATTTTAAACTAATAAATTAACCTTATACAAAATTTTTCACAAGATTAGTTAGGTACTCACTGTGAAATATTATTATCAGGATCGGGCTTGCAAGTTAGCCTCGTGTACTTTATATCTGGCGGCTGCAGCACTGTGGGTCCAATGTCCAACTCATGCTTGACCATAGCAGCCGTTTCCAGCGGGCAGACTTCATCTCGAACATCAGAAACCTCTCTCATCACATTACCAACACTGTCCTGTGAGCAGGCATCGTCGTTGACGTCCAATGGCTCATTTTTAACAGCAGTATCCATTTCCAGGAAGCAAACTTCATTTGAAACATTAGAAGCCTCGCTGTTTACATTCACAATATCATCCGTAGAGCAGACGTCATCGTTAACATCTAGTGGTTCATGTTTAACAGCAGTAGCTGTTTCCAGCGGACTAACATTATCGGTGAGAGCATTATGCAGAGTAGAGACCGTATCCGGGTGTGAAGTCTTGCCGTCATCTTGCACACGCTCACCTTTGTTATTCATAATTTTTGATCTGCCATCAGTAACGAGTATCTGTAACAATTTTATTCTAAATATTTCGTAACTAAAAAAAGAAAATAAAATGGAACCAGAAATTAACTATAAGCCTCGGTAGCTCTTGTGCAATCCATTAGTTATGTCCACACTATGACCCTTTCATCTGCAACTTTCCCTTCATCATTCTATTCAACTTTCCTTTAGGGCAAGAAACTGTTGAATGCATCATGTCCGTGCGTCATCCGACCGGAGTCGCCATGTGCGACGAGATGATTCTACTATGTGCGGTCTACTTGTTGAACGCTATGTTGCACAGAAATCCACGGACCGCGGGAACGCGTGCGTCGCAGCGCGCGCAAGAGGCATGCGCCAAGGGCATGCCTCACGTGCGCTGTTGACTGCGCTATGATGCATGCCCTTGTTGAACGAAAAAAGGCACAGTGTGGACATAGCTATAGGATTGCACCACCGGGCGGGCGCACGCGCGCTAATCTCCCACAGCTGCACATTGTAGGTACTTACCAATAGCAACGGTGGAGCGGGGCACTTCTGCACCGCTGGCTAATATTTTTAGGTTATGTTAAAATTTCTTGGCGAAACTATTCAATCGGAGCCGACGGGTCGCGTGATCAGTGCTGTGTCCCTGAGCACAAACAAGCAGCAAGTATTATCACAACATCAACACTAGACACCTTATTAGTCAATTGTAGCGGCACTGACAGCTCTCGAGTGATGTCACCGCAAACCTTTATCAGAAAGAGTTGAACTAAGCTTGCGATGGCTTCACCGAACATATCCGGGCCCATCGGCAGTAGAGGAGGGTGTTAATCGAGGTCAGGACTAGCGAGTGGCCACTCTGAATTTCCCGCGCATGCTTCACGTTTCGGCTCGCATCAAGCCCTCGTCAGCTAGTCTGCGTTGACTAGGACGCGGGGAACCACCAGTCCCGCTCTCGACCTCCCTCTCTCTACCTATCCATATTCTGTAGGATGCTTCCAGTGACGTTTTCGAAGCTCTCTTCATATATGAGCTTAGCGTCGATCTTGGCAGTCCTAGATTCTTTAAGAGACTGTACAGCGACTTCGCTGGTAGTCCTCTTGCTCCGACTTTCACAGCGAAGAGATCACTCTTGAATCATTAACACTTTAACAGCGGCGTATTATAAGGCGTAACAATAATGGCGTAATTCCTTAGGACGCGGGTGATTTTCAGCATTATTGGTTAGCTTATAGAAAAATAACTAATCACGATATCGGTAGATTTTTTTTTAAATAATACAAACATTTGCCTGTTATTAGGATAATGATATAGTTTGCCTATTTTTAGGATAATGAATAAAACAATGATATTTACAAATACTTACTTGTACTTAATAAATAAAATTATTAAATTGCGTGCTGAAACTGAATTATATTTGTATTCTTATTTATTTACCACAAGCGATACAAAAATGTAGGTTTAAAAAAAATGGTACAGCGCACGCTCTGTCGTAGCTCGCGGCTCGACAGTCGTCCCCGTGCCCTCCTCTTATAGATTAACCCTTTCGGCGCCAGTCGCACATATTTGTGTGCACCTATAGTCATTTTGTGAGGCCAGGCGCACACATATGTGATTTAGAAAAGTGCTTTCAAAAATAGGTTTAATTGTAGTGGTAGTACGGTGGAAGTTTCGTAAAGCCTTGGCCTGGGCGCATGAATGGGCCCTAGCGGTCCCGGCGACGAAAGGGTTAATTGTATATGTGCTTGTAGCTAAAACACTCAACTACAGTATACACACGAAACCGTTCGTGATCCGCTTTTAACGTGTTAACTTTGGTTTAGGATTTAAGCCAGTGCCGGACTTGTACTGTTCATAAGTATAGGCCAATTTATTTACGCCGCCAACGCAACACATAAATAACATAGAATAGGAGTATTACTAAGTCGCAATGGGGACTTAAAAACCTTTACCCAAATTATATTTAGCATATTTAATACATCGAAAACTATCCACAAGTGACTTGCTTGAGTATTGCGTCCATAATCGCGCACGAACTTGACGGCTTACACTGTACCAAAGCGCAAGTGTTACTTGTAATATTCTTTAGCGCCTTCGGAAATCTGCCGCCCCAAGGCCGCGGCCTATACGGCCTAATGGTAAATCCAGGACATATTACGACTATACCAGCCCCATCGTGACTTACTGTTCAAAGATCCTCAAGTCTCTCAGAGCTATAGGCGATAGTCCATCGAAGGTCTTTTTGGGATATTTATTTTATATTTACAACTTTTTTTTCAAGTTTACGAAGCACCGGATTTCACGTCAATAATGTTAAAACACTTGAACGAACGAACGCACACACAGCATAATTTGACACTGACAAGTGACGTGTGACAAAGTGTTGTTATTGTTGTTGTTATATGTGGCAAGCAAGGTGTTGATTTGGCCTGGTTATTTATTTCTTCTCTTCTGTAAAGAAGGCTAAGGTACTTAACCATACAGCACGGTTGTAATAATAATTTTTCGTTGTATTTATTTTTCCCAGTTTTCTTCATAATTTCTTTAAAATATAGCGATAATTTCTTTTACGCACTAAGCAGAAGAAATTAAACAATATAAAGTTGATTTATTTGTGTTATTTAGATTACTGTGTCGCGATCTAGGCACATATTGAAGTTTGTACCTATGCCTTTTGATTCATATCGGGAATTCTCTCACTTTACTTGTGTGCCTCGGTTGTGTTCTCCTCTAGCCCAGTATAGCCAGCAATCCAGCGAAGTCTCCGGTTTGGCACCTACCTTCTCGGAGGTGATATTGGCTGGTCGGAGCGTGCGCTTTGATCCCTCCGACTCAGCCACATATACCTACCGGATTTTATTATTATTAATTATTTGTTAATGAACTAGCAGCTTAAATGCTGATGTGTTCATGTCTATGGTGATCACTGGTATTGCTGTTTGTTATATTTCTTCATTGTTTAAATAGTTACTTCTTAGTTCTCAAGCCTATTTTGACGTGATAACGTCTTATAAATTGATGAACACCGGCTGCACGCACGAAAAAGTGTCACGTTCCATCTGAGCCTGTGTGTGCAAGCGAGAGCGCGTAACAAGCGATAGAGAGGCACAATCGGCCCAAGCGGCAGTGTTGCCAAACGTACGGCAACTGCCGTATCGTACGGTAATCGAAGCTAGAAATCGACAAATGTACGGCGACAAATACGGTAATTCTTATAGCTGTGTTTCTTTATGACGTTATCACGTAAAACTATCGTCCGTAAACCGACTTTACAGACAACCAATTTTTTTTTAATGTGTTTATTGAGGGTGCTTCAATAACTTCCTCGGGCAGTTATTGAAGCACCCGCATTCCAGCTGTTTACGATTCTGTTAGTCAGGAAGTGTTTTCTTGCTTCGGTTGAGAAGCTTGATACATTGAGTTTCAAGCTGTGACCTCTTAGTCGAGTGTTCGAATTTAACACAAACATGCTTTCCAGCTCTGAAAAAAAAAACGGGCCAAGTGCGAGTCGAACTCGCGCACCGAGGGTTCCGTATCGCCATGTCATGGTCAGCGCCACTGAAAGAAAAGAAAGAAAAATGTTGTTTATTGTCATTATAGATCATAACAAAAAAAAGAAAACATTACAAAAAAACATGAAATTATACAAGCAAAACCTAAATTAATAACACAAGTAATGACAATATGGACCCATCTCAGCATGTGCTATAGGTGCACAAGGCGACCTATAGCGCTGTTTTTCAGTGACGCCATCTAGATGGTGTGTTATGAAATGCTTCATATATTAGTTAAACGTCATGATTAGTTAAAATGCTTCACACTCTATTCGGTAGATGGCGCGCGCGCATATACTTTTTGGTTTCTTCTATGGGGACACCCGTCAATTTTTCACTTTTTATTATTTTTATTATTTGTTGTTATATCGGCCATAATATAATAACACATATTCAAGGTTCAAGAGATACAGCCCTCGGACAGACAGACGGACGGACGGACAGACAGACGGCGTAGGCTTAGTAATAGGGTCCCGTACCGGATACGGAAACCTAAAAAAAACACTTAGCTATCTAATTCCGCGTACTGTGCGCCGAGTCGCCGAATGGCCGTTTCTGAACAGTGGCGGGCTTACTTACTTTCTTCTTTTTAAATACGAATTTCACGCGAGCGAAGCCGCGGGCATAAGCTAGTTATACAATAAACAATTTAATTTGTTGGATACGGTGCTGGGTCACTCAATAACCTTACCAATACCAATAATCTACAAATAGACTATGCCCGTCATGTAAGGAGTTCGTAGGCACGGCCAAACATTTGTTATGCGGATGCAAAGTACTACTTGAGCGAGGCCAGTATTCCTACCGTCATGATAAAGTCCTCCAAATCATCAGAGAGGCCATCAACCTGTCAATTGCACGGACCAGGAAAGGGCAAACCAGTAGCGGCTTCCAGAAGGTCAACTTTGTGAAACCTGGAGCCAATAAGCTGCCCAAAGATAGGACTAAACCTTCTTCAATTTTGGGAGCAGCAAAGGATTGGGAATTGTTGATGGACACACATGAGAAGCATTACCAAATGCCTTCGGAAATCTGTACCACAGCATTAAGGCCGGATATACTCATATTCTCAAAAGCGACAAAGCATGTAGTACTTGTTGAACTTACAGTTCCATGGGAAAGTAACATACCGAAGGACCACAACATCAAGCTTAACAAGTACTGCAACTTAGTAGACCGGATTGTGAGAAACGGATTCAAGACTGATCTCTTCGCTGTGGAAGTCGGAGCAAGAGGACTACACCGGCGCCACCGGCTGCGGCAAGACCACCCTCACCGCTGAGATGTCGCTAGACCTGGTTGTCTTGTCGCTTGCAGGTGCGCGGAGTGAAGTGGAGCCGGTTCCCCGCGCTGAGCCGGCTGCTGGGCGGGCACCGGCGCGGCGAGCTGACCGTGCTCACCGGCGCCACCGGCTGCGGCAAGACCACCCTCACCGCTGAGATGTCGCTAGACCTGGTTGTCTTGTCGCTTGCAGGTGCGCGGAGTGAAGTGGAGCCGGTTCCCCGCGCTGAGCCGGCTGCTGGGCGGGCACCGGCGCGGCGAGCTGACCGTGCTCACCGGCGCCACCGGCTGCGGCAAGACCACCCTCACCGCTGAGATGTCGCTAGACCTGGCCGCCTCAGGGGTAAGTTTTGTTTTTATTTTTAACATTGAAAATGTTTATGTTTTTGTTGTTCGAGTATAGTGCCCCGATTTATGAAATTGTGACATTTGCTTGTAGTTTCGCAGATATGAGAGGTACGCGGATGGGTCATATGTCAAAATATGCGTCTGCCGGAGGGCTTTAAAATGCAATTTAAATTACCAAAATCGGTTTGTAACTTTTTGAGATTCTCCAAAATTTGTCAAAAATTCACAAATTTTTCGCCGACTTGGATCGAGAATTTCCCATTAACTTTTTTTTGAATTCGCTATTCAAGAAACGAAAAAAATTGAATCTCGGGATTGAATTAAGCTACAGTTTGAGCCATCTTAGGAGGCGGGCGGACAAAACCTGTAGGCGGTAGCGGGTCCCTTATGCTACGCGCGAGGTCAGTCTGCGCTCCGTTCACTTTATCGTCAGTACGATAAAGAATGAATTCCTATTAACTATGTAGTTACAATTTGGACGACATATAGTTCTCAATCGTTCGTTAGATCGATATTTTCTTTTCGTTGAATAAAACAAATTTGTAAAATTTTATTGTGTGCTTTATTTCTAAATTACATTTTCAATGCCTTTGGTAGTTCCGCGTAGTATGAGATCTGTAGATTTTTTTTTATGGAAACTGACACGGTTGGCTGCATCACCTACAACATCCGTAATGTCAGCCCATAACACCGGGTGAACTAGGTGCCGTGTCATTGCATCCCTTCATTTCATGTCGGCTACACTGAACTTGTATGTATTATTTATTATCAATGTTTTATGGTTTATTTTTATATTCTTAAAAAAAAATCTCATTTCATTTTCCGCTCTACTCATCTACCCTACTCACAATCTCAGGTATGACTGGCAGATTAACGCCTTTAGGCGTTAAGTCCGCCTTTTGTCCCTTTTTGTGCAATAAAGTATATTTTCATTTTATTTCATTTCAACTGGACGGAAAATACCAAACTATTTACACAGCCGTTTCAACCGACGTTTCATTCAGTGCGGTGGTACCAACCCGGTCGGGATGAACCCTATGACAGACGGACGGCGTAGGCTTAGTACTTAATACGGAACCCTAACTCCGACTTCCGAACAGCTGATTGCGCGTTATTGAAATTACTAATGTGTGTCAAGGCCGAGTGCGTAGCACAGATAATGTGCGAAGTTACGTAGGTAGGTAGCTACCTACCCAACGCGTGTTCCTTATGAATTCAAACTTTAATAAACTTTCACAATTATTATCTCAGTAATTGTTAGAAATACAAACATAGTTTCTTAGCAAAAGGTGTTTAATATGTAAAAGCGAGTTTGCTTGTATTAGTTAATTGTTTTTAATATTTATAAAAATATAAAATGTTACCCCCTTTTTTATTTATAATTTTAATATAATGCGTGCGTTGCTGAACAAACACTCAAGTAACCGCCGGCCGGCTCGTCAGGTGAACACACTGTGGGGGAGCTTCGAGATCCGCAACTCTCGGCTCGCGCAGACGATGCTGCAGCAGCACGCCGGCGTGCCGCTCGAGCAGCACCTGAGCGAGTTCCACGCGCTCGCGGACCAGTTCCAGCTGCTGCCGATATACTTCCTCGCGTTCCACGGCCCGCAACCCATCGGCACGGTCATGGAGGTGAGTGGAGGGTCGCCGCTGACGTGGGGTTGAGTGGAGGGTCGCCGCTAACGCGGAGGTGAGTGGAGGTTCGCCGCTGACGCGGAGGTGAGTGGAGGGTCACTACCATCGCCACTACTCTCTCTCTTTCTATCTCTCTATCTTTCTCTCTTTCCATATATCTCTCTCTCTCTGGAATTGCATTTCCACCATAATTGGCTCACTACCTGTCAATTGTTTTAGTATTGTGAGTTGTGACATCCCTGGTGGCTCGGCGCAGCGCAGGTAGTTATTTTAAAAATGCGCTCCAGTTACCCTTCTCGTCTCCTTTTACTATGCCTAAGACGACCCTGAATGTTTGGATTTTGTTAGTTGGTGTAGCCAATATTTGAACTGGCTGATGTTTGGGCCAACACCAGGGACTGCAGGCAATCCCGGGAAGCCATTACCAAACTGGACCTGCGACTCAGGAAGCGCCTGCTAAAGTTCCACAGGGGTCAACTCCGTATGGCGGTGGGACTTCTTACGGGTCACTTGCCCACTCAACAGACACTTGTTTACAATAGGACGTAGTTATGCAAAAGAGATCCAACCCACAACAAGTCCGAAATTGAGTTAAATATACCAAACTCCACTAAATCCACCGCTTCATTTTTTGGTATAAAGATCCAGCGCCTTCACTCACTATTTCTCGCAAAATGCACAGTAACAAACAAGAACATTTGGTAACAAAGTTACCAAATTAAAAAGAAACCAAGAATGAACTAGCAAAATGGATCCAGGTAGTTGAAAAAATATATTGAATACCATTTTACTATAGAAAAAAATTGCAAACGAGTCCCATCCTGCTTGGATCTTGTTTGCTATGAGGATTAGTTCCCATAAGGCAATTTTTAAACAAATTGTTTTTTTTATTAATGTAATGGAGATCCGAACCAACTTACTTTTATAGTAAAAAGGACCCAAATATCCATACTTATTGAAGTAAAACAGATCCACCCCTCATTTTGAATTTTGGTAAAAAGATCCAGATGATAATTTAGAAAAAAAACCTGTTCAGAACTCATTTGCTGTTGTTTATTTAGAACTAAAAAGGTTAATATTAGTACTACATAACAACTTAACTTTCAAATGTACACGAACATAGGTGGCTTTCTGAGGAAAGATCTCATAAAACCTTGCATATCTTTTTTTTTGTGTTTTTGTGGGTTGAATCTCTTTTGCATAACTACGTCCAATAGGTGTCACCGACAATCCCCTATGCAGAGGTTGCATGGCGGAGGACGAAACAGCCACCCACGTGCTCCTGGAGTGCCCGGTGGTGGCAGAAATACGACTGCAGTTTCGTCGACAAGTCGGACAACTCGGTCGCTTCCACACTACGAATGGAGTGTGGAAGCGACCGAGAAGAGTGTTCCACTTCATGAAAGAGCTCGGGTGGCTGGAGTAGCACCACCCGAGCGCCAACGTACAACGGACCGTCTTGAGGTCTCAGTGCGGAGAATGGCCCACCCGCCTTCCCAAGAGGCTGGGCAGCAAACAAACAAACAGACGGCCCTGAACAGGGCCGTGTTAGGACATGCCGGCGCTCTTGAGCAGCAATTTTGCATGCCTTCGGCTTGAAGGCATAAATCTGTTAGGGCGTAAAAATCGCTCACCCACATATATATATATCATGATAAAAGCATGTTATTGGGTACCTATACAAATTATTAGAGCGAGTGAATTTTTTTTTTACAATAATTAAATGCTGTTTTTACATAAAAATAGTGACTTTGTTAGCTTACGGGGCCAATTTTTCCGATTTACTCTCATTGTTAACACAACTACATCCGAAAAAATCATTTTTTTAACTAATTTTCATTTAATGTCTTTATTAAACTTATGGGAAGCCACTGAATTATCAATTGAAGCCATATTGTACCTACCGTTTAATTGTAATTAATTTATTTCTATCGGGTATCAGAGAATTTTCTGGCGTCTGAGCTGCCATATACAGGGTGTAAAAACGGCGAGTACATTAAATTTAGGAAATGATTATTGGGATCAAGAGTAACAAAAAAGTCAAATAACTTTTTTCTGAATTCCCTTTAAATAAAAAGTTACTGTTTTCATACAAACTAATTGGTTATTTTAGTGTAAAAATGATCTAATGACAACAGGGCGGCGCGGAGGGGGGAAGAGCAGGTGAGACGTGAGCGCCTCGGACGGAGGTGTTGGCGGGATGGGCGGGGATTAGCTTTGTGAGTGGAGGACTGGAGGTCGGCAGGCGGAGGGTGCGGAGCGGCAACAACGCGTTAAATTACACTAGACGAAAACATACATTTCAAAAATTCATATCTCGAAAACTAGACACTTTAGAGAAAAACTTTATTTGCTTTTTTGTCTAGGAAAAACATGAGGATTGCGCTGGCGAAATTAATGTACTCGCCGTTTTAACACCCTGTATAATATTTTTTTCTAAATACAGCTTTGAGACAGCAACTCAATTCACTCAATTATTATAGAACTAAGCGATAGCTGGTAATAATGTAGTTTTCAAAGAGTAATTTTTTTCTTGTTAGACTGAGTTGGCGCGTCTTATGATATGATGATAGATAACTAATGCGAGCGACGGAAACATTTTCAACATCAAAGGGGCCCCAGGGACTCCCTTGATGTCGGGGGCCCTGGGCCCGTGCGCCGTGTGCCCATTTTTTTTTTTTTTATGGAAACTAACACGGTTGGCTACATCACCTACAACGTCCGTGATGTCAGCCCATAACACCGGGTGAACTAGGTGCCATGTCAGTGCTTCCCCCTTTGATCGTGCCGGCTACACTGAACTGGACGGAAAACACGAACTATTTGCATAGCCGTTTCGACCGACGTTTCGCTCAATGCGGTGGTACCAACCCGGCCGGGATAAACCCTACCACCTAGTAAGGTAAGAAGGGAAGGGACCTACAGTTTAACGTGGTATCCGAACCACGGTCAGCCTCCAACAGTCGGGCGGTCATCCATCCAATAACTGACCGCACCATTAAGCTGCCGAGGCCGACGATCCCTTAGTCGACTTTTACGACATGCGACGGGGAGAGATGCAGTGGGGCTATTCTTTTTAAGTACCGACCCCACACGGTACATATGGCCCATATGGCAAAGACGCTATTGGCCCTGAATGTATGGTTGTGTCGCCGGCGCAGGCTGTGGAGCACGCCCGCTACGTGTACGACATAGCGCACGTGATCATAGACAACGTGCAGTTCATGCTGGGCGTGGGCGGCGGCGGCGGGGGAGGCGCGGGCGGCGAGCACAGCAGCGGCGAGAGGTTCTTCAAGCAGGACGCGGTGGTGGCCGCGTTCCGAACCTTCGCGACGCGCCGCGACTGCCACGTGACACTAGTCATGCATCCGAGGAAGGTAAAACCGTCGCGATACACTTTCAACTTTATCTGAATCCAGTCGAATTGGTTGGCTACATCACCTACAACATCCGTGATGTCAGCCCATAACACCGGGTGAACTTGGTGCCGTGTCAGTGTTTCCCTTCGGTCGTGCCGGCTACACTGAAGTGGATGGAAAACACAAACTGTTTAAATCTTTTCGACCGACGTTTGATTCAGTGCGGTAGTACTAACCCGGGCGGGTTAAACCTTACCACCTAGTAAGGTAAGAAGGGAAGGGAAGGTCGCTTGAAGGGACCTATGGTCCCTTCAAGCGACCTACAGTTTTACGTGGAATACGAACAGCGGTCAGCATCCAACGGTCGAGCAGTCACCCATCCAAGTACTGACCGTGCCCAGGTGTGCTTAATAAATAACAGTCGACCGACTGCACCGCTGCCTCAGCGGTGCGGGCAAAGCCAACCCAATACTCAGCACCAGGAATCATCACTGCCACTGAGCTGGCGAGACTGACATCAATGAAAAAAAATTAAAAATTAGCTCACAGAAGAACAACCGGGCACTCGCCCATACAGCATCAGCTGCAGCTACATGTGGAGCCCGAGGGCACAACACCGCTTCACCTTTTACCCGCATTCCTCTACAAATTCTATGATCAAAGTGTTTCCTGACTGAGATTTCGAAGGTGTGGAACTAAGCTTGCGATGGCTTCACCGAACATATCCGGGCCCATCGGCAGTAGAGGAGGGTGTTAATCGAGGTCGGGACTAGCGAGTGGCCACTCTAAATTTCCCGCGCATGCTTCACGTTTCGGCTCGCATCAAGCCCTCGTCAGCTAGTCTGCGTTGACTAGGACGCGGGGAAACCGCCAGTCCCGCTCTCGACCTCCCTCTCTCTACCTATCCATATTCTGTAGGATGCTTCCAGTGACGTTTTCGAAGCTCTCTCCATATGTGTATTAACTCTCTGTATTAACGGTGTGTGTACACGCGCAGGAGCGCGACGCGGAGGACTTGTCCACGAGCTCGATATTCGGGAGCGCGAAGGCTTCGCAGGAGGCCGACAACGTGCTCATCATACAGGTGCGTACATGTATAGACAGAGCTGTTGCCATTGAAAGGCATTAAGTAATTACATACATACATACATACATACATAACACACGCTGTATCCCGACAATCAGGGTAAGCAGAGTATTCGGTGTTGTGCTACAAGGACTCTGGTAAATTACAGCACAACACCGACCACCACGTTTAGCACAGTATACGGACAAGACAACTATCAAGCAGCAAGTAAGGCACGAAGAACCCACCTGCTGCATGTCTAGGTGGAAGGACTGCGCCAAGGTGAGAAGTGGCTAGCCTGTCGCCCTTTAGCGCAGTATCTTGTCCTTATCCCTTAGTCGTCTCTTACGGCATGCACGGGGAGAGATGCAGTGGGGCTATTCTTTTTAAGTACTGGCCCCACACGGTAATTAATACTTAGTATGTAAGTTATACAGGGTGTTTCATTAGTAGGTAATAGTACGCTCAGGGGATTATGTGTATCAGATACTGATCTCGTTCCTCATACCTATTTTTTTTCCGATATCAAATATTACCTACCCATGCTATGAAATAATTGTTCAATATTTTTTTTTTATGGAAACTGTCACGGTTGGCTGCATCACCTACAACATCCGTGATGTCAGCCCATAACACCGAGTGAACTAGGTGCCGTGTCAGTGCTTACCTTCATTTCACATCGGCTACACTGAACTGGACGGAAAACACGAACTATTTACATAGTCGTTTCGACCGACGTTTCATTCAGAGTGTGGAATGCGAACCGCGGTCAGCCTGCAACGGTCGAGCGGTCACCCATCCAAGTACTGACCGCGCTCAGCGTTGCTTAACAACAGTCGACCGACCGCACCACTGAGCTACTAACCCTGGCCTCTTTCTCAGGACAAGCGTTTGACAGCGGTCCGCGGCAAGAAATATCTGCAAGTGGCCAAGAACCGGTTCAGCGGTGACCTCGGCATCGTCCCGCTGGAGTTCGACAAGTCCGCGCTCAGCTATCGCGCCAAGAAGCGCACCAAAGACAACAAGGACGACAAGGACGGCTATAGACTAGACGAGGAGGGGCAGAGACAAGACAGCGCGGAGCATAGACAACACGGCGAGCAGGAGGATTGTAGACGCGGGTCTGTGCTACAAAAAGACGGAGAAGCAGAGAGTTATTTAAGTGAAGTGCTGCAGTTGGATAAGGATAAATAATTCTTTTATATCTTGTTCACTGAAGCCGGTATAATATTTTGTTCACAAATCAAAATGATTGCTTATTGTATAATTTCATCCATAGGTAACCTACGCTTGGACATGTCGACAATTCCGCCAGTTCTAAATTCAATGCGAAGAAGAACTGACAAACAAACTTCGCAAGTCACAATTTTTTGTTAGTATTATATTAAAAGTAATTTAAAATAATTAAACCATACTACCGCTCACAAGAACATTAATATTTACAGTATAAACATGAATACTAAAGAATATGACCACTCTGCCTATTTACACACATCTACAATTTACATTAACTATATCTGGTGTATAGTGCCATCGTCAATTTTTTATACTTATGTATAAAGTCTTTCTTTTTTACTGACGATGCGTAAAGTGGGTGTTCTGTATCGGAAATAGATCATATTAAAATTATAAAAAAGAGGGGTAATATTTTTATATTTTATTTTTTTATTTATTTTATAATAAAAAAATACTAACAGACTCTCCTAAATACATTTAACACATTTTGCTAAGAAACTATGTTTCTATTTCAAATAATTACCGAGATAATAATTGTGAAAGTTTATTAAAGTTTGAATTCATAAATAACACGCGTTGGGTAGGTAGCTACCTGCCTACGTAACTTCGCACATTATCTGCGCTACTCACGCGGCGGTTATTAAACTACGGCCTTGAAACACATTTAACGCGCATCAGCTGTTCGGAAGTCGGAGAGCGTGCGTAGGTACTTACGTATGTATGGAGCACTCGTTGCCGCCGAGCCGCGCCGCCGCGTCGGGCAGGAGGAGCGAATGCATACATACGTAAGTACCTGCGCACGCTCTCCGACTTCCGAATAGCTGATGCGCGTTATTGAAATTACCTCGGAAATTACTAATGTGTTTCAAGGCCGTAGTTCAATGACCGCCGCATGTGTAGCACAGATAATGTGCGAAGTTACGTAGGTAGGTAGCTACCTACCCAACGCGTGTTCCTTATAAATTCAAACTTTAATAAACTTTTACAATTATTATCTCAGTAATTGTTAGAAATAGAAACATAGTTTCTTAGCAAAAGGTGTTAAATGTATTTAGGAGAGTCTGTTAGTATTTTTTTATTATAAAATAAATACTAAAAATAAAATATAAAAATATTAGGTAAGTACCCCCCTTTTTTCATAATTTTAATATGATCTATTTCCGATACCGAACCCTCCCCTTTACGCATCGTCAGTTAAAAAAGAAAGACCTTGTATATCAAGTCAAAAACAATTAGTATAAGTTTATTACAAAGAAATGTAATAGGATTTTTGTCTGTCTGTGATGCAAACTACCAGTGGCGCCATCTATTATTAATTAGCGTGAATATGTACCTACTAATCGATTCTAAGCATGATTCTTGTATGGAGACACCTTATTTTTTTACTTTTTGCTTTTTTTTAATATTTATTGGTATATCCGCCATAATGTCAGCCAGATGGATTCATGTTGCTTACGCTCGCACTATCTTTGTTGCATCTAAAGTTAGTCTAGAACTTAATCGATTCAACGAATCAAGAGAATATAAATTAGGTACATTATAATAAATGGCCGGCTTCCGTACCGTAACGAAATGGTTTTTTTTTTTTTTTATGGAAACTGACACGGTTGGCTACATCACCTACAACGTCCGTGATGTCAGCCCATAACACCGGGTGAGCTTGGTGCCACGTCAGTACTTCCCTTCGGCCGTGCCGGCTACACTGAACTAGACGGAAAACACAAACTATTTACATAGCCGTTTCGACCGACCTTTCATTCAGTGCGGTGGTACCAACCCGGGCGGGTTAAACCCTACCACCTAGTAATATAAGAAGGGAGTCATATCCCTTAGTCGCCTTTTACGACATACACGGGGAGAGATTCAGTGGGACTATTCTTTTAAAGTACCGGCCCCACATGGTACTGTATTACTGAGAACCATATTCTGTCCGTCACTCTGGAAGGGGAAGCTGGTAAATTTTTTAAATTCTGGACCCAAACTGCACCTGCCATCTGCCAGTTATAGAGTCTAGATACGGCAGGGTATGGTCAAATTAAGAACGTTAGAAGAGGTTGGATGTCGTCCAATGTTTATATGAGAGCCAGCGTCGCAGAGCTCCGCGGGTAGCGGAGGGGACGGCGCGCGCTCTGATTGGCTGGTATCGGGCGGTATCGCGCTCTGATTGGGCGGTAACAAATGTTATTTGTACGTTTTTACAAATATCGTGTTACGCTGGCGCGGGGAAGGTCCGACGTCCCTAGCTCTAACGTTCTTGGGTCAAATTTTGATTTGCTTTGTCTATTAGATAGTAATTAGTAATTACTGACGGACGGCATTATGGAATTAATTTATACTGAAATAAAGTTTTTTTATGGAAACTGACATGCGTTGGCTACATTACCTACAACATTCGTGATGTCAGCCCATAACACGGCGGTGAACTAGGAGCCATGCCAGTGCTTTCCTTTACTTTCAAAGTTATATTATAATAAGACATATTCAGTGAAAATTTCAACTGGCTACCTATTACGGTTCAAAAGATAAAGCCCTAGGACGGATGGACGGACGGACGGACAGACAGACGGAGTAGACTTAGTAATGGGCTTCCGTATATAGATATATTGTATAGAGATAGGGTCCCTCTGACTCTGGCCGAGTCAGAGGGACCCTATCCATACCGAATTACATCAGTCAGATTGTCAGCCTCGGTAGCTCAGTGGTGCGGTCGGTCGACCGTTGTTAAGCAACGCTGAGTGCGGTCAGTACTTGGATGGGTGACCGCTCGATCGTTAGAGGCTGACCGCGGTTCGAATTCCACGTTAAACTGTAGGTCCCTTCCCTTCTCACCTTACCTACTAGGTGATAGGGTTTAACCCGCCCAGGTTGATACCACCGCACTGAATGAAACGTCGGTCGAAACGGCTATCTAAATAGTTCGTGTTTTCCGTCCACTTCAGTGTAGCCGGCACGACCGAGGGGAAGCACTGACACGGCACCTAGTTCACCGCGGTGTTATGGGCTGGCATCGCGGACGTTGTAGGTGATGTAGCCAACCGTGTCAGTTTCCATAAAAAAAAAATCATGAATGAGTCTGCAAACCAGCAATGATACAATCACCAGAGGCAATATTAAATGTTTATGGATTTTGTTTACTATCTTTACTTGCTTAGATTGTAAGGAAAGGGCTGTAATTTATGTTACAAAAATCTTCCATAATGAATGTTATATATGCGTCCTGATGTTATTGGTTAGGTTAGAGAGTACTGAGCAGCACTAAGATGAGGCACACGAAGGAGGAATACACTCTTTTGCACTCAATGAATGTTTATTGCAAGTATAACACAGAGAACGAACAGAAGTAAGTACTAATAAACATCGACATCTATTTTATAGATCGAACGTCGTACGATGCAACTTGTGCTAGACGTCGGTACAAGTGTGCGTGCACACACACGCAGTATTGTGATACGTGACAGATCCCTACGAGGATACTATCGCGCGCTCGCCCCCACCCGCCCACAGATGACAAGAACGAGCGAGAAAGACGTCATGCGGCGCGTTTGCGGTCTTTCCGCCCACTCCCATCACCAGCAGGCAAGCGAGAACGAGAACGCGATACCACCGCACCGTCACACGATCCTATCCGTGACAGCATGGCTTCTTGACACGCCATAACATGCTCAGGCGAAACAAACAACAACGTTTGTCACTGTCACTCTTTATAACAGCAACCGGGCATGCTGCACACACGCGTCACCGACTCGATACAGACTTGCGTGCGTTCAACACGCGCCGCACACGCCGTATGAAGCGGCTGTCCGTGAAATCTGCATTATATGCGGTTCTCGTCGAGAACATATTTGTTCGGGAGTGATGTATGGGATGGGCCAATCTATAAAATAGATATCAATGCTAATAAAAACAATGACGCTCGCCTGACAAGCTCACTCAACTCAAAGAGACAGATGCGCGGGGCGGCGGCGGCGTGTGCGCGCCAGACGCGGAGGGGAGGTGCGACTAGGGGTTGGAGTGTTGCCAGTACCTGTTACCAGCATTCCCGGATGTGCTATAGTTATTAAAAAGAAAACCAAATATAATGTTTTATAATATTTTATTACCTAAGTATAATTAATTATTGTTCAAAGATGGAATAACGCAAGGTAATGTTTAATTGGTTTTTTAAATAAATATTTTGCTATTCTTTTAATGTATTCCTTACTATTCCCTCACATAACACTTAGCTACTGACACGGTTGGCTACATCACCTACAACATCCGTCATGTCAGCCCATAGCACCGGGTGAACTAGGTGCCACGTCAGTGCTTCCCTTCGGTCGTGCCGGCTACACTGAACTGGACGGAAAACACGAACTATTTACATAGCCGTTTCGACCGACGTTTCATTCAGTGCGGTGGTGGTATCAGCCCGGGCGGGATGAACCCTACCACCAAGGTGAGAAGGGAAGGGACTTACAGTTTAACGTGGAATCCGAACCACGGTCAGCCTCCAACGGAACAGTCGACCGCCTGCACCGCTGAGCTACCGAGGCTGACAATGCCTGAGATCAGCGGCGACTCCTCTCAGTTGGCGAGGTTGGCGCCGCCAAACCAAATAAAATGAATGACACCATTAATACAGAAGTATCAGGCTAAAATAAATGTCAAAAAATTTCGGAGTTATATTATTTACGTCATATAATCCACGATTAATAAGATAAAACGTCAATCCCGTACCCGTTACATAATTTGAAATTTCGCGCGCGTCAAACGCGGGCGACGACGAATGACGACACATCAAGGCATTCATTGGCCGGTTGGCTACATTTTGAAGCGCCATCGTATTCCATACAAGGCGGAAGCGACCGATGTTCCCCCCGTCCCGCTGATCAGCCTTTCGAGTTGGCGCAGCGGGGAGTGCATTTAGTGACGCGGTAGCGAGTAGAGCGAGCTAGCGAGCGAGCTAGGTGTGTGTGTTGCGTGTGCGGGTGTGTGCGCGCTGCGTCCACACGACGAGTATTCTTATGCTGTGCGACGTGCGATGCGATGCGACTAGCGAGCTAGGCTAGGTGTGTTGTGTGCGCGTGTGTGTGCGCATTGGCTCGCGAGTTGATAGCTGCATATATTCCGTTATGTAGGTATGGACTTTGTATGGATGAATCCTGTGCAGTGTTGTTAAATTTAAAGTGATTTATTGGTAATTATAATGGCAAACTCCTACCGAGCTATCTACGGAGCACTCAAGGACAAGAGAGACTCAGTAATTTGGCACTCTTACATATCTGTGGAAAAGGAGTTGCTAACAAAATTGAGGAAGAAAGAAGATTTTCACGATCGAGTCATCGAAAATTTCTTGTCTGTGGAACGAAGAGTGGACTTCATGTACAAATAAAATGTAACAATTCAAGCTTATATGCCTGTCTCGTCGTCGTCGTGCCAGAGGAGACGTCGCTGTTGTCGGCTGCAACTCGACAGCTTTGACACAACCAGTAGGTACCTATCTACAGACAAATAAATCGTAAGTGAGCAAAATAAATCATTTAAACTAAATATTATAAACTATCTATATCGTAATCGTCTTTCAGTTTTTGAACTCATTGTGGTAGAAATAAATTAACGCGTAGGTACCTAAGTTATGAAATTATGAAAAAAAAAATCCTTAGCCAGAGCCAACCCAATATTCAGGACCAGGAGTCGCCGCTGCCTGAGATAAAATTAAAACGGAATTATGTAAAGATGTATTTTCTATAAAAAGATCTAAATTGAAATACTTTCATCTGAAAATATAAAATATACAGGGTGGCCCAGTTATAGTGGTCAAAATTTTTTTTTTAGATGAAGGACATCATGTTGACTCATTTAAAAAAAACATTAGTTCCGCGAAAATCAATAGTTTAGAAGTTATGATTTTTTTTTACTTTTTTTGAAATTTCTCTATTTCAGTCACATAAACCGCTCTAGTTGGATAGCTATTCCACAAAATCGAATAAAATTTGGTATGGAAGTAGAGGAGACATGTAGCTAGTACGTAATGAATAGTTTTAAGGTTACTCCTAGACTGTACTGTTGCTATAGCCCTTTCAGTGAATTTTTGTTCAGTTTACATTAAAACAATAATTCTTTTCAAACATTTAATTTTTGAAAAATCACTGTGAAAAAAAAGTACTACCGGAGATTTTGCCAATGCCCTTAAAAACTACCTAAGTATACATATCACAATTCTCCAGGCCAAAAATTGTAGTGGTGTTACAATTGTGACATATTCATAGGTATAGGTAGTTTTTAAGGGCATGGGCGAATCTCCGGTAGTACTTTTTTTTTCAGTGATTTTTCAAAAATTAGTCAGTTTTAATGTAAACTGAACAAAAATTCACTGAAAGGGCTATAGCAACAGTACAGTCTAGGAGTAAACCTAAAAACTATTCATTACGTACTAGCTACATGTCTCCTCTACTTCCATACCAAATTTTATTCGATTTTGTCGAATAGATAGATATCCAACTAGAGCGGTTTATGTGACTGAAATAGAGAAATTTAAAAGAAAGTTAAAAAAAATCATAACTTCTAAACGATTGATTTTCGTGGAACTAATGTTTTTTTAAATGAGTCAACATGATGTCCGCCATCTAAAAAAAAATTTTGGACCACTATAACTGGGCCATCCTGTATAAAAATATCTCAATTTAGTTTTATGAGACGGAATAACCACTAGACTAATCATTAGGGAACTTTACCATACCACGTGACCGATTTTAGGTCACTTTTGGGCCCCAAAGAAATGTTATTTCGAATGAAGTGTTTATTTTTGTGAAAACGTATGAACATATTATTTTGAAATACCACGTGACAGGGTGAATGAACCCCCTCCCTCCCTGTGACCCAGCGTGGTATGCACAGAGCATGAAATGCGCGCGCCCGCCCCTACTAGAGGCGCCGTGAGCGCGATTTCTCTACAACGGCGTTGAAGCCTGTGGGCGTGGCCTATGACTTACATATGTGTGTTGTGCGTGTGCATTTGGTTTGTGCGTGTGCCTAACTTGCTCCTCTTTGTGTGTAGTGTCGATACTAGCACACACACACACATACGAAGCGCTAGCAGCTCAGCGTACGGTTATTGGGTTTCAAATATCATCGCTTAGGGCGCCTCTAGTAGGGGGCGCGGGCGGTAGGTATTTGATGCTCTGTGGTGGTATGGTATTTTAATAAACTCTTCCTCAAGGTGGTATGGGACCACAAAGCATCAAATACCTACCGCGCTGCTACAGAGGGGACCGTTCCCTTAGTCACTATGGTCTTAGCGCAGCGGGAATAAGCAAACTTGATAGTGCAGTAAATGTATTCCATAAATTTAAGCGGCGGGTGGCAGAGTGGTTTGGGCATCGGCTTCTCATGCGAGGTCCGCGGTTCGAATGCGGACGGCGTGTACCAAGAGTTTTTTTCTGACGAAATATAATTTACGTGTACACCTACACCTGCTACTTTCACCTTTCCGAACCGGTGTAAAACTGTAGGTCCCTTCCCTTGCCCCCTTACTTGGTGGTAGGCACAAATTGTAGCCGACTGGGTTGGTACCACCGTATTGGATGTAAGATGGCCGCATACATAAAAAAAAATATTTTATTTCTAAAGTTCAGTTATTTTCAAAATTTTGTTAGTTTAGGACATTATAAATAAAAACACCATCTATCTATGTGACTGTAAAGTGAATTCTCCTGTATGGCACTCTCTCGTAGGTGGTACCGGCTGGTCGACACACGCGCAAGTAGGTACTTAACAAAATAAAACCAAATACATTTCCAACTGTTTATTCTCTCCATTAACACAATAACCTCAAAACTTAAAATCAATGTCACATTCTGTGCAAAACCCTATAAGTACAGGCCGACACACTTTACTAAGCACGGGGCATCTTGCAGTGTCACTTCTGCTCTCAGTTTGTGAGTGAGTGAGTGGACTGAGTGAGTGAGTGGAGTGAGTGAGTGAGTTAGTGGAGTGAGGGAGTGCGTGGGTGAATTAGTGCGTAAGCAGTGCTCAAATTGAACAGGAACACACCGCGACGTCGCACTATGGAAAATGGTAGAAGAAGCCCAAATTAAAAATGATTTTTTTTACTTTTAGTTGCTGTCGGCAAGGTGCTCGTGTAGCATCTTCGGGGATTTCCCGTTAAGGTTTTTATATATTTATTTATTATTATTTCTCTTATAGTTTTAGTTTTAGGTAATTTTAATTTAGGTAGTTTTAGTTTTTATGTTTGTTTTAAGTTTAGGTAATTTTAATTTAGGTTGTTTTAGTTTATATTTGTAGTTTTTAAAATAAATTACATTGTTATCAATATCAATACTTATAATAAATCTGTAAGGGATGGTCATCAATAATACAAATGAGTCACATAATTAAGTAAGTTTATTGATGTTTTTACAAAAACCATAATTGACTTGATTTTATTAGTCCATTTTTGCAAAAAACATTTTAAATCTGGGCTTCTTCTACCTTTTTCCATAGTGCTGCGTTCCGGTTCAATTCGAGCACTGTGCGTAAGTGAGTGAGTGACGGAGTGAGAGTTTAGTAAAGTATGTCGATACACTGATTTGAATGTATTAAAAATTAAAAATTAGGTAGGTACGTATTAATTCTGCGCGTAGCATTACATCACTGCACGTCCATGGACTGGGCATCTGAAAAAACACAAATAAAGATAAGACAGTTGGAGTGACCGCGTCCCACACTGGCGGCTGTAAACAGGAATACGGAGTGTGGGTAGATAGACCACCCGCCAGGTGGGACGACGACATCAAGTACGTCGGCGTAATGCAGTGGTTCCGTGCCGCTGAAGGCCGGGAGGTCTGGAGGTAAATTGAAGAGGCGTATGTCCAACTGGGTAGTCACAAACTGGACTACTCCCTGGTTCCCGCTTGACGTTGAGTTTTGGGACACGTTGTATATAAGGTCTTTCAAAATTAGTTCAGAGTATGCTAAGGGGGGTTCTGTATCGGAAATAGATCACTTTTAAAGAATCAAGAATTTTTTTTTACAAAAAAATTTTTTTTTAATATAAAATGTAAAAAAAAATGTTTGGTAATCGCTTCAGTTTCATGCCAGGAACAAAAAAGTCTTCCAACACATAGATCTCTTTCTTTCAGAAATTGTAAAAAACCACAATTTTAGTTTTATCAGTACGGAATAGAAAGAATTTGTTTTTTTTACCAACTTACACGTGTTAGATCATAATGGTCATGAAGACTTTTTTGTTACTGTTATGAAACTGAATCGATTAGGTTATAAAAATCAACCACCTATTTTTTTATTTAAATACATAAAAACATATTTTACATAAAAAAAAAGCCCAAGGTCCAAAAAAAATTATATAGGTTTTGCTCCCTATATGATACAGAACCCCCCCTTAGCGTACTCTGAACTAATTTTGAAAGACCTTATATAAGGTATTTCAATAGTACGTAACGATACGCTAAGGGGTGTATGTGTATCAGATACTGATCACGTTCCCGTACCAATTTTTTTGTTACGATATTAAAAACATACTTATTTAGGTGAAATACGCGTACGTCACATATTGAATTTGAGGAGTGAGTAGGTTTTTTATATCGTAAAAAAAAGGGTATGGGGAAAAAAAAAATTTCATATAGGTGTCCGCACATGGTAAAACTTTGAGAAGCACCGGCCCAGCTACACCCCACTAGGCCGCTTCGTATTTATAACACCAGGCGGCGTTGTCGTCGTCGTCGGACCGCTATGTCGCTACACTATAGTGTGCGTGTCAACAGACACCTGTTTACAATAGGTGTCACCGACAGCCCCCTATGCAGAGGCTGCATGGCGGAGGACGAAACAGCCACCCACGTGCCCCTGGAGTGCCCGGTGGTGGCAGCAGAACGACTGCAGTTTCTTGGGAACGTGGGAACTGCCCATGGAGTGTGGAAGCGACCGAGAAGAGTGCTCCACTTCATGAAAGAGCTCGGGTGGCTAGAGTAGCACTACTCGAGCGCCAACGTACAACGGACCGTCTTGAGGTCTCAGTGCGGAGAATGGCCCACCCGCCTTCCCAAGAGGCTGGGCAGCAAACAAACAAACAAATACTATAGTGTGCGGGCGTGCGCTGACTCACCGGGCTCCTCGTTGAACATGAACTCGTCCTGGTACTCCTTGAGGAACTGGCTCGAGCGGTGCTCGTCCAGGAACAGCGAGTACACCTTCTTCACGTCCTCCATCGACACCTGCGTCACACACGCGCGCGCTCACATATATACAGGGTGCTTCGTTATTCATGTCAATAACTTCGGGAGGGTTACATACATACGCATTCAAGCAAACACTTTACGTAAGAAAAAAACATACGTTTATAGAAGCATTTTTTCTCCTAACAAAAAAATAAAATAAAATAAGTAGCTGTAAAAACCAATCATAGTGACCTTGTGACTTACTTACAACAAACAGCTGTTCTGCGTTTGAACATAGTACGGTCATTGACCCCGTACAATGCAAGTTACCTACTGTTACACACAGGTTAAGGTTTAGGTAGCAAACATGTTTTGTTAAATTTCTCGAAAAGTAATGCTGTTGTTGTTGTTGTTGTTTGCTGCCCAGCCTCTTGGGAAGGCGGGTGGGCCATTCTCCGCACTGAGACCTCAAGACGGTCCGTTGTACGGAAAAGTAATGCTAAAAACATTTTTTTTTTTTGCATAACGTGTTTATTTGAGTGTCTATGTAACCCTCCCGAAACATTTGATTTACATTTCATTTGACGAAACATCCTTACCTATAATAAAATCCAACGTCTGCTTTCTGTCTGAGTGTCTGTCTGTCCGCTTATAACTCGAGAACTACTGAACCGATTTTAATAAAACAAAATTCTACGGATAGCTTGATTCTTCCCATCAACTATAGGCTACTTACTATCACGCTAAATAGCTTATGAGGTTAGCAGTGAAGTGAAATATGAGAGCGGGCGGAGCCGCGGGCACAGCTTGTCTTATATAAACGTACATACCACACGCTGTATCCCGACAATCGGGGTGAGCAGAGTAATCGGAGTCGTGCTGCAGGTACTCTTTTGTAAATTACAGCACAACACCGACCACCACATTTAGCCAAGTATTCAGACAAGATAACTACATCAAGCAGCAAGTAAGACACTAGTACTAGGCTACTATAGGCTGTAGTTTAATGACCGCCGCGTGCGTAGCACAGATAATGTGCGAAGTGAGGTAGGTAGGTAGCTACCTACCCAACGCGTGTTCCATATGAATTCAAACTTTAATAAACTTTTACAATTATTATCTCAGTAATTGTTAGAAATAGAAACACAGTTTCTTAGCAAAAGGTGTTAAATGTATTAAGGAGAGTCTGTTAGTATTTTTTTATTATAAAATAAATACTAAAAATAAAATATAAAAATATTACCCGCCTTTTTTTATAATTTTAATATGATCTATTTCCAATACAGAACACCCCCTTTACGCATCGTCAGTTTAAAAAAAAGACCTATATAAAAAAATCTGTCAAGTGCGAGTTTTACTCGCGCACGGAGCTTTCCGTATCTATCCGCTATCAATAATATCCGCCTATCCGCTCAGGTGGCATGGTCTTCGAAATTGAATTATCAGATATTTTTGTTTATGTTATGATATGACAGGTCTCCATGTTTGCCCACTGACAGCTGTTACCTTATTCTTTAAAAGTGATCTGTCAAACATCAAACTTCTGAAAAAAAAATTTTTGGAACGACCAAAGATTAAGAAGCGGCTATCTTTTGTCTTTCAACAATGCAATGTATAAAAGCCTGTGGCCCCATCTATTATTCAATAGTGTGACTAATCGATTTTTCGGACGTTTGTTGTATGGGAGCCCCCCTTAATTTTAACTTTTTCTTATTTGTTGTTATATCCGCCATAGTAACACATATTCTGTGAAAATTTCAAGAGGCTACCTATTACGGTTCAAGAGATACAGCCCTCGGACAGACGGACGGACGGACGGACGGATGGCGTAGGCTTAGTAATAGGCTTCCGTACGGGATACGGAAACCTAAAAATGCATTTAGACCAAATATTTTGTAAATAAAAATAATGTATTATTAATAGTTAAAATAAAACAAACGGCGCTCACCTCGGCCGCCTTCCTGCGCCGCGCCACCAGCGAGGCGGTCGTGATCAGCTGTATGGCGTACCGGAGCGACGTCTCCGTGGCGACGCGGGTCAGTATCGTGAGCGCGTCCGCAGACATCTGGCAGTCCTCCTCCTCGCATCTGCGGCAATCACACCATACTGTCAGCCTCGGCACAGAATAGATATTATAGTACTGGCGTACAGAAGCTGCTCTGTACAAACACTCACAAAGAAATAGCTACCCTGCGACGACGCGATAAAGTACAAATTGACTCGCACAGAGCTGCATGCCTAACCACGATAACCACCTACATTTCGCTTCTCTTTCTGTCGCGTAACTCTATCTCGAAGGCGCGTCGTTCAGCGCGTGTAAGGCTTTGAGCTGTCTTTTTGTGAGGAATAAAATGAAGATGATACCAACCAATGATACGATATTTAGCTACGGCAAATTCATGCGAACAAATTCATGCATGCGTTAGCGTCACAATTAGTTTCTCACATGGAAGCGTGCAACCTTCCAGTGATAGTTTTGTTTGATCAATAAATTTAATGATCATCTACAATGTACCTATTGTTTTATTTGTGTTTTTTTATTGTATTGTAACCCACATTGAGAGACAGAGAACAAATAACTAAGAACTGAAATTAATTAAATAAGAAAATTAAACCTAGTGAATCTTTCTAAACTCGAAACGAAATGCGCGATGTGTGCGCTCCGCGCGCTCGCTCTGACTGGTTAGCGGCAGCCCACTGTTTACTTGTGCATTAACCGACACGCCAAGTGGTAGGCATTTAACGCGCGACCTTGAGCGAGTGACGAAGGCCTGGCCTCGGTAGCTCAGTGGTGCGGTCGGTCGACTGCTGTTAACCTTTCTTCCGCCGGCGCCGCGCGAGAACTGCCTCCCTAAAAAGCCGCGACTTTTTCGCAGGGGCGATTCGTTACGCAAGGAGAATAAAAACTTTTTTTCGGAAGAAAAATATCGAACACATATAGGAAATTTAGCATGGTTGTAATCCTTATAAAATGTCCTACAAATTTATCTATAACTTGTAGTGCTCTGACTTTTATTTTGATTCCAAATTGTGAGTTGAACATTGCACGAACATTTCACTTACCAAATATAGTGAGGCTATGTTTTGTTTCGATTTTACACTCGCCAATGGATAAAACCTTCCAATAATAACACATTCACTTCATAAATGTTGTATTCTTTCGAATTTATACAAAAACACAAACAAACTAATGACTAAAAACATCAAAAATCATTTTTAATCGGGGCGTGGTCGCGGCGAATTCGCGCGCGAACATGTACGTTCGTCGCCACTGCTCGAAAACAACTGAAGAGATCTTTAATTTTGTGCTCTAGCGTGGCGACAAAGTGAATCATTTCGAGAAGGGCATAACTTCACCTTTTTTTAGAAGTATAATTGAACCTAATCCACATATTGAAAGAGTGCGTATTTAAATGCCGAAAGTCACTAGTCATGTTGCCGCAGATCTACGCTTAGGCAGTTAGAGGGCGATGCGCAGATCTGCGCTTGGGCATTCGAAAGGTTAAGCAACCCTGAGCGCGGTCAGTACTTGGATGGGTGACCGCTCGAAAGTTGGGAGCCTGACCGCGGTTCGGATTCCACGTTAAACTGTAGCTCCCTTCCCTTCTTACCTTACTAGGTGGTAGGGTGTTTCCCGCCCGGGTTGATACCACCGCACTGAGCGAAACGTCGGCGGAGGAGTAGGGCGCGGTGGGCACGATGATGGTGCGGTCGAGCAGGTCGAGCGGGATGCCGTGCGGGCTGCGCTAGTCGGCGCCGGGGTGAGAGTGAGTGAGACACCTGATGTTGAGTATCTGGCGCAGGTCGGCGGAGGAGTAAGGCGCGGTGGGCACGATGATGGTGCGGTCGAGCAGGTCGAGCGGGATGCCGTGCGGGCTGCGCTAGTCGGCGCCGGGGTGAGAGTGAGTGAGACACCTGATGTTGAGTATCTGGCGCAGGTCGGCGGAGGAGTAGGGCGCGGTGGGCACGATGATGGTGCGGTCGAGCAGGTCGAGCGGGATGCCGTGCGGGCTGCGGTAGTCGGTGCCGCGGATGCGCGTGATGCCGCGGTTCGTCGCCATGATGACGACGGGCGCGGTCTCCGACTCGAGCGCACGGTTCAGGAAGGAGAAGCACTCGATATCCAACATGTGAGCCTGCAGACAAACACTCTCTTGTCATCTTAACTACGAAGAGAGACTTAATCCACATAATAACATCGCTTACATTTTATCGAAAACACAGCTTGAGAGCAAGATTAACCATTTTACTGAGAGTTTTGACTACAAAACACTTATTAATGCTATTAGCGACTAACGGCAATCAGAACCGAGCGGGGCGGCGAGCGGCGGCGGGGAGCGGGAAGCGGCCCGCTAGCGCGGCGAGACCATGCCACGGAGCGAGCGGAGAGCGGCGAGAACAAACTTGTTTGAATTAACTAGACGCGCACCGCTGCCGCTCAAAAATCGGCCCGTTTCGCTAGCGGCCACGGTGACATCTGGCGATATGCGGCATATGTTTGTTTCGTCCCGCGCGGCCACCGCCCGCCGCTGCCGCCTGCCGCGCGTGGAGCCGCTAGCTAGACGCTCCCCGCGCGTGCGTGGCCTTCTCGATACATTCCGATACGTTTGTTTAAACCACTCGCCGCTCACCGCTGCCGCTCGAGCGATTCGCTTGCACCGTGGCCGAGCCGGAAATAAAAACCTGCTTTTCCTTTCGAAATTTATTGCAAGAGTGCCAAAGAATATAACATTTTATAAAAATTAAACACTAAATAATTATATGACTGACCAGTTCCGCACAAATACATAAACTGGCGGCTCCATACGGCTCATAAATTGCGAGTTCTATGAATGTTTCATACGAGAATGAATGAGAAGGACATGCTGTATGGATAAAAATCGTTGCCTTTCCTATAGAACACACATTAAAAATATTCCCAGGTCTTGACTTCTTGAGTAGACAATTATTTTGATAGAACTTGTAATTTGTTTTTTACACCTACATAATCTCTGGCAGTATGATAAACAGGATTCTAGTCTAACATTATTTAGAATGTGTTAGAATGGTTAAATTCATAATCTACATGTCGATATATTATTCGCAATGGGTAATTTAGCAATTTTAGTTAGACAAATTCGGAAAAAAAAAATTCGGGCACGTTTTATTTTGCCTGGAGTTAAAAAAAAATTGTTTGTACTTCTAAATCAGTAAATCCTCACTTGTTGTACCTATATTTGTGCGAAACTTCATTAGCTGGGAAAAAGCCATAGAGGTTAATGCTTGACTTCATTACTTCACGAAATATTTGAGTTTACGTGCGGCGAAAAGGCATGGAAGCCAAGGGGTGTAAGCATATAATTAAATATTTGGGAAGCAAAGAGGTTGAAAGGGGAAATGTTAAAAATATTGTGGGAAGTTGAAAAAGGGCAGGGAGTTGGTTCCAGACGAGTTGATTTGGCAGCAAAAATAATAGAGTATATATAAGGTGCTTCGTTATTCATGTCAATAACTTCGGGAGGGTTACATACATACGCACTCAAACAAACACTTTACGTAAGAAAAAAACATACGTTTATAGGAGCATTTTTTCTCCTAATAAAAAAATTAAATCAAATAAGTAGCTGTAAAAACCAATCATAGTGACCTTGTGCCTTACTTACAACAAACAGCTGTTCTGCGTTTGAACATAGTACGGTCATTGACCCCGTACAATGCCAGTTACCTACTGGTACACACACACACAGGTTGATCCTTTTAATGTTTAGGTAGCAAACATGTTTTGTTAATTTCTCGAAAAGTAATGCTAAAAACATATATTTTCTTTTGCGTAACGTGTTTATTTGAGTGTGTATGTAACCCTCCCGAAACATTTGACATGAATAACGAAGCACCTTATACATAGAAGTCGCGGCTCGCGGGTCGCGGGCCTCTCTCGTGACGTCGTCGCGTCGCACGCGGCTCTCACCTCGTCGATGAAGAGAACGCCGGGTATCATCTCGGCCTTGCCCTCCTCGCGCCACTCGGCCACCTTGCCGTTGATCTGCTCGCGGATCTCGCTCTTGATCTCGCCAGTGTCGCCTGCGACGCACAGAATACGTTGACTGACTCATTGACGCTTTCACGTGAGCGTGAAAGCGTCAATGAGTCAGTGCTCGAGTGATCGTATGGCTCAGTTAGTCAGTGATTGAGTGAGCGAATAGCTGAGTGAGTGAGTGATCGAGTGAGCAAATAGCTGAGTAAGTGAGTGATTGAGTGAGCGAATAGCTGAGCAAGTGACTGATCGAGTGAGCAAATAGCTGAGTAAGTGAGTGATTGAGTGAGCGAATAGCTGAGTAAGTGAGTGATCGAGTGAGCAAATAGCTGAGTAAGTGAGTGATTGAGTGAGCGAATACCTGAGTAAGTGAGTGATAGAGTGAGCAAATAGCTGAGTTAGTGAGCGATTGAGTGAGCGAATAGCTGAGTTAGTGAGCGATTGAGTGAGCGAATAGCTGAGTAAGTGAGTGATCGAGTGAGCAAATAGCTGAGTAAGTGAGTGATTGAGTGAGCGAATACCTGAGTAAGTGAGTGATAGAGTTAGCAAATAGCTGAGTTAGTGAGCGATTGAGTGAGCGAATAGCTGAGTAAGTGAGTGATCGAGTGAGCAAATAGCTGAGTAAGTGAGTGATCGAGTGAGCAAATAGCTGAGTAAGTGAGTGATTGAGTGAGCGAATACCTGAGTAAGTGAGTGATAGAGTTAGCAAATAGCTGAGTTAGTGAGCGATTGAGTGAGCGAATAGCTGAGTAAGTGAGTGATCGAGTGAGCAAATAGCTGAGTAAGTGAGTGATTGAGTGAGCGAATACCTGAGTAAGTGAGTGATAGAGTTAGCAAATAGCTGAGTTAGTGAGCGATTGAGTGAGCGAATAGCTGAGTAAGTGAGTGATAGAGTTAGCAAATAGCTGAGTTAGTGAGCGATTGAGTGAGCGAATAGCTGAGTAAGTGAGTGATCGAGTGAGCAAATAGCTGAGTAAGTGAGTGATTGAGTGAGCGAATAGCTGAGTAAGTGAGTGATAGAGTTAGCAAATAGCTGAGTTAGTGAGTGATTGAGTGAGCTAATAGCTGAGTAAGTGAGTGATCGAGTGAGCAAATAGCTGAGTAAGTGAGTGATTGAGTGAGCGAATAGCTGAGTAAGTGAGTGATCGAGTGAGCAAATAGCTGAGTAAGTGAGTGATTGAGTGAGCGAATACCTGAGTAAGTGAGTGATTGAGTGAGCGAATAGCTGAGTAAGTGAGTGATCGAGTGAGCAAATAGCTGAGTAAGTGAGTGATTGAGTGAGCAAATAGCTGAGTAAGTGAGTGATTGAGTGAGCAAATAGCTGAGTAAGTGAGTGATTGAGTGAGCAAATAGCTGAGTAAGTGAGCGATTGAGTGAGCAAATAGCTGAGTAAGTGAGTGATTGAGTGAGCAAATAGCTGAGTAAGTGAGCGATTGAGTGAGCGAATAGCTGAGTAAGTGAGTGATAGAGTTAGCAAATAGCTGAGTTAGTGAGCGATTGAGTGAGCGAATAGCTGAGTAAGTGAGTGATAGAGTTAGCAAATAGCTGAGTTAGTGAGCGATTGAGTGAGCGAATAGCTGAGTAAGTGAGTGATCGAGTGAGCAAATAGCTGAGTAAGTGAGTGATCGAGTGAGCAAATAGCTGAGTAAGTGAGTGATTGAGTGAGCGAATAGCTGAGCAAGTGACTGATCGAGTGAGCAAATAGCTGAGTAAGTGAGTGATTGAGTGAGCGAATAGCTGAGTAAGTGAGTGATCGAGTGAGCAAATAGCTGAGTAAGTGAGTGATTGAGTGAGCGAATACCTGAGTAAGTGAGTGATAGAGTTAGCAAATAGCTGAGTTAGTGAGCGATTGAGTGAGCGAATAGCTGAGTATGTGAGTGATCGAGTGAGCAAATAGCTGAGTAAGTTGATTGAGTGAGCGAATGACTGAGTAAGTGAGTGTATGTGTAAGTGAGTGACCGAGTGAGCTAATAGCTGAGTGAGTAATCGACTGGGGGAATGGCAGAGTGAGTGTCTGTGTAAGCAAATAATCGAGTGAGCGAAAGGCTGAGTGCTTGAATGCCTGTGTAAATACGTGTTGTGAGCGAGTCAGTGGGTGAGCGAGTGTGTAAGCTAGTGAGTGAATGAGCGAGCATGTGAGCTAGTGCTAGTGCGAGTGAGCGTGTGAGGAGTACCGGAGAAGAGCGCCAGGAAGCCGTGGCTGCGCGAGTTGATGACGTCGACCTCGTGCAGCGTGACCGTGTGCACAACCTCCTTGCGCTTCTGCAGCTCCCCCTCCGGGCACTGCACGAACCTCGCCTGTGTACCTGCACACACACACAC
The DNA here is from genome assembly GCA_946902875.1 of Nematopogon swammerdamellus. Taxonomy (NCBI): domain Eukaryota; kingdom Metazoa; phylum Arthropoda; class Insecta; order Lepidoptera; family Adelidae; genus Nematopogon; species Nematopogon swammerdamellus. The sequence goes on along the minus strand of OX336352.1, from coordinate 1,622,700 downwards.
ACATCAACACACACATTATATTATTATATTATTATTAATAGGCTAACAGCTTGTGCCACTTAAGGCTGGCCTAGGCGGCCTAGCTAGACTGTGGACGAGTCTGTTGGATGAAAATTGAAAAAATGAAAATGAAAATTTATTTATTTAAACATAATATTGGCACTTGATACATACATTTCAGTTCTCCTGCACTAGAAAGTTCTGTCTTGCAGGAGTTTATCCGTAACTTCTTTTTTTTTTACATTTACATTTGCGCCCGTCTAAATCTAAATTATGTAATAAATAAGTGTAATAAATACAAGATGTGAGTAAATCTAACTATTCTGTTTTTTCCCCTTTTTATTGTTATAATTTATATAGGTACATATATATTTATACTATATATATATATATTTTTTTTTAGTTACAGATTTTTAATACTAAACTTAATAAATAAATGACACATTCAAAGAAAAACATAAAGCATTACGAATCATGAATCAATTCAAATGTATAAATGTTTAACTTAAGATTTGCAGTAGCTGCTCTGTTCCGTGGTAATCCAGATTATTTAACCAGGTTCTAATTGAGTCTCTTCGTGCTTTACCAGCTTTCTCAGTAAAATTACACGCTGCTTTAGCCTGTTTATAAATATAGGCAGTTAAAAATATTTTTGACCGTTGTCCAAATGTTGTTTTCATTTGTGGAGGTTGAGTGTCATCACAATTTCTAGTACGTGGCCTGTCTATGATTCCTTGGGTCTCCGTTTCCTTAAAGTATCCAATATTTTTTTCTATAAATAGCTGTCTAATTGATAAAATCCCTGTCTCGGAAAGCAGCGCATGTGTGTTGTAACGAAAAGGCTTCTTAAAAAGCACTCTTAGGTTAGAGCGCTGTGCCCGCTCAAGGTCAATCAGAAATGTTTTTGCGGCACCACCCCAAACACTAATACAGTAGGTTAGTACAGACTGACTCATAGCAAAATATACGGTTTTTAGGAGTTTTTCATTTGCCACGTTTCTTATACATTTATAGAAGTAAATTAGTTTTCTCGTGCGTGCGGCTATTTTTAAGATGTGTTGACTCCAGTTTAAGTGTTTATCTAATGTTACACCTAGATATTTGATCTCAGCACACCACTCCAGATGAAGGCATGAGCAGTGAGTAGTATTGGTGCAACAGTGTAATTTCAGTTCACTAATTATGTTTGGTTGTCCAGCTTTAGTTATTGAGAAACTCATGTACTTTGTCTTCTTTATGTTTAAGGTGAGCAGCTTCATGTCCAACCATTTTTTAACTTTCTTTAATACTTTCTCAGCTAAGGCAAAAGTTTCTGTCCAAGTATCTGCACTAAATAACAGGGCAGTATCATCTGCATACGTAACTATTTGTCCTTGTTTTAACTTCATATCGCACAGTTTATTTATATAAATAAGGAAAAGTGTAGGCCCAAGGATGCTTCCTTGTGGAACTCCGTACTTTATGCGTTCTTTTTTACTCGTGATGTCTTTAATTTTAATTTGTTGCGTCCTTTCACTAAGATAGGATTTAAACCATGCAATAGGTAGACCGCGTATACCTAGGTGTTCCATTTTATTTATTAATAGAGACAAGGAAACGGTGTCGAAAGCCATGGCAAGGTCTAAAAAAATTGCAATACTTTTCTTTCCCTTGTCAAGGCTTTCCACAATGAAATCAGTTACTTTTGAAACAGCATGTTCGGTGCTCTTCTTTGGTCTAAAACCATACTGGTTATTGGATAGTAGATTATTTTTTTCAAGGTATATCGATAGTCTATTTTTCACTACTTTTTCAAAAATTTTAGATAGCGACGGCAGGAGAGAGATCGGTCTAAAGTTCTTAACGTCATTTTGTTCCCCTGCTTTAAATATAGGACGTATTATTGAGTTTTTTAATGCATCGGGAAAAATTCCTGCAGATAGACTAAGGTTAACAAGGTAAGTAATTGGTTGGATTATATGTGTTGACATTATTTTAAGCGCTTTAGAAGTGATTCTGTCCCAGCCTGGGGCACTCTCTGTTTTTAAATCTCTTATTATGTTTTTTATTTCTGTTGTGTCCGTTGGTGCCATAAAAAAACTTTTTTTGGAGAACAATTATCTAATTCCGGTCTGTCAGCTTTTATTAAATTATCCTCAGTCGTTTTTAGTCTAGTCAAATTTTCTTCAGCATAATTTTCGCCCACTTCGACAAAATATTTATTTATTTCGTTAATTTTTTCTGTTTTCTCTTCTGCCGTTGTTAAAGTTGACGGAATAAGTTTTTCAGAAATATTTTCCTTTACTGTACTAATATTAGCTGCCTCCTTCAGGGTTTCCCATAGTATTTTAGGATTTTTTAAATTTGTTGTAATTTTGTCACTATAGTATTGTTCCTTTGCGGTTTTTATAACCCTGTTACATGTGTTTCTGTATTTCTTATATATATCTAAATACGTTAGCTATGATATATATATAAGGATACATATAAGGATATATGTATTGTTCTGTGGCGGGTCCACACCGACACGACACCTAGCCACAGCCGAACGAAAGTCGAGAACCACTTACGACGCTACTCTTCAGAGACAACAGAAAGACTCACGAACACGCCAACAGATGGCGCAAAATCGAAAAATGTCAAAATTCATACTTTCGCTCAACACGCTCTCAAATCAGCAAATACGTTCCGCATATATAAAATTAGCTCGCTGAGAGCCTCGGGCAGTAGCCCACACGAACATCAGCTGCGCAGCCACCCGGTGGAGACAAGGACACCAACATCTCTCCACCTTTTACAGCATTCGCTGCAATTCGTTATTGGAATAAGGCACCAGTGAAGTTATAAAAGTTAGTTTATTGTGAGATAAAGAAGAGAACACGTGTAGCGCGCGCAGACGCTAAAGAATGACTGAAGTTAGTTAAAGTTTTGTCAGCCTCGATAGCTCAGTGGTGCAGACAGTCAACTGTCGCTATTGAATGTTAAGCAACGCTGGGCGCGGTCAGTACTTGGATGGGTGACCGCTGACCGTTGGAGGCTGACCGAGGTTCGGATTCCTCGTAAAACTGTAGGTCCCTTCCCTCCTAATCTTACTTGGTGGTAGGGTTTAACCCGCCCGGGTTGGTACCACCGCACTGAATGAAACGTCGGTCTAAACGGCTATGTAAATAGTTTGTGTTTTCCGACCAGTTCAGTGTAGCCGGCACGATCGAAGGGGGAAGCACTGACATGGCACCTAGTTCACCCGGTGTTATGGGCTGACATCACGGACGTTGTAGGTGATGTAGCCAACCGTGTTAGTTTCCATAAAAAAAAAAAAAAGTTAGGTGAGGCGCGGAGCGAGGTGCCGGCCGGAGGCGCGCGGGAGAACGCCCCCGCGCTGCCGGCGGCGACGCGTGGCGGTGCAAAGTCCACGTATGTGAAACGTGCAGACCCGGCCTTATAACATTTAAAGGGTTTATTTATAATTTTTTTAATGAACAAGCAGCTCTAGCCGATGTATTGCATTGTATTGTATTTATTTATCGTAATGTAAAATTTCACACACATATAAAAATGATGTTTATAGGTACATGTTGCTCATTTACATTACTCGTCAACGTCGTCAATGGCGATCGGTCACACACAAATATTGTCAAATAAAAATCAGTAAATATACAATAAACTGTACAATAGATTATTCAGTAAAATTGTCATCAAGGTATTCAGTTACCCTGTAATAAGGTTTGTTCACAAGTAAGTCCTTTATTCGGCACCTAAAAACAATATTACTGATGTGTTCATATCAGTTTTTTTTTTCCGATAATGAATGATTATAATAATGTTTTTTTTTGTTTGTTTTTTTTTGTTTTGTTTTTAGTTTTCGTACTTAGGCACTGTTGCTATTCGTTTATTGATTTTGATTGATTGATATTGAAGCCTGTTCCACCCATGCCACAGAATATCTAATTTCATGCGCTCAAAATAGAGACGGCTATGGCTCAGCGGAGTGGGGAGCGTCGCGAGACAAAGCGGGCGCGAGGCAGTTTCCTCTTTTAGAGCGGGATGGAATTCGCCACAAGGCGCTTACGATAAAACAAAGTGGAGGCGAATAACGCGCAAATCTTTTTTATTTTAATAAGTATGAAAAATTTTAGCTTTGTGACTTTTTTAAATTGCGGTTCACTAAAGAATATAAAATTGTATTTGGAGAAAAATGATAAAAAATGTACATTAATTCTTTATATTTTTACAATAGAAATTGCTGTAAAAATAGAGGAATATTCGGATTTTTTTTCTATCGAGCGAAGTTAAAAAACTTGCTGTTTCAACCTCATGGTTCACTAAAGATAATACTGTAGATTGAAAGCTAGAACATCCCCTATACTTATTTATAACTTCTCACAGGTGTGCATCAATTCGAAAGTACAGATGACCCGGTTTGGTGTTCTGTGTCCCGGGTAGTAGCCTCTTAATGTTGTAAATAATGTAAAAATGTAAAATTGTTATAAAAAGAAAATGTGTAAATAAAGATATGGGATAATAGTATATTAGCTAAGCGCGACGTACCGGTGGCGTCGTAGTCGCGCGCGCGCGCGAAGCTCCGCCCCAGCTTGTTGATCTTGCCGGTCGCCTTGTCTATTGTGATCACGTCGCCCGCTTGCACCTGTGCACGCACAACAATGCACGCGTTACCGCTGGGGGTTTTTGGTTGGATTAAGGCCGTAGGACGCGCAAAAGGCCCGCATGGAAGCGGGATTAGGCGCGGAAAACGAGTCCACCATCACCGCTGGGGTTTTTTTTTTTATTTCTTTTTATGTAATCCGGTATGGGTGGCTGAGTCGGAGGAGCCAATATCACCTCCGAGAAGGTAGGTGCCATACTGGAGACTTCCCTGGATTACGGGCTATACTGGACTAGAGGAGAGCACAGCCGAGGGTGCTATGCGGGGCCATCTTACATACATCCAGTACGGTGGTATCAACCCAGTCGGCTACAATTTGAGTCTACCACCTAGTAAGGGGCAAGGGAAGCGACCTACAGTTTTACACCGGTTCCGAACGGTGAAGCAGCAGGTGTAGGTATGCACGTAATTTTTTTTGTCAGAAAATACTCATCGGTACACGCCAACCGGATTCGAACCGCAGACCTCTCGCATGAGAAGCAGATGCCCAAACCACTCGGCCACCCGCTGCGGTTGATCGTAACGCGGTACCGTTGGGGCCGGTATTTAAAAATAATAGCCCCACTGCATCTCTCCCCATGCATGTCATAAAAGGCGACTAAGGGGTAAGGACAAAATGGCGTGCTAAAGCACCGGCCCCGCACGGTACATGAAGCACCGGCCCCGCACGGTACATGAAGCACCGGCCCCGCACGGTACATAAAGCACCGGCCCCGCACGGTACATAAAGCACCGGCCCCGCACGGTACATGAAGCACCGGCCCCGCACGGTACATAAAGCACCGGCCCCGCACGGTACATAAAGCACCGGCCCCGCACGGTACATGAAGCACCGGCCCCGCACGGTACATGAAGCACCGGCCCCGCACGGTACATAAAGCACCGGCCCCGCACGGTACATAAAGCACCGGCCCCGCACGGTACATGAAGCACCGGCCCCGCACGGTACATAAAGCACCGGCCCCGCACGGTACATAAAGCACCGGCCCCGCACGGTACATAAAGCACCGGCCCCGCACGACGGTACATAAAGCACCGGCCCCGCACGGTACATAAAGCACCGGCCCCGCACGGTACATAAAGCACCGGCCCCGCACGGTACATAAAGCACCGGCCCCGCACGGTACATGAAGCACCGGCCCCGCACGACGGTACATAAGGCACCGGCCCCGCACGGTACATAAAGCACCGGCCCCGCACGGTACATAAAGCACCGGCCCCGCACGGTACATAAAGCACCGGCCCCGCACGACGGTACATAAAGCACCGGCCCCGCACGGTACATAAAGCACCGGCCCCGCACGGTACATAAAGCACCGGCCCCGCACGGTACTAAAGCACCGGCCCCGCACGGTACATAAAGCACCGGCCCCGCACGGTACATAAAGCACCGGCCCCGCACGGTACATAAAGCACCGGCCCCGCACGGTACATAAAGCACCGGCCCCGCACGGTACATAAAGCACCGGCCCCGCACGGTACATAAAGCACCGGCCCCGCACGGTACATAAAGCACCGGCCCCGCACGGTACATAAAGCACCGGCCCCGCACGGTACATAAAGCACCGGCCCCGCACGGTACATAAAGCACCGGCCCCGCACGGTACATAAAGCACCGGCCCCGCACGGTACATAAAGCACCGGCCCCGCACGGTACATAAAGCACCGGCCCCGCACGGTACATAAAGCACCGGCCCCGCACGGTACACAAAGCACCGGCCCCGCACGGTACATAAAGCACCGCCCCGCACGGTACATGAAGCACTGGCCCGGCACGACGGTACAGAGGTAAAATAACAGGTGAACTGTCCGCACCTTCTCCTTGAGCAGGCTGTCGATCATCTTGGTGCCCATGTCATAGTTGGTCTCCATGTCGGTGGTCTTGAGCGTGAGGCGGCCGACGCGCGCGCCGCCACCGCCCGCCGCCCTCTCCACAGCGACCTCCACCACCTCACCCTCTATTATCTCCGACTCCTCCCTGAGTAGGGACAACATTTTATATTTATTTTAGGGCTCCGTATCCGTCGTACGGGACCCTATTACTAAGCCTACGCCGTCCGTCCGTCTGTCCGAGGGCCGTATCTCTTGAACCGTAATAGGTAGCCCGTTGAAATTTTCACAGAATATGTGTTATTATGGCCGGCATAACAGGAAATAATAAAAATAAGAAAAATTTACAAATTAAGGGGGGTTCCCATACAAGAAACGTGTTTCTTTTTCAATGTTTTTTTTTATTTTTTTTTAATGTCACCCAGTATGGGTGGCTGAGTCGGAGGGGCCAAAGCGCATGCTCCGCCCAGCCAATATCACCTCCGAGAAGGTAGGCGCCATACCGGAGACTTTCCTGAATTGCTGGCTATACTGGACTAGAGGAGAACATAACTGAGGCTGCTATGCGGCCATCTTACATCCAGTACGGTGGTACCAACCCAGTCGGCTACAGTTTGAGCCTACCACCTATTAAGGGGCAAGGGAAGGGACCTACAGTTTTACACCGGTTCCGAATGGTGAAGCAGCAGGTGTAGGTATGCACGTACATTTTTTCGTCAGAAAAAACTCATTGGTACTCGCCGACGGGATTCGAACCTCGGACCTCTCGCATGAGAAGCAGATGCCCAAACCACTCGGCCACCCGCCGCTTAAAATTATTACTCTGCTTACGCCGATTGTCTTTATTGTGTGAAAACAAAAGAACAAAAGAAAAAGAAAAAAAAAGACAAAGAAAAAAAACATAAAAAAAAACATGAAGCACTTCCTATAACTTTCTTCAATATTATTCATATTGTTATTTTTTATAAGTAAATTATGTACATTGTGTTTAGAATATTTTCTTATTTGTATTGACAGAAACCTTTCCCAGACGGGCCTGGTCAGCCAGGGAGAGTAGACCGCACCTCGCGAGCGCGAGACGCCGAAGCCCAGCATAGGGTGCGCTGTAGCGTTTTAAATTAAAAAATTTAAAAAAAAATTATAAACGAAGCGCATTAGGCTATAATGATAATAATAATCGGGACCATCGGGACCTCGCGTCCCGTCTAGTGCCTCCGCTACCGGTGGTGTAGTGCACCCATGAGGCGACGCTCGCGCGAAGATGAAGACGTTTACAGACCTGCGCGACGACGTCGCCGTGCAGTCCGGCGGATACGGAGCTCTCCGAGATGGGGGTGGTGGTGGCCTACGTGTCTAGTACCACCACCTATCGCTCGTAGCTTGCCTCGCGTCGTCCCAGAGAGCTCCGTAGCCACGGCCTGCACCCGCCGGCGCGCTTGGAGGTTTGTCTCCCGCCGCCGGCGGTATTACCGTTTTTATTTAATTTTTATATTGATTTTGTATATTTTTATTACTTATGTAAAATAAATGTAAAATTTAAAAGAAACGTGAAATAAAGAAAATAATAATAAATTTTGTGAACAGATGGGGTGACGGCGGAATGTCAGACTGGATATAAGACTGAGAAGATGCGTACCGATCGGTTTTGCAGATCTTTCCTCCACAGAACTGGTAAACTCTGGAACGCTCTCCCTGCCCACATATTTACCCCCAAGTACAGTCTCGGCTCCATCAACAGAGGCGTGAATGGGCACCTGTCAGGCCGACATGGCATTCGAAGCCCCCGCGTACGACCGAATGTCCATGGGCGTCGTTAGACACATTATGGGTGACTCGGCGCCACATGTCAAATTGTAGCCGACTGGGTTGGTACCACCGTACTGGATGTAAGATGGCCGCATAGCAGCCTCAGTTATGTTCTCCTCTAGCCCAGTATAGCCAGCAATCCAGCGAAGTCTCCGGTATGGCACCTACCTTCTCGGAGGTGATATTGGCTGGTCGGAGCATGCGCTTTGGCCCCTCCGACTCAGCCACCCATATCGGATTACATAAAAAAAAAATATGTCACGCTTACAATAAAATAAAAAAATATAAAAAGACCGCCGCCGCCGGCAGATCGAGGCGGAAGATAATATTCTCACTTGATGCGAATGCCGATGGACTTGCGTATCGCCTGCGTCAGCGCCTCCGTCTTGCTCATCTCCAGCGAGTAGATCTCGGAACCTGCGCACAGCGACACAATTATTGTTGAAAACTCTTGAGTTAAAAAAATCTGTCAAGTGCGAGTTTTACTCGGATTCAGATTCAGATTCAAACGTCACTGGAAGCACCTAAAGAATATGGATAGGTAGAGAGAGGGAGGTCGAGAGCGGGACTGGTGGTTTCCCCGCGTCCTAGTCAACGCAGACTAGCTGACGAGGGCTTGAAGCGAGCCGAAACGTGAAGCATGTGCGGGAAATTTAGAGTGGCCACTCGCTAGTCCCGGCCTTGATTAATACCCTCCTCTACTGCCGATGGGCCCGGATATGTTCGGTGAAGCCATCGTAAGCTTAGATCTACACCTTCCTTTATTTCGCCATAAAGAACACACAACAATAGCAATATTACATTGAGACATAAGCATATTCAGTATGGCTCGTCATAGTTTTTGTTTATCCCGTTCAGCAATGCAATCTATAAGGAAGAATCGGGAAAGAAACCTTACAGAGCTTTTTTAAAAAAATGCTTAAATATAACTCAGTCAGTCAGCGTGTAAGCGTCCACTGCTGGACATACGCCTCTCCAATTTTCCTCCAGTCCTCCCGGCCTTCAGCGGTACGGAACCACCGCTTTCCGCCGACGTACTTGATGTCGTCGTCCCACCTGACGGGTGGTCTTCCCACACTCCGTTTTCCTGTCCACGGCCGCCAGTGTAGGACGCGGTTACTCCAACGGTCGTCGTCTCTTCGGCTGACGTGCCCAGCCCATTGCCACTTGAGCTTAGCCACCCGGTATCCAATATCGACTACTTTGGTGCGTCGGCGGATTGCCTCGTTACGCACCATATCAAATCACGCAAATATAACTCACATGCTTTTAAATTATGTTAACTATAACAAACTACATCTAATAAAAAATAAAAATAATAAGAGATTATCTTTAAAAAATAGAATAAAGTACAAAGAACATACCTCGCGCACGGAGGTTTCCGTATCTATCCGCTATCAATAATATCCGCCTATCTTTTGTCTTTCAACAATGCAATGTATAAAAGCCTGTGGCGCCATCTATTATTCAGTAGCGTGACTAATCGATTTTTCGCACGTTTGTTGTATGGGAGCCCCCCTTAATTTTTAACATTTTCTTTTTTTTATTATTTGCTGTTATATCCGCCATAGTAACCATTGATTTTATAGGGGGAGTCAGATGTACCGTCAGCGATGTTTTAAAGGTAACATGAAATTAGTCTTCAATTATGTCCTAAGATGGCGCCAGGAGTATCGAATTTGAATTAAATAATTATTATATTTTTAAATCTGCTAATTATAGAACGATGCTAAGTGGGAACAGCATAGTTAAATTTAAAGATTATTTTATATTAAGTAGAAATTTCAAAATAGTGTATTTTAAGGTTTTCATAATTTTTCCAATAAATATTTTCATGTTTTGTCAGTCAGTGAGCTTGGCGGATAAAATGTATAATTTCGTCGCTTCTGCATCTTAGATGTCAGACCAAAGTTAAGTTGTCCTATTTGTCTATAGATGGCATGCCTATTTCTATATTTTTAGTTGCCAAATACCCACCAACCAAACCTGCGTGCAATTCAAATACGTGCATGCGGTTAGGATAAAGTGGAGATACCTTCTTTCAAATTATATTTTTTTACGTCACCACCTTTGAAAACGGAAACAAACACGATGGATTCCCAAAATAATTATTTTATAATAATATATTTTTATTGTTTTAATATATTAGATGGAAATTTGAAAAGCTAGAATAAATTCAACAAAATACCAGAACCCCTAAACATTATTTTTATTTATAGATTTCTTTTTGTGTTTTCTTTGTTTTTGACGTGAATTTGATGAAACGTCTTTAGCCTGCTGCCGAATGTATTTTACAAAAAGTTGCGTCACGAAAATGATTTGGTTTCATAAGGGGCACTATCACTTGAGGCTCTGCCATAGGCCCCGCTTAGTGTCCCTTATGAAACCAAATCACGAAAATTATGTACTTTTGGCGACTTAGATCTCAAAAACTATAACAGTTACAGGAAGGTGAGGCATATCGTCTTAAAGGTAGTTCTTCCGACTTGCTAAGACGACATACCCGAGAGTCGCATATCAAGCCCTTCTATACATGGCACTTTGAAAAAAGGCTTCGAAAATCAATAAATTCTTATAACTCCTGAACTACTCGTCAGATCGACTTGCAATTTGTTTCTTTTCGTAGAAAAAAATTGCTCTTTTTGAAATAGTTGTTTTTTTTCAAAATCGGTTCAGCCGTTTCAGAATAAAAAAGGAAAAAGTGTTTGAAAGAGGGCATATCTCGGAAACTACTGATCCACGACTACTCATCCGCTGGAGGAAATGATAGGCCTCGATAGGATTTATTTTTTCGAAAACTACTGCTCCCAAACTACTCGTGTACAAGCAAGGATAGGTATCGATGAGATCTTCATCAAATTCACGAATCTGCGGCCGTGTCTCCGACACAGCCCACTCGCTTTTTTTTATTGAAAGCGCGACATGTGACCCCGAGCCACCCATAAGGTGTCTAACGACGCCGATGGACATTCGGTCGTATGTGGGGGTTGCGAATGCCATGCCGGCCCGACAGGTGCCTTTTCACGCCCCTCTTTAAGGGCCCGAGACTGTACTTGGGGGGAAATATATAGGCAGGAGAGCCTGCGTGTAGGGATGCAATCCTTTTTAACAAATTGCTGTTTTCAAACCATTTCCCTTTTAAAAGCTGATATTTGGCAGAGCCATCCCACAGGTGCAAGCAGTACTCCAAGCAAGACCTGATCTGCGATTTGTGCAAAAGGACTTTACGTCCATAAAAAAAAAAACGTGCACAAGAAAACTTGATTCTTTCTTGGTTGTTGTTTGTTTGCTTCTTACAGATTTTGAATGTAATATTTACTTGCTTTTATGACAAAGTGGTTCAAAAAAGTTAACTTTAAAGGGAGGAATACGAAAATATGAAAAACTGGTCTCGTTTAAATAGTTAGTGAGAAATTATTATTTAGGTTGACCGCAAAATTAAGTTTGTTTGTAATATATTTATGTATCACAAAATTAATCTTGAGATGAACTTGGATACCTAGCGCTCTCGCTTGCGCACACAGGTTTAGATGGAACGTTACACTTCTTCGTGCGTGCAGCCGGTGTTCATCAATTTATAAGACGTGACATCATCACGTCAAAAAAAGCCACCTCCATAGTTTTTAGCCGTTGCGGCAATTTATCGATCGACGCGCGACGTTCGCTTGTTTTGGAACACGCAAATGTTTGCGTGGAGCGTGCAGGCAAGCGATACGGGTTACTGCGCGTGGAAAAAGGATGACACAATATCGCTAATATCTCTTGAGACGGTCGGTTCTGTATTCACGCAATACGCACACTACCATAATCGCGGTGTCTCGTTTTAGTAATAGTTGAAGTATGAAGTACGGAGTCCAGGCACCGAATTAAAAAAAGTTGAGTCCAGGGCTATTTTTTCCATCTACGATGCTGCTGGTGGTGTTATACCAAAGAGATTAAAAGAGGGTGGGTTTAATGTATTTGTGTTATACTTTACAGAATATATAAGTCAATGATATTTTATGTATTATATTTATATAAAATAGTAGATTTTACCAACGACGACGAATAAAATTAAAAAAAAAAATAAAAAAAATAGTAAATCTGATTTAAATGCAAAATTGATAATAAACCATCGCTTCTCTTATATTCTCTATCTTTTTCTCCCTTCCTTCCTCGCCCATCTCTCACTCACCTCTCTCCCTGTCTTCTCTCCTCGATCCCGCCTTCCTCCCCTCCTTCCCCTCACCCTTCACGGACCCCCTCTTTGCCACCTTCCCTTTCGCCCATTCCCTCCCTCTCTCCCTACTTCCCTTCCTCCCCTCATGCCGCCCCTCCTTTCCATCACCCTCCCATTCCATTCCTCCCCTACTACCCCTCATCCTGTCCGCAACCCCCTCTTACCCCGCCCCTTCCCCCTTCCAACCTCTCACTCGCTCGATCTCCATTCCTCCTCGTTCCCTCTACTACCTCCCTCCCCCACACCTACCCTCATTCACTAACCCTTCCTCCCTCTATACCTCTCCTCCTCTTCTTCTTTTTTTTATGGAAACTGACATGGTTGGATACATCACCTACAACATCCGTGATGTCGGACATGTCGTGCCGGCTATACTGAACTGGACGGAAAAAAACTAAAAAAATAACTATTTACATAGCCGTTTCGACATACGTTTTATTCAGTGCGGTGGTACCAACCCTAGTAAGGTAAGAAGGGAAGGGTGCTACAGTTTTACGTGGAATACGAACCACGGTCAGCCTCCAATGGTCGAGCGGTCACCCATCCAAGTGTTGACCGCGCCCAGGGTTACCTGCACCACTGAGCTACCGAGGCTGACAAACGTACCTCCCACCCACTCCCCCTTCTTTTCTCTCCCCCTTCCACTTCCTGAACATTATTCATTATTTCTTACCAAAAGCAGTAACTATTGAGTAATCTAAGCGGCGGGTGGCCGAGTGGTTTGGGCATCGGCTTCTCATGCGAGAGGTCCGCGGTTCGAATCCCGTCGGCGTGCACCAATGAGTTTTTTCTGACGAAAAAATTTACGTGCATACCTACACCTGCTGCTTCACCGTTCGGAACCGGTGTAAAACTGTAGGTCCCTTCCCTTGCCCCTTACTAGGTGGTAGGCTCAAATTGTAGCCGACTGGGTTGGTACCACCGTACTGGATGTAAGATGGCCGCATAGCAGCCTCGGCTGTGTTCTCCTCTAGTCCAGTATAGCCAGCAATCCAGGGAAGTCTCCGGTATGGCACCTACCTTCTCGGAGGTGATATTGGCTGGTCGGAGCATGCGCTTTGGCCCCTCCGACTCAGCCACCCAGACCGGATTACATAAAAAAAAAATCTGTGCCAAAAGCCTAGATACAAAGACATTAACTTAATCTCTTTGCCTAGATATTAAATTTTCATATCCTTACCTTGAGAAATCATGGATTCCCCATATAAAAACTTTCACCCCTATTTCACCCCTTATTTTTAGGTTTCCGTATCCCTGTACGGAAGCCTATTACTAAGCCTCCGCAGTCTGTCTGTCCGTCCGTCCGTCTGTCTGTCCGAGGGCTGTATCTCTTGAACCGTAATAGGTAGCCCGTTGAAATTTTCACAGAATATATGTTACTATGGCGGATATAACAACAAATAAGCGGAGCTAGGTACAACCAAAGAGTTTGTAAACTCTTTGGACCGGAGTAAAACCGCAAACAGGAAATTACAATCTTACACGTTCAACGCCACATGAAAAATCCAGTATTTCCGTTTGGGCCACGGGGCTCACCGCTCACCGGTGAGCCTTTCCTTACTGAACCATTCAGGGCATGGGGGTCACCGGTGAGCCGCGTGAGAGGTCCTACGTAAACGCTTCCTACAAGCCACAGAGCGCAGCTACAAAGCCAATATGGAAGTGAGCCGCGTGGCCTTGTAGTCGAAGCGGACGGCGTGGTTTTCAAATCCAATAGAAACTTGTAGTTTTTTATTAAGTTTATTGTAACGATGCTAGGGCTGCTCTTAACGATAAGGTAGAAAATAATATTTTTATTAATAGAATTAATAAAACCAGAAAATAATAAGAAAATATTCGTCAAAATAAAAATGAACATCAAATTTGCTTCATTACCAAATAAGAAGACATTATTTATTACGAAAATAATTTATGAAATTGAACAAAAGAAAATATTTATGAAATTTAACAATCACAACATTATGACACTTCATTATTTAAAATAATCAATCATCTTAAACCTTTGGCTCTCAACCATAAACAATAAAGAATTATCCGTGAGTCTTGTTAAAACAAGGCAAACAAAGGAATGGTTTAGTTGGGCTGCTTTGGCAATAAGTGGATACTTTTTTCGACTTGGTTTTAGCCTGTTTGCTACCCATTATTGGTACGTTCTTTGCATAACATTGGTGACATGTTCTTCTCACGTTTCTGGCCAATCCCTCTTTCCTTTCCAGAGTGTGTCATTCTCTTCCGTCTTTCTATACGCATTTCATCGTCGCTATCCTCACTCTCCGACAAAAGAATTCGAAGCATCTTCTTTTCGTTGGTTGAACTACGTCTTCATAGAATCTATTCCGAAACTACGGTCCAGAAGATCTATCTCGATGTTTTCTAACTGCGTTAGCGCTTTTTGTGTTAACTCGAAATCTTCAAAATAATCCATTTTTGGCGAGAAAAGCGTAAAACATCCTCAATTGTCGACGCAGCCGGACCGGGATTGATCGCTGCGTCCGCGGCGCGCGCGCAAGGGGTGAGCCGCGGCGTGACCCCGCGGCCCCAGCCAACAGAAAATTACAAATCCTTCATAGGAGGCCACACGATCCACCCGTGAGCCTTTTGCTATATCTCGAAAATTTTACGGTAAAAGTCGCAAATTTTTATTTTCCTTACAAATTACCGCATTTTATAAACTTTGTGATGAAAATCTCAAGTTGATGAAAATTACGGATATAATGAGTTTGGCTTGGCCCGAACGGAAAAGTACGCTAGGCCCACCGGTGGGTCGTATGGCGTTCAACGTGTTAAATGTGGGCTGATTTTGAAAATTCTTTTTTTGTTTGGTAGGTCATACTTCAGAGTAGGTCATACTGAATCAATTTCGATAAAATTTAAATGGGAGCACCATTTAAATTTTATCGAAATTGATTCAGCGGTTTATGAAAAATCAACAAAATACTATTGGTGTGTGGTTACCTTCAGCAAAACTTTTGTGATGTGGACTTTTTCAGCAATTTGCAGTTTGACACATGGCGAATAATTCTGTACCACTTCAACCGATTTCGATTATTCGATTTCGATTATTGTTTTTTATGTAATATTACTAAAAAGAATGAAATAAAAACTGTTTTAAAAAATATAAAACCGACTTAAAAAAAAAATTAACTAGAACTAAAAAGTATTAAATAAGTACCTAATATTTTGAAATTTTCTCTGTCATTGTATTGAAATACATGAATCGATATTGTCATTCATATTCGGACCCTTGTTTCATGAATATTCTAAATTTGAAATCTTTTCATCGAGCTGGTCTGATGATGGAGACGGAAGGTGGCCATAGGAACTCCTAAACTACACACGATAAACCCATCGTGTTTGGGCTCGTTGCATTTGTCTTCACGAGCAATTTACTTTAGACCTAGGAGATTCTCAATTCGACGGTATGTTTTCTTTTTTTGGATGTTTGTTACGCGATTACTCCGTCAATTATTGTGGGCCGATTTTGAAAATTCTTTTTTTTGTTTAAAAGGGGATAACCATGAGGTGGTTCCATTTTAATTTGGTCGAGATCAGATTGGAAAGCGAGGCGGAATCGCTCGACCTTTGGCCTCGCGATTCCGCCGAGTACATTAATAGCAAAAAAATTACAAAAAAAAAACTGTGAAATAAAAAACTATTTAAAAAAATATATAAAAAAGGCCTTCAGAAATGTATGAAATAAAAAAAATCGAACCCTAGAGTTGAAGGCGGTGCTAAAGCAAGCAAAAATGATACATGAAAGAAAACATGCGTGGATGATATCCTTTGTGATTTGTGTAGCCTTCTTTAGCGCCGCCGCCGCCTTCAACTCTAGGGTTCGATTTTTTTTAATTTCATAAATTTTTTAAGGCAGTTTTCATTTTTTTTTTACATACAATGCTGACATTATTAGAATGAAGAGTGACGAGTATTTGTTTAACTGTTCAACTAAATAAATACGATCTATCCACAGAGCACGGAATACCGCACGCGCGCGCGCGGGGGTATTCCGTGCTCTGTGGATCTATCTATTAAAAGCGCACAAACACGAAATTACAATCATAATAATATTTTGTTCCGTATACCAAATTATTTTCAAAACATTTTTTTATTTTATTTAATTTGATAAGAAGTTTTAGTTTAATTGTAAATTGTCATATTTTTATTATTCAAATATATTTACCTAATAAAAATTTAGGAATTCACATAAATAATGTTCTTTATAAATAAAAATGAAAGCGCCATCTTTTGTCTAGTAGCAGTAATTCTACAGCCTAGTGACAATTAAAGGTACCTACATACATGTTGTATTTCAACTAGATAGCGCCCTTAGTAAAGAAGTATTAACAAACATTAACGCCACCTGTTTGTTTTACGACAACATCAAGAAAAATTATTACCGCCCCCTGTTGGTTTTACGATTTACAACGTTACCAAATTTTTTATATGGAGTGGTCTATCTGTCCCGACAGGGTTATAAAATCAATGATAGTAACACATATTCTGTGAAAATTTCAACGGGCTGTTACGGTTCAAGAGATACAGCCCTCGGACAGACGGACGGACGGACGGACAGACAGACAGCGGAGGCTTAGTAATACCTAATTAGTAGACGTGAAGCAGTAGCCTATTAAAGCCGAAGGTATGGAACTTTTTCTATGGAGTGATTTATCTGTTACGAAGTAACTATTTAGTAATCTGTGGTATGTGTACGAGCCCTAACAGCAATGCTCACCGGCCATGCTAGTGAACGGTGTGTCCGGGCCGAGCGCCTGCGAGAGCCCCATCGCGATGGCCGTCTTGCCGGTGCCCGGCTGTCCCGCCAGCAGCACCGCCCGCCCCGCGATTTTGCCTGCAGCACACACACACACACACCCTCACACACAACACTCAGCACAGCGGCACCACACTCACAACTCCTATGCTTTTACAATGCCAAAAATATAATATGTCCCGATAGTCATATCAAAAATTTTGGGAGGGTTACATACACACTCAAATAAACATGTTACGCAAAAAAAAAACAATGTTTTTAGCATTACTTTTCGGAAAATTTAACAAAACATGTTTGCTACCTAATCATTAACCTGTATGTAACAGTAGGTAACTTGCATTGTACGGGGTCAATGACCGTACTATGTTCAAACGCAGAACAGCTGTTTGTTGTAAGTAAATCACAAGGTCACTATGATTGGTTTTTAAAGCTACTTATTTGATTTGATTTTTTTGTTAGGAGAAAAAATTATCCTATAAACATACCTATGTTTTTTTTGAGTAGTGTTTTTTGGGTGCGTATGTAACCCTCCCGAAGTTAATGACATGACGAAACACCTTATATAAGGTGTTGTTTAATGAATGAAATATTGTATACCGAAGTGTTGTCCAGTCAGAATAGTGACAGTGACAGTTCAGAAGTAAGGTTATGTACAGGATGTTGTAATGGCCACTACAATTTAGGAAATTATTATTGGGATCAATGGTAACATATCGATATCACACACGCTGAATACCAACAATCTGTGTAAGCAGAGTAATCGGTGTTGTGCTGCAACAACTCTGGTAAATTACAGCACAACACCGACCCCACCAGATTTCGCAAAGTATTCGAACAATATTCAATCGATCAAACAGCAAGTAAGGCACAAAGACCCACCTCATGCATGACTCGGTGGAAGTACCGTGCCGAGGTGAGAGGTGGCGATCCTGTCGCCGTTTAGCACGGCATCTTGTCCTTGTCCCTTAGTCGCCTTTTTAAGTACCGTGTGGGGCCGGTACTTAAAAGTACCGGCCCCGGGCGGTCGGTCGCGCCAGCTTCTGCCCGACCATGCCCTGCGACACGGCCTGCGGCTCCAGCGAGTCGTCCGGCCCCAGCCCGCAGATGTACAATGATAGTTATAGTGCAGGTAGACATACCGTCGCGTATCATCTGCAGCACGATGCCGGCCGCCTTGCGCGCCAGCTTCTGCCCGACCATGCCCTGCGACACGGCCCGCGGCTCCAGCGAGTCGTCCGGCCCCAGCCCGCGGATGTGCGATGATAGTTATAGTGCAGGTAGACGTACCGTCGCGTATCATCTGCAGCACGATGTCGGCCGCCTTGCGCGCAAGCTTCTGCCCGACCATGCCCTGCGACACGGCCCCCAGCTCCAGCGAGTCGTCCGGCGCCAGCCCGCGGATGTGCGATGATAGTTATAGTGCAGGTAGACGTACCGTCGCGTATCATCTGCAGCACGATGCCGGCCGCCTTGCGCGCCAGCTTCTGCCCGACCATGCCCTGCGACACGGCCCGCGGCTCCAGCGAGTCGTCCAGCCCCAGCCCGCGGATGTGCGAGTGCGCGCCGATGCGCTCGATGCGCGTGATCGAGCGCACCTCGGTCACTTGCGACGCCGCCAGTGACTGTGCGTGAACAAATCTTGTCAGAGCTGATAGCTCGATTCTGCTACGCATTGCTACAGTCTTGGAACAGTCTCCCTAGTGAAGTTGTAAATGCTGTCTCCATGAATAATTTTAAAAACAAACTGGACAATCATATAATTTTTTTTTAAATAGATTATATATATACATACATACAAACATACATACATACATAGCGTCACGCCTGTTTCCCGGTGGGGTAGGCAGAGACAACGGATCTCCGCGCGCCGCGATCCTGACACACCTCTGCCGCCTCTTCTACTCCCATAATGTTCTTCATGCATGCTCGTCGGTTACGGATACTACGCACTTGCCCCTTTTCGAGCACATGCCCGATCTGGTCCAGGTAAGTGCGTCTAGGGCGACCCTTCCCGACTCTTCCACTCACATTTGCTTCATAAATTTCTTTCGTTAGTCTCCAGCTATCATCCATTCTTCCAACATGACCGAACCACCGAAGCATCCCTTTCTCAATCCTTGTCATGCTATATCTTCTTTCAGCCCACAGCGCTCTCGCACTACACTATTTCTCAATCTATCTTTCATTGTAACTCCACACATACTCCTCAACGCGCGCATTTCCACAGCATCTGACGCACCGGGTCGTAAGGGCCTGGAACAAATTATCTGAGGACACCGTCAGCGCCCTCTCGGTTAATTCTTTAAAAAACCAATTAGACAAAAAAAAAACTAAACAAAAAACAAACTAACAAAAATACTTAAAAACAATACAAGTGCACTCATAAATTAAAAAACAGAATACACGCACCAGCTGTCAGCTGTCAGTGTTTAAACTAAATAAATAAATAAATAAATAAATATATAAATAAAATTAATGATATAGGCGCGTCAGCTAAAAGCTTGTTAGTCTATTATTATTATAATAATAAAATTGTTGTTTTCCATTGTCAAAAGTTTGTATGGGTGTTCGTACGACTGTTTCCAAAGTTAAAAATGTATATTTTAGAAAGGCAGCTTTAGATGATATAATATGTCTAAATCCATTTTATCCATGATATAATATGTTAATATTATATAATATTTATCCATATTATTATATTATTATATTATTATATAATATTTATCCATGATATAATATGTCTAAATTCATTGTTAGAATTGTTTTTATTTATATACATATTGTTACATAGAAAATTACTTGCTGCTTCACCATGACGCTTTCAACATAGAAATGTCAGTCAACGGGATTCATATACGTTTTCTGGTACAAGTTTTTTTATTTTTTTTTTATTGAAACTGACACGGTTGGCTACATCACCTACAACATCCGTGATGTCAGCCCATAACACTAGGTGAACTAGTGCCATTCAGTGCTTCCCTTGGGTTGTGCCGGCTACACTGAACTGGACGGAAAACACAAACTATTTACATAGCCATTTCAACCGACGTTTCATTCAGTGCGGTGGTACCAACCCGGGCGGGTTGAACCCTACCACCTAGTAAGGTAAGAAGGGAGTACTGTGTGGGGTCGGTACTTTATAAGAATAGTCCCACTGCATCTCTCCCCGTGCATGTCGTAAAAGGCGACTAAGGGATAAGCGGCCTGCAGACACCCCGGTCGACTTGTAGCTTTCATGGAAGACATTGGCTGGCTGGGGTAGCTGGAGACTGCGGGGTTTTGCACGAAGGTCCCCAACCAAGCGGGATTAGTTTGCAGGCTTAGAGCCAACCCCAAACCAAAAAAAAAAACAACAACAACAAGGTAAGAAGGGAAGGGAGCTACAGTTTTACGTGGAATCCGAACCACGGTCAGGCTCCCAACTTTCGAGCGGTCACCCATCCAAGTACTGACCGCGCCCAGCGTTGCCTAACAATCAATAGCAACAGTCGACTGTCTGCACCACTGAGCTATCGAGGCTGACATATAGAAGTATATACATATATCAATTCATATTAATGTTGTATAATTCCGTATATCAATTCATATTAATGTTGTATAATCTGTACCGTGTGGGGCCGGTACTTTAAAAGAATAGCCCCACTGCATCTCTCCCCGTGTGTGTCGTAAAAGGTGACTAAGGGATATGAATCCCTTCTTATATCACTAGGTGGTAGGGTTCAACCCGCCCGGGTTGGTACCACCGCACTGAATGAAAGGTCGGTCGAAACGGCTATGTAAATAGTTTGTGTTTTCCGTCCAGTTCAGTGTAGCCGGCACGACCGAAGGGAAGCACTGACGTGGCACCAAGTTCACCCGGTGTTATGGGCTGACATCACGGATGTTGTAGGTGATGTAGCCAACCGTGTCAGTTTCCATAAAAAAAAAAAAAAAAAAAAAAAATAATTTGTTGAAATACAAATACAACTATACACTACATACATACATACATAACACACGCTGTATCCCGACAATCAGGGTAAGCAGAGTAATCCGTATACCGGTACCGTGTGGGGCCGGTACTTTAAAAGAATAGCCCCACTGCATCTCTCCCCGTGCATGTCGTAAAAGTCGACTAAGGGATATGACTCCCTTCTTATATTACTAGGTGGTAGGGACTACTACCCGGGTTGCTACCACCGCACTGAATGAAAGGTCGGTCGAAACGGCTATGTAAATAGTTTGTGTTTTCCGTCCAGTTCAGTGTAGCCGGCACGACCGAAGGCAAGCACTGACGTGGCACCAAGTTCACCCGGTGTTATGGGCTGACATCACGGATGTTGTAGGTGATGTAGCCAACCGTGTCAGTTTCAATAAAAAAAAAATAAAATAAAAAATATCGGTGTTGTGCTATAAGGACTCTGGTAAATTACAGCACAACACCGACCACCACGTTTAGCACAGTATACGGACAAGAAAACTATCAAGCAGCAAGTAAGGCACGAAGAACCCACCTGCTGCATCACTAGGTGGAAGGACTGCACCAAGGTGAGAAGTGGCTAGCCTGTCGCCCTTTAGCGCAGTATCTTGTCCTTATCCCTTAGTCGTCTCTTACGACATGCACGGGGAGAGATGCAGTGGGGCTATTCTTTTTAAGTACCGGCACCACACGGTACTATACACTAATACACTAATACACAAAAACTAATCTAAAATTAATATTTAGAAAACCTAAAAAAAAAAAATTCTGAAAAGTCCGCCGAAGCCCCGTCTCTGCCGACGCCAAGTGTACCCAGTACGCTCGCCGCGTTACCCCTCTGAATCTCAGTAATAATAATCTCTGAAATATACATCAAGCTCTATCACAATCGGTTTAAAAGCAGAACCCTCGACGATACTTTCTCACCAACATAGTAGAATCATAGAACAGTCTGCCCGCAGTAAAGTTGTAAATGCTGTCTCGGTGAATAATTTTAAAAACAAATTGGACAATCATAAAAAAAAAATAAAAAAAATTTTAAAAAGAAAATAAATTAATAAAGAAAAACAAAAAATATATATATAATATTAACTAAATAAGTGTTGTGATATAGGCGCATCAGCCAATAGCTGTTAGCCTATTAATAATAATATTAATAGGCTAACAGCCTGGGACGAACAAACCGAGCTTCCGCCACGCGCGGACTCTTCTCCAGCGGCGCAGCGACCCGCACGGTTGGAGGCACCGTGCCGGCATTACCACCGCCGCCGCTCGGTGTCCCCGGTACTCCACCAGCTCGACATGCCTGGCGACAGAAGCGGCTGCAGACCACCCGGGACGCGACGCGTGTGATGGAGAGCAGGCTATGCGGCGAAGGCCGGCCGCCGCTGCGCTCGACTTCGACGCCGCCGCCGTCACCGCTCGCCCGCAGCAGCACTGCCTCCGCCCACCGCGTCGCCCGGCCTCCCCGCGACCGGGTCGTCCAATACGAGAGCCGCCATTCTTCTCGCACCACTACACGCACACCCTACCACCCAGCTCCACGCCGTCAGTGCATTTCATCGACGACTAAGATGGAGTGTTGACGTCGGCGGAGCCACAAGAACTACGGTGAGGGCGGCGTCCACCACCGGCCAGCTTGGGGCCATCGGGACCTAGCGTCCCGTCTAGTGCCCCCGCTACCGGTGGTGTAGTGCACCCATGAGGCGACGCGCGCGCGAAGATGACGACGTTTAACAGACCTGCGCGACGACGTCGCCGTGCAGTCCGGCGGATACGGAGCTCTCCGAGATGGGGGTGGTGGTGGCCTACGTGTCTAGTACCACCACCTATCGCTCGTAGCTTGCCTCGCGTCGTCCCGGAGAGCTCCGTAGCCACGGCCTGCACCCGCCGGCGTGCTTGGAGGCTTGTCTCCCGCCGCCGGCGGTATTACCGTATTTAATTTTTATATTAATTTTGTGTATTTTTATTACTTTTTTGTATAATATATATAACCCTTTAAAATTTAAAAAAAAAAGTATTAGTAAAATTTTCAATATGTGAAATAAAGAATATTAATAATACATTATTACACGGAGATCTAATTGAAACTTTCAAAATGTTGAAAGATTACTACAACGTACTGTCAGTCTGCAATAAATGTACTCAATGAACACTAACTAACGCCTACGCTCGTTAGGCGTTGACACTGAACTGTATCAGAACCAACACTAATCCCAGGAAGCAATTCTCAACACATAAATAAACTCCCGGAAGAAGCTATCAGCTCTCCCTCAAGGAAGGTGTGGATCTAAGCTTGCGATGGCTTCACCGAACATATCCGGGCCCATCGGCAGTAGAGGAGGGTATTAATCAAGGTCGGGACTAGCGAGTGGCCACTCTAAATTTCCCGCGCATGCTTCACGTTTCGGCTCGCTTCAAGCCCTCGTCAGCTAGTCTGCGTTGACTAGGACGCGGGGAAACCACCAGTCCCGCTCCCGACCTCCCTCTCTCTACCTATCCATATTCTGTAAGATGCTTCCAGTGACGTTTTCGAAGCTCTCTCCATATATGAGCTTAGCGTCGATCTTGGGAGCCCTAGATTCTTGAAGAGACTGTAGAGCGACTTCGCTGGTAGTCCTCTTGCTCCGACTTCCGACTGACCGAAGAGATCAGTCTTGAATCCGTTTCTCACAATCCGGTCTACTAAGTTGCAGTACTTGTTAAGTTTGATGTTGTGGTCCTTCTGTATGTTACTTTCCCATGGAACTGGAAGTTCAACAAGTACTACATGCTTTGTCGCTTTTGAGAATATGAGTATATCCGGTCTTAATGCTGTGGTACAGATTTCCGAAGGCATTTGGTAATGCTTCTCGTGTGTGTCCATCAACAATTCCCAATCCTTTGCTGCTCCCAAAATTGAAGAAGGTTTAGTCCTATCTTCGGGCAGCTTATTGGCTCCAGGTTTCACAAAGTTGACCTTCTGGAAGCCGCTACTGGTTTGCCCTTTCCTGGTCCGTGCAATTGACAGGTTGATGGCCTCTCTGATGATTTGGAGGACATTATCATGACGGTAGGAATACTGGCCTCGCTCAAGTAGTATTTTGCATCCGCATAACAAATGTTTGGCCGTGCCTACGAACTCCTTACATGACGGGCATAGTCTATTTGTAGATTTCCCCATCTAACTAGGTTACTCGGGTCGGGGAGAGTAAGCTGGAATGCATTTAAGTAGAACTTAAGCAGCTCAGGGGACCAGTTGTATATTATGGATTTCCACTTCAATGCAGGAGGGATGCAGAAGTCGCCCACTGTTAGCCAATCATTCTGCCTTTCTAGTTTATTAATAGTTTCAAAAACCATATCGACATAATAAACAAATATAAAAAAAAAATTATAAAA
This sequence comes from Nematopogon swammerdamellus, assembly GCA_946902875.1. Taxonomy (NCBI): domain Eukaryota; kingdom Metazoa; phylum Arthropoda; class Insecta; order Lepidoptera; family Adelidae; genus Nematopogon; species Nematopogon swammerdamellus. The sequence continues at coordinate 1,598,093 of OX336352.1, read as the reverse complement.
AAAACTATATCAATAATCATGTAAACGCATCAGCTTTAAGCTGCTAGTGTTTAAATGGGTGTGGCTTTGAAGAGGGGCCCTTTGATCACAAATTACCAGTAAGCTTATTGAGTAGGCCAAGATAATAGATGAATTATAGTGAAAGAATTGTTTGTCGGAAATGCGTACTTTTGGAGAAAAAAAAAAATTTGAAACAAATATTTTTCATACAAATAAATTTTTGATTTTTAATAATTTTTTTTTAATGCACCAAAACATTTATTTTGAATACGAATTTATGCAAAAACGACATGCGCCGCCTCAACATTAGGTTAGGATTCTATAAATTAACCCTGGTTATTTTTTTTTCACCCACACCACTTCCCTTGTTCATTTATATTCAAAACCAATGTTGGTGCCATAAAAATTTTTTTTTAATTTTGTATGAAAAATTTATTTTGTATGGGAAATTTTTTTTTTCTCCGAAACTACACATTTCCGGCAAACAATTCTTTCACTATAATTCATCTATTATCTTGGCCTACTCAATAAGCTTACTGGCAATTTGTGATCAAAGGCCCCCTCTTCAAAGCCACAACCGTTTAAATATATATAGAATTCTTAAATTAAGTAGAATTCTTAATTAGCCGTTATTTGCCACCTGTTGGTGTGCTAGTGAATCTTTCTGTTTCTTCGTCGCGAAGCGATGTAGGTTATTATCGATCTTTATCATTCAGTTGTGGAATAGGTGTCGCTATCACCACAAATAAATAAAATAAATAAATATAGGGATGGTTCTCTGAACATTTAGAGGTTATGTCAGGGAAACGGCTGTAAAACCACATTGTGAATAAATACATTATGTTAGTACAGTAAGTACTCACGGCCATGTTTGTGTATCAATGCGGCTTTCGAGGAAAATTCGATGGAAACAAGTACGTAGCGAAAATTGACAAGACCGGCGAGTTATCGATCAAACAATATAGAAACAACAGAACATGAGAACACACACATTGTGATTGTGACAACTGACAAGACAATGAATGACAAAGAGACATTGACTTGACAGCTAGCCTGGTTGTTGTTGTTGTTATTGTTTTCGCCATAAATTGGCAGGCAAGATAATTTCTTTACCGGTACCGTGTGGGGCCGGTACTTTAAAAGAATAGCCCCACTGCATCTCTCCCCGTGTATGTCGTAAAAGGTGACTAAGGGATATGACTCCCTTCTTATATTACTAGGTGGTAGGGTTTAACCCGCCCGGGTTGGTACCCCGCACTGAATGAAAGGTCGGTCAAAATGGCTATGTAAATAGTTTGCGTTTTCCTTTCAGTTCAGTGTAGCCGGCACGACCGAAGGGAAGCACTGACGTGGCACCAAGTTCACCCGGTGTTATGGGCTGACATAACGGATGTTGTATGGTATGGTAGGTGTATCCACAAAAAAAAAACAAATTTGACCATACAGCCAATTCAATGCCAAAGCCAATGCACTGTGTGTATTTTTCCAATTGTATTTTATTTCTTAATATGTATAAATGGCTGGGTAGTTGCATGTATTTGAAAGAATTCTCTCGAAAGACGTAGGGATCGTTTCGGGATATTTTTAATTTTCCATAATCTTGTCTATCATGCACATGCATGATTCATCAATTCATCATGATAGATAAGTAATCTTTGGATTGTGAAAGCGCGGTCCGTCCGCCACGCCACCTGACAGACATTCCTGCTCCTTTTGTGCTCACTACGACAGACTTCGGCTCGAAGGAACAAGGAAGAGTGTTTAGGCGGCGCATGTCGTTTTTGTTGCGTTTCGTCAGGCCTCACGCACTCTATGTACTTGCGCGTGATAACTACCGACCGGCCGGCGCTCCGCTGAATTTCAATGGGCTGCCCAAAGAATACAAACATCCGAAGAATATAAACAGGCGAAGCTGCAAAGCAATAATCACTTTACACTCGATCGTTATGGTACATTTTCGAACGCTCCGATTGGCGACGTGAAGCAGTAGGCTATTAGGGGGACCAAATTCGCTGTACCATCCCATCACACAACTTGTCACACAACCGAAATCATAATTTGTCACAAAACCGTCACACAACCGACACTATTAAGGTGTGTTCACTAGCAAGAAAAATAAAGGTTAAAGTAAGATGTTTTCCAGGAAATTCCTAATCGGTTCAGTTTCATGCCAGGAACAAAAGGTCTTCCAAAACATAGATCTCTTTCATTCAGAAATTGTGAAAAACATCGATTTTATTTCTTTTTGTATGGAATCGAAAGAATTTGTTTTTTTAACAACTTACGCGTGTTACATTATAATGGTCAGGAATACTTTTTTGTTAATGTTATGAAACTGAACGATTAGGCTATAAAAATCAACCAACTATTTTTTTTAAATACCTACATTTGAAAAATTAATTAACATAAAAAAGGCCAAGGTCATAAACATTTTATATAGGTTCTCCCTATATGATACAGAACAGAACCCCCCTGTATAATAGCTAACATTATTTTATCGAATTTTTTAAAACAAAAATATTTTCACATTGAACCCCTAAAAATTTATTTTGAACAAAATCATTTCATTGGTTCAGGAGGAAGGTCGGAGGATGCACATTGCACACGCACACACACACATTTTTTCAAAAGTATTTTTTAACATTAGGGAATAACATAGGAACACTGCAAATAAGTTGAAAATTGAAATCTCAAATTCTAAATTCGAAAAAATCAAAATCACATTACTTTATTCCTTACGCCTCTCGAAAGTAAGAAAGAAAATGACTGCAGTTATTTCATCAGTTATACCAACTAAATAAATACTTTGCTAGTGTGAAGTTACCCTAATCAATCTTGGCCTGTGTGACGTCACAGAACTAAATCAATGTCGTGACACAACCGTCACACAACCTATCAAAAAACTAGAAAATTTAACATACAAATAATTATTTCTCTGAATGTAAACGAAATTTAAGCCAATAATTACATTATTTTGAAACAATTGTATGACTAGTTATAGCAATATTTCAACACTTAATCTGTCAAAGGACCCTTTATATTTATTTGATGATACATTCCGAAACCCACATACTGATTTCAACTTCTTCCGAAAAAAAAGGTGCTGGCGCCACAGAATACCTGTTTGACATTAGGAGAAGGGTTGCCGTATGCGAAAAACACAAAAGCGCATTGAAAATGTATTTATTAGTGCTAAAATTCAGTGACACAACCCAATTGTCACACAACCGACGAAAAGGGCGGACATGACTTTAAAATATTTTTTGACCACAAATATCATAAAAGCATTAATATTTATTTATATTTTCTACCTTAACATTAAAGCCATAAGAACATATTCTTGTATATGGTCTTGATGTAATGGTCACTGAAAATATCATAAATACATCAAGCTGATATGGCGAAGGGCGGACATACTGTTTTTGTATGGGGAGTGAACTTCACTTCATTCATAAAGTATAATAAAAATTATTGGAATACGTCTTACAATTATTCATATAATGGGAAAACGAGACCGATAAGTTAGCATTTTCTTTTTGGTATAAGAAATAAAAAAATGAAATTTTAAATATTTTTTATTTGGTCGTAAAGGTAGCGGACACGCTTTTTCGTCGGAAAGTACAACGAATTTGGTCCCCACCCACATAGGTAATACATACTTTTGAGAAATAATGTCGTATGCGGTTGTTCAGCACATTATCTACCTATATAATATCTAAGATAATTACGGCATTTAATTTCTTTCTTTGAATCCCTTTTACAATGCAGCCTTACAAGGTGGCGCCGCCGCCGATCGGTTAGTTATCGGCGATCATATTCAAATTCAAAATATTTTATTCAAAAAAATAAGAACAAAAAGTATAAAAGATTATGTAGGTATACGAAATAAAATAAGATAATAGAATAAAAATAAATTATAAAACTTTAAGTCTTTAAGTTTTATAATTTATTTTTATTTTTGATAATTTTTAATTTATGTTTAGTGAATGGGTATTCAGGCTCAGCTTACGTCTCCCCATAACCGGGAAGACACTGATTTTAAGCCTGACCGCTAAAGATAAATAAACATTAATATTAATCGCGAAGAGCATAGGTACTGTCTTATCTAACTTTGTACCGTGTGGAGCCGGTACTTTAAATAGCTCCACTGCATCTCTCCCCGTGTATGTCGTAAAAGGCGACTAAGGGATATGACTCCCTTCTTATATTACTAGGTGGTAGGGTTTAACCCGCCCGGGTTGGTACCACCGCACTGTATGAGAGGTCGATCGAAACGGCTATGTAAATAGTTAGTGTTTTCCGTCCAGTTCAGTGTAGCCGGCACGACCGAAGGGAAGCACTGACGTGGCACCAAGTTCACTCGGCGTTATGGGCTGACATCACGGATGTTGTGGTGTTGTAGCCAACCATGTCTCCATAAAAAAAAAATAACTAAGACATAGGTACTAGCTAAAAAGCACACAATGAAAATCCTTTTTCAAAAAGAAGTTTTTATTAAAGCTTACATACTAAAACTAATAAAATAAGGATAGGTTTTCGTTAAGACAAATGACAAATGCTTACTCGAGTGGACATATCTACTTACACATAGATATTTTATATTACCTACTAGATCCTTATATACCTACCTACCTAATATACTTCCTAACTAGCTTTATAGTTAAAAATTACTTAATATTTTATGTTTAATTTTTTGTTTTCAAACAACTTGTCGCGCGAATTGTAAAGAAAATACATAGTTACTTCGACTACTAATTGCTTATCAACCAATCACTGTGTCCAATGAAATTAATTGGTAGGTACCTACAACTTTTATAAACATTATTACTGCCATAATTTTAGTTTGTCGCTCCACTGCCCGCACATGTTCTTGTTGTTTATTGTTTGCTGCATCCGTTTGTGCGTGATTAAGTATCTTGGACCTCTCTGATGAATTGAGTAGGTAGGTACCGTACTGATAGAATAGTTGGAGTTGTATCAATCTTTGTCCACAAATTCCACAATAGTATAAACCACAACTGCCTTGAGAGTAAATATCATGTTGGGAATAATTATTTATGGATACACATTCAAAATTGTTCACTTGACAATGTGTAGTGTACAGGCCCGGCCATAACAAGATGTTCACTTGGCAATGTGTAGTGTACAGGCCCGGCCATAACAAGATGTTCACTTGGCAATGTGTAGTGTACAGGCCCGGCCATAACAAGATGTTCACTTGGCAATGTGTAGTGTACAGGCCCGGCCATAACAAGATGTTCACTTGGCAATGTGTAGTGTACAGGCCCGGCCATAACAAGATGTTCACTTGGCAATGTGTAGTGTACAGGCCCGGCCATAACAAGATGTTCACTTGGCAATGTGTAGTGTACAGGCCCGGCCATAACAAGATGTTCACTTGGCAATGTGTAGTGTACAGGCCCGGCCATAACAAGATGTTCACTTGGCAATGTGTAGTGTACAGGCCCGGCCATAACAAGATGTTCACTTGGCAATGTGTAGTGTGCAGGCCCGGCCAGAACAAGATGTTCACTTGGCAATGTGTAGTGTACAGGCCCGGCCATAACAAGATGTTCACTTGGCAATGTGTAGTGTACATGCCCGGCCATAACAAGATGTTCACTTGGCAATGTGTAGTGTACAGGCCCGGCCATAACAAGATGTTCACTTGGCAATGTGTAGTGTACAGGCCCGGCCATAACAAGATGTTCACTTGGCAATGTGTAGTGTACAGGCCCGGCCATAACAAGATGTTCACTTGGCAATGTGTAGTGTACAGGCCCGGCCATAACAAGATGTTCACTTGGCAATCTGTAGTGTACAGGCCCGGCCATAACAAGATGTTCACTTGGCAATGTGTAGTGTACAGGCCCGGCCATAACAAGATGTTCACTTGGCAATGTGTAGTGTACAGGCCCGGCCATAACAAGATGTTCACTTGGCAATGTGTAGTGTACAGGCCCGGCCACAACAAGATGTTTTTACAAGAGATAGGTAGTACTACAGCTGCAAACTAAAAAACGCGCTATCTGCTTTGGTAATTTTAACATAGACCTAATTAGGCCGGATCGGTCCGCAGACGAATACATATCTACTATAGAATCGAACGGATATTCCATCCTCAATAAGATAGACGAACAATATTGCTCTCGCGAAACTAGCACCACTAAAACCACTTTTCACTTATGAATTACAGACACACCCATAACAGATCATAAACTAATAACTCTAGAAATAAAGAAAAAGATACAACTAACGAAAGGAAAGGTACAACATCAATCCACCGACTACACTGAACTACAAAAAAGAATATTGGAAAAACCTCTCGCGACTACCGCTCACCATTACAAAATATCGAAACCTACCTACAATCTAACATTTCAGCGAGTAAAATACAAACAATTCAAGTACAAAATTTGCCACGTGAAGATAGGATCAATAAAACCATTCTACAAGAAATTAAAATACAGTTTGGCGAAAATAAAAAAAAATATCCAATACTTAGTGATTTAAAAAAACATTTATCACACAAAGTATTAAAACAACATCACTAATTAAAAAAGAAACAAATAAATACTTCAACCACGAACATAAAAAATGTGAGAACTGCAAACAAATTTGGAAAATAATTACCTACATAAACAGTTAGGCCTGTTAGGCCTAGTTGAGCTGCGTTTAAATCCATAACTCGCTACATAGTATCTCGTCATGCACCATGACAGAGCCAATTGCGCCAACACGATATTTGTGTTGCACCAACACCAAACGTCAAGTTAAAGCGGATTTAAAAAAATAAAAGTTAAACGAGGTCGGACCCTCGTTTAGCTCAATAAATAGCCTTGAAAGCGAACTTACGAGTTTCTGCCTCTTTCATTCTAGTAGAAGTGAGGGAGTAGCGCAGAATAGAATACATACAGGCCTCTACGGTGCCGAGCACCTCAATGAGGTGCCGTAATTTTCGTGCCACGCCGGTCTGCCACCAGAAAGCCTTTCTAGTGCCTGCCTGCGGTGCCTTCGAACCTGCACATCCTGCTCCTTTCGTGCATACTTATCTTCTTTCGATATCTTTTACTTATCGGCAAGTGGTATGAGATGAGTGATGTTTTGGTGGTTTAAAAAAAAATAACAGGTTAATATATAGAAGATGCGTCGCGTAGCTTCACTTGGTTCGCTTCCGAGCCGAGTCAACCCGAGTGTTTCCGCAAGGGGTCAGGTTCGCAGGTTCGAAGGCACCGCAGGCACGAAAAAGGTTTTCAGGTGCCGTACCGAGTGCCACGCACCTCAATGAGGTTTCGCTCCGATCGTCATACAAAATAATTTACATGAAACATCACGCCAATCTCTTCTAACCTACGAACTACCTTCTAATCTAGCAAAACACACTCGTTCCTCGCTAAAAACCACGGAGAACCATTTTCTGGTTTGTTTCAAAGAAGTATTACGGTATCAGTGACAGCGCATGTTACTATAGTGCTATCTCCTTCTTATATGTGGTGATAGAGAAAATTGACGCTATGAACAGATGGGTCGGTTTTGCTCTCTGAGCTGTCCAACAAAGAATGAGGTCGCCAGTACGCAGAAAAATATTGGAATCAGAAGGAAGAACGCACCTATAAAGTTAAAGTTAAACGCGAGTTTAGTTAAATTAGTACATGGTGCAAGACGAGATACTATGTAAATATCTCGCTACATAGCATCTCGTCTTGCACCATGACATATTAGTACTAATTTAACTAAACTCGCGTTTAACTTTATAGGTGCGTTCTTTCTTCTGATTCCAATATTAAACCTATCCTGATACACCCTGTATTTGGCATGTTAAAAGTAACATACGTTATTTATTATTGATTTTAATATATACTTTTACCATTCGTATTAACATTTTACAAGTTTCTTTCAAAATTTGGCACCTTACCTGAACCATCACTAATAGTCGAACAACCAACCTTTGATGTGGGTCCGCGGGACTCGGTCGCAAAACGTAATACCAATTTTTGTCCGTCGCAGTCGCAACTTCAACACCAGTCGCAACATCAGCACTTTACCGTAATAAGGGTGCGGGACCCACCGGCCGTCCCCGAAACACTTAGATTATCAAAAATATTATGTAAGAACTTGGACTTGAAAGAACGGCTTAGAATTTTATTTGGACTACGCGTTGATGACTATTGCGATGACGTTGACTTGATGCGTTCTTTTGCGAGTGTCAGATAAAATGTGCGTATTTAAATGACCTTTTCGTGAGAAATTCTTATCGCATACGTCACAGCGATGTGGTTTTTCACCAGTGTGAGTTAACATGTGCGTATTTAAATTACCTATTCGAGAGAAATCCTTATTGCATATGTCACAGCGATGTGGTCTTTCATTAAAGTGAGTTAACATGAGCCTTCTTAAAGAATCTTTTAATAAGAAATTCTTATCGCATACGTCACACGATGTTGGCTTTCACCAGTGTGAGTTAACATGTGTTTATTTAAATGACCTTTTAGTGAGAAATTCTTATTGCATACGTCACAGCGATGTGGTTTTTCACAAGTGAATTAACATGTGCGTATTTAAATGACCTTTTCGTGAGAAATTCTTATCGCATACGTCACAGCGATGTGGTCTTTCACCAGTGAATTAACATATGCGTATTTAAATGACCTTTTCGTGAGAAATTCTTATCGCATACGTCACAGCGATGTGGTTTTTCACCAGTGTGAGTTAACATGTGCGTATTTAAATTACCTTTTCGAGAGAAATCCTTATTGCATATGTCACAGCGATGTGGTATTTCATTGGAGTGAGTTAACAGGTGCTTTCTTAAACAATCTTTTAATAAGAAATTCTTATAGCATACGTCACAGCGATGTTGGCTTTCACCAGTGTGAGTTAACAAGTGTTTATTTAAAGGACCCTTTTGTGAGAAATTCTTATTGCATACGTCACAGCGATGTGGTTTTTCACCAGTGAATTAACATGTGCGTATTTAAATGATGTTTTAGTGAGAAATTCTTATTGCATACGTCACAGCGATGTGGTTTTTCACCAGTGTGAGTTAACATGTGCCTATTTAAATAACCTTTCTGAGAGAAATTCTTATCGCATACGTCACAGCGATGTTGGCTTTTACCAGTGTGAGTTAACATGTGCCTATTTAAATAACCTTTCTGAGAGAAATTCTTATCGCATACGTCACAGCGATGTTGGCTTTTACCAGTGTGAGTTAACATGTGCCTATTCAAATGACCTTTCTGAGAGAAATCCTTATTGCACACGTCACAACGATGCGTTCTTTTACCAGTGTGAGTTAACATGTGCGTATTTAAATGACCTTTTTGAGAGTAATCCTTATTGCATATGTCACAGCGATGTGGTATTTCATTAAAGTGGGTTAACATGTGCCTTCTTAAAGAAGATTTTAATAAGAAATTCTTATCGCATACGTCACAGCGATGTTGGCTTTTACCAGTGTGAGTTAACATGTGCCTATTTAACTGACCTTTCTGATAGAAATCCTTATTGCACACGTCACAACGATGCGTTCTTTTACCAGTGTGAGTTAACATGTGCCTATTTAAATCACCTTTTTGAGAGAAATCCTTATTGCACACGTCACAGCGATGTTGTTTTTCACCAGTGTGAGTTAACATGTGTCTATTTAAATCACCTTTTTGTGAGAAATCCTTATTGCATACGTCACAACGATGCAATCTTTTACCAGTGTGTGTTAACATGTGCCTTTTTAAAGTTCCTTTTCTTATGAAACCCTTATTGCATATTTCACAGCGATATGTTCCTTTACCAGTGTGAGTTAACATGTGCTTATTTAAATGACCTTTTTGAGAGAAATCCTTATTGCACACGTCACAACGATGCGTTCTTTTACCAGTGTGAGTTAACATGTGCGTATTTAAATGACCTTTTTGAGAGAAATCCTTATTGCATATGTCACAGCGATGTGGTCTTTCATTAAAGTGAGTTAACATGTGCCTTCTTAAAGAACATTGTAATAAGAAATTCTTATCGCATACGTCACAGCGATGTGGTTTTTCAACAACATGTGTGAACATGTGTCTTTTTAATTTAACGTTATCTATGAAACTCTTTTTGCATATTTCACAGCGATGCGTTCTTTTGCCAGTGTGGTCTAACATGTGCGTATTTAAATGACCTCTTAGTGAGAAATTCTTATTGCATACGTCACAGCGATGTGGTTTTCCACCAGTGCGAGTTAACATGTGTTTTTTTAAAGAGCCTTTTTCTGAAAAATTATTATTACATATGTTACAGGGATGTGTTCTTTCACTAGTGTGAGTTAGCGTGTCCATTTTAAAATTACCTTTTAATGAAAAATTCTTATTGCATATGTCACAGTAGCGTGCTCTTTCATCAGAGTGTGTTAAAATATGGCTTTCTAGAGCACTTTTTTGCATAAATTTCTTCTTGCATACATCACAATGATATGATTGCTCACCAGTGCTAGCTACCTCTAAACTCTTTCCTGAAAATTGCTTATTGCATACACCGCAGCGAAGTGGTCGTTCACCAGTGTGAGTGTGCGATTTTAAAGTGATTTTATCCAATACATTTGTGCTGTCACAGTTGCAACAATGTGTATTGCAAATATCGTAGCTCTCTTTACCTGTATGAATGAACAAGTGACTTTGATAATCAGATTCTAGTATAAACGTTTGGTTACAAACATTGCAAATATACTGAACTTCACACGTCCTTGTCACGTTAGGATTGTCTTGTTTGATAGTAACATTGCCCAGGCGATGTGATTCCATTCTGAAAATGTAACAAACAAGTTAATATGAAGACTCCTAGCGTCAATTTGTAACTATTCAGTTTACAATTAAATTAAGAAGAGGTGGGGTGAGAGGGTGAGAGAACATAACATCACCTGCATGCATGTCTCGAGCATGTCTCCCACCCCATGGGGTAGACAGAGAGAAGGGATCTTCACAAGGTACTTTCTTGAGACACTTCAGACGACTTGAAAATTTCTACTCAAGCTTATTTATTGTTTATCGTTTACTGAGCGAGCATTCATATCGCTGTAAAACTGCACTTGAACTTGTCACACTTATGTAAGTTATTATTATTCCTATGCTATCTATGTATGCATATACCTATTATTTATTGAACAACCATTTATATAAATTAGATGAAATATGCGAGCGTAATGCCTTGTGGCATTCTATTCTAACTAACCTTTGGGATGTGGAAGTACATGTAGGCATACAAGAATATTTTGTTGACTACAACTGAATACTACATACAGTAGAACCCGATTATCCGGACTAATTGAAACCAGCGCGGTAGTCGGGATTCTCGGAATGCGAAAACCAACAAACCACCAAAAACAAGTGAGCGCACGTTTCATATTGTTTTACGACAGACTGCAGGCGGGCGCTGGCGCACGGCGGGGCGGGAGGCACATGAACAGGCAGGCGTTGTCGGACCATGTCGTCTGTTTTCCCCCCTAGTCCGCCGCACTCTCACGAGAGTTTGCGCGCATAACAACTAAGATTTATCGACAACCTAGGATGCTTAGGGCTATAAATTAGAGTCCGGATAACCGGTGTCGTGGTGGCGGGCCTTGTAGTGCGCTCGTGCGCTGCACATCGCACCATGAGAAGTCATCATACATCATGAAGGCGTACTGTGTGGGGTCGGTACTTAATAAGAATAGTCCCACTGCATCTCTCCCCGTGCATGTCGTAAAAGGCGACTAAGGGATAAGCGGCCTGCAGACACCCCGGTCGACTTGTGGCTTTCATGTAAGACATAGGCTGGCTGGGGTAGCTGGAGACTGCGGGGTTTTGCACGAAGGTCCCCAACCGAGCGGGATTAGTTTGCAGGCCTAGAACCAACCCCAAACGGAAACAACAACAACATCATCAAGGCCATACCCCAAAATATCGCCCATATCGCTAGCTGCGCGCTATGACAGCTAGCGATGTGCGGAATTAGAAACGCACGCGGCTCTCCCATATGTACTGCATTGAGATGGACCTCGCGGGTGAAACAAAAGAATACATCATAGAAATAGTACAAGTATACTATATAGTATATAGTATAAGTATATAGTAAGTAGTATATAGTATATAGTATAGAAATAGTATATAGTATAAGATACATCATAGAAATAGTATGAGCCAACATGGAGGTCTGCGTGCGCCGCTCGAGCGGCAAACAAGGACACTTATAACGTGAATATTCACTCGTATGCCCCGTCGCGTGGTACACTCGATTGTGATCTTATTGCCTGTTGGTAGTATTGCGATCTGAGTGAAATTAGTTTTTTTAGATTCGCGATCTTAAAAAAACATTGGTACTTAAGGTCTGCAAAGGACAATGTCAGAATTTTCACTCAGTGGTTTTGAGGCGATCAATATTACGACATGATATAAAATTTAAGAATTTAATTTGCACAATTTTTGTACTATTTCAGTTTTACACGAGAAAGCTACAAAACATTTTAAATGGACTATAAACCCTGCCGTGGTAGCGGTAACTAATACGGAATCCTAAAAAGTCGTAATGGCAACATAGTTTGAATATTTGGTGACAGTCGTCAATCATGACATGACATATACAATTCCATTCTAGGCTGCGTTCCATAACGAGAAATCCTCTCGTTATGGAATGTGAAAAACAAAGAGATTTTCTCATGAGTGTCTCTTTGTAGTAAAGTCACCCATAGATGCCTTACTTCAAGGAGACACTCCTAAAGTAAAAAAATAAGCTCAAAATGAAAAAATCTATGTATCTTTTAAGTGCGGCCATCTAAATAAAACAACCGATGTGACTATAATAAATTCGGTTAAGGAATACTACCGTTTTAAAAATTTTTCCCCATAAGATATCTCAATCTATGTCAGGTAAAATGTTGTATGGGAACTTGCTTAGTAACATACGCTCGCACACCGGTCACTGAAGTCACCAGCCGCCACTGAGAACCGGTGTCCAGATAATCGGGGTTCTACTGTGAATACTTTAATACGCATATACAGGGTGTTTGGTAATTCGATACATTCCTTCTAAGGGGTCATTCTAGAGCTAATTTGCAACAAATTTGTCCCAATAAATAAACTATGGGTCGAAAATGAATAGATTTTGAGTTATTTAGGTTTTAATTTTTTTTTTTATTTCCTGTCTTGTTACCAAAAAATTATAATTTTAAAATAACTAATCCACTCTGGGTACATAATCAGCTATTTTCTAATAGCTGACGAATGAGAGACTACTTTAAAAAAATATGTGCGCTGAAAATATCCGTAATCTCAGAAATAAAAGGTCATAAATCATAGGTTATGCAAAAAAAACCACAAAATTTATTTAAATCGACGAGGATTACTAAAAAAAATTGTATGACACGTGGCATGCAAATTATGGGAATAACTTCATCATTTCATAAGCTTTCAGAAAAGGTACAAATGTTGTACACTTGCACACAAGTTACATTTTTTTTTCACATACCAAGTATCAGACTCGTGCTCAAAATGAACGAAAATGAAACGTCTGACACAGAGAGAACGTTTACTCGGGATGGGCCGTTTTGTCTCTCGCCAAAATTAGTAAATTAGTAATTAGTAAAACGAATTCCACGTTGTTGATTCCTTGTTGATTATTTTTGAGTTGTGCCTGCAGTAATAGCTGCTTTCACTCGTGAAGAATACGCTGATATTCTGTTTTGCTATGGATTTTGCGACGGCGGCGTTGACGTTGCGGCACGAAGGGACAACGCGCATCCTTACCCTGATCGTCGTATACCTAATGTAAGAGTGTTTTCTGGGACATACGGGCGCCTCCGAGAAATCGACAGTATTAACCGAAGGCAGGCAGATGCTGGCAGACCAGGTGTTAGTCCGCCTGAAGATGAGGAGGAAGTATTGGAGTTTTTCAGAAGAGATCCTACTAATTCAATTAGAGCTGCAGTCAGGCGCCTTGGATTAAGCCAGAGACCTGAAGTTTGAGTACCAACACGATGGGTCTAGCACCAGTGGTTCTCGAGTTATGACCAAAACAAAAGTTCACGTGACAGATGGATAGATCTCACCGAGACCTGAAGTTTGAGTACCAACACGACGGGTCTAGCACCAGTGGTTCTCGAGTTATGACCAATACAAAAGTTCACGTGACAGATGGATAGATCTCACCGACGTTTACCAACACGATAGGTCTAGCACCAGTGGTTCTCGAGTTATGACCAGAACAAAGTTCATGACGAAGTTTCTAGTTCTCACAGAAAACGGGATGGTACGGAACCCTCTTTACGCGAGGTCGATTCGAACTGGACCACTAAAAAAAAATCTCGGGGATATACGCTACCTACCAATATATAAAGTTTCGTACAAAAATCCTAAGCCTTCTAGTTCTCACAGAAAACCGGATGGTACGGAACCCTCTTTATTACCCGTTATACAGGGTGTCCCAGAAACCGACGATAATCCTTTAACAGGAGATAGGGCTGCTAATTACCTTTCAGAATATCTAATTTTAGGTTTAGTAAAAATGGCTTAGTTTTTGAGATATTGTCATTTTTGTAAAAATGCAAAATTTTCTCCCTTAGCTCATTTTTTTAAATGCCACAAGTACAAATGTAAGATTTTCTTAAATCTAGTTATTGTCAAATATTCCTGAAAAGTAAGGCTTTCACACGGTATAATTTATTTTTTCATATTTAATCCTGTTTAGCTGAAAAACGACTTAAGAGCCACATGTTAAAAAATTTTCTGCCTCATCCCTTGAGTTTGGCCCTACGCGGTGAAAAAAAAATTATTACTACACTAAAGTGGCATTATGCAACAAAAATACGCTCATCTAATGTAGTTTTTAAAATGGTACATCACTTACCGATTTGCCCAACAATTTATGAGATATTGTTATTTAACTGCAAAAGAACCTCGGAATTTGATAACTGTTCTACCAAGTACGAATTGGAATAAAATAAACACTTGAAGTAAATTGGTCTTTATTAACCTGTTAATGTAGATTTTCAAATTGTTTACCACCTGCACAAATGCTAGCTCGACATCTTCTCGCAAATTCCCGGTTGATGCGTCGAGCAAGTACTCGATGCAAGTGCAGATACGTCCACCTATTCTATGTAGTTTGTGTTTTCCGTCCAGTTGAGTGTAGCCGGCACGACCGAAGGGAAGCACTGACATGGCACCAAGTTCACCTGGTGTTATGGGCTGACATCACGGGTTGTAGGTGATGTAGCCAACCATGTCAGTTTACATAAAAAAAAACCTGAGCTACTGCCGTAATTCTTTCTTTGAGCTCTATCAAGTTTTCCACCGGTTTCCAGTAAACGTTTTCTTTTAAATAGCCCAAATAATAAAAATCTAACGGATTTAAATCCGGTGATCTAGACGTCCGGTCTATCTGTGGGGATGCAAGTGGCTAGGTGGCCACAAGTTGTCCGTTGATTTGTAGAAACTTTAAACGGGCGAATTATCTTGAGTTTCTGCAACAGGAGCTTCAGAGCCTTTTAGAAGATGTACCATTGGCCATACGGAGGTGGTTGCAAAATGATGGCTGCGCAAAAATTACGCACTTCTCTAGCGTAATGGGCTGGCCCATTACGCTAGAGAAGTGCGTAATTTTTTAGACCAAGCATATCCCCACAGATGGATCGGACGTCTAGGTCACCGGATTTAAATCCGTTAGACTTTTATTATTGAGGCTATTTAAAAGAAAGAGTTTACGGGAAACCGGTGGAAAACTTCATAGAGCTCAAAGAAAGAATTACGGCAGTAGCTCAGTTTTTTTTTTATGTAAACTGACATGGTTGGCTACATAACCTACAACATCCGTGATGTCAGCCCATAACACCGGGTGAACATGGTGCCACGTCAGTGCTTCCCTTCGGTCGTGCCGACTATAGTCAATTGGACGGAAAACACAAACTATTTACATAGCATAGGTAGACGTATCTGCACTTGCATCGAGTACTTGCTCGACGCATCAACCGGGCATTTGCGAGAAGATGTCGAGCTAGCATTTGTGCAGGTGGTAAACAATTTGAACATCTACTTTAACAGGTTAATAAAGACCAATTTACTTCAAGTTTTTATTTCATTCCAATTCGTACTCGGTAGAACAGTTATCAAATTCCGTGGTCTTTTTGCAGTTAAATAACAATATCTCATAAATTATTGGGCAAATCGGTAAGTGATGTACCATTTTAAAAACTACATTAGATGGACGTATTTTTGTTGTATAATGCCACTTTAGTGTAGTAATTTTTTTTTTTCACCGCGAAGGGCCAAGCTCAAGGGATAGGCTGAAAAAATTTTAACATGTGGCTCTTAAGTCGTTTTTCAGCTAAACAGGATTAATCATGAAAAAATAAATTATACCGTGTGGAAGCCTTACTTTTCAGGAATATTTGACAAAAACTAGATTTAAGAAAATCTTACATTTGTACTTGTGGCATTTAAAAAAATGAGCTGACGGAGAAAATTTTGGATTTTTACAAAAATTACATTATCTCAAAAACTAAGCCATTTTTACTAAACCTAAAATTAGATATTCTGAGAGGTAATTAGCAGCCCTATCTCCTGTTAAAGGATTATCGTCGGTTTCTGGGACACCCTGTATATAAAACATGAAAATACAAAAATAATTCGGCAGAATTGTTGAGAAAAAATATATGTACATTTTCAAATCAAATCAAATCAAATATCTGTACCGTGTGGGGTCGGTACTTAAAAAGAATAGCCCCACTGCATCTCTCCCCATCGCATGTCGTAAAAGTCGACTAAGGGATCGTCAGCCTCGGCAGCTCAGTGGTGCGGTCAGTTATTGGATGGGTGACCGCCCGACCGTTGGAGGCAGACCGTGGTTCGGATTCCACGTTAAACTGTAGGTCCCTTCCCTTCTTACCTTACTGGGTGGTAGGGTTTATCCCGGCCGGGTTGGTACCACCGCACTGAGCGAAACGTCGGTCGAAACGGCTATGTAAATAGTTCGTGTTTTCCGTCCAGTTCAGTGTAGCCGGCGCGAAATGAAGGGAAGCACTGACATAGCACCTAGTTCACCCGGTGTTATGGGCTGACATCGCGGATGTTGTAGGTGATGTAGCCAACCGTGTCAGTTTCCATAAAAAAAAAAAACTTTATTGCACTCAAAAATTGTACAACAGGCAAATACTTAACTCTAAATATAGGGTTCTCTTACAGTACGCCTTATTATTTACAGAGTGGTTATGGAGTGGCAGGAAGAAAGAGACAAGAAACTAGTGATTAAATCTAATTAAAAAAAAAAAGAAAAATGTACATATACTAATCAAATCAAATAAATATGTTTATTGCCTTTTAAAAATTTTGTAAAAGGTACAACTTAACGCCGTAGGCGTTCTCCTCCAGCCAACCTTTGGGTTATCATGAATGAGTGTGGAGTGAGTTACATATATTATAGGTAATAGTTTAATAAATAAAAACTACATAAATAAATTTATGTACATTTTCGTGTAAGTCTCGTATTGAAACTATGTCTAGTTTTCCATAACATTCAATTTGAAAGTATGATAGGCGTATTTTTTGAAAATTTATTTAACACCTTTTCCAAAATAATAAAATGGTTTTGAAACGTAGACTATGTTAATTAAAGACCAATGCATAACATATATTTTTTATAGATTTTTTATGTTTACCTAACATTTTTTTTTATAAGTTTACCGATTTCTCAATTTGACCCCTTTTCCCGCCTTAAATAATCTAAAGCTGAGGAATCAACATAAAATTCCATTTCCATCCAGGTACCTCATAAAAATAAACACAAAATTTTTTTTTTGTTTAATTTTATTTAGGTAAAGAAACTTTCCGAAATCAATGGTCGAAATACGGCTCAACACTTCCAGTTCAAATTACGTACTTTTATTGGGTAGGTACATCGGGTTTCGGCTTCATCGGCCATCGCTTTTCAGGGGCCAGGCCCACCCACCCTGGAAAATAACCCTAGATACGCCAATGTACATGCATAGGGCCTCATTAATCCGGACCCCTGATAGTCCAGTGATCGCGGTAATCCGGACAGCGGTAGAGGTCGTGCGCCGACCGATGCATCCCTCTACCTGTCGCCAGTACTGCCCCACGACCAGGCACACATGCGCGGATATTATACGCACGCGGCCGCGCGGTCTACACGCACCGAATACAACGCTAGAATTGCTGTTTCGTCGTTGTTTCTGTTGTTGTAACTTGTGTGCGAAAAAATGGCGCCGTGTAAACACCTCTAACACTGTAGTACGAAGTGTGATTTCTCGAGATGATCAATAGAGGTTACACTGCGATTTCGAAGATGTTTGGGATAAGAAGATTAATAAAACAATTTAATACTATAACCCGGACCCCTTTGTAATCCGGCATAGCTTGGTTTTGCTCGTCCGGATTATGAAGATTATATTTGTGTTTAAATTACATATAATATATAAATATATTTTAGGTATTTCTTGAAATGCAAATTCAAAAATGAAGAGATAAAAAAAAATTACCCCGACCAGGCTTCGAACCTGGAAAAGATCATCTATATTCTATCCAATGAAGAAATATAAAGTGGGTACATGCTTAGTACTAACATATAAAAAAAAATTTAATAGATATATTTTATCTACCAAATGACTAAAAGTTTCAACAATATACTCATCGCCAGCGGAATCTGATACGCAGTTTACAGATACATACACTACATAATCCTAATTGTTTACAATTTTAAATTAATAAATCAACATCATGTAAAATTTTGAACAAGATCTGGTTACTCACAGTGAAACATTATTCTCAGGATCGGGCTTGCAAGGCAGCATCATGTACGTTATATCTGGAGACTGCAGCACTGTGGGTCCAATGTCCATCTCCTGCTTGACCACATCAGTCGTTTCCAGCGGGCAGACTTCATCCCGAACATCAGAAACCTCGCTCATCACATTACCAACACTATCCTGTGAGCAGGCATCGTCGTTGACGTCCAATGGCTCATTTTTAACAGCAGTATCCATTTCCAGGAAGCAATCTCCATCCAAAATATTAGAAACCTCGCTGTTTACATTCACAATATCATCCGTAGAGCAGATGTCATCGTTAACATCTGGTGGCTCATGTTTAATAGCAGTAGCTGTCTCCAGCGGACAAACATTATCGGTGAGAGTATTATGCAGAGTAAAGACCGCATCCGGGTGTGAAGTCCTGCCGTCATCTTGCATACGCTCACCTTTGTTATTCATCATTTTTTGATCTGCCATCAGTCACGAGTATCTGTAACAATTAATAGTGCTAGAAATGGGCGAGAAAAGGATGCCACTGATTCACCCGACTGCGACGACGGAAGCGCACGCAGACGTGTCTTCTCGGCCCCTTCTCACGATCCCACCGGAATGGGGCTGCAGCACTCTCCGGAGACTTGACGGCTAGATTTGAAAGGCACTGGCTCCCGTTGATGAGAGATCAACCATATACCTACCGCCCCCCAAAGACCTGCTAGAAAGTTGTAAAGAAAAAGAAAGATTACCACAAAGTAAGCAATTACTTCATGAACTTTTGAACCGTGTGGAGCCGGTACTTTAAAAGAATAACGCCACTGCATCTCTCCCCATTAAAGGCGACTAAGGGTTATGACTCTCTTATATTACTAGGTGGTAGGGTTTAACCTGCCCGGGCTGATGCCATCGCACTGAATGAAAGGTCGGTCGAAACGGCTATGTAAATAGTTTGAGTTTTCCATCCAGTTCAGTGTAGCCGGCACGACCGAAGGGAAGCATCTTCGGTCGTGACACCAAGTTAGTGTAGTGTGTAGTTAGTGTCGTGGCACCCACGTCAGTGACAACAAGTTCACCCGGTGTTATGGGCTGACATCACGGTTGTAGGTGATGTAGCCAACCGTGTCAGTTTCCATAAAAAAAAAACTAGGTACCGTTGAAAATTACAACAGAAGTAAAAAATCTGAAGATGAATAATACCTGCCTGAACTAGATTTCAGAGAGCAGCGATGCACCACACGCCCCTCCAGTTTTCTGAAAACAAAAGGCTTGCTTGTAATTTACTGGTTCTCTCCGATGGCGTCGATATCCGGCCGATTTCACACGCCCACTTTCTTTTAGTCATGATTCAGACTTCGTACAGTGCGGATGTGTTTACCGTGTCTATTGTGTGTGAGTTATTTTCGACGTTCCGAAGTTTTTACAATTTTTCGCTTCAGTAAAAAGTGTCGATAAGATGCTATTTACTATTTTATTACTAATATGTTGCAGTCTGTACATTTTCATTTATTTTTTAATGTAAAAGTATTCTAAAAATGCACTTGCTAACTCTGTGAACGAGTGGAGGGTGAGAAGGCGCTGCCAATGCGTGCGTGTAAAACGAGCTGCCTTTGCGCTGACGCACATTCCCAAATATTTCAATGTGATTTGGTGAAAAGGTTGCCGCCCACTTGTGTTCTCTCTTTGTCTGTTATATTCAGTACATATGAATTAAATACTTTGTACCAATATGTGGTTTTAGTTACCTATATTTAATATAAATATTATGTACATTGGAGATCAAAAAAACATATTTTTCATAATAATTCGACCTATTGTTGTCGTACGAAAAAATAATTATTTGACGACGACAATAGGTCGAAATATTATGAAAAAATATGTAGTACATAGAGTGAGAAGGATCTATACTTCACGGCTAACTGAAATCTAGTATAATCTGCGTGATGATCAGGCAATGGGCAATCTTAATAGAGGTTTAATGCAAGTCCCCGTCGACGTTCTTTACTCGGATAAAGGACCTGCTGTTGCAACATGTGGTTTGGATCGCTCCACACTGGTTACAGTAACCTTGAACGCAGTTTGATTGCATGTAGAGCTGAAATGGCTTCGGAAAACTCTACATTTGTATTGAGACGAGTAGCGCGCTGCTTAACTCTCTCGAGGAGTGAGAACCCTTATGTTTGTCGTTATGTTCACGGTAAACACCACCCTAGAACAATTATGCAACATGCTACACTACGCCACGAAAGAAAAACCCTGGACAGTGTTCACGGACGCCACTGGAGGGAGTCATGGCCCTGGAGTCACAGATTTCGAGAATGCTGTTTTCAGCTTGAAAAGAACAAATGTCTCGCAGCTATTGTGGGGGACGATCAAGCAGTTTCGGGTTTGACCATTTTGGCAATGAAATGAAATTAAGGATGACCATTGAGTTGTAAAACACATACGACAATGTGCTTGGCTGATTCTACGCTATCATTCCGCCAACGACGTCATCCACAAGATGTCCTCCCTCAGTACACGAGCGGCGGCCGGATGTTCAAGCTCGTTGAAAATTGCTAGCTAGCAGATAGACGGTCAGGTACGCAGCAGTAAAGACGCAGTACCTATGTGACAGTCGCGCGTCTAATTTTTAGGGTTCCGTATCCGGTACAGGACCCTATTACTAAGCCTACGCCGTCTGTCTGTCCGTCCGTCTGTCTGTCTGTCTGTCCGATGACTGTATCTCTTGAACCGTAATAGGTAGCCCATTGAAGTTTTTACAGAATATGTGTTATTATGGCCGATATAACAACAAATAATAAAAATAAGAACAAGTAAAAAATTCACGGGGGGTCCCATAGAAGAAATCAAAAAGTGTATATAAGTGCGCCATCTACCGAATAGAGCGTGTAGCATTTTAACTAATATGAAGCATTTCATTTTATTTATTTATTTATTTATTTATTTTAGACAGGCAGCCTAGGCTGATACGTCTAAATCCAGTTAAAATTTGTTGTTTTTCGTCATTATCTTAGATTTTTTTTTGTAAAATTTTTATATTTTTTTTTTCGTTCTTAAGCACTCTTTTTGAGATTATGTTTTATTTGTTAGATATTTATCTAGTCTATTTTTGAATTGGTTGGTAGTAAGTGCGCTTATTACTTCCTCTGGAAGTTGGTAACTTGGGGTTACCTTGGGGTTTTGCTTTCCTAGGTGGAGAACTGTACACTTTTGGGCATTTAGTTTTATCAGCCAATCCGAAGACCACTGGTGTATGTTGTTCAGATCAGCTTGTAGTTTATTGTGGCTGGTAGTTGGATTGGTGAAATACTTTGAATCGTCAGCAAAGAATTTGAAGTGGAATTTAATGATAGCGTGAAGATCAGTTATGTATATATTGTAGAGAGTCGTAGCAATCACTGATCCTTGGGGGACACCACTCCAGACTGGTCTAGGGTCAGATAGAGTTTCTCCTATTCGTACCTGCAGCTGTCTCTTATTCAAGTAGGCTTCTATCCACTTCAGGAGTTTACCTCGAATGCCAAAATGTTCCAATTTAGCAACAAGTCGCCGGAGCGGGACACGGTCAAAAGCTTTTTCGTAATCCAAATAGACTACATCGACCGGAGAGCGTTTGTCCAGTTATATGGTCCACATATTAAGACATTCGAGTAGGTTTGTAACGGTTGAGCGTCTTGACATAAATCCATGTTGTTCATTAACTATGACGTGGTTGCGCATTAGAATTTCATAACACGCCATAGATGGAGTGAGTGGCGCTAACCATGACATGGCGATAAGGAACCCTCGGTGCGCGAGTTCGACTCGCACTTGGCCGGTTTTTTTATAATGTGGCACGTGTCACCAGTTGGTACCCTCTCGAGACGAAACCACCCATCTTGTCACGAGAATGGGTCACGACAAAGTCTTCCTCGCACTGAATGTTCTCCGGATCCTGAATCGCAGAGTGCGGTTTCTCAGACCTCCACTCTTTGTTTAATACGAGGTCCATGTCCCGCCATAGTAAGTACAGTCTCGGGTCCTTCAAGAGAGGCGTGAACGTGGGCACCTGTCAGGCCTGCATGGCATTCGCAGACCCTGCATGCGACCGAATGTCCATGGGCGTCGCTAGACACCTTATGGGTGGCTCTGCGCCACATGTTGTTGCACTTACTAAAAAAAACAATGTTTTTCTTTTCCATCTTTTTGGCTATGCCAGCCCCATAGTAACTATATCGATATTTTAATCTACTTCAGCACGAACCAATGCCTGTGACTTTACAAAAAAACTTATTATGGATGCAAACTTTTCCCCCCGAGCTCATCCTTCCCTTCCGGCCGCGAGGTTCGATCGCGTAGTTCGATTGATCGAACCACGTGGAACTTAAGTCCTAATGTTTCGATCAATCGAACAGCGAGGATTCTTGATTCTTCGTAGTTTGATCAATTTCAGTCAATTGAACCTGAAGGAAATTTAGGTCATGATGGTTCGATTGGAGGAGGATGCTTAGAAAAACGAGAAAGAGAAGCACGAAGACGCAATCAATTTATAATTAGAACAAACATGATGCTTAATCATGGTTTGCAAGTACGGTTTTTTCTGGAACGTGTGGCATGGAAGGGTTCTTTATTTCAATACTATTTTTTCAAGCAATTCAAAGAGAGAAAATTTAAGTAAAACTAAGGGAAAAGAGTTTTGTTAAATAAATAAGTTATTCATTTGTTTATTGCAAATTGTGTGCAATTTTCTTTAATATACCTACTTGCCGAAAACATTAGTGAATGTTAGAAAAAAAGTGATTTTCGAGAAAATAACTAGAATAACAAAATTATTAGAACCAAAATAATATAGGACAAATGTGGTTCGATCTCTCGAACCATGAGCACTTAAATACTAAGGCTCAGCTTAGTTCGCTTAAACAATCAAACCACAAAGAATTTATGATCCGCGTGGTTCAATCAATCGAACTACGCGATCGAACCTCGCGGCCGGAAGGCATCCTTCATGTACTTTAAAAAACTGGGTGCGTCTGTCAGTCCTTGAGTTTCTCAATAGCTTCTGCCTCCAGGCACTAGAGGGTATAGCGGTAAACAACAAGGTAACCCTACAGTGGATCAGGGGGCACAGCGGCTCCTACGGGAACGATGCGGCGGACGAGCTGGCTAAACGGGGCTCCAGCTGGAGTGCAGAAGGCCCAGAACCGTATGTACCCTTACCAATCAGCCAGTTCAAATATTGGCTACATCAACTTACAAAATCTAAACATGATAATCTTTGGGCCAACACCAGGGACTGCAGGCAATCCCGGGAAGCCATTCCCAAACCAGACCTGAGACTCAGGAAGCGCCTGCTAAAGTTCCACAGAGGTCAACTGCGTATGGCGGTAGGACTTCTTACGGGTCATTGCCCACTTAACAGACACATGTTTACAATAGGTGTCACCGACAGTCCCCTGTGCAGAGGCTGCATGGCGGAGGACGAATCAGCCACCCACGTGCTCCTGGAGTGCCCGGTGGTGGCAGAAGTACGACTGCAGTTTCTTGGGAACGTGGGAACTGCCCATGGAGTGTGGAAGCGTCCAAGAAGAGTGCTCCACTTCATGAAAGAGCTCGGGTGGCTGGAGTAACACTACCCGAGCGCCAATGTACAACGGACCGTCTTGAGGTCTCAGTGCGGAGAATGACCCACCCGCCTTCCCAAGAGGCTGGGCAGCAAACAACAACAACAACAACAGCTTCTGCCTCAGTTCTCAGTTCCGGGCGCACTCCAACAGTATATATATACGGAGTAGGTCGTCTTCTATCCCACATGTGCTGCAGTTGGGTGATTGTGCTATCTTCATGAGGTCCATGTAGAATGTACCATGCCAACGACGTGACCGGTGCGCGTGCCGGCGGGGCGGTGGGTGCTCTATCCGTGAGCACCCAGCCAAAGACGGCAGAGTAGGCGGTCGGCATACTGTCGCCGAGTTTGAACATCCTGCCGTCGACGATTCGATCGTAAATATCAGCGCCGATCAACAAGTCGATTGAACTTAAAATGCTGACCTTGGGATCGGCCAGCGTGATGTCCGACACGCCTCGTGTACTGGAGTAACTACGTGTGTTGTCGGCATATTGTTTACAATACCACTGAAAATGAACCTTTTTTTTTTATGGAAACTGACACGGTTGGCTACATCACCTACAACATCCGTGATGTCAGCGCATAACACCGGGTGCACTAGGTGCCATGACAGTGCTTCCCTTCGGTCGTGCCGGCTACACAGAACTGGACGGAAAACACAAACTATTTACATATATAGCCGTTTCGACCGACGCTTCATTCAGTGCGGTGGTACCAAGCCGGGCGGGTTGAACCCTACCACCTAGTAAGGTAAGAAGGGAAGGGACCTACAGGTTTATTACGTGGAATCCGAACCACGGTAAGCCTCCAACAGTCGAGCGATCACTCATCCAAGTACTGACCGGCCCAACATTGCTTAACCATCAATAGCGACAGTCGACTGTCTGCACCACTGAGCTATCGAGGCTGACCCTTCCCATGTTAATATTAAACGACATTCTCGGCTGATATATACCCTCCAGCGCTTAGGTTAATAATCTTAAATAAATAATTATTTTGTCCATACACAAAAAACTCATGACAAACAAAACACATGACTGATAAGGTGAGGAGTGCATGTAGGAGCAGTATTGAAACACTCTCCCACATCCACCCCTCACCGCTGATTGTGAGTATTTATTCTCTGTTAAAACACATTCTGCGCAACTGGCCACCGTCTTCCTTATTGTGGCCCAGTATGCATCCGCTCTCGCCTCCGTAAACATCCTCGAGGCACTGCAGAGCCGCGCGAGTCTGAGGAGGCATCGGAACGCGATATTGTACTGCACGCGCAGTGAGCTGCAGGCACGCTGTGTGTTATTGCTCCACAGCTGGCAGGTGTACATTGGACCGACAGTAGGTTATAAATAATAGTATTTTTACTTCTCTAGAAAATCAGTTCACATGGCGTTTTCACATTGACTTAAAAAAAAAAATTTCAACATGGAAATGTTAGTCAACGGGGTTCACTTATGTTTTCTGGTCATATCCATAAATGGTTCTAGAATGTGTGCCACCGCGAGCGAAGCAGCCAATTGAACATTTAGAGAACTGGCTGTAAAACCAGATCGTGAATAAATAATGTTAGTTAGTATATTGAGTACTCACGGCCATGTTTGTGTACCAATGCGGCTTTCGAGGAATACTCGATGGAAACAAGTACGCAGCAAAAATTAAGAAGACCGGCGCGCAAACAATTCACAAAAGGAACAAAGAGAACATAACCTAACAGACGCTAACTAAATTATAATTTTTTGCAAAGGTCCTTTATCAATTATCAACCATACCTACAGCCTCTTCTGTTGTAGTATGTCGGCTCGGCTGTTGTATTGTAATTCTTCTCGTAATCACGAGAAACGCAAAAATAATGTTGATTAGCGGCACGCCAAAGAAAGACCAAAGACTCCAAAGAGTATTGTTTTTTTTTTTTTTTTTGGCTTGGATTGGATGCCAGGTCTTTCTGCCATTTAAGAGTATTGTATTTAACCAGAGTGTTGCATAATCAAATTTTGAAATTCTCCTAGATTGACTTCGAAAATCTAAAAATATCATAGTAAATTTTCATCCTTCTAAAAAATTCTCCTGATAATCAAATTATAAAAATGTCACCACATAAAAAAATAAAACATTTTTAGAGTTACGTTTCCGTACGGGACCTTATACATTGTGAATATATTTATACATATTTATACATTGTGAAAAAGTGAAACCAGGCACAAACCGGACACTTGATTTGTTTTAAACACAAATTAACCAAACATAAACACTGCGCGCCTTATCGCTTTCAACAGTTAACTGTACTCATGTGTCCGCTATAGCGAAACGTAGCTGAAAACCGTTGCCACGCCTCTAACGTATTGCATCGGTATTGTCATAGCTAACAACGGCTATCGGCTATCGGCTACCAACCAAAGCGAACGAACACCGTATGCCAGGCAGGCTGACAGACAACTGATATCCGAATCCGACAATAATTATGCCTTCCCTCTCTCTTTAAGTAAGTCCCCAAATGCAAGAAAGAGAAGGTGCGATTCTTTCTAGTTCCACCAAATAAATATTTTCATGGAAAATAACCTTTATCATAAAAGCAATAAGGTCGTATTTGGGTTGGATATCTACGAATATCTTAGATATTTACGAAATATCTAACGGCGCGGGTGACAACTAGAACAGTTGTCAGTTATTTAGTTATTAGAACAACCAGTTGTCTCAGTCCAGTCAGTTTCAGTTAGTGAGCCAGTAGCCACTAGCCAGCCACCCACCCGGTGCGGTACGGTTACGGTGGCGGTGCGGCGCCGCACCCCGCACGCCAGACGCGCAGAACGTTGAGTTAGCGTAGTTCAGAACAGAAACTTTGTAGGTACCTACTTTACTGTGTATTTATGTGTGTAGGTACAACTCTTCTTAGTGTGTAGGTTTTTTTGATAATAAACAATTACATAGTGCGTGAAAATAGTGTACGTATAAAAAAATTATTATTATTAAAATAAATAATGTAAAAAAATAACTTTACTTTCAAAATGTTAAAAAGAAAGACATCATAATGGCCAACAAAAAACGTGTGGTGTGGACTCATTAGCGACCGAAGGGAGAAATCCATGTACATAATGATCATTGTAAATGTGGTGATTTTTAAATGCGCCACAATTTTTGTCTTACTTTTTTTTTTAAATGGAAACTGACACGATTGGCTACCTCACCTACAACATCTTCTCCTATCATACTTTCATAAAAAAATTGTGCTAGTCCTAGTAAAACATGAAGGGAAATGACATTATCTTTCTTTCTAATCACTTCGCTCTCAGTTCTGAACCAGGTCGAACCAGGAACCGGTCTGAAGCAGGTACCAGTTTTGTTAGCCAATATCGATGCGCAAGCTAAAACGATAAATAAAACGATAAGCAAGCCATTTATTTGGAAATCTACGAAGCAGAGTTTTTGATACCGATATTTGGCAACGGTATCATCGTATCAACATCGGTATTGAAGACAGATATCGGTTAGATCACGGTTGCCAAAAATTTTTGATAACCCACATGACTACCTCCGCCCGGCGGAGCGGCGTAGAGTGTCGTGACGTCACGCACTCCGCGCCGCGACTAGTGGACGATCGGCGCATTCATTTGATTGCTACTAGCTCATTTTTGGTCGTACGACGACAAAAATAATTATACCACTGTTTTGGATTTTTCGTGGACTTCAATACTACATCCATAACTAAAAACCGCGTTGATCCTCATTGTTTCCTCTAAAAGGTCGTTGTGTTCTCAAGTTGTAAACATGTGCGTTTAAATTTTTTTGAAGTGAAAACTTCTTTAGCGGCGCTTGGGTAAAAAAATTTAAACTCGCGTCATCGCGTCCTCGTCAGTCTCGAAAAGCGAAATGTAACCTTAAGTCATTGCATTAAGGGTTAAGTTACAGTGGCACGGGATCAATTCTGTTCGTAACACCGCGACAGCAACATTATTATTTAAAATGTAACCTTAAGTCATTGCAATAAGGGTTAGTTACGATTGGCACGGGATCTGCCGGCACTCTCGGTTTCGGTTGTAGGGTTTCGTTTCGTAACACGTTTATGTCTGTCCATTTACTAAGTTCTGCAAAATTAATTGTAGGGTTCCGTAACAAATGCATGTCTGTCCGTTCTACTAAATTTAACATTTATTTCAAAATGAATGTAGGGTTCCGTAACAAATGCATGTCTGTCCGTTCTACCAAATTTTACAATTTTCAACCAAGGTCCTCCGACGGTTATTTTATAATAAAAGTAGGGTTCCGTAACACGTTTATGTCTGTCCATTCTACTAAGTTCTACAAAATGAATGTTGGGTTCCGTAACAAATGCATGTCTGTCCGTTCTACTAAATTTAACATTTATTTCAAAATGAATGAAGGGTTCCGTGACAAATGCATGTCTGTCCGTTCTACTAAATTTTAAATTTTTCAACCAAGGTCCTCCGACGGTTATTTTATAATAAAAGTAGGGTTCCGTAACACGTTTATGTCTGTCCATTCTACTAAGTTCTGCAAAATGAATGTAGGGTTCCGTAACATATGCATGTCTGTCCGTTCTACTGAATTTTACATTAATTTTTTTTTTATTATTTTTTTTTTTCATAATTTTTTTTTACTTTTTTTTAATTTTTTCATTAATTTTTTTTAATATATTTCCTTTTTTAATTTGTTTTTTCTTCTTTATAAATAAACTTAAAACTTAAACGTATTTTTTTTTAAGCAATGTTACGGTGTTATCACTTCTGCCGGCACTCCCGGAGTGCACCTGAGGCTTTATTTTTATTTTTATGGTATAATTTTATATGAGAAATTCTCACTGCAGCGAGCGAGGTGGTCTTTCGCCCATATGAGTGGTGTGCTGTTATAAAACAATACGTCACAGCCGTGTTGCCTTCCACCAGTGTGAATTACAAGTAACATGCAATGTTTTGAATTACCTACTGAGAAATTCTTATTGCATATTATGTCACACACAGCGATGTGGTTTCACCAGTGTAAATCAACGAGGGAGGTATAATGCGCGGGACGGATCTCGGCGTGTCGTCGCCGCAGCGGGCGACCCGCCACGCGAATACACTATACAAGTACGGTGCGGGTGCGAGGGAGAACACTGACGAACCGCTGCGGCGGCGACACGCCGAGATCCGCCCCGCGCATTATATTATAAATCGATGGGTATTATGTTTTACTAGAGCTATCGCTACGACGAAAGATACAGAGAAACGGCGTCCCATCAGCTGAGGTATGAGGTAAGGTAGTAAGTGTAGAATTCGCCCTCTCTGACCTGTTTTGTTTTTATGGAAACTGTCAGTTTAGCTACAGGTTAGCTACATCACCTACATTGTTTGCGACAGGCAGGTTTGAAAAATGCCAAACAAATCGAAAAATGTAAATACGTTGTCATAGCAACTTGTGATTAAATGGCTACTTTTTTCCACTGAAATCTCGTTTTCGTCTTTTATATTGGTTCTTCGGCGCGGATCTTTTACATTATTACTAGCGCAAAATGAAGGCGAGGTCTCAGTCGAAGAGAGGACCAGAGGCAGCGGATTCACACACACGCCCTGCATCCGACTCGGGTGCTGTCGACTCGGCGGCTGGGCGATCACGACCGGGCACCTCCTCAACCTCGGAGGGCTCGGTCTCGCCCAGCTTGCCTCATATGTCGGCCGCACACAATACCCCGAGACGTGAGGCAGGAGACGTGAACCCGGTGTCTCAAACGGAACCACCGGCGGCGCGACCACCTCCAACACCGCCGCCGGCTTCTGTTGCAGGAGGAAATCGTCGCAGCGGCTTGAGCTCAGCACATTCTTCACGGTCAGCATCCACGGTCATTGCGCGCAAGTTTGCTGTAGAAGCTCTTCATGCGCGCAGGATGCTGGAACGAGAGCGCATTCCTGCCGCACGAGAGGCTGAGCGTGAGCGCATTGCTGCCGCACGAGAGCGCATTGCTGCGGAACGTGAGCGTGAGGTGGCAGAGATGGAACTACGGGCGGCGGCGCTTGCTGCCATCGACGCCGCCGCAAGTGAGCATGGTGTCGCCAGCGGCAGCGTGCGCACCAGTTCCATGCGCACACAGGATTGGGTTTATGGTTCCGATTCTGACCCATTACAGGTTAATGATGTTACATTACCTTCACAAAATGAATCGCAGGCATGTAGAACGAACGTCGGCACACAGCTACAGGATGAAGCTCTCGCCCAAGACACAATAACGTTCCTAACCCCTGTAAACTTGCCTCACAATGAAAATTTTACACAGCAGGTATTGTGGCCGCCGGCTGTCGCTGGTGCTGCCGTTGCTCGGCAACACGACGCGCTGCCCGTGCGCGATCCTCGGCCACCCGCGACAGAGCAATCGGTGCCGCAACTACCTGAGCGAAATGAAGCAAAGATGCCGACGAATGCTGGGCTCGCGTCTCTGCAGTCGCCGCTCGCTCAACCACAACTTCTGCCGCCTTCGATGATAAGCGGAACAGAACAGGTTAACTGTGAAGCCGGTGAAACTAACCCAGCTAATATTACACTCAATAAAGAGACACCATCGGATATTTCTCAACTTGCATTAGCCATCGCCGCTTTAGCTGAGAAATCTAGTTCAAAATCACACAGCAGGGTCTCCAAGCCGTGGTACATAGAGCTATTGCCCTACTCCGGAAGTCCCACCGAGTGGCTCGGGTTCAAGCGAACCTACGAAGACACTAGGGCATCGTACACGACTGTAGAGAATCTAGCGCGTCTGCGGCACGCGCTGCGCGGTGAGGCGCGCGAGGCCGTCGCCTCGCTGCTCATATCGGCGCACGACCCCGACGAAGTGATGCGAGCGCTTGAACTTCGTTTCGCTCGCCCTGAACAGATCGTACTGCAGGAGCTCGCCGCCGTGCGCTCTATGCCGAGGCTGAACGAGAATAAAGATTTGAATGTATTTGCATGTAAACTTCGAAACTGTGTTTCTACTATTGTATTGTTAAATAAACATGAATATTTGTATTCTCCTGAATTATTCGATGCATTGTTAGCGAAGCTGTCGCCGTGGATGCGAAGCAGATGGATGGAGTTTGCGGCCGAGCAACCGGAAAAGGTGAAATTAGAATTATTGTCAGATTTTATCACGCGTGAAGCAGAACGACAGGTTAAATTTGGAATCGTATCTCATGCTAATACGAGTGCACATTTTGAATCAGACAAGAAACGAGAAAAAGTCCACGCTACGTCTGACTTCTCATCCGTCCCAGCAACTTGCATTTATTGCAGTGAAAAACACAACATCTGTTTTTGCAGTAAATTCAAGTCGCTCCCTGTAGACGATAGGTGGCGCTGGATACGCCAGACGAAAGTTTGTTATAGGTGTCTCAGTGCCAATTCTCATCAATGGAAGGCGTGTAAAACGAAACGATGTGATCACGATGGTTGCCAACTTCGGCACCATTCTCTTCTACATGGGGCAACATTCCCTCCTATCAGAAAACCGAGCACTTCTACAATAAATATGTGCGCTTCTGACATTCTAGGAGAGAATGTTGACACAGTAGAAAAAAAGTTAGACAGTAAGTTAACTACGAGTACTATTCCAGAGCAGAGGGTAACAACAAAGAAAGATATTATTTTAAATAACACTTCGGTCACTTCCCTAGCTACACGACAGCGACAGGGCCAAGTACTGCTGAAAGTAATTCCTGTCGTGGTATGCGGACCAGTCGGTCACGTTGAGACGTACGCTCTGATCGATGATGAGTCTACTGCTACATTGATTGACTCGTCTGTGGCTGAGCGCATAGGTGCGAAGGGCCCCGAGGGGCGCATGACTGTAAGTGGTGTTAAGGGTATGACCACCGAAACAAAAATAAATTATGTAAGTTTCGGTCGGCACAGTGACGAAGTTCACATGGTGCGAAATGCTCATTCCGTTCCTTCACTCGGTCTGGCCCGACAGACCGTTAGCCGTGTGGACTTGGCCCGCCACCGCCACCTCGCTGACTTGGTGGAAGAGCTCGCATACGAGGACGCCACGCCCACGGTTCTCATAGGTAGCGCGGACTGCCTTCTAACATACTCTAAATGCACAAGGAAGGGTTCTCATTCCGAACCGTTAGCGTGTTTGACACCTCTGGGCTGGGTCGTTCATGGGTTCGAGTCTAGCAAAACCAAAACTGTGCAATATGTAAACCATACTGTAGTAGAAAGTAGTAGTTTTACCGATGATCAAAATCTTGAAAACTTGATAAAGAAGCAATACAAGCTCGACTCGATAGGTATTCTGAAAACCGAGTTGTGTACTCAGAATGACCGTCGTGCCCAGGACATTCTTGAATCCACATCTCGCCGTCTTTCTACGGGCAGGTTCGAGGTTGGCCTCCTGTGGCGTGAGGACAACGCCGAACTTCCGGAAAGTTTCTCTTTAGCACCTCGTAGGCTAGAAATGATCGAAAAGAAGATGGCAAAAGATTCACTGTTCGCTACTGCATACAAGAAGAACATGAATGATATGCTGGACAAGGGTTATGCTGAGGAATGTCCTCCTCCTAGAAATGGTATTGAGCTGAACCGTCGCTGGTACTTACCACACTTCGGAGTAACCAATTCGAACAAACCTGGAAAGCTTAGGATTGTTCACGACGCTGCAGCCAAGAGTCAAGGAGTAAGCTTGAACTCATTCTTGTTGCCGGGACCAGACCTTCTTCAACCTCTTCTGGGGATCCTGTTCAGATTTAGGGAAGGTCGTATTGCAATGACCGCAGATATCCAGGAAATGTTCCCACAGATCAAAATCCGAGAGCAAGATCGTGATGCTCAGAGATTTCTGTGGCGGGATGTCAACCCAAACGCTGAAATAAGGCAATATAGAATGAGCTCGGTAATCTTCGGTGCTACTTCCAGCTCTTGCACAGCACTCTATGTTAAGAATAAGAACGCAAAGGACTTCGAAACGGCTTACCCTGATGCAGCTCACGCTATTATTAATGATCACTACATGGACGATTTCATTGGAAGTCTCGATGATCCATGTGCTGCTGCACGTCTCGCCTCTGACATAGTGACAGTTCACCAGAAATGCTGCTTTGTCATGAGGAGCTGGGTATCAAATGATCCAACCGTTTTGGCCAATTTATCACCAGAACTACGACTCATCCAACCATCTAACATTAAACTAGATTCGATCCAACCTACTGTCCGCACTCTAGGTCTGATTTGGAATCCTACGCGGGATTCCCTGGGTTTCCAAACCGGGTTGCAAGGAGAAGTTCCAGAACAACTTACTAAAAGGAAAGTTTTGTCTCACGTTATGCGCGTTTATGATCCACTTGGGCTCTTGGATTCCAACTGTGGATTCCACTACAGTTCTCGGATGGCTCCGAAGCGATGCTCGCCAGTTCAGAGCATTCGTGGGCCATCGAAGTGGTGAGATCTGCGAGACGACAAACGTCGCTGATTGGAGATGGATTCCGAGTGCTCTGAACGTGGCTGACGACGCCACTCGCTCAAAGTCGGGTCATTTGGGCTCAGACCATCGATGGTTCACCGGCCCTGATTTCCTACTGGAATCTCCGGAAAAATGGCCCACAGAACCGTGTAAGACGGAATCGCATATTCACAAAAACGTTGATAATGAAATAAAAATGAAACTGATGGACTCAAGTTGCACTACAGTGCAAATCTTGTATGCAACAGTTTCGGCGAATTCTAAGCCATTCAGTAACTGGCTACGCTTATTAAGAGCGACTGCATACGCCCACAAATACATCAAAATATTGAAAGATCGCGTTTTGGCAAAGAAGACCAAAAATTCTACCGACCCTGACTATCTTGTATCCTTGCGTCGTAAAGTTTCTTCTGTTTCAGATCAGCCAGTGGCCCGAACTTCAGTACGAAGGAAGCCACATTTTATTCAAGATCCTGCGGCTTCTGTACGAAGAGGGCCACACACTGCTCCACTTACATCTGCGCAGAAGCCTACTCGCACACTTCCTTCGTCAGACGTTTCCTTGTCCCCTTCCTCTCACACCTTCATCCCACTGAACGCTAATGATTTACGTGAAGCAGAAACGCACGTTTTACGTCAATGCCAGCAAGACAATTTTCTTCGAGAAATAGCCAGCATTCAAGCTGCACGACCGATACCTAAACAAAGTCGACTATGGAATTTCTCACCTGAGCTGGATGACGACGGCATCCTCCGCTTGATTGGACGCATAAAATCTGCACCTGAAATTGATGATGAAGCAAAACGACCGATTATACTTGACGGAAGACACTGCACAACACGACTACTAGTAAAAAAGTTTCACGTGGATGCTGCACATGCGAATAATGAAATGGTGATAAACCAACTGAGACAACGGTTCTGGATCTTACGTCTACGTGATACCGTGAGAAGTGTTGCAAAAGAATGCCAGTTCTGTCATTCTTTTGCAACACTTCAACGACAAAAATCCTATCGATTATAATGAATTCTCCCTACTTAGGGCTAGACAGCACCGTGTACAGAAAGAATGTTACGAATTTTACAATAAATGTACAGAGAGTTCCATTAAATCACAGCCAAAAAAATTTTGGACCTATATAAAGGCTAAACGCGGTAGCTCTGACTACCCTAAAATAATGAGACATAAAGATAGAACGCTGTCTTCCGGAGTAGACATCTGTAATGGCTTTAGCGAATTTTTTGAGAGCGTTTTCAGTAAGCGGGCCCAAACATATGACACCTCTGACTTACCTTCTCCTCAAAGCGGCGATGTTGTTCTTATAAATAATCCTATAGTCTCACCGAATAAAGTTCTGCGCCTCTTGAGCACACTGGACGCAACCAAAGGGGCCGGCTGCGATAATATACCACCTTTCTTTATTAAAAACTGCGCCGACTCCTTGGTGCTTCCACTGTGTCAAATTTTCAAGCGTTCTTTAGCAGAAGGCATTTGCCCTAATACCTGGAAGATTGCGAACATAGTTCCTATCTATAAAAAGGGTTCAAAAATAAAAACTGAAAATTATAGACCAATTTCCATTTTAAACACATTTAGCAAAATTTTCGAAAAAATTATATACGATCACATTTATCCCGATTTGTCTCGTTGTATTCCTGACACTCAACACGGATTCCTTAGAGGGCGATCCACTGTGACCAACCTGTCGTCCTTCATTAATTTCATCCTAAAAAATATGGAAAAGGGCGGGCAGGTTGACGTTATCTATACAGATTTCGAAAAGGCCTTCGATCGCGTGGACCACGTCATCCTGCTCGCCAAACTTCACAAATTAGGCATACAGAGAGATTTACTGAGATGGATAGAATCTTACCTATCGCGTCGAACCCAAATAGTAAAAGTAGGCACTTTCCGGTCTAATGCTGTCGAAATCCCTTCAGGAGTTCCACAAGGTTCACATTTGGGGCCACTGTTATATGTAGTATACTTATATGATATATATACATGTTTTAAAAACTCTAGGCACTGGTTGTACGCAGATGACAAAAAAATTTCGATTAAAATAAACGATCGCTCAGACTGTCATCTGCTACAAAACGACTTAGACCGACTATCTGAGTACTATTCAAGGAATCGAATTTCTGTAAATATAGCCAAGTGTCAAGGCATAACTTTTACAAGACGTAAAGCACCAATTGAATTTACATATTCCTTGAATGGTACTAAGATTGATAAAACTGACACGGTCCGGGACCTTGGAGTACTGTTGGACCGCAAGCTAACATTTATAGAACACAATGATTTGATTGTCGGCAGGGCTTACAGGAGTCTCGGATTCGTGTTGAGAGTATGTAAACCTTTTAACAGTGTCACATGTCTAAGAACAGTTTACTGCGCTTACGTTCGAAGTATCTTAGAATACGCTAGCTGTATCTGGTCCCCTAGATATGAAAATCACAAGAAACGGATCGAACGCATACAAAAAATTTTCTTGAGGCACATTAACTTTATCACTTGTGCCACACCAGGTGACTACATCACGAACTGTAGACGCTTCAAGCTATTGACCCTGGAAGAAAGACGGACGTTAGCGGATCTGATGCTCCTATTTGATGTGGTGCGAGGGCGCTTGGGCAGCGCGGAATTGCTGGGAGAGGTGGCGCTGAATGTTCCGCTCCGCCGCACTCGTCACACGGCGCTCTTTCATGTGCCCATGCACCTCACCAATTACGCTCAGAACAATGTTCTTACCAGAGTAGCACGCAGCTACAACAACTCATTCGCGGATGTTGATATATTTCAACTCTCCAGGTCTGCATATAAAAAAACACCCAAAGTATTTTTACGAGCGAATGAACATCCTCTCTCTTTTTATTTTTATTTTTTTTTTCTCTTCTTTACAATGTCCCACTCACTCACACACTCATCCTCACACACCCTCAAACACTACACTCACACTCACTTACACGTACACACACACATCCGCAAATATTTATTAAATTGTTCGTAGTATAATATATGTATGGTATAAGGATCCTGGATGAATATTTATGTAAATGAAATTATTAGCTTTTAAGGAAAATCTGTAATTGGCGAAAATATTAGATTTTAGTTTAATTAATTTATAAGTATACTAAGCTGTAGATTTTCTCAATAAATAAAAAAAAAAAAAAAAAAAATACGCCGAGCTACCCCTCCAGAACCTCCAATGGGAGACCTCCCTGCCGAGAAACTAGCTCATCACCATCGAGCTTTCACCTTTATTGGAGTCGATTACTTCGGACCCGTACAATTAGCTGTTCTTCGCAGACGGGAGAAGAGATATGTGGCGCTTCACACATGCCTAACATCGAGAGCAGTTCACCTCGAAATAGTCGGAAGTTTGTCGGCAGACGCCGCAATAATGAGCTTACGACGCCTAATAGCACGCAGAGGAGCGCCAACGAAGATATTTTCCGATAATGGAACTGCCTTTGTCGGAGCGTGTAATGAACTATCAGCACTTTATGATCAGGCTGTTGGTGATTTCGCAGCGAATAAGGGGATACAATGGAGTTTCATCCCGCCTGCATCCCCGTTAATGGGTGGGGTTTGGGAAAGGCTCGTTAGAAGTGTGAAAACAGCACTGAAAGTAAATCTTCATGAACGAGCTCCAAGAGAAGAAGTTTTGCACACCCTACTCCTAGAAGCTGAAGCAATAGTCAATTCCCGGCCATTAACCTACGTTTCAGTCGACCCCAATGATCCCGAAGTATTAACCCCTTTTCATTTTATACTAGGATCCCCATCTACATCTCCTCTACCTTTGCAACTTGACGATGTAGATCTAATGCGAAGATCAGACTGGAAGAAGGCCATTAGACTATCCGATCACTTTTGGTCTAGATGGGTGAAGGAATACCTCCCTACTCTTCTCCCCCGACGAGGAGCTGAACCTGTGCAGAACATGGCCATAGGAGACACGGTGCTGATAGCCGATGGCAACCTCCCTCGAGCGACTTGGCCGAGAGGACGCATTACTGCAGTGTTCCCGGGTAAGGACGGCGTGGTTCGCGTTGCAGATGTGAAAACAAGCGGAGGGATTTTACGCCGACCTGTAAAGAAACTTGTGCGCTTGCCGGTTGATTCCGTGTGAAGGTGTGCTTCAGCACGAAGGGGGCAGGATGTTTGCGACAGGCAGGTTTTAAAAATGCCAAACAAATCGAAAAATGTAAATACGTTGTCATAGCAACTTGTCATTAAATGGCTGCTTTTTTCCACTGAAATCTCGTTTTCGTCTTTTATATTAGTAAATCACATTACACAAAAAAGCATTAAATTTTAGCGTTATATAGTCCTTAAATAATGGGAAAGTTAAGAATGGCAACACCAGGTTACGCTAATTGACCTTTATCAACGATGAAAAATAGCGCCAAAGGAGGACCGGACAAAATGGTCCTTGATACCAATAACGACAAGACATATGTCATTAGAAAGGTATTTCAATATACTACAATAGTTACTATTGGAGCTCATTTCAAATCACTGTGTGAAAAAAGTTATGGCGATACTAAAAAAAACTTATTTTCATAGACGATTTTATCTATACATATAATAAAATCGTAGAGGTAAGAAAGTCTGTACATTGAATGTATTCGGAAAAAAACTAACCAGGGTGGCTTAAAATGAGATACTGAACATGATAGAACAGTTTTTAAAATTTTTGTTTGTTTGTTTGTTTGTTTGTTTGTCTGTACGCGCATCACGCAAAAACCACTGAACGGAATTAGAAGAAACTTTGTATAGTGGCAGTTTATATGTCGGGTTAACATAATACGTAAAAAAAATTAACAAAAATAAAAAAAAATTACCAATTATAAACATTATTGCGCGTTTAAAATCACGTAGTCCAAAGTACATAATTATATCTTGAGAACTGGCAGCAAATACAATTTGAATAAAATATTCATTCGAAATTTAAAAATAAGTAGATACAACGAAAATGACAGTTCTTCTTTTTTATAACTTGAACACAATAGTCTATACATATCTATTCTTTCTATACATATCATAAAATCGTAAATGCAAAAATGTCTATTTGTACGCGCATCTCGCAAAAACCACTGAACGGAATTTGACGAAACTTTTTATAGTGACAGTGTATATCCCGGATGAACATAATAATTAAAAAATATAATAAAAATCACGTAATCCAAAGTAAAGGTAAAAAACAATTTTAAATGTCATGTTGACAACGGAGAACTGTCATCTCGACGTGAGCTGGCCGGTGACAAATTGTTTGATAAATAAAAATAATAATCGAAAGTCGAAGTTATGTCGCTGTCATTGGTGCAATAAAATTTATATATCTGTTGCCCGCGGCTTCGCTCGCGTGAAATTCGTATTAAAAAAAAAGAAAGTAAGTAAATAAAGGCGGGCCCGAAGGCGGATCTGCGCTCACGTAAACGATATTCTTTCTCGATGAAAGTAACTAAGGGCGAGGCGGAAGGCGGAGCTGAGTTCAGGAAGAAGAAAAACATTCTTGAAGAAAGTAAGTAACTAAGGGCGAGGCCGCAGGCCGAGATGCGTTCAGCAAGAAGCTAAACCATCTTGAAGAAAGTAAGTAACTAAGGCGAGGCCGAAGGCCGAGCTACGTTCGGATAATTAAAAAACCATCTCAAAGAAAGCAAGTAACTAAGGGCGAGGCCGAAGGCCGAGCTGCGTTCAGGAAGAAGCTAAACCATCTTGAAGAAAGTAAGCAACTAAGGCGAGGCCGAAGGCCGAGCTACGTTCTGACAAATGATAAACCATCTCGAAGAAAGCAAGTAACTAAGGGCGAAGGCCGAGCTCTATTCTGGAAGACCATAAACCTTCTCGAAGAAAGTAAGTAACTATGGGCGAGGCCGCAGGCCGAGATGCGTTCAGCAAGAAGCTAAGCCATCTTGAAGAAAGTAAGTAACTAAGGCGAGGCCGAAGGCCGAGCTACGTTCTGACAAATGATAAACCATCTCGAAGAAAGCAAGTAACTAAGGGCGAGGCCAAAGGCCGAGCTGCGTTCAGGTAGAAGCTAAGCCATCTCGAATAAAGTTAATTAATATTAAGATTGAGTTAATTTAAATAAAATTTTATTAAAAGTCCACGCTTCTAACGGCAAATATACCGTGCATCCTAGAACCTCGCGGTTATTCCCGGCTGGATGGCAAGAGGCCCGATGCTATAACCTTAGTGCCATGGACTAAGGGTAATTCTTTGATGTGGGACGCCACTTTTGTTCTCACATTGGCTCCAAGTCACGTTAGGACATCTTCAAGAGCGGCTGGCGCGGCCGAGGCTGGGGCGGAGAGCCTCAAACGCAGCAAATATAGAAATATAATTCAAGATTTCGAATTTGTTGCATTTGCGGTTGAAACCCTCGGTCCGTGGAGCAGTGAAGCCAAAAGAGGCTTGAGCTGGTTGACGCAACTGGTGTCCCGCCATCAAGGGCTTATGTACTTCTTTCAAAGGGTAAGCCTTGCCATCCAGCGGGGTAATGCCGCAAGTGCTCTAAGAACATTTAAAAATGCCCGTTTTGATAGTTATTTTAATGTTTGTTAGGTAGGTTTAATTCTTTAGTTATTAATATTACTTTTTTATTTTTATGAAATAAATAGATTGAGTAAACGATATTATATTCTATCGAAGAAAGGAAGTCTTTTAGAGCGAGGCCCGAAGGCGGAAGAGGGTTTTTGGTTTACCTGAACGCAGCTCGGCCTTCGGCCTCGCACTTAGTTCCTTCCTTTCTTCCAGAAGGTTTATCGTCTTCCTGAACGCAGCTCGGCCTTCGGCCTCGCCCTTACTAACTTCCTTTATTTGAGAAAGATTTATCGTTTACCTGAAAGCAGCTCGGCCTTCGGCCTCGCCCTTAGTTAGTTACTTTCTTTGAGAAGGTTTATCGATTACCTGAACGCAGCTCGGCCTTCGGCCTCGCCCTTAGTTACTTCCTTTATTTGAGAAAGATTTATCGTTTACCTGAAAGCAGCTCGGCCTTCGGCCTCGCCATTAGTTAGTTACTTTCTTTGAGAAGGTTTATCGATTACCTGAACGCAGTTCGGCCTTCGGCCTCGCCCTTAGTTACTTACATTCTTCTTTGGAATACGAATTTCACGCCAGCGGAGCCGCGGGCTCAGCTAGTAAGCAATAAAAATGACTTCTTTCGTATTCTATGACGTTATAGTGCAAGTTGTAACATGTTTATGAGTATTTCTGGGGGGTGCGGAGTGCAGGGTGAGGGTCATACTCTACCAGAATGTAAAATAATGTTTTTTTTTGAAAAAAATTGTTTATTGTTCTATTTTACACATTGTCTATAATTAGGCTTACCATAATTATGAAGAGCCAAACCGGGACGTTGAATAGCAAGAGGCAAATTTTGGATGAATAAAAATTATGAAGAACAAAGCCAAAGACGCATTAATATTAATTATGTTATGTTAACTAAAGAAAAAGAGACAAACAGTATGCTTACATACAGTATACTTAAGTGGCTAAAAAAGAACAACAAAAAATCACCCAGTTTTGTTATTCGCCCACGCTTGCTTTGTATTTTTCACTGGAATGCACTTGTTTCAGAATTTTTTTGTCATTCTTAATTTTGTCATACATAACACTCAGTGCATGACATGTTATTAAAGTTCATTTTACACATGAGCAAGGCTTTCACAATACTTTCTTCCGTCCTACCTCGATCATCAGACCACATTTTTTCCATCTGTGAAAAAAATGTTTCTACTGGCGTAGACACATAGCAAACTCAACGATTTTTTAAAGGTTTGGGACCTCAGTTTGCTTCATGTGAAAATGGGTGAAGAGCTGGACCCATTTATCTGAATAAACAGCTTCATTAGAATTTTTTTTAAATCCTTTTGCCAATGACACCTCATCAAACAGCTCATCAATCACTATTTGGTTTTTCGATGGAGGTTTTTTATTTATATTTTCTGCTGCTTTTTCGATTTCACTCCAATTGAGCTTTAGTTTGACCGGGACGCTGATGCAAACCGGCCGGGACGTCGCGCCGGGACAGGGGTCTTAAACCGGGACCGTCCCGGTCAAACCGGGACGTATGGTAAACCTATCTATAATCACATCAAAAAGATTGCCTGCAGGTGCCCTGAGGGGCTGATGACGGCTAAAACCTAAATACCACACTATCGATGTTATGTGTGCACAAGTGCCGACTGTGCTAATGACATATGGCACCCCCCAGAAATACTCATATATACATGGTTTCAACTTGCACTAT
The DNA here is from genome assembly GCA_946902875.1 of Nematopogon swammerdamellus. Lineage (NCBI taxonomy): Eukaryota > Metazoa > Arthropoda > Insecta > Lepidoptera > Adelidae > Nematopogon > Nematopogon swammerdamellus. Next base: position 1,556,046 of record OX336352.1, on the reverse strand, counting down.
TACATCAGAGAATACGAAATAATTCATTTTTATTGCTTATAAAATTGTCTATGAAAATAAGTTTTTTTTAGTATCGCCATAACTTTTTTCACACAGTGATTTGAAATGAGCTCCCATAGTAACTATTGTAGTATATTGAAATATCTTTCTAATGACATATGTCATGTCGTTATTGGTCCTTGGACCAGCCTCCATACATTTTTGCCGGTCCTCCTTTGAAATTTGTATGAAATTTCTTGAACTTTAAAATCTTTTTTCTCAAAAAGGTAAGTCTCCGGCAAACATTTTTTTCTTCTAACTTATTCTTAGAACCTCCTCTACCAACCCAAGATACCAGTAGGTAACCTTCAAATAAGGGAGGCGTAAACAGCATCGCACCCTCGCTGCCTTCAGGAGTAGGCACGGAAGCGGCCGCAAACTACTACCTACTAGATAAAGCAAACGGAGAGGCATCCTTTACCCTCGCTGTGGCGGAGTCGCGCCGAGCCGCGTCGCACGCACGCCGCCTGCGCACAGCTGAGGGGCAGCGTCTACTTTCTAACTATCTTCCTTCTTCTCCTTCAAGACTTTCGCCAGGCGTAGCGTATTGGGAACCACAGATTACCGAACAATCACAAGCAAAGAAAGATACATATAAGTTACTCTATGGAAAGATAGGCGCCTGTCCGTCGTCCACTGTCATCGTACAATATTGTTGTTTTTTATTTTATTTTTTTTTTTGTTGTTTTTTTTGGGATAGGCAAAGGTATTATAATTAATTCGTCTCCTCCCGAAACAGGGAAAACTCATTAGAGTATGCAGCCATTTATTTTGTAGCCTTTAACGTCTGTTGTATAAATTCTCCCACCGCGAGAACCACAAAAATAAATATGTTTAATTACAACGACGACGCGACAACTTGCGCCGTCCGCCCGCCTTCTTTTTCCACTATTAATATTGTTGTGTTTATGCCATAAATAGGCAGTCAAGGATCATTTGACCATACAGCCAATTCACAATTTTCTCCTTTATTGTTACAAATACTTTTTGCTTTGTCCAAAATCAGTCCGAGTCAGTGTTGCCAACTCAAATTTTGAATTTCTTCAAGATGGAAAAGTTAAAATATAGGTATTTATTAGATTAAATCAGGGCGAAATTTGACTTTACGAGGCAGCCCAACGCCCAAACTAGATGAATTAGTCCTCTCGGCCTCCTTGCAGACCATGTGCACCAAGCCGCAGATTTGACCGAGATATACGTACTGTCTAACCTGTTCGATCACTTCTCCGCCAATAACGATATTTTGTCCTCCGGTGTCATCCTAACCTCGGTCGCAAGTCTATCATATCATATTATCAAACACAAGGCGGGCGGCCGACGGCGCGGCGGCGGCGGCGCGGGAGCATGCGTCTATCAGTGTTTTTTGTCGGCGGTACCGATAGCTCTTAAATCATAATGGTCACCCCCAGTCCCAGTCCCAGTCGCATTCTCGACGTAGACAGGTAGTAGGAGTAGGCAACGACGTATCATAAAATCTCTTTGGGAGTAGGAACGTACAAGTGTATACAGCCGGCACTCTTTCGCATGAGCAGTCAAGTCAGATTGAATACCTATAGGTACGAAAAGATACCTGCACTTTTCGTATTGTTTGGTATTTAAATACCATTTTTATTGTTCCGTAGTCCGTACCCAAAGGGTAAAACGAGACCCTATTACAAGACTCCGCTGTCCGTCCGTCTGTCTGTCTGTCCGTCTGTCACCAGGCTGTATCTCATGAACCGTGATAGTTAGAAAATTGAAATTTTCACAGATGATGTATTTCTGTTGCCGCTATAACAACAAACACTAATAAAACAGAACAAATTTAATATTTAAGGGTGCTTCCATACAACAAACGTGATTTTTTTTTTGCCGTTTTTATAGATAATGGTACGGACGGAACCCTTTGTGTGCGAGTCCGACTCGCACTTGGCCGGTTTTTTTTTGTTTCATTACAGTATCGTTTAGCTATTACGCGTCGGCGCATAATCGGTGTGTGAATGGTGGATGATAGAAACACACGCACGTCATTATTTGACGCCGCGTGCTGTGCTGTACATACCTACCAATAGCGCGCGCACCGCACCTGTTATCGCAACGGCGCAACGGTCATTGACCTATTACGTTGACATTGAAATCGGCACTTTATTTAGGTCATTGGGTCGCTTGAATGTACCTACCTACATACATACCCAACCCACACACCACCAGGGTTGCCAGATGGTTTACTTGAAAAAACCGGACATTTTTCATCAAAAGGTATTTGATTTTTCAGGTTCAAAATTAAAGTTGATTTTATGTACAAAATTTTTTATGACCTTTACTTTTGAAAATGGATGGGAGATAGAGTAATAAATAGAAGGGTTGAATTGATCGAAGTTACTGCAAAATCGAAGAACACAGTAAGATTAGTATTAAAATGTTCTGAAAAAGTTAATATTTGCGTTACATGAAGAAAAAACCGGACGTTTTGATGTCCGGTTTTTCATTATTTTGGAGACCGGACACAAGCCTCAAAAACCGGACTGTCCGGTCCAAAACCGGACATCTGGCAACCCTGCACACCACACAGGTGACGCTACTACCCTACCGCGCGCGCGCCGCCTCCTCCGCGCCCGCACCTCCGCGCCGCCGCCGCCGCCGGTAGCGTCTTCGCGTCGCGCGCGACGTTACCTACTAATGTCTCGCTCGCACGTCCGTTTGTGTGCTCGCCTCGCACAGAATCACACGGCGCGGCGTCGTCATGTGGCGTCGTCGTTGAACGTTATCTTTATTGAAGAACGAGTAATGAATGGTCAATTTCGAGCATATTTTACATAGTCTAAAACGTAAGTTACGGCAATCACTTCGCACAACTTTAATACATTTAGATTTCCATTTAATTAAAATTGAGCATAATGATCAGAGTGGACACCGTGAAATACATTAGATTGTAGGGTTTCTGCATCAGTGAAAATATTATCTATGCATGATGCGCATGCATCAGTTACTCTAGTTTATTCGTATATAGTTTGTAAAAAACTATCCATTAAGTCTGATAAACGTCTTATAAATTGATGAACACCGGCTGCACGCACGAGAAAGTGTCACGTTCCATCTGAGCCTGTGTGTGCAAGCGAGAGCGCGTAACAAGCGATAGAGGCACAATCGGCCCAAGCGGCAGTGTTGCCAAACGTACGTTAATTGCAGTATCGTACGGTAATCGAGGCTAGAAATCGACAAATGTACGGCGTATGGCAGCGATAGGGGTGCCGTACGAAAAAATACGGTAATTCTTATAGCTGTGTTTCTTTATGACGTTATCGCGTAAAACTATCGTCCGTAAACCGACTTTACAGACAACCAATTTTTTATGGAAACTGACACGGTTAGCTAAATCACCTACATCATCCGTGATGTCAGCCCATAACACCGGGTGAACTTGGTGCCACGTCAGTCTTCCCTTCGGTCGTGCCGGCTACACTGAACTGGACGGAAAACAAACTACCTATTTACCTTGTGACGATGACGTCACATAAAGCCAGACTGACGCCCGGCGGCGCGGCGGGGGCAGCACGGCTCTACAGGTGGCGAGGCGAGCGCGGTGCAGCTACCTACAGCAAGCCGTCACACACACTACCACACGGCCGGACACACACACCGACGCTCACTCGCGTGCCAGCGACTAATATAAATACGGCCGCGCAGCCAACGGTTGGTTAGTCACGGCGTATTATATTCTTTGGTTAGTCAGTTTGAGCGAGCTCGACTAAAAAACTCAGAAAAACTCAGACGGTCCCCCCTCCCTTCCCCCCTGTTCGATCGCCTCCACTTTGATCACAGGCATCCTCTCCCCTTACCCCGCAGTACCAGCGATCGGTGGCCTCCGCACGAACGCAGTACTGCTCCCTTCTTCTCGATCGGTGGTCTCCGCTTTGATCGCAGATTCCCCCCCGCTCCTTCCCCCTCTCACCCCACAGTACCAGCGATCGGTGGCCTCCGCACGAACGCCGTACTGATCCCTCCTGCCTCCTGCTCGATCGGTGGTCTCCGCTTTGATCGCAGGCCCCCCGCCTCTCATCCAAGTAAGCACCAACTTGTCCTGCCTTATCCAATATACCTACGTAAGATATCGATAGACAGCGACACTAGGTTATGGTTATAAGGGTAGGGATTAGGGGTACATCCCAACTAGGCTAGTAATAAGTAGACATTAGGATATTAGGATAGGCATGTTTAGGATAAGTAATTAGTAGTAAGCCATGTACACTGACACGATGCGAATTTCCCGCCGTGTTTGCTAAGTTAACTAGTAAAATATTATATTAATAAACTACACTCGTCGAACCTAAAATACGCTTGATTCGTTTGCCGCGCAAATCGCGCGGAAGATCGGGCCGCTATAACAACGTGTCTTTGCCTACTTCGGCAGCCAATCACAGCAAACGGGGCCTCACATAGCCATCATAGTTCTCACGGCGAATAAGGCAACGACACACACAGGATTTCTTTTGCTTTGCTGAGATCGGAGTGTCAACCTAGTCGACCTTCGAGTCGTCTTTGGAGTTATCAACCTAATTGAAAGGACTTTTGATTGTTTGGATTGACACGTTAGAATAGGATGCTATTCCCTAAGATACAAACATTCTTTTCTAATGTAAACTGTGGGAAAATTCAACATATCTGACATTTTCTGTAACTAAATATTAATAAATATTAATTCTTTTTCAATGAAATCGTTATTGACGGCTATAAAGTTCACTAAGAACAATAAAACTCAATAGGCGGTCAACTTAGTCGATCTACGAGCACCCGTTCTACTCGTGCCCGCGACTGTGTCGACGGCCTTAGGAGTTCAAACTGCGCAGTACGAATTGCTGACCGAATCACTTTCATTCCCGCGGTCGCCGAGTTTGCAGCGAACCTGAACTGCTAAAAATAAGAAACCTCCCACACAAGGTACGCCTGCTAGGTAGCACATCCCTAAGTTGCGCTTGGTTAATAAGAATGTAATTCAGATCCTCCTTGTTTTGTAGTAATGTTTGTGTCTACGGCTAACATTTTTCTACGAATTGCTGACTCAATGTGCACATTTTTCATCTATCTAACTGCTTGTAATTTCAGCTTGCACTCCACTACTAGGCTGTACTTGCCGTACATAATGTTCTTGTGTTCCCCACCTACTAAGGAATGGTAGAAATTAGTTATTTGTACCTTGTGGCAGGGCCGTCGCCATTAGTGAGAACTGCATGTATTTTTGGCGCGGCCATATTGTGACTTTGAAAAGAAAAGAACACATTCTATTGAGAAATTGAGAATTGCTACCAATGATTTTTAATGTGTATGTTCATGAGAGCGGAGGTAGTAGCCGGGCCACTAAGCCATATAGGTGAACCTGAAAAGCCGAACTCTCACTAACATTTTAATTCTACTGAATGGAAGGTAAAGAAAAAAAACAAGTAATACTTTCAGGTATAAAATTTATTTCCAAAAGACAATATTCTCAAGGTCACCTTACTCACTTTATTCTTTCTTTTTTTTTATAATGAATAAATTTACCTATTCTCTGTATTGGTTGTGTTTGAAAATTGCTTGATGTGAAAGGCGTGCGTGCCGGGCCCTGAGCATGTAGGAGGGCCGCGCCGCACTATATTTGCCGATGCTATCTACTGCTACTGTGTCTTAGTTATTGTGTTTTACTTCGCTATGTGATGCTAAATTAAATTATGCTTACTGCTTATGATGTGAATATTGGTGCTTGTGTATCGCGCTCTAACGCTTAAACCACCTCGCTTTACATGTTTAAATTTATAATATCACCCTGCTAATGCTGGTCTTGTAACCAACATTGCAGTGGGAGCTTGGTCGGGCCTTGCTGAGCAAGCTTGGTCGGGGCTGACGAGCTTGGCTGAGCAAGCCTGATCGGAAAGTGTGAGATTGGCTTGGGCGAGCAAGTCACGCTAACCCTCACTCCCGCCGCCTCGCTGAAGGCGTGGGGCCGATTCGAGCCGATCCCGCAATGCTGACTATGCGGCTACCCTCCTGATCGCTCTCGCCCGAGTCTGGCCTACCTGACCCCTGACCGATGTCTACTCCGAGTGCGACTGGCGGCCGAGCCACTCTCACGGCCTACAAGCGACCACTCCCTGCTAACCTACGCTCTCTCCGGGACTTCTAGTTTTCTTCCCCCTCCCCCTACTCGCTTCTCGCGTCCGGAGCTACGACTACCCATAAGATAAGTAAATTATGTAACTGCGATGTAAGAATCTTGGATCAAGACTAATTCTACTGAACTATTGTAGTACTGTACAATGTTGAATCCGCTTCACGGATAAATATAATCTAATGAACTATTGTAGACTGTACAATGTTGTAATCCGCTTCACGTATAAATATAATCTACGGAACTATTGTAGTACTGTACAATGTTGAATCCGCTTCACGGATAAATATAATTACGGATCTAGTCCACTTCTACTGAACTATTGTAGTACTAAATAAATCTAACTATGTTTCGGTAAGGTACCTACTCTTTTATTGCCTACTATTAATACCTACCGAACTATTTGCACGGCGACTGGAACGGCTTCACCGAAGTCGGCCGGGCGTACGTGGCGTTTTAATAATAAATGAAAGATATTCACATACGTTACATCGACGTTTTACTAGATACTCCTCGATAGGAAATCGTAGTCATTCCCGCCATTAGGTACGTAGGGTACCCGAGTACGGGGAATGCTACGTCACAACCTACATAGCCGTTTCGACCGACCTTTCATTCAGTGCGGTGGTACCAACCCGGGCGGGTTAAACCCTACCACCTAGTAATATAAGAAGGGAGTCATATCCCTTAGTCGCCTTTTACGACATACACGGGGAGAGATGCAGTGGGGCTATTATTTTAAAGTACCGGCCCCACACGGTACAGTACCTTCTGTAACATCATGCCTTAACCTTAAAAAATACTTAGGTAGTAGGTACCTACTTTTTCTAGACTCGAGCAATCTTAAAAATTATATCTTTACTCAGTGAAAGTGGCATTCAGTGCCGATAAGACGAGATACAGGTAAAATTTATACAAAAAAAATTTTTTTTTTATTATTTTTCACTGGGTAGTCATAAACTGGGTCACTCCCTGGTTCCCCCTTGACCTTGAATTTTGGGGCAACCTGTATATAGCGTTGTGGTCTCTCAATATGGACGACCGGCACGAGTGGTTTTCCCGAAAAGTTCAAAGGAACATTAACACGTTCACTGTCCCCATCCCATACTAGCAGAAATAAATTTTTCATATGTCCAAACATGTTTAAACTAAATTCCAAATTTCAAGATTCAAAATTTATTTATTACCAAAATATACATATTATACAGCCGAAAGTTTTCAGGAGGTAGGTAACAACAATTTTCCTTTAATTAATTAGAACAAAAATAGTGGTTAGTATTGTTAGTACCTAATATTATATTTACATACATATTATAGTGGTCCGTATTTTTTCCTGGAGCCCTGCTTCCCAAGCTAGGATTCCCTGTGTTATGGGAAGCAGGGTCTTTCGTATAGTCTCTCCAAGTATACCTCTGATCAGTAATATAATAGCCTCCTACTTTGTAGTTATATGTTTCTTTGAATTTGTAATTATATGTGTTGTTATGTGTGACGAAATAAATCATTTCATTTCATTTCATTTCAATCCAAAACAAAATCAGGCGCTTCTTAAGGTGGAAGATGACTATTGTAAATGGACCAAAGGGATGAAGATAAAACCAGCGAAGTGCTACTGTTTGAGCTTAATCAGGAAAGGTTCAAAGTTTACCTCGAGCAATCCAGGTCTGACAGTAGCCGGAAAAGCAATCGAAACCGTGGCTGATGAAGCCCCTTTTAAATTCTTGGGCAAAAGGATCACCAGCAGAGGAAAGGAGCATCCTACTGATGATATTGTCCAACTTTTCGAAGAGAGCCTCCGCCAAACTGACAATCTTCCCCTCCTGGGTACACAAAAGGCATGGATTTACGATAAATATCTGACATCAAAACTTTCATGGCCATTTCTCGCCTACGACTTCACAAAGCAAAACCTGACTAAATTAGACTCTCATGTGACCAGATTCCTGAAGTCATGGTTTGGACTGGATCACCCGGCTGACTCGTCAACGCTGTACAGATCTCACAATAACTTTGGACTGAACATTAAGAAACCGTCGATATTTTATGAAAAGGCGAGAATAGCCAAACGATGTATAATCAATGACTCCAATGATAACGCTATTCAAGCCTTACCCAACACATCGCTATCAGATGAACTGGAATCGAGACTCGACTTCTACAAATCATTCTAAGTTGGTAGACGCACCAATAGATCTGGACTGGGCATAGAAACAGCAAAGTCTGATAAAGAAATACTGAAAGGTTTTGCTCAGTAGGACATGGAACAAGGTTTCAAACTTCACGCCTTAAACCTAGAAATGCAGAATGATTGGCTAGCAGTGGGCGTCTTCTGCATCTCTCCTGCATTGAAGTGGAAATCCATAATATACAACTGGTCCCCTGAGCTGCTTAAGTTCTACTTCGTGGAACCGAGTAACCTAGTTAGATGGGGGAAATCTACAAATAGACTACGCCCGTCATGTAAGGAGTTCGTAGGCACGGCCAAACATTTGTTATGCGGATGCAAAATACTACTTGAGCGAGGCCAGTATTCCTACCGTCATGATAAAGTCCTCCAAATCATCAGAGAGGACATCAACCTGTCAAGTGCACGGACCAGGAAAGGGCAAACCACTAGCGGCTTCCAGAAGGTCAACTTTGTGAAACCTGGAGCCAGTAAGCTGCCCTTCTTCAATTTTGGGAGCAGCAAAGGATTGGGAATTGTTGATGGACACCCATGAGAAGCATTACCAAATGCCTTCGGAAATCTGTACCACAGCATTAAGACCGGATATACTCATATTCTCAAAAGCGACAAAGCATGTAGTACTTGTTGAACTTACAGTTCCATGGGAAAGTAACATACCGAAGGACCACTTGACAACATCAAACTTAACAAGTACTGCAACTTAGTAGACCGGATTGTGAGAAACGGATTCAAGACTGATCTCTTCACTGTGGAAGTCGGAGCAAGAGGACTACTACCAGCGAAGTCGCTCTACAGGCTCTTCAAGAATCTAGGGCTGCCAAGATCAACGCTAAGCTCATATATGGAGAGAGCTTCGAAAACGTCACTGGAAGCATCCTACAGAATATGGATAGGTAGAGAGAGGGAGGTCGAGAGCGGGACTGGTGGTTTCCCCGCGTCCTAGTCAACGCAGACTAGCTGACGAGGGCTTGATGCGAGCCGAAACGTGAAGCATGCGTGGGAAATTTAGAGTGGCCACTCGCTATTTCACACTCATCGATTTTTCATACAAGCCCATTCCCTGTTCACACGTCCCACGTGCAATATTGATTCTATTTCACAAGTCCAAGAATTTTGTGGAACTTTAACTTCAGTACTGTCCATGCCCCACTTGTGAGTGGGAAATATCGTGCCCCACACGTTGGGGCACTGAACAGTGAATGTGTTAAGACACAGCCAATAACACCACTCCTCGCGAAACCACGCTCAGAGAGGCACCATGCCAGCTACAAGGCGGACAAAGAGGTCGTTGTCTAATTTATTAACACACCTTTCGAACATTTTCAGGTTCGGTTAGGTGGAGAACACACTAGGCGGAAGACCGTTTAATATTTTCGCCGTACGTACGACATAGGAACGATTTCGAAAATCGAGGCGTTCTGATTTCCTAGGATATTTTGGAATTCAATCTTGAAGAAATTCAAAATTTGTGTTGGCAACACTGACTCCGACTGCTGTAGCAAAGAGTATTGTGACATAAAAGAAGAATATTGCGATTTGCTGTATGGTTCAATGATCTTTGCCTGCCTATTTATGGCGAAAAAAATAACAACAACAACAACAGAGTATTGTTACGATGACAGTGGACGACGGACAGAAGCATCTCTTTCTTGATTCTTCATTCGTTCGTTCGTTGTTTCCATACGCTACGGCCTACGCCTGGCGGAAGCCTTGAAGGAGAAGAAGATAGTGGGAAAGTAGACGCAGTCCCTCAGCTGTGCGCAGGCGGCGGCGTGCGTGCGACGCGGCTCGGCGCGACTCCGCCACAGCGAGGGTAAAGGACGCCTCTCCGCTTGCTTTATCTAGCAGGTAGTAGTTTGCGGTCGCTTCCGAGCCTACTCCTGAAGACAGCGACATGTTGCATAGCTTGTGAACTTCTATGACAACTTGCTGCTTGCGCGCTACACTATAGCGGCGCGGTCACAGTGACGTCACGACCGTCGTCGCACGGCAGCAGCGGAGACATATCTATGAAACCACGTGAACAGCTTTGTCAATAGCCCGCGACTCTAAAGTGGGGTTGACATTGCTCTTTAATAAAAATATATAACAATTAACCCTTGCAGTTCCCACTTGTTAAATATACTTCCACCCCTTGGTTTCCTGCCATTTTAGTCTATCGAAAATTCGCACATAAACTCAAATATTTAGTAAAATAACGAAGTCAGATCTACTCTATTTATACATATTGTCAATGAAATTATCCATGAAATTATTTAAAAGAAATGAGGATTCACTTAGAAGCACAGATGGATTTTTTTAACTACAGGAAAAATAACACACGCCTGACATTTTTTTTCCAATTTTTTCTTACCTAAAGTTGAAAATTCGAATACACAAATTATATATCAACATGTATGAGAACGTAGCCACTAAGAGACCACAAACGTATAAAAATTACTTGGATCCAATAGGGAAGATGAGTATTTAATAAATTTACACTTTTCTTAGCTTAAAAAAATCTCTACAAAATCATAATAAAATCAGCGAAAGAATGATACCGATATCGCTGAAACTGAATTATTTATGAATTTTCAAAAATTGAAGTTACCGAATAATCAAACTAGCCGCCGGGAGTTCGACGTGACGTCACGTCGCCGACCGCGCGAGCCAAACGCGCGGTGCCCCGCATGAAAGCGAGATGGGCGGTGCAGTTTACGTGTAAAAACACTGCCGCCAAGTTTAATGTGCATAATAGTGGAATATCTTATTATTGGTATGTCATTCTAATTACAAAATTCAGTATTTTTATATCTATAAACTGGTAAAAATATGTTGCTAGATGTCGAACTAATCAGCCTCGATTTAATGAGCGGGATCACTATGATTTTTAGATTTGTTCGTCGCTCGCGGCACACGAATTTTTGTTGTTGACAAGTACTTAAATTTTTTTTTGTAGAAAGTGCGACCTATATTTCGCCGAGCCACCCATAAGGTGTCTAAAGACGCCCATGGACATTCGGTCGTACGCGGGGGTTGCGAATGCCATGCCGGCCTGACGGTGCCTATTCACGCCTCTCTTGAAGAACCCGAGACTATACTTCGGGGGAAATATGTAGGCAGGGAGAGCCGTCCAGAGTTTACCAGTTCTGTGGAGCAAAAATCTGCAGAACCGATAGGTACGCGTCCGTGGTAAGTCAAGCGTATAGGGATGCAATCCCTGCCCAGTACGCATTGTGCGGAGGTGGAAAGGGGAGGGCGGGATCGCGTTAAACAGCTCTTCCGAGCACTCCCCATGGAATAAGCGATAGATCACACTTAGAGACCCAACATCCCTGCGAATTTGCAGTGGTTCTAGATCACGGGACACATCGGGGTCGCCCACTAGTCGCACGGCTCGACACTGGATCGAATCTAAAGGCGCAAGCTGGTATTGAGCTGAGCCATCCCACAAGTGCGAGCAGTACTCCAAGCAGGACCTAATCTGCGATTAATACATAAGTAGCCTTTGGCCTGGCGTGAAGTACCGTCACACCTTATTGAGTACGCCCAACTTTTTAGAAGCTAGCTTGGCCTTGCCCTCGATATGGCGCCGAAAGTTTAGGTCGTGCGACAGTTCGACTCCGAGGACCCCGAGGTGGTGACTTAATTTTAGCGACGTGCGCTGGAAGGAAGGAGCTGGTGTAAGCGCAGTTCTTTTAGCACTGAACGCGCAGACTTGTGTCTTGGAAGCGTTGAACTCGACCAAATTACTGCGGCCCCATTCGGAAATAGACCGTAGCGTTTGTTCGAGTTCAGATGCAAGTCTTCGCCTCTTCTCATCCACAACATCCCGTCTGGCTGAAGGGTGACTGGTGTAGGATCCGTGTGTCGTATAGCAATGTATGTTGCCGTGCCGAGTGGCAGGATATCATTGATATGCAGAAGAAACAGTGTGGGTGACAACACAGATCCCTGTAGGACGCCGGCATTCACAGACATGGCGTCCGACGAGCAACCGTCCACCAGGACCTGAATGCTACGCCCATGTAGGAAGTCGGTGACCTAGTCGCATAGGCATAGTGAGCCCCCAGGACATTGCAGAGACGGAAGTGAGGAGCGGCAGAAATTCGACTCGAAAGATTTGGCGAGAAACCAAAACTCACCAAAACATACTTTATTTTTAACCCCCGACCCCCCGGGGTGTTATAAGTTTGACGCCTATGTCTGTGTGTCAGTCTGTGGCGCCGTAGCTCCCAAACGGATGGACCGATTTGGATGCGGTTTTTTTTTTATTAGAAAGCTAATTTAACCGGGATGGTTCTTAGGTATGTTTGTAATCGAGTAATCAAGTAATAAAAAAATTACGCCTCTTGTCAATTTTTCTAAACTTTTGTCGACTTTTGTTAACTTTCGTCAACTTGTCAACTTTGGCGAATTTTGTAAACTTTTGTAGATTTTTGTCAATTTTTATCGACGTTTGTCAACTTTTGTAGACTTTAGTCGATTTCTGTCGACTTTTGTCACATTTGGTAACTTTGGTAAACGTTTATCTATTTTGTCAACTTTGACTCAACTTTTGTCGACCAAAGTTGACAAAAATTTACAAAAGTCGTCAAAATTGGACAAAAGTTGACAGAAGTCGACAAAAGTTGTCAAAGTTGACAAAACTTGACAAAGGTTTTACCAAAGTTGGCAAAAGTCAATAAAAGTCGACAAAGGTTACCAAATGTGACAAGTTGACAAAAGTCGACAGAAATTGACTAAAGTGGACAAAAGTTGACAGAAGTCAGAAGTCAATAAAAGTTGACAAAAATCTACAAAAGTTGACAAAATTCGTCAAAGTTGACAAGTTAACACAAGCCGACAAAAGTTGACAAAATCAACCAAAATTTACAAAATTCGACCAAGTCGACAATCGTTAAAATCACTTCAATACACAGTTGTCTCTATTCTCCATGGTGCTGTAGCAAAAGTGTCGCGTCGGTAGAAGACTTCAGCCTCGATAGACTGAGCTATCTATAGGTGCAGACAGTCAACTGTCGCTATTGAATGTTAAGCAACGCTGGGCGCGGTCAGTACTTGGATGGGTGACCGCTGACCGTTGGAGGCTGACCGAGGTTCGGATTCCTCGTAAAACTGTAGGTCCCTGCCCTCCTAATCTTACTTGGTGGTAGGGTTTAACCCGCCCGGTTTGGTACCACCGCACTGAATGAAACGGTTGAAACGGCTATGTAAATAGTTCGTGTTTTCCGACCAGTTCAGTGTAGCCGGCACGATCAAAGGGGGAAGCACTGACATGGCATCTAATTCACCCGGTGTTATGGGCTGACATCACGGACGTTGTAGGTGAGGTAGCCAACCGTGTCAGTTTCCATAAAAAAAAAGACTTACACTTTTTTCGCTTAGCTCTCATTCGCCAATAGCGTCGTCGCCTCCGCTCCCCGCAAGTGGTGGTTGGTATCACCGCACTGAATGAAAGGTCGGTCGAAACGGCTATGTAAATAGTTTGTGTTTTCCGTCCAGTTCAGTGTAGCCGACATGAAATGAAGGGAAGCACTGACATGCCACCTAGTTCACCCAGTGTTATGGGCTGACATCACGGATGTTGTAGGTGATGTATCCAACTGTATCAGATTCTATAAAAAAAAATTATGCTTCAGGTAATCCTACCTACCTGCCTACTACCCCTGTATAGATTAAAAATATATCTGCAAAGCGAAGCCGGATTGCCGGCGGCAATTACTTCCAGTCGACCTTTACATACACCTTTCTGCTTGGCAGAACTTGGACTTATTGCCGTAGGCAATCGATGCCAGTGAAACACGATCGATGCAGTATGGACACGGCAGCTCACTCTATAGCCTGCTATATTACTCTGAGACTTCACGCTCCGCTAAACTTCACCGTTTTGTTCCTTGAAAATACGACGCAGCTCGTCCCCGCACCACTAACAGCTTCCACTCTAGCTGAGCGGAGCAGAGCTGTGTAAATAGATTCATCCTATTGCACAATTTCTACACATCTCCGCCTCAGTGTAGTGTCACCCTTAGGTATAAGCACAGAGGCAGACGGAAGATGATGCATTGTTATATGTTTGCAGGTAGGCGCCCGGATAACACCTCGTAGCTCACATATGTAGGTACCTACTATCGACACTGAGCTCAGCTGTCCAGTACCTACTGCCTGCGAGGTCGCGTCTAGCTGGTAAGTACCTATGTAATGTGTGGAGCGTGGATGTAAATCTCTGCGTTACAAGCGGTAGAGACGTCGCCTAGTTTTGCAAAAGTTGTCTGTTGTCTTGTCTGTAGAGATGCGGACGGTTCCTCGTGTGAGTGGCCAACATGCGGCCCACGGCACGCTCGACCGTTGGAAGCTGACCTTCTTACCTTACTAGGTGGTAGGGTTCAACCCGCCCAGATTGGTACCACCGCACTGAATGAAACGTCGGTCGAAACGGCTATGTAAATAGTTCGTATTTTCCGTCCAGTTCAGTGTAGCCGACATGAAATGAAATGAAGCACTGACATGGCACCTAGTTCACCCGGTGTTATGGGCTGACATCACGGATGTTGTAGGTGATGTAGCCAACTGTGTCAGTTTCCATAAAAAAAAAAAGATACCGGGTGTTAACTTGCGTCCCGCGTTGGGTTTTTTTTTTCATTTAAATCAACAAAACTCCATTATTCCCCATTCCTGACTCGTTCAGCGCCATGAACAAGTAAGATTGTGTTTGTTGATTGAGGTGCATTTCAGCAGTCTAGAATTTTATGAACAACCAAAACAAGATTTGATTATTGTTTGAGATCCATTACAGATTGGAATTATATTGTGTTCATTTCGTGCGGTGATATTGATCCAGACTGGATAAATCCTACCATGTAGTAAGTCAAGGAAAGGGATATTTTCACGTGGAATCTGAATCACGGCCAGCCTCATCGGTCGATTGGTCACCCGTCCAAGCTTTGACCGCACCCGGGTGTGAAGGAAGGTGTGGATCTAAGCTTGCGATGGCTTTACCGAACATATCCGGGCCCATCGGCAGTAGAGGAGGGTATTAATCGAGGCCGGGACTAGCGAGTGGCCACTCTAAATTTCCCGCGCATGCTTCACGTTTCGGCTCGCTTCAAGCCCTCGTCAGCTAGTCTGCGTTGACTAGGACGCGGGGAAACCACCAGTCCCGCTCTCGACCTCCCTCTCTCTACCTATCCATATTCTGTAGGATGCTTCCAGTGACGTTTTCGAAGCTCTCTCCATATATGAGCTTAGCGTCGATCTTGGGAGCCCTAGATTCTTGAAGAGACTGTAGAGCGACTTCGCTGGTGCTCCGACTTCCACAGCGAAGAGATCAGTCTTGAATCCGTTTCTCACAATCCGGTCTACTAAGTTGCAGTACTTGTTAAGTTTGATGTTGTGGTTCTTCGGTATGTTACTTTCCCATGGAACTATAAGTTCAACAAGTACTACATGCTGTGGTACAGATTTCCGAAGGCATTTGGTAATGCTTCTCATGTGTGTCCATCAACAATTCCCAATCCTTTGCTGATCCCAAAATTGAAGAAGGTTTAGTCCTATCTTTGGCAGCTTATTGGCTCCAGGTTTCACAAAGTTGACCTTCTGGAAGCCGCTACTGGTTTGCCCTTTCCTGGTCCGTGCAATTGACAGGTTGATGGCCTCTCTGATGATTTGGAGAACTTTATCATGACGGTAGGAATACTGGCCTCGCTCAAGTAGTATTTTGCATCCGCATAACAAATGTTTGGCCGTACCTACGAACTCCTTACATGACGGGCATAGTCTATTTGTAGATTTCCCCCATCTAACTAGGTTACTCGGGTCGGGGAGAGTAAGCTAGAATGCATTTAAGTAGAACTTAAGCAGCTCAGGGGACCAGTTGTATATTATGGATTTCCAATTCAATGCAGGAGGGATGCAGAAGTCGCCCACTGTTAGCCAATCATTCTGCATTTCTAGGTTTAAGGCGTGAAGTTTGAAGCCTTGTTCCATGTCCTCCTGAGCAAAACCTTTCAGTATTTCTTTATCAGATTTTGCTGTTTCTATGCCCAATCCAGATCTATTGGTGCGTGTACCAACTTGGAATGATTTGTAGAAGTCGAGTCTCGATTCCAGTTCATCTGATAGTGATGTGTTGGGTAAGGCTTGAATAGCGCTATCATTGGAGTCTTTGAGTATACATAGTTTTTTTTTTTTTATGTGAACCAGCATGGGTGGCTGTGCCGAGGGACCAATGGTGCAGTCGACAGAGCCAAGATCACCTCTCCTCGTGAAACCACGCTCAGTTAGGTGCCATGCCAGCAGATTTGCGGACTGTTGCTAGGCTGTATAGCCCGTTAATACGACGCTTGAAGACACCCAGGTTAAAGGATTCAGGAAATACACTCGCCGGAAGACAGTTCCACACTCTAGCGGTGCGACAAAGAAACGATTTAGAGAACCGATGGGTTCTCAAAAGCCCAATGTCAACAACAAAAGGGTGCTGAGTCTCTCTGCGACGAGTCATGCGGAGATAGGACGGGTGGCAGGGAATAAGGGATGCTAGTTCCACAGAGCAGCGTCCGTGATAGTATCTGTAAAACAGACTAAGCGAACCCACAAATCGTCTGTGACTCAGGGACTCCAGACCATCTGTAAGTTTCGGGTCACCAACAAGACGGATGGCTCGGCGCTGTATTGAGTCCAAGGATGCTAGCAGATAATGGGAACTACCCTCTCAGATGTGACTGCAGTACTCCATCACCGGCCTAATCTGTGTTTTGTACAACAGGAATAGTTGAGCCGGTGAGAAGAACCGCCGATTGCGGAAAAGTATTCCCAATTTTCTGGATGCAGTTTTGGCCTTAGACTCGATTAGTTGCCCGAAACCCACGTCTTTGGAAATAGTGGTGCCCAGGAGGTCCAGGTGTTCCGAGACAGGTACGACACTGCCTTGGAAACTTGCTTGGAAAGGAAAGGGATCGACCTCAGCAGATAATGCGCAGCACTGAGTCTTGCTAACGTTGAAGGCGACAAGGTTCTCCTGGCCCCATATAGCTACTTTTCCGAGAACGTTATCGACCTTATCAACAACTGAACGTTGAGCCTCCCTGTGCCGCGAATGTCTACTCTTCCAGTCCTTAACATAGCCCTCGTGCTCCGTGCTGTCGTCTGCATAGCTGTGTATCATGCCCAAGGACAGTAGATCGTTTATAAAGATTAAGAAAAGCGTAGGCGACAGAACAGAGCCCTGCGGAACACCAGCGTTAATTGGAAAGTCGTCCGATTTCGAGCCATCGATGGTAACGAAAATGGAACGACCCGCCAAAAAGCTGGCGATCCAGGTGCAGAGTTTGGGTGGAATGCCGAAGGACGGAAGCTTGCCAAGGAGGCCTCGGTGCCAAACGCGGTCGAAAGCCTTGGAAATATCCAGGGCGACTGCCAGCGACTCCCCAAAATTGTCCAATCTTTCGGCCCATATATGCGTAACGTACGTTAGAAGATCTCCTGTTGACCGCGCTTTCCGGAATTCGTACTGCTTGTCATCCAGAAGTTTATTTGCTTCTAAGTACGTTAGGAGCTGGGTGTTAATAAGGCGCTCCATAACTTTACATAATAGTGAAGTTATCGCAATGGGTCGATAGTTGGAGGGGTTCGCGGAGTCTTCCTTCTTTGGAACCGGTTGGACCGAGGCTCTTTTCCAGCAAGAGGGTACAATCCCACGGGCGAAGGAGAGACGGAAAAGGCGGGAGATGATTGGTGTCAACTCAGGGGCACAAATCTTGAGCACTATGGCTGGAATGCCATCAGGACCACTACTCTTCGAAGTGTCCAACGTCTTCAAGCACTTGTAGACCTGTCTAGGGTGCATCATTTGGCTATTCTCGCCTTTTGATAAAATATCGACGGTTTCTTAATGTTCAGTCCAAAGTTATTGTGAGATCTGTGCAGCGTTGACGAGTCAGCCGGGTGAGCCAGTCCAAACCATGATTTCAGGAATCTGGTCACATACGAGTCTAATTTAGTCAGGTTTTGCTTTGTGAAGTCGTAGACGAGAAATGGCCATGAAAGTTTTGATGTCAGGTAGTTATCGTAAATCCATGCCTTTTGTGTACCCAGGAGGGGAAGATTGTCAGTTTGGCGGAGGCTCTCTTCGAAAAGTTGGACAATGTCATCAGTAGGATGCTCCTTTCCTCTGCTGGTAATCCTTTTGCCCAAGAATTTAAAAGGAGCTTCATCAGCCACGGTTGCGATTGGTTTTTCGGCTACTGTCAGACCTGGATTGCTCGAGGTAAACTTTGAACCTTTCCTGGTTAAGCTCAAACAGTAGCACTTCGCTGGTTTTATCTTCATCCCTTTGGTCCATTCACAATAGTCATCTACCACCTTAAGAAGCGCCTGATTTTGTTTTGGATTGCGGGTTAACAGCGTAATATCATCCGCAAATGCCAGGATGGCCGCCATATATGTGTCTCCATATTTGAACCTGTATCCCCATTTGTTTTCTTTTACGACAAGCGTATCAATTCGAATGTTAATAAGAATGTTATGTGACAGGAGAGAGGCAGCAACCCTGGAAAAGTCCTATGCCGTAACGAATTTCCGGTATCTTCTCCGTTTCGCCTTTTACTTGTATTACAAAGGAAAGTTTTTTGTAGTAGGAGGCTATTATATTACAGATCAGAGGTGGCACATTATACCACTCTAGCGCATTTAATAGTAACTCATGGCGCACCGAACCGAAGGCGTTTTCAAAGTCTAACCACGTGGCAGTTAATTGTCTCTCATTCTTCCTTGCATCTCTAAGACATTCAGTCAGCAAAGAATTATGTTCGAGGCACCCTGCAACTCTTGGGAGAAAACCTTTCTGGTACTTCTTCGGTAAGTAGTCGTTGGTACACATGTGTTTGAGTAGTCTGGCCTGTATAATGGAGAAGAATATTTTCGAAATTGTGTTCGTAAGGGCTATAGGTCTAATATCCTTGGGATCAGTAACTTCTTTCTTTTTTGGTAGAAGAACAAACACGGCTTTACCAAGACAGTCTGGCACTTCTCTGTTCGTCCAAATTCTTTTGTAGATGTTCAACATGTGTTTCCGCACTGATGGACATTTTTTGTATATGATGTATGGTATGCCATCGGGTCCCGGGGCGGAACTATTTGGTTTCCTTTTTATGTGGTATTCCAGCTCTTCCATCGTCGGTGAATCAGCATCAAATGCTAGAGCAGGTTCTTTGGGTTTTGGAGCTGGTGGATCCCTGTAAGTTATATCTGCCTCCGGGGTGGTATATGTGGATTTAAAGTAGTTGAACATCTCGTCCGTACTTAACCTAATTGTACCCTGCTGTTCCTTAAAAGCTTTTTTGGCGAAATAAAAGGGGTTCTTCTCGAAAGCTGCTATATTCTGAGCCTTTCGAAATTCATTGCCAGCAACCGTAATTTGCTCAGATACTTTCTGGATGAGTTTTAGGATAGATCTCATCGCTCTGGCTAATTGGTGGCATAGATTTCTGTCTCCTGAGGCTTTAGCCTTCCTTAGCTGCTTTATCAGCTCTCTCTTCCTTCTCCTAAGCTTTGCTTTGAAAGTGTTTTTTCTTTCCATTGGGTTGTGGTGATAGCGAACAGGGTACAATTCGGAGAAGTAATTGTAAATTGTTCCCTGGAAGTTATCCAGCTGATCTTCGGGACTCTGCCTGCAGCCTGGGAGGTCAAGTCTTTCGGCTAGGCATCGATCATGTTGCTTCCAAGTGGTCTCGGATATGCTCGGTAAGCTTAGTCGGTCTCTGGGCGAAAATGGTTCATGGTGAGAGGAAGGTTGCGCAACACTTTGTGACGTGTGAGGTTGTACTCTGTCAATAGAGTCAGGTGGAGAACTTACAGGCGCTTTCTGCCCTGCTTCACTGTCGCTATGTTTCTCCTTCACGTGCTTTTCTAGCCAGATTTTTCGCTTATATTGCGCCATTTCATTTCCTTTTTAGTTACGAAATACTTAGAATAAAATTGTTACAGATACTCGTGACTGATGGCAGATCAAAAATTGATGAAAAATAAAGGTGAGAGTGTGCAAGATGACGGCAGGACTTCACGCCCGAATGCGGTCTCTACTCTGCATAATGCTCTCACCGATAATGTTAGTCTGCTGGAGACAGCTACTGTTAAATATAAACAAACGGATGTTAACGATGACGTCTGCTCTACGGATGATATTGTTAATGTAAACAGCGAGGCTTCTAATATTTTGGATAGAGTTTGCTTCCTGGAAATGGATACTGCTGTTAAAAATGAGCCATTGAACGTCAACGCCGATGTCTGCACACAGGACGGTGTTGGTAATGTGATGAGCGAAGTTTCTGATAATTGGGATGTAGTCAGCACATTGGACACGGCTGCTATGGTCAAGCATGAGTTGGACATTGGACCCACAGTGCTGCAGTCTCCAGATTTAAAGTACATGATGCTACCTTGCAAGCCCGATCCGGAGAATAATGTTGCACAGTGAGTAACCCATCTTGTTCGAAATGTTATGAGGTTTATTTTTCTTTAAAGTAGTAAACAATTAGGATTAAATAAGAATGATAATAACTTAATAATTTGTGATTTGGATAATAACTATGTAGACAATTTCTTTAAAATTTAAACGGTAAGTTAAATATGTTTGATAAGCCTTATGAGTAGAATTTGCGAGACGTCCGAAGTATGTCGGAAAAAAGACATTTGAAGATCCCTTCTCTCTGCTTGCCATTGAGTGAGAGACATGCGTGGAGATGATGTTATGCTCTCTCACCTCACCACTTCTCAATTTAATTGTACACTCATTAGTTACAAATTTAAGCTAAGAGTGTACTTATTCACGTGTTTGTTACATTTTCAGGATGGAATCACATCGCCTGGGTGAACAACTATATTATTGTGATGTATGCGAGAAGGCATTTTTGCAAAAAAATACTTTAGAACATCATATTCTAGCTCACTCTGATGAAAGACCAGGTCGCTGTGACGTATGCAGTAAAAATTTCTCAGTGAAAAGTGTTTTAAAAAAGCACATGTTAACTCACACTGGTGAAAGGCCACATCACTGTGACGTATGCAACAAGAATTTCTCAGTAAAATGTACTTTAAAAATGCATATGTTGACTCACACTGGTGAGAGGCCACATCGCTGTGACATATGCAATAAGCGTTTCTCGGAAAAAGGTACTTTAAAAAAGCACGCGTTAACTCACACTGGTGAGAGACCACATCGCTGTGACGTTTGCAATAAGAATTTCTCACTAAAATGTAAATCACACATGTTAACTCACACTGGTGAAAGGCGAGATCGCTGTGACATATGCGGTAAGGATTTCTCTATAAGAAGTAATTTAAAAACGCACATGTTAACTCACACAGGTGAGAGAACACATCGCTGTGACGTATGGAATAAGAAATTTTCAAAAAAAGGTACTTTAAAAAAGCACGTGTTAACTCATACTGGCGAAAGTCCACATCGCTGTTACGTGTGCAATAAGAATTTCTCACGAAAAGATTATTTAAAAACGCACATGTTAACTCACACCGGTGAGAGACCATATCGCTGTGACATATGCAATAAGAATTTCTCGCAAAAAGGTACTTTTAAAAAGCACGCGTTAACTCACACTGACTTAAGCCCACATCGCTGTGACGTATGCAATAAGAATTTCGCACAAAAACGTTATTTAAAATCACACATGTTAACTCACACTGGTGAAAGACCACATCACTGTGACGTATGCAACAAGAATTTCTCATTAAAATGTACTTTAAAAATGCATATATTGACTCACACTGGTGAGAGGCGACATCGCTGTGACATATGCAATAAGCGTTTCTCGGAAAAAGGTACTTTGAAAAATCACGCGTTAACTCACACAGGTGAGAGACCATATCGCTGTGACATATGCAATAAGCGTTTCTCGGAAAAGGGTACTTTGAAAAGGCACGCGTTAACTCACACAGGTGAAAGGCCACATCACTGTGACGTATGCAACAAGAATTTCTCAGTAAAATGTACTTTAAAAATGCATATGTTGACTCACACTGGTGAGAGGCCACATCGCTGTGACATATGCAATAAGCGTTTCTCGGAAAAAGGTACTTTAAAAAAGCACGCGTTAACTCACACTGGTGAGAGACCACATCGCTGTGATGTGTGCAATAAGAATTTCTCACAGAAAGGTCATTTAAAATCACACATGTTGACACACACTGGTGAGAGGCCACATCGCTGTGACATATGCAATAAGCGTTTCTCGGAAAAGGGTACTTTGAAAAGGCACGCGTTAACTCACACAGGTGAAAGGCCACATCACTGTGACGTATGCAACAAGCATTTCTCAGCAAAATGTACTTTAAAAATGCATATGTTGACTCACACTGGTGAGAGGCCACATCGCTGTGACATATGCAATAAGCGTTTCTCTGAAAAAGGTACTTTGAAAAAGCACGCGTTAGCTCACACAGGTGAGAGACCACATCGCTCTGACATATGCAATAAGAATTTCTTGGAAAAAGGGTAATTTGAAAAAACACGCGTTAACTCACACAGGTGAGAGACCATATCGTTGTGGCATATGCAATAAGAATTTCTCATTAAAAGGTAGCTTAAAATTGCACATTTTAACTGACATAGGTGAGAGAACACATCGTTGTAAAGTATGCAATAAGAATTTCTCAGTAAAAAGTAATTTAAAAAAGCATACGTTGACTCACACATGTGAGAGGCCACATCGCTGTGACGTGTGCAATAAATATTTCTCACGTATAGGTAATTTAAAAACGCACATGTTAACTCACAGGTGAGGGACCATAGCCGAAACTCGGGGCAGGTAAGGCCGGAATGTGAGGTCACTAGCTCAAAAAAATTGTGTGTATGTATGTCCGCATGCAATACATAAATATTCGAAGGACCATGCATATAGCCATAATATAATGGAGTGTCACTCACGTCTGAAGGATCTCCTTCGCCGCCGCTGACTGGGAACTGCAGGCTTCAGGGTATGGGTCTCCTCTTGGACTCGACCGCGATTTGCCTAATGGCGGCCCCTCGCACTACACTGTTCTCCAGACTCGCAAACGTAACAGCACTCCTTCGACAACAACTCCGTAGATATAGTACAATAATTCAAAGTAAAACCGCCCGCGAATGTACTCGTAGCTGAAGCGTGACGTCGCGCCCGCGCACACTCAAGGTCAAACTCCAACTGTCGAGCTCGTGCAACGTCACGGATACTGCTGGCATGGCAGCGTCATCAATCTTCTGCAGATCCCTCTCTCCTTCATGTCCGTCATGTCCAATGTTAGAAGGAGAGGAGAACATACATACATAAGTAATAGATAATGCGTGTTTGTGTACTTATGTATGAACCGCTAGTTTTAATGAGCGAATTGGGATGGCAGGAACAAACACTGAATATTAAACACTGGTGGAAAGGCATATCGCTGTGAGGTATGCAATAAGAATTTCTCAGAAAATACCTTAGTCACATGTTAACTCACACTGGGGGAAAGACAACGTCGCTGTGACATGCAGTAACGATTTCTCTATATAAGTAATTTAAAAACGCACATGTCAACGCACACAGGTGAGATTGCAATTTCCGAGTATTCTCGTCCATTTTCACATTTCTGACAAATTAGATTCGTGTGATTTCGACAGATGATTTTTTTGCATACGGTACAATGACATGAGATTTTTTTGTCTTTCTTACGAGGACATATTACACATCTTATTTTTCACCCATAGTAGGTATACTAAAAAGGCTTTTTACGCCAATAGATTGCAGAAGAACCATGACAGATTGCTAATACATAAAATAAATGAAGTAAAAGAGACAACATATGCAAAATTTCTAATAATTATCTAAAATAAAAAATCTTACCTTTGTCGAAAATTGTAACGCGGTTACTCGCGGGGATAGCTACTATCCCCAGCACAACTTCGACATGTCCTCATTCAAGAACGGCGTATGCGCCACTGATTTCCTTCCTTCACCCAACGTACATACACAATAAAGTCAGTTACTAAAGAAACCGACAACATCCGAGCGCTAATATCAAAGTAATAACATTTAGAAATTTCATGGGGATAGCTACTATCCCCGCGCGAGCAAGGGAGGGTTAAATAGTAAGGTACTTACATGATAGTAGTAGTAAGTACAGTAAGTAGTAGGTCATTTCCACTCGTAAGCAGTAAGTAGACAGTAATATAATAGCTAGCAGAACTTGTAATAAAATGCAATACATACATCTTTTGTAAGATGTGGATTGAATCCATACACTGTCGATATAAAATACATCGTAAAATTCACTTTTGAATACCTAATGTTTCTCAGATAAAGAATTTCGTTAGCGCAGATTTTTGCTTTTAACATCTGGCAACACTGGTGCAGGTTTTTGCTTTTTGGACATATTCATTGTATTCCCAAACATTTTAAGTTCTTGCAACAGAAAATATCTCAAATTTCTTCTAGATAAGTCTAGGTACGTCCCTACTGGTTTCAAGCAAAATCCACCGTAGGCTACGTGAGGGTGACCAAAAGTGGACAAATTTGAAACCGTAAACGAAACGTGAAACGGTTTATCGATGCACCCTTAAGACAAATCGATCCTGTAAATCGTTTATGTACAGGGTTGCCAACCTGTGGGATCTTTTGCGAATAGTAAAATAGATAAATAATCTAATAACACTATGCAACATTAAAAAAATATATATAACAAATTGGGCACATTATATATATAGATACACACAATAAATAGTCTGCACACCATTTATCACCCACATGCCCGCACACACACACACACAAGCGATATAAAATATTTAATTTCAATAACAATTTAATAAATTTAAACTAAGTAGGTATAAGGCTGACAATTACCTGCATCCTGTCCTGTGACACGGCGAATGCCAGTATAGGATGCAGGGATCGTCTCTTTTCTATCGTGTCTGTGTTTTGTTGTATTGTCCTTATTGTAGTTAGTAAAAATGTTAAATTTATGTTTTCTGTAAATAAAGTAATTTGAATTTGAACGAGACGTGTTTATCGGAGCGGTGCCCCATGCGTGGTTCAAGGCATGTTCAAGGCTCAAAAGATATGCATGGCTATTTCTTTTGTTCTAATTATTGGGGCTCTCGGAGACGATAGATTCTAATTGTCAATTCTACCCGATTGACAATTGAAGCACTGGATGCAACAAGGGCGTTATGCCCACAGATTACCAATATATATATCTTTGGGACAGATGGGACAGTCTTGAACATAGCAGCAACCCATAGAGCCATTGCGTCGCCAAGACAAACGACCAATCACAGACGTGACAGCTGCCCAATCAGAAGCTAGACTTAGTGAGGCGAACTCACGATAGAAGCATTATCGATATTAGGGATGTCCTCCTAATATCGATAGATATACTCTATGAGAACTGTTGAAATAATTATTTTAGCCAAAAATGAAAAATGCCTCATATTTTCAATATTTTCCTTCGATTTTGTGTTCATCTAGAGAGAAACTAAAAACTTAAGAGGCATTTTTCATAGATGGCCGATGGGTTGGAGGTGAGTAAATAATGAAAATATGTAATATGACCAATGTGTTTATTTCAAAAAATTACAGAGTAAAATATTTTGAAAACAATGAATAATAAATAACATATTGAGGCTGTACTTCATGGAGCCAGTGGGTGTCAGCCTCGGTAGCTCAGTGGAGCTATCGGCCGACTGTCGTTCGTGATCATAGGCACACCTGGGTGCGGTCAGAACTTGGACGGATGACCGTTCAACCGATGGAGGCTGATCGTGATTCGCACGTAAAACTGTAGGTCCCTTCTCTTCTTACCTTATTAGGTGGTAGGGTTTAACCCAGCAGTGTCCAACCGGTAGTATGCGGGCATCCAGTAGCACGCAGCCTTATTTTAAGCGCCCACTCACAGACGTTCCAATAAACATAAAATTGAAATAATACCTCGAAAAAAATGTATAAAACATAAATTTAGAAATATGTTAACTCGAGAATAATGTTAAAAATTGCCTAATGCTTTCATGCTGTCATATGGACTTATAGCAGATTTTTTAATTTTGAAAATAAAAATAGCCAGGTATGCCATTAAAATTCACAGAAATATGGAAGTAGCTCGTCGGCGAAACCATTTGGACAGTACTGGTTTAACCGGTCCGGGTTGGTCCCACCACCCGCACTAAATGAAAGGTCGATCAAAGTGGTATGTAATTTTCCGTCAAGTTCAGTGTAGCCGGCACGACCAAAGGGAAACAATCATATGGTACCTAGTAATCCTCGCCAATTTAAATTTCAGAAGAAAAAGTCAACTAACGATGCAATAGCGTGCATGCTTAATGTGATATTGCACAATTTGGATGTTGGTCTTGATAGTATAGATCAGGGATGGGCAAACTTTTTTCTACGCGGGCCAATATTTACTAACATAATATATTTGGGGGCCAGGCTTTTGAATTTTTAGCTATATCTAATATAATACTTATAAAAATATTTGTATTTTCCGAAATTAAGATATTTATTGACCCATATGTTTCAACAAAATTAAAAGTTCTCTTATTTATATACAACATTAAATTATGTGAACTATCTATAGTATCTGCGCTCCAGTCTGAGAATAGCGGTCATTCACCCCTTCCTCTCAGCACGCACACATGCGCAGAGAGGCGTGTGAATCATAACATAGTACGAACGGTCAGCGGCCGCCCGGCTACCACAATAAGCTAGCGACAGTAATTTCGCTCGATACGCAGAACATAGGGAAGTATCGCTTCCGCAAATACATTGGTAGGAAGGGGTGAATGACCGCTATTCTCAGACTGGAGCACAGATACTATAACTATAGATATCGAATCAGGTACATACAGTGTACCTGGTTCACTATTAAATAGGGAAGTATATATTTATTGCAGGTAATCTATAAAATAGGACAAATATTTATTAATTAAAGTAACAAATTACACTATTAATGTTTGCTGAATGTTTCCATGATTTATGTTATTATCTACTTCTGGGTCGATGGTCGCGCGCTGGATTGCAACCGTTCGCGGGCCGGAGATGGCCCGCGGGCCGTTGTTTGCCCATCCCTGGTATAGATAGTCACAGCCTTCTCTTAATAATCCTTACATACTTAAATACAATTTTACTATCTATTACATACACATATATTTATATAGCTTTTGCCCGCGGCTTCGCTCGCTGTAGACTCAATTTAACACCAAATTTGATTTAAACGCAAATATGATAATAAACTATTGTTTCCCTTATATTCTCCCTTTCCCTCTCGATTTTTGCGACTAGTCAAAGACATTTGACTGCTTAAAATATACCATCTTAGTGACAAACTGGAACATTAAATGGAATCAGAGGTATAGAACTAAATCTAGCTGAATTATATCTATCGAATAATGTACAATATATTTACACAAATTCAAACAAATGAAATCCTATCCAGCGCAATAAATGTCACATGTGTGACAAATAAGTGTCACATTCCTCCGGGATCCATACTGGGTTCCCTGTTATTCCTTGTGTATATTAATGATTTACCAGCTTGTCTCACACATGACTGAGGTAATCTTATTTGTAGATGACACATCAATACTTATGAAAATAGAAGAACCGTGTGGGGACCGTACTTTAAAAGAATAGCCCCACTGCATCTCTCCCCGTGTACGTCGTAAAAGGCGACTAAGGGATATGACTACCTTCTTATGTTACTAGATTTGGTACCACCGCACTGAATGAAAGGTCCGTCGAAACGTGTGTGTTGCTGTCAAAACATGAAAGATGCTAGGAAGAACCCGAGTCCGTTTGAAAGTCCGCTTTAGTATTCAGCAATATGTTCTAATCATCGATGGTTCTAATAAAATATACCTACACCAAATGGAACTATAAATAACCCTTGCCAGGTATAGGTCGCCTTGTGCATCTATAGCACATGCTGAGATGGGTCCATATTGTCATTACTTGTGTTTTAATTTAGGTTTTACGTGTATAATTTCATGTTTTTGTAATGTTTTCTTTTCTTTATGTATACCTACAATAAATCATGTTTTTCTTTTTCTTTCTTTATTATGAATCCAGTGAGAATGAGTCATATTAATAGTGTTTAATGTAAAAAGATACAAATCCTGATTGTTTTGTTTGATCTCTGAATAACCTTGTATTTTTTACTTATATACATTACAAATGGTTTACGCCTTAATTTTTTTGTCATTGGGTGCAACCTTTAAAAAAAAGTCATGCTACCTATTATCTTAGATATTTTATATATTAAACTAGAATTTACTTCTTGATTAAGGAAAGAAGCATAAAAAAATCCGGCCAAGTGCGAGTCGAACTCGCGCACCGAGGGTTCCTTATCGCCATTACCGTGTGGGGCCGGTACTTTAAAAGAATAGCCCCACTGCATCTCTCCCCGTGTAGGTCGTAAAAGGCGACTAAGGGATATGACTTCCTTCTCATATTACTAGGTGGGTTTAACCCGCCCGGGTTGGTACCACCGCACTGAATGAAGGGTCGGTCGAAACGGCTATGTAAATAGTTTGTGTATTCCGTGCAGTTCCGGCACGACCGAAGGGAAGCACTGACGTGGCACCAAGTTAACCCGGTGTTTTTTTTTATAGACAGCCGGTGTCTTTGCCCAATACTTCAACGGAAGATCAGACACAGCCAACAACACCATTCCTCGCGAAACCACGCTCAGAGAGGCGCCATGCCGGCTATGAGGCGGACAAAAAGGTTGTCGTCTAATTTATTGACACGCCTTTTGAAGATTCCCAGGTTATAGGTGGTGGGGAACACACTCACCGGAAGACCGTTCCATATTTTTCGACACAGGCCTTTCGACACAGGAACGATTTCGAAAAACGATGCGTTCTTAGTAGTTGGGTGTCAACAACATATGGATGTTCCGAGCGAGTCCGGCGGGTCGTGACGGAGACGGATGGGGGCTGGAGGGATGAGGGAAGCCAATTCATCAGAGCAACGTCCATGGTAGTACCTATAGAACAGGCTAAGAGTACCGATTGTTCGCCTGTGGCCCAATGATTGAAGTCCCTCCGTGAGCTTAGGATCACCAATTAGACGGATAGCGCGACGCTGGATAGAGTCCAAGGACGCCAATAAGTAAAGAGGGCATCCGTCCCACAGATGACTACAGTACTCCATCACCGGGCGAACTTGCGCTTTATATAGCATAAGGAGTTGCGCCGGTGTTATGGGCTGACATCACGGATGTTGTATGTGATGTAGCCAACCGTGTCAGTTTCCCTAAAAAAAAAGAATGCGTTAGCGCCAGTCACGCCATCTATGGCGTGTTATGAAATGCTTCATATTAGTTAAATGTCATGATTAGTAAAAATGCTTGACAATCTATTTGGTAGATGGCGCGCGCATACACTTTTTGGTTTGTTCTATGGGAACGCCCGTGAATTTTCTACTTTTTCTTATTTTTATTATTTGTTGTTATATCGGCCATAATAAAACATATTCTGTGAAAATTTCAACGGGCTACCTATTACGGTTGAAGAGATACAACCCTCGGACAGACAGACGGACGGACGGACAGACAGACAGCGTAGGCTTAGTAATAGGGTCCCGTCCCGTACCGGATACTAAACCCTAAAAATAGGCTATAATAAACAAATAATAACTTGTAATACTATACCTATACTATAATATATTTGTAATGTTTTATTTATTTACTTTCATCTTCTTATTTACAACTGTGTTGTTTATGACCTACCAGAATGTGTGCATGCAAACTAGTAACTTCAAATGTCTCGTTCCTTTAAAAATTATTTTGTTTTGTAATAATAAAATACTGTGCAGCAGTAATAAACGAATTTCTTATTCGTTTGGTTGCCACTATTAAGAAGAAGAAGTTATGTACTATGGCCTGTTTTAGGCTGTTTTAGTGTTCCGTACTGTACGCATACGGAAGCCTATTAATAAGCCTACGTCGACCGTCTGTCCGTCTGTCCAAAGTTACGAACTAATTTTAAGGGTTGTATCTTTTGTACTATACTTAATAGGTAGCTGGTTGAAATGTTCACAGGATATGTATTATTTATTATTGGCGGACATCATATCAAATAATAACAACAACAAAAATTAAGGGGGTTCCCCGTTCCTACAAGAAACTTTTTTTTTTTCAATGTTTATTTTTGCTCTATCGTAAAACTTTGTAATATATACAAATGTGTAAAACTTGGTGCAGTTATTGTGCAAAATCTAAAGTAAAACAACAAATTATTGAAACGGGCCAGTTAGGTACGTGGTGGAAGACTTGCGACCGAGGTTAGGATGACACCGGAGGAAAAATCGTTACTGGCGGAGAAGTGATCGAACAAACAGTACCTACATATATCTCGGTCAAATCTGCGGCTTGGTAGACAAGGTCTGCAAGGAGGTCTAGCGAGAGGACTAATTCAACTAGGTTGGGCGTTGGGCTGCCTCGTAAAGTTAAAATTCGGCCTGATTTCCTAGGATATTTTTGAATTCAATCTTGAAGAAATTCAAAACTTGTGTTGGCAGCACTGACTCCGACTGCTGTAGCAAAGAGTATTGTGACATAAAAGAAGATATTGCGATTTGCTGTATGGTTCAATGATCTTTGCCTGCCTATTTATCAGTGTTGCCATGTTAGGAGATTTTCTCCTAGTTTCAGGAGAATTTCAGTGGTGCTAGGAGAACTTTTTGCCTGTCAGGAGAGTAGGAGAAAATTTAGGAGAAAGAAAACCACTACAGGAGAAGATTTAGGAGTGAGAAACTCGGGATTAAAATTAAAACATATATTTACCAGTAACAAACAAAGATGTCGGTCGGTTTCTGAACAATCTGTGTGTGTGTTTGTTTGTCCTATGACATTCGGATATGTGACAATGACGATCGAGTCATTTTGGCTAGCCAGCATATTAATTCAACACTGGAAATAGCCCGAGCTCCAAAAAATAATATAGGTAAAGTTATTACAACTTTTTCTCAACACTACGAGTCGCTAAAGGCGCTAAAAATGCCCAGCTTAGCTGACACGATTTTAATAAATATATTGTCTAAACAGCTTGACGTTGAGACGGTGCGAGAGTTTGAGATAAAGCGTAATACTTATGAGTTCCCAACATTACAGGATTTTTTGGACCACGCACGGGCGCGTAGTCGTGCGTATAACGTCGCCGCAGGGGGAGGAGCTTCGAGCATCGAAACAAGTGCTAGCGGCGAGTGCTGTAACGGAGCCACGGCCCTGGACCACGTCTACTACGCCGGAGAAGGTCAAGCAATGCACATTCTGTAAAAAATCTCATTTACTGTTTCGCTGCTATAATTTCAAAAAATTACCTACTGCTGAACGCAGTGCGTTCGTTGTGAGGGAAAGGTTATGTTTCTTGTGTTTGAAACCCGACCATAGTGTCCTTAACTGCCCAATCAAAATAAAATGCAAGGTGTGCTCGAGAGCACATAACACATTGCTACATGTGAAGAAGCCTGACACTACGCCTATTGAAGGGCGCCTACCTGCAAACATATAACAATGCATCATCTTCCGTCTGCCTCTGCGCTTATACCTAAGGGTGACACTACACTGAGGCGGAGATGTGTAGAAACTGTGCAATAGGATGAATCTATTTACACAGCTCTGCTCCGCTCAGCTGCAGTGGAAGGTGTTAGTGGTGCGGGGACGAGCTGCGTCGTATTTTCAAGGAGAAAAACGGTGAAGTTTAATGGAGCGTGAAGGCTCAGAGTAATATAGCAGGCTATAGAGTGTGCTGCCGTGTCCATACTGTGCAACGTGAGCAACTGAGCTATACAAACTATTGCACTGATGTGCTCTATGTATAAGTACAGGAGGGAAAGGATACAAAATGGATGATGCAAGGCCAAGCTGGCTTCCAATATGCTGAGTGTACACAATAAAGTGTGACGGTCACGCCGGACCAAAAGCTGCTTTTGTATAAATCGCAGATCAGGCCCTGCTTGGAGTACTGCTGCAAGCAGGACCTGCACCTGTGGAAGTAATCTGTGCCTGTGGGATGGCTATGCTAAATACCAGCTTGCGCCTCTGGACTTGATCCAGCGTCGAGCCGTGCGACTAGTGGTGTCCCAAGATCTAGAACCACTGCAACTCCGCAGGGATCTCGGTGCCCTAAATGTGTTTTATCGCTTAATCCATGGGGAGTAACACAATCCCGCTATTCCCATTCCACCTCCGCACCACGCGCACTGCGCAAGGATTGCATCCCTACATGCTGACCTACCGCGGATGCGTACCAATCGGTTCTACAGATCTTTCCTCTACAGAACCAGTAAACTCTGGAACGCTCTCCCCGGCCATATATTTCCCCCAAGTAGTCTCGGGTCCTTCAAGAAGGGCGTGAATGGGCACCTTTAAGGTGGGCATGACATTCTCGACCCCCTCATACGATCGAATCGCCGTGCGGTAAATTTTTTATTTATTTATTTTTTTTTTTATGGAAACTGACACGGTTGGCTACATCACGTACAGCATCCGCGATGTCAGCCCATAACACCGCGGTGAACTAGGTGCCATGTCTGTGCTTCCCTTCGGTCGTGCCGGCTACACTGAACTGGACGGAAAACACAAACTATTTACACAGCAGTTTCAACCGACGTTTCATTCAGTGCGCTGGTATTAACACGGGCGGGTTGAACCCTACCACCTAGTCATATAAGAAGGGAGTCATATCCCTTAGTCGCCTTTTACGACATACACGGGGAGAGATGCAGTGGGGCTATATTATTTTCATAGATGTCTCCGCTGCTGCCGTGCGACGACGGTCGTGACGTCACTGTGATCGCGCCGCTATAGTGTAGCGGGCAAGCAGCAAGTTGTCATAGAAGTTCACAAGCTATGCAACATGTCGCTGTCTTCAGGAGTAGGCTCGGAAGCGACCGCAAACTACTACCTACTAGATAAAGCAAGCGGAGAGGCGTCCTTTACCCTCGCTGTGGCGGAGTCGCGCCGAGCCGCGTCGCACGCACGCCGCCGCCTGCGCACAGCTGAGGGACTGCGTCTACTTTCTAACCAGTGTTGCCAACTCAAATTTTGAAATTCTCCTAGATTGACTTCGAAAATCTCCTAAAAATCTCCTAGAAAATTTTCATCCTCCTAAAAAATTCTCCTGTTATTCAAATTATAAAAATTTCCCTACATTTTTAGTGCTCCTTATCCGTACGGGACCACATTACTAAGCCTAGGCCATCTGTCCGTCCGTCTCTCTGTCTTACCTGTAAAGGGCTGTATCTTTTGCACCCTTAAAACCGGTCAAGTGCGAGTCGAACTCGCGCATCGAGGGTTCTCTGTCAGTCGGCCAGCGTGGAAGCGTCTACTACTGGACATACGCCTTAAAATTTCCTCCAGTCTCTCGGCCTTCAGCGGTACGGACCACTGCTTTCCGCCGACATACTTCATGTCCCACCTCACGGGTGGTCTTCCCACACTTCGTTTTCCTGTCCACGGCCGCCAATGTAGTACATGGTTACTCCAACGGTCGTCGTCCCTTCGGCTAACGTGCCCAGCCCCCTGCCATTTTAGCTTATCCACCTGGTTTCCAATATCAATTACTTTGGGGCGTCGGCGGATTGCCTCATTCATTACGCACCATTTCGCTTAGTTATACTCCCAGGCCAGCCCAGCATGGCTAGTTCCATCGCTCGCTGGGCAACTTCGGAAAACAACCTATAGTCAGAGCTCACGTTTCACACCAGTACGTCCTAACCAGGAGGGCGCACTGGTCATAATATATACGGGTTCGGAGCGAATTTCAAATTTCCGACGCAGCCCAACTCAGTTGAATTCGTCCCTCGACCGGAGGCCTTGTCTACCAAGTAAGCAGTATTTGACCGAGATATACGTGTCTACTCTTCCTTCAACCTTTTCGACCACTTCTCCGCCAATAACGATTTGTCCTGCCGTCATAACCACGATTGCCATTCTAACCACCACGTAATTCGTCTGTTTTAATTATTATTATAATTTTTTTTTAGTTTTTAACCACACCAAGTTTGAAACTTGTACGTATTACCATTTTTACGTTAGAGCAAAAACAAACAAACAATTTTTTTAAACACTTTTCTTGTATGGGGACGCCCTTAATTTGTATTTATTTTTTCATAATATTTTATGGGATGTCCACCAATAATAACACATAATCTGTGAAAATCACAACCAGCTACCTATTACGGTACAAAAGATACAGCCCTTACTTAAAGTACGGACAGACTGTCGACGTAGGCTTAGTAATACTAATAAGAAAGTGAACCTTGCTCTTATCAAAAGACAAATCCTATCGTATATTATGTGACTTGAGAAGATTGTTGGTTCATTCACAGACAGTTCATTCATTGTGTTGTCACCGTACATACCGACATATTTATTTGTTACTAGTAAATATATGTTTTTATTTTAATCCCAAGTTTCTCGCTCCTAAATCTTCTCCTGTAGTGATTTTCTTTCTCCTAAATTTTCTCCTACTCTCCTGACAGGCAAAAACTTCTCCTAACACCACTGAAATTCTCCTGAATCTAGGAGAAAATCTCCTAACATGGCAACACTGCCCCCACGCGCCACGATCCTGCCACGCACGCCTACTGATGGGCAAGGATTCAATCCCATTTGGGACCGAATCCTTATTCGAGACTTTATAGGGATTTTATTGGGAAAGTTGGGGAAGGTTCCTCATTCGATCCTGCGAAATAGGATTTTATTTTAATATTAGATTTCAACATCGTGAATGAGTTGTTTTCATTAGTACTAGGCATAATATGGTAGTAGGTATGTAGATCATTGTTTTACTGGATGAATTCCTATATCTAAATAAATAATGTCTCGACAGGTTTTAATTTGAATGCATGATTCCCTGGTTATGTTCACAAAATAATATATATCTGTGGTCGTTTGAGCGCGCGTACATTTCGCCGTGATGTGAGAGAGGAAAAAGGTCGGTAATAGAGTCTGTTCCGTGTCCGTGACAGTGTGAAAAGTTAGGTACCAATTTTTTGGTAGATCTACCAATTTCGGTCATGTTTGACCAAAAAACATACAGTCGAATTGAGAACCTCCTCCTTTTTTTGAAGTCGGTTAAAAAATAACGATTTGAGGTAATAATAATCTACCGATATTTGTAAAATCAATACTAATAATAAATCTGTAAGGGATGGTCATAGAGTAAGTTACTTTGTTTTATGAGATACTGAGGTATAAGACTCTATGTATGATACTAAAGCTAAATTGACGATTTTTAGAAATATTTTCTGTGTATGTATGTTCCACCATAACTCTTAAACCGATCATCTGAATTCGATTAAACATCGTACAAGGATGTTATATCCTATACTATACGACACAGAGGATAAGCTAAATAAAATTCAGTTCCGGTTACGCTAAGATGTGGTTCCCAAACTGAAATGTTTCGCGCGCCATTTAGCGCTAGTAGGTATCAGATATGAGCGAGCCGGCGGCGTGGCGGAGCGGGCGGCGCGGCGGAGCGGGCGGCGCGGTGCGCGGGCGGGTGCCTATAAATGCGCACTAACCCATACTATAGAAAGCCAAAATTGTAATTTGATTCGATCCAAATTTTTTTATCCTATTCTTATGGTACAAGTTAGGATACATGTAAACTAAATATGACGTCACCGATACGAAACATGTACCTTTTCGAAGTAAGTAACTAAGGGAGAGGCCGAAAGCGGAGCTTCGTTCAAGTTAACGATATATTTCTCGATGAAAGTAAGTAAATAAGGGCGAGAATATCGTTTACGCGAACGCAACTCGGCGTTCGACAGGGCATTAACTTAGTTTCTTTGAGAAGGATTATCATTTACTTGAACGCAGCTCGGCCTTCGGCCTCGTCGGCCTCTTTGAAAAAGTATATGGTTTACCTATAGGGAGCTCCGCCTTCGGCGTCGCCATAGGTAACTTAGTTTCTTCGAGAAAACTAACGTTTACCTGAAAGGAGCTCGACCTTCGGCCTAGTAAGGAGTTACATATTTTGTTCGAGAAGGTTTGTCATTACCCTGAATGCAGCTCAGCTTTCGACCTTCTAGCTTTATAACTTACTTTCTTCTTTTGAAATACGAATTTCACGAGAGCGGGCAAAAGCTAGTAAACTATAATAGTTACTAAAAATAATACTGTTTTATGTAATCCGGTCGCCTGAGTCGAAGGGGCCTAAGCACATTCTCCGACCAGCCAATATCACCTCTGAGAAGGTAGGTGCCCGTGCATACCGGAGACTTCCCTGGATTGCTGGATATACTGAACTAGAAGAGAACACAGCCGAGCCTGCTATGCGGCCATCTTACATCCAGTACGGTGGTACTAACCCAGTCGGCTACAATTTGAGCCTACAACCTCGTAAGGGGTAAGGGAAGGTACCTAGTTTTACACCAGTTCTAAACGGTGAAGCAGCAGGTGTAAGTATGCACGTAAATTTTTTCGTCAGAAAAAACTCATTGGTACACATCGACCGGATTCGAACCTCGGACCTCTTGCACGAGAACCCGATGCCCAAAAACTCGGCCACCCGCCGCTTAATACTACTTGTGTAATGTAATCAGAGATGTAATGTCATCAGATCAGAGCGGATAGTCCAAGCGATCCCTTGCAATGACCACTCACAAATACGACTCGTGAAAACTCGTTGCAAACTTGCGTGGCTCATAACGAGATCCTCGCCCTTAATGATTTAGTTTCTTCTTTTGAAATACGAATTTCACGCGAGCGAAGCCGCGGGCAAAAGCTAGTTAAAAACATACTTTATTCGAGAAGGTTTATCAGCTCAGCCTTCGGCCTCGCCCTTAATGATTTAGTTTCTTCTTTTGAAATACGAATTTCACGC
This sequence comes from Nematopogon swammerdamellus, assembly GCA_946902875.1. NCBI lineage: Eukaryota > Metazoa > Arthropoda > Insecta > Lepidoptera > Adelidae > Nematopogon > Nematopogon swammerdamellus. The sequence goes on along the minus strand of OX336352.1, from coordinate 1,518,858 downwards.
GAGCGAAGCCGCGGGCAAAAGCTAGTTAAAAACATACTTTATTCGAGAAGGTTTATCATTAACCTGAACGCTGCTCAGCCTTCGGCCTCGCCCTTAATGATTTAGTTTCTTCTTTTGAAATACGAATTTCACGCGAGCGAAGCCGCGGGCAAAGGCTAGTTAAAAACATAAAATCCTTTCGATCTTAAAATAGGATTAAATCCGGGACTTTATGATCAAATTTCGCTCATATTACAGAACAACTTCACATACTTAACCTTAAAACATAAAATCCTCATTCGGTCCTAGAATAGGATTAAATCCGGGCTTTTATGATAAAATCCCGCCCATAAAGATTCAATCCCGGGATCGACCCATCAGTACGCACGCCACGACAGTCGGACTGGACTTGGCTCCCCCCCCCCGTGCGCCTGCCAGTCCGTCCAACAGTGTTGCCAACTTTTTTCTAGCTCGCCCACCGTCCAATCTTTACATAAATTTTTTTTTCCTTGGATGACAACTGACAAGTGACCTCTTGACTCTTGAGGCTCAATCTGCCAGTGTCAAGTTGAAGATCCAAGCGAGTTCCAAAAGTCTAAAAAAAACTGTACTACTCAACACATTGTGAGTATAAAAAAGAAAGATAAATTTAGATGTGAATATCCCTATAATTTTAATTTATTTTGATTAAAGAAGTTCTGGAGAACCAAAATAATACGCGGATTATAAGAATAGATAGGACATGAACAGTATTAACAGTGAGAGAAACTTTAATTTTTGGAAGTCGCGGATAAATTTGCCCTTTTTTACTTGTTTTAGACCAATTATTGGACCAAGATTTCTTAAGATATTGATGAGATAGGTTAATCGATCACCATGAAGAATAGCATATTTGGCCCAACGAATTAAATTATCGGGAAGTGGCATACAACGCACCGAATTGAGGCGCGCTATTGGTGAGCATTCAGCACCCTCTCTAATCGTTCTCTCCTTTATACGTATCAAATTGCCATTAAACCGTCTTACTCTATCGACGTTCACAGAGCGGAAACGTAACGTGATGTATAAGGCGCTCGCGCACTTACGCTGTTTTAAATATTGGCAATATATAGAAGAACTGCAATCGCACCTTTCTACCGGTAAAATGTATGACGAGGGCCCGTCCAGAAAGTAGAATGTCGTTGATTTGGCTAAGATGTCTGCACGTTCGTTCCCAACTATCCCTGAGTGAGCAGGATCCAGGCAATGCTCACGTAAATGTTAATGGATGAACAGAAAAATAATAAATTTCGTAATTCAAAATTATAGGATTTTGATGACAGTTTCTGAATGGTTGCTTGAAGAGCGCTTAATGAGTCTGAGAAGATACGAGCCTTACGAGAACTTACGAGCCTTTATTTTGTTTGCCGCGTCAGCGGCGCGGCCCAAAATCACCAGCATATCGGAGTGGTTCGAGAGTAGGTACTGCTTGTGGAAAACTTCTCGATGGATGACACCTGAATAGTTCGTTTTTCAATTATTTCCACCCAAGTACGTAGTCTCGGGTTCTTCAAGAGGGGCATGAATAGGCACCTGTCAGGCCGGCGTGGCATTCACAAGTTCACAACCCCCGCGTACGACCGAATGTCCATAGGCGTCGTTAGACACCTCATGGGTGGCTCGACGCCACATGTCGCGCTTTCTAAAAATCATCTTTGTCTTAGCTTAGACACTCTCTGCATAACCTTGTGAGTTATATTTATATTGCAATGCATACTTTTGTTACTTTGTTGATTACTTATTTCTTTATGCAGAAATGCTAACTAGGTATGGGACAGTACAAATATTCATTTTGGTCTCATTTCATTTTCTAAAAATTTCAAAAACCTTCCACATTTTATTTCTTTGTTTTGCTGATTCTTTCATCCTTTAATTAACAGATCAGATCGCAATCTCGTTTTTTTTAATAAAAATAAAAAATAAAATAAAAATACAATATAATATATAATCAATCAATCAATATAATTTATTGCGTATTTGTAGTGGTGTAACAGTGCTATATATGTAGTGCTATAGGTTAAAAGTTCCTTCCATAAATTGCCCGGATAGGCGTGCAACAGCGCCTGCCACAGCCCTCCTTCATAATGCTGTGCAAGCACACACACATTTGTTTAGTATAAAGAAACCATTTCATTATAATCACAACGGATTCCTAACTATTATTTTCAATTAATACAATTATTTAATACAGATAATAGAGGTTCAAACATTGGGTTCAAAGTTATAAAATCCCAAATTAAAACCGTACAAATCATCAAATTATCAAATTGATTAAGACGCAATGTAATATAATTCATAAAATTCTAATTAACTAAAAGCATATAGGTAGAAAAACTAAAACTATTTCTAAAATAATTTTATATATTATATTATATATAATCCTCGGAGATCGGGTACAATGTACCAATTCGCCGCACAAGGCATACACACCTGTTTCACACTCCACTGCATCGAACTAACTATGCTCAAAATTCTGTTCTAACACGATTAGTCCACACCTATAATAATAGGTTTAGCGATACTGACCCCTTTGTAGGCACAAAAAATACGTTTAAAAAGGATATAAAACAAAAATTGATAGACATTCGACATAATAACTTAGGCGATGAAATAAATAAATAAATACCATAGCTTTCACACCCTTCCGACATCACTATACACCCTTACAAAACAGAACATACTTAACACACACACCCTCTCACACACGCACACCCTCTCACACACGCACACCCTCACCCACACACACACCCTCTACACACACACACACACACACGTGCACAGAGTTATTTATTAGCTATCTACCTACAGTAAGGTAGCACGGCACAACATAATCTGATTGATTAAGCAGTGGAAATCTTTAATTGGCTTCTATTGTACAACCTATACATAATCACACCTATTGTAAAACTGCTGTTGATTTCCCAAATAAACGAAAATAAAAAATAAAATAAAATAATAGATAGAAGGTCATGTTTTTTATTTTTATATGTTAGTACTAAGCATGTACTCGCTTTTTATATTTCTTCATTAGAGAAAATGAAAAGTCGAAAATGAAGAGAAAAAATACGTCCCGACCAGGAATCGAACCCGGAACTCCGGCTTCAGCTGCCAGCTAATTCCGCTACCGGGCCGCTGGCGTATTTCTTCAAATTTTCGAACCGTTGCTTGCATGTTTCTAGTAGGTATGTCGCATATTTCTGCGTTCAGTCAACTTGCACGATTCAAAACGAACCTTATGCTGTCATCACCAAAGTCGTATTTGCCATCGGACACTAGAAGTTGACTTGGGATTTTAATATTATGTTTTTTATTTTTATATGTAAAGCATGTACTCACTTTTTATATTTCTTCATTAGAAAAAATGCAAAGTCGAAAACAAAACATATAACGCGCTGGCAGCTCAAGCCGGAGTTCCAGGTTCGATTCCTGGTCGGGACTTATTTTTTCTCTTCATTTTGGACTTTGCAATTTCTCTAATGAAGAAATATAGATAGTTAGAAGGTCACTGATTTTATAAAAACATTTGTCAACCAACCATTTATATAATTCTATTTTAAAATTATTAAATAACAACCTTCTAATGTTATTTGGTATTTAATTAAATATTTTTAATGCCAATATATAATACACACTTTTGAGAAATAATGTCGTATGCGGTTGTTCAGCACATTATCTATATAATATCTAAGATAATTACGGCATTTAATTTCTTTCTTTGAATCCCCTTTACAATGCAGCCTTACAAGGTGGCGCCGCCGCCGATCGGTTAGTTATCGGCGATCATATTCAAATTCAAAATATTTTATTAAAAAAACATAAGACAAAAAAATTATAAAAGATTATGTAGGTATATAAAGTAAAATAAGATAATAAAATAAAATAAATTATAAAACTCAAAGACTTCATTTATGTTTAGTGAATGTGTGTCAGGCACAGCTTACGTCTCCCCATAACCGGGAAGACACTGATTTTAAGCCTGACCGCTAAAGATAAATAAACATTAATATTAATTGCGAACAGCATAGGTACTGTCTTATCTAAGACATACTAGCTAAAAAGCACACAATGAAAATCCTTTTTCAAAAACAAGTTTTTATTAAAGCCTACCTACTAAAACTAACGAAATAAGGATAGGTTTTCGTTAAGACAAATGACAAATGCTCACTCGAGTGGACATATCTACTTACACATAGATATTTTATATTACTAGATCCTTATTTATATTAATAAACATATATACTAACTAGGTAGCTTTATAGTTAAAAATGACATAATATTTTATGTTAAATTTTTTGTTTTCAAACAGCTTGTCACGCGAATTGTAAAGAAAATACATAGTTACTTCGACTACTAATTGCTTATCAACCAATCACTGTGTCCAATTAAATAAATTGGTAGGTACCTACAACTTTTATAAACATTATTACTGCCATAATTTTAGTTTGTCGCTCCACTGCCCGCTTATTTTCTTGTTGATTATTGTTTGCTGCATCCGTCGTGCGTGATTGATTAAGTATCTTGGAGCTCTCTGATGAATTGTGTATTGTCAAAATTTTGGAACCACCATTTTTAGCTCTTCTGCTATGTACTGCTTTCGGTATTGGAAATATTCTGTGGCGTGAGTCCTTGGGAAGCCTGCTCGCCTGAAGTGGAACTACTCCATTGGAAATAAATGATTTGACTTTGACTTTATAAGTCAATGGCTCGCGGTCGGTAAGCGACAGACAACGCCATCCAAGGTCAACCAAACATGTGCATTGACACGAGTCAGTAAGCCTGGATGCGAAATACGGCATCGTTTGTATGAGAACCGAGGTAGCCGCCAAAGGGGTGTGAAGTCTGAGGCGGGAGCGGCGCATGGAACGCCGTGATTGGCCGAGCGAGTAGGTAGCCAAGTGACGCCAGTCTTCCATACATTTGAACGGGATTCATACAATAAGTCGCTCATTGTGTCGATTCGCGATGAAAAGATGAAACGGATTTAACAATATTTAACCCTTCTTTACATCAAGGGATTAATATACCTTTCTCTTAAATGAACAAAGGCAACGCCCCTTTCACAATTTTGCGAATTTGCAGATTTTCGCATAAACACGATCATAGTTCTAAGTTCTGAGATACCTCGGATACTTTATTATAAATATACAATTGTGTATTCCATAATAAAAATTATCAAAATGTATGCGAAAATAGTTAAGCATAAAGATTAACTTTTTTTAGGAAACTGATACGGATGGCTCCATCAACGTAATAATGCTTCAGTTTGGTACCAGTGATGATGGGAGCCCAATATATAAATACTAAAATAAAACTACAATAAACTAAAATAATAAAAATAATCAAGATCGATAAATACATTAAAAAAAATAAACAAACAAACCAAATAAAATAAAAAATATGAAGAAAAACCGGATTTAGACACATCAGCCAAGGCTGCCTGTCTAAAATAAATAAATATACCTAGGTGAATTAGGTACGTGCCCTGTCACCGATTCCCCCTAATCGATCCGGCTATACTGAATTGGATGGAAAACACGTAGGTACTACTTTTCATAGTGACTTCGACCGACGTTTATTTAGTGCAGTGGTACCAACACGGGCGGGTTGAACCCTACTATCTACATATACATCCTGTACATTTATATACGTTCTATACATTCTGAATCTCTGACATTAAAGGCAAACATTTAAACTATTACGTCAATTATTTTTAATTCTCCTAAATATCCGCGATCTGATATTCCCGGTAGACGCATGACCTACAGAAATAAATTCCTTTCTCCTTAGAGTCGCTCAAAAGCAAAAACCGGTAGGTACTGGTTGAATGAAAAAAGCGCGATAAACGAATATTGAACGAGGAAACCTGCTGAGGTTGACTAGAAGAAATGTCCTTTGGCAATAAGGCAGAATGCATGAAATATCTGTATACATTTAACATACATATTTATCAATAAACAAAAAAAATTACAAGAGCTAACTGCATCCAACACGATAGTCCTATGGTGGGTAAGCAGAAAAGAGCTCTCCATACATATTTACGCCGATGTTTGTTACTGAAATTCAAGCGAAAAATGCTATCAAATTGAATGAAAGTACTTACTCGTGAAAGGTGACTCCATCTGTGTTCAAGTTTGAATTTTTCGACGACTTTTTGCACCAAAGCACTGCACAAGGAGGCATTTTGTGACAGGCGCGCACGTTCGCTCCGCCTGAGCGGCGGACGGAGACTAAGATCGGTCGCCGGCGCTAGACTGACGCGCTGGCGCGTTTGCGCCGGCGCGCGGCTACCCCTGTCCTCCTATGTATAGCGCATCCAGGCTTACTGACTCGTGTGCATTGAAATACAACCGTGCACAATGACTGGCGCGAGAAGCCGCGCTATAGTCCAGTGAATAGAGGAGGGTTACCTTACAAACGGTCTGGTTGTTCTAAATTTTTGATATATTGTCTAGGATGGTTAGAAGTATTTAAAATATAGAATGCACAATTCCCCCCAAATTAATTTTTCGGAAACAAGCGCATTTACAAGCGCAGATCGCACGGCAAAACACCATAACAAACCGATTTCACTGATGTTTTGTTTCTATTTGCACTATCTCTGTCGCGCGTATTGCCAAAAATACGTCTGTTTCACTCATATGCTGAGCTTATAGTCAACTGTCAACCGAACTAAACCGAACTGTGCGTCCAAAGGTAAATTGGATGCATGTTGACAAATGAATATTTGTGTGAGGGTAGGTTGGGTTGGTTTCTTGTAACATAGTAGGTATGAACTTCACAGAATGTACAACCTATGGTTAAGTGGGTATTCATATTTTAGTGTGCTGGTTTTGGTTATTGTTTATTGTTGTTGTTTATTCTTTATTAAGCATTCATTAGACAGCATGACTGTACTCGAATTTGTCACAATTTGTTCTATCCGATTCGATTACACCCACGAAGAAGACCCGGTAAGAAACTTCGCAGGGTTTTTTTTTCATAATCATTTTTACAAGCATTTAGTGACTATCCACATAATAACACCGCCTACAGTCGATTGAAAATACAGCTTGAGAGCAAGATCAAAAACAGATTTTTGTTTTGTTTTTGAAGTTAGTTTGATGTTACGTTATTCTTTCCCTTAGGTTGATTTACTAATTATGTATATGCATGCACTTAATACGGATACCTATAAGTAGAAAACTTTATTGGTCTTTGTGAAATTAATGTAAGTACCTATTCCTTTTACGATGATTGTATGTTTTCCAAATATTACAAAATAAAAACATGTGCTCTAAAATTATATAGCGCTAAATGCCAAAATCTAACTATTAGGTACGCACCACTTAGATCCACTTGCACCAACACGAGTTTAGAGTTAAGTAGCGAGTTATGGATTTAAACGCGGTTCCCACAGTCAACGAGTGCTAGCTTAACGAGTTAAACTGGTTTATATCGTAAATTCGTGTTGGTGCAAGTGGGCCTTAGTTACTCTACTTTTACTTAGGAGGACAAATACGACACAGCTCATAAGAGAAATGGCATCCTTGTCCTATAATCCTATGAGATACTAAAACATGAATTTCTAGCTCTCTGCCTTTGAGCGCGCTCCATACGCAGCTCAGCTGCGGATCCTGCGGAAACTCCTTTCGGAAACACTCGGCTCGAAGGAGTGTAGTATCCGTATGAGTGATGTTTTGGTGGTTTAAAAAAAAATAACCAGGGTTAAGATAGAGTAGATGCGTCGCTAGCGACGCATCTTGTCTATGGTGGCTATCTGGTGGTTGAAAATTTGTAGCAGGATTAGAACCCACAACCTCCTGCATTGATTATTGAGGGCGGCTCTTCTGCCTGCTAGGCTATTCAAGCACACAATATGTGCGAGATAGCATGAAATCGGCGGCCATTTACATATTGTTTCTATAGGCGTATACCGCCCGACAGACCGCCCGTACAGACCACAGATAATAACAGTTATAAACGCCTTGCCTAAGCAATCCGTAACACATTAAATAATTGGTTCAATCGCTTATTATTAATTATCATTGCTTTATTTTTCCTATATTTGGCATGTTAAAAGTAACATACGTTATTATTAATTTTAATATGTACTTTTACCATTCGTAGTAACATTTTACAAGTTTCTTTCAAAATTTGGCACCTTACCTGAACCATCACTAATAGTCGAACAACCAACCTTTGATGTTGGTCCGCGGGACTCGGTCGCAAAACGTAATACCAATTTTTGTCCATCGCAGTCGCAACTTCAACACCAGTCCCAACATCAGCACTTTACCGTAATAAGGGTGCGGGACCCACCGGCCGTCCCCGAAATACTTAGATTATCAAAAATATTATGTAAGAACTTGGACTTGTAAGAACGGCTTAGTATTTTATTTGGACTACGCGTTGATGACTATTGCGATGACGTTGACTGATGCGTTGTTTTGCCAGTATGGGATAACATGTGCGTATTTAAATGACCTTTCAGTGAGAAATTCTTATTGCATACGTCACAGCGATGTGGTTTTTCACCAGTGTGAGTTAACATGTGCGTATTTAAATTACCTTTTCGAGAGAAATCCTTATTGCATATGTCACAGCGATGTGGTCTTTCATTAGAGTGAGTTAACATGTGCTTTTTTAAAGAATCTTTTAATGAGAAATTCTTATCGCATACGTCACAGCGATGTTGGCTTTCACCAGTGTGAGTTAACATGTGGATTTTTAAATAACCTTTTTGTGAGAAGTTCTTATTGCATATGTCACAGTGATGTTGGCTTTTATCGGTGGGAGTGTGAATTGACATGTGCCGTTTTAAAGTACCTTTTTCTATGAAACTCTTATTGCATAATTCACAGCGATGTGATCTTTTACCAGTATGATACATCATGTGCGTAATTAAATAACGTTTTCGTGAGAAATTCTTATTGCATACGTCACAGCGATGTGGTTTTTCACCAGTGTGTGTGAACATGTGGTTTTTTAAAGTACCTTTATCTATGAAACTCTTATTGCATATTTCACAGCGATGTGTTCTTTTACGAGTGTGAGTTAACATATGCCTTTTTAAAGTACGTTTTTCTATGAAACTCTTATTGCATATTTCACAGCGATGTGTTCTTTTACCAGTATGAGATAACATATGCCTATTTAAATGACTCTTATTGCATATTTCACAGCGATGTGTTCTTTTACGAGTGTGAGTTAACATATGCCTTTTTAAAGTACGTTTTTCTATGAAACTCTTATTGCATATTTCACAGCGATGTGTTCTTTTACCAGTATGAGATAACATATGCCTATTTAAATGAAAAAATTCTGAGAAATTCTTATTGCATACGTCACAGCGATGTGATCTTTCTCCACCATGAGTTAACATATGCTTTCTAAAAGTACCTTTTTCTATGAAAGTCTTATTGCATATTTCACATCGATGTGGTCGTTCACCAGTGTGAGCGTGCGATTTTAAACAGATTTTCTCCAATACAATTGTACTGCCACAGTCGCAACAATGTGATGTTGCACTTGTACAATTGTAAATTTTCCTTTTTATAAGTAATTTCTGCGGGTAGTTAGTATTGCAAATATCGTAGTTCTCGTTACCTGTACGAATGAAGAAATGACGTTGGAAATCTGATTCTAGTATAAACGTTTTGCTACAAACATTGCAAAAATACTGAACTTCACACGCCCTTGTCACGTCAGGATTGTCTTGTTTGATAGTAACATTGCCCAGGCGATGTGATTCCATTCTGAAAATGTAACAAACAGGTTATTATGAAGACTCCTAGCGTCAATTTGTAACTATTCAGTTTACAACTAAATTAAGAAGAGGTGGGGTGAGAGGGTTAGAGAACATAACATCACCTGCATGCATGTCTCGAGCATGTCTCCCACTCCATGGGGTAGACAGAGAGAAGGGATCTTCACAAGTCACTTTCTTGAGACACTTCTGACGACTTGAAAATTTCTACTCAAGCATATTTATTGTTTATTGTTTACTGATCATTCATATGGCAGTAAAACTGCACTCGAACTTGTCACAATTTGTTCTTTAACATAACGTTTCTTTAGTTATGTAAGTTATTATTATTCCTATGTAATCTATGTATGTATATATTATTTATTGAACACCCATTTATATAAATTAGATGCAATAGGCGAGCGTAATGTCTTTTGGCATTCTATTCTAACTAACCTTTGGGATGTGGAAGTACATGCAGGCAAACAAGAATATTTTGTGGACTACAACTGAATACTACATACAGTAGAACCCGATTACCCGGACTAATACTCGGCAACATACATTGTTATGCGGATGACAGTACAGCACACGGATCCTATACCAGTCACCCTTCAGCCAGACGAGAAGTTGTGGATGAAAAGAGGCGAAGACTTGTGTCTGAACTCGAACAAACGCTTCGGTCTATTTCCGAATGGGGCCGTAGCAATTTGGTCGAGTTCAACGCTTCAAAAACACAAGTTTGCGCGTTCAGTGCGAAGAGGGCGGCGTTCACACCAGCTCCTTCCTTCCAAGGCACGTCGCTTAAATTAAGCGACCACCTCGGGGTCCTCGGAGTCGAACTGTCGCACGACCTAAATTACCGGCGCCATATCGAGGGCAAGGCCAAGCTGGCCTCAAAAAAGCTAGGCGTACTCAATAAGGTTCGACGGTACTTCACGCCGGGCCAAAGGCTGCTTCTGTATAAATCGCAGATTAGGTCCTGCTTGGAGTACTGCTCGCACCTGTGGGATGGCTCAGCCAAATACCAGCTTGCGCCTTTGGACTCGATCCAGCGTCGAGCCGTGCGACTTGTGGATGACCCCGACGTGTCCCGCGATCTAGAACCGCTGCAACTTCGTAGGGATGTCGGCGCCCTAAGCGTGTTCTATCGCTTATTCCACGGGGAGTGCTCGGAGGAGCTGTTTAACGCGATTCCGGCGTCCCCTTTCCACCTCCGTACAACGCGCACTGGGCAGGGATTGCATCCCTATACGCTGGATTTACCGCGGATGCGTACAAATCGGTTCTGCAGATCCTTTCTCCACAGAACCGGCAAACTCTGGAACGCTCTACCTGCCCACATATTTCCCCCCAAGTATAGTCTCGGGTCCTTCAAGAGAGGCGTGAATAGGCACCTGTCAGGCCGGCATGGCATTCGCAGCCCCCGCCTGCGTCCGAATGTCCATGGGCGTCGCTAGACACCTTATGGGTGACTCGGCGCCACATGTCGCGCTTAGTATAAAAAAAAAAAAAAAAAAAAAAACTAATTGAAACCACCAGTAGACCCACCAGAAACCACACCACCTGGTGTAGAACACCATCAACCGAATGGCGAGAGTGAAGAGGCGAGTTATGATATATATGTATGCAATATAAATGTGTAATATATACTGATTTATACATACAATAAATGCTATAATATAGGCACATACAGTAGGACCTCGTTACTCCGGACCCCTGATAGTTCAGTGATCGCGGTAATCCAGACAGCGGTAGAGGTCGTGCGACGCCCGATGCATCCCTCTACCTGTCGCCAGTACTGCCCCACGAACAGGCACACATGCGCGGATATTATACGCACGCGGCCGCGCGGTCTACACGCACCGAATACAACGCTAGAATTGCTGTTTCGTCGTTGTTTCTGTTGTTGTAAGATATTTTGGTAACTTGTGTGCGAAAAAATGGCGCCGTGTAAACACCTCTAACACTGTAGTACGAAGTGTGATTTCTCGAGATGATCAATAGAGGTGATAGTTACACTGTGATTTCGAAGATGTTTGGGATAAGCAGATTAATAAAACAATTTCATACTATAATCCGGACACCTTTGTAATCCGACATAGCTTGGTTTTTGCTCGTCCGGATTATGAAGCCCCTACTGTATTATATTTGTGGATAAATTACATATAATATTTTTTTTTTTTGTTATTGTTCCATCTGCGATCAGTTTTTTTTTTTTCTTTACTTTTAGCAGATTTTCTGATTACTGTTGTGGCTTTCAGAGAATTGACCCCAGTGGGCCAAACTCTACATTGTGATAGCGGACCTTCCTACTTGGATAGGTCCACTATGCATCGTCTTTTGAGTCTCCTTAATATAGGTTCTTCGGTGAGTTATTCAGCCAGTCTGTTGGGGTGGTGCTGGAGTCGATTCATGTAGCTTTTGCTGATAGATTGGACCTCCTCGCTAACTATAGGGACGTCGAGAAGCTGGTGGATTTCGTTGTTTCGCATGAACCAGGGGGCTGCACTTATGTTTCTCAATATGACGTTTTGTAGTCGTTGGATTATGTTCATATTGGACATACTAGCACTACCCCAAAGCTGGATCCCGTAGGTCCACACGGGTCTGATGACTGTTTTGAATACCAGTATTTTGTTGTCCAGAGAGAGTTTCGAGTGTCGTCCTATGAGCCACAATAGGTTGCGATATCTGATGTTGGCTTCATCTCTTTTGCACTTTATGTGGTGTTTCCATGTCAGCCTTCTGTCTAGGTGAATCCCCAGGTATCTTACGCTGTTAGCGTGGGGCAAATCGTGTACACCGAGCTTAACGGGGGGGGCAGTTATTGGATATTGCGTTGAGTCTGCACTGCAGTTTTTCAGAGGCTACGGCGGGATCTGCACTGCTAGCAAGCACTGCAGTGTCATCTGCAAATGTTGCGGTCGTGGCTTTCGAGTCGTCCTCTGGGAGGTCAGCTGTGAACAGCGTGTAGAGGACCGGACCGAGGACGGAGCCCTGTGGGACGCCTGCCTTGATGTGATGAAATTCAGACCTTGATTCGCTTTCTTTCACTTGGAATATTCTGTTCGACAGGTATGACTCCATTATGGCGTAGTAAGTGTGAGGGAGATTTATTTTTATCTTGTATAAGAGAGCTTTATGCCAGACCCTGTCGAACGCGTGTTGTATATCCAGGAAAGCCGCAGCACAGTACTGCTTCTCCTCTAATATAAATATATTTTATTTCTTGAATTGCAAAGTCGAAAATGATAAGAAAAATAAAAATACATCCCGACCAGGATTCGAACCTAGAAATGATCATCTATATTCTATTCAATGAAGAAATATAAAGCGGGTACATGCTCGGTGCTAACATATAAAAAAAAATTGGTATATTTTATATTATTCCTTGGCAATTGGACTCGATATTGCCACGGCATGGTATTGACCGGGTCTGGCATAAAGCGCTTCTGGGCAAGCTGCCGGCGTACGGAATCCCCTCTGACTTTTGCGACTGGGTCACCGACTTCCTACATGGGCGTAGCATTCAGGTCCTCGTGGACGGCTGCTCGTCGGACGCCATGGCAGTGAATGCCGGTGTAACACACGGTTCTGTGTTGTCTCCCATGCTGGTCTTTCTGCATATCAATGATATGCTGCCACTCGGCAACATACATTGTTATGCAGACGATAGTACGGCACACGAATCCTACAACAGTCACCCTTCAGCCGGACGGAAAGTTGTTGACGAGAAGAGGCTAGCAATTGTGTCTGAACTCGACCTAACCCTCCAGCCTATTGCGGAATGGGGCCGGAGCAACTAGGTCGTGTTCAACGCATCGAAGACACAAGTGTGTGCGTTCAGTGCGAAGAAAACGGCGTTCACGCCGCGCCAGCTCCTTCCTACCAAAACTCGTCGCTGAAATTAAGCGACCACCTCGGGGTCCTCGGTGTGGAACTGTCGCACGACTTGAACTTCCGGCGCCACATTGAGGGCAAGGCCAAGCTGGCCTCAAAAAAGCTGGGTGCCGGGCCAAAAACTGACATTGTAAAAACACAGGTTAGGTCCTGCTTGGAGTACTGCTAGCATTTGTGGGATCGCTCAGCTAAATATCAGCTTGCGACACTAGACTCAATCCAGCGTCGTGCCGTGCGACTGGTAGGTGACCCTGTGGTGTCCCGCGACTTAGAACCACTGCAACTCCGTAGGGACGTCGGTTCCCTAAGTGCATTCTATTGTCTATTTCATGGGGAGGTTCGGAGGGGCTGTTTCACACGATTCCGCCGTCCCCATTCCACCTCCGCACTACGCGTACTGGGCAGGGGATACACCCCTATTCAATCGACCTACCACGTCCAACCGGTTCTGTAGGTCTTTTATTCACAGAACATAAAAAATGTGGAACGCACTCCCTGCCCATCTATTTACTCCCAAGTACAGCCTGGGGTTTTTCAAAAGGGGCGTGAAAAGGCTCCTGTCAGGCCGGCATGGCATTCGCAATCCCCGTGTATCACAGAATGTCCATGGGCATCGTTAGACACCTACTTGTAGGTGAAACGATGCTACATGTCGCGCTATCCATAAAAAAATATTACACATTTAACCAACTAAATAAACGTTTCAAGAATATACTCATCGCCAGCGGAATCTGATACTCAGTTTATTTTGATTTTTTTAATTTATTTATTTAGGAAAAACAAACAATTACATACATATGTAGGTTATGGAGACCGTAGAAACAATAAACAATTAGGTATGTAACCAGCGACGTTTTTCACAAATGCTTTGCTTACTAATTAAATAATTAATTTAAAGCGTACACACAATATATGTAATTCACATAGCGCTTATGAATGAATACATAATATAAAAAAATATAACAGCACCACGAAAGCGACACCTCACCTTATGCATACTGTGCCACACCAAGCACGGAAAACATTATAGTTATCATCTCTTACATAGACCTATTATGACCATGAAGCAGCCTATCGAGGCGGAACCCAAACCAAACAGAATTAGGACAGACCATAAAAAAAAAAAAAAAATTATTAAATAAAAAATAAAAAAAAAAATAAAAAAAAAATTTTAATAAAATAAAATAAAATATCAGTCTTGTCCAACTTCACCGCATAAGAATGGATCAACGGCACCCCCGGCCGCCGCGCCCGACCCTCGCTGACCGCGACTCCCTGATCATGGCGCGGTCTGAACGAGCATAACCTTAGGCTCATCTACCTCGCATGCGACGCATGCGAGGTAAATGATTTTAAGAATTTA
The DNA here is from genome assembly GCA_946902875.1 of Nematopogon swammerdamellus. Lineage (NCBI taxonomy): Eukaryota > Metazoa > Arthropoda > Insecta > Lepidoptera > Adelidae > Nematopogon > Nematopogon swammerdamellus. The sequence continues at coordinate 1,503,850 of OX336352.1, read as the reverse complement.
AATTATTTAACACTGCTCTTTTGAAGGTGAGCAGTTTAGAAAAATGAATATCTATATGAGAGAAGTATCTGTTGTAGTTTTCGCATACTCTTCGCAGGGGTACGCGTTTACCTGCATTGGTTCGACAGCGACCAAATTGAAAAGTAGCATGACATCGACTAGATTTTTGTGGTATGCGATATTGTATCCTTGAAAGTAGGTCGGGACAGTCGATGCCATTATTGCATACTTTATGAAGTGTCATAGTTTCCAGTAATTTTCTGCGGTTGTCGAGGCTAGGTAGTGAATAAATATTGAGCAAGTTTTCATAAGACGCGTGAGCCGTATGGAAACGCCTATGCATTATATACAGAAATTTTCTCTGAACCATTTCTAGTGCGTGTCTGTATTTATCATAGTATGGATTCCATATTTGAACAGCATATTCAAGCTGTGGTCGCACCAGTGCGGTATATAGGTATTTGTATGTGGACACAGATCTGAATGAAAGAGATGTGCGTAGAACGAAACCCATCATCTGTAGCCCTTTATTGGTAATAGTCTCTATATGCCCATCCAAATGTAAGTTTGCGTCCAACGTCACACCGAGATCACGGATTTACACAAGTGTTAAGTGTTAAGTGTAGTACCTCCTAGCTGATAATTGTGCAGAATTTTAGTTTTTTTTTTAGTAAATGTAATACACATGCACTTCTTGAGGCTAAGATGCATTTTTACAGTGGTTGAGTAGTCGAAGAAGCGGTCAAGGTCACTCTGAAGTTCACAGGCATCGGCAGGCGAGCGAATAATTTTGTAGATTTTAATATCGTCTGCATAGACCAAAAACAAAGAATTCTTGAAGTTTGTCACGACATCATTAATAAAAAGGATGAAGAGAAAAGGTCCAAGAATAGACCCCTGCGGGACTCCAGACGTAACCCTGACCGTCTCTGACTCGGAACCATTGATTACAACCCGCTGCGTCCTGTTGCTGACGTATGAGGCAAACCATCTAAGCAAATTGCCCCTGATACCATTAAAGGCGATTTTCTCGAGTAAGAGCCAGAGTACAGATACATACACTAAATAATCCTCTAGTTTACAATTTTAAATTAATAATTCAACATCATGTAACATTTTGAACAAGATCTGGTTACTCACAGCGAAACATTATTCTCAGGATCGGGCTTGCAGGGCAGCATCATGTACTTTATATCTGGAGACTGCAGCACTGTGGGTCCAATGTCCATCTCCTGCTTGACCACATCAGTCGTTTCCAGCGGGTAGACTTCATCTCGAACATCAGAAACCTCGCTCACCACATTACCAACACTGTCCTGTGAGCAGGCATCGTCGTTGACGTCCAATGGCTCATTTTTAACCGCAGTATCCATTTCCAGGAAGCAAACTTCATTTGAAACATTAGAAGCCTCGCTGTTTACATTCACAATATCATCCGTAGAGCAGACGTCATCGTTAACATCTGGCGGTTCATGTTTAACAGCAGTAGCTGTCTCCAGCGGACAAACATTATCGGTGAGAGTATTATGCAGAGTAGAGACCGCATCCGGGTGTGAAGTCTTGCCGTCATCTTGCACACGCTCCTCTTTGTTATTCATCCATTTTTGATCTGCCATCAATCACGAGTATCTGTAACAATTAATAGTGCTAGAAATGGGCGAGAAAAGGATGCCACTGATTCACCCGACTGCGACGACGGAAGCGCACGCAGACGTGTCTTCTCGGCCCCTTCTCACGATCCCACCGGAATTGGGCTGCAGCACTCCGGAGACTTGACGGCTAGATTTGAAAGGCACTGTCTACCATTGATGAGAGATCAACCAAATACCGCCCCCCAAAGACCTGCTAAGGTCTTTAGAAAGTTCTAAAGAAAACGAAAGATTAGCAAAGCAATTACTTCATGAACTACCGTTGAAGATTATAACAGAAGCAAAAAATCTGAAGATGAATAATACCTGCCTGAACTAGATTTCAGAAAGCAGCTCTAGGTGCAGAACTAGGCATTAGGCAGAACTAGGTGCCATGTCAGTGCTTCCCTTCGGTCGTGCCGGCTACACTGACCTGGAAGGAAAACACAAACTATTTACATAGCCGTTTCGACCGACGCTTCATTCAGTGCGGCAGTACCAACCCAGGCGGGTTGAACCCTACCACCTAGTAAGATAAGAAGGGAAGGCACCTACAATTTTACGTGGAATCCAAACCACGGTCAGCCTCTAACGATCGAGCGGTCCCCCATTCAAGTACAGACCGGCCCAGCGTTGCGTTGCAATCAATAGCGACAGTTGACTGTCTGCAGCACTGAGCTATCGAGTCTGACCCTTCCCATGTTATTAATATTAAGCGACATTCTCGGCTGATATATACGCTCCAGCGCTTAGGTTAATAATCTTAAATAAATAATTATTTTGTCCATACACAAAGAACTCATGACAAACAAAACACATGACTGATAAGGTGAGGAGTGTATGTGGGAGCAGTATTGAAACACTCTCCCACGTCCACCCCTCACCGCTGATTGTGAGTATTTATTCTCTGTTAAAACACATTCTGCGCAACTGACCACCGTCTTCCTTATTGTGGCCCAGTATCCATCCGCTCTCGCCTCCGTAAACATCCTCGAGGCACTGCAGAGCCGCGGGAGTCTGAGGAGGCATCGGAACGCGATATTGTACTGCGCAGTGAGCTACAGGCACGCTGTGTGTTATTGCTCCACAGCTGGCAGGTGTACATTGGACCGACAGTAGGTTTTAAATAATAGTATTTTTACTTCTCTAGATAATCAGTTCACATAGCGTTTTCAACATAGAAATGTTAGTCAACTGGGTTCACTTATGTTTTCTGGTACATATCGTTATATGGTTCTAGAATGTGTGCCACCGCGAGCGAAGCCGCCAATAAAACAACAAGGCGGCAACTGAACATTTAGAGAACCGGCTGTAAAACCAGATTGTGAATAAATAACGTTAGTTAGTATAGTGAGTACTCACGGCCATGTTTGTGTATCAATGCGGCTTTCGAGGAATATTCGATGGAAACAAGTATGAAGAATAAAAATTAAGAAGACCGGCGCAAACAATTCAGAAAGGAACAGAGAGAACATAACATAACATTATTTTTTGCAAAGGTCCAACCAATATGTCCAACACACGAGAGCAACCAATAAGGTTAGGTTAAATTATCAACCATACCTACATCCTCTTCTGTTGTAATATTTCTCGTCTCTTGTATTGTAATTCTTCTCGTAATCGCGAGAAAAGTAAAAATAAAGTTATTAGCGGCACGCCAACCACTGAGCCGACATCTTTCAGAGACAGACAGTACTAGCGTTGTAACGAGTCGAGTGATAATACTCGTGTGACTCGAGTCAAGCCTAAAACTCGTCAACTCGAGTAGGATTCGGAGCGAAACCGAGTCGGACTCGTATTCGTACGGACAAGCAGTCAGTCAGTCAGTCTGCCCACTCGCTTCGCTCGACTCGAGTGCACGCACGCACTCGGACGACTGAATACGAATGCGAGTTGACGAACGAATACAAAATACTCGACTCGCGGCCTTGAGAGACTGAATGACGGCGGCGCCACGCCGGCCGACCGACCATACTCGAGTAGACCGACTCGAGTCGCAGTCTCTCAAGGCCGCGAGTCGCCGAGTATTTTGTATTCGTTCGTCAACTCGCATTCGCATCGCATTCAGTCATCCGAGTGCACTCGAGTCGAGCGAGTGGGCGATGCGGTCTGCTGCTGCGAGTCAGTTGAATTAATTTGATTGAACTGGCGCTGTACGAGATTAGTGACTTCTTAAGTCTTAAAATTATTTAAGGAGCTATTATTTAAGAATTAAATAATGGTTCCGAGACTAATAAATAGAAAATCTATAGCGAGTGTTTTTGTATTCGAGTCGCAACTCAAGTTATAGATGTTTTCAACTCGAGTCACTCGAGTCGTCCATGTATTCGACTCGTAACAAGACTAGACAGTACAGACGCTACGCTAAAAGAAAGAACCGCACAGTCAAACGAACGAGCAAGCACACTCTAGAGATGCATTGCAATGCAACGTGAATGAATTGCTCTTTCCAAAGGCTTCGGTCGGTCGCGTCGACGCATCGCTACGCGTCTCGGAGGTTTATTTATTTTCATTCAATAGAAAATCATTTGTGTTAGAACGAGACAAGACTAGAATAGATTTTGTGTCATTAATTTATGTATTAATTCACAGAAATTCAAATTTCTCCGTGCCAATTTCAGCCGCCAGTGAAGATTTTTTTTTTAATCAAGGAAAATACAAAAAAATTGCTATTGGCAAAGCTGTTCACGTGGTTTCATAGATGTCTCCGCTGCTGCCGTGCGACGACGGTCGTGACGTCACTGTGGCCGCTATAGTGTAGCGCGCAAGCAGCAAGTTGTCATAGAAGTTCACAAGCTATTTAACATGTCGCTGTCTTCAGGAGTAGGCTCGTGTTAGGATTTTATCCAGATTGTTTCAATAAAAAGACTTCGTAAAAATAATAACAACGGTATATTTTTTGGCGATTTGACAGAGAGATGTAAAAGACACAGAATATGGATTACCTACTTATTACTTTTTTCCAACACCCGCCCTTAATCCACATTCATAATCAGACTTTAGTTAGAACACAATGACAGGTCTACAAGTATATTCCTAATTTTTTGCTTATGTAGTGCCTTAGTCATTATGTCTGCGATCATCAATTCCGTTGACAAATATTCAATCGCAATTTTCCCTGACATTACTACATCTCTAATGTAATGATATCTAATGTCGATATGCTTGGTACGCTTATTACACATATTATTCTTTGCAATCTTATGAGCGGACATATTGTCATTATAAATTGTTACAGAATTTTCACTGACTTTATACATTTCTGCAAAGATATTTTTCAAGTAAATCGCTTCTTTAGCCCCAACAGAAAGTCCCACATATTCTGCCTCAGTACTAGATAAAGAAACGCAACTCTGCTTCCTACTTTCCCACGATATTGTATTATCTCCCAGTTTAAACACAAAGCCAGTATAAGATTTTCGGTCAACACTTCCACCCCAATCCGAATCAACATATCCGTGTAATTTCAATTCTTTTGACTTTTTATATACCAAGCAATAATTCAAAGTCCCTTTAAGGTACCGCAGCACCCTTTTCAAGTATTTGAAATGCTCTTCAGTATAACAAGTATTAAACTGCGAAAAGACACTCATAGTGTACTGTAAATCAGGTCGTGTATTTACAGATAAATACATCAGCGACCCAACCAAGTTCTGATATGGTATATTCATACCAACTGACTTGTCACCCTTTTCCAATTTCAAGCCTACTTCTAATGGACTGCCGACAGGCTTACAATCTGTCATGTTATACTTTTCTAGGATGCTTTCAATATATTTTTTCTGATCAACGTACATAACGTCATTCTCGATTCGGACTCGCATGCCCAGTACATCACGCGCTTGACCAAGATCTTTGAGTTTAAATTTATCTTGCAACCCAACTTTCAGTTTACATTTTTCAACTTCATCATTCCCAAATACAAAAATGTCGTCTACATAAATAGCGACAATCAATATTTTAGATCCGTTACGCTTAATGTATAAACACGGTTCATATTTTGACTGCTTCAAACCCAGGTTGCACAACTCTTTGTTAATTTCATAATACCAAGCGTTTGCTGACTGTTTCAAACCATACAAAGCCTTGTTTAATTTACAAACTTTATCCTCTTGTCCTGGTACAACTGCGCCTTCTGGCTGATACATGTAAATATCATCATTCAACTTTCCATACAAAAATGCTGTTACTACATCCCAATGATCAAAGAACCAATCGCATTGAATGCAAAGAGAGAATAACATTCTCAGCGTTGAATTTCGCACGACAGGGGAGAATGTCTCGTGGTAGTTCACGCCATATACCTGCGTATAGCCTTTTGCCACAAGGCGTGCCTTATGTCGCACCACTTCACCATCGCTGTTATGCTTAACTTTGTACACCCATTTGCACTGAACAGGCTTCACAGCAGGAGGACGATCCACCAGCGTCCACGTGTTGTTTTCCTTCAACGAGTCCAGCTCTTCTTTCATGGCTCGTCTCCAACATTCAGGCAAATTTTTCTGATTCACGCTCTCATCCGAGCACAAATTAACAATATAGTCCGGATACGCCTTTGGTCTTCTTTCACGAAGAGGGTAGCGTCTTTCCTCCTCGTCCCTTTGTTCTTCTTCGCCGACTGCTGATCCTGTGGAGTAGTCGCCGTCTTCATCTGGATTGTAGTTTCCACTAGATGATCCATTCGTGTTGCTCGCGTCCGGAGTACTCAACATTTCTTCCGACTCGCTGGCTTCTTCTCCACCATCAGTAGTCTCGGTCTGAAGTAATACCACCTTCTCCTGCGGTTTCTGCTGCGCCTTGCCGAGAAATTTGTTCTCAACAAAAACAACATCACGCGCAACCTCCACTTTCAGTGTCTTCGGATGAATCAGACGATATCCTTTTGCTGTTCCGTCGTATCCAACAAATATCATCTCCGTGCATTTCGCCTCCAGCTTCTTCCTCTTCTCCTTAGGAATATGCATGTATGCTGCACATCCGAACACTCTCAGATGACGAATGTCAGCCTTACTTCCGGTCCATACTTCCAGCGGTGTAGCATTCAACACAGCTCGTGTCGGACTGCGATTCTTCAGATAAATCACAGTGTTTACCGCCTCCGCCCAGAAGCACTTCTGCAAACCAGATTCTTGCAGCATGGTTCTTGCCTTCTCCATTATAGTACGGTTAGCTCGTTCTGCAACACCATTTTGATCAGGTGTGTATGGCACTGTTCTCTGATGCTTAATTCCGTACTTAGACAAGAATTTCTTAAATCGTTTACTGAAATATTCAGTTCCATTGTCTGACCTCAAGCACTTCAATTGTTTACCCGTTTCCTTCTCGGCATACACCTTAAACTCCTTGAATTTTTCAAGCGCCTCTGATCGCCTTTTCAAGAAATACCCATAGGTCATTCTGGAGTGGTCATCTATAAATGTCAACAGATACCGAGCTCCACCTATCGATGCTGCCTCAATGGGTCCACAAATGTCAGTGTGCACTAGCTCCATGCACTGTTTCGCTCTTGTGCCCCTCCGTTTGAATGGAGTTCTGGTCAGCTTTCCAGCCACGCAAGGAATACAGGCTTCATCTTTACCGATATCTTCAAAATCGATGCCCGAAACCAGATTCTTTATTGCTCGCATGCCTCCTCTATTAAGATGACCCAGCCGCTTATGCCAGAGTTCTCGCGGCAACTTTTCACATTTATCAGATAATTCCTTATCCACGGTCAGCTTCGCATGCATTGTTGGTTTCTGTTCGAGTTCGTAAACTCCATTAACATGTTGAGCCTTAGCTACTACACCTCCGTCTCGGTCTAGGATTTTGCAGCCATCACTGCTGAAGTTAACCACAAATCCTTTCTGAACCATTTTACTGACCGAGAGTAAATTAGTACTAAGCTCCGGAACATGTAACACATCCATTATATTTATGATGTGATCATCATTTATGGACACAGCGACATTACCACAGCCCTGACTTGTTATTGTCGCATTGTTGGCAACAACAATCTCCAGTCCTCCCTTCTCTTCACTGTAGTCCGTCATGAAGCTCCTGTTGTTGGTCATGTGTGTGCTACAGCAGCTGTCTACGTACCACCGCTCCGGCTTCAGGTCGGCTTTCATTGCCATCAAAAAGTTTGCCACTTTTGTGCCACTCTTGTCCTTATTCTTGTCCGGACAATCGGCTGCCTTATGCCCTGGTTTCTGGCAACGGTAACATCTGAATATCCGCCCACCAGACGTATTTGATTTCCTTTGCGGTGCTCTAGTCATCAGTGCTGCGTCGTCACTCACATTCACTTCTGCTTGCCTGTTCCATTCTTGCAGAAGCTTGCTATTCACTTGTTCCAACTTTATTTCTTGAGTGCTATTGTCTATCGCCATTATCATTGGAGAATAATCAGCTGATAATCCGCTCAAAATAATAGAGATGAGCCAATCGTCGGACACCTTAGCGTCAATCTCTTCGAGTTGGTGTGCTAGAGAGATTATCTTGGAAATATAATCCTCCATACTACTGCACTGCTCGAGCCTCACCTGCCACAATGAGCGCTGCAATTGGATGCGCCGCCCCCAACCTCGGTCTTCATAGGCATTGACGAGATTGTTCCACGCCTCACGCGCCGTCGATGCATTATATACATGTGAGAAGCACGCTGGCTCCAGAAGCATGCATATAGTGGTCCTTGCACGTCGATCAACCTCCTGGTCTATCACCGCCGGAGAGCCGTCCGCGCCGACGCTGCACACAATCGCTCTCCACCAGTTGCGATTTTCCAAGTAATTTTTTACTTGAAATTTCCAATCCTGGAAATTTGCCGCTCCTCTCAGACGCCGAATGCCCGCCAATCCCGATCCGGGGACCGAGCTGTCGTCGTCCATCGTGTTATTTCATTTAACACGACTCGCCCGCTCGCAATACGCCGATCGATCGATATTACAACCACGAAGATCGTTCGCGACCACACTGCGTCGCGCACACGTATTTACATACCGCAACTTTATTTGCCTTTTACAAACGTTCTGGGCTTATAACCTGTTAGGATTTTATCCAGATTGTTTCAATAAAAAGACTTCGTAAAAATAATAACAACGGTATATTTTTTGGCGATTTGACAGAGAGATGTAAAAGACACAGAATATGGATTACCTACTTATTACTTTTTTCCAACAGCTCGGAAGCGACCGCAAACTACTAACTACTAGATAAAGCAAGCGGAGAGGCGTCCTTTACCCTCGCTGTGGCGGAGTCGCGCCGAGCCGCGTCGCACGCACGCCGCCGCCTGCGCACAGCTGAGGGACTGCGTCTACTTTCCAACTATCTTCTTCTCCTTCAAGGCTTTCGCCAGGCGTATGGGAGTACGAACGAACAATCACACACAAGCCATATAAGTTACTCTATGCACAAGCAAAGAAAGAGACGCGCCTGTCCTTCGATGGCAAGTGACCTCTTGCTCTTGTCTGACGCTTTCGACACCTGAAAGACATTTCGGCTCCTTTCGTGAACACTCGGCTCAAAACGAAACAAAAACGACCGGTACGACACCTGAAAGCCTTTTGTAATCCTGCGAATCCCTAAATCCTGCAATCCTAATCCTTCTCCCGGAGCGAACCAACTAAAGCCGATATTCGTTTGGTCGTTTATGTAATTTGGTACCTCAGTGGTAAGAGTGTAGGGTTTGTATTTTTTGACCATGGGTTCGTGTCCCTCAAAACCACCAAAACATCACTCGTACGTAACCACACTTTCCTTCGGGCCGAAGTCTGCCGAAAGGAGCTAAAGGAGCTAGGAAGTCTTTCAGGCGGCGCACCAACCTCTTGACCAGTTGAGGCTCAATCTGCCAGTGTCAACTTGAAGATCCAAGCGAGTGCCAGAGGTAAAAAAAAAACTGTACTACTCAACACATTGTGAGTAGACAATAAAGAAAGATAAATTTAGATATGAATATCCCTATAATTTTTATTTATTTTGATCAAAAAAGTTCTGGAGAACTAATATTATAATAAGCGGATTATAATTTATGAATATACAGGGTGTAAAAACGGCGAGTACATTAAATTTAGGAAATGATTATTGGGATCAAGAGTAACAAAAAAAAAAAAAAACTTTTTTCTGAATTCCCTTTAAATAAAAAGTTACAGTTTTCATACAAACTAATTGGTTATTTTAGTGTAAAAAATGATCTAATGACAACAGGGCTGCGCGGAGGGGTGTAGAGCGGGTGAGACGTGAGCGCCTCGGACGGAGGTGTTGGCGGAAGGGGCGGGGGTTAGCTTTGTGAGTGGAGGACTGGAGGTCGGCAGGCGGAGGGTGCAGAGCGGCAACAACGCGTTAAATTACACTAGACGAAAACATACATTTCAAAAATTCATATCTCGAAAACTAGACACTTTAGAGAAAAACTTTACTTGCTTTTTTGTCTAGGAAAAGCATGAGGATTGCGCTGGCGAAATTAATGTACTCGCCGTTTTAACACCCTGTATATGAGATGAACAGTATTAGGTAACAGGGAGAGAAACTTTTATTTTTAGAAGACGCGGATAAATTTGATGTTTTTGATATTTTATTTTTTTTATTTTAAACTTTCAGAAACAAACAGTTACAAAATAAATACATAGTAAATTAACTCTAGACTAACACCTAAACCAGTAAAGTTTCTACAAATAATTTTAATCCTACAATTAATAATATCAACAAAACTTATATATAATATATTATATAGATAGATATGAAGTGTATACATTTGTTTAAATTTGAACAAGAAAGGAAAACGAAAAACTGAAAAAAAAACAAATCAATAAAACACTGCGATTTAGTAAATTGTTGAGCAAGTGAGACAAATGACCTATCGTATTATATTATAACAGAGTTTTTTAAATTGACATATACTAGTGTTAAAAATATAATGAGGATGAGGACAATTTTTTTCTAATATCGTTAAAAAAAACTCACTGTCATATCATACAACCCTGTGAAATTATTTTCCCGGAAATATCTAAAATGACGAAGATAGAGCGATACAAAGTTGCGCCTTGAAATAAATTGGCGCCAAATCGTTATGACGTCACTGTGAGCGAGCAGCGCTGGAGCTCGGTCACGCACGCGGCGGCGGCGGCACGCTCCCTTCTCTTACTTCGCTAGCCCATTGTGAGCGCGCCAGACCGCTCGCTCGCACGCACTCGCTGCATCGCATCGCAATCAACATGTACAAATATTGTGTTGTGCCAAAATGTACAAATACAACAATATCAACTCCAGATAAAATATTCTTCAATGTTCCCAAAGACTCGGTTCTGAGAAAAAAATGGTGCAAAGTAATTAAAAGAGACGACAAGACTCCACTCTCATGCCAAAGCACACTTCACTGCTGCGAAGATCATTTCGATGTAAGTTTTACCAATGTGATTTTATAAGTTTATAATAACATACATAAAATAACACAAGCTTCAACTGAAAAATAGCAAGTGATTGTATTTCTGTGATAAATCGAATGTATTTAAAATAATGAACTGCCTACCTACCTACCTACCTGACTAGATATTTCAAAATACTATAATCTATTTAAACTAGTTTACTGTGATATACGAACTATGCATGCTACACTACCTACTCTATGCGCGCGCCGCGCACGCGTCCTTGGCCTTGGCTCGCTCGGCTGTTCTGTTGCCATGCGTGCGGCTGCTGCGCATACCTACATACAAATTCCCAAAACAGAAGGCCAGGGCCGTATTATGGGATAATGTTGCACCACCAGTTTTGTGAATAAAACGAAATATTTAAGTGATGTATATCAATGTATTGGCAATTTCACGTACATTCATAATACAATAAAAAAAATATATGTTATCAAATCTATATTTCGAGATGTTTACATTTATATATATATAAATATATAATATAAAAGTAAATATACTAATGTTACATTTTAGAAACCTGCAAGACCATTCAAAATATAGGTTATTTATTCTACTTTCCAAAAAGGTATAACACGATATATGTCCATTATACGAATAACAAGAGTATGAGCGTGTTAATGCCAAAATCCAGGTGAGCGCGCACCTGTCAAGACACCTGTCGGCATTGATGTTTTTTTTGTATTTTGTTCTATGACGCAACGCAAGTAAGGGTTAATATGACCTAGAACTGAGGCGAATCTACTTTAAGCAGTGTATCAAACGAGTAACCGCAAATGCATTCTTCATTGCTTACAGGTAGAATCTGACATGGAAAACTATATAAAATACAAGTTAGTCGGCGGTAATATGAGACTTAGAAAGGGTGTTTTACCTCACAAATTTGAGTGCCAGAAACCAAAGAAACCCGTTGAAAGACCAGGTTACGAGAAACGACGTCGGATTGAGTACTACGAAAAATTACTAAGCCCTGAAGTTTACCACGAAAACTTACAACTACAGCCTATTGAACACATGGAAGTTGAAAATGCCACAGACGCAGATATTGACCCTTTATACGAAGAAAATGCTAATCCCGAACCACGTGAATGCATTAAACAACGCCATAAATCAACACAAGTCAACATGAAACCCAAGGTATACGACAAAGCTACCCATACTACTCCCGAAGAACAAAAAAATAACCCTAAAAACGGACAGAAAAAAGAAACAATGGTGCCTGATATTTCAAATTCTAGTGTTGATTCTAGTTCTGCATCTTCAATCAATGAATCAAGTAGTGATTATTCAAGCGATTCGGATAATCGACAAATTGATACAGTTATTTATCAAAAACACATGCTGTCAGGTTCATTGATGTCTATCTCACGTGAACCAAAGTTATTACTTGGCATTCCCAAGGTGTCATACTCATGCCTAACGAACTTAAGCGAGCAAATAAAAAAACCTCACGTCGATATTCTGATGACACTAAGAAAAATTCGACTAAATGAGCCGAACAAATTACTAGGCTTAAATTTTGGATTGTGCCCAAGTTTTGTTGGTAAAAAATTGAAAAAAACTATTCCACTGATCGCAGACTGTATGCAAGAACTAATTTTTTGGCCTCCGGATGAAGACATATGGTTACATTTGCCCATACCATTTCGAAAACGTTATGCTAATGTCAAAGCCATAATAGACTGCTTTGAAATACAGATAGAAAAACCAAGCAATGCACGATATCAAGCGCTCACATGGTCACAATACAAAAGTTGTAACACAATGAAATATCTTATATCCATCACGCCCGATGGATTGATAAACTTCGTCTCAGAAGGTTACGGAGGTCGTACTCCCGATTGTGTAATATTTGAAGACAGTGGATTTCTCGAAAAATTGCCTCCTGGTGCATCGATTTTAGCAGACAGAGGGTTCAAGAACATCGCGCATTTGTTGGAGAAACGTGGGTGTACTCTTATTAGGCCACCTAGTGTAACTTCAAGCTCATGTTCCAGCAAAGAAGACGTCATTCAGACTAAAAGAATCGCTGCTCTAAGAGTTCACGTCGACAGGAGTATAGGTAGATTGAGAGACTTTAATATGATTGCGCCGCACGCCTGTGTCGACAGTGAATATGTCAAAATGTTAGATTACATGGTCGTTATAGCGTGTGGTATTGTAAACCTGCAGGATTGTTTATTTAAGAGATGAAGTGCTATTACTGTGCTTTTATTGTATTCATGCATGAATAATTTAACTAACTGATGTAAGTTTCTATATTATGATAACAAGTAACTATTTTTTTGTATAAAACCAAATAATGCTCGTATTGATGTCATGCGTTTATTTACTTAAAAATTATTAGATGTAATAAATTTAATCTACATGACAAACTTTTCATAAATAGCGTATTTCCAAAAGTTTGTGCATTTATGAAGCAGTTCCAAACAGTACTCTTCGTCATAATGAATTTCATAAGTTTCTACTTCTTTTGATACTTCAAAATGTTCACTGGCTACACAAAAAAGTCCCTTCTGTTTTCCCGTGAAAAACATTTGCAGCTGTATTTGGGCTTTATATTTATTTGTTATCTCACCATTTTTTACGTACCTTTCCTTACTTTTAACACTTGATGGGCATTTTATTTCTAGTACACTTTCATTTGTAATGCCATCAGGTGAGGCTCCGATTACGGGCCAGTCTTCTTTTAAAAAAACTCCACATTTTTTAAAGACAATGCCATGTTGTTTCGCAACCTGAGCTACGACTTCTTTTTCTAGGTGTTTTCCCCTAGACATTGCAGCAGTCTCCTTTATCTTCATAGCACCGAATATTTGCTCAACTAAAACTCCATCTTTTGTTTTGCACTGAGCTGCTTCATGGGCTTTTGATGCCGTGATTCGACAATATCTTATCTCGTGCCATAGAGGCGAGTCGGCTTGGTTTGAAGTAGCTTTTTCTAACATTTCACAGGCTTGTACAGACATTTCACAAGAACAGAAATGTAAAAAGTCATCCACTCCGAAATGAGCAGTTTGTTTTTTAAACTTATATAAAAGAAAATGCAATGAAAGTTTTCTTGCAGTGTCATCGTCATAGCAGAAGTATTTCATCAGTTGATTTGATTGTGGCAAATCTTTTAGGTTATTGACAACAGATTTTAGGAAATCCCCTTTATGGTCTTTTCTCTCATGTACTTCTCGTGTTTTTGATCCCATATCCTTTGCTTTTATAAATTTGTCCGATGTACCTACGTAGGACAATTTCGGTTTCACCCAGTAGCATTCCTTCTCAGTTGTTGAAGGCTCTTCACTTTTGCGGTGGAGCCAAAATAAAAATGCGACTGCGTGCTTACATCCTCCCTGGTGCGCTGCACAATCCTGACATTCCACACTTAATATGGCTTCTTCCTCTTCGTTGCATTTGAAGATGCAACTGTATCCTTTATTTCTAACTTTATGCTCTGGCGTAATTTTTGCCTTTACGGTGCAGATATCACCAGCCCTTTTAACCTGCACGTAACCGACAGCAATATCTCCGTAACTCTCGCGTGCGGACCTGAAGCACAAAACATGAAATTAATAAATGCACGATGAAAAACGTGTAAATACCTCTATTCGTCTTGCATACCCTGACTAGGATTAGGAATATACAGGAATTTTTTTAGAGAACCTTTTCAAAATGTTCCGTACACGACCCATATACGGCAATCGCACATAGTACTATTATATTCCAAGGCAGGGCTTAAAAAGGAATATATAGATTCTCGAATATAACCCCAGAGTTCGACCCTGTCGGTAAACGGAAGCTGCCTCATACATGTACAGACCGTTCACCGTAAGTTGTCCCTTGGCCGTCATATTGGCATCACTGCTTGGTCTTTTTTTTTATATAGGAAAAATAAATAATTTCAATCGTCTATGTTTGACAAGCAGTGATGCCAATATGACGGCCAAGGGACAACTTATGGTACGACTTACAACTTATGGTAAGTTTATCTATGGTCTCTGTCTACCCCCACGGTCACGGCAGACAGACATCTACCTAAATTCCATTAGAACTTTATACATTTTACAACTTATTATTATAAACAACAAATTAATTTTAATAAACTTATTGAGTGCAAATGTGCAAGTAAAGTAATTTTTAAACACTTACCTTGCCTGTTTAGCTCCACGAATCTCTGCACTGGCGTAGTTGGAATTGTTGTTGAGGAACTCGGTAACCATAAAAGGGTCCACTTTTGGCAGATTGTCTGCTTGGCCTTTTACAAATCCTTCTTCCATTATTATTACATAGACGTATGTTTAGGCCAGTACCTTCTTATTGTTACAATAAACATATAAAAAAAACAACGATTTATGAAATTAACAGCAGCTCAATCAACGTACGCAAGCCTCAAACTACGAACACAGACTGAATATAGACATAATGCGATGAATGTCGGTAGCGCGCTTGGCGGGGCGGCGGCCGCGCGCGACACTCCCTCATAGTGACGTCACAGCCATCTCGGACGCAGCGAGACTTACCTCTACCTACCACTATTTTCTAATATTAATAACTCCGTAAATATTGGACGGATTTTCAAAATTTAAAAACTGTAGAGTTTAGAAAGGAAAGAAGAACACTTTTCAGTTGTGTATATTCAATTTAGTCTCCACTGTCCACATCCTCATTGGACAAGCAAATAAAGTGTTTTAACATCACCAATTTCACCTTTTTTTTTTTTTTTTTTTTTTTTTATTGCTACCGAACTGGGTGGCTCTGTCCGAGGTCGCAACCTCAGGCGCAGCCAATTTCACCCCCGAGGAGGTGCCAGTCCGGCTTGGAGGTGGACTAATGTTGCTGGGGAAAGGCTATTAACCCGCGATTTGAAGATCTGTGGATTGTAGGAGTGGGGGAAGATATTTCCTGGGAGCCCGTTCCACACCTTTGCAGTGCGGCACAAGAACGATTTAGAGAATCGTGCAGTTCGAAGAACTCTTCTGTCGACTACAAACGGGTGTTCCGCGAGAGTATGGCGGGTTTGGCGAAGGCGAACAGGAGGAGGAGGGATAAGGGAAGCAAGTTCGTCAGAGCAGCGGCCATAGTAGTACCGATAAAACAGGCTCAATGACCCAACGATATGTCTGTGCTTTAGAGGTTGAAGGTCCTTTGTGAGTACGGAGTCACCAATGAGGCGAATGGCTCGTCGCTGAATAGAATCCAAGGCTGAAAGAAGGACCTAGACCAAATTCGCAAAGTGCAGACTTAATAACACGAATTTTGAAAAGATGACAAGGAAGGCGGGAGTGACCTATTCGTAAACGACAAATAATAGAGGAAATAACTTTAGAACAATTAATTTTGAAAAACCAGGGCTTCTCAGGGAATCTTTTTTTTACTAGTTTTAGACCAATTATTGGACAAGATTTTTTAAGATATTGATGAGATAGGTTAATAAGATCAGAGGAGTAATTTAAAAAGGGGAATCGATCACCATGAAGAATAGCATCTTTGGCCAAGATGTCTGCACTTTCGTTCCCAACAGTTGGCAACTATCCCTGAGTGAGCAGGGATCCAGGCAATGACCACCTTAATGTTAATGGACGAACAGAAAAATAATACATCTCGAATATTAAAATTATAGGATTTTGATGACAGTTTCTGAATGGGGTTTTGATTAATTGCTTGAAGGGCGTTTAATGAGTCTCAGAAGATAATGGACTTATGAGCCTTTTTTTTGTTTGCCGCGTCGGCGGCGCGGCCCAAAATCACCAGCATAACGGAGTGGCTCGAGAGTACTGCTTGTAGAAAACTTCTCGATGGATGACACTGAATAGTTCGTTTTTCAATTATTTCCATTCCATATATTTCCCCCCAAGTAGGTAGTCTCGGGGGTTCTTCAAGAGAGGCATGAATAGGCACCTGTCAGGCCGGCATGGCATTCACAAGTTCACAACCCCCGCGTACGACCGAATGTCCATAGGCGTCGTTAGACACCTCATGGGTGGCTCGACGCCACATGTCGCGCTTTCTAAAAATCATCTTTGTCTTAGCTTAGACACTCTCTGCATAACCTTGTGAGTTATATTTATATTGCAATGCATACTTTTGTTACTTTGTTGATTACTTATTTCTTTATGCAGAAATGCTAACTAGGTATGGGACAGTACAACTATTCATTTTGGTCTCATTTAATTTTCTAAAAATTTAAAAAAACCTGCCAGATTTTATTTCATTGTTTTGCTGATTCTTTCATCATTTAATTAACAGATCGCAATCTCGTGTTATTTATTAATAATACAAATACGATTTACAATCAATCAATATAATTTATTGCGTATTTGTAGTGGTGTAACAGTGCCATATATATATAAATAGGTTAAAAGTTCCTTCCACAATTTGCCCGGGTAGGCGTGCAACAGCGCCCGCCACAGCCCTCCTTCATAATGCTGTGCAAGCACACACACATTTGTTTAGTATAAAGAAACCATCTCATTATAATCACAACTGATTCTTAATTATTGTTTTTAATTATTAAAATTATTTAATACAGAAAATAGAGGTTCAAACATTGGGTTCAAAGTTATAAAATCATAAAATCCCAAATTAAAATCGTAGGTACAAATCATAAAATTATCAAATTCATTAAGACACAATGTAATATAATTCATAAAATTCTAATTAACTAAAAGCATATACATAGGCAAAAAAACTAAAACTAATTCTTAAAATCATTTTATATTACAATAGATAGAAGGTCATTGATTTTATAAAACCTTTTCTCAATCAACCATTTATATAATTCTATTTTAAAATTATTAAGGTGTCACATGGTATCGAGATACGATTTTTTTTCTTTATTTTTAAAAATTACCAAAATCCCAGCTTTGAACCCTTGTAATTTCAGTAATTTCAAAATGTTTCCAAAATGTTAGTCATACTCGTTTCAGCAGCTACTTACAATCTTACGCAATGGTAAGCAAGTTCCCATTCAACATTTTACCTGACATAGATTGAGACATCTTATGGGGGAAAAGTGTTAAAACGGTAGGTTGTTTAAGGGGGGGGGGGGGGGGGGGGGGGGGGGGTACTAGGCAAAACATCACATCATATTATCCTAACTATAGCCATATTTCAACAGATATTACTATAATTTATATGCTTATAGTTAGGTAAAGATTCAAGGTATGTGTGATAGATTATTGTAATATAATCTTGTAAATTCTCTGAAAAATAAGTGGGTGAAAAGTGGTAAAAACGTTCGAAAATGCATTTGCTAGATTCGTTACAAATACGCCCATACAAAAAAAAAAAAAACGCTCGCGCACGGCAACGGCCCAAAATTTAGAATGTTCAAAGATAGTTCAGTGAAAAACCATTTATTCTGTAAGCGTTTGAATTTATTTAGATGATTCTTAGTCTTATTGACTCTAAGCTCAGTGGAGCATTTTTCGAATTAGATGCATTTGTAAAAAATGGCGAGGGAAATAGCAAAGGCATTTTTGAACGATTTTACCACTTTTCAACCACATATTTTTAAGGGTGTGGCGGTGACTCATTGGGCACACTGCACATTTCATGACAGTGCAGCAAGGTGGGGCACTTTCCCCCACACGCCCGCGGACTTACGTGCCCTACTAGTATCACCACGTCGCCCCAGCTCCTCAATCTTCGGCTAAGCAACCTAACGTGTATACGTGCACTGCGCCCGAGCATCCGGCTCGCGCTTACGTTGTACTCGTGGGCAATATAAAGTATTAACCTAAACTGTTGCGTTTACTTTAGCTCCCACACACCGAGACTCAAGTTAAGTGGACACGGACATATATTACTTATATCACTCCAACACTTACAAGGGTATTTATAAGATTAAATTGGACAGTCTGATAAGCAGACTGAATGAAATCGGCTATCACACGGTGAGCTACGCAGACGACATAGTCATAATCATCAACGGCAGCAATGAGAAGATCATATGTGAACTCATGAAGAGTGCACTGCAAACAGAGAGATGGTGTACAGACAATGAACTAGCCATAAATCCGGCGAAAATAGAGCTGGTTCTGTTCACCAATAAGAGAAAACTCACAATAGACCTACCAATGGCCACACTATTTGGGGAATCTCTCAAATTATCACCTAAGGTAAAATCCCTAGGTGCGATCTGGATAGCAAACTAAACTGGGACAAACACCTGGCTAACAAGATAAACAAAGCTAGAATCACCTTCTGGCAATGTAGAAGAATGTTGGGTAAAACATGGGGACTGCAACCGCATATAATACAATGGTTGTACACAACAGTCATCAGACCGATGTTAACATATGGCGCGATTGTGTGGTGGTCAAGGACCAAACTTACAACCGCACAACAGAAGCTTCAAAGCCTACAACGGCTAGCGTGTGTATCAACAACTGGCTGCATGAGAACAACCCCAACGGCGGCACTGGAGGTGCTACTGGGTATACTACCGCTGCACATCTTCGTACAACAGGAGGCAACGGCAGCAGCTTTCAGGCTAAAACTATCTGGTACCTGGGGTAATAACCCAGGCAGGCATGGTACCATCCTAACAAATGCAATTAAACAAAAACCAATACTAACAGCAATATGTGATAGAATACCAGGCACACATATTTTTGTTAAGGAATACAACATACAACTTTAGAAAGAGCAGAAAAATTCCACAAGCGAAATAGACGTCTACACGGATGGATCCAAAATAGCAAATGGAACAGGAGCCGACATATTCTCAATGGACCTAAACATAAGGTCAGCCATCCCACTGGGCAAGTACAAGAGCATATTCCAAGCCGAATGTGTTGCAAACACACAAGCAGCATACAGCATAGCAAACAAAATCGATCCTCTTCGTCGTTGATCGTCATCGCGAACGGACGTGTACACTGCTGCGTGCTGCTGCATCTGTATTTTTCTCCCCGCAACACCCGCTCTGCTCTGGATCTGTGACGTCATCGATGCGTTAGCGCCTCTCCGCTGCCCCCGCTCACCCGCGAGGAAAAAGGTCAGCCATTTTCGTCTCGCTCCTGTCGCCCCCACTTCTCGCTGCCGGCCTGGCTGCTGCTGCGCGCACACCACACCACACGGCGACACTCCTCTCGTCCCCCGCACACCCTCGGGGAAAGAGCACAGCTGAAATAATTGGACTCGCTCACTCACCCGTCACGCTGCTCGCTGAAGTCGCCTCGCTGCTGCCCCGCCGCCGCCGCGCCGCCGCGCCGCCATCGCCTTCCCCCGCGCGCCTCTGCCATTCCGCAGCCATTGCGTTACTGCTACGCTACCGCCCGTAGAAAAATACCTATCTACCTACACAGTACAATAATATCATGCATGATGCACTCGCCTAAAAAGTTTGGCTCAAACCCGGAACTCGCTGCACTGGCATCAGCGCCTGTGAAACAAGATGATGGTAGGACACTCCGAAAAAGGAAGCAACTAGAGGAACCGATTTTGACCAAAATTCTAGACAGTTTTAATGGCATAAAAGCAGATCTTCTTAGTAGTATGTCTACGTTGCAATCCAATCAGCAGGACAGCATGGCGCAGCTCAACGCGAATATCTCAAAAATAAATGCCGAACTTACTTCCCTGAGCTCAACTTCTACAGAAATAAAATTAGAGCTCGCCTCAGTGCGCGCTGACACATCACAACTACAATTGTCACTATCCCATATAAAAACACAGCAAGCCGAACTGGTACAGGACACTAATGACATGAAAGATACAATAAAATTTGTGTCAGATCAACATGACTCCCTGAACAAGCGTGTACAATCATTAGAGGATAAATCGAAGACCTTTACTCATCTGAGCAACGAAATTACGACCTTAAAAAGAAATATTCAGACACTAGAAACAGAACGACGACACCAAAACCAAACCGTCAGGTTACTAAACCTCGAAATCGCCGGCGTACCGGAATCCAACTCAGAACGTCTTCCAGACATAATAAAGACCATCGCTAGCCACGCAGGCGTTGCATTGCCGGACACAGACATCGAATTCGCCACGCGGGTACAACCCATGACACCGATCGCCGGCCGTCCGCGTAACATAATACTGAAACTGCGTAACAGACAGCTAAAAGACAGTATTATCTCTGGCCTACGTAAAACTCGAGGAGTAGGTACAAGCGACATCGGCCTGCCGGGTGACTCAACGAAGATATACGTTAATGAGCATCTAATACCTGAAAACAAAACTCTCTATAAATCCTGCAGAACAGCGGCGACACAGAAGGGATATGCATATGTTTGGTTAAAAAACTGTCGCATATACGTACGAAGAAACGACACCACCAACCTAATCAGAATATCTATAGAGGAAGATCTGAAGAAAATAGTATGAGGCTCCTATATTATAAATTATGGTTACAGTTTATTAGGTATCAAAAACACTTCTATGTTGTTCTTTTATACTTGTTCTATGTTGTACGCTCACTCGCAGCAGACTCCACTTGTAGTCAAACGTTTGCAAATCATTTTCACATACACACCACCACTACACACACTATCAATACATTCACCATCAACACACACACCATCAACACACACACCATCAACACACACACCATCGACACACACACCATCAACACACACACCATCGACACACACACCATCAACACACACACCATCCGAAACCCTCATGAACCAACATTATACCCAACAATCACTTCATACCCTAAACAAATACAAACAAAAAACAACAGTCAGTACTCGAATGAATACTTCTCTAATCATAAGCATATACAATACAACATATACAATATACGAAATGTTGATTGTATTCGTGTTCTGTTGACAACCGTGATATCACCTTACACAGGTAAAGTAGTTTATGGATCCATGCCTACTATAGGAAAAAATAATTATGAATATGTTCTCTGCCATATCATTATTCTTCTGACTATGTTAAGCTACCGAACACAACAATTAATGCTACAAATAATGGTACATATATACACAAATTAAAAATGGCATACACTAGTTTGCAAATATATTATCAAAATGCTCGAAGTATACGCACAAAATTGGTTGAATTCAACCAAAATATACTTACACATGACTATGACATTATTATTATCACTGAAACATGGTTATGTGATAACATATTAGATGGGGAAATTTGTGATTCCCGGTACGAGGTATTTCGTTGTGACAGAAGTAAGGCTGGTACAGGAAAATCACGCGGTGGGGGTGTGATGGCATGCGTGCGACGGACGCTGGGTGGCGAGCTGCGCGCTGAGTTCAGTCGCGCGCCCACTGAAATGATATGCGTGACGTTGTCGCTGCCTACGCCTCCGCCGCCGCCTCCCCGCGTCTCCGCCTCCGCCGGCGCTCTGCTCCACCTTGTCGCTGCGTACTTACCACCGGACTCCACTACACTGCCTTCTGAAATAGATAGGGTATTAGAAATAATAACGAGTCTAAACTCGACACGCAGTAACGATAACGTCTTAGTAGTAGGAGATTTCAACTTACCGCACACACAATAGACCGAAAAGGGGCCGTTACACTTAAAACACGGTAATGTGAATATTCAGAACGCCGGTATGCGATTAGTCGACGAACTTAACCTTTTGGGATTAACTCAACACAATATTTTGAAAAATTCTTGTATTCGTACATTAGACCTAGCCTTTAGCAATTTTTCGCTTGAAATAGTAAAATGTGATTTCCCCTTATTAAAAGATTTATTTCATCCATCTTTTGCAATTGATGCATCAGACATTTTGTTTGATAGAGCCTTTATCCGAGGCTGACAATAAAAAACTTAAATTTAATAAAGGCGATTATGATAGTTGTAACAAATACCTAAATACTTTTGATTGGGATGCTATATTATCGATAGGAACTGTAGACGAGGCAGTTGGAGAGTTTTACAAAATAATATACGACTGTTTTGACAAACATATACCATGTCAAAAAAATCGTCCCTCCAATAAATATCCAATATGGTATACATCATCTCTTAAAAAGATCATAAAGGAAAAAACAAAGGTACATACTGTATAGAAGCAGTATAAAAACCCTCGAGATTATGACGAATTTTGCCTTTTAAGAAAGAGACAACATACAATTCAAAAACAATGTTTTAAAAACTACATTAATTCCATACAATCATCTATAAAAACATGTCCCAAAAGGTTTTGGTCTTATGCAAAGACAAAAAAAGGTGCTTCTAACTATCCGCAATCGTTTACCACTGGCACAGATATACTAACGGATGCCAGAAGTATCTGCAATGGATTCAACAAGTTTTTTCAAAGTGTATTTCAAAGACCAGCTAATCACTACAGAAGTATTGATATACAGGAGCCACTACATGGTGACACGGGTTATATTCATACAGTTGACATAAACAAATGGAAGGTTAAACAACTAATGACCAATATAGACATACACAAAGGACCAGGTAGTGATAAAGTATCTCCTATATTCATTAAAAACTGCGCTACATCACTTGTGAACCCAATAACTATTTTATTTACCCGGTCTATTAGAGATGGAACCTATCCCAGCATTTGGAAAGAAGCTCATATTACCCCTATACACAAAAAAGGTATTAAAACTAAAATTGAAAACTATGGGGGTATATCCATACTTAATACATTTAGTAAATTATTTGAAAAGGTTATGTATAATGCCATGTATCCAACAGTATCCAGAGGCGTATCTGAGGCGCAACATGGTTTTTTAAAAGGTAGATCGACAGTATCTAATCTGGCGCTGTTTACTAATAATATTATAAAAAACATAGAAGGTGGTGGTCAGGTCGATGTGATCTACACCGACTTCGAAAAAGCTTTTGACCGTGTGGATCACATCATCCTGTCCATGAAACTTAAAACACTGGGTGTCCATGGAGATCTCCTTAGATGGGTGGAGTCATATCTATCAAACAGATCCCAGGCAGTTGTTATTGGAGGTTACAGATCAGAATTCATTAATATACCATCAGGTGTACCCCAAGGCTCTTTGCTAGGTCCACTGTTCTACAATGCATATATTTTTGATATAGGCACCGTGCTATCATCTGTCATGTACTTGTGGCGTCACCTGGCCACAGCCGAACGAAACTCGAGAACCACTTACGACGGTACTCTTCAGAAACAACAAGTTGACTCACGAACGCAGATGGCGCAGAACCGTAAAATGTCAAAATCCATACATTCGCTCAACGCATTCTTAAATGTGCAAATACGCTCTTTATATATACAGTTAGCTCACTGAGAGCGTTGGGCAGTAGCCCACACAACATCCAGCTGCGCAGCCGCCCCGGTGGATACAAGACATCAACATCTCTCCACCTTTTACAGCTACTCCCACATTGGTGACCCCGACGTGATCCGACGTGATACGACGTGATCCGACGTGATTGAACATCGCAACTTCTGAAGCTCGTCACATCAGTTGCCTACCGGCCTCCTACCAGCAGGTTACACCGGTAGGTAACACGAAGCAAGCAAGCACTCTCGACCGCCCTGCACGCCGCATCCGCGCCACTCCTCGTCCTACCGCATCTCTCCAGAAACAGAGCCGCCTAGGACAAGGTTACAACATAGGACAGCAACTCCAGCAAGTCACGAGCACCACTGGCCGACTCACCGCGTCATCACTCGCTGACATCAGGACGTCTGACCGACTCACCGTGTCATCCACTCATCGTGTCATCCTGATACTGCTGGCGTTCAGCTCATATCGTCATGCCAACGTCATGACTGGGGGTGAGTACTGTGGCGTCACCTGGCCACAGCCGAACGAAACTCGAGAACCACTTACGACGGTACTCTTCAGAAACAACAAGTTGACTCACGAACGCAGATGGCGCAGAACCGTAAAATGTAAAAATCCATACATTCGCTCAACGCATTCTTAAATGTGCAAATACGCTCTGTATATATACAGTTAGCTCACTAAGAGCGTTGGGCAGTAGCCCACACAACATCCAGCTGCGCAGCCGCCCCGGTGGATACAAGACATCAACATCTCTCCACCTTTTACAGCTACTCCCACATACTCTTTGTATGCCGACGATAAAAAGGTAATCAAGGTAATCAAATCAATCAAAGATTGTGAGGAACTACAAGAAAACCTAAATCAACTCTCAGGATACTACGAACGCAACAGAATAAGTGTTAATGTCAGTAAATGTGTGAAAATCACTTTTACCCGAAGTACCGTACCTTTAAAATTTCAATAGACAATTAATAACTCCCCAATTACGGAAGTAGCTAGTGTCAGAGACCTAGGCGTCGTTATGGACCCCAAGTTTCTTTATAATGAAAACCTTGATGCTATTATAAATAAAGCAACTAGAAACTTGGGGTTCATAATGAGGATAGGAAAGCCATTTACTGATATTAATTGTTTAAAAACCATGTATTACGCATATGTTCGTAGTGTCCTGGAGTATGGTTCATGTATATGGTCACCCAGATATGTTACTCATATATCCCGAATTGAAACTATTCAACGTAGGTTTACTAGGTATATACATTTTAAAAGTGGGAATAATCCTAAGGGTTACCTAGAAAGATGTACCTACCTACCATAAGATGTTGACACTGGAGGAAAGACGACAACTGCTTGATATGGCGTTCCTACACGACCTGGTGAACAGCAACATCGACTGTCCGGAGCTGGTCGGGGAGATCTACTACAATGTACCTGCCCGCCGCACACGACACACACATCTATTCTACGCTCCTAAGCACCGCACAAACTATGGACAAAACTCAGTGATATCACAGCTTGTCAACACGTATAATGGGCAATTTAGCAACCTAGATCTCTTTACTACATCAAAAAGTACATTTAAGAAGTATGTTG
Organism: Nematopogon swammerdamellus; assembly: GCA_946902875.1. Taxonomy (NCBI): domain Eukaryota; kingdom Metazoa; phylum Arthropoda; class Insecta; order Lepidoptera; family Adelidae; genus Nematopogon; species Nematopogon swammerdamellus. Next base: position 1,478,002 of record OX336352.1, on the reverse strand, counting down.
GAAAACAACTCCTACAAAATAGAAATTAATTGGTTTTTCTGACACACACTATACATTATACCTTATACCTACACCCTCACACACATGCACACACCCTTACATACACGCACACACCCTTGTTTGTTTTAAGTACCATGCGAGGACCCCCGTTTTACTCATTCAGACCGAGGACCTCTCCGTATCTGGACTATACGAAGTCGTACGATGACCTCGACAAGACAGATGTGCGCCAAATTTATTCCTGGAAACGCTCAAGCGCTTAGTGTTTCGATATCTCCTATTCTTTCTAACTTGAATTGTGACAAACAAAGCGAGGACACAATCTACACTCGCAAAGCTGTCTGGCGACGTCCATTCGAGGACTTTGTGTTAGGCTAAACGAGGACCTTCGCGACCTGTCCAGCCATGCCATTTCGAGGACCTAATAGCACACCAATTCCTGAAACGTTGTATTATGCGAGGGCCTTGTGTTGAATTTTCTACTATCAAACAGGGGACATTTTATTCTGATTTCTTCTGTACAAAACGAGGACCGGGGGAAGGGGAAGGTGAAGGGGAAGGGAAGAACGCCGCTGCCGCGCCGCCGCGCCGGTAGAGGAATAGAACAAATCGTGCTCCCATCACAGTCAGTCGGTCGTCAGTCGCTTCGCCCGACATCTCGGTTGTTATTACAGTACCACTGCATTCAATAAAATATGTTTGAAGCTGCAAATGTACGTGTTTTTCCATCGATGTGTTTTCCATCTTCTAGTTCAATACAGCCGTGCTCAGATAAAGGAAGGTTCTGAAATGGCATCAAGGGTTCATTCGGCATAGTTGTGTGTTGGGCTAATATCACCACAGCAGGTGTAATATTCGCACAATCATGTCCAGCTCGCAAATATTGCTAATGATAATAATATTAGTTATCTGATTATACGACAATGGTGACCATTCAATCCGAGGACCCAGGAAAAAGTCCTCGGTTTGAAAATGTCCTCGTATGTGCCTTGTGTATTCAGGTGCACGTCCTCGGATAGTACTTAAAACAAACACACCCTCACACACGCACACACACACCCTCACACACGCACACACACACACACACACAATGTGAAATGTACACATTAAATATTAAAAATTTAAAAACATGTATCTAAAAAATATATATCCATATTTTTAAGAAATTATGTCAACTTTAGGGTAATCTGTTATTGGCCTGTGTTCTAAAAAAATTATTATTATAAAAGTGTATTGTATATATAGGCTGTTGATAACCTGAAGAAAAAAAAAAATAAAAAAAAATTCAAATATTAAGGATTATGGCATACGCATACTATCCGACAGCGCCTCGGTACTGCAAGCCTTATCCAGCAACACCATAAAATCAAGCCTCATTTTGGAATGCCACCAAGCACTAGAGGTTATCGCCAAACACAACAGAGTCACCCTTCAGTGGATAAAAGGACACAGTGGGTGTTTAGGCAACGACGCAGCAGACGAACTAGCAAGGAGAGGCGCAGGGTGGGTGGTCGAAGGACCTGAGCCGATAATACCCCTCCTCTTTAATCAACTAAGGTCATGGATCAGAAGACACGCAAAAGACCAACACCAACAACAGTGGTCACAAATAAACGACTGCAAGCAGGCAAGAGCGGCGGTGCCAGCCATCAACAGTAAGCTCACCAAGGGTATACTACAGCTAAACAAAGGTAAAGTCAGATTGGTGGTAGGAACTTTGACTGGACACTGTCCACTAAATAAGCACTTATTAATTATAGGTAAAACGGATAGCCCTCTGTGCAGGGGTTGCATGGGGGCTGAAGAAACGCCATCCCACGTGCTGCTACAATGCGTGGGGAACTTGCTTCCCTTATTCCTCGCCATCCCACCTATCTTCGCAGCACTCGCCGCAGAGAAACTGAGCACCCTTTTGTTGTTGACACTGGGCTTTTGAGAACCAATCGGTTCTCAAAATCGTTTCTTTGTCGCACCGCTACACTATGGCATTTTTTAGCGAACTAGCTCCTGGTGAGTCATAAAAACGCTATTTTTTAATCCTCACAAATCAAGAAACATGATTAGGGATTGCCCCACAGCATAGAAATGCATTGCAGCTGTTTAAAAACTTCCACGTTATTTGATGAATTATTCGCAAACTTTGTGAAGTTATTAGCGGGACTGCACGCACGTTACCAGTTGCATTTTGTCGCTCGACCAGTTAACATTATTAGTAGAGTTTTTGAGTAGTAGTGAAGTTTGGTGACATGGACGAATTGGATGAAGGTATGAACTATTTAAAAAAATATATCTTATATATATAACCTATTTTTCAAGTCTAGGAATGGCGCTGAACTATAGATACATTACCGTTTTTGTTAAATATTCCCAAATTTAATATTTTGTCAGAGTGCCAATGTTATGAACTACGAGAAACTGCGACGAAATATTTTTTATGAATAGTGTTTATACACAGGTATATGTTGTATATAGGTTTTGCCTGCACCTATCTGCTCCTTCAGAGTTATAATTTTTTATTGGCAGTCGATCTCGAGGAGAGGATTGTTTTATGTATGTACTGTATGTATCTAGCCTATAAAATCTATGGTATCTAGTAATTTATAGTAATATTATACATTCATTATTTAGTTAAGTACTGTGTTAATTTTTAATTTGTAAAAATAAATATTTTTAAACCTAATGTAAATGTATTTTTCGTTGATCAGTTAGAATTAGAACGGAGCAGACAATCTAATAAAACTATTAAACAGTTCATATAAATCTCTAAAAATTTAATTTTTTCTTTCTAGACAGAAACATTAGTTTTATTTAGATTTTTTTCATATACCAGGAGCTAGTTAGAGTAATAATGCCACTGCGCGCTAGGGTGTGGAACTCTCTCCCGGCGAGTGTGTTTCCCGAATCCTTTAACCTGGGTGTCTTCAAACGTCGTATCAACAGGCTACTAGACAGCCTAGCAACAGTCCGCAAATCTGCTGGCATGGCGCCTCACTGAGCGTGGTTTCGCGAGGAGAGGGGTATTTGGCTCTGTCGACTGTACCATTAGTCCCTCGACACAGCCACCCATGTTGGTTTACATAAAAAAAATGAGCGGGAAAACATCCTCAAAAACCCGAGGACACTCCAAGAGGCCTGCAAGGACGTCGGACGCCTGCAGGACTTCTGGAAGGAGCTAGGCTGGATGAAGTAGCGGCCGGGGTGATAAGCACAACGGGTCCAAACGGAGCGACCTACATGCGGAAAATGCCCATCAAGAACAAGATTAAATTAAAAATAATGTATCCACATTATACCTTCAATCTTTACCTAACTATGGGCATATAAATTATAGTTCAATCACTTGAAATATGGGTAAGGTTAGGGAAATACTAAGTGCTTTTGCCTAGTAAACCCCCCCCCCCCCCCCCCCACCCCCCCCCCCCCCCCCCCCCCCCACCCCCCCCCCCCCCCCCCCCCCCCCTTAAGGGCGTGAGTTAACATGTAATTTTTTACAGTAACTTTTTCTGAGAAATTTATATTGCATATGTCACAGCGATGTAGCCTTTCATTAAGAGTGAGTTAACATGTGCTTTCGTAAAGAATATTTTAATATGAAATTCTTATCGCATACGTCACAGTGAAGTTGGCTTTCACCAGTGTGAGTTAACATATGGATTTTTAAATAACCTTTTTGTGAGAAGTTCTTATTGCATATTTCACAGGGATGCGTTCTTTTACCAGTATGAGATAACATGTGCTTATTTAAATGACCTTTCTGTGAGAAATTCTTATTGCATACGTCACAGTAATGTGCTTTTACACCAGAGTGAGTTAACATGTGCGTATTTAAACGACCTTTTCGTGAGAAATTCTTATTGCATACGTCACAGCGATGTGGTTTTACACCAGTGTGTGTGAACATGTGTCTTTTTAAAATACTCTTTTGTGAGAAATTCTTATAGCATAGGTCACAGCGATGTGGTCTTTCATTAGAGTGAGTTAACATGTGCTTTTTTAAAGAATCTTTTAATGAGAAATTCTTATCGCATACGTCACAGCGATGTTGGCTTTCACCAGTGTGAGTTAACATGTGGATTTTTAAATAACCTTTTTGTGAGAAGTTCTTATTGCATATGTCACAGTGATGTTGGCTTTTATCGGTGGGAGTGTGAATTGACATGTGCCGTTTTAAAGTACCTTTTTCTATGAAACTCTTATTGCACAATTCACAGCGATGTGATCTTTTACCAGTATGATACATCATGTGCGTAATTAAATAACGTTTTTGTGAGAAATTCTTATTGCATACATCACAGCGATGCGTTCTTTCACCAGTGTGAATTAACATGTGCGTATTTAAATTAACTTTTCGTGAGAAATTCTTATTGCATATTTCACAGCGATGCGTTCTTTTACCAGTATGAGATAACATGTGCGTATTTAAATGACTTTTTTGTGAGAAATTCTTATTGCATATGTCACAGCGATGTGGTTTTTCACCAGTGCATGTGAACATGTGGATTTTTAAAGTACCTTTTTCTGAGAAATTCATATTGCATACGTCACAGCGATGTGGTTTTTCACAAGTGTGTGTGAACATGTGTTTTTTTAAAGTACCCTTTGTGAGAAATTCTTATTGCATACGTCACAGCGATGTGGTTTTTCACCAGTGTGTGTGAACATGTGGTTTTTTAAAGTACCCTTTTGTGAGAAATTCTTATTGCATACGTCACAGCGATGTGGTTTTTCACCAGTGTGTGTGAACATGTGCTTTTTTAAAGTACCTTTCTCTATGAAACTCTTATTGCATATTTCACAGCGATGTGTTCTTTTACCAGAGTGAGTTAACATGTGCATATTTAAATTACTTTTCCGTGAGAAAATTTTATTGCATACGTCAAAGCGATGTGATCTGTCACCACTGTGTGTGACCATGACGTGTATTTTTAAAGTACCCTTATGTAAGAAATTCTTATTGCATACGTCACAGCGATGTGGTTTTTCACCAGTGTGTGTGAACATGTTTTTTTTTAAAGTACCCTTTTGTGAGAAATTCTTATTGCATACGTCACAGCGATGTGGTTTTTCACCAGTGTGAATTAACATGTGACGTTTTAAATGCTGTTTTACTGAGAAAACCTTACTGCATACGTCACAGCGATGTGGTTTTTTACCACTGTGTGTTAACATGTGTTTTTTTAAAGAACCTTTTTCTGAGAAATTCTTTTTGCATACGTCACAGTAGCGTGATCTTTTATCAGAATGAGTTAAAATAATATGGCTTTCTAGAGCACTTTTTTGTATAAATTCCTTCTTGCATACATCACAACGATATGATTGTTCACCATTGCAAGTTAACTCTAAACTCTTTCCTGAAAATTGCTTGTTGCATACACCGCAGCGATGTGGTCGTTCACCAGTGTGAGTGTGCGATTTTAAACTAATTTTCTCCAATACAATTGTACTGTCACAGTCGCAACAATGTGATGTTGCGCTTGTACAATTGTAAATTTTCTTTTTTGAAAGTAATTTCTGCGGGTAGTTAGTATTGCAAATATCGTAGCTCTCGTTACCTGTATGAATGAACAAATGACGTTGAAAATCTGATTCTAGTATAAACGTTTTGCTACAAACATTGCAAAAATAATGAACTTCACACGTCCTTGTCACGTCAGGATTGTCTTGTTTGATAGTAACATTGCCCAGGCGATGTGATTCCATTCTGAAAATGTAACAAACAAGTTATTAACATCTTGTCAACTGTCTTCTAACATAAAAAAAATTGGTTGTCTGTAAAGTCGGTTTACGGACGTCGATAGTTTTACGTGATAACGTCATAAAGAAACATTCATGAAAAATTGAATACTTTTATGAATTGAATTGAATTATTGTCACTGAATTATCATTACTTTGTATATTACAAAGAAGGAGTTCGAATTGCTAGCTCTGACGTCACGCGAGAAGAGAGATAAATGTGTACAAGCCGACGCTTGGGCCGATTGTGCCTCTCTATCGCTTGTTACGCGCTCTCGCTTGCACACTCAGGCTCAGATGGAACGTGACACTTTTTCGTGCGCGCAGCCGGTGTTCATCAATTTATAAGACGTTATCACGTCAACAATTAGATGATAATTTTAAACGAAGAATTAAACAAATGTTAATTGAAAATATGAATTATTACATTTCTTTGTAATAAACTTTTACTAATTGTTGTTGAATTGACTTGTTATATTTAAGTATTAAATTGACGATGGCACTATACATCAGATATAGGTAATGTAAATAGGCAGAGTGGTCAGATTCTTCAGTATTCATGTTTATGCTGTAAATATTAATGCTCTTGTGAGCGGTAGTATGGGTTCATTATTTGTAAGTTACTATAATATAATACTTATAAGGTACTAACAAAACATTGTGACTTGCGAAGTTTGTTTGTCAGTTCTTCTTCGCATTGAATTTAGAACTGGCGGAATTTTCGACATATCCAAGCGTAGGTTACCTACTAAAGGTTCAAATTTCTACTCAAGCATATTTATTGTTTATTGTTTACTGATCATCATTCACATGGCAGTAACACTGCACTCGAACTGGTCACAATTTGTTCTTTAACATAACATTTCTTCATATATGTAAGTTATTATTATTCCTATGTAATCTGTGTATGTATATATTATTTATTGAACACACATTTATACAAATTAGATGCAATAGGCGAGTTTTTTTTTCTGGAAACTGACACGGTTGGCAACATCACCTACAACGTCCGTGATGTCAGCCCATAACACCGGGTGAACTAGGTACCATGACAGTGCTTCCCCCTTTGATCGTGCCGGCTACACTGAACTGGTCGGTAAACACAAACTATTTACATAACCGTTTCAACCGACGTTTCATTCAGTGCGGTGGTACCAACCCGGGCGGGTTTAACCCTACCACCTAGTAAGGTAAGAAGGGAAGGGACCTACAGTTTTACCTGGAATCCGAACCACGGACAGCCTCCAACGGTCGAGCGGTCACCCATCCAAGTACTGACCGGCCTAGCGTTGCAACCATCAATAGCGACAGTCGACTGTCTGCACCACTGAGCTATCGAGGCTAACGCTTACAGAATAAATGGTTATTCACTGAACTATCTTTGAACATTCTAAATTTTGTGCCGCTGCCGTGCGCGAGCGTTTTTTGTATTGCGCGTATTTGTAACAGATTCAGATTCAGATTCAGATATTTATTTCGCCATAAAGAACACACAACAATAACAATATTAAATTGAGACATATGCATATTCAGTATGGTTCGTCATCATTTTTTATGATGTCCCGTTCAGTACGTAACGGTAAACACGTTACACGTAACGGTAAAACAGTACGTAACGAGGGTAGATGTTAATAGCAAATGCATTTTCGACGACGAATGCATCAACGACATGCTCTCGCTCGGCGAAATAAATTGTTACGCGGACGACAGCACGATGCACGAAGGGTTCATCATGGACTGGAAGGGTAGAGAAGCCTCAGCAGCAAACGCGAGACGCGAAACTGTTGCTCGGGTTGACCAGGTTCTCGAAAAAGTATCCTCTTGGGGGAAGAACTTGTCAACTTCAACGTAGCCAAAACGTAAGCTTGTGCCTTCTCTATTAAGGCTGATCCGTTTCCTCTCCAAGCCACTTTTCAGGGCAGCCAAGTCCCCAACGATGGTAGTCTGGGCGTCCTGGGTATGGAGGTGTCCAGGGACGTTGGGTTTCGATCGTTCATAGAGTCCAAGGCGAAACTAGCATCTCGAAAATTAGGGATCCTTTACCGATGTCGGCGATTTTTCACGCCGGTCCAACTGCTTACACTCTACAAAGCACAAGTAAGACCGGTGATGGAATATTGCAGTCATCTTTGGGAGGGTTCCCCTGAGTACCTTCTTTCAGCCTTGGATTCTATTCAGCGACGAGCCATTCGCCTCTTTGGTGACTCTGTACTCACAAAGGACCTTCAACCTCTAAAGCACAGACGTATCGTTGGGTCATTGAGCCTGTTTTATCGGTACTGCTATGGCCGCTGCTCTGACGAACTTGCTTCCCTTATCCCTCCTCTTCCTGTTCGCCTTCGCCAAACCCGCCATACTCTCGCGGAACACCCCTTTGTAGTCGACAGAAGAGTTATTCGAACTGCACGATTCTCTAAATCGTTCTTGTGCCGCACTGCAAAGGTGTGGAACGGGCTCCCAGGGAATATCTTCCCCCAGTCCTACAATCCACGCAACATTAGTCCACCTCCAAGCCGGACTGGCACCTCCTCGGGGGTGAAATTGGCTGCGCCTGAGGTTGCGACCTCGGACAGAGCCACCCAGTTCGGTAGCAATAAAAAAAAATATAACTACATACAATAAATGCTATAATATAGGCACATACAGTAGGGCCTCCTTAATCTGGACTCCTGATAGTCCAGTGATCGCAGTAGGCCGGACAGCGGTAGAGGTCGTGCGTCGCCCGATGCATCCCTCTACCTGTCGCCAGTACTGCCCCACGACCAGGCACACATGCGCGGATATATACGCACGCGGCCGCGCGGTCTACACGCACCGAATACAAAGCTAGAATTGCTGTTTCGACGTTGTTTCTGTTGTTGTAAGATATTTTGGTAACTTGTGTGCGAAAAAATGGCGCCGTGTAAACACCTCTAACACTGTAGTACGAAGTGTGATTTCTCGAGATGATCAATAGAGGTGATAGTTACACTGCGATTTCGAAGATGTTTGGGATAAGCAGATTAATAAAACAATTTCATACTATAATCCGGACGCCTTGTAATCCGGCATAGCTTGGTTTCTGCTCGTCCGGACTATGAAGCCCCTACTGTATTATATTTGTGTATAAATTACATTTATAATATATAAATATATTTATTTCTTGAAATGCAACGTCGAAATGAAGAGAAAAAAAAAATACATCCCGACCAGGATACGAAACTGGATATGATCATCTATATTCTATCCAATGAAGAAATATAAAGCGGGTACATGCTTAGTACTATCATATAAAAAAAAATTCAATTGGTAAATTTCATATTACACATTTAAGCAACTAAATAAGAGTCTCGAGTTTACAAGTTTAAATTAATAAATCAACATCATGTAAAATTTTGAACAAGATCTGGTTACTCACAGTGAAACATTATTCTCAGGATCGGGCTTGCAAGGCAGCATCATGTACTTTATATCTGGAGACTGCAGCACTGTGGGTCCAATGTCCATCTCCTGCTTGACCACATCAGTCGTTTCCAGCGGGCAGACTTCATCTCGAACATCAGAAACCTCGCTCATCACATTACCAACACTGTCCTGTGAGCAGGCATCGTCGTTGACGTCCAATGGCTCATTTTTAACAGCAGTATCCATTTCCAGGAAGCAAACTTCATTTGAAACATTAGAAGCCTCACTGTTTACATTAACAATATCACCCGTAGAGCAGACGACATCGTTAACATCTGGTGGTTCATGTTTAACAACAGTAGCTGTCTCCAGCGGACAAACATTATCGGTGAGAGCATTATGCAGAGTAGAGACCACATCCAGATGTGAAGTCCTGCCGTCATCTTGCACAGGCTCCTCTTTGTTATTCATCCATTTTTGATCTGCCATCAGTCACGAGTATCTGTAACAATTAATAGTGCTAGAAATGGGCGAGAAAAGGATGCCACTGATTCACCCGACTGCGACGACGGAAGCGCACACAGACGTGTCATCTCGGCCCCTTCTCACGATCCCACCGGAATGGGGCTGCAGTACTGTCCGGAGACTTGACGGCTAGATTTGAAAGGCACTGTCTCCCACTGATGAAAGATCAACCATATACCGCCCCTCAAAGACCTGCTAAGGTCTTTAGAAAGTGCTAAAGAAAAAGAAAGATTAGCACAAAGTACGCAATTACTTAATGAACTAGGTACCACTATTCACCCGCCACTGACCCGAGCGCACCAGCCTTGCGGCCATAGCGCCCGCACTGTGATCACTTGAAGATCGTTGCACGCAGGGAGGCCCGCTGCCGGGATACCACCAATTTGGTCCCGGCGACGCGCATTGAGTGCGGTCCGGCCCCCCCTTGGAGGGACTCATAAAGGCGTTCTGAGTCCCCCCCTTGGAGTGCACCGACTCCAAAGATTGTCCCCATCTACGTCTTGCGTCCGTCAGTCTGCCTCCCTGATGGGAGACAACGTCACAAACAGCGACTTGTCGCCCGGTCCTGAATGAACTAGGTACCAATGAAAATTATAACAGAAGTAATGAATTTGAAGATGAATAATACCTGCCTGAAGTAGATTTCAGAAAGTAGCGATGCACCACACACCCCTCCAGTTTTCTGAAAACAAAAGGCTTGCTTGTAATTTACTGGTTCTCTCCGATGGCGTCGATATCCGGCCGATTTCACGCGCCCACTTTCTTTTAGTCATGATTCAGACTTTGTATCAGTGCGGACGTGTTTACCGTGTCTATTGTGTGTGAGTTATTTTTGATGTTCCGAAGAAGATGTTATTTACTATTTTTACTAATATGTTGCAGTCTGTACATTTTCATTTATTCTTTTAATTTAGATAATACGGGACGATGCGGTGGGAAATAAGTAAAAATGCTTGCTTTGTCTTGTCTCTATAGAATATTTTTTAATGAAACTTCAAACAGAATAATAATGCGCCATGGAAAAACAGAAGAGCGCGAGAAAGCATAGACCACATACAAAATACCATGTTTCTACTGGCCAGTGCCCAAATTATCCATACTCCCCCGTTGAAATAATAGATTTCAATATATCAATTCAACCCAAAATTCAAACAAATAAATCAATTACACTATATCTCTCTGATAAACAAGCTAAGGCTTGCATAAATAAGTACTCAAACATAATTATCTGAATGTAAATTTTAACTGCGTTATTTTATAACTTAAAGTTTTGCATCGCTGTAATTACCATATGTGGATGCTCTCTGACTCAAAATGTTCAACAATAATATTATTAATTTGTAATGTACAACAGGCCCAAATAAGTCCAAGTTTAAATTAAATTTTACATAAAAGCATACCCAATAACAATTTGACAATCAATACATAACACGACAACATAGTTAAGTATATAATAATACACAAAATATAAGTATGCAACACGTTTCCATAGAAGAAACAAACAGAAAAAACATAAAGAAATAGTTACATCCTGTAACGAATTACCTAATACACATTTGTACTAAACCAGTGCCAATCTAACCCTATACTCATTCTAATGGTAGCACACAGAGCTTAGTTATGGGGCGCGTAACTGCACCCATTTTAGTTTTGACAATAGCAGCCCTAGGATGGCCATCGCGGCCGACTATAACATCGTTAATCTTTCCTAGAACCCACGAAAGAGGTGGCAAATTGTCGTCCTTTATGAGGACAATCTGATCAATCTTTTCATCAGGCCTTACCTTATTCCATTTATATCTGGTTTGTAATGACGTTAAGGGCCTATTTTACCACCTTTTTTTTTATTTTTTTTTATTGAAACTGACACGGTTGGCTACATCACCTACAACATCCGTGATGTCAGCCCATAGCACCGGGTGTACTTGGTGCCACGTCAGTGCTTCCCTTCGGTCGTGCCGGCTACACTGAACTGGACGGAAAACACAAACTATTTACATAGCCGTTTCGACCGACCTTTCATTCAGTGCGGTGGTACCAACCCGGGCGGGTAAACCCTACCACCTAGTAATATAAGGGAGTCATATCCCTTAGTCGCCTTTTACGACATGCTATTAATTAGTAATTAATTTATAACAATAATTTATAAAGATCATTCATGGCGTGATTCGCACCCTTGCAAGTAGTAGCATTATCACTGAAAATGCGTTCTGGCTTACACCTTCGGTACCATAGTCTGGTTAGAGCATTTATGAACTCGGTCGAGGACAGGTCGGAGACGAGCTCAAGGTGCAGACACTTCGTGACCATGCATATGAATAATGCAATGTAACCCTTTGTCATAATCAACCTTTTATTTGTGAAATTTCGTACCTGAATGGGTCCTGCGTAGTCAACACCCACATTTAAGAATGGCGGGTAGGAGTTACACGTACCGCAGGGAGATCAGCCATCAATTGCTCAGCACTCTCCGCCCGAAACCTGAAGCACTTTATACATTTATGTATAATGTGACGGACCAAATTTCGTCCATTCACTATCCAGAAACGAGTTCGCAGGCCGGCCAGCGTCGATTGCGCTCCCGCGTGCAGCGTTCGTTCGTGTTCGCATAATACCAGCAACCTGGATACGTGACTATGGTAAGGCAATAACAGTGGAAAGCGCTTCAACTCCGGGATATCTGCAAATTTAAGGCGACCGCCGACTCTCAGCATCTGATCCTTGTCTGTAAACGGATTTAAAAATTGTAATTGACACTTTTTCAATTCATCATTCACAATCTCCGTATTGTTCGATAGCAAGTTGATAATTTTACTGTAATTGCGCATTTGCTCCATTTTAATAATGCGGAGCATGGCTTCTGACAACTCATCAGTGGTTAGGCAACCAATAGTACGACTTTCTTTGTTCGTACGTGAATTTTTTATAAACCTCAACATGAAAGCTACACATCGTTGTAACTTGGTCCAAGACGAGAACTTTTCAAAGTGATTGGCTGTCTCGTTACGTTGTGACACATCTGCCTGAGCTATCACACAAGCTGTTTTTCTAGCTTCAAGGTCAGCGACACCAACTTGTTGTTCTGTAGGCCATGTATGTTCTTCCTGAAGTAACCACGTCAGACCCGACCACCATAATTGTGAATCCTGGAGACACTAGGTCAGCCGGATCATGGGCCGATCTAACGTGATGCCAACACTCTTTCTCAGTAAGTCTTTGGGTCTCAGCAACACGATTAGCAACAAATACGTTCCAGCGCGATGCATTAGAGCGTATCCAGCATAACGTGATTGTGGAGTCAGTGAAACAGGTGATCTTAGGGTCTTTTAGGTTAGTCAAGGCCTTCAGAACATTTTTTATCAAATTTGCTAGTAACAACGCCGCACAAAGTTCTAGCCTTGGAAGTGTGATAGGTTTAAGCGGGGCTATCCTGGATTTATAACATCATAATCTTACAGCAATTCTCCCATCAGCCGTTACTGATTTTATGTACACGCAGGCCCCGTACGCCTTAGTAGACGCGTCTGCGAACCCAAAGATTTCGTGAGATACAGCATGTTCCAGTCTGCACAGACGAGGCACTGTAACGGAGTTCAGAACGGACAGATTTTTCCAGAACGTAACCCACACATCTAGAATATCTTTGGAGACATTCTCATCCCACTGAACGTTTAATTTCCAGATCTGCTGCATCATTATTTTTGCAGCTGTAAGTATAGGTCCAGCCAGGCCCATCGGATCAAATATTCTGGCTATCTCGGATAACATCTTACGTTTACTGATATTGGCATGCAACTCAGTCGCCGGGGCCCTAACTTGGAATGAATCCCTTTCAGGGCACCATACTATACCTAAGGTTTTGATGGACGGAGTACCATCCCCGAGTTCAAAATTACAAACTTCCTGTTTGTCTAGAGGAATGGTATTTAGTAACTGCTTATTATTAGAATACCACTTGTGTAACTCAAATCCACCCTTACTCAACAGCTCGGTTAATTCCTGTTGAAGCCGCTGAGCGGTGTCGAGGTCATCGGCGCCAGCCATAATGTCATCCACGTAGCAGTGATTCAACAATGCATCAGTGGCAAGAGGGTACCTTTCACCTTCATCACGTACTAATTGGATCAGAGTGCGCGTCGCTAAATAACTCCCAAACGCAGTGCCGTACGTCACTCTCGTTAACTGTAGGCACCTGAGTGGCTCATCAGGCGAATCCCTCCACAAAATCCTTTGCAGTGGTTGGTGTACAGGGTTGATCTCGATTTGCGATACATCTTGGTTAAATCAGAGATAAGTACTAAATTGTACATACGAAACCGTAGCAGAATTGTGAATAGATCTGCCTACACGACTGGTCCCACTCTCATAACTTGGTTCAGCGAAATGCTGCTGGATGACGGTGCGCTGGCATTGAAGCCACACCTCAGTTTCGTAGTGGATGATGTCGACTTCATAACTGCATGGTGCGGCAAGAAAAACTCCTTCACTGCGGCACCCGAATTGTACATGGATGGGAACTCCTCCTTCACTGCGGCACCCGAATTGTACATGGATGGGAACTCATTAATTTCAATCGCGTGACCTAGTTTTACAAACTCGTCAATGAAATCTTTGTATGCAGTATAAAACGTACGACCTTTAGCGAATCTTCTCTCCATCGAGTGAAGACAATGAAGTGCAGTGTCGAACGAACTTCCTAACTTGTTCAGTTTCTCAGGCACAAGTGGTAGATCGACTCGGTACCTACCATCACTATTACGAATGACAGTCTCTGAGTATATTTTTTCACAGATCTCGTCATCCTTCGTACTAATATTCGATGCCGTTTCAACATTTTCTATGTCGTAGAACTTTGACATAATTTGGGCTAACCTGTAGGTGCCATGCTCGACTGATTTGGCGCAACAACAAATGATAGATTTTAACGACATTCTTGCTGTCACGATACCACCTATAATCCAGCCAAGTGATGAGTTCAACATTGTGGGTTTGTAAGCTCCTAGATAATTTTTTCCGTTCTTTAACAATTTGAAAAAATAGTGCGAACCATCTATTCCACTAGACTCATTAAAATTGGGATCCGCCAGCTTGACGAATCTAGGCCACTTTAAAAGGCGTTTCTCAAACGATTCCCGAGGCATGTTATCAGCAATGGAATCTAGGACACCACATTGAACAATAAATTCAAAATTTGGGTCTACACGTGACCCTAACATTAACTTAACGGTATCAGTTACACTAGTGCCGATTTTGGCCACCCCACTCACGTCCCATGTAGCTGGCTCTTGATTACACAAGCCAAGCCTCTTCACTAACTCGGCAGTTATCAAATTACGTTCACACGCACTGTCCAATAAAAATCTGACAGTGTGAATGTGGCCACGACTGTCTTTAACGAAGGCCAAAACTGTGGAGAGTAAATGGTCACCTGGAGGAGAAAAAATATTATTATTACTGTAAAATGTGCACACATCGACGATTTTAAGTATTTCTCCTTGGTCTACAGCAGCAAAGTCAAAGCAGTCATCATACTTCTTATTGTTGTCATAGTAGTCTATTAAGTCATAGTCTGTAGTCGTGCTCCCTGGGACGTCTAAAAATTTTGCATTAATTATGTTTGGTTCATTTAAATGCTGCGGTATGTCTGCTTGATCTTGTTTTTGTGAAATTGTAGTACTTTTTAGGTTATTCCATTACATTACATTACATCCAGTACAGGAGGGAAAGGATACAAAATGGATGATGCAAGGCCAAGCTGGCTTCCAATATGCTGGGTGTACACAATAACGTGCGACGGTCACGCCGGACCAGAAGCTGCTTTATAGAGAAAGGTGGGAGGGGGGTGTTTCACTGGAATGGATTGCCTACGGAAATAAGTCCACCTTCTGCCGAGCAAAACAGCAAAAAGGTGTATGTAAAGGTCGACTGGAAGTAATTGCCGCCGGCAATAAGTCCGGCTACGCTTGGCAGATGTATTTTTAATCTATACTACCGAATATACAGAGGTATTAGGCAGGTAGGTAGGATTACCTGAAGTATTTTTTTATAGAATCTGACACGGTTGGCTTCATAACCTACACCATATGTGATGTCAGCCCATAACACCGGATGAACTAGGTATCATGTCAGTGCTTCCTTTCATTTCATGTCGGCTACACTGAACTGGACGGAAAACATGAACTATTTACATAGCCGTTTCGACCGACGTTTCGCTCAGTGCGGTGGTATCAACCCGGCCGGGATAAACCATACAACCTAGTAAGATAAGAAGGGAAGGCTGTTCACGTGGTTTCATAGATGTCTCGGCTGCTGCCGTGCGACGACGGTCGTGACGTCACTGTGACCGCGCCGCTATAGTGTAGCGCGCAAGCAGCAAGTTGTCATAGAAGTTCACAAGCTATGCATCATGTCGCTGTCTTCAGGAGTAGGCTCGGAAGCGACCGCAAACTACTACCTACTAGATAAAGCAAGTGGAGAGGCGTCCTTTACCCTCGCTGTGGCGGAGTCGCGCCAAGCCGCGTAGCACGCACGCCGCCGCCTGCGCACAGCTGAGGGACTGCGTCTACTTTCCCACTATCTTCTTCTCCTTCAAGGATTCCGCCAGGCGTAGGCCGTAGCGTATGGAAACAACGAACGAACGAATGAAGAAAGAGATGCTTCTGTCTGTCGTCCACTGTCATCGTAACAATACTCTGTTGTTGTTGTTGTTATTTTTTTCGCCATAAATAGGCAGGCAAAGATCATTGAACCATACAGCCAATCGCAATATCTTCTTTTATGTACAATACTCTTTGCCAGTGTTGCCAACTCAAATTTCGAAATTCTCCTAGATTGACTTCGAAAATCTCCTAAAAATCTCCTAGAAAATTTTCATCCTCCTAAAAAATTCTCCTGTTATTCAAATTATAAAAATTTCAACACATTTTTAGTGTTCCTTATCCGTACGGGACCATATTACTAAGCCTAGGCTATCTGACCGTCCGTCTGTCTGTCTTACCTATAAAGAGCTGCATCTTTTTCAGCCTGAAAACCGGTCAAGTGCGAGTCGAACCCGCGCACCGAGGGTTCTCTGTCAGTCAGTCAGCGTGTAAGCGTCTACTGCTGGACATTCGCCTTCAATTTTCCTCCAGTCTCTCGGCCTTTAGCGGTACGGACCACTGTTTTCCGGCGACATACTTCATGTCGGCGTCCCACCTGGCGGATGGTCTTCCCACACTCCGTTTTCCTGTCCACGGCCGCCAATGTAGTACATGGTTACTCCAACGGTCGTCGTCCCTTCGGCTAACGTGCCCAGCCCACTGCCATTTTAGCTTATTCACCTGGTTTCCAATATCGATTACTTTGGTGCGTCGGCGGATTGCCTCATTTATTACGCACCATTTCGCGTAGCTATACTCCCAACCCAGCATGGCTAGTTCCATCGCTCGCTGGACAACTTTGAAAACAACTATAGTCAGAGCTCAAGTTTCACACCCGTACTATGAGAACGCACTGGTCATAATATATACGGGTCAGCCCTCGGGGCGAATTTTAAATTTCCGAGGCAGCCCAACTCAATTGAATTCGTCCCTCGACCTCCTTAAGGAGACCTTGTCTACCAAGCAGTATTTGACCGAGATATACGTACCTACTCTTCCTTCAACCTGTTCGATCACTTCTCCGCCAATAACGATTTGTCCTCCAGTCACAGCCGCGATTGCCATTCTACCCACCACATAATTCGTCTGTTTTTTTTTAACCACACTAAGTTTGACACTTGTACGTATTAACGTTTTTACGTTAGATAAAAAAGAAACAAACAATGTTTTTTTTTTTAAACACGTTTCTTGGATGGGAAAGCCCTTAATTTTTTTTTTCTTATTATTTGATAGGATGTCCGCCAATAATAAATAACACATAATCTGTAAAAATCACAACCAGCTACCTTTTTATTTACCAGCTACCTTATTACGGTAAAAAAGATAAAGCCCTTAAAGTAGTGCGGACTGACGGACAGACTGTCGACGTAGGCTTACTGATTATTGCAAAGAATACATGTAAATAACATTGATTGATAACAAAATGTTCGTTCGGTTTGGCCCGCCCGGTAGTCGACTGGTTGGTCGATCGATGCACGCACACACTCACAGAGTGTCACAATATCCTATCCAAAGAGCAAGAAGGTAAACCTTGCTCTTATCAAAAGACAAATCCTATCGTAAATTGTGTGACTTGAGAATTTGGTTGGTTGATTCACAGATAGTTCATTCATTGTGTTGTCACCGCACACTTGTTTGATAGTAGTAAATATATGTTTTAATTTTAATCCCGAGTTTCTCACTCCTAAACCTTCTCCTGTAGTGATTTTCTTTCTCCTAAATTTTCTCCTACTCTCCTGACGGGCAAAAAGTTCTCCTAGCACCGCTGAAATTCTCCTGAATCTAGGAGAAAATCTCCTAACATGGCAACACTGCTCTTTGCTTCAGCAGTCGGAGTCAGTGTTGCCAACACAAATTTTGAATTTCTTCAAGATTGAATTCCAAAATATCCTAGGAAATCAGGACGAATTTTAACTTTACGAGGCAGCCCAACGCCCAACCTAGTTTCGACCTCCTTGCAGACCTTGTCTACCAAGCCGCAGATTTGAAGGAGATACCTATATGTAGGTACTGTTTGTTTGATCACTTCTCCGCCAATAACGATTATTCCTCCGCTCCGGTCCTAACCTCGGTCGCAATTCTATTCCACCACGTAGGTACCTAACTGGCCCGTTTTAATTATTTGTTGTTTTACTTTAGATTTTGCACCAAGTTCTACACGTTTGTATGTATTACAATGTTTTACGATAGAGCAAAAATAAACATTGAAAAAAAAAAGTTTCTTGTAGGTACGGGGAACCGCCTTAATTTTTGTTTGATAGGATGTCCGCCAATAATAATACATATCCTGTGAACATTTCAACCAGCTACCTATTATGGTACAAAAGATACAGCCCTTAAAATTAGTTCGGAACTTTGGACAGACGGACAGACGGTCGACGTAGGCTTATTAATAGGCTTCCGTATGCGTACAGTACGGAACACTCTTAATAGTGGCAACCAAACGAATAAGAAATTCGTTTATTACTGCTGCACAGTATTTTATTATTATAAAACAAAATAATTTTTAAAGGAACGAGACATTTGAAGTTACTAGTTTGCATGCACACATTCTGGTAGGTAGACACACAGTTGTAAATAAGAAGATGAAAGTAAATAAATAAAACATTACAAATATATTATAGTATAGGTATAGTATTACAAGTTATTATTTGTTTATTATAGCCTATTTTTAGGGTTTAGTATCCGGTACGGGACGGGACCCTATTACTAAGCCTACGCTGTCTGTCTGTCCGTCCGTCCGTCTGTCTGTCCGAGGGCTGTATCTCTTCAACCGTAATAGGTAGCCCGCTGAAATTTTCACAGAATATGTTTTATTATGGCCGATATAACAACAAATAATAAAAATAAGAAAAAGTAGAAAATTCACGGGCGTTCCCATAGAACAAACCAAAAAGTGTATGCGCGCGCCATCTACCAAATAGATTGTGAAGCATTTTTACTAATCATGACATTTAACTAATATGAAGCATTTCATAACACGCCATAGATGGCGTGACTGGCGCTAACGCATTCTTTTTTTTTATGGAAACTGACACGGTTGACTACATCACATACAACATCCGTGATGTCAGCCCATAACACCGGCGCAACTCCTTATGCTATATAAAGCGCAAGTTCGCCCGGTGATGGAGTACTGTAGTCATCTGTGGGACGGATGCCCTCTTTACTTATTGGCGTCCTTGGACTCTATCCAGCGTCGCGCTATCCGTCTAATTGGTGATGCCAAGCTCACGGAGGGACTTGAATCATTGGGCCACAGGCGAACAATCGGTACTTTTAGCCTGTTCTATAGGTACTACCATGGACGTTGCTCTGATGAATTGGCTTCCCTCATCCCTCCAGCCCCCATCCGTCTCCGTCACACCCGCCGGACTCGCTCGGAATATGGCCCTAGTTGGCTGAAATAAAGAGATAAATAAAATATGTTGTTGACACCCAACTACTAAGAAGACATCGTTTTTCGAAATCGTTCCTGTGTCGAACGGCCTGTGTCGAAAAATATGGAACGGCCTTCCGGTGAGTGTGTTCCCCACCACCTATAACCTGGGAATCTTCAAAAGGCGTGTCAATAAATTAGACGACAACCTTTTTGTCCGCCTGATAGCCGGCATGGCGCCTCTCTGAGCGTGGTTTCGCGAGGAATGGTGTTATTGGCTGTGTCTGATCTTCCGTTGAAGTATTGGGCAGACACCCGCGCCGGCTGTCTATAAAAAAAACACCGGGTTAACTTGGTGCCACGTCAGTGCTTCCCTTCGGTCGTGCCGGCTACACTGAACTGGACGGAATACACAAACTATTTACATAGCCGTTTCGACCGACCCTTCATTCAGTGCGGTGGTACCAACCCGGGCGGGTTAAACCCACCTAGTAATATAAGAAGGAAGTCATATCCCTTAGTCGCTTTTTACGACCTACACGGGGAGAGATGCAGTGGGGCTATTCTTTTAAAGTACCGGCCCCACACGGTAATGGCGATAAGGAACCCTCGGTGCGCGAGTTCGACTCGCACTTGGCCGGATTTTTTAATGCTTCTTTCCTTATTCAAGAAGTAAATTCTAGTTTAATACATAAAATATCTAAGATAATAGGTAGCATGACTTTTTTTTAAAGGTGTTATCAGGCCTGGTTGCACTCAATGACAAAAAAATTAAGGCGTAAACCATTTGTAATGTATAAAAGTAATAAATACAAGATTATTCAGAGATCACACAAAACAATCAGGATTTGTATCTTTTAAACATACATTTATACACCATTAATAAGACTCATTGTCACTGGATTCATATAGAAAGAAAGAAAAAGAAAAATATGATTTATGTCATTTAATAATAGGTATACAAAAAGAAAAGAAAATATTACAAAAACATGAAATTATACACGTAAAACTTAAATTAATAGGTAACACAAGTAATGACAATATGGACCCATCTCAGCAAGTGCTATAGATGCACAAGGCGACCTATACCTGGCAAGGGTTATTTATATATCACAAGCTGTGCCCGCGGCTCCGCCCGCTCTCATATTTCATTTCACTGCTAACCTCATAAGCCATTTAGCGTGATAGTAAGTAGCCTATAGTTGATGGGAAGAATCAAGCAATCCGTAGAATTTTGTTTTATTTAAATCGGTTCAGTGGTTCTCGAGTTATAAGCGGACAAACAGACACTCAGACACTCAGACAGAAAGCAGACGTTGGATTTTATTATAGGTAAGGATAAGGAAGTGTCGTCCGTCACCCAGCGATTGCACATCGACGCCGGTATGCTACGTAAGCGCTGACGGTGCTGTTGATGCCTCGACTTCTACACTGCGAACGCCTCCCGCTCCCCCTCCCACCCGCCCCGTTGCCACTCGTCCGAAAAGGCGACGCGGATCTATGACGAAGCGCATCAGTAAAACGGTGGAGAAAACAACAATGGTATCGCCGCGCTTGGAACCGCGTCCCGACTGTCGGCAGGAGTCTGCACGTGACAAAGACGGGTTCGTACTCGTCGAGAGCAGGAAGAAGAGAAGGAAGAGGTGCAATAAGCGCGGATCTGCGCCCCCTGAAGAGAGCTGTTTGAAGGCAGCTCCCCGCACGGCTCTCATCTACGTGTCACGCCTGCGAAAGGACATGAAGATCGAGGACCTCATCCGCCACGTCCAGGATAAGGGTGAGCGAGTTGATAGTGTCGAGGCTCTTCCTTCTCACTGGGCTGACACGAACTTTTGCGCTTTCAAGCTGTGCATTCCTACCGAGAAGGTGAAGACATTCCTTCGCAGTGAGCTTTGGCCCTCCGATGTGGTGTTCCGGCGCTACAATCGCGACCTTCATCGTGAGGTCGCGCGCCATAAGTATGCTGAGGCCGCGCCGGAACTGTCTACAACTGCCGTCCTGCACATTCAGGAGACGCAACCCGCGCCGCGCCGCCGTCGACGACGCCCGCGCCGCTGCCGAAGCCCGTGCCGCTGCCGACGCCCGTGCCGCGGACGCAATCTGCGCCCACTCTACGCGCACCTGATCCACCGCGTCAGCAGACTAATATGACGCATACGGGTCTCTATTGGGACCCATAAAGACACAAGTGGAGAAAAAGTAATTTTAGTTCTCAGGTTAAGACATATGTATTTCAATATGGACCTAGTTGGCTGAAATAAAGAGATAAATAAAATAAATAAAAATAAAATTATAGTTCCATTTGGTGTATATTGTATTAGAAAATATTGATGAATACTGAAGCGGACTTTCAAACGGACTCGGGTTCTTCCTAGCATCTTTCATGTTTTGACAGCAACACACACTAAATAAACTGAGAGGGCGCGTCACGTGGCGCGATCGAGCGTATTGACGCCAATGGGTGCAACAAGGGCGTGCGACCTACTGTCGCAAATAGCCTCGCACCTCCATCTAGGAGCAACCTATCAAACTGAGTTTTTGTGACATGATACTAGATGGAGCTAAGCATCCTTTGAGCTAATCATGCAACAACGCCCTGAGAGGGCATAACGCCCTTGTTGCATCCAGTGCTTCAAATTGTCAATCGGGTAGAATTGACAATTGGAATTGATCGTCTCCGAGATCCCCAATAATTAGAACAAAATAAATAGCCATGCATATCTTTTGAGCCTTGAACATGCCTTGAACCACGCATGGGGCTCCGCTCCGATAAACACGTCTCGTTCAAATTCAAAATACTTTATTTTCAGAAAACATAAATTTAACATTTTTACTAACTACAATAAGGACAATACAACTAACACAGATAGAATAGAGAAGAGACGATCCCTGCATCCTATACTGGCATTCGCCGTGTCTGTCACAGGATGCAGGTAACTGTCAGCCTTATACCTACTTAGTTTAAATTAATTAAATTATTATTTCAACATTTTATATCGCTTGTGTGTGTGTGTGTGTGTGTGCGAGCATGTGGGTGTGAAATGGTGTGCAGTCTATTAATTTTTGTATGTATCTATATAATGTACCCAATTTGTTATATTTTTTTTAATGTTGTATAGTGTTATTGATTATTTATCTATTTTACTATTCGCAAAAGATCCCACAGGGTGGCAACCCTGTACATAAACGATTTACAGGATCGATTTGTCCTAAGGGTGCATCGATAAACCATGTGGTTTCAAATTTGTGCTCTTTTGGTCTCCCTCACCGTGAGGGCCTCACGTAGCCTACCGTGCAGTGGCGGCTGGTGACTTCAGTGACGCCGGTAGTGTGCTAAGTACCTACCTACATACCTACCAAATTTCCCAACACATTTCCAATTTTATTTTAAGATCGCGACTTCCGAATTTTTTAAACGAACGAATTTCCACCAAAATGTGGAATAGGATGGGAGTTTTGCGTACTCACGATCGCAGACGGAGCCTCTCCAACCTTGAATTCCGTGATGCGTTTTGCTGGTGTTTCTGTGCTGTAGGTGCGTAGCCGAATAATCGCGCTTTTCTTCTTTAGGGACGTCCCTGATTATGATTATGCCCTCCTTCGTCGAGGCGCACCGTGGCGAAAATAGGCGTGAAAAACGTTGAATTTCGATGAATTTTATTCTTCTTGAAATAGGCAGCTCGATGTCGAATCGCGCTGCCTATTTCGTAGTATGAATATTCTCAAGACACTCAATGAGTTGCAAAAAACAAGACAAAAAATTCAAACAAGTTTTTTAACTAATATTTAGTACCTTTATATGAACACAGTGTGTTCATATAAAGGTACTAAAACACACACACCCATAGCATAGACCACAACACAGCTTCACATTGTACAAAATAATGTTTAATTACATGCTCTAGATTTAATACCTACTTACATTTATTAATCACTCCCACCTAAACTGGGCATTAATGGCTGCACTATAGGTGGTTGATTATTATTAGCCATTTCACTTCTATCTACCTAGTTAGCGAGAAACAAGTCACAGCACACATCTACCCGCAAACCCATTCACCTCTCCAATAAGTTTTTACTTGCACTGTCACTGTCTATGAAGATAGGTAGATCGGCCGGCGCGCGTACATGTGTGTGTGAGGTGTGAATCAATTCGGTTTTCGGACATCTTCACTGTAACTGTCAGAGAGTATTTGCTACATCAAGCAAGACGAGACACATATGAACATTTAATTATTTATGTACGAGTTAAGGTTATAATAAAGAATATAGTATACGTATACTTTAAATCTAAAAATATACGTATGCGAATTAATAATTGTAGATTAGGTATGCGAAACGGTACTACTGCACAGTGGATAAAGGGACACAGCGGATCCCGGGGGAACGATGCTGCTGATGAACTCGCGAAGAGGGGATCCAGCAGCAAACCTGAAGGACCCGAACCTATAGTACCCCTACCACACAACCAACTGTCATAGCATAGACCACTGAAAAGTTGGTTACACAAACGTACGTATCAACTACACACAGACAGATGGGCAGCGGGCAGCGACTGCAGACAGGCGAGGGAGGCAATGGCGAAGCCGGACCTCCGTCTCGCCAAGACGCTGCTCCGTGTCCATAGATCAAAACTATGCATAGTGATAGGTATGCTTACTGGTCACTGTACACTTTTTTTTAGTTTGTCAGCCTCGTTAGGTCAGTGGTGCAGACAGTCAACTGTCGCTATTGAATGTTAAGCAACGCTGGGTGCGGTCAGTACTTGGATGGGTGACCGCTGACCGTTGGAGGCTGACCGAGGTTCGGATTCCTCGTAAAACTGTAGGTCCCTTCCCTCCTAATCTTACTTGGTGGTAGGGTTTAACCCGCCCGGGTTGGTACCACCGCACTGAATGAAACGTCGGTTGAAACGGCTATGTAAATAGTTTGTGTTTTCCGACCAGTTCAGTGTAGCCGGCACGATCAAAGGGGTAAGCGCTGACATGGCACCTAGTTCACCCGGTGTTAAGGGCTGACATCACGGACGTTGTAGGTGATGTAGCCAACCGTGTCAGTTTCCATAAAAAAAAAATAAAAAAAAAACTTATCAGACACCTCAATGTAATTGGAGTAACGGACAGTCCACTGTGCAGAGCATGCCTGCAGGCGGACGAGACACCCACCCACGTGCTGCTGGAGTGCGAGGAGTTGGCAGACATAAGGGCGAAGGAGCTGGGAGGCCCTACTACACTTCAAGAGGCGTGCCAAGACCCAAGGAGAGTGTGCCGCCTCCTGGATGAACTCGGCTGGTTGGAGTAAGGCCGTGGGACGCGCAAAAGGCCTGCACAAGAGCGGGCTTAGGCGCGGAGAACGAGTCCGAACAACAAGAACGGTACTACTGCCTACCAATCACTGATTTCCCAATGTCGTCGTCGGTAATTTTTGCTCTGCTCGCCTTGAGTCGACCTTGTATCGTACAGATAGACAAACACACTCATATGTGTAGGATAATTAGTAGCCAGTAAATTAAATCATAGGAGAGCTTTAGCGTGGGACTTTACATGCACGGACACGCTCGCTGCCGGCTATGTCGAGGGGTCTTCATGCATTACGGGCTTCGCTGCGGCAAAGGCTGAGGCCCACAAACGTTCCGTATATAGCGGTTTAAAGGACAGATTTGAGTTCATCGCCTTTGCCGTGGAGACGCTTGGCCCATGGAGCAATAACGTGTGTACGTTCGCCCGCGAAATTGGCAAACAGTTAATAGAATGTTCAGGTGACCGGCGAGCTGCAGCATTTTTCCGTCAGCGTGTTTCTATCGCCATTCAGAGGGGGAATGCTGCATCCGTCCTTGGGACAATGTGTTTGGCCCCTATAGAGGAAATCTTTTATTTATAATTGTCTTTGAACACATTAATTGAAAATTGTATTAGGATATTTTATAATTTTAGAATCATATTCAATTCAATTAAATGCTACAACCTTTTTCTGAGAAATTTTTATTGCCCACGTCACAGTGATGTAGTCTTTCACCAGTGTGAGTTAAAATGTGCAATTATAAGCTACCTTTTAGTGAGAAATTCTTATTCCACACAGCGATGTGGTCTCTCACCTGTCTGAGTTAACATGTGCATTTTTAAATGACCTTTTCTTGAGAAATTCTTATTGCAGACGTCACAGTGATGTGGTCTATCACCAGTGTGAGTTAACATGTGCGTTTTTAAATTACTTCTTATAGAGAAATCCTTAAGGGATAAGTCCGCCTTTGCACCTTATGTAAATTTTCCAATGTATTTGTTACTGTTTAATGTTTACTGGAGCAATAAAGAATTTTCTATCTATCTATCTACCTTACCGCATACGTCACAGCGATGTGGCCTTTCATCAGTGTGAGTTATGTGGCCTCTCACCTGTGTGAGTCCACATGTGCCTTTTTAAAGTACATTTTAGTGAGAAATCCTTACCGCATACGTCACAGTGATGTGGCCTCTCACCAGTGTGAGTTAAAATGTGAATTTTTAAACTACTTTTTAGTGAGAAATTCTTATTGCATACATCACAGCGATGTGGTCTCTCACCAGTGTGAGTTAACATGTGATTTTTTAATGTATTTTTTTTTGAGAAATTATCATTGCAGATGTCACAGCGATGTGGCCTCTCACCTGTGTGAGTCCACATGTGCTTTTTCAAAGTACATTTTAATGAGAAATCCTTACCGCATACGTCACAGTGATGTGGCCTCTCACCAGTGTGAGTTAACATGTGAATGTTTAATTTACTTTTTACTGTGTAATTCTTATTGCAGATGTCACAGCGATGTGGTCTCTCACCTGTGTGAGTTAACATGTGCTTTTTTAAAGTACATTTTAATGAGAAATCCTTACCGCATACGTCACAGTGATGTGGCCTCTCACCAGTGTGAGTTAACATGTGAATGTTTAATTTACTTTTTACTGTGTAATTCTTATTGCATACGTCACAGCGATGTGGTCTCTCACCTGTGTGAGTTAACATGTGCGTTTTTAAATTATTTCTTTTAGAGAAATCCTTACGGCATACGTCACAGCGATGTGGCCTTTCACCAGTGTGAGTTAACATGTGACTTTTTAATGTATTTTTTTCTGAGAAATTCTTATTGCAAATGTCGCAGCAACATGGTCTTGCATCCGAGTGAGTTAAAATATGGCGTTCTAAAGTATTTTTTTGCAAAAATGCCTTCCCGCATACATAACAATGATGTAGTTGTTCACCCAGGCGATGTGATTCCATCCTGCAAATGTAACAAACACGTGAATAAAAACACTCTTAGCGTAAATTTGTAACTAATGAGTGTACAATTAAATTGAGAAGAGGTGAGGTGAGAGAGCATAACATCATCTCCACGCACGTCTCTCACTCAATGGCAGGCAGAGAAAAGGAATCTTCACATGTGTTTTTTTCGACATACCTCTGACGTCTCGTAAATTCTACTCATAAGGTTTATCAAGCATATTTAATTTAAGGTTTAAATTTTAATGAAATTGTCTACATAGTTATATAATTTATTATTTGGTCCTTAAATATGAAATTAGCGTTTTGTCGAACTGGCCAATTTGATCACAAATATCTGGCGTTTGGTTAAGAGTTCCAAATTCAAATTTATTTCAAATTTAGGCTTGTGTATTTGAGTTTCGAATTTAGGGATTAATTTGTTTTCGCGGCATTTAACCTTTTTTTGACATCGTTCTGTTTATATTATGGAAAACTTAAATATCGCGTTATTTACGAATACGCGTTCCAACATGGCACCAGCGCTGCAGAAACAGCTCGAAGGATTAATGTTGTGTATGGGGAAGCTACTGTAAAAGAAAACACGGTACGTTTTTGGTTCAACGTTTTCGTTCTGGAAATTTTGACCTACAGAACAAACCCCGTGGACGGCCGGAGACCCTTGACAATGAAGAATTAAAAGTGATTGTGGAAGCGGTTCCATCGCAAACCACGTCAGAGTTAGCGGCAGGCTTCGGTGTGAGTGATAAAACAATTTTAATTTACTTGAAACCAATTGGAAAAGTGAAAAATACTCGGAAAATGGGTACCACATGAATTGAGTGAAGCAAACCAACAAACACGCGTCGAGTGCTGCTTTACATTACTCACTTACCGTTACTTTACTCATTACATACCGTCACAATAACGAGGGGATTTTGAATCGTGTCGTTACTTGTGATGAAAAATGGATCATGTACAATAATCGGAAACGCTCATCACAATGATTGAACCCAGGAGAACCGGCCAAATCTTGCCCCAAGCGAAAGTTGACTCAGTAAAAGGTACTGGTGAGTGCCTGGTGGGCCAGTGCTGGTGGCATCCACTACAGCTTCCTAAGATCTGGTCAGACGATTACGGCAGATCTGTATTGTCAACAAATGTAAACGATGATGGAAAAGCTAGCGGTTAAACAACCGAGACTGGTCAATTGCTCTTGCCCACTGCTGCTTCAGGACAACGCTAGACCACACACTGCACAACAGACGGTCGCTAAATTAGAGGAGCTGCGATTGGAATGTCTCCGACACATACTCTCCGGACCTTGCTCCAACAGATTACCAATTTTTCCGGAATTTGGACAATTTCTTGCAAGGAAAAAAATTCAATTCCGATGAGGCAGTACAAACCACCTTTAAAGATTTTATTGATTCTCGCTCCCACTTTTTCAGCAAAGTAATCAATGAACTACCTATAAAATGGCTAAAGTGCATAGATAACTATGGTACATACTTTGATTGATTAAATATTATATAATTCCATAATTTTTTTTTCGTTTTGCTTCTTCCATATAAAACGCTCATTTATTTAATCCTTATTGTTTACCATTTTAAAGTAAAATAAACCTCATAACATTTCGAACAAGATGGGTTACTCACTGCGCAACATTATTCTCCGGATCGGGCTTGCAAGGTAGCATCATGTACATTATATCTGGAGACTGCAGCACTGTGGGTCCAATGTCCAACTCATGCTTGACCATAGCAGCCGTGTCCAACGGGCTGACTACATCCCAATTATCAGAAACTTCGCTCATCACATTACCAACACCGTCCTGTGAGCAGACATCAGCGTTGACATCCAATGGCTCATTTTTAACAGCAGTATCCATTTCCAGGAAGGAAACTCTATCCAAAATATTAGAAGCCTCGCTGTTTACATTCACAATATCATCAGTAGAGCAGAAGTCATCGTTAACATCTGGTGGTTCATGTTTAACAGCAGTAGCTGTCTCCAGCAGACTAGCATTATCGGTGAGAGCATTATGAAGAGTAGAGACCGCCTCCGGGTGTGAAGTCTTGCCGTCATCTTGCACATGCTCACCTTTGTTATTAGTCTATTTTTGATATGACATCAGTCACGAGTACGTATCTGTAAAAATGTTATTCTAAGTACTTCGTAACTGAAAAGGAAATAAAATGGAACCAGAAATAAACTGTTAGCTCGGTGGTGCAATTCATCAGGCTTCGATCGTGGAAATTAAACACCCGGGCGCGATCAGAGCTTGAACGGGTGACCACTCGACCGTAGAGGCTGGCCGTGTTTCAAATTCCACGTGAAAATATCCCCTTGCCTTGACTTACTACATGGTAGGGTTTATCCAGTCTGGATCGATATCACCGCACGAAATAAACACAATAGAATCCCAATCTGTAATGAATCTGAAACAATAATGAAATCTTGCTTTGGTTGTTCATAAAATTCTAGCTGCTGAAATGCACCTCAATCAACAAACACAATCTTACTTGTTCATGGCACTGAACGAGCCAGGAATAGGGAATAATGGAGTTTTGTTGATTTAAATGAAAAAAAAAATTTACCCTAGTTACGCGGGACGCAAGTCAACGCCCGCATCGCGCCTCGCATGCCCGGGGCCGCGTGTTGGCCACTCACACGAGGAACCGTCCGCATCTCTACAGACAAGACAACAGACAACTTTTGCAAAACTAGGCGACGTCTCTACCGCTTGTAACGCAGAGATTTACATCCACACTACACACATTACATAGGTACTTACCAGCTAGACGCGGCCTCGCAGGCAGTAGGCACTGGACAGCTGAGCTCAGTGTCGATAGTAGGTACCTACATATGTGAGCTACGAGGTGTTATCCGGGCGCCTACCTGCAAACATATAACAATGCATCATCTTCCGTCTGCCTCTGAGCTTATACCTAAGGGTGACACTACACTGAGGCGGAGATGTGTAGAAATTGTGCAATAGGATGAATCTATTTATACAGCTCTGCTCCGCTCAGCTGCAGTGGAAGCTGTTAGTGGTGCCGGGGCGAATTGCAATGTCGTAGATATACGCAAGCGCCCGTGGACATTTCAGAACTATCGGAAAAACTGTTAATTTGAACATTGTATTGTATTGTATTGTTGTATTGTTTATTGATCAATCATATGACAGACTGCGCTCGAACTTGTCACAATTTGTTCTATCCGGTTCGATTACACCCACGAAGAAGAACCGACAAGAAACTTCACAGGGAATTTTTTTTAATACATATTTTTACAGCTATTTAGTGACCAGTCACATAATAACACCGCCCATAGTCTATCGATAACACAGCTTGAGAGCAAGATAAATTTTTTTTTTTTAAGTTCTGACTGCAAAGACTTATTAATTAAGTGAATCAGATGTAGAGTACCGTTTGTAGGTAAAATAAGTCTTGGAAAACGAAGGGTTGAAATTGGGGGTAGTTCCGCCGTGATACGATTCCATATTTCCAAGATGTGACTGGAAGATACGTCATCCCAGTCAGTTTTCGTTAGCCAGAGACTTTGGATCAGCTGCTTTGCAAATACAATAACCGGACCGAGGAAGCCTAATGGGTCATATATTCTAAATATATCGGATAAGATAGTGCGCTTGGTACTTTCGCGCGCTTTGTATTTGATTTCGAAATTGGAGCAGTCCTGTACAGAGTTCCACCTCAACCCTAGAACCTTTACACCGGCGCGGCGGTGTTGTCGGCGAGGTCTGCAAACACGAGATGGTCGCGGTTCTGTCCGTCTGGTGACTCGTCGGCGAGGCCAGAAGAGAGGAGCGCGAGGCTGTTGCTGCACCATTTGCGCAACTGGCAGCCTCTGTAGCTCAGTGATGCGGTCAGTCGACTGTTATTAAGCAACCCTGAGCACGGTCAGTTCTTGGATGGGTGACCGCTCGACCGTTGGGAGGCTGACTGTGGTTTGGATTCCACGTTAAACTGTAGGTCCCTTTCCTTCTTACTAGGTGGTAGGGTTTATCCCGTCCGGGTTGGTACCACCGCACTGAGCGAAACGTCCGTCGAAACGGCTATGTAAATAGTTCATGTTTTCCGTCCAGTTCAGTGTAGCCGACACGAAATGAAGGGAAGCACTGACATCAAACAAATCTGCTGGCATGGCACCTAACTGAGCGTGGTTTCGCGAGGAGAGGTGATTTTGGCTCTGTCGATTGCACCGTTGGTCTGTCGGCACAGCCACCCAAGCTGGTTTACATAAAAAAAAACATGGCACCTAGTTCACCTGGTGTTATGGGCTGACATCACGGATGTTGTAGGTGATGTAGCCAAACGTGTCAGTTTCCATAAAAAAAACTGGAAAAGGCCGCCGAAATTAACACCTTCTGTCAGAACAAAAAAATTCCTCATGTCCGAGTAAATTTCTCCAAAAATTGATATGTTTTATGTTTTTCTATAATTGAAGTTGATAAAATAATTAGTTAGATTGCTGTTGCAAATTGTAAACTGAACATACCTAGCATTATTATGCGAAAAAAAAATACTTGACCCTTAATTTTGGGCAAAAATATGGTTTTTTTTTTGGGACCATAACTTTCGATGAAGATTACATCTTATTTTTTTGTTTGACTAATTACAGGTTGAAACATTATAAAGTTTGGAATAAGCGCCGTCTTTCACGAGTAATCACTTGCTAAAATACTGATTAAACATGCTTTAATTCTATTTTGAAAAAATGACGATGATGAAAAAATTCTATTGTGACGAATTTTTACCCCTACTTTATTAAAGGCCTCGGCTGTGTTCTCCTCTAGTCCAGTACAGTCAGCAATCCAGGGAAGTCTCCTTTATGGCACCTACCTTCTCGTAGGTGATATTGGCTGGTCGGAGCATGTGCTTTGGCTCCTCCGACTCAGCCAAACATACCGGATTAAATAAAAAAAAAAGACGAGGATTTCATATCTCTCTTTCAAAATGTCCAGTGCAATGGTGTAATTTTCGTTTGTGACTGGTATCGATTTAATGAGGCTGTAAGGTTCTTCCTTAAGTGAGATCAACAAATACCTACATTTCTCTACTTGTTCGTACTGAGTGCTGTTGTGAACAATTGATCTAAAAAGATTGAAGAACGCATTCCAATCAGTAGGTTCTCCTGAGAAGGTAGGTAAAGCCAAGGCGGGTACGCGTGGCTTGCTGCGGACTGCATCCGCGCCGCTAGCATCGTCAGGCCTTCGTCACTCGCTCAAGGTCGCGAGTTAAATGCCTACCGCTTGGCGTACCGACTAATCTACAATTAACAGTGGGCTGCTGCTATCCAGCCAGACCGGGCGCGTGGCGCTTTCGAATTTAGAAAATGTCGAAATCACGTAATTATTGTGCAGTGGACGGGTGCAAAAGTCAAAAGACAAATGAAAACTTGTCTTTTTTTTCATTGCCGAGAGACGAAGAAAGGTAAGTGTTTTGTTTAGTAGCATTTTGATTTATTTCTAGTAATTTATTTATTCATATTAGTAGGAGGTCATAGATTTAAAAATAATATCATATTGCCAATAACATTAGTTAGATGACGCCGAACAGCGTGGTATGTATGGCCTAATTTGTATAAGGATAATAGGTACATTGTAGATGATCATTGATCATTAAATTTATTGATCAAACAAAACTATCACTGGAAGGTTGCACGCAATGCACGCTTCGATGTGAGAAACTAATTGTGACGCTAACGCATGCATGAATTTGTTCGCATGAATTTGTCGTACCTAAATATCGTATCGTTGGTAGCTAGAACGATAAAAGTTGGTAGGTATCATCTTCATTTTATTCCTCACAATAAGACAGCACAAAGACACAGCCCTTAGACGCGCTGAACGACGCGCTTTCGAGATAGAGTTACACGACAGAAAGAGAAGCGAAATGTAGGCAGTTATCGTGTTTAGGCATGCAGCTCTGTGGGAGTCAATTTGTACTTTATCGCGTCGTCGCAGAGTAGCTATTTCTTTGTGAGTGTTTGTACAGAGCAGCTTCTGTACGAAGTACTCTTTTCTATTCTGTGGCATCGTGACACGTCGAGCTATGGAGCGAACAACTCAATCTGCGAGCAGCTTCCTCGGCTTGCTTCAGTTTGCTCGCTGACACCTTGTATGCTGTAATACAGCTCATTGAACTTAGTTGTCTCCGCTGCTGCCGTGCGACTAGGCTTGCCAACCGTCCCGCGTGAGGCGGGACATAACACCGGGTGAACTTGGTGCCACGTTAGTGCTTCCCTTCGGTCGTGTCGGCTACACTGAACTGGACGGAAAACACGAACTATTTATATAGCCGTTTCGACCGACCTTTCATTCAGTGCGGTGGTAGCAACCCGGGCGGGTTAAACCCTACCACATAGTAATATAAGAAGGGAGTCATATCCCTTAGTCGCCTTTTACGACATACACGGGGAGATATGCAGTGGGGTCATTCTTTCATAGGTACCGGCCCCACACGGTACGACTTAAATAATGCTAATTGTCCCGCTCTATAGTAAACTTAGTCAGATTAGACAGAATTGCCATTCAATAGAGGTACCGCGTTAATACAACGTTGTCGGGCGAGTGCCGGACGGAATGAGTACAATGAAGTCCGCTCGCCCGCCGCTCGCGGGGGTTGATAGCGTTGTAAAATTCCTACTAAAACAATCGATACTTACCGGTATTTTCATTTCGTTACCTCGGAATCGGTAAATCAAGTAACGAAATGAAAATAACGTTATAGGGTATCGGAACGAAATAACATTATTTTACCGGTACATTGGCACACACTCACACGCACACACGTACCACGTCTGTCGTTGTTTGTTAGATAGATGCGGGCGGATGTGTGAGCGTGAATGCGACAGTGGAAAGTTTGGAAAGAGACAGGGAGGTAACGTTATTAATTCCGATACCAAGTAACGAAACCCGACGTATTGATATTCAGAAGTAACAAAAAGAGGTAACATTATATGGTAACAGTATACAAACACGATAATGTTATTCGCATTGGAGGTTGGTATCGATGCCAGCATTTTACCGGTATTTAGACCCTGGCCCCTCGTTCAGTCCCCAGTGGGGAGCAGTGTTTTTTTTTTTACTGAATCATGTTAAAATTTCTTGACATGGTTACTTTGTAATAGCGAAGAGTTTATTTCGTAAACGTGATAAAAAAATAATACAATTGTTTTTTTCTCGTTTCTGTACATTTGCAGGCAAGTCCCGCATGTTAATTTTTGATTTCCCGCTTATCCGTAAAAAAGAGTTGGCAAGCCTACGTGCGACGGTCGTGACGTCACTGTGACCGCGCCGCTGTGTCTAGCGCGCGAGCAGCAACTTACCATATAAGTACCTGGTGTGAACTTCCAGCTATGCAACGTTTCGCTGTCTTCAGGCGGAGTAGGCTCGGAAGCGACCGCAAAATACTTCTAGATAAAGCAAGCGGGGAGGCGTCCTTTACCCTCGCTGTGGCGGAGTCGCGCCGAGCCGCGTCACACAGCTGAGGAACTGCGTCTACTTTCCAACTATCTTCTTCTCCTTCAAGGCTTGCTTCCGCCAGGCGTATGGGAATACGAACAATCCCAAGCAAAGAAAGATCAAAGATGAGCGTTCTTACTTACCAATGTACCAAAGAATATAATACTATTCATACTGTACGGGTTTGACACCTGCCAGCTCTGGCGGATACTGCGGCTCCCGCGGCTCCTGCGCTCCTTTCGGAAACACAGCTTGGGTTGAGTTGACTCCGCTCGAAAGCGAACCCAAAGACATATATATTGGTAATCTGTGAGCGAACCAACTGAATCCGATATTCGTTTGGTCGTTTATGTAATTTGGTGGCTAAGGCTCAATCCACACTGGGACGGCAGCGGCGCGGGGCGGCCGGCAGCGGCTGGCGCGGCAGGCTCGAGTCTTGCCGCGCGTCGCCGCCCGCGTGCCTATGCTAGAGCCTCCTCTTGACCAGCCTAGTCACCGCGCGTGGGCGCCCGGCGCCACGGGCGCGGCCGCTCGCCTTTTCGAACTTTTCAAACGATATTGGTCTTTAGATAATTGGTATGTAGATAAAGTTTAAAATTATTTCACACCAAAAGTGCGCGCCGCGAAGCGTCGTTGCCGTCCCAGTGTGGATTGAGCCTAAGAGTGTAGGGTTTTTATTTTTTCGAGCTCGACCATGGGTTCATGTCCCTTTTGTCAAAATTTGTTTTGTCTTTTTTAGGCTGTAGTTACGCGCCCCGTCTAGACATGTCTAGACGTGCATTTCTTCGACGCCCGTCTATATAAAATTAACGTGTAATGTATGTAAAAACAAGGCAAGTGGTAGGTATGGGTGAATGTTTTGGTGGTTTAAAAAAAAAATAACCAGGGTTAATTTATAGAAAATGCACGCATTTTCTATAAATTAACCCCAACCTAATGTTGAGGCGGCGCATGTCGTTTTTGTACAAAACAGGAGAAACAGGCGACTACCCCGTCTTGAACTGCTTCTTTTAGTGTGGTGCGCTCCACAGAGGACATTAGTGCGCTCCGACGCGCCCATACTTTCCAGAAATTCTGCACTTCACCTATTAAAGTGGATGGACGGGCACCGAAGAAACGCACGTCTAGACGGGCGCGTGGCCACTGCGTTTTTATATGCAATGGTAGGGTGTTAAAATTAGGTTATGGTTATTTTTTTTTTATAACCACCTAAGAAAGCTTTATTTTCGGAAATACAAACGTACCTAACAAAAACGACATGCGCCGATCGATATATATTCGATGCATGAGCCGCCGCCTCAACAGTAGGTTAGGGTTAATATAGAGAAGATGCGTAGCGACGCATCTTCTGTAAATTAACCCTGGTAATTTTTTTTTAAACCACCAAATCGGAGAAAACTCGCATAGTGCAGTTCATACCTACGAATAGCACTGTCCAAATACTTCCGAAATTTATATTTCCCGCCAAAGTTGAGAACGACCAATCAGAGCAACTCGCATACTAGACTTTGGAAATATGCATCCAGGCATGACCACAAATGGACGAACAGAAAAATAATAAATTTCGAATATTAAAAATTACTTTATTTTGATGACAGTTTCGGAATGGGATTTGATTGATTGCTTGAAGAGCGCCTAATCAGTCTGAGAGGATAATAGCCTTATGAGCCTTCATTAAGATAACATATTTAACTAGCTGTGCCCGCGGCTCCGCCCGCTCTCATATTTGACTTCTCTGCTAACCTCATAAGCCATTTAGCGCGATAGTAAGTAGCCTATAGTTGATGGGAAGAATCAAGCTATCCGTAGATTTTTTTTAATTAAAATCGGTTCACTGGTTCTCGAGTTATAAGCGGACAGACAGACATACATACATACATACAGAAAGCAGACGTTGGATTTTATTAGGTAAGGATAAGGATAAGGATGGCTTCCAGGCAAGCACGTATACAGAGGGGGGGATTATTGGGGTTTTAACCCCCCCACCCACCCCCCGTAATCTGACAAAAAAAAAAACGTTTTTAGCCGTCTGTTTATTTATTCGCTAGCGTGTTCTTTCAATAAATAGGTGAAATAAAAATACAGACAAATCTTGATCTGATTATGTTAGCGACGCCGACGTTACTAGTAGCGCCATCTAACCTATTTAGAGAGAAACCGAGAACGAAGACAGTAATGACATCTATCGTCGAGTAGAAGAACTAATAGTAGAAAGGTCGTCGAGTAGCGAAATACCTATCGAGAAGCTTTCATAACTTTCTGCTCCCAGGTGGATGGCGTTAACCCGGTATTCTCGGAAATATATAACGCATGCTGCAAAATAGCAGAAGATGTCTTGCAAGTAGAAATTCAGCGTCCTCGAGTTACTGTCCACCAAACTGCAGGAAGCAACGCTCAGAGCGATACTCCTGAAGAATACTTCAGAAGAACTATTTTTATACCGTGCTTGGACGATTTGATATCTGGCATGAATGATAGATTTGCGAATCAAAGAGAGCTGCTTTCTTCTTTAGAAATTATTCTTCCGAAAAATGTGGACGAGAGGAAGATAAGTGAATTAGAAAATATGAATGTCGTATGTGTTAAACCTGTGTATGTCGTAAAAGGCGACTAAGGGATATGACTCCCTTCTTATATCACTAGGTGGTAGGGTTTAACCCGCCCGGGTTGGTACCACCGCACTGAATGAAAGGTCGGTCGAAACGGCTATGTAAATAGTTTGTGTTTTCCGTCCAGTTCAATGTAGCCGGCACGACCGAAGGGAAGCACTGACGTGGCACCAAGTTCACCCGGTGTTATGGGCTGACATCACGGATGTTGTAGGTGATGTAGCCAACCGTGTCAGTTTCCATAAAAAAAAAAAAAAAAAAGAAAATTTATTGGGAAGAAAGTGTTGGAGAATCACTAATAAAAGCAGAGTACAGTATGTGGTGTGCCAAGTGGAAAAACACAGATAAGAAATCGATATTATGGAAATGTTAGACACGTGTGACAAAATTTTCTTTCCTACCATTAACAGGCTAAGACATATTCTGGCCACCCTTCCGGTTTCAACGGCATCTGTGGAGCGATCATTTTCATGCCTAAAGAGAATAAAATTCTAAGGAATAGAATGGCGGGCGAGGCGAGAGGCTTACTGGTTTCGCTCTATTGTCTATTCATTCCGCTTTGCCACCAGATCCTGATATGGTACTAGACGTAATGGCTGCCAGCGGAAACAGAAAAATACTTATATAATATTTATATATAAATATAAAATACTTATAAGTGTGTGACTAAACTACGGACGGTACTTATTTAAGTTGTTAAAAATTATAGTACAGTGATTACAGCGATTTTTACCTTTTTTTTTTTTTTTTTTTTTTTTTTATGGAAACTGACACGGTTGGCTACATCACCTACAACTCCCGTGATGTCAGCCCATAACACCGGGTGATCTTGGTGCCACGTCAGCCTTCCCTTCGGTCGTGCCGGCTACACTGAACTGGACGGAAAACACAAACTATTTACATAGCCGTTTCGACCGACCTTTCATTCAGTGCGGTGGTACCAACCCGGGCGGGTTAAACCCTACCACCTAGTAATATAAGAAGGGAGTCATATCCCATAGTCGCCTTTTACGACATACACGGGGAGAGATGCAGTGGGGCTATTCTTTTAAAGTACCGGCCCCACACGGTACGCATATGGAGAGTCTTTAATTATATCAAGGGATGTAATAATGTTTCAGCGGCGACTCCTGGTCCTGAATATTGGGTTGGCTCTGGCTAAGGATTTTTTTTTTCATAATTTCATAACTTAGGTACCTACGCGTTAATTTATTTCTACCACAATGAGTTCAAAAACTGAAAGACGATTACGATATAGATAGTTTATAATATTTAGTTTAAATGATTTATTTTGCTCACTTACGATTTATTTGTCTGTAGATAGGTACCTACTGGTTGTGTCAAAGCTGTCGAGTTGCAGCCGACAACAGCGACGTCTCCTCTGGCACGACGACGACGAGACAGGCATACAAGCTTGAATTGTTACATTTTATTTGTACATGAAGTCCACTCTTCGTTCCACAGACAAGAAATTTTCGATGACTCGATCGTGAAAATCTTCTTTCTTCCTCAATTTTGTTAGCAACTCCTTTTCCACAGATATGTAAGAGTGCCAAATTGCCAGATATGTATTGAGTCCTCCGTAGATAGCTCGGTAGGAGTTTACCATTATAATTACCAATAAATCACTTTAAATTTAACAACACTGCACAGGATTCATCCATACAAAGTCCATACCTACATAACGGAATATATGCAGCTATCAACTCGCGAGCCAATGCGCACACACACGCGCACACAACACACCTAGCCTAGCTCGCTAGTCGCATCGCATCGCACGTCGCACAGCACAAGAATACTCGTCGTGTGGACGCAGCGCGCACACCACACACCCGCACACGCAACACACACACCTAGCTCGCTCGCTAGCTCGCTCTACTCGCTACCGCGTCAGGCCTTCGTCACTCGCTCAAGGTCGCGAGTTAAATGCCTACCGCTTGGCGTACCGACTAATGTACAATTAACAGTGGGCTGTCGCTATCCAGCCAGACCGGGCGCGTGGCGCTTTCGAATTTAGAAAATGTCGAAATCACGTAATTATTGTGCAGTAGACGGGTGCAAAAGTCAACAGACAAATGAAAACTTGTCTTTTTTTTCATTGCCGAGAGAAGAAGAAAGGTAAGTGTTGTTTAGTAGCATTTTGATTTATTTCTAGTAATTTATTTATTCATATAGTAGGAGGTCATTGATTTAAAATGATATTATTATATTGCCAATAACATTGGTACGCCGAACAGCGTGGTGTTTATGGCCTAATTCGTATAAGGATAATAGGTACATTGTAGATGATCATTGATCATTAAATTTATTGATCAAACAAAACTATCACTGGAAGTTTGCACGCAATGCACGCTTCGATGTGAGAAACTAATTGTGACGCTAACGCATGCATGAATTTGTTCGCATGAATTTGCCGTAGCTAAATATCATATCGTTGGTAGCTAGAACGATAAAAGTTGGTAGGTATCATCTTCATTTTATTCCTCACAATAAGACAGCACAAAGACACAGCCCTTAACGCGCTGAACGGCGCGCTTTCGAGATAGAGTTACACGACAGAAAGAGAAGCGAAATGTAGGCAATTATCGTGGTTAGGCATGCAGCTCTGGGCGAGTCAATTTGTACTTTATCGCGTCGTCGCAGAGTAGCTATTTCTTTGTGAGTGTTTGTACAGAGCAGCTTCTGTACGGAGTACTCTTTTCTATTCTGTGACCGCGTCACTAAATGCACTCCCCGCTGCGCCAACTCGAAAGGCTGGTCAGCGGGTCCGCGCGGGACGGGGGGGACATCGGTCGCTTCCGCCTTGTATGGAATACGATGGCGCTTCAAAATGTAGCCAACCGGCCAATGAATGCCTTGATGTGTCGTCATTCGTCGTCGCCCGCGTTTGACGCGCGCGAAATTTCAAATTATGTAACGGGTACGGGATTGACGTTTTATCTTATTAATCGTGGATTATATGACATAAATAATGTAACTCCGAATTTTTTTCACATTTATTTTAGCCTGATACATCTGTATTAATGGTGTCATTCATTTTATTTGGTTTGGCGGCGCCAACCTCGCCAACTGAGAGGAGTCGCCGCTGTAATGTTTGGAGAATAAACAAGGACTAAGTAAGGAGTTTCAAACAAGGGAAGAGAATTCGATCTAAAAGAACGATGATTTAGGATTATACATTTTTTGTAACTTTTAAAGAAGGCGTGGACAAGTCTTATTGACACAGAAACGTTTAGAATGGTAATATAAATCAAGAAGTTTAAGTTTAGGGAATATAGGATGAAATTTAAATTTAGCAGCTCTAAAAATATAACGATCTGAAAGGTATTGCCTCCGTAGGAATAATGGAGGGTCTTCGCTTTCAACTCGAATAGCATTTATGGGACTAGACTTCATGGCACCAAGGATTATTCGCAGGGACTTTGATTGAATAGTCTATTTTACTTAGAGCAAGTTTGCTACATGCCTCAAATATAAAGGTGCCGTAATCGAGAATACTTCGGATTATAGCATTGTATATTAATTTAAGAAAAAAGGATGGGCACCCCACCAAACTCCAGATAAGGCCCGAATTATTGTTAATGTTTCTCTCACATTTATTGTAAACATAGGACATGTGGAGATCCTGACATTTTCGCATCTAAAATTACACCCAGGAATTTCACCTCTTTTACCTGAGGAATTTGAATACCATTGTATAAAACGTTTTAAGGGATTATCCGCTTCCTAGAAAAAATTATACAGGAAATTTTTTAAGGTGATAAATCTAAACCATTGTTTGACAACCTTATACTCAAGGATCCCAACGACACGTTGAGAGTATTGGAGGCATTGATAATGGATGAGTTACTGCAATATAATAATAGGTTATTTGCATACTGAAGAACTCTAGCAAAAGGGGTTATAGAACGTTCAAGCTCATAAGTATAAAGGTTGTATAAAAGAGGACTTAAATAAAACAGATCCCTGCGGAAGGCCTTTCCAGATTATTCTACATGGGACGTGATTATTTTCCGAAGGGATAACAATTTTCCTTTGAGATAAGATTCGTAATGAAGTCAGCAGTTTGTC
This sequence comes from Nematopogon swammerdamellus, assembly GCA_946902875.1. Taxonomy (NCBI): domain Eukaryota; kingdom Metazoa; phylum Arthropoda; class Insecta; order Lepidoptera; family Adelidae; genus Nematopogon; species Nematopogon swammerdamellus. The sequence continues at coordinate 1,436,944 of OX336352.1, read as the reverse complement.
AGCCTCGATAGCTCAGTGGTGTAGACAGTCAACTGTGGCTATTGAATGTTAAGCAACGCTGGGTGCGGCCAGTACTTGGATGGGTGACCGCTGACCGTTGGAGGCTGACCGAGGTTCGGATGCCTCGTAAAACTGTAGGTCCCTTCTCTCCTAATCTTACTTGGTGGTAGGGTTTAACCCGCCCGGGTTGGTACCACCGCACTGAATGAAACGACGGTTAAAACGGCTATGTAAATAGTTTGTGTTTTCCGACCAGTTCAGTGTAGCCGGCACGATCAAAGGGGGAAGCACTGACATGGCACCTAGTTCACCCGGTGTTATGGGCTGACATCACGGACATTGTAGGTGATGTAGCCAAAACGTCAGTTTCCATAAAAAAAAAAAAGTTAACCAGAAGAGTTGGAATTTGTAATGTTATTAGTTTTTGCTTCAGAACAGAGAAATTCACATTGTCATAAGGGGCTGAAATGTCTAAAAAGGAAGCAACAACCGACTCTCCAAGAGTAAACGCATGATTAATATCAGTGGAAAAAATATCCATTGTACTACGACCTTTCCTAAAACCAAATTGACTTTTAGCAAGAATTGATTTGTTTTCCACAAATCACTCAAGTCGTTTTTTAACCAGATGTTCCGCAACCTGATCCGTTTCCTCTCCAAGCCACTTTTCAGGGCAGCCAAGTCCCCAACGATGGTAGTCTGGGCGTCCTGGGTATGGAGGTGTCCAGGGACGTTGGGTTTCGATCGTTCATAGAGTCCAAGGCAAAACTAGTGTCTCGAAAATTAGGGGTCCTTTACCGATGTCGGCGTTTTTTCACGCCGGTCCAACTGCTTACACTCTACAAAGCACAAGTAAGACCGGTGATGGAATATTGCAGTCATCTTTGGGAGGGCTCCCCTGAGTACCTTCTTGCAGCCTTGGATTCTATTCAGCGACGAGCCATTCGCCTCATTGGTGACTCTGTACTCACAAAGGACCTTCAACCTCTAAAGCACAGATGTATCGTTGGGTCATTGAGCCTGTTTTATCGGTACCACTATGGGCGCTGCTCTGACGAACTTGCTTCCCTTATCCCTCCTCCTCCTGTTCGCCTTCGCCAAACCCGCCATACTCTCGCGGAACACCCGTTTGTAGTCGACAGAAGATTTCTTCGAACTGCACGATTCTCTAAATCGTTCTTGTGTCGCACTGCAAAGGTGTGGAACGGGCTGCCAGGGAATATCTTCCCCCACTCCTACAATCCACGGATCTTCAAATCGCGGGTTTATTAGTCCACCTCCAAGCCGGACTGGCACCTCCTCGGGGGTGAAATTGGCTGCGCCTGAGGTTGCGACCTCGGACAGAGCCACCCAGTTCGGTAGCAATAAAAAAAAAAAAAACCATGACAGAAGAAAGAGCTATGGGACGATAGGAGGCACCATCGTTTGGATCTTTTTAAGGTTTGAAGATGGGAATAATTATTTGGGTTTTCCATACCTCAGGAATATAAGCATTAGACATATATACATACATTTAACTAATTTCACACAAGCATCGCTACCAATAAGTTACGGTGGTTTGGCAATGCCACATTTTGTATGGAAGGTGGTGCCTTTTTTTTTCGCGCGGCCATCAACCAAACTAGGTTACTTTAGTTCAGAATTATGTTACAAACAAAACTTGTTAGGAAATGTGTATGCCTAAACTCAGTCCGAACGAAGTTAAAAAACTAAACCTGATGAAATTGCATAGAAACATAATATTATTCGAACTTCTGACCCTTTTATCTTCGTTCGGACTGAGTTTAGCCATATACAAGTCATAACAAGTTTTGTTTGTAACATTATTCTGAACTAAAATAAAAAAGTTTAGTTGATGGCCGCGCGAAAAAAAAACTATGATAAAAAAAAGGCACCAACTTTAGGCAATGCCCATTGGTTGATATTTGCACACCGGCATACTTATCATCCGTTCACAGCACCCGCACTCTCTGTACAGACATTCTCGCTAAAACGAAACAGAACACCGAGGAGCCAATGATCGGTGAAACAGAGGCTTTTGAGAACTGGAAGAATGTATCCTCCTGCACCGATGCCCCCAGCGAACCTAATAGTCAGAAAATATGGGATAAACCCGTCATTGAAAAAATATTTGAATCACTGGAAAAAAACACCCGCAGACGAGGCGCGCCTTTTGGCGTTGCGTGAGAGAGTCTGGGTCCTGATTGCATGCTATACCCTCACCAACAACGGGCATGCTCCTGGATCCGCACTCCATCCGCATAGCCATCTCCCTGCGTCTTGGCGCTAAAACAAATGCTCTCCGCAGGTGTGTATGTGGCGACACTGCTGACGAATTCGGGAACCACGGGTTATGCTGCCAGAAGAGCGCGGGTAGAATCCCACGTCACCATATGCTCAACGACATATTAAAAAGATCACTCGTATCAGCCGGCTTTCCCTCAACTCTGGAGCCAGTGGGCCTATTCCGGGACGATGGTAAGCGTCCAGATGGCATGACCATCATCCCGTGGCGTGAGGGAAAGTCACTGGTGTGGGATGCTACCTGCGCCGATACTCTGTGCAGCAGTCACGTTAAGACATGCTCGAAGCGCGCCGGCGCAGCCGCTGAAACTGCAGCCCGCCACAAGCACACCAAATACAGTGCGGTGGCACACCAGCACATCTTCGCCGCATTTTCGGTGGAGACGATGGGGGCATGGTCTGAGGAAGCAAAGCAGCTCGCGAAAGACATCGGGATGTCCCTGTACGCTGCTTCAGGAGAACAACGTTCGCTCGAGTTCCTGAGGCAGCGTATCAGTGTGGCCATCCAGCGAGGCAACGCCGCTAGCGTACTCGGTACAGTTCCCACATCGTCACATCTGGAGGAGGGTTATTAAGTTTTGTATTGGTTATAGGTTTATATTTTATTTTGTAGTTAGTTTTTAGTAGTTTTTAGTTATAGTTTTTTAATTAGTTAATTGTCTTTAAATTTTATTTGATAGGTACTTTAAGTTTATTTAATAATTTTAATTTATTACTGTCAAATTTATATTAATAAAGGATTTTCAGCATTAGACACAGTAGACGAGATCCTTGTTCGGCGGAATTGCCCCCGTAACAACACAACACTTATACACACAGGAATAAACAGATGACAATATGTGAGCATTGCATTTTATTACAAGTTCCGCTACCTATTATATACTACTTACCGTTTACTTACTACTTACTTACGAGTGGGAATGACCTACTACTTACTTTACCCACTACTACTATCATGTACCTTACTACTAAGGTACCTACCTACTTATTCTTTTTCTTTACCAATCCATCATTCGTATGGTAGACTATCTATACTTGAATTGGTCCAGTTCAGTTTTTACAATCCGGTTCGATTACACCCACAAAGAGCCGGAAAGAAACTTTGTTGGTTTTTTTAACGTCTTCAATTACAATACATTGTGACTAGCTTAACAATAGACGCCGCTAACAGTGTTAAAATACAGTTTGAGAGCTAGAATAACTATACCTAATTGAAGATTGATTATTCTGACCACATAAACTCAAAAGTAATAATAAAATCAGTTGCATAGAGCCTTTGTCAGAAATTGTTGATACATATCGTATCAAGTAAAGTCAATTATTAATGTTCATATCACATTGTAGTACAATGTCAAAAAATGTAAAAATAAATAAATTTGATGTATCAATAATTAAGGTACATTTGCATTCCAATGCGCCGGGTACAAAGTCCGCTAACAATCAATGTGCGGTGTCGGCACATCACTCCACCCCTAAAAGGAGCTTATTTTTGACCTAGGATAAGATACTAATCCCAAGCCAAAATATGATTTTTTTACATAGAAAGACTTATTTCTAGGCGTAAATACGGTGTTAGTCGGTAGCAGTACATGATATGAAACAAGATACAGTAAAACAATTTTTTCACAAAAAATTTAAAATATACATTCGCCGTGTCCTTAAATACGAAATCAGACGTGAGCGGTCGGTCTTACTAATGCTCGCGCGCGTCGGGCGGGCGCGCGCGGGGTCGCTAGTCTTTCGATTACGGGTAGGTATACTCCGCACTTTATTCTTTTCACGCTTCGCGACGCACTGCGTGGTACACTTTTATACGATCACTGTCCACGCGGGTGGTCCGTTACATACATATATAACTTATATACTAGTTACATACTAGATTACAATTAGTTACAGTTATTTCGATTTCCATGAACAACCTATTGCTAAACCTTATGTTTGGGTAAGCTGTTTGGTACCAATCGAGAGACGTCGTGGGTGGTTTTGTTCCTCGCCACTCACGTTACTTGGTAACAATATGGTGTTATGATATGACTGACTGCGGTGGCAGAGTCGAGGTGACGCAACATACCTATTTCTCAAGAATTGTTTGTCGTGGTCGGCCCACGTCGGTAGGTACTGGCGCGTTTCGCCTGAACTGCAATTTTCGCTGACAGTTTGCAGTTTGAACGACTGGATTAATTTATTCGGAGCATGTTTATTCGAAAGCAAAGTGTTATTTCACGAGTTGGTTACGCTTCGTGGAGATGTATTTATAGAATAGTTACGACACGTTGGGTACCTCAATATAATTGTGCATACTTACAGACCCGCCGGCGGGCTCGCTTTGTTGCAAAAAGAACGCTGGTTTTAATCGATCTATTGTTATGGCGACCTCGCGATTCGGTCGTTTTACAATAAAGAATTTGTCCGTCCGTTTTATTACAGCATGCGGGCCTGTGTAGGGTCGAACGAAAGGTTGTGTGAATCTGTCCTCACGTACGAAAACGTGTGAGGCCTTGCTTAGTTCGGGGTGCACGAATGTCGGACCTTGGTGGTGCGGCCTCTTGGGAACAGAGGCTGTGCGTTCGATATGACGATGTATGTAACCTGTCTACGAATGTCTCGTCTGCCGTGTCTCGGGCGGAAGGAACGAAGAACTATCCCGGCAGTCTTAGGGGCATTCCGTATACGAGCTGAGCTGGGCTAACGACTGTGTCGTCTCGCAGTGCGGCGCGTATACCGAGTAAAACTGTAGGAATTTCCTCTGCCCAGTGCATAGTATCGCCTCGGGCCATGAGAGCGGCTTTCATAGTCCGGTGCAGGCGCTCCACTTTCCCGTTGCTAGCCGGGTGGTAGCTAGTAGTACGTAGCTTTACACAGCCCATCTTCTTACTGAGGGCGCGGTAGAGGACAGACTCGAAGTTGCGGCCCTGGTCCGTAGTTATACGCAGGGGGCATCCGAATCGTGAAATAAAATGGTCGTAGAGTACACGCGCGACTGTTTCGGCTGTTTGGTCCGGTACCGGGATAGCTTCGGGCCAGGACGTACAACGATCGATGATGGTTACTATATATCTGTTGTATTTAGAAGGCGGTAAGGGACCTACGACGTCCACGTGAATTTGTTCAAAACGTGCGGCGTCTTCGAAACTGCCTAGGGGGGCTTTAGTATGGCGTGTTACCTTGGACTTCTGGCATTCGACACAGGCCTTAGTCCATGTGGCTATGTCTGTGTTCATTCGTGACCAGAAGTAGCGCTGCGTGACCAACCTAGGCGTGCCGCGTACTCCAGGGTGTGAAATTCCGTGAATAGTTTCAAAAACTTGTGCACGAAATTTCTTTAGGACGAACGACCTTACCTTACCTTGGTCGATGTTACAATACAATGATACGTCTGCGTGCGGCAGCTCGAGTTTTACAATGGGGGAGGGGTCCTTTGCTAATAGTGACTTTAGCTCGAGGTCGTCTGCTTGAGTCTCCGCCCATTCGTGCCAATCTAGCGGGGATGGGCAATCGATAGCGGCGAGCCTACTCATAGCGTCCGCGGGACCGTTATCTGCGCCGGCCACGTGAACTACCTGGGCGCAGTATTCTGAGATGAAACTAAGTTGTCTCGCGCGTCGCGGGGTATCGCTCTCGTTACATCCGTTTTTGTACGTGTAAATCAACGGCTTGTGGTCGGTATGAACTGTAAGAACCCTTCCCTCTATCATTCGACGAAAGTGCTTTATCGCGGCGTAGATGGCTCGTAACTCCCTGTCGAAAGTGGAGTATTTTACCTGTGTTTCTGGCAGTGCCCTTGAAAAAAAACCTAACGGTTGTTTCGTCCCTCCGATTTCTTGGTATAACGCGGCCCCTACACACGTTGATGACGCGTCCGCCATCAGGTGTAGATCGGAGTCCGGGGAGGGAAATGCGAGGGCAGTAGCGTTGGTAATGCTCTGCCTGCATTTTTCATACGCGGCCTCCGCTGTGGGAGTCCATTGTATGGGAGATTTATCGTGTTTTTTCTTGGCGCCTGCCAGGGAGGTATTAAGCTCACGTTGGTTCTCCGCGGCGGCGGGTAGGCAATCTCTATAGAAATTTAACATTCCTAGGAATCGTCTAAGTTCACATATCGTCGTTGGTCTAGGATACTCGGCTATGGCTGATGTTTTTTCCGGCAGGGGAGCGACCCCCGCAGGTGTGACGTCATAACCTAAGTACGCTAATCGTGGTTGGTTGTACACGCATTTTTCCACGTTGAGTTCCACGTTGATACGTGTTCAGGCGTTCCAGAACCGCCTGGACGTGCTCCTGGTGCTCGGTTTGAGACCGGGACGCGATGAAAACATCGTCGAGGTATATGAACACGAAGGGTAGGCCTTTTAGTATCTCGTGCATGTGTCGCTGGAAAGTCATGCCAGCGTTACGCATGCCAAACATCATTTTGGGGAATTCGAACAATCCAAACGATGTGATTATGGCCGTTTTCGGGATGTCCTTCTCGAACACGGGAATCTGGTGGTACGCGCGCTGTAAGTCTTGTTTACTGAACCTACAGTTATTGTACGCTAGATACATGAATTCCTGTATTCGCGGGATAGGGTAACGGTCGGGAATGGTAATCGCGTTTAGGAGTCGGTAATCTCCACAGAGGCGTAGTTCGCCGTTCGCTTTAGGTACCACATGTACCCCCTAGCCTACGGGACGCCCTAGCATACCGGCTAGCCCACGGACTTTTCGAGGGTCGACAGATGCCCTGTGCCACCATTAGTTCAAACTCCCTTTTGACTCTCGCGTGTTTGCTCGGAGGGAGGGGGCGCGCTCGCTGGTGAACTGGGGGTCCCATCGTCTCTATGTGGTGGACAGTGTTATGGAGGGGGGGCTCGTTCGGGGGGCCCGCGGTGGTAAGCCGCGGGTAAGCTCGAAGCATCTCATGGAACGGGTCGCCCTCACTCAGGGCTCGTACGCTAGGAGTTGCGCTACAGTCTAAAGTGCCTCTCGCCTCCAGTGCAGTCGTGTTATCGACTAACCTTTTCTGTCTTAAATCTAAACTAAGATTGTGGTACGCTAGGAAATCTGCGCCGATAATCGGCTCCTTTACCTCACAAACGATGAAAGTCCACACGAAACTACGACGTAAACGCAGGTTGAGGTGAAGTGTCCTCTCACCGTAAGTAGCTATGGGTGTACCGTTAGCAGCGTAGAGTCGGCGGTCCGCGCGTGGCATCGCGCGGGCGCGCGCCGACCAGCGCGGCGGCGGGGACAAGGATATTCCTTGTCCTGGATCTTCAAGCGCTGCGATGCTGCCTCGAGAGAGCAGATGTTGGCCGGGTCCAACGTCTGCTCGCCTACTCGTTTCCCTGGCGCTTCCAGGCGCAGGGGGTTCGGCATTGTCGGGCCTCTCCGCGGAACTTGTTGTGGAAGTAGCACAACCAGTCGGGATGCTCGGTCGCCTTCCTCTCCTGCCACTGCTGGGAGCGCTGCGTCCTGTTAGCCGACCGTGCGCTCTGGCGTCTGCTGCCGCTTCGGTCACGGGTGCGGCTGGGCGGGCGGCTCAGTGGGCGGCCTCGCTCGGTACGGAGCGCGCTTACCTCCGAGGCGACCCGGTCGAGTCGCCGTGTCACTTCGTCCATGGCCCAGAGCCACTGCGCCGCCAGGCCTGCCGGCGAGGGCGCGGTGTCTGCCGAGGTGCCGGCGGCCGCTGCTGGGCTGCCGCTCGTTACTGCGGCCAAGGAGCTGGCGCGAGATGACTCCATGATCTCGTCGGCTGTGGCGGCGAGGCTGTCTAGGGGCTTCGGCTCGCTGACGGCGAGCACCATCCGCACTGACGTAGGTAGGTGCTGGCGGCTGGGTGGTTGGGGGCTGGTAGCGTCGGTGTGTAGGCCATGGCGTAGTTATTTTGAGTTACCGCGGTTTGATTGAATGCTCGAAATTTTAATTTTTTTTGTTTTGTTTACATTTACACGCCACACGTCTAGGGGTCACCACTGTGCCGTATATGATTTGTCCTTACGGCGAGGACTAGTTATCAGTTAGTGTTTACTAGGCATGTAAGTGAAACTGTTTTTAGGTTGGAATAATTAATATATTGAACACCATGCGCGTGACCACGCGTCGAGAGAGATAATCGGTAACTACCTGGTTGGCTGAGGTGGAGCGGTGAGCGGCCCGCGGCGCGGGGGCGAGGGGCGGTTGCATTCCAATGCGCCGGGTACAAAGTCCGCTAACAATCAATGTGCGGTGTCGGCACAGTATAATTTAAAAAAATATAATAAACAGGGTGTTCGGCACATGAACCGACAGAATTTTTTGTAGGTAAGTGGGGTCATTTGCAAGGTTTTGACCTATGACACCTTTTGTCAGTTGTCACGTGGTATCAAGATACGATTTTTTTTCTTTATTTTTGAAAATTACCTAAATCTCACCAACAAACCCTTGTAACTTTTTTGTTTATGATTGTATCAGAACGAAATAAAATTTATTGGATTTTACGATGTATCTTTCTTCTAGAAAAAATATCAATTGACGAAGTTAATACCATGAAAAGGACTTATGACCTCCCAAAGTCCCTAAGACGAGTAAAAATATGACAACATCTTAATTTCTTAATTCACTTTAAAAAAACTGGCAGCAATTGAAAGCTTCATTTTCCTTTAAAAAGTTCGCTAGTTTCCGCCCTTTCCAACGGTATACCACATGTCATACAAACATTCACAATGTGACCAAAATTAGGCACAGAGACAGAACAGAACGACCAAATTAGGGATCATTTGCAAGAGTGCCCGCGCGACCGGTACATGTTCTTAATTTGAAAATGCTCCGGCAAACGCTCTCAATACCGGAAGCGACCACCGATTAGTGCCCGCGTTGTCGTTCTGATCTGTCTCTGTGCCTAATTTTGACATGTGATATACCGTTGGAAAGGGCGTAAACTAGGGAACTTTCTAAAGGAAAATGAAGCTCTCAATTGCTGTCAGTTTTTTTTTAATGAATTAAGAAATTAAAATTTTGTCATATTTTTACTCGTCCTCGGGACTTTGGGAGGTCATAAGTCCTTTTCATGGTATTAACTTCGTCAATTGATATTTTTTCTAAAAGAAGGATACATCGTAAAATCCAATAAATTTTATTTCGTTCTGATACAATCATAAACAAAAAAGTAACAAGGGCTTGTAGGTGAGATTTTGGTAATTTAAAAAAAAAAATAAAAAAATCGTATCTCGATACCACGTGACAACTGACAAAAGGTGTTGTTGGCGCTTCTTCCTGTCTAGTCCGTCCCTGCATTAAATGAACGCTCGCGAGTCGATCGATCGTTCAGTAGTAGCACAGATACAGCCGCAGGCGCGGTACGACGCTCGTCCGCGCCGCCGCATAATTATTAAAATTAAATAAAATACGTCGTCGCCGCGTGTCGTCGCCGCAGACGAAAGTTAACATAAACATTCCCGGAAGTGTGCCAGCCAACAAGGGGGCCCCCTGGATCGACAGAGAGAGAGAGCAGTAATCGTGAGTGTTTTCCTTTACTGTCTCCTGTACCTATTGTAAGCGTCAACATCTCTTATACGAAGATGCAAGATTTGGTCATTCTACGCCTAGATTATGGTAAGAAATAAGCGCCTTAATAAATACAGTCCATGAAATATAATACCTACTTATACTTTTATTCTTGAACATAGTTGGCAACTCAATTGTAATTTGTAATATTGATGACATCGCACGTTAATGTGTAGAAATTGACGATTCACATCAATTTGAAATGAAATAAATTTTGTACATGAAAATCCTCTTAAACAACGTATTATTATTCATTATTCAAACAAATAATAGTTCATAGGCACGAATGCAAGAGTTGTTTACGTTAGAATTACGTTAATTTTGTGACTACCTACGTGCCTCTGCGTGCGCTGTGCTACCTTCTAGTATTTAACTAACTATGAATTGAATACCTATTCTGTACTTACATATCATTGAGCCATAGTTATGCCTTATATGTATGGGTGGTCAGTAAAACGTTAAAATAAAGTTGAAATATTTTCTAATTGGTAACCTACGGTCTCCACTTATTTCAAATTGGTTCTAACTGAACTCTCACTCGTAGATACATACCTATTTATTTATTAAATAAATAGGACATCAAGTTGTGCCGTGTGAGAGTTACTACTTATGTATTTAGAACAAATTAATTACTTAAGTATAATTTCTAAGGTTGTTTATCAATATATTTTTTATTAACTTTCATATCCTCATTCGCACATATTCCTATTTAGTAAATAGGACATACAGTTGTGCCGCACGGTACTTTGATACCTATTGAAAACTAATTTGGGTACCTACCATCATATTTTGAAATATTACATTTCCAGTCACATACTAGGAAATAGTTCTCGTTGTTTAGATATTCTCACTCGTAGAGGTACACCTATTAAATAGGACTCAAATTGCTTCTCGTGAGTGTCTAGTAATACTTATTTACAATATTGTATTCTGTTTATAATATATATTGAATCAATTATTAATATTAATAATTGAAGAGCCTGTAACTCGTCACATGTAGGGTTGACTTGAGTCACACGTGCAGCGTTTGCCACTCAATATTCACATATAAATATACATATATCACTGAGATTATCTATTCTCAAATATTATATAAGAGTACTAACAGCACGGCACAGATTGCTTTGCTTGCTCGCCCCGATCGTCGGGATGCAGCGTGTGGTATGTGTATATACCTACGAGTATATCTCCTCGGTTAATTAATACAGACAGAGTGCGAGATTGTTTCACGAACATTTACGCATCCATAAAACAATAGAACGGAAGAACTAGCTATACCATATTGTGTTCTCCTTTATTATTAAATTGTTGATGTACCTATTTTAGTATATTCTGTATTTATTTCTTAGGTTCTTATGATGCCCACAATACCTAACCTAACCTAACTATAGCGAACTGCTACGATCATTCATTATTCATTATAAAGTAAACTCAAATTAGTGAATAAATGCTTAACTATTATATAGTTATAGTATATATTATGTAGTCAGCAATTCTGCATACATTGAGTCCATCCATCAGTTAGTTTGTAGTTGCTTGCATACCTACCTACCTTCTATATTAATTTATCAGTACATCCTTCTGTCACTATAGTTTTCCACTGAATAGGTGTCTTATGATATGATCCAAAATAATATAATTATGGTTCATTCCTTATTTTATGCACCTACAGCTGCTATATAGGAGTAAGGATCGATGTATGAAACTTATGAACCTACGTACTTATTAATAATTCAATTAAAATGATAAAAGAATTAAAATATCTATAAATATATGAAATATTACTTATAATCAAATTACATTATATTTGTGGCCATGTGCTTGAGTGTTCAGTTACTGTGTTTGTCACTTATTATTTTAACACCTTAGTTTAATGAATGAATCATTATTACACCTTTTAAAGGTTATCATATCACACTTGGATTTTATATAGTGTTATGAAATATAACAAACCTATCTATAATAATTTATGTATGATATACATTTTAGGAAAATTTTAAATACTTAAAGAAAATATAATATAAATACACACCTATACAATTATAATAATAATTTTAGTTTATAGCTTGAATATATTAACGTTAATATCTACCCGTTATAAACGAAACAAAATAAAAATGCCTGGTACAGTAGCTGCGACAAAACTACAAGAGAAACTTCTCGGAATGCGCAGGGAGTATTTATTCCAGCAATTGAAAATTTGCTATGATCTCTCTATAGAAGCCTGCCAAAGTGAAGTTAAGTTATCCGAATTCAGAGTTCGCTACTCGCGCCTCGATGACATCAGACGGCAGTTCGAGGTAGTACAGGAGGATTACAACAAAACTGAATTGGAACTGAACCCCGATGTCGAGCTGTCATATCAGGCTTTTATTGACTTTGATGACATATATTATAAGATTCAAGTGGCTGCTGAGGAATTATTACCAGCAACGCTTCATGCATCTGTAATGCCACAAGGTCGAAGTTCTGCGCCCAAATTAACGCGGGCCAAATTACCCAAACTTGAACTTCCAAAATTCGATGGTCGACTCCAGCAATGGTCTCACTTCTATGACACATATTTATCATTAATCCACGACAACAGCTCAATTTCACCCGTGGAGAAGTTCCATTATTTGATTTCGTGCTTGTCCGGGCCACCCCTAGCGCTAGCGCACGGTCTGCCCATTACAGCGTTAAATTATCCTATTGTTTTTAAGTTGATATGCGAAAAATATCAAAATAAGCGCTTGCTGGCCACACACTATTTGGATAAAATGTTCAATTTTCAGCCACTGTCCAAGCAAACTTTACAAAATCTAAATTCGTTCCTGGAAACCTATTTTGAATCGATGTCGGCTTTGAAAGCCTTGAATGTAACCGATCTTTCGGAATTTATTTTGTTTTACTGTGCAGTGCGTAACTTAGACTCAGAAACTCGTAAAACTTTTGAAGCCAAATATATTTCAGTTGAAATACCAAGTTTTGAGCAGCTAATTGAGTTTGTTCACAATCAAATTAAAATAATAGAACTGTCCCAAACCAATCACAGTGTACCAATGGTTGACATTTATGAGGAGTCACCAAATACATTTCCAAGTACTCGTAGGACCGAGTCAAGAGTGTCTGTAGTGTCGTCTCACGGCGCAAATAATACTCGTAACTCCAGATCGTGTCCCTTGTGCAAGTTATCACATAACATATATCACTGTGACAAACTTTTAACTACAGATGTACCATTTCGAATTCAGAAAATACGTGCACTTAATTTATGCACTAACTGCTTGCGCGACTCACACTCTGGGCGCAACTGTCCATCGACACGAAGTTGTTCGCAATGTGGACGACGTCACAATTCTCTTCTTCATTTGGGTACTAACGCTGAATCCCCACGACAAGATGCTACAGGAGGCAAAATACTCCTACAACAAAAGTCCGACTGTAAAGATAGTACGCCTGAACTGAGCGTCAATTGCCACGCAACGGTTACGCATTCATCTGATCATATAGTATTAGGGATGGACGACACTCAAAACCAGCCTAAAAACACCACACCTACAGTAAAAAACTCTAATATTGACATGAGCACAGAGCCTGACATCTGTGTTATTATTAAAGATAATTGCAGGTCCGTCAACACTCGAACCTTTTGGAATACTAAGTGGAAACCGGGTTGCTTGAAAAATGATGTAACCTTTCGTAAAGACAATAACCCCAACTCACCACCCAGGCATTGGCGTCCAGGTAGGATGGGTGAGTTAAGACATTACCCCGATAATGTTCAAGTTGAGACGGTGCTTCCAAATCTTCGTAGGGTCGGTGGTAGGTCTGACCTCCATCCAATTTATTTTTAATATTTTTACTAAACATGTATGCGTTTTGTATTAATGTTTGCATGCAATTAGCCTCATTTATTGTTCTTTGTATATTGATGCACACTCGGTGCACATATTTCCTATTGTCAGTTCTTTGTTACTGAGTTGTCGTTTTATAATTGTTCAAGATACTTTATCTCGTCTTGCCAAACTATTTTCAAGGATTTATCTAAGAAATCACACATTGATTTCGGGAGGGAGTATGTTGGCGCTTCTTCCTGTCTAGTCCGTCCCTGCATTAAATGAACGCTCGCGAGTCGATCGATCGTTCAGTAGTAGCACAGATACAGCCGCAGGCGCGGTACGACGCTCGTCCACGCCGCCGCATAATTATTAAAATTAAATAAAATACGTCGTCGCCGCGTGTCGTCGCCGCAGACGAAAGTTAACATAAACATTCCCGGAAGTGTGCCAGCCAACAAGGGGGCCCCCTGGATCGACAGAGAGAGAGAGCAGTAATCGTGAGTGTTTTCCTTTACTGTCTCCTGTACCTATTGTAAGCGTCAACATCTCTTATACGAAGATGCAAGAGGTGTCATAGGTCAAAACCTTGCAAATGACCCCACTTACTTACAAAAAAATTCTGTCGGTTCATGTGCCGAACACCCTGTATATCGAAAACAATATGTGCACTACCAACTTTCATATATTTATTAATACCAAAGTAGTTTTGTGAACCACTAAAATGGCTCTCCTGTAAAATTGTGTTTTGGTTGATTTTTTTTTATGTTTTTTTTTATGGAAACTGACACGCTTGGCTACATCATCTACAACGTCCGTGATGTCAGCCCATAACACCGGGTGAACTAGGTGCCATGTCAGTGCTTCCCCCTTCGATCGTGCCGGCTACACTGAACTGGTCGGAAAACACAAACTATTTACATAGCCGTTTAGACCGACGTTTCATTCAGTGCGGTGGTACCAACCCGGGCGGGTTAAACCCTACCACCAAATAAGATTAGGAGGGAAGGGACCTACAGTTTTACGAGGAATCCGAACCTCGGTCAGCCTCCAACGGTCAGCGGTCACCCATCCAAAAACTGACCGCACCCAGCATTGCTTAACATTCAATAGCGACAGTTGACTGTCTGCACCACTGAGCTATCGATGCTGACAATTCGCCCAATCTTTAAAACACCGACGATATGTCACAGCGATATGGTTTCTCACCTGTGTGAGTTAACATGTGCGTTCTTAAAGTACCTTTTACTGAGAAATTCTTATTGCTTATGTCACAGCGATATGGTCCCTCACCTGTGTGAGTTAACATGTGCGTTTTAAAGTGACCTTTTTGTGAGAAACTCTTATTGCACACGGCACAGCGATGTGGACTATCGCCAGTATGAGTTAACGCGTGCTTTTTTAAAGTACCTTTTTCTGAAAATTTCTTATTCCATACGTCACACCGATGTGATCTCTCACCTTTGTGAGTTAAAATGTGCAATTTCAAGCTGCATTTTTATGAGAAATTCTTATTGAATATGTCACAGCGATTGGTCTCTCACCTGTGTGAGTTAACATATGCGTTTTTAAAGTACCGTTTACTGAGAAATTCTTATTGCATATGTCACAGCGATATGGTCCCTCACCTGTGTGAGTTAACATGTGCGATTTTAAATTACCTTTTTGTGAGAAACTCTTATTGCACACGTCACAGCGATGTGGACTTTCGCCAGTATGAGTTAACGCGTGCTTTTTTAAATTACCTTTTTCTGAAAATTTCTTATTGCATACGTCACACCGATGTGGTCTCTCACCTGTGTGAGTTAACATGTGCGTTTTTAAATTACTTCTTATAGAGAAATGCTTACCGCATACGTCACAGCGATGTGGCCTTTCACCAGTGTGAGCTAACATGTGACTTTTTAATGTATTTTTTCTTGAGAAATTCTTATTGCATATGTCACAGCGATGTGGCCTCTCACCTGTGTGAGTCAACATGTGCATTTTTAAAGTACATTTTAATGAGAAATTCTTTTTGCACACGTCACAGTGATGTGACCTTTCACCAGTGTGTGTTACCGCGTGCTTTTTCAAAGCACCCTTTTTCGAGAAATTCTTATCGCATATGTCACAGTAATGTGGCCTTTCACCAGTGTGAGTTAACATGTGCGTTTTTAAAGTACCTTTTACTGAGAAATTCTTACTGCATATGTCACAGCGATATGGTCCCTCACCTGTGTGAGTTAACATGTGCGATTTTAAATTACCTTTTTGTGAGAAACTCTTATTGCACACGTCACAGCGATGTGGACTTTCGCCAGTATGAGTTAACGCGTGCTTTTTTAAATTACCTTTTTCTGAAAATTTCTTATTGCATACGTCACACCGATGTGGTCTCTCACCTGTGTGAGTTAACATGTGCGTTTTTAAATTACTTCTTATAGAGAAATCCCTACCGCATACGTCACAGCGATGTGGACTTTCACCAGTGTGAGCTAACATGTGACTTTTTAATGCATTTTTTCTTGAGAAATTCTTATTGCATATGTCACAGCGATGTGGCCTCTCACCTGTGTGAGTCAACATGTGCATTTTTAAAGTACGTTTTAATGAGAAATTCTTTTTGCACACGCCACAGTGATGTGACCTTTCACCAGTGTGAGTTACCGCGTGCTTTTTCAAAGCACCCTTTTCCGAGAAATTCTTATCGCATATGTCACAGTAATGTGGCCTTTCACCAGTGTGAGTTAACGCGTGCTTTTTCAAAGTACCTTTTTTCGAGAAATTCTTATTGCATATGTCACAGCGATATGGCCTTTCACCAGTGTGAGTCAACATGTGCGTTTTTAAATGACATTTTTGTGAGAAATTCTTATTGCATATGTCACAGCGATGTGGTCTCTCACCTGTGTGAGTTAACATGTGCACATTTAAATAATTTTTTATAGAGAAATCCTTACCGCATACGTCACAGCGATGTGGCCTTTCATCTGTGTGAGTAAACATGTGCGTTTTTAAATTAAATTTTTGTGAGAAATTTTTATGGCACGTCACAGCGATGTAATCTTTCACCAGTGTGAGTCAAGAAGTGATTTTTTAAATTACGTTTTACTGAAAAATTCTTATTGCATACATCACAACGATGTGGTCTCTCACCTGTGTGAATTAACATGTGTGATTTTAAATGACCTTTTAGTAAAAAATTCTTATTGCAGATGTCACAGCGATGTGGTCTCTCACCTGAGTGAGTTAACATGTGCTTTTTTAAAACACTTTTCACTGAGAAATGTTTACTGCATACGTCACAGCGACATGGTCTTTCATCACAGTGAGTTAGAATATTACGTTCTGAAGTATTTTTTTGCAAAAATGCCTTCTCGCATACATCACCATGATATAGTTGTTCACCCAGGGGATGTGATTCCATCCTGAAAATGTAACAAACACGTGAATAAGAATACTCTATATTATTAATTTATAATTATATTCTAATATTTAATGCATTACCAAATTATATAAGGCATTGTCAATCAAAAAGTAGATTTAAAAATGAACTCAGGAAATTCCAACTAGAACGGCCTTTTCATGCACTAAATAATTTTTCACAGAATGTAAATAGCTAAATGGTATTTTTATTAATTTTTATTAATTTTTTATTTTTATTGAATGACTATTGCATATGTTTCTTACACCATAATAATGATAGGTTTCATAGTATTTATATTTACATTGCATTTATTTTTAAGGTTTTCTATTATTCTGATGCATCTTTTATTGAATTTGGCTTTTTGAATATTGATTTTATTATATTTTTGGGTTATTATGTTTTAAGGTTTGTTATTAATTAAGTAATTAAAATATAGATTATGTCATTTTATTTAGAATTGCTTGCAATGGATCGTCATGCCTTGTAATGTGTTACCGACGAGTTTTTAAATAAATAAAATAAATAAACACTCTTAGCGTAAATTTGTAACTAATGAGTGTACAATTAAATTGAGAAGAGGTGAGGTGAGAGAGCATAACATCATCTCCACGCATGTCTCTCACTCAATGGCAAGCAGAGAGAAGGAATCTTCACATGTCCTTTTGAAGTGAATTTGATGAAACATCTTTATCCTTCTGCCGGAGGTTTTTTACAAAAAGTTGCGTTACGAAAATTATGTACTTTTGGCGACTTAGGAAGGTGAGGCATATTGTCTTAAAGGTAGTTCTTCCGACTTGCTAAGACGACATACCCGAGAGTCGTACATGAAGCCCTTCTATAAATATGGCCCTTAGAAAAACGGCTTCGAAAATCTATAAGTAAATGTTTATAACTCTTGATTGAAATCGACTTGCAATATGTTCGGACGCCTCATAAATTCTACTCATAAGGTTTTTCAAGCATATTTAACTTAAGGTTTAAATTTTAATGAAATTGTCTACATAGTTATGTAAGTTATTATTATTCTTATTTAATCCTCATTTTAAAGTTAAATAAACCTCATGACATTTCAAACAAGGTGGGTTACTCACTGCGCAATATTATTCTCCGGATCGGGCTTGCAAGGTAGCATCATGTACTTTATATCTGGAGACTGCAACACTGTGGGTCCAATGTTCAACTCATGCTTGACCATAGCAGCCGAGTCCAACGTGCTGACTACATCCCTATCATCTGAAACCTTCCTCATCACATTACCAACACCGTCCTGTGTGCAGACATCGGCGTTGACGTCCAATGGCTCATGTTTAACAGCAGTATCCATTTCCAGGAGGTAAATTTCATCCAAAATATTAGAAGCCTTGCAGTTTACATTAACAATATCATCCGTAGAGCAGACGTCATCGTCAACATCTGGTGGTTCATGCTTAACAGCAGTCGCTGTCTCCAGCATGTTAACATTAACGATATCATCCGTAGAGCAGACATCATCTTTAACATCCGGTGGCTCATGTTTAACAGCAGTCGCTGTCTCCAGCATGTTAACATTAACGATATCATCCATAGAGCAGACATCATCTTTAACATCCGGTGGCTCATGTTTAACAGCAGTCGCTGTCTCCAGCATGTTAACATTAACGATATCATCCATAGAGCAGACATCATCTTTAACATCCGGTGGCTCATGTTTAACAGCAGTCGCTGTCTCCAGCATGTTTACATTAACAATGTCATCTGTAGAGCAGACATCATCTTTAACATCCGGTGGCTCATGTTTAACAGCAGTCGCTGTCTCCAGCATGTTTACATTAACAATATAGTCCGTAGAGCAGACGTCATCGTTAACATCCGGTGGTTCATGTTTAACAGCAGTAGCCGTCTCCAGCGGACAAACATTATCGGTGAGATTATTATGCAGAGTAGAGACCGCATCCGGGTGTGAAGTCCTGCCGTCATCTTGCACACGCTCACCTTTATTATTCATCCATTTTTTATCTGCCATCAGTCACGAGTTACTGTAACAAATTTATTTTTTAAGTATTTCGTAACTAAAAAGGAAATGAAATGGAACCAGAAATAAACTGTCGGCTCGGTGGTGCAATTCATCGAGCTTCTATCGTGGAAGTTAAGCACACCCGGGCGCGGTCAAAGCTTGGACGGGTGACCACTCGACCGATGAGGCTGGTCGTGATTCAGATTCCACGTGAAAATGTCCCCTTGCCTTGATATACTACATGGCAGGGTTTATCCAGTCTGGATCGCTGTTGGTAACAAGCGGCGTGTGGCCGAGTGGTTTGGGAATCGGCTTCTCATGCGAGAGGTCCGAGGTTCGAATCCGTTCGGCGTGTACCAATGAGTTCTTTCTGACGAAAAAATTTACGTGCCGTAAATGTACCTGCTGTTTCACCGTTCGGAACCGGTGTAAAACCGTAGGTCCCTTCCCTTGCCCCTTACTATGTGGTAGGCTCAAATTGTAGCCGACTGGGTTGATACCACCGTACTGGATGTAAGATGGCCGCATAGCAGCCTCGGCTGTGTTCTCCTCTAGACCAGTATAGCCAGCAATCCAGGGAAATCTCCGGTATGGCACCTACCTTCTCGGAGGTGATATTGGCTGTTCGGAGCATGCGCTTTGGCCCCTCAGACTCTACCACTCATACCAGATTACATAAAAAAAAATCACCGCACGAATTAAACACAATAGAATTCGAATCTGTAATGAATCTCAAACAATAATCAAATCTTGCTTTGGTTCTTCATAAAATCAAGCTGCTGAAATGCGGAACGAGCCAGGAATGGGGAATAATGAAAAGAGTTTTGTTGATTTTAATAAAAAAAAAAAACTACCCTACGCGGGACGCAAGTTAACGCCCGGCAGGTCGCATGCCCGGGGCCGCGTGTTGGCCACTCACACGAGGAACCGTCCGCATCTCTACAGACAAGACAACAGACAACTTTTGCAAAACTAGGCGACGTCTCTACCGCTTGTAACGCAGAGATTTACATCCACGCTCCACACATTACATAGGTACTTACCAGCTAGACGCGACCTCGCAGGCAGTAGGTACTGGAGAGCTGAGCTCAGTGTCGAAAGTAGGTACCTACATATGTGAGCTACGAGGTGTTATCCGGGCGCCTACCTGCAAACATATAACAATGCATCATCTTCCGTCTGCGTCTGCGCTTATACCTAAGGGTGACACTACACTGAGGCGGAGATGTGTAGAAACTGTGCAATAGGATGAATCTATTTACACAGCTCTGCTCCGCTCAGCTGCAGTGGAAGGTGTTAGTAGTGTGGGGACGAGCTGCGTCGTATTTTCAAAGAGAAAAACGGTGAAGTTTAGCGGATCGTGAAGGCTCAGAGTAATATAGCAGGCTATAGAGTGTGCTGCCGTGTCCATACTGCGCAATGTGAGCAGCTGAGCTATACAAACTATTGCACTGATGTGCTATATGTATAAGTACAGGAGGGAAAGGATACAAAATGGATGATGCAAGGCCAAGCTGGCTTCCAATATGCTGGCTGTACACAATAACGTGCGACGGTCACACCGGAACAAAAGCTGCTTCTGCATAAATCGCAGATCAGGTCCTGCTTGGAGTACTGCTGCAAGCACGACCTGCACCTGTGGAAGTAATCTGTGCCCGTGGGATGGCTCTGCCAAATACCAGCTTGCGTCTCTGGACTCGATCCAGCGTCGAGCCGTGCGACTAGTGGGTGACCACAGTGTCCCAAGATCTAGAACCACTGCCACTCCGCAGGGATGTCGGCGCCCTAAGTGTGTTTTATCACTTAATCCATGGGGAGTAACACGATCCCGCTGTTCCCTTTCCACCTCCGCACCACGCACACTGGGCAGGGATTGCATCCCTACATCCTGACCTACCGCGGATGCGTACCAATCGGTTCAAGAGATCTTTCCTTTACAGAACCAGTAAACTCTGGAAAGCTCTCCTAGGCCATGTCTTGCCCCCCAAGTTTTATTTATTTATTTATTTATTTGATGAACGAACAGCCTAGGCTGATGTGTTCATGTCTAAGTTCACTGGTGCTTTGTTATTTTGATGTTAGTTTAGTTTGGTGTTTTATTTTATTAATATTTATTTTATGGAAACTGACACGGTTGGCTACATCACCTACAACGTCCGTGATGTCAGCCCATAACACCGGGTGAACTAGGTGCCATGTCAGTGCTTCCCCCTTTGATCGTGCCGGCTACACTGAACTGGTCGGAAAACACAAACTATTTACATAGCCGTTTCGACCGACGTTTCATTCAGTGCGGTGGTACCAACCCGGGCGGGTTAAACCCTACCACCTAGTAAGATAAGAAGGGAAGGTGCCTACAGTTTTACTTGGCATCCGAATCACGGTCAGCCTCCAACGGTCGAGCGGTCACCCATCCAAGTACTGACCGGCCCAGCGTTGCTTAACAATCAATAGCAACAATCGACTGTTTGCACCGCTGAGCTATGGAGGCTGACAATTTATCCTTTACACACATCTACAAGGAATTAAACAAAAACAGAAAAAAATATTCTGACGTCTTGTCATCTTTGATTGAATGAAGGGTCCTTGGTTTTGTTTATTTATTTGGGAATTGGATCCAAGTCCCAAGACAAGCTGATACTCGATGCACAAATGGAACTACTTAACAATGAATTAAGCGTTGGACATTTTTTGGATAAGTTACATTCGTGTTATAAAAATTAAAATTCAAGGCAGGTTGGAGTTGCACAGGCTAGGTATAGACGTATGATGGTGCACCACCCTGACTGAATAAATTGCATGCTTTTAAAATATGTAATAAGTGTTTAATAAAAACTAGTTAACTATTATTAGACAGTTTTTATGTTAAATTTAGATTTTTTTAATACCTACAATTAGTGCAGTGGGTGCAGTGCAAGCATTCTCTAACGTCCTACCGTCAACGTCGGCAACGCTGACTAGTTATGTCTCTGTCTAGTTCATATAATTAGACAGAGACATAACTAGTCAGCGTCACCGACGTTGACGGTAGGACGTTAGATAATGCTTGCACAGGGGTAAATAGGAAGTCCCCGTGAACCCACTGGTGGGGGAAGACGGTGGGTGCACGGGTCGTGACCCAAATTGTTTATATGTTTGTAGGCTCTTAGTGTCTACTTTCTCATACATGTTGATATATAATTTGTGTATTCGAATTGTTAACTTTAGGTACCTAGTTAAGAAGAAATTCGAAAAAATGTCAGGCGTGTTATTTTTCCTGTAGTTAAAAAAATCCATCTGTGCTTCTAAGTAAATCCTCATTTCTTTTAAATAATTTCATTGACAATATGTAGAAATAGAGTATATTGATCTGACTTCGTTATTTTACTAAATATTGAGTTTATGTGCGAATTTTCGCGCGGCGAAAATGGCAGGAAACCAAGGGGTGTAAGCATATTTAATAAGTGGGAACTGCAAGGGTTAATTGTTATATATTTTTAATAAAGAGCAATGTCAACCCCACTTTAGAGTCGCGGGCTATTGACAAAGCTGTTCACGTGGTTTCATAGATATGTCTCCGCTGCTGCCGTGCGACGACGGTCGTGACGTCACTGTGACCGCGCCGCTATAGTGTAGCGCGCAAGCAGCAAGTTGTCATAGAAGTTCCAAGCTATGCAACATGTCGCTGTCTTCACGAGTAGGCTCGGAAGCGACCGCAAACTACTACCTGCTAGATAAAGCAAGCGGAGAGGCGTCCTTTACCCTCGCTGTGGCGGAGTCGCGCCGAGCCGCGTCGCACGCACGCCGCCGCCTGCGCACAGCTGAGGGACTGCGTCTACTTTCTAACTATCTTCTTCTCCTTCAAGGATTCCGCCAGGCGTAGGGTAGTGCCTATTGGGAACAACGAACAATCACAAGCAAAGAAAGAGATGCTTCTGTCCGTCCACTGTCATCGTTACAATAACCTGTCAACCCTGTTGTTGTTGTTGTTATTGTTTTCGCCATAGATAGGCAGGCGAAGATCATTTGACCATATAGCCAATCGAAATATCTTCTTTTATGTTACAATACTCTTTGCTTTGGTCGAGTTGGAGTTAGTGTTGCCAACTCAAGTTTTGAATTTCTTAAAGATTGAATTCGAAAATATCCTAGGAAATCAGGGCGAATTTTAACTGTACGAGGCAGCCCAACGTCCAACCTAGTTGAATTAGTCCTCTCGTCGACCTCCTTAAGCAGACCTTGTCTACGAAGCCGCAGATTTGACCGAGATATACGTAGGAGGTACTGTTTAACCTGTTCGATCACTTCTCCGCCAATAACGATTTGTCCTCCTGTATCGTCATAACCTCGGTCGCAAGTCTATCATACCACGCAATTGGCGCGTTTTAATTATTTGTTGTTTTACTTTAGATTTTGCACAATTACTGCACCAAGTTCTACACGTTTGCACGTACTACAATGTTTTACGATAGAGCAAAAACAAACATTGAAAAATAAAAAGTTTCTTGTAGGTATGGGGAACCCCCTTAATTTTTGTTGTTGTTATTGTCTGATAGGATGTCCGCCAATAATAATCCATATACCTGCGAAAATTTCAACCAGCTATCTATTATGGTATAAGATACAGCCCTTAAAATTAGTTCGGACAGACGGACAGACGGTCGACGTAGGCTTATTAATAGGCTTACGTATGCGTACATTACGGAACCCTTAGAACAGACCATAGTACATAACTTCTTCTTCTTCTCTTAAATAGTGGCAACCAAACGAATAGGTAACTCGTTTATTACTACTGCACGGTATAAATGTATGATTGATTACTTATAATAAAACAAAATAATTTGGAAAGGAACGAGACATTTGAAGTTGGTTACTAGTTTGCATGCACAAATATATTTTTTTTATGGAAACTGAGACGGGTGGCTACATCACCTACAATACCTATAACGTACTGTCAGCCCATAACACCGGGTGAACTTGGTGCCACGTCAGTGCTTCCCTTCAGTCGTGCCGGCTACACTGAACTGGACGGAAAACACGAACTATTTACATAGCCGTTTCGACCGACCTTTCATTCAGTGCGGTGGTACCAACCCGGGCAGGTTAAACCCTACCACCTAGTAATATAGGAAGGGAGTCATATCACTTAGTCGCCTTTTATGACATACACGGGGAGAGATGCAGTGGGGCTATTCTTTTAAAGTACCGGCCCCACACGGTAATGGCGATAATAATAATAAAATACAAAATACCTAATATTCAGCCAAATTAGAATTGAATATGTAAAATGCTTTTAATATTACAATAAAAGAAAAAACAATCCTACCATACAATTTCAATTTAATACTTTATCAAAACATAAAATAAAACATAAAATAATAATAAAAATCTAAAAATATATCTAAGTATAAGACACGTAGGTATAAATCTAGACTAGGAATATTATACTTACCACAGAAATAAGATAGATATTAAACAATGCTATCGAAATAAGATAAGTGTAAATAGTTGTTTTAGATTAAATATTAATATGGATCAGGATGTTTTCACATAAGTAGGTACCTACTGCTCTGTTAGTTGAAACCAGCCAATTTCTAATACTTAGGAAGGTACCTAATTTGAACTGCTTTTTATTAACAACTGGTTTGAGCGTTTGCGGTATTTTATTAAAAAGGTGGGTGGGGGCCAGATAACTGTGTGATTGCCAGAAAAAATGTGTGTGATGGAGTTAGTTTGGTGAGAGTAACCTGTCGTTGTAGTCGCGTCTCGTGTTTGTGCGTAATTGGTATGTTGAGATGTGAGATGGGTACGGGTGGGGAACTAGGACGCGAGTCTCTGCATGTAGAACGGCCTTACGAATCAGGTGAGACAACGCCGTCGACCTACATGTGTGTGCAAACGAGCGGTTGAAATAAACTCAATGGAGTATGTTCGTTTAGGCTTTTACCGCTATTACACATTATGACAATATTTTTCGGTTACGAGGTATAGTACTGAACACGACTCACTTTGTCTGTCGACGTTTCGTCCCACACTCCGGGGACATCTTCAGGACTCGCGGTCTGCGACGACCTGGAGGACACCCGACACGTCGTCGTGGAAAAACACTATGTACCACGTTTGGTTCGGGAATCCATTGAAATTTCCAGACATGCCAATTTTAACAAAGAAAACAGCATGGTACTCTCTTCGTCGTGGACTCCTCTGCTGGCGAAGCATGGCTCGGGTGGCAACCAGCATCAAGCTCTGGCAGCCATAGACACAGTGAGCTACGTGTGCACCGACCTTTTCCAGCAAGAGATGTCGAACCTACCCGCATCGGCCGAAGTACCCTCGCATCGCTACAATCTTCGTCAGCGGCGACCGGCAGTTGACATCTGACTGGACGACGTGTCGGGTGTCCTCCAGGTCGTCGCAGACCGCGAGTCCTGAAGATGTCCCCGGAGTGTGGGACGAAACGTCGACAAACAAAGTGAGTCGTGTTCAGTACTATACCGCATAACCGAAAAACATTGTCATAACCTCAATGGAGTTTTGTCCGAAGGTTTTTAATTTTTCTTTTATGGGAAGCACGACATAATATGGCGCGCGGCATACTAACGCAGAGGTGTAGTCCGATGGCGCCGGCGGCGCTAACGGGCATACGGATATTTACGGGGACTACGAATATCATGTCGCCTGGCTAGGTGCACCTTCACATCATGTTTGAAGGACTCCAGACTGTACATTGGAGGAAAGGCTGCAGGTGGGAGGAGTGAATTCCAAAGGTTGGCAACCCTGTAAATAAACTATTTGCGGGATCGATTTGTCCTAAGCGTGCATCTATAAACCACGTGGTTCCAATTTGTCCACTTTTGGTCTCCCTCACGTAGCCTACCGTCGCTTTTGCTTGAAACCAGTTGGGACGTAGATTTTTCCTATTTAATCTAGAAGACATTTGAGCTATTTTCTGTTGCTAGAACTTAAAATGTTTAGAAATACAATGAATATGTCCAAAAAGCAACCCGACTGCGCGACGCAAAGGAGGGTAATGTGTTTATCCGCCTATGTATGTATGTATGTATGTATGTATGTTTGTTCCTTTGTGGCACTCTAGAGACCAAACGCGTGGGCCGATTTGGATGATTCTTACGTCAATCGATTTGTCTTAATCTTGCGAGTGTCACTAAAGACATGACAGTAATCAAAATTCAATATGGTGACAACTAAAAGCCATATTGTGAAAAAGAAAAAAATGAAAGTTGACTAACTATGTTAAGTGGGGTATCGTTGAATAGGTATTTGAAAATAATCTTTAGGTTTCTCTTACCATTTTTCATTTCGAATGACCATTTAGGATCTATAACGATTTAAAGTTGGTTACCAACCATTCTCACTTAACTTATAATATAATAGAGCTGTGATAAAGTTCTTATTATACAGGGTGTTCGCCACATCGACTGACCATTTTTTTTGTAGGTCATTTTTTTGTAGGCTGTTGTTTTGTAGGTTTTTGGGGTCATTTGCAACGTTTTGACTAATCATACCTTTTGTCAGGTGTCAAGTGGTATCGAGTTACGATTTTTTTTCGTTATTTTTGAAAATTACCAAAATTGTCGTTCTATTCGAGTCTTTGTCCCTAATTTTGACCACATAGTGAATTATTTGTATGACATGTGGTATACGGTCGGGACCCATTATTAGGAAAGTTATAATGGGTCCCGACTGTTAAAGTCGCTATGTTCCGCATTTAGAGTTTATTATTTGTTTTATTATGTGTGTATCGATGATGAAACTATTTCAATGGTGTTGTTATTCAATATTACTTAACCGAGTTCTAGACTACTGGACTTTTTTTTTTTTTTTTTTATGGAACCTGACACGGTTGGCTACATCACCTACAACATCCGTGATGTCAGCCCATAACACAGGGTGAACTAGGTGCCATGTCAGTGCTTCCCTTTATTTCATGTCGGCTACACTAAACTGAACGGAAAACACGAACTATTTACATAGCCGTTTCGACCGACGTTTCGTTCAGTGCGGTGGTACCAACCCGGCCGGGATAAACCCTACCACCTAGTAAGGTAAGAAGGGAAGGGACCTACAGTTTGACGTGGAATCCGAACCACGGTCAGCCTCCAACGGTCGAGCGGTCACCCATCCAATCACTGACCGCGCTCAGCGTTGCTTAATAACAGTTGACTAACCAACCGCGCCACTGAGCTACCAAGGCTGACGAATTTTCTTATCCCTTAGTCGACTTTTACGACATGCGAGGGGGAGAGATGCAGTGGGGCTATTCTTTTTAAGTACCGACCCCACACGGTACTTGTTTTTTTCTTTTCAGTTTTTATTTAAAGTAATTTTTTTACGCAGTCGGGTTTTTTTATTTTTTAAATAATTACTGAGAAATTCTTATTGCATACATCACATCGATGTGGTCTCTCACCTGTGAGTTAACATGTGCGTTTTTAAATTACCTTTTTGTGAGAAATTCTTTCTACATACGTCACAGCGATGTGGCCTCTCGCCTGTGTGAGTCAACATGTGCTTTTTTAAATTACTTTTTGCTGAAAAATTCTTATTGCATACTTCACAGCGATGTGGCCTCTCACCTGTGTGAGTAAATATGTGAGTTTTTAAAGTACCTTTTACTGAGAAATTCTTATTGCACACGTCACAGCGATGTGGACCTTCCCCAGTGTGAGTTAAAATGTGCAATTTTAAGCTGAATTTTTGTGAGAAATTCTTATTGCATATGTCACAGCGATATGGTCTCTCACCTGTGTGAGTTAACATGTGGGTTTTTAAATTACCTTTTCGTGAGAAACTCTTATTGCACACGTCACAGCGATGTGGACTTTCGCCAGTATGAGTTAACGCGTGCTTTTTTAAACTACCTTTTTCTGAAAATTTCTTATTGCATACGTCACACCGATGTGACCTCTCACCTTTGTGAGTTAACATGTGCGTTTTTAAATTACTTCTTATAGAGAAATCCTTACCGCATAAGTCACAGCGATGTGGTCTTTCACCAGTGTGAATTAACATGTGCGTTTTCAAATTACATCTTATAGAGAAATCTTTACCGCATAAGTCACAGCGATGTGCTCTTTCACCAGTGTGAGTTAAAATGTGCAATTTTAAGCTACATTTTAGTGAGAAATTCTTATTGCATATTTCACAGCGATATGGTCTCTCACCAGTGTGAGTTAAAATGTGCAATTTTAAGCTGCATTTTTGGGAGAAATTCTTATTGCATATGTCACAGTGATATGGTCTCTCACCTGTGTGAGTTAACATGTGCTTTTTTAAAACACTTTTCACCGAGAATATTTTACTACATACGTCACAGCGACATGGTCTTTCATCAGAGTGAGTTGGAATATGACGTTTTAAAGTATTTTTTTGCAAAAATGCCTTCTCGCATACATCAAAATGATATAGTTGTTGACCCAGGCGATGTGATTCCATCCTGAAAATGTAACAAACACGTGAATAAGTACACTCTTAGCGTATATTTGTAACTAATGTGTACAATTAAATTGAGAAGAGGTGAGGTGAGAGAGCATAACATCATCTCCACGCATGTCTCTCACTCAATGGCAAGCAGAGAGAGGGGATCTTCAAATGTCTTTTTTCGCCATACTTCGGACGTCTCGCAAATTCTACTCATAAAATTTATCAAGCTTAAGGTTTAAATTTTAATGAAATTGTCTACACAGTTATGTAAGTTATTATTATTCTTATTTAATCCTCATTGTTTACCATTTTAAAGTAAAACAAACCTCATAACATTTCGAAAAAGATGGGTTACTCACTGTGCAACATTATTCTCCGGATCGGGCTTGCAAGGTAGCCTCGTGTACTTTATATCTGGAGACTGCAGCACTGTGGGTCCAATGTCCAACTCATGCTTGACCATAGCAGCCGTGTCCAACGGGCTGACTACATCCCAATCATCTGAAACCTCGCTCATCACATTACCAACACCGTCCGGTGTGCAGACATCGGCGTTGACGTCCAGTGGCTCATTTTTAACAGCAGTATCTATTTCCAGGAAGCAAGCTCTATCTAAAATATTAGAAACCTCGCTGTTTATATTAACAATATCATCCGTAGAGCAGACGTCATCGTTAACATCTGGTGGTTCATGTTTAACAGCAGTAGCTGTCTCCAGCGGACTAACATTATCGGTGAGAGCATTATGCAGAGTAGAGACCGCATCCGGGCGTGAAGTCCTGCCGTCATCTTGCACACGCTCACCTTTTTTATTCATCCATTTTTGATCTGCCATCAGTCACGAGTATCTGTAACAATGTTATTTTAAGTATTTCGTAACTAAAAAGAGATGTGTAGAAATTGTGCAATAGGATGAATCTATTTACACAGCTCTGCTCCGCTCAGCTGCAGTGGAAGGTGTTAGTGGTGCCGGGGCGAATTGCAATGTCGTTGATATACGCAAGCGCCCGTGGACATTTCAGAACTATCGGAAAAACCGTTAATTTGAAAATTGTATTGTATATTGATCAATCATATGTATGACAGTTAGACTGCACTCGAACTTGTCACAATTTGTTCTATCCGGTTCGATTACACCCATGAAGAAGAACCGACAAGAAACTTCACAGGGTATTTTTTTTAATACATATTTTTACAAGTTATTTAGTGACCAGCCGCATAATAACACCGCCCATAGTCTATCGATAACACAGCTTGAGAGCAAGATTAAATTTTTTTTTTAAAGTTCTGACTGCAAAGACTTATTAATTAAGTGAATCAGGTGTAGAGTACCGTTTGTAGGTAAAATAAGTCTTGGAAAACGAAGGGTTGAAATTGGGGGTAGTTCCGCCGTGATACGATTCCATATTTCCAAGATGTGACCGGAAGGAACTGTGAAACTCGTTAGCCAGACTCTTTGGATCAGCTGCTTTGCAAATACAATAACCGGACCGAGGAAGCCTAATTTATTTATTTATTTATTTATTTATGGATAAGGAAACTTAACAGCTATACACATGGATATTTTAAAAATGGGTCATATAATCGAAATATGTCGGATAAGATAGTGCGCTTGGTACTTTCGCGCGCTTTGTATTTGATTTCGAAATTGAAGCAGTCCTGTACAGGGTTCCGCCTCAACCCTAGAACCTTTACACCGGCGCGGCGGTGTTGTCGGCGAGGTCTGCAAACACGAGATGGTCACGGTTCTGTCTGTCTGGTGACTCGTCGGCGAAGACAGAAGAGAGGAGCGCGGGGCTGTTGCTGCACCATTTGCGCAACTGGCAGCCTCGGTAGCTCAGCGGTGCGGTCGGTCGACTGTTGTTAAGCAGCGCTGAGTGCGGTCAGTATTTAGATGGGTGATCATGATTCAGATTCCACATTAAACTGTAGTTCCCTTTCCCTCTTACTAGGTGGTAGATTTTATCCCGGCCGGGTTGGTACCGCTGCACTGAGCGAAACGGCTATGTAAATAGTTTGTGTTTTCCGTCCAGTTCAGTGTATGTAGCCGACATGAAATTAAGGGAAGCACTGAAATGGTACCTAGTTATGGGCCGGCAGTTATGGGGCTGACATCACAGATGCTGTAGATGATGTAGACAAACGTCCCAGTTTCCGTTCAGTTTCGGGTTATGAGGAGAAAGTTCAAATTCAACTAGGCTACGAGTTGGTATAGTGTATTGTAGGTATATTTATATGTTGTCTCGGTAAACGCAAACGGTCCGCACCAGCCCAATGAGGAGACCTCATTGAAGTCTACAAAATACTCACCTCAAAGTATGATTGCCTAGACTTAATTGAAATGTTTGACCTGAACCAGAACTATCACCTTCGTGGTCACAGCAAAAAACTTAACCAGACAGCTTCTAACACAAACATCCGAAAGCACTTCATAACAAATCGAGTGGTGAACGCCTGGAATAAACTCCCACAGGATGTGATTGACTCCCCAAACACAAACACCTTCAAAAACCGATTAGATAAATACATAAAAAGTACATCAACAAACAAATAGCAACAGTGCCCAAGTACGAAAAATAAAAAAAAAACAAAAAAAACATAATCATTCATTATAAAAAAAAAGACTGATATGAACACATCAGCTAGAGCTGCTTGTTCATTAAAAAATAAATAAATAAATAAATTGGACGCACTTGGTATTATGTACTACACTAGAGCAAAGAAGACAAAGAGGGGACCTCATTGAAACATTAAAAATTTTCAATGGTCATTACGATGTAGCCAACCTTAATTCAATGTACACAATGAACACCAACGAGGGACTCCGTGGTCACTCTTTAAAATTAAACCGAAACACTTCCAACTCCAACCCAAGAAAGTACTTTCTAACTAACCGAGTAGTGGACTCTTGGAACAAGCTACCACAAGAAGTGATAAGTTCTATCTCAGTGAATGGTTTTAAAAATCTACTTGACAAACATTTGCTAAATATAAACAAAAATAAAAACAAACACTAATAATATAATAAAAAAAAATTAATAATAAAAAAGTAAAAAAAAAACAATATAAAATATAAATAAGATCTATCATACATAAAACAGTGCACTCAACACGTGAAGTACCAGGCATCAGCTGAAAGCTGCTAGTGTATATAAATAAATAAAAGCCTCTGTAATGATTGTTGCCTGCCATCAGCTGTCAGTCACACATCGCACAGTTTATTCATTCTCGCCTAGGTGAATATCAGCAGGCGCCGTTGATAATAACACTGTTGTGTAAGTATGTTCCGATGTGCTGTCTGCTGCACCGATTCAGACTCAGAAGTACCGGCGAGTAGCGCGTGAGGCGCTGGAAGCGACGCGGGCGCTAGAGCGGGAGGCGAGGAGGACGGAGGCAGCGGCGGCGGCGGCTGTGGCGGCGGCGGTGCGGGTCACAACGGTTGAGCGGACAATCATTTTTTTTTTAATCTACATTTTGTTTAAGGCTTTAGTGATTCCTGGCTATGCCAGCCCCATGGTAACAAAAATGTTTTTTTTTTATGGAAACTGACACGGTTGGCTACATCACCAACAACATCTGTGATGTCAGCCCATAACACCGGGTGAATTTGTTGCCACGTCAGTGCTTCCCTTCGGTCGTGCCGGCTACACTGAACTGGACGGAAAACACAAACTTTTTACATAGCCGTATCGACCCACCTTTAATTCAATGAGGTGGTCTCAATCCGGGCGGGTTAAACCCTACCACCTAGTAATATAAGAATACACGGCCGGGATAAATTAGTCATACACGGGGAGAGATGCAGTGGGGCCATTCTTTCAAAGTACAGGCCCCACACGGACTTAAATAATGCGTCCCGCGATACATGTCTCCGGGATGCTAATTGTCCCGCTCTATAGTAAACTTAGCCAGGTTAGACAGAATTGCCATTCAATAGAGGTACCGCGTTAATACAACGTTGTCGGGCGAGTGCCGGACGGAATGTGTCCAATGAAGTCCGCTCGCCCGCCGCTCGCGGGGGTTGATAGCGTTATAAATTCCCACTAAAAGAATCGATACTTACCGGTATTTTCATTTCGTTACCTCGGAATCGATAAATCAAGTAACGAAATGAAAATAATGTTACAGGGTATTGGAACGAAATAACATTAATTTACCGGTACATTGGCACACACTCACACGCAGGCACGTACCACGTCTGTCGTTGTTTGTTAGATAGATGCGGGCGGATGCGTGAGCGTGAATGACAGTGGGAAGTTTGGAAAGAGACAGGGAGGTAACGTTATTAATTCCGATACCAAGTAACGATACCCGACGTATTGATATTCAGAAGTAACAAGAAGAGGTAACATTATATGGTAACGGTATACATGCACGATAATGTTATTCGCATTGGAGGTTGGTATCGATGCCAGCATTTTACCGGTATTTAGACCCCTGGCCCCTCGTTCAGTCCCCAGTGGGGAGCAGTGTTTTTTTTTACTAATTAATGTTAAAATTTCTTGTCATGGTTAATTTATAATAGCGCAGAGTTTATTTTGTAAATTTTCTTTTCAAATTTTAAATAAAATTGATAAAAAAATATTACAATTGTTTTTTTCTCGTTTCTGTACATTTGTAGGCAAGTCCCGCTTTTTTTTGGCCAAGTCCCGCATATTTATTTCTGATTTCCCGCTTATCCGTGAAGAGTTGGCAAGCCTACGTGCGACGGTTGTGAGGTCACTGTGACTGCGCCGCTATAGTGTAGCGGGCAAGCAGCAAGCTGTCATAGAAGTTCACAAGCTATGCAACATGTCGCTGTCTTCAGAAGTAGGCTCGGAAGCGACCGCAAACTACTACCTACTAGATAAAGCAAGCGGAGAGGCGTCCTTTACCCTCGCTGTGGCGGAGTCGCGCCGAGCCGCGTCGCACGCACGCCGCCGCCTGCGCACAGCTGAGGGACTGCGTCTACTTTCCAACTATCTTCTTCTCCTTCAAGGCTTCCGTCCGCCAGGTGTATGGGAATACGAACAAACAAACCCAAGCAAAGAAAGATCAAAGATGAGCGTAGGTACCCGCGTGGGTACCTATGTGCCCCAAATAATATAATATTACCACAGATAAATAACATAATGAATACTCATACCACAGACTAACTCATACTGTCCGTATGTCCACCAAAGAAAGATTTTTTTTTTTCATCGATGGCAAGTGACCTCTTGACCGGTCCGCCACCTGAAAGACCTGCTGGCTCCTACTACGGCTCCTTTAGGCAATTCCGTCCTTTCCTCAATTCCTCCTTTGTGGTATGGTATGTAGTTTTGGTGGTTTAAAAAAAAATGCGTCAGTCGGCCGTGGTCCGTAGTCCGTACCGCTGAAGGCCGAGAGACTGTAGGAAAATTTAAGGCGTCCAGAAGTAGACGCTTACACTCAGACTGACTGACAGCGAATCCTCGGTGAGCGAGTTCGACTCGCACTTGACCGGTTTTCAGGGTGCAAAAGATACAGCCCTTTATAAGTAAGACAGACGGCCTAGACTTAGTAATATGGTCTGGTACAGCAAAAAAACACTAAAAATATGGTGAATTTTTTATAATTTGAATTATAGGAGAATTTTTAAGAGGATGAAAATGTTCTAGGAGATTTTTCGAGATTTTGGAAGTCAATCTAGAATTTCAAAATTTGAGTTGGCAACACTGGACTGGACTTGGCTACGAGACGAGTGACTCGGGATCAATTCTGATGTCTCTCACTGACAGTTGTCCTACTAAGAAATTTTTATTTTCGGCATTATTCGCAAATATACAAACTGTTTTGGTGGTTTAAAAAAAAAATAACCAGGGTTAATATAAAGAAGTTGCGTCGCTACGCGACGCACCTTCTTTATACCCTAACCTAATGTTGAGGCGGTGCATGTCGTTTTTGTTACAGGTTTGTATTTCCGAAAATAATTCTTAGGTGGTTATAAAAAAAACTAAACACCCTAAAACAATTTAAACACCGTAACATTGCTTAAAAAAGAAAAAAAAAGCAAAAAAAAAACCAAAAAGATTTTGTGGGATTCGAACCCAGGTCATAAAACTACTAGTCCTATACCCTCACCCCTGAGCCACGAAATCACTTAAACGTACAAACGAATATCGAATTCCCTTGATTCGCTTTCGGCTCTATGACGTCACAGCTGTCAGCGAGAGCCAACAGAATTGATCCCGAGCCACTCGTCTTGGAATTTTACAGTTCGAAACTTCTGAAATGACAAGTTGACGACTTGTAAGCAAAATAGATTTTAAAATTGTTAAACGTTAGCCAGAGCAGTTATTTTATGTGAGTAGCATAACTAAGTTTGGTAAGTGAGTCATATACAAGCGGACAAGTGCGGCATATGACGCACTTGCCCCATCACCAGAGGTTACAAACCTTTCATCCAACCATGTTATCCTTACTAATATTATAAATTTCAAAGAGTGTTTGTTGGTTTTTTCTTCTTTCACGCCTTAAAGTTAATACCATGAAAAGGTCTTATGACCTCCCAAAGTCCCGAGAACGAGTAAAAATCGCACCATTGAAAATAAATTCATTATTTTAGAATAAGTATTTTACTACATTTTGAATGTAACACCGATTCAGCGGTAGACTTCCCGTGTGGCACAAAAATAAAAATAAATAAAATGTACACTCTCGTAGTATAAATTATAATAAATAATAAAATGAAGTACTTGGAAAGGATGAACTGCATTTTAGTAGTAGTAGTTAGTAATAGTAGTAGTAGTGAGGCTGATAATGTTTGTTTTTAAGGCAACGGAATTTCCTTAAGTACTTATTATTAAAGTTTGTACCTACCTACTGATAATTTGATGTATTATTGCTCGTACTTCTACGAAAATAGTTGTTTACCCGTTGTTAATAGTTGTTTATACTGTCTCCCACTGCGTATGCCGCACTTCCCCCAAGTTGAGAAAAATGGCTTTAACTTGCGAATTTTAACTTTATTCTGAAGACTTAGAGTACCATTCAGACTATCACATAATATGCATTCATAAAAAAATATACAAGTATACATTTCCAGTATCTGTGCTAGTAAAACTCGCTATGACGCACTTACCCCGTTTTGGTGGACAAGTGCGTCTATCAGAAGCAGTTGCGTTACAGTATTTTTTCTGTGGGTTGCGGTGAGGTATTAGCAGGTTGTTGTTTTTTTTTACACTATGCGATAAGTATTCTTTTCATTAAAATTAAAAAAGTCCAAGAAATTCAATGTAAATTAACTGAAAATTGAGTTTCTTTCCCATTGAAAGAAAAGTATACCGCACTTAGCTGGACTCACCTTACCTATGACTGAAGACGCATTTTTTATGTTTTTTTTTAATTTCCATTAATTTAATTTGTATTTATTTTAATATTTATTGTTTACTGAATGCTGTATTTGAATTTGTTGTATGTGCGATGGGATAAGTGCCTGAACAAATAAACGATTTGATTTGATTTGAAAGTACCTATTTGTGAAAAATTCTCATTGCATAGATCACAGCGATATGGCCTCTTACCTGTGCGAGTTAACATAATATGCCTTACCCACCCGCGAGTCCCGCAATACTAGTTCGAGATGTCCGGGACCCACCGGCCGGTCCCGAAACACTTAGATTATCAAAAATATTATGTAAGAACATGGACTTGTAAGAACGGCTAGTAGGATTTTATTTGGACTACTCAAGTAGGCATCAAATAAAAAAAAAAATTTTTTTTTGGTACTAAAAGACCCACCCCCCATGATGTTTATACATATACCTAATTAAAATATTTAGTCAGTAAAATAAACCTGTGATTAAAATATTGTAGGGCTTGTATGGTGGACAAGGAAGGTGTTAAAATTACATATTTTTTTGAGAAATCCTTATTCCATTTGTACACAGCGATGTGTTCTTCCATCAGAATGAGTGAACATGTGCTTTTTAAGTACTTTTTAATGAGAAATTCTTATTGATTATGTTACACGATATGGTTTTAACCGGAGTTTCAAAATAAAAAAAAAATTTAAATTTATTTATTAATTACTAAAATATACATATTACACAGCCGAAAGTTTCAGTAGGTAGGTAACAACAATTTTCTTATAATTTATTTTACCTAATATTACAAATTAAAAGTACCTAACATTATATTTACATATTATAGTGGGCCGTATTTTTTCCTGGAGCCCTGCTTCCCAAGCTAGGATTCCCTGTGTTGTGTGAACATTTGTTTTTTACGTAAAGTACGTTTTCCTGAGAAAGTCATATTGCGCGTCAGTGATATATTTTTTCACCAGTGTGAGTCAACATGTGCTTTTAGTAAGAAATTATTATTCCATACGTCAGACGTCACAGCGATGCGTTCTTTTATGAGATAACATGTGGATATTTAAATTACTTTTTTGTAAGAAATTCTTATTGCTTACGTCACAGCGATGTGGTTTTTTACCGTGTGTGTGAACATGTGTCTTTTTAAAGTCCCTTTATCTATGAAGCTCTTATTGCATATTTCACAGCGATGCATTCTTTTACCAGTATGATATACCATGTGCTTACATAAATTACTTTTTCGTGAGAAATTCTTATTGCATACGTCACAGCGATGTGGTTTTACACCAGTGTGTGTGAACATGTGTTTTTTTAAATAACCCTTTAGTGAGAAATTCTTATTGCATACGTCACAGCGATGTGATTTTACACCAGTGTGTGTGAATATGTGTTTTTTTAAATCACTCTTTCGTGAGAAATCCTTATTGCATATGTCACAGCGATATGGCCTCTCACCTGTGTGAGTTAACATGTGCGTATTTAAATAACTTTTTTGTGAGAAATTCTTATTACATACGTCACAGCGATGTAGTTTTACACCAGTGTGTGTGAACATGTGTTTTTTTAAATCACCCTTTAGTGAGAAATTCTTATTGCATACTTCACAGCGATGTGGCCTCTCACCTGTGTGAGTTAACATGTGCGTATTTAAATAACTTTTTTGTGAGAAATTCTTATTGCATACGTCACAGCGATGTGGTTTTACACCAGTGTGTGTGAACATGTGTTTTTTTAAATCACCCTTTAGTGAGAAATTCTTATAGCATACTTCACAGCGATATGGCCTCTCACCTGTGTGAGTTAACATGTGCGTATTTAAATAACTTTTTTGTGAGAAATTCTTATTGCATACGTCACAGCGATGTGGTTTTACACCAGTGTGTGTGAACATGTGTTTTTTTAAATCACCCTTTCGTGAGAAATACTTATTGCATACTTCACAGCGATGTGGCCTCTCATCTGTGTGAGTTAACATGTGCGTTTTTAAATTACCTTTTTGTGAGAAACTCTTATTGCACACGTCACAGCGATGTGGCCTCTCATCTGTGTGAGTTAACATGTGCGTTTTTAAATTACCTTTTTGTGAGAAACTCTTATTGCACACGTCACAGCGATCTGGACTTTCGCCAGTATGAGTTAACGCGTGCTTCTTTAAAGTACCTTTTTCTAAAAATGTCTTATTGCATACGTCACACCGATGTGGTCTCACACCTTTGTGAGTTAACATGTGCCTTTTTAAATTTCTTCTTGTAGAGAAATCCTTACCGCATAAGTTACAGCGATGTGGTCTTTCACCAGTGTGAATTAACATGTGAGTTTTTAAATTACTTCTTATAGAGAAATCCTTACCGCATAAGTCACAGCGATGTGCTCTTTCACCAGTGTGAATTAAAATGTGCAATTTTAAGCTGGATTTTTGTGAGAAATTCTTATTGCATATGTCACAATGATGTGGTTTTTCACCAGTGTGAGTTAAAATGTGCTTTTTTAAAATACCTTTTCGTGAGAAATTCTTATTGCATATGTCACAGCGATATGGTCTCTCACCTGTGTGAGTTAACATGTGCTTTTTTAAAACACTTTTCACCGAGAATATTTTACTGCATACGTCACAGCGACATGGTCTTTCATCAGAGTGAGTTATAATATGACGATTTAAAGTATTTTTTTGCAAAAATGCCTTCTCGCATACATAAAAATGATATAGTTGTTGACGCAGGGGATGTGATTCCATCCTGAAAATGAAAGAAACACGTGAATAAGAACACTCTTAGCGTATATTTGTAACTAATGAGTGTACAATTAAATTGAGCAGAGGTGAGGCGAGAGAGCATAACATCATCTCCACGCATGTCTCTCACTCAATGGCAAGCAGAGAGAGGGGATCTTCAAATGTCTTTTTTCGACATACAGTTTGTCTATAAAGTCGTGACATTAAATGATGGCGCTGCTGACATGCATATAGCAACCCTATATAGTGTGACCAAAACGATTTTGATACCAACAGTTCCTTCAAGTAAAATGAGTAAATAAATAAGACACATTACAGTCATATTTTGTTTCTGTTTTATTTACAGTAGGTACCTCTGCTTATGAAAAGTTTTACTAAGCATTTCTAATTGAACCAAAATAAAATTATTATAGTTAAAAAAACTAAGATTAATCACTCTCACTCACCATCGGATTCCAAATTTATTCAACATCAAGAAACGTTTCGTTGCCTCTTTCATCAGCAGCGCTGTCATCACTACAGCTGCTGTCACCACTGCTGCTATCATCGCCTAAGCGAACGATCAACTGGTCTATGTCTCGCTATAGGTAAACTCGATGACAGCATTGACAGCTGATTGCACTTATGTTTGGTGTTGCCAGACACATGATTAATGTTAGTTCCTCAAACATTCATGTCACGACTTTATAGACAAACTGTCCCGCAAATTCTACTCATACGGTTTATCAAGCATATTTAACTTAAGGTTTAAATTTTAATGAAATTGTCTACATAGTTATATAAGATTATTATCCTTATTCAATCCTCATTGTTTACCATTTTAAAGTAAAATAAACCTCATAACATTTCGAACAAGATGGGTTACTCACTGTGCAACATTATTCTCCGGATCGGGCTTGCAAGGTAGCATCATGTACATTATATCTGGAGGCTGCAGCACTGTGGGTCCAATGTCCAACTCATGCTTGACAATAGCAGCCGTGTCCAACGGGCTGACTACATCACAATCATCAGAGACCTCGCTCATCACATTACCAACACCGTCCTGTGTGCAGACATCGGCGTTGACGTCGAGTGGCTCATTTTTAACAGCAGTATCCATTTCCAGGAAGCAAACTCTATCCAAAATATTAGAAACCTCGCTGTTTATATTAACAATATTATCCGTAGAGCAGACGTCATCGTTAACATCTGGTGGTTCATGTTTAACAGCAGTAGCCGTCTCCAGCGGACTAACATTATCGGTGAGAGCATTATGCAGAGTAGAGACCGCATCCGGGTGTGAAGTCCTGCCGTCATCTTGCACACGCTCACCTTTTTTATTCATCCATTTTTGATCTGCCATCAGTCACGAGTATCTGTAACAATTTTATTCTAAGTATTTCGTAACTAAAAAGGAAATGAAATGGAACCGGAAATAAACTGTCGGCTCGGTGGTGCAATTCATCGGGCTTCGATCGTGGAAGTTAAGTACACCCGGGCGCGGTCAAAGCTTGGACGGGTGACCACTCGACCAATGAGGCTGGCCGTGATACAGATTCCACGTGGAAATGTCCCTGAACGCGATTGAACATTCTGCTGGTTTTTACTCAAGACAATTTTTATTCATGACGTTCACGCCGCCATCTTGGTGAAACAGTAATGAATCTAGCTGCACACTATACATAAATGAATATAGCTGCACACTACATGCAAATTAAAAACAAATATGCACACAAGTGCATTATGGTCATGAACATTCCCCGTGCCTTGACTTACTACATGGTAGGGTTTATCCAGTCTGGATCGATATCACCGCACGAAATAAACACAATAAAATTCCAATCTGTAATAGATCTCAAACAATAATCAAATCTTGCTTTGGTTGTTCATAAAACTCTAGCCTGCTGAAATGCACCTCAATCAACAAACACAATCTTACTTGTTCATGGCACTGAACGAGCCTAATTAAATTTTTTTTATTTTTTAATGTTGACTACCTGCGATCATTCTCTAGACTATAAGCAGGTGTGTGAAATGGTTAAGGCTTGGTGAGTGCACCCTCCATCGAAGATGCCTCGATTATATAGCTGGGTTGTTGAACTTCTTGTCACAACTCCAGGATGTCTTGTATCTTGAGGCTTTTCTCATACGAGAGTGTAGTAAGCTGTACTGCCAGCTGGTTGGGTGTTTTTTTTTTATATTGTTTGGAAACTTAACAGCTGTTCAAGTACATTTACAACTAAAACTAAAAATAACAAACTGTTCAGCCAGTAAAAAAGTTTCACATTTTCCAAACTTCATAACTAGATAAAAAAGAAAATTGACAAAAGCAATAAGTATTAAATTGTAACAAGAAAAAAACATAAAATATAATATATAATATACAATATATATAAGACTGCATTAATTTAAATAGGGTGAGGGTGTGTGTGTGTGGGGGTGATGGTGTGTAGGATTGAGTGTTGTTTTGTGTATTTTGCATAACGTGTATGATGTTCAGGTATGTTGTGTGTGAGTGAGTTTGTGATAGTTGAGGTGTAAGTGAGGTATGTGAGTTTGTTTGTAGAAGTGTACCTATATAAGCCTATTACTTACCTATTAATAACTGAAAGTGTACCTATATAAGCCTATATTTTATGAGCCTTTGTTTATACAAGCTGAAAGCACAAAACAGGAATGTAATGTTATAAATAGAATAAAGGCAACTATGCCAACTTGTGTAAAGACTGCCGTGGTTACTAGTATTACATTAGACTCTAAAATCACGACTGACTCTATTCGAAAGCCAAAGTTCTACATCTTAGCTGACAAATATGGCCTTAATATATCTAAGAAACTACAAGCCGTCTATGATGCAACGAGCATCTGCAAACCAGGTGCTTCACTTCAGGAAATTGTCAAAGATTTACGAAATCATGTAAAAACGCTTCAGGTAGGTGACAGTGTAGCTATTGTAGCAGGAGACAGCAGCGTAAATCGAAAAGTAAATAAATACATGAAATGTATCGATGAAGCAATGAATGTCTGTAACGACCTAGGCCTCACACTGTATATGAGTTCCTTAGCATATGTAAAACACAGTCATGTAGACTCCATAAAGATAAACAATAATATCACTGCAGTAAATAATAGCAGATCAACTAAATATCTATGCTTATGTGCAGAGTTGGGTCTTCAACCTGGCGTGACTGATGCTACTCGTGAAAGTGCATGTCTTGATCATGTGATGATTAGAAGCACAGGTATAGTAAAAACTGTAGTCTGTAGTGCATCAATCACCGATCACTCACCAGTGCTGGCCTTCATTGAAAAACGCAAGCCCAAGACTTTCAAACAAACAAGACAATCTAGTAAAACTGATTTTAAAGCCATATCTAAATTTCTGGAAAATGTAGACTGGACCCACATCTTATCTGAGAGAAATACTGACTGTGCTGCAAACAAATTTATAGAGACAATACAAAACATTATTCAAACGTACACAACCACAAAGCAAACTAGTATTAGAACAAAAAATAAAAAACCCTGGATAACAAATAACCTATTAAATTGCATCGATAAACGAGATAAGCTCCATTCACTTTCAAAATCATATCCTTTTACCTACCTAGAGAAGTACAAAAAATACCGAAACATATGCAACCTAGCAATAAAAAAAGCTAAATACATCTATTACGAAACCGAAATAACAAAAAGCCGTAGTAATGGCAAGAAATTATGGAAACTACTAAAAGAAGCGGCAGATATATGTACAACTAAAGATAAATCTCCTTCAACTCACCTTCTTAGTGCTGAAGAAAGTAGCAAACAATGTGAAGTTAAATTAAACACAATGAATAAATACTATATCGAAGTAGGGGAAAATTTCGCCAAGGAACATCTGAAAAGACTAAAGCAAACTGAAAACGACCTAATAAAAATAGCTGAAAAAAGTAAAAAACTTGCAGGTGGATCCTTCTATATGAGACCTACATGCCCTACAGAAATATCGAAAATTATAATGGAATTAAAAGATGACAGCGCACCTGGTTGGGATCAAATAGGCAGTAAACATATAAAAAATATGTGCTGCCACATACTCGAGCCACTGTGTCATGTCTGCAATCTGAGCTTAAAAACAGGAGTTTTCCCGGAGGCTTTCAAATTAGCAATAGTAAGTCCTATTTTTAAATCAGGAGACCAGAGCAATATAAAAAACTTTCGACCTATATCACTTTTACCTATACTATCAAAAATACTGGAAAAAATTGTTAAAACTAGACTAATGACTTACTTAGAAACTAAAAACTTACTCTCTAATAATCAGTTTGGTTTCAGACCAAAAAAATCCTGCGAACACGCAGTGCAAAATGTCATAAAGCACATCGTCGAGCGCCTAGACGGAGGCAAACGAACTTTAGCAGTCTTCTTAGACCTCGCAAAGGCGTTTGACACGGTTTCCTTGTCCATACTCTTGACAAAAATGGAAAAAATCGGCATTCGGGGACTGCCTCTGCAGTGGTTTGACTCATACTTGAAAAACCGAAAGCAATCACTGAAAATTGGTAGTCAAATAAGTGAAACAGAGGAAACAAAATATGGAGTACCACAGGGGAGTGTTTTAGGGCCAATACTTTTTATCGTTTATATAAATAATCTGTGCAACCTTGAACCTAACAAATACAAAATTGTTACTTACGCAGACGACACAGTGTTAGTATTCTCCGGAGACACCTGGAATGACGTATTTGAGTGCGCTAAAACAGGCCTAATGGAGGTGAAAAGATGGTTGGATCAAAACTTGCTCACAATAAATGCCTCAAAAACTAAATATATGTGCTTCTCAATTACGTCTGCTGGAAAACCAGAGGAAACCCTAAAACTCAAATTACACACATGCTGCTCGTTTTCAGACGCGTGCACATGTGAAACCTTAGAGAGGGTGAGTCAAATCAGATACCTAGGGATTTTAATTGACAACCATCTAACCTGGCGACCTCACATAGAAGCAGTGTCAAACAGACTGAGGAAATTAATCTATTTCTTCAAATCAATTAGACACTGTGCAGACAAGTCAATACTGAAGACAGTATATTATGGAGTTGCAGAGTCAGTAATTACTTATTGTATTACAGTCTGGGGTGGTGCTGCAAAATCGTATCTCATTGAACTCGAACGCGCTCAACGGTCTCTTTTAAAAGTAGCTTTTAAAAAGCCATATCGCTATAACACACATGCGCTCCACTACGAAAGCGGTTTATTATCTGTACGGCAGTTGTTCATAAGTCGTCTTCTCCTTACTCTTACTCTTACTCCGATACAGAATATAACAGCAACAGAGGAGCGACCATGTACGAGGAACCGAGGCAAACCAGCACCTCCTCAAATCCGAACAAGTTTTGCACGGCGATTCTATACATTCCTTGCTCAGCTTATATATAAAAAGTCGGAAAAACTGTGTAATTTCCACGAAAAAATTGGGAAAGGTCGAAAAATTACACTTGAGTCATGGCTAAGGACCCTTGACTACAAAAATACAGAGGACCTTCTTACTGTTATTGCTTAGGTTAAACATTTAATAGGTTAAACTATTAAAAATGTTGTTAAAACTCAATTTATTTTATGTACTAACTTACACACTAATACCAAATTAATTTAAATATTGAAATAATGATATATATAAAAAGGAATATAATAATAATACAACTATTTATATACATAAATCAAACATATTTTTAATATTTAATTCAATAATGTTTTTTTTATTTATTTATTTATTATTCTAACTAATTTGCATGTGTTAAATTACCAATTTCATTCACTAAAATTTTGCAAACATTTATTCGATGTTACTCGTGAGCGCAAAATGAATATGTCACTTTGTATATTATAAAAGTCTTTCTGCGAGACAGAAATTTTCTAGTGCAGGAGACTAGTTTATTGCAGTGTAATGATGTTTGCGTAAATAAAT
Source organism: Nematopogon swammerdamellus (assembly GCA_946902875.1). Lineage (NCBI taxonomy): Eukaryota > Metazoa > Arthropoda > Insecta > Lepidoptera > Adelidae > Nematopogon > Nematopogon swammerdamellus. The sequence continues at coordinate 1,392,494 of OX336352.1, read as the reverse complement.
ATTTCATTTCATTTCAATGTTGTGCTAGCTCGCACCAAGATGGTACAAAATGTCATATATATAGAAATTAATGGGGAAGACAAATTATTGTACAAAAATAACATGCTATCTGACAAGGGAACAACAGAACTGACAAAGCAAATTTTATATGCGAATAAATCTGTATGCAAATCGAGCCTGCGAGTATGTAAAACCACCTCGGATTTTTTATAAGTGACCCACCTGCAAAAGGTGGACAAAGCATACATTGTATAACTGTAGGTAATGACTTGAGTAATGTAATTGAAAATAATGAACAGGAGATCAAATGTGTTGTAAACAATCCTCGTAGCTTTAAACATAATATTCGTAACAGTAAGAGCAGTATTGTCATAGGGCACCAAAATATCCAGGGATTACGTAGTAAAAACTTACAGCTAGATCTGTGCTTAAAGGAACTGAACATTGATGTATTCTGTATTTCGGAAACTTGGCTGAGAGAAGAAGAAGTAGCATTACACGGAGTAAAAGAGTACAAGATAATAAGTAGTAGTCACAGAAAAAAAGCTATAAGGGGTGGAACTATGATAATAATTAAGAATAGTTTTAAAGCAAAAAATAGGCCTGATATAGTCAATCTATCAGTGGACAAATCGTTCGAGGTTAGTTGTATAGAGTCGAATGAACTATTTGTACTAGTAGTCTACCGCTCACCTTCCTCTGCACTTACTTTTTTTAAAGAAAAACTTGAAGAGTGCCTCCACAAACTTAGTAAAAATAACAATAAAGCTATCGTGCTCTGCGGTGACTTCAATCTGTCATTCCCATTGGATCCAAGCTCACCTCATGACTTATCGGACTTATTAGATAGTTTTCATTTAAAGCAAAAAATATTTGATTACACCAGAGTCACATCCACTTCAAAATCTTGTATTGACAATATATTTAGTGATCTTGACACATCATACTCTAAAATAATAAATAATATAAAATCGCACCACTATGGGCAATTAATTAAGGTAGTCATAAATATGGACAAAGGTAAAACAATTCTTAAAAAATACCGGCTTATCAGACCTCAAAATGTAAAACAACTAGAACTTGCGCTAAAACGCGACTTATACCAATGTGAACATTTGGAATTTAAAGGTTTTTTCAAAATACTAACGCATCATCTTGATACCCATCTGCCCGTTAAAGAAAAATAAAATGGTAACAAAGTTAGTTTCTCTCACTGGGCAACTCCGGGCATTCGTAAGTCACGTGAAAAATTATTCATCGTCATGTTTGCAGATGATACAAACTTTTTATTTAAACACGGAGACGAAGAAGAACTATGCAAGTCCATTAAAAAGGTATTACAGTCTCTGGCGCTGTGGTTTGAGTGTAACAACTTATTATTAAATGTGAAAAAACCTAACGTGATTCGATTTGCCCTGAGACTTGGAACAAATAATGAAGGAACTGAAGTTTTGAAGGTTCTCAAAGACATGTCATTGAATACTGTCAAAGAAATTGATTTCCTAGGAATAAAGATGGACGAAAAATTGAATTGGGAGGGTCACATAGACAAAGTGGCCAAAAAGTTGAGCTCTGCTTGCTACGCTATAAAAAAAATTAGAGAGATAGGAGGTGAAAAAGCTGCTAGACTGGTATACTATGCTTATTTTCACAGCATTATGACGTACGGACTTATGTTTTGGGGTACGGCTGCTAAGGTAAATAGAATTTTTGTACTTCAAAAACGTGCTATCCGACACATACGTAGCCTGAAGCCCAGGGATTCATGTCGTGAAGTCTTCAAGGACCTAAAGGTAATGACATTATATAGTGCATATATTTATCAGAATTTACTATATGCAAGAAAAAATATACATCTCACTCCGCAACATTCCCAAGTACACAATTATAATACCAGCCAGACATCGTGAGAACATCCAAAACATTCAGCATAGACTAACGAAGGTTTCTAAAAGCTTTGTCAGGAATAGTATAACATTTTATAATAAACTACCACTGGCAATTCGTGATCTCAATGATCACGAATTCGAGGTCAAAGTGAAAAATTTGCTAATAGTAAAAAGTTACTATAAACTGACGGACACCAACTGTGACAAATTTCTCTAGTCTTTTCTAGTCATTTACAATTCTCTCTATTTTTATTTTATATATTGTTGTGATTTTTGACCTAATTCTAATTTATATTTTTAATGTGACTGAAATAATTAAGTTTTTAACTGTAGTTTTAATTCTCGGACATTTTTTGACAATTGTTATTTAGTTCGTACATTCTTTTGACGATTTATTTTTTATTTTTTATTATTATTTTTTAATTTTTATTTCCTTGACATTTTGATATTTATAGAGTTATAGGTGCGTTATATTAATTAATTAATTCTGTGTTGTGTATTAAATTGTTGACGATGGCCTATTTTTTGCTTAAAACTTAAATGACGAATCTAAGTGTATCTTGTGTACCTACAGATGATGAAGAAATAAATAAAAAAAATAAAAAAATAAATAAATAAATATAGGCTTTGGCGACAGAAGCTATTTCTTCGTAGACTGTCGACATTTCGAGGAGCTGGTGTATTTCCGTGGTTGTTATGAACCACGGTGTTTTGGCTAGGCTTTTAAGAATCCCATTTTGAAGCCGCTGGATAATGCCCACATTGGAAGTGCTGGCACTGCCCCACAGCTGAAGTCCATAGGTCCAGATAGGGTTTATTACAATTTTGTACACTATGATTTTGTTTTCCAAAGTTTGGAATTTCTGTCAATCAGCCAATAGAGATTTCTATAGCGTATGTTTGCTTCGCCTCTTTTGGCTTTTATGTGTTTTTTCCATATCAGTTTTCTATCGAGGTGCATGCCTAGGTATTTAACACTATTTTCGTGGGGCAGCTCGTGTTCGCCCAGCTTTACTGGGGGACAGTTCCCTTGTCTCGGTGTGTCGTCTGCAAAAGTTGCCATAGTGGCGTCTGAGGTGCTTGGCAAGTCCGCCGTGAAGAGAGTGGGCCTAGAACCGAGCCCTGTGGGACGCCGGCTTCAATGACATGAAATGGTGAGATGCAGTCTCCTTCCTTGACCTGGAACAATCTTTCCATCAGGTAGGATTCCAAGATGGAGAAGAAGGAGTGTGGTAGAAACAACTTTATCTTGTAGAGTAGACCCTTGTGCCATACTCTGTCGAAGGCCTGTTGGATGTCAAGGAAGGCAGCAGCGCAGTACTGTTTTTCCTCCAACGATTTCCTAATCTTATTGCAGACTCTGTGGACCTGTTCTATTGTGGAATGCTGCTGTCTAAATCTAAACTGGTGATCTGGGATAATCTGTTGGGCAGTCAGTATTGGGTTGAGGCGAATCAATAAGACACATTCGAACAATTTGGAGAGAATTGGCAGCAGACTAATTGGTCGGTATGAGGTCAATGATTTTCTGGTTTTCCCGGCTTGTGTACCATGACACCTTCCAAAGAGCTGGGAAGTAGGATACTCTAAGCATCGCATTGTACAGGGTCGTCAAGAAGGTCAGAGCTCTTCTTGGCAGGTTCTTCAACACCTTAGCAGTGATCAGATCGAACCCTGGTGCCTTCTTGTCCTCCAGCTTGATTTAAATGAAAAAACAAATTCTACCCTACGCATCCCGCAAGTTAACGCCCGGCAGGTCGCATACCCGGGGCTGCGTGTTGGCCACTCAAACGAGGAACCGTCCGCATCTCTACAAACAAGACAACAGACAACTTTTGCAAAACTAGGCGACGTCTCTACCGCTTGTAACGCAGAGATTTACATCCACGCTCCACACATTACATAGGTACTTACCAGCTAGACGCGACCTCGCAGGCAGTAGGTACTGCACAGCTGAGCTCAGTGTCGATAGTAGGTACCTACATATGTGAGCTACGAGGTGTTATCCGGGCGCCTACCTGCAAACATATAACAATGCATCATCTTCCGTCTGCCTCTGCGCTTATACCTAAGGGTAGGGCTGCCATCCGTCCGGGTTTCCCCGGATTTGTCCTCTTTTTGAAGGCAACCGGGGGCGTCAAGGGGGATTTTTTAAAGTAGTCCGGGTTACACGAAATTCAAAAATCCCGCCCGCTGCATAACTCTATGATAGACGTCGAGCCATAGCTTGGAGACGACCGTCAGTATGCCGTTAAATATGAAAGTGTAATATTGTCAAAAAGTTTAAAATAAAATAATTTTCATGTCATAATAAGAAAAAAACAATGTCCGGGTTTTTATATGAAAATCCGGGGTTTTACTTCTTTTTGTCCTAGTTTAATGATTTTAGATATGGCAGCCCTACCTAAGGGTGACACTACACTGAGGCGGAGATGTGCAGAAATTGTGCAATAGGATGAATCTATTTACACAGCTCTGCTCCGCTCAGCTGCAGTGGAAGGTGTTAGTGGTGTGAGGACGAATTGCAATGTCGTAGATATACGCAAGCGCCCGTGGACTTCAGAACCGTTAATTTGAACCTATCGGAAAAACCGTTAATTTGAACATTGTATTGTATTGTTGGATTGTTTATTGATCAATCATATGGCAGTTAGACTGCACTCGAACTTGTCACAATTTGTTCTATCCGGTTCGATTACACCCACGAAGAAGAACCGACAAGAAACTTCACAGGGTATTTTTTTTAATACATATTTTTACAAGTATTTAGTGACCAGCCACATAATAACACCGCCTATAGTATATCGAAAACACAGCTTGAGAGCAAGATTAACAATTTTTCTGTGAGTTCTGACTACATATACTTATTAATTAAGTGAATCAGGTGTAAAGAGTACCATTTGTAGGTAAAATAAGTCTTGGAAAATGAAGGGTTGAAAGTAGGGGTAGTTCCGCCGTGATACGATTCCATATTTCCAAGATGTGACCGGGAGGTACGTCATCCCAGCCGGTTTTCGTCAGCCAGAGACTTTGGATCAGCTGCTTTGCAAATACAATAACCGGACCGAGGAAGCCTAATGGGTCATATAATCGAAATATGTCGGATAAGATAGTGCGCTTGGTACTTTCGCGTGCTTTGTATTTGATTTCGAAATTGAAGCAGTCCTGTACAGGGTTCCACCTCAACCCTAGAATCTTTACACCGGCGCGGCGGCGTTGTCGGCGAGGTCTGCAAACACGAGATGGTCGCGGTTCTGTCCGCCTGGTGACTCGTCGGCGAGGACAGAAGAGAGGAGCGCGGGGCTGTTGCTGCACCATTTGCACAACTGGCAGCCTCGGTAGCTCAGCGGTGCGGTCGGTCGACTGTTGTTAAGCAACCCTGAGCACGGTCAGTTCTTGGATGGGTGACCGCTCGACCGTTGGGAGGCTGACTGTGGTTCGGATTCCACGTTAAACCGTAGGTCCCTTTCCTTCTTACTAGGTGGTAGGGTTTATCCCGTCCGGGTTGGTACCACCGCACTGAGCGAAACGTCCGTCGAAGCGCCTATGTAAATAGTTCGTGTTTTCCGTCCAGTTCAGTGTAGCCGACACGAAATGAAGGGAAGCACTGACATCAAACAAATTAGCTGGCATGGCACCTAACTGAGCGTGGTATCGCGAGGAGAGGGGATTTTGGCTCTGTCAATTGCACCATTGGTTTCTCGGCACAGCAACCCAGACTGGTTTACATAAAAACCAAAAAATTACAAAAAAACATGGCACCTAGTTCACCTGGTGTTATGGGCTGACATCACGGATGGTGTAGGTGATGTAGCCAAACGTGTCAGTTTCCATAAAAAAAAACTGGAAACAACCCGATTTGCAAATACCAATGAGTTCTCTCTGAAGAGACAAGGCCTCAGACTCATTAGCAGCTCCTGTTATCACATCGTCGACGAACACTTGATTTTGTAACACTTTGGCGGCACGAGGGAATCTATCTTTCTAACCTTGAGCGAGCTGTTTGATAGTTCTCAATGCAAGATATGGTGAACTCCTCAACCCGAATACGACAGCGCGGTGTCTGTATGTCTGTATTGGTGATTCTGACGTGTTGCGCCAAAGTATGAGTTAAATCTGTCTATACATTTGTTTTATAAGCGAAATTAAAACAATAGGATGAAGAGCAAGTTTTAATAGTACATGTACTATATCTTGGTGTAAGTTATGTCCCGCTAAAAGAATATCATTTAATGATTTTCCGTTAGAGGTTTTTTATCCGCCGTCAAGACATTGTTTATATAGGCTTACCATACGTCCCGGTTGGACAGGGACAGTCCCGGTTTAAGACCCCTGTCCCCGCGTCCCGGCCGGTTTGCATCAGCGTCCCGGTCAAACTAAAGCGAGCGCGGGACGGAAGAACGGGCGGCAGTTCTTTGCAACGGAAATTGGAGAACTTTACCATTGGTTTGTGCATGGACAGTTAAATGTGTTCAACAAGACCATTCTTTCTATGGAGAGGACGAACTCAACTGCTACGGATGTAGGTATCGTGCTGGCAAAATTAAAAACCAATCTTCAAAACAGAATGGAAACCAAACTTCTACAAGCAGCTAAACAACTAAAATAAAGTGAAGGATTCCATTAATGTGGAAAATTTCATGAAAGACGACGCTTTTTACGAGCGCTGCATTTCTTATTTAGAATTGTGGGAGAATAGCTTCGATGGAGCTGAATATTTCGAGTGGATCTGCCTACAAAATGAGCTCAATTGGAGTGAAATCGAAAAAGCAGCAGAAAATATAAAATGCAAAAACCTCCATCGAAGAACCAAATGGTGATTGATGAGCTGTTTGATGAGGTGCCATTGGTAAAAGGATTTAAAAAAAATTCTAATGAAGCTTTTTACTCAGATAAATGGGTCCAGCTCTTCACCCATTTTCACATGAAACAAATTGAGGTCCCAAACCTTAAAAAAATCGTGGAGTTTGCTATGTGTCTACCCGGTACTTCAACGCCAGTAGAAATAATTTTTTTACCGATGAAAAAAATGTGGTCCGATGATCGAGGTAGGATGGAAGAAAGCCTTGCTCATGTGTAAATTAAACTTTAATAACATGTCATGCACTGAGTTTTATGACAAAAGTAAGCATGACAAAAAAAATCTGAAACAAGTGCATTCCAGTGAAAAATACAAAGCAAGCGTGGGCGAATAATAAACCTGGGCGAATGTTTGTTGTTCTTTTTTAGCCACTTAAATATACTGTATGTCTCTTTTTTCTTTAGTTTAATAATAAATATAATTAATATTACTGCATCCTTGGCTTTGTTCTTAGTAATTTTTATTCATCAAAAATTTGCCTCTTGCTATTCAACGTCCCTGTTTGGCTCTTCATAATTATGGTAAGCCTAGTTATACCTATTGATCTCGCAAGGAGGGATTTTTTGATAACCGATATTCGAGTTTCTTGTACCTAGACAATGCAATGTCGTAGGATTTTCCCAACTGATAAGCATCGGGCTGAAACTGCAAGGCTGCGACATAGCGTTCTGTCTGGTCGCGTGACACTGTATTCGAGTACAGATCGGTTTAAGTGGCGGGTGGCCGAGTGGTTTGGGCACCGGCTTCTCATGCGAGACGTCCGAGGTTCGAATCCGGTCAGCGTGTACCAATGAGTTTTTTCTGATGAAAAAATGTACGTGCATACCTACACCTGCTGCTTCACCGTTCGGAGCCGGTGTAAAACTGTAGGTCCCTTCCCTCGCCCCTCACTAGGTGGTAGGCACAAATTGTAGCCGACTGGGTTGATACCACCGCACTGGATGTAAGATGGCCGCATAGCAGCCTCGGTTGTGTTCTCCTCTAGTCCAGTATATCTAGGCTTGCCATACGTCCGGATTTAGTCCGGACTGGCAGGATTTGGCAACCATGTCCGGACTTTTGTCCGGACTCGTAATTACGTCCGGATTTTTTTATATTCGCGCGCAGTAATCGATTTCTTCCGCCGCGCCAGTGCTACGCGACTCACGCACCCGCCCGTCTTATATTTTAATAGAGAATTGTGTTGATTTTGTGTATGAATTTTTTTTATGCACCTGACAGACGGGCTACACCACCGACAATAGCGCAGCGGTGATATCAGCCCAACACACTTTGGTGAACTGGGTGCCATGTCAGTGCTTCCTCCTTTTTGATCGTGCTCAACTGGTAGGAAAACAGTCAGCCTCGATAGCTCAGTGGTGCAGTTAACTGTCGCTATTGAATGTTAAGCAACGCTGGGTGCGGTCAGTACTTGGATGGGTGACCGCTGACCGTTGGAGGCTGACCGAGGTTCGGATTCCTCGTAAAACTGTAGGTCCCTTCCCTCCTAATCTTACTTGGTGGTAGGGTTTAACCCGCCCGGGTTGGTGCCACCGCACTGAATGAAACGTCGGTCCAAACGGCTATGTAAATAGTCTGTGTTCTCCGACCAGTTCAGTGTAGCCGGCACGATCAAAGGGGGAAGCACTGACATGGCACCTAGTTCACCCTGTGTTATGGGCTGACATCACGGACGTTGTAGGTGATGTAGCCAACCGTGTCATTTTCCATAAAAAAAAAATATACTACTTTATTTAATAGCTGCTTCGACCAGCCTTCATTCAGTGCGGTGGTGGTACCCATCCGGAAGGGGGAGGCCCTTGTTTTTGAGGATCAGTGTGGCGTCCGGACTTGAGTCTGGAAAATTATGGCAAGCCTAAGTATAGCCAGCAAATCAGGGAAGTCTCCGGTATGGCACCTACCTTCTCGGAGGCGATATTGGCTGGTCGGAGCATGTGCTAAAAAAACAGATTTTCACAGTAGGTATGTTCCTGAGAAAATAATTCAGTTTCTGGTACTTCCCAAAATCATTGTCAATGTCATTGGTAAATGAGCTAAGACAAGTCTGAAAATGATATGGTTTGAGTAATTTCTCATATCGATAGCAGTGGGGGTGTCGGGAAGACCTCCCGGGTAGCTACTTTTATTGTGAATAAAACCTCATCCAACAGGTCGGCGCCGATTAACAATTCGATCGGTCTTCGTCATTTCAGGTCTGGATCGGCCAGTTGTAAATTTTTTAAATGAGGCCAATTGGCCGATATGTATATTCACATTCGGCCGGTACCGAGTGAGTTTTGATAAAATGAGTGCCTTTACATATAATGTGGGACCGCTTTTGTTATGAGGAGAAAGTTGAAATTGAACTACGCCACGAGTTGGTATAGTTCTATCGATTTCTATCGCTTCTAGAGGTATATTTAATTTTATATGTTGTCTCGGTAATCGCAAACGGTCCACACAAGCCTCCGTAATGATTGTTTTTTTTATGTAAACCAGCATTGGTGGCTGTGCCGAGAGACCAATGGTGCAGTCGACAGAGCCAAAATCACCTCTCCTCGCTCAGTTAGGTGCCATGCCAACAGATTTGCGGAGTGTTGCTAGGCTGTCTAGCCCGTTAATACGATGCTTGAAGACACCCAGGTTAAAGGATTCAGGAAATACACTCGCCGGTAGACAGTTCCACACTCTAGCAGTGCGACAAAGAAACAATTTAGAGAACCGATGGGTTCTCAAAAGCCCAATGTCAACAACAAACGGGTGCTGAGTCTCTCTGCGACAAGTCATGCGGAGATAGGACTGGGTGGAAGGGAATAAAGGATGCTAGTTCCGCAGAGCAGCGTCCGTGATAGTATCTGTACCTATCTATCTGTTGCCTGCGATCCGTTGTCAGTCACACATCGGACAGTTTGTTTTACATTCTCGCCTAGTTGAATATCAGCAAGCGAGGTTGATAATAACACTGTTTTGTAAGTATTTTTCGATGTGCTGTCTGCTACACCGGCGAGTGAAATTTCTGCGACCGAGTCAGACTCAGAAGTATGCTGGGCGCTAGAGCGGGAGGCGAGGAGGACGGAGGCACCGGCAGCGGCGGCTGTGGCGGCGGCGGTGCGGGTCACAACGGTTGAGCGGGCGATCCTTGGTTATCCGGCGAGCTTACGGATGGCGCACGCACACTTGACGCGAGTGCTCCGCGTGGTCGGGTATGGTGATTGCGGACGCGACGAAGGTTGATTTTTTTTTTATGGAATCTGACACGGTTGGCTACATCAACTACAACATCAGTAATGTCGGCCCATAACACTGGGTGAACTAGGTTCCATGTCAGTGCCTCCCTTCACTTCATGTCGGCTACACCGAACTGGACGGAAAACACGAACTATTTACATAGCCGTTTCGACCGACGTTTCGTTCAGTGCGGTGGTACCAACCTGGCCGGGATAAACCCTACCACCTTACCTAGTAAGATAAGAAGGGAAGGGACCTACAGTTTAAAGTGGAATCTGAACCACTGTCAGCCTCCAACGGTCGAGCGGTCACTCATCCAAGCACCGACCGCGCTCAGCGTTGCTTAACAACAGTCGACTGACCGCACCACTGAGCTACCGAGGCTGACGAATTTCCTTATCCCTATCCCTCAGTCGACTTTTACGACATGCGACAGGGAGAGATGCAGTGGGGCTATTATTTTTAAGTACCGGCCCCACACGGTACATTTGATTCCTCATGCGAGAGTGAGTGATGTTTTTTGATGCAGTTTCGACATGTAAATTCTGATTTACAGTCTTTGAATTTGTGACCTACATTCAAACAGTTAGTGCAAATGTTCTGCCTCTTTAGGAACTCACGGCATCTGCCGAGCGAATGAGGTTATTTACACAGAATGAACTTAAAGTTACTTTGTGTAGGCGCACTAGCACCCATGGCACACAATTTTGCTTGAGGTAGTTTTTGTTTAGGTTGCGGGTTGGTCGCTTTTGCAGAAGAATCAGTATTATTGCTGCGAGCTCTTTGTTCAGGAAGTTCAACAACTGATCCAATGCTGGTATGGAGTTGCATGAATTCAAAGAGATTTCAAAACGTTTACGCAAGCTAGTGGTTAATTTTCGCAGTAGCAAATTTATCAGAATGAAGTCCCACGATTTAATTGGAAATTTCATCATCTCAAAGTGCTTTGAGGTTTTCCTGAAAAATATTCAGAGTGCTACGCAAGTCCTTTTCTACCTTGGAATTATTTTCCAATTCGAGAATTCGATCTAGATGCTTACAGGCGATGATCCAGGGATGTCTCCGGTATGGCACCTACCTTCTCGGATGTGATATTGGCTGGTCGGAGCATGCGCTTTGGCCCCTCAGTAGTAGGTAGGCCAATCAGTAGGTTCTCCTGAAAAGGTAGGTTTTTTTTTATGGAAACTGACACGGTTGGCTACATCACCTACAACATCCGTGATGTCGGCCCATAACACTGGGTGAACTAGGTGCCATGTCAGTGCTTTCCTTCGGTCGTGCTGGCTACACTGACCTGGATGGAAAACACGAACTATTTACATAGCCGTTTCGACCGAGCTTTCATTCAGTGAGGTGGTCTCAATCCGGGCGGGTTAAACCCTACCACCTAGTAATATAAGAAGGGAGTCATATCCCTTAGTCGCCTTTTACGACATACACGGGGAGAGATGCAGTGGGGCCATTCTTTCAAAGTACCGGCCCCACACGGTACGACTTAAATAATGCGTCCCGCGATACATGTCTCCGGGACGCTAATTGTCCCGCTCTATAGTAAACTTAGCCAGGTTAGACAGAATTGCCATTCAATAGAGGTACCGCGTTAATACAACGTTGTCGGGCGAGTGCCGGACGGAATGAGTCCAATGAAGTCCGCTCGCCCGCCGCTCGCGGGCGTTGAAAACGTTATAAAATTCCCACTAAAACAATCGATACTTACCGGTATTTTCATTTTGTTACCTTGGAATCGATAAATCAAGTAACAAAATGAAAATAACATTATAGGGTATCGGAACGAAATAACATTATTTCACCGGTACATTGGCACACACTCACACGCACGCACGTACCACGTCTGTCGTTGTTTGTTAGATAGATGCGGGCGGATGTGTGAGCGTGAATGCGACAGTGGTAAGTTTGGAAAGAGACAGGGAGGTAACGTTATTAATTCCGATACCAAGTAACGATACCCGACGTATTGATATTCAGAAGTAACAAGAAGAGGTAACATTATATGGTAACGGTATACATGCACGATAATGTTATTCGCATTGGAGGTTGGTATCGATGCCAGCATTTTACCGGTATTTAGACCCCTGGCCCCTCGTTCAGTCCCCAGTGGGGAGCAGTGTTTTTTTTACTAATTAATGTTAAAATTTCTTGTCATGGTTAATTTATAATAGCGCAGAGTTTATTTTGTAAATTTTCTTTTCAAATTTTAAATAAAATTGATAAAAAAATATTACAATTGTTTTTTTCTCGTTTCTGTACATTTGTAGGCAAGTCCCGCTTTTTTTTGGCCAAGTCCCGCATATTTATTTCTGATTTCCCGCTTATCCGTGAAGAGTTGGCAAGCCTACGTGCGACGGTTGTGAGGTCACTGTGACTGCGCCGCTATAGTGTAGCGGGCAAGCAGCAAGCTGTCATAGAAGTTCACAAGCTATGCAACATGTCGCTGTCTTCAGGAGTAGGCTCGGAAGCGACCGCAAACTACTACCTACTAGATAAAGCAAGCGGAGAGGCGTCCTTTACCCTCGCTGTGGCGGAGTCGCGCCGAGCCGCGTCGCACGCACGCCGCCGCCTGCGCACAGCTGAGGGACTGCATCTACTTTCCAACTATCTTCTTCTCCTTCAAGGCTTCCGTCCGCCAGGTGTATGGGAATACGAACAAACAAACCCAAGCAAAGAAAGATCAAAGATGAGCGTAGGTACCCGCGTGCGTACCTATGTGCCCCAATAATATAATATTACCACAGATAAATAAAATAATGTATACTCATACCACAGACTAACTCATACTGTCTGTATGTCCACCAAAGAAAGATTTTTTTTTTCCATCGATGGCAAGTGACCTCTTGACCGGTCCGCCACCTGAAAGACCTGCTGGCTCCTACTACGGCTCCTTTAGGCAATTCCGTCCTTTCCTCAATTCCTCCTTTGTGGTATGGTATGTAGTTTTGGTGGTTTAAAAAAAAATGCGTCAGTCGGCCGTGGTCCGTAGTCCGTACCGCTGAAGGCCGAGAGACTGTAGGAAAATTTAAGGCGTCCAGAAGTAGACGCTTACACTCAGACTGACTGACAGCGAATCCTCGCCTCGGTGAGCGAGTTCGACTCGCACTTGACCGGTTTTCAGGGTGCAAAAGATACAGCCCTTTATAAGTAAGACAGACGGCCTAGACTTAGTAATATGGTCTGGTACAGCAAAAAAACACTAAAAATATGGTGAATTTTTTATAATTTGAATTATAGGAGAATTTTTAAGAGGATGAAAATGTTCTAGGAGATTTTTCGAGATTTTGGAAGTCAATCTAGAATTTCAAAATTTGAGTTGGCAACACTGGACTGGACTTGGCTACGAGACGAGTGACTCGGGATCAATTCTGATGTCTCTCACTGACAGTTGTCCTACTAAGAAATTTTTATTTTTGGCAATATTCGCAAATATACAAACTGTTTTGGTGGTTTAAAAAAAAATAACCAGGGTTAATATAAAGAAGTTGCGTCGCATCTTCTTTATACTCTAACCAAATGTTGAGGCGGTGCATGTCGTTTTTGTTACAGGTTTGTATTTCCGAAAATAATTCTTAGGTGGTTATAAAAAAAACTAAACACCCTAAAACAATTTAAACACCGTAACATTGCTTAAAAAAGAAAAAAAAAGCCAAAAAAAACCAAAAAGATTTTGTGGGATTCGAACCCAGGTCATAAAACTACTAGTCCTATACCCTCACCCCTGAGCCACGAAATCACTTAAACGTACAAACGAATATCGAATTCCCTTGATTCGCTTTCGGCTCTATGACGTCACAGCTGTCAGCGAGAGCCAACAGAATTGATCCCGAGCCACTCGTCTTGGAATTTTACAGTTCGAAACTTCTGAAATGACAAGTTGACGACTTGTAAGCAAACTAGATTTTAAAATTGTTAAACGTTAGCCAGAGCAGTTATTTTATGTGAGTAGCATAACTAAGTTTGGTAAGTGAGTCATATACAAGCGGACAAGTGCGGCATATGACGCACTTGCCCCATCACCAGAGGTTACAAACCTTTCATCCAACCATGTTATCCTTACTAATATTATAAATTTCAAAGAGTGTTTGTTGGTTTTTTCTTCTTTCACGCCTTTAAAGTTAATACCATGAAAAGGTCTTATGACCTCCCAAAGTCCCGAGAACGAGTAAAAATCGCACCATTGAAAATAAATTCATTATTTTAGAATAAGTATTTTACTACATTTTGAATGTAACACCGATTCAGCGGTAGACTTCCCGTGTGGCACAAAAATAAAAATAAATAAAATGTACACTCTCGTAGTATAAATTATAATAAATAATAAAATGAAGTACTTGGAAAGGATTTGGAACTGCATTTTAGTAGTAGTAGTTAGTAATAGTAGTAGTAGTGAGGCTGATAATGTTTGTTTTTAAGGCAACGGAATTTCCTTATGTACTTATTATTAAAGTTTGTACCTACTGATAATTTGATGTATTATTGCTCGTACTTCTACGAAAATAGTTGTTTACCCGTTGTTAATAGTTGTTTATACTGTCTCCCACTGCGTATGCCGCACTTCCCCCAAGTTGAGAAAAATGGCTTTAATTTGCGAATTTTAACTTTATTCTGAAGACTTAGAGTACCATTCAGACTATCACATAATATGCATTCATAAAAAAATATACAAGTATACATTTCCAGTATCTGTGCTAGTAAAACTCGCTATGACGCACTTACCCCGTTTTGGTGGACAAGTGCGTCTATCAGAAGCAGTTGCTTTATAGTATTTTTTCTGTGGGTTGCATTGGGTGAGGTATTAGCAGGTTGTTGTTTTTTTTACACTATGCGATAAGTATTCTTTTCATTAAAATTAAAAAAGTCCAAGAAATTCAATGTAAATTAACTGAAAATTTAGATTCTTTCCCATTGAAAGAAAAGTATGCCGCACTTAGCTGGACTCACCTTACCTATGACTGAAGACGCATTTTTTATTATTTTTATTTTTTATTTCAATTAATTTAATTTGTATTTATTTTAATATTTATTGTTTACTGAATGCTGTATTTGAATTTGTTGTATGTGTGATGGGACAAGTGCCTGAACAAATAAACGATTTGATTTGAAAGTACCTATTTGTGAAAAATTCTCATTGCATAGATCACAGCGATATGGCCTCTTACCTGTGCGAGTTAACATAATATGCCTTACCCACCCGTGAGTCCCGCAATACTAGTTCGAGATGTCCGGGACCCACCGGCCGGTCCCGAAACACTTAGATTGTCAAAAATATTATCTAAGAACTTGGACTTGTAAGAACGGCTAGTAGGATTTTATTTGGACTACCCAAGTAGGCATCAAATAAAAAATAAAAATAAATTTTTTTGGTACTAAAAGACCCACCCCCCATGATGTTTATACATATACCTAATTAAAATATTTAGTCAGTAAAATAAACCTGTGATTAAAATATTGTAGGGCTTGTATGGTGGACAATGAAGGTGTTAAAATTACATATTTTTTTGAGAAATCCTTACTGCATTTGTACACAGCGATGTGGTCTTCCATCAGAATGAGTAAACATGTGCTTTTTAAGTACCTACTTTTTAATGAGAAATTCTTATTATGTTACACGATATGGTTTTAACCAGAGTTTCAAAATAAAAAAATCTAAATTTATTTATTACATACATAACTCACGCTTTTGTATCCCGACAATCAGGGCAAGCAGAGTAATCGGTGTTGTGCTATAAGTTCATACACATGCATAACGTCACGCCTGCCTACCTCCCAGTGGGGCATTTATTTATTAATTACTAAAATATACATATTACACAGCCGAAAGTTTCAGTAGGTAACAACAATTTTTTATAATTTATTTTACCTAATATTACAAATTAAAAGTACCTAACATTATATTTACATATTATAGTGGGCCGTATTTTTTCCTGGAGCCCTGCTTCCCAAGCTAGGATTCCCTGTGTTGTGTGAACATGTGTTTTTTAAAGTACGTTTTCCTGAGAAAGTCATATTGCGCGTCAGTGATATATTCTTTCACCAGTGTGAGTCAACATGTGCTTTTTTAAATGACCTTTTAGTAAGAAATTATTATTCCATACGTCACAGCGATGCGTTCTTTTATGAGATAACATGTGCAAATTTAAACTACTTTTTTGCAAGAAATTCTTATTGCTTACGTCACAGCTATGTGGTTTTTCACCAGTGTGTGTGAACATGTGTCTCTTTAAAGTCCCTTTATCTATGAAACTCTTATTGCATATTTCACTGCGATGCGTTCTTTTATGAGATAACATGTGGATATTTAAATTACTTTTTTGTAAGAAATTCTTATTGCTTAAGTCATAGCGATGTCGTTTTTCACCGTGTGTGTGAACATGTGTCTTTTTAAAGTCCCTTTATCTATGAAACTCTTATTGCATATTTCACAGTGATGCGTTCTTTTACCATTGTGAGATAACATGTGCATATTTAAATAACCTTTTCGTGAGAAATCCTTATTGCATATGTCACAGCGATGTAGCCTTTCATTAGAGTGAGTTAACATGTGCTTCCCTAAAGAAGCTTTTAATATGAAATTCTTATCGCATACGTCACAGCGATGTGGTTTTAAACCAGTGTGTGTGAACATGTGTTTTTTTAAATCACCCTTTAGTGAGAAATTCTTATTGCATACGTCACAGCGATGTGGTTTTACACCAGTGTGTGTGAACATGTGTTTTTTTAAATCACCCTTTCGTGAGAAATTCTTATTGCATACGTCACAGCGATGTGGTTTTTCACCAGTGTGTGTGAACATGTGTTTTTTTAAAGTACCCTTTTCCTTGAAACTCTTATTGCATACTTCACAGTGATGCGTTCTTTTACCATTGTGAGATAACATGTGCATATTTAAATAACCTTTTCGTGAGAAATCCTTATTGCATATGTCACAGCGATGTGGCCTCTCACCTGTGTGAGTTAACATGTGCATATTTAAATTACTTTTTCGTGAGAAATTCTTATTACATACGTCACAGCGATGAAGTTTTACACCAGTGTGTGTGAACATGTGTTTTTTTAAATCACCCTTTAGTGAGAAATTCTTATTGCATACTTCACAGCGATGTGGCCTCTCACCTGTGTGAGTTAACATGTGCGTATTTAAATAACTTTTTTGTGAGAAATTCTTATTGCATACGTCACAGGGATGTGGTTTTACACCAGTGTGTGTGAACATGTGTTTTTTTAAATCACCCTTTAGTGAGAAATTCTTATTGCATACGTCACAGCGATGTGGTTTTACACCAGTGTGTGTGAACCTGTGTTTTTTTAAATCACCCTTTAGTGAGAACTTCTTATTGCATACTTCACAGCGATATGGCCTCTCACCCGTGTGAGTTAACATGTGCGTATTTAAATAACTTTTTTGTGAGAAATTCTTATTGCATACTTCACAGCGATGTGGCCTCTCACCTGTGTGAGTTAACATGTGCGTATTTAAATGACTTTTTTGTGAGAAATTCTTATTGCACACTTCACAGCGATGTGGTGTTACACCAGTGTGTGTGAACATGTGTTTTTTTAAAGTACCCTTTTCTATGAAACTCTTATTGCATATTTCACAGTGATGCGTTCTTTTACCATTGTGAGATAACATGTGCATATTTAAATAACCTTTTCGTGAGAAATCCTTATTGCATATGTCACAGCAATGTGGCCTCTCACCTGTGTGAGTTAACATGTGCGTATTTAAATAACTTTTTTGTGAGAAATTCTTATTACATACGTCACAGCGATGTAGTTTTACACCGGTGTGTGTGAACATGTGTTTTTTTAAATCACCCTTTAGTGAGAAATTCTTATTGCATACTTCACAGCGATGTGGCCTCTCACCTGTGTGAGTTAACATGTGCGTATTTAAATAACTTTTTTGTGAGAAATTCTTATTGCATACGTCACAGCGATGTGCTTTTACACCAGTGTGTGTGAACATGTGTTTTTTTAAATCACCCTTTAGTGAGAAATTCTTATTGCATACGTCACAGCGATGTGGTTTTACACCAGTGTGTGTGAACATGTGTTTTTTTAAATCACCCTTTAGTGAGAAATTCTTATTGCATACTTCACAGCGATATGGCCTCTCACCTGTGTGAGTTAACATGTGCGTATTTAAATAACTTTTTTGTGAGAAATTCTTATTGCATACGTCACAGCGATGTGGTTTTACACCGGTGTGTGTGAACATGTGTTTTTTTAAATCACCCTTTCGTGAGAAATTCTTATTGCATACTTCACAGCGATGTGGCCTCTCACCTGTGTGAGTTAACATGTGCGTTTTTAAATTACCTTTTTGTGAGAAACTCTTATTGCACACGTCACAGCGATCTGGACTTTCGCCAGTATGAGTTAACGCGTGCTTCTTTAAAGTACCTTTTTCTG
Source organism: Nematopogon swammerdamellus (assembly GCA_946902875.1). NCBI lineage: Eukaryota > Metazoa > Arthropoda > Insecta > Lepidoptera > Adelidae > Nematopogon > Nematopogon swammerdamellus. The sequence continues at coordinate 1,374,110 of OX336352.1, read as the reverse complement.
AAAATTTCTTATTGCATACGTCACACCGATGTGGTCTCACACCTTTGTGAGTTAACATGTGCCTTTTTAAATTTCTTTTTATAGAGAAATCCTTACCGCATAAGTTACAGCGATGTGGTCTTTCACCAGTGTGAATTAACATGTGAGTTTTTAAATTACTTCTTATAGAGAAATCCTTACCGCATAAGTCACAGCGATGTGCTCTTTCACCAGTGTGAATTAAAATGTGCAATTTTAAGCTGGATTTTTGTGAGAAATTCTTATTACATATGTCACAATGATGTGGTTTTTCACCAGTGTGAGTTAAAATGTGCAATTTTAAGCTGGATTTTTGTGAGAAATTCTTATTGCATATGTCACAATGACGTGGTTTTTCACCAGTGTGCGTTAACATGTGCTTTTTTAAAATACCTTTTCGTGAGAAATTCTTATTGCATATGTCACAGCGATATGGTCTCTCACCTGTGTGAGTTAACATGTGCTTTTTTAAAACACTTTTCACCGCGAATATTTTACTGCATACGTCACAGCGACATGGTCTTTCATCAGAGTGAGTTATAATATGACGATTTAAAGTATTTTTTTGCAAAAATGCCTTCTCGCATACATAAAAATGATATAGTTGTTGACCCAGGGGATGTGATTCCATCCTGAAAATGAAAGAAACACGTGAATAAGAACACTCTTAGCGTATATTTGTAACTAATGAGTGTACAATTAAATTGAGCAGAGGTGAGGCGAGAGAGCATAACATCATCTCCTCGCATGTCTCTCACTCAATGGTAAGCAGAGAGAGGGGATCTTCAAATGTCTTTTTTCGACATACAGTTTGTCTATAAAGTCGTGACATTAAATGATGGCGCTGCTGACATGCATATAACAACCCTATATAGTGTGACCAAAACGATTTTGATACTAAAAGTTCCTTCAAGTAAAATGAGTAAATAAATAAGACACATTACAGTCATATTTTGTTTCTGTTTTATTTACAGTAGGTACCTCAGCTTATGAAAAGTTTTACTAAGCATTTCTAATTGAACCAAAATAAAATTATTATAGTTAAAAAAACTAAGATTAATCACTCTCACTCACCATCGGATTCCAAATTTATTCAACATCAAGAAACGTTTCGTTGCCTCTTTCATCAGCAGCGCTGTCATCACTACAGCTGCTGTCACCACTGCTGCTATCATCGCCTAAGCGAACGATCAACTGGTCTATGTCTCGCTATAGGTAAACTCGATGACAGCATTGACAGCTGATTGCACTTATGTTTGGTGTTGCCAGACACATGATTAATGTTAGTTCCTCAAACATTCATGTCACGACTTTATAGACAAACTGTCCCGCAAATTCTACTCATAAGGTTTATCAAGCATATTTAACTTAAGGTTTAAATTTTAATGAAATTGTCTACATAGTTATATAAGATTATTATCCTTATTTAATCCTCATTGTTTACCATTTTAAAGTAAAATAAACCTCATAACATTTCGAACAAGATGGGTTACTCACTGTGCAACATTATTCTCCGGATCGGGCTTGCAAGGTAGCCTCGTGTACTTTATATCTGGAGACTGCAGCACTGTGGGTCCAATGTCCAACTCATGCTTGACCATAGAAGCCGTGTCCAACGTGCTGACTACATCCCAATCATCTGAAACCTCGCTCATCACATTACCAACACCGTCCTGTGTGCAGACATCGGCGTTGACGTCGAGTGGCTCATTTTTAACAGCAGTATCCATTTCCAGGAAGCAAACTTTATCCAAAATATTAGAAACCTCGCTGTTTATATTAACAATATTATCCGTAGAGCAGACGTCATCGTTAACATCCGGTGGTTCATGTTTAACAGCAGTAGCTGTCTCCAGCGGACTAACATTATGGGTGAGAGCATTATGCAGAGTAGAGACCGCATCCGGGTGTGAAGTCCTGCCGTCATCTTGCAAACGCTCACCTTTTTTATTCATCCATTTTTGATCTGCCATCAGTCACGAGTATCTGTAACAATTTTATTGTAAGTATTTCGTAACTAAAAAGGAAATGAAATGGAACCAGAAATAAACTGTCGGCTCGGTGGTGCAATTCATCAGGCTTCGATCGTGGAAGTTAAGTACACCCGGGCGCGGTCAAAGCTTGGACGGGTGACCACTCGACCAATGAGGCTGGCCGTGATACAGATTCCACGTGAAAATGTCCCTGAACTCGATTGAACATTCTGCTGGTTTTTACTCAAGACAATTTTTATTCATGACGTTCACTATGGTCATGAACATTCCCCTTGCCTTGACTTACTACATGGTAGCGTTTATTCAGTCTGGATCGATATCACCGCACAAAATAAACACAATAAAATTCCAATCTGTAATAGATCTCAAACAATAATGAAATCTTGCTTTGGTTGTTCATAAAATTCTAGTCTGCTGAAATGCACCTCAATCAACAAACACAATCTTACTTGTTCATGGCGCTGAACGAGCCAGGAATGGGGAATAATCGACAGAGTTTTGTTGATAAATTTTTTTTTTTTATTTTTTAATGTTGACTATCTGCGATCATTCTCTAGACTATAAGCAGGTGTGTGAAATGGTTAAAGCTTGGTGAGTGCACCCTCCATCGAAGATGCCTCGATTATATAGCTGGGTTGTTGAACTTCTTGTCACAACTCCAGGATGTCTTGTATCTTGAGGCTTTTCTCATACGAGAGTGTAGTAAGCTGTCCTGCCAGCTGGTTGGGTGTTTTTTTTTTATATTGTTTGGAAACTTAACAGCTGTTCAAGTACATTTACAACTAAAACTAAAAATAACAAACTGTTCAGCCAGTAAAAAAGTTTCACATTTTCCAAACTTCATAACTAGATAAAAAAGAAAATTGACAAAAGCAATAAGTATTAAATTGTAACAAGAAAAAAACATAAAATATAATATATAATATACAATATATATAATATATATAAGACTGCATTAATTTAAATAGGGTGAGGGTGTGTGTGTGTGGGGGTGATGGTGTGTAGGATTGAGTGTTGTTTTGTGTATTTTACATGACGTGTATGATGTTCAGGTATGTTGTGTGTGAGTGAGTTTGTGATAGTTGAGGTGTAAGTGAGGTATGTGAGTTTGTTTGTAGAAGTGTACCTATATAAGCCTATTACTTACCTATTAATAACTGAAAGTGTACCTATATAAGCCTATATTTTATGAGCCTTTGGTTATAGGCTTTGGCGACAGAAGCTATTTCTTCGTAGACTGTCGACATTTCGAGGAGCTGGTGTATTTCCGTGGTTGTTATGAACCACGGTGTTTTGGCTAGGCTTTTAAGAATCCCATTTTGAAGCCGCTGAATAATGCCCACATTGGAAGTGCTGGCACTGCCCCACAGCTGAAGTCCATAGGTCCAGATAGGGTTTATTACAATTTTGTACACTATGATTTTGTTTTCCAAAGTTTGGAATTTCTGTCAATCAGCCAATAGAGATTTCTATAGCGTATGTTTGCTTCGCCTCTTTTGGCTTTTATGTGTTTTTTCCATATCAGTTTTCTATCGAGGTGCATGCCTAGGTATTTAACACTATTTTCGTGGGGCAGCTCGTGTTCGCCCAGCTTTACTGGGGGACAGTTCCCTTGTCTCGGTGTGTCGTCTGCAAAAGTTGCCATAGTGGCGTCTGAGGTGCTTGGCAAGTCCGCCGTGAAGAGAGTGGGCCTAGAACCGAGCCCTGTGGGACGCCGGCTTCAATGACATGAAATGGTGAGATGCAGTCTCCTTCCTTGACCTGGAACAATCTTTCCATCAGGTAGGATTCCAAGATGGAGAAGAAGGAGTGTGGTAGAAACAACTTTATCTTGTAGAGTAGACCCTTGTGCCATACTCTGTCGAAGGCCTGTTGGATGTCAAGGAAGGCAGCAGCGCAGTACTGTTTTTCCTCCAACGATTTCCTAATCTTATTGCAGACTCTGTGGACCTGTTCTATTGTGGAATGCTGCTGTCTAAATCTAAACTGGTGATCTGGGATAATCTGTTGGGCAGTCAGTATTGGGTTGAGGCGAATCAATAAGACACATTCGAACAATTTTGAGAGAATTGGCAGCAGACTAATTGGTCGGTATGAGGTCAATGATTTTCTGGTTTTCCCGGCTTGTGTACCATTATTATTTGTGACACCTTCCAAAGAGCTGGGAAGTAGGATACTTTAAGCATCGCATTGTACAGGGTCGTCAAGAAGGTCAGAGCTCTTCTTGGCAGGTTCTTCAACACCTTAGCAGTGATCAGATCGAACCCTGGTGCCTTCTTGTCCTCCAGCTTGATTTAAATGAAAAAACAAATTCTACCCTACGCGTCCCGCAAGTTAACGCCCGGCAGGTCGCATGCCCGGGGCCGCGTGTTGGCCACTCACACGAGGAACCGTCCGCATCTCTACAAACAAGACAACAGACAACTTTTGCAAAACTAGGCGACGTCTCTACCGCTTGTAACGCAGAAATTTACATCCACGCTACACACATTACATAGGTACTTACCAGCTAGACGCGACCTCGCAGGCAGTAGGTACTGCACAGCTGAGCTCAGTGTCGATAGTAGGTACCTACATATGTGAGCTACGAGGTGTTATCCGGGCGCCTACCTGCAAACATATAACAATGCATCATCTTCCGTCTGCCTCTCTGCGCTTATACCTAAGGGTGACACTACACTGAGGCGGAGATGTGTAGACATTGTGCAATAGGATGAATCTATTTACACAGCTCTGCTCCGCTCAGCTGCAGTGGAAGCTGTTAGTGGTGTCGGGGCGAATTGCAATGTCGTAGATATACGCAAGCGCCCGTGGACATTTCAGAACTATCGGAAAAACCGTTAATTAAAAAATTGTATTGTATTGTTGTATTGTTAATCAATCATATGGCAGTTAGACTGCACTCGAACTTGTCACAATTTGTTCTATCCGGTTCGATTACACCCACGAAGAAGAACCGACAAGAAACTTCACAGGGTATTTATTTAATAGGTACATATTTTTACAAGTTATTTAGTGACCAGCCGCATAATAACACCGCCCATAGTCTATCGAAAACACAGCTTGAGAGCAAGATTAACAATTTTGCTGAGAGTTCTGACTATAAAGACTTATTAATTAAGTGAATCAGGTGTAAAGAGTACCGTTTGTAGGTAAAATAAGTCTTGGAAAACAAAGGGTTGAAAGTAGAGGTAGTTCCGCCGTGATACGATTCCCCATTTCCAAGATGTGACTGGGAGATACGTCATCCCAGTCAGTTTTCGTCAGCCAGAGACTTTGGATCAGCTGCTTTGCAAATACAATAACCGGACCGAGGAAGCCATATAATCTAAATATGTCGGATAAGATAGTGCGCTTGGTACTTTCGCGCGCTTTGTATTTGATTTCGAAATTGAAGCAGTCCTGTACAGGGTTCCACCTCAACCCTAGAACCTTTACACCGGCGCGGTGGCGTTGTCGTCGAGGTCTGCAAACACGAGATGGTCGCGGTTCTGTCCGTCTGGTGACTCGTCGGCGAGGACAGAAGAGAGGAGCGCAGGGCTGTTGCTGCACCATTTGCGTAACTGGCAGCCTCGTTAGCTCAGCGGTGCGGTCGGTCGACTGTTGTTAGGCAACGCTGAGTGCGGTCAGTGTTTAGATGGGTGACCGTGCGAAATTAAAACAATAGGATGCAGACCAAATTTTTAATGAAGGGAAGGTGTGGATCTAAGGTTGCGATGGCTTCAGCGAACATATCCGGGCCCATCGGCAGTAGAGGAGGGTATTAATCGAGGCCGGGACTAGCGAGTGGCCACTCTAAATTTCCCGATATAGCCTCGATAATCCGTACTCAGGCTAATTCGAACGCCTCTATAATCCGAACAGCGCCTAGTGACCCCCTCTCGCTGACAAATCTTTTATTTATTGACGATTCTCCTACTCTATGCTCCTACTCCAAATGTCAAGAAAATAGCCCACTCGCAAGTCATATCAGCACAACACTTGCTTGGACTGGGCTGACGAAAATGACCTTTTTTTTTTATGGAACCTGACACGGTTGGCTACATCACCTACAACATCCGTGATGTCAGCCCATAACACAGGGTGAACTAGGTGCCATGTCAGTGCTTCCCTTCATTTCATGTCGGCTACACTAAACTGGACGGAAAACACGAACTATTTACATAGCCGTTTCGACCGACGTTTCGTTCAGTGCGGTGGTACCAACCCGGCCGGGATAAACCCTACCACCTAGTAAGGTAAGAAGGGAAGGGAACTACAGTTTAACGTGAAATCCGAACCACGGTCAGCCTCCAACGGTCGAGCGGTCACCCATCCAATCACTGACCGCGCTCAGCGTTGCTTAATAACAGTTGACTAACCAACCGCGCCACTGAGCTACCGAGGCTGACGAATTTTCTTATCCCTTAGTCGACTTTTACGACATGCGACGGGGAGAGATGCAGTGGGGCTATTCTTTTTAAGTACCGACCCCACACGGTACAAACACGGACCTGTCGTTATTCGTAATTCGATGCTACGTAATTTGAGGGACAAGGCTTTTTATATAAGGCCCCCTATAAAAGTAACGGGTAGTAGTGTGCAATTTAAGCTAAAACTGATAAAACTACTACATAGGGCACACTAAAAGTTTCCGGAATTGGCCACTTACATAAATAATATTTAAAAAGTAATTACAACATTTGAAAATGGAACTCTTTGGCTGTAGAATGCACTTTGTTTCATCTGACTGTCAATTGTTTTGCCATTGTGGCGCCATTTTAAAAATTGCGTGTCTACGTTAAAATAAATTTAACCCGGGAAAATTTTCGTAGTATGATTTTCTACGATTTTAAGTGTTATTTGACAGCTCATCAGAGCCTCGCTCGGCTTCAATCTGCTTTTGGCGATGAAGCACCATGCAAGACGACTATTTATTGCTGGTTTGCAGAATTCAAGCGCGGTCCTATCAATCTCAGTGACGAATCTCGCGATAGTCGCCCGTTCACCGCTGTGAACAACAAAAACATCGATGCTGTGCGCCGTATGATCGAAACAGACAGGCATGTGACCTACCATGAGATTCGGGCATCCTTAGACATAGGCATGAGTCAAATACAATCAATCCTACACAAACATTTGGGTGTGAGAAAGCTGTGCTCGCGGTGGTTCCCACACAATTTGACCGAGGCTCAAAAAACGCACCGCGTCACTTGGTGCAATGCCATGCTTACCAGATTCAACAAAGGCGCTTCAAATTCGGTGTGGGACATAGTAACAGGTGACGGCACCTTGTGACTTTTTTCTGTTCCCAAAAATTAAGAACCAATTACGCGGTCAACGCTTTTCATCACCAGAAGAGGCTGTCGAAGAATATGAAAAACACGTTTCTGAGGTCACCACGGAGGAGTGGCACAAAAGTTTTCAAAATTGGTTTAATCGTATGAAAAAGTGCATTTACGCAAAGGGAGAATATTTTGAGAAACAATAAATTCATTTTTGACCTTTAATAGTATTTTATTCTTATTAATTCCGGAAACTTTTAGTGTGCCCCACGTATTAAATGATCAGAAAGGTTTCCACAATGTCCAAGGTGACCTCCATATGACCAAAAACCGGAAAGGGAGTATAGTTTAAGGCCAAGGTTTTTTTTTTTTTTTCACTGTAGGGGTGAATATTGGGTCGGTACATAACGCAGCGGGTACATACATACCTCACAAAATTTATAATTAAGTATCTAGGTACAAATGTATAATTCATAAAGTATGAAAATTCTTTTTTGTAGGTAAGCGTTCTGCTATACATTTACTCTTTTATTCGCAAGTCTGTAAAATTATGATTCTTATTTTTGTGTCCACTATACTTACAGTTCACTAGGTATAATTCGAATTATTAACCGTCTATAAAAATAGGGAATGGCTTAAATTCAGCATCCTGATTAGGGATTAGAGCTGCGCCATATCCCTCTTTGTAAACCATCGATTATTTAAGTATTATAGATATGTATTTCTTACCTTATTTTTTGTTTTTAGCTATTATGTTCAAATTTCTTGTTTGTATTTCTTTTCTTTTGTTTGTGTTAAAGTACATACATATCTAATGTATCTTTGTTAGTTCCATTGATTTTGTTAGGTTTACAAATAAACTATTTGAATTTGAATTTGAATTTTATTTGTCAATAGAACCCGTCAGACTAAAATAGATCAGTTTATGACTAAGTAGCTGTTTTTTGTGTATTAGATTCAGAAGGTCACTCAATATACTTTTTCAAAGTATACTTACAGTTGTTTTATTGAATTTGTCTATCTAACTACTATAATCCGAACGCTTCGTGAGTCCGAACAGGGGTAGTTTTTTGGTAGTTCGGATTATCAAGGCTCTACTGTACATGTACTATATCTTGGTGTAAGTTAGGTCCCGCTAAAAGAATATCATTTAAAGATTTTCCATTAGAGGTTTTATATCCGCCGTTAAGACATTCATTATATTGATATCGCAAGGAGGGATTTTTTAATAATCGAAATTCGAGTTTCTTGTACCTAGACAATGCAATGTCGTAGGATTTTCCCAACTAATAAGCATCGAGCTGAAACGGCAAGGCTACGACATAGCGTCCTGTCTGGTCTCGTGACACTGTATTCGAGTACATCAGGTACCGTGTGGGGTCGGTACTTAAAAAGAATAGCCCCACTGCATCTCTCCCCGTCGCATGTCGTAAAAATCGACTAAGGGATAAGAAAATTCGTCAGCCTCAGTGGCGCGGTTGGTTAGTCAACTGTTATTAAGCAACGCTGAGCGCGGTCAGTGATTGGATGGGTGACCGCTCGACCGTTGGAGGCTGACCGTGGTTCGGATTCCACGTTAAACTGTAGGTCCCTTCCCTTCTTACCTTACTAGGTGGTAGGGTTTATCCCGGCCGGGTTGGTACCGCACCGCACTGAATGAAACGTCGGTCGAAACGGCTATGTAAATAGTTCGTGTTTTCCGTCCAGTTTAGTGTAGCCGACATGAAATGAAGGGAAGCACTGACATGGCACCTAGTCACCCTGTGTTATGGGCTGACATCACGGATGTTGTAGGTGATGTAGCCAAACGTGTCAGGTTCCACAAAAAAAAAAACCTACATTTCTCTACTTGTTCGTACTGAGTGCTGTCGTGAACGATTAATCTAAAAATATTGAAGAACGCATTCCAATCAGAAGGTTCTCCTGAGAAGGTAGTTAAAGCCAAGGCCCCGTACGCGTGGCTTGCTGCGGACTGCATCCGCGCCGCTAGCATCGTGACACGTCGAGCTATGGAGCGAACAACTCAATCTGCGTGCAGCTTCCTCGGCTTGCTTCAGTTTGCTCGCTGACACCTTGTATGCTGTAATACAGATCATTGAACTTAGTTGTCTCCGCTGCTGCCGTGCGACTAGGCTTGCCAACCGTCCCGCGTGAGGCGGGACATAACACCGGGTGAACTTGGTGCCACGTTAGTGCTTCCCTTCGGTCGTGTCGGCTACACTGAACTGGACGGAAAACACGAACTATTTACATAGCCATTTCGACCGACCTTTCATTCAGTGCGGTGGTACCAACACGGGCGGGTTAAACCCTACCACCTAGTAATATAAGAAGGGAGTCATATCCCTTAGTCGCCTTTTACGATATACACGGGGAGAGATGCAGTGGGGCCATTCTTTCAAAGTACCGGCCCCACACGGTACGACTTAAATAATGCTAATTGTCCCGCTCTATAGTAAACTTAGTCAGATTAGACAGAATTGCCATTCAATAGAGGTACCGCGTTAATACAACGTTGTCGGGCGAGTGCCGGACGGAATGAGTCCAATGAAGTCCGCTCGCCCGCCGCTCGCGGGCGTTGATAACGTTGTAAAATTCCCACTAAAAGAATCGATACTTACCGGTATTTTCATTTCGTTACCTCGGAATCGGTAAATCAAGTAACGAAATGAAAATAACATTATAGGGTATCAGAACGAAATAACATTATTTTACCGGTACATTGGCACACACTCACACGCACGCACGTACCACGTCTGTCGTTGTTTGTTAGATAGATGCGGGCGGATGCGTGAGCGTGAATGAGACAGTGGAAAGTTTGGAAAGAGACAGGGAGGTAACGTTATTAATTCCGATACCAAGCAACGACACCCGACGTATCGATATTCAGAAGTAAAAAGAAGAGGTAAGATTATATGGTAACGGTATACACGCACGATAACGTTATTCGCATTGGAGGTTGGTATCGATGCCAGAATTTTACCGGTATTTAGACCCCCTGGCCGCTCGTTCAGTCCCCAGTGGGGAGCAAAGTGTTTTTTTTTTTTACTAATTCATGTTAAAATTTCTTGTCATGGTTACTTTATAATAGCGAAGAGTTTATTTTGTAAATTTTCTTTTCAAATTTTATATAAAATTGATAAAAAAATATTACAATTGTTATTTTCTCGTTTCTGTACATTTGTAGGCAAGTCCCGTTTTTTTTTGGCCAAGCCCCGCATATTTATTTCTGATTTCCCGCTTATCCGTGAAGAGTTGGCAACCCTACGTGCGACGGTCGTGACGTCACTGTGACCGCGCCGCTATAGTGTAGCGGGCAAGCAGCAAGCTGTCATAGAAGTTCACAAGCTATGCAACATGTCGCTGTCTTCAGGAGTAGGCTCGGAAGCGACCGCAAACTACTACCTACTAGATAAAGCAAGCGGAGAGGCGTCCTTTACCCTCGCTGTGGCGGAGTCGCGCCTAGCCGCGTCGCACGCACGCCGCCGCCTGCGCACAGCTGAGGGACTGCGTCTACTTTCCAACTATCTTCTTCTCCTTCAAGGCTTGCTTCCGCCAGGCGTACCTATTGGAATACGAACAATCCCAAGCAAAGAAAGATCAAAGATGGGCGTAACGTACGTATGTCCACCAAACCAAAGAATATAATATTTAATTTTATTTATTCGTCCCGTTTTCGGGCCATGTAAAACTATTTAATTATACAGCCTTTTCTGTTGTACTTCTAATGTCTGTTGTTTTCTTCTCAGGCGAGAATAAGGGTCAAAAGGTCAATTTTAAACGAAATTATTGAGCTATTGGTAAAAATAAAAAATCTGTAAAAAATATATGTTATGTATTGATCTATATATTAACAAACATAGCGAAAAAAATTATAATTTAGGTACTACTTTGAAAAGGTGTTAAATAAATCTCCAAAAAATAACGAAAAGTACGAAAATTGTACATTCAAGTTAAATTATCTTGAGAAACATCAATTGTTTCAATACAAGACCCGCATAGAAATATAGATAATATTTTTCCCTACAATCGTAGCGAAAAAAAATATACTTTTTCATCTTTCCAACACGTGAAATTTAATAAATAGTGTGATTTTCGCGCAAACGTTCTTCGCATCGACGTATATGTGCCAAGGCATATACATATACATCGATGGTTCTTCGTCGGCGCGACGTATCAGCCACCGCACGAGTAGAACGACTCTCGCAACAATTTTTTTTTTTACCTGATGACGTCACGTCTTATAAATTGATGAGCACCGGCTGCACGCACGAAAGCGTGTAGCGTTGATATTCAAAGTTACCATGGAAACGTCAAGAAGTAAAACTGTCAAGATCAGACAACAGAAGTTTTGATGGCTAGTCACAAGATGATTAATCTTTCTACTGGAAATATAAATTACTGATCTTTGATCTATGTACTACGATTATTCCACGTCATCACGTAAAACTATCGTCCGTAAACCGACTTTACAGACAACCAATTTTTTAGTTCCAGTCTTGTCTCAGCTGTACATGCCGAGACTGGTTAGTCATATCAAATTTTGAAACTGTTAAAATAAATTAATGGTGAGAGTAAATACTATATACATACTATACTACTATATAAATATATACACAATTATATTTAATAAATACATACGTCAAATATATACCGCCAAAATATTTTATTTATTTCCTATTATAGAACAAATTTTGTTCTCTCTAATAATGATATTGGCAATTTTTTCGAGATATTTCACGAATGTTTTGTTTTTTTGAGGGTCGCTCATAAGAGTAGGCCAATTCCTTGGTGCAACACTCATGGCTGCCGAGTGCTCAAAGTCGAAACGCGCGCTTAAGAACCTTGGACACTCTGCGATAATGTGCTGGCACTCTCTCGCACCTATTACATCTGCATACGGTTCGTGTTTCAATCATCAGTGCTCGGGTAGCACGGTTTGAGTCCTGTTTCCCCCTTAATGCGAGAATCACAAAAATATATACTTTTTTTTACGACGACGCGGCAAAGAAACTTGTTCAGCCGCCATCTTTAGTCTGACTTTTCATTCAAAGAGAATTTATTTAGCCACAATGTCCACCAAAGATAGATTTTTTTTCCTTCGACGGCAAATCTGCCCCCGATAGTAGTAGTAGTAGTAGTAGTAGTAGTAGTGCCGCAGCTAAAATTTTTTCCGAAATGAGTTATATATATTGCCGTGAAGTTATATAGTCAGCAAAAAAAGGCGCATCTGCTCATATTTTTTTTATTTTTCTAGCTCGACTGTACACGAAGTTACTGTAATGTAAAAGGACGCAAATACAGGCATTATTCTACGAATACTAAGTTAAAAGGACGCATTGAATATAAACTAAAATGAAAATGCTTATTTACGTACCTACATGTTTTCTTTTCTTTTATAAAATTTTCAATCAGTTCAGAAATTGAAAAGACGCATTTTCTTCTGAACTAAGTAGGTAAGACGTAAGTGATCACTTGCGTTTTTGCAATCTATTAATTCACTAAGTTGTTTAAACGCATGTGGTAAATGGGCCTTTTCTATGGTGTTTTCTATCTAGTATATTTAATGACCTTTTTGGACGCATGTGGCAAATGCGTCCTTCTTTGCTGTGAAATGTTTTTATTGTCGCTGAAATACTATAGGTATTGGAAAGACGCTAGTGCACACAAGTGCCCATTAAACTAAGCACTGGAGTCCCTAGCGGGGGGCGAGAGGGAGTGGCGCGTTAGACGATCGTTCAGTTGCGCCCCAAAGTCATCGCCCAGGGCGCATGCTGCGCGCGCGTCGCTCGGGAGCCTACTCAGGTAAGAATATTTAGTAATATTTTGGAATCGAAGTAGTAACTATTTTAGTAGGTATCTGTTTGAAGAGCTAACAATCATTTGTTTTATAAAAGTTTTCAATTTATCGTTTAATTTTGATCGAACCAAATGGAAATGACAAATTTTTGCTTCAACACAACGCATTCGTGCAATTTACGGAATATGATATAATTTATTAACCCGTTGCGTTCCTATAGCTTATTATTATATATTATATTATTATATTATATGTCCTTATAGCTTATTATTTCATTAAATGTACATTGCTTATATTAACCCTTCGGCTCCCGCAAGCCCCGCGCGGTTGACTACCGTTGACTCCCAGGCGTTTTCGCCGCGCGCAAAAACGCAAAATTTTGGCGCGCGCGCTCCCGCACAAATTCGAATATCCCGCCTCAATCGAACGATCCATCAATAATCTGTTATCTGTAATCTGCGTACTAAAATTGCGCATTTAGTGATACCAAACACTTCAGGATTCACTTATTTAGAAGCACAGACCGATTTTTTAAACTCCAGGCAAAACAAAACACACTCGACATTTTTTTCCGATTTTTTCTGACCAAAACTGTATAATTTCCATAGACGAGTCATACCTCTAAATAAAGCTAATAAGACGTACTCTCGAATACGGGTACACGAAATACGGTACAAGATCTGTGTATTCCAGTGTCTGTGGAAATGTCAGTTGGCTTGGGAGCCTTTTTTTTTTTGACATTTTCAAAAAATATTTTCTGTGTGAAGGTGAAGTGTTGCCCCCAGTCTGTTTGATAATAGTTCTAGTACTTTTAACCAAGAAGTGATACCAGTAATCAGTTCTTTGGTCGAAAATTGGTAGAATTAGTGATGAATTAAATAATGAGCCGCGCGCCGCCGCGCCGCGCCGAACCCCGCGCGGGGTTTTGAGAAGCCGACGGACGCGCGCCTAACAAACCCCGCGCGGGGTTTTGAGGAGCCGAAGGGTTAAGTATGAAAGATTGCTCCTTCAAAGAAACCTTAGTGTTATGCTTTCTTTTTTATTTGAGTTTGTGTGTGTGAGACGTTCTTAGAATTATAAATTCCGAAATGTTCATGTTAAGCTTACCAACTTTCGAAAATCTCATTGAATACTATAGTAGTTTAAAATGACAAGGACTGATAAAAAAACTCTTATTGTGCTGAAGATATTGGGGTGGTTCAATTAACCCCACGTACTGTTTCAATTAACCCTGAGATGGGGTTATTTGAACCAAATTCCCCCGTCCTCTTTATAGTGTTATTGTAGCTTAACTGTGTAAGATAGACCTACCAAATACATTTTGTTTAGGAACCAGATAACTAGCCCTGAAATAATGTAAACATCTATTCTTCTAACATTAAAAATAAAACCACTACAAACATTTAAAGCAAAACTGTTTCAGTTGTCCCCGGTCTACACTACACGGGGAGAGATGCAGTGGGGCTATTCTTTTAAAGTACCGGCCCCACACGGTAATGGCGATAAGGAACCCTCGGTGCGCGAGTTCGACTCGCACTTGGCCGGATTTTTAATGCTTCTTTCCTTATTCAAGAAGTGAATCCTTGTTTAATATACATAAAATATCTAAGATAATAGGTACATAGCATAATTTTTTTTAAAGGTGTTATCCGGCCTTGTTGCATCCAATGACAAAAAAATTAAGGCGTAAACCATTTGTAATGCATAATATATAAGTAAAAAATACAAGGTTATTGAGAGATCACACAAAACAATCAGGATTTGTATCTTTTTACATTAAACACTATTAATACGACTCATTCTCATTGGATTCATATAGAAAGAAAGAAAAAGAAAAACATGATTTATTGTCATGATTTATTGTAGGTATACATAAAGAAAAGAAAACATTACAAAAACATGAAATTATACACGTAAAACCTAAATTAATAACACAAGTAATGACAATATGGACCCATCTCAGCATGTGCTATAGATGCACAAGGCGACCTATACCTGGCAAGGGTTATTTATAGTTCCATTTGGTGTAGGTATATTTTATTAGAACCATCGATGATTAGAACATTTTGCTGAATACTGAAGCGGACTTTCAAACGGACTCGGGTTCTTCCTAGCATCTTTCATTATATTTGACAGCAACACACACTAAATAAACTGAGAGGGCGCGTCACGTGGCGCGATCGAGCGTAGTGACGCCAATGGGTGCAACAAGGGCGTGCGACCTCCTGTCGCAAATAGCCTCGCACCTCCATCTAGGAGCAATCTATCAAACTGAGTTTTTGTGACATGATACTAGATGGAGCTAAGCATTATTTGAGCTAATGCAGGAACGCCCTGAGAGGGCATAACGCCCTTGTTGCATCCAGTGCTTCAATTGTCAATCGGGTAGAATTGACAATTGGAATTGATCGTCTCCGAGATCCCCAATAATTAGAACAAAATAAATAGCCATGCATATCTTTTGAGCCTTGAACATGCCTTGAACCACGCATGGGGCTCCGCTCCGATAAACACGTCTCGTTCAAATTAAAATTCAAAGTAGGTACTTTATTTTCAGAAAACATAAATTTAACATTTTCACTAACTACAATAAGGACAATACAACAAAACGCAGATACGATAGAAAAGAGACGATCCCTGCATCCTATACTGGCATTCGCCGTGTCTGTCACAGGATGCAGGTAACTGTCAGACTTATACCTACTTAGTTTAAATTAATTAAATTATTATTTAAATATTTTATATCGCTTGTGTGTGTGTGTGTGTGTGTGTGCGAGCATGTGGGTGTGAAATGGTGCGGAGTCTATTTATATTTGTGTGTTTCTATATAATGTACCCAATTTGTTATATTTTTTTTTATGTTGCATAGTGTTATTAATTATTTATCTATTTTACTATATTCGCAAAAGATCCCACAGGTTGGCAACCCTGTACATAAACGATTTACAGGATCGATTTGTCCTAAGGGTGCATCGATAAACCATGTGGTTTCAAATTTGTGCTCTTTTGGTCACCCTCACGTAGCCTACCGTGGATTTTGCTTGAAACCAGTCGGGACGTAGACCTTTCCTATTTAATCCAGAAGACATTTGAGCTATTTTCTGTTGCAAGAACTTAAAATGTTTAAGAATACAATGAATATGTCCAAAAATAAAAAACCTGCACCAGTGTTGCCAGATGTTAAAAGCTAAAATCTGCGCTAATGAAATTCTTGATCTGAGAAACATTATTCAAAAGTGAATTTTACGATGTATTTTATATCGACAGTGTATGGATTCAATCCACATCTTACAAAAGATGTGAGTATTGCATTTTATTACAAGTTCTGCTAGCTATTATATTACTGTCTACTTACTGCTTACGAGTGGAAATGACCTACTACTTACTTTACTTACTACTATCATGTAAGTACCTTACTATTTAATAACACTGCTAAAACGAGAACAAGATGCAGGCGTGTATTGGTTGTTAACTCTTCTCGATGCGCCTGCCTGCCTTCCTTCAAGTCTCACTATCACATTCACGTTTAAACTTAGGTACTGTTATTCCAATATTTTACTTCTATCATTCTAAATTTAAGCGTTAATTTCACCTCTCGTTCGTTTCCTCCATTAAATCACTTTCCGCACCCTATCTCGTGTTTTGTTACACATGTGAAGATTTAAATTAACTTTTTCTGGGAAATTCATATTGCATATGCCACAGCGATGTGGTCTCTCGCCTGTGTGAGTTAACATGTTCACTTTTAAAATACTTTTATAGAGAAATCGTTACTGCATGTCACAGCGATGTGGTCTTTCACCAGTGTGTGTTAACATGTGAGTTTTTAAATGACTTTTATCTGGGAAACACTTGTTGCATATGTCACAGCGGTGTGCTTTTTTACCAATGTGAATTAACATGTGTGTTTTCAAGTTTTTTTTAAATGTTATCCGGTATGGGTGGCTGAGTCAGAGGGGCCAAAGCACATGCTCCGACCAGCCAATATCACCTCCGAGAAGATGCCATACCGGAGACTTCCCTGGATTGCTGGCTATACTGGACTAGAGGAGAACACAACCGAGGCTGCTATGCGGCCATCTTACATCCAGTACGGTGGTACAAACCCAGTCGGCTACAATTTCAGCCTACCACATAGTAAGGGGCAAGGGAAGGGACCTACGGTTTTACACCGGTTCCGAACGGTGATGCAGCAGGTGTAGGTGTGCACGTAAATTTTTTCGTCAGGAAAAACTCATTGGTACACGCCGACCGGATTCGAACCTCGGACCTTTCGCATGAGAAGCCGATGTCCAAACCACTCGGCCACCCGCCGCGTAAAGTGTCCTTCTCGAGTGAAACTCATTTTGCAAATGGTGCAGCGTTGTGGTCTATCAGTGTGAGTTAACGTGTCTAATTGTCTGCGCTGTGAGAAATTTTTATTGCACACGTCACAGCGATGTAGGCTTTAACCAGTGTGAGTCAACATGTGTCTTTTTAAACTACTTTTTACTGAGAAATTCTTATTGCATACATAACAACGATGTAGTTTCTCACCTGTGTGAGTTAACATGTGCGTTTTTAAATTACCTTTTCGTGAGAAAATATTATTGCATATGTCACAGTGATGTGGTCTTTCGCCAGTGTGAGTCAACATGTGCATTTTTAAAGTATTTTTTACTGGGAAATTCTTATTGCATATGTTACAGCGATATGGTCTCTCACCTGTGTGAGTTAACATGTGCATTTTTAAATTACCTTTTCGCGAGAAAATATTATTGCATACGTCACAGTGATGTGGTCTTTCACCAGTGTGAGTTAACATGTGCTTTTTTAAAGTACCTTTTTCTGAAAAATTCTTATTGCATACGTCACAGCGATGTGGTCTCTCACCCTTGTGAGTTAACATGTGCTTTTTTAAAATACATTTTGCTGAAAATTTCTTATTGCATACGTCACAGCGATGTGGTCTCTCACCTGTGTGAGTTAACATGTGCGTTTTTAAATTAGTTCTTCTAGAGAAAACCTTACCGCATATGTCACAGCGATGTTGTCTCTCACCAGTGTGAGTTAACATGTGATTTTTTAGAACACTCTTCACTGAGAAATTTTTACTGCATACGTCATAGCGACATGGTCTTTCATCAGAGTGAGTTAGAATATGGCGTTCTAAAGTATTTTTTTGCAAAAATGCCTTTTTGCATACATCACAATGATATAGTTGTTCACCCAGGCGATGTGATTCCATCCTGAAAATGTAAAAAACGTGAATATGAACACTCCTAGCGTAAATTTGTAACTAATGAGTTTACAATGAAATTGACAAGAGGTGAGGTGAGAGAGCATATAACATTATCTCCACGCATGTCTCTCACTCAATGGCAGGCAGAGAGAAGGGATCTTCACATGTCTTTTTTAAGTGAATTTGATGAAACGTCTTTATCCTGCTGCCGGATTTTTTACAAAGTCGCGTTACAAAAATTATGTACTTTTCGCGACTTAGATCTCGAAAACTAGAAGATTTACAGGAAGGTGAGGCATATCGTCCTAAGGGTAGTTCTTCCGACTTGATAAGTCGACATACCCGAGAGTCATACATGAAGCCCTTCTATAAATATGGCCCTTAGAAAAACGGCTTCGAAAACAATAAATGCCTATAACTCTTGATTGAAATCGACTTGCAATATGTTTCTTTTCGCAGAAAAATTACTCTTTTTTAATTGTTTTTTTTTTTCAAATCGGTTCAGCTGTTTCGAAAAAAAAAAAAGGAAAAGTGCTTGAAAGGGCATATCTCGGAAACTACTGATCCCCGACTACTCAACCGCTGGAGGAAATGATAGGCCTAGACGAGATATATATTTTTAAATTAAAATGTTTAAAGGAAGGTGAGGCATATCATCTTAAAGGTAGTTCTTCCGACTTGATAAGACGACATACCCGAGAGTCCTACATCGATTCCTTCTATAAATATGACCCAGGGAAAGTCTTCGAAACCTTCGAAAATCAATAAATGCTTATAAGTCCTGAACAGTAGACCAGTAGTTCAGATCGACTTGCAATTTGTAGAGGCCGACCGAACGTTCGGCCCCAAAAATGGAGTTCGGCTTGCGTTCGGCTACGGCCGAACTTAAGATAGTGTTTGGCCTTAGGCCGAACCGAACAATGTATTAAATATTATGTGTTTTTCCCCACGGAAGGAGAGCCTTCCTTCCTAACCATATCACATCACCCAAATGAGCAATTTCTATGTACCTACCTAGTAAGAAATAAGAATTTTGTAAATATATTCCTGTTATTTAAATTACGCTGCCAGTTATTTATTATCCATGCTAGTAAGTTTTACCAACGTTAGTTTCGAAAAACAAACAATACCAAGCAATACAACAGTTCAATCAGTATAATGTATTGTGTGAACCTCTCCTAACCTATCATAACCGGAAACTTCACTTCGGAGTAGGAATCTCTATAAAACAAAGAGAGTTGTTCATCACACCA
Organism: Nematopogon swammerdamellus; assembly: GCA_946902875.1. Taxonomy (NCBI): domain Eukaryota; kingdom Metazoa; phylum Arthropoda; class Insecta; order Lepidoptera; family Adelidae; genus Nematopogon; species Nematopogon swammerdamellus. The sequence goes on along the minus strand of OX336352.1, from coordinate 1,354,560 downwards.
GCACACAATAAACGAGTGTCTTAATTCCTTATACAAACTCTTTTTTTTTACATAACATTGCATTGTCTTCGGAACTGAACGAAAACTTAAAATTTGAACATCGTAGAATAAGAGAAAAAATGTCTAATTTGGCTTCCAAGAATCAACCCACACATACTACTATACACATACAAACCAACATACAGGGCAAGTTAAATAAAAGCTTGTAAAATATTTTTAACCTACATTTAATTTTTGTAATTATACTACTGATCCACGACTACTCATCCAATGGAGGAAATGATAGGCCTCGATAAGAAAACTTTTTTTTTTAACTACTGCTCCCAATCTACTCGTGTGGTGGGACAAGCAAGGATGAGATATATCGATATATGATATATCGATGAGATCTTCATCAAATTCACGAATGTGCGGCCGTGCCTCCGACACAGCCCACTCGCTTTTTTCCGACATACTTCTGCCGTTTCGTAAATTCTACTCATAAGGTTTATCAACTTTATTTAACTTAAGGTTTAAACTTTAATGAAATTGTCTACATAGTTATATAAGATTATTTTATTCATATGTAATCCTCATTGTTTACCATTTTAAAGTAAAATAAACCTCATGACATTTAGTACAAGATGGGTTACTCACTGCGCAACACTATTCTCAGGATCGGGCTTGCAAGGTAGCCTCGTGCACTTTATATCTGGAGACTGCAGCAATGTGGGTCCAATGTCCAACTCATGCTTGACCATAGCAGCCGTGTCCAACGGGCTGACTACATCCCAATCATCTGAAACCTCGCTCATCACATTACCAACACCGTTCTGTGTGCAGACATAGTCGTTGACGTCCAATGGCTCATTTTTAACAGCAGTATCCATTTCCAGGAAGCAAACTCTATCCAAAATATTAGAAACCTCACTGTTTATATTAACAATATCATCTGTAGAGCAGACGTCATCGTTAACATCTGGTGGTTCATGTTTAACAGCAGTAGACGTCTCCAGCATGTTTACATTAACAATATCATCCGTAGAGCAGACATCATCGTTAACATCCGGTGGCTCATGTTTAACAGCAGTCGTTGTCTCCAGCATGTTTACATTAACAATATCATCCATAGAGCAGACATCATCGTTAACATCCGGTGGCTCATGTTTAACAGCAGTCGTTGTCTCCAGCATGTTTACATTAACAATATCATCCATAGAGCAGACATCATCGTTAACATCCGGTGGCTCATGTTTAACAGCAGTCGTTGTCTCCAGCATGTTTACATTAACAATATCATCCGTAGAGCAGACGTCATCGTTAACATCTGGTGGTTCATGTTTAACAGCAGTAGACGTCTCCAGCATGTTTACATTAACAATATCATCCATAGAGCAGACATCATCGTTAACATCCGGTGGCTCATGTTTAACAGCAGTCGCTGTCTCCAGCATGTTTACATTAACAATATCATCCGTAGAGCAGACGTCATCGTTAACATCTGGTGGTTCATGTTTAACAGCAGTAGACGTCTCCAGCATGTTTACATTAACAATATCATCCATAGAGCAGACATCATCGTTAACATCCGGTGGCTCATGTTTAACAGCAGTCGCTGTCTCCAGCATGTTTACATTAACAATATCATCCGTAGAGCAGACGTCATTGTTAACATCCGGTGGTTCATGTTTAACAGCAGTAGCCGTCTCCAGTGGACTAACTTTATCGGTGAGAGCATTATGCAGAGTAGAGACCGCATCCGGGTGTGAAGTCCTGCCGTCATCTTGCACACGCTCACCTTTGTTATTCATCCATTTTTGATCTGTCATCAGTCACGAGTATCTGTAACAATTTTATTCTAAGTATTTCGTAACTAAAAAGGAAATGAAATGGAACCAGAAATAAACTGTCGGTTCCGTGGTGCAATTCATTAGGCTTCGATCGTTCTTACCTTACTTGTTCATGGCGCTTAACGAGCCAGGAATGGAGAATAATGGACCGAGTTTTGTTGATTTAAATAAAAAATAAAAATTTTACCCTACGCGGGACGCAAGTTAACGCCCGGCAGGTTTTTTTTTATTTTATAGAAACTCACACGGTTGGCTACATAACTTACAACATCCGCGATGTCAGCCCACAACACCGGGTGAACCAGGTGCCATGTCAGTGCTTCCTTCATTTCATGTCGGCTACACTTAACTGAACGGAAAACACGAACTATTTACATAGCCGTTTCGACCGACGCGCGACGTTTCATTCAGTGCGGTGGTACCAACCCGGGCGGGGTGAACCCTACCACCTAGTAAGGTAAGAAGGGAAGGGACCTACAGTTTTACGTGCTATCCGAACCACGGTCAGCCTCCAACTGTCGAGCGTGCCCTGGGCCGCGTGTTGGCCACTCACACGAGGAACCGTCCGCATCTCTACAGACAAGACAACAGACAACTTTTGCAAAACTATGCGACGTCTCTACCGCTTGTAACGCAGAGATTTACATCCACGCTCCACACATTACATAGAGGTACTTACCAGCTAGACGCGACCTCGCAGGCAGTAGGTACTGCACAGCTGAGCTCAGTGTCGATAGTAGGTACCTACATATGTGAGCTACGAGGTGTTATCCGGGCGCCTACCTGCAAACATATAACAATGCATCATCTTCCGTCTGCCTCTGAGCTTATACCTAAGGGTGACACTACACTGAGGCGGAGATGTGTAGAAATTGTGCAATAGGATGAATCTATTTACACAGCTCTGCTCCGCTCAGCTGCAGTGGAAGCTGTTAGTGGTGCGGGGACGAGCTGCGTCGTATTTTCAAGGACAAAAACGGTAAAGTTTATCGGAGCGTGAAGGCTCAGAGTAATATAGCAGGCTATAGAGTGTGCTGCCGTGTCCATACTGCGCAACGTGAGCAGCTGAGCTATACAGACTATTGCACTGATGTGCTTTATGTATAAGTACAGGAGGGAAAGGATACAAAATGGATGATGCAAGGCCAAGCTGGCTTCCAATATGCTGAGTGTACACAATAACGTGCGACGGTCACGCCGGACCAACAGCTGCTTTATAGAGAAAGGGGGGAGGGGGTTGTTTCACTGGAACCGATTGCCTACGGCAATAAGTCCACCTTCTGCCAAGCAGAAAGGTGTATGTAAAGGTCGACTGGAAGTAATTGCCGCCGGCAATAAGTCCAGCTACGCTTGGCAGATGTATTTTTAATCTATACCGAATTTACAGGGGTAGTAGGCAGGTAGGTAGGATTACCAGAAGTATTTTTTTATGGAATCTGACATGGTTGGCTACATCACCTACAACATCCGTGATGTCAGCCCATAACACCGGGTGAACTAGGTGCCATGTCAGTGCTTCCCTTCATTTCATATCGGTTACACTGAACTGGACGGAAAACACCAACTATTTACATAGCCGTTTCAACAGACGTTTCATTCAGTGCGGTGGTATCAACCCGGGCGGGTTTAACCCTACCACCTAGTAATGTAAGAAGAAGGAAGGAAGGTGTGGATCTAAGCTTGCGATGGCTTCACCGAACATATCCGGGCCCATCGGCAGTAGAGGAGGGTATTAATCGAGGCCGGGACTAGCGAGTGGCCACTCTAAATTTCCCGCGCATGCTTCACGTTTCGGCTCGCTTCAAGCCCTCGTCAGCTAGTCTGCATTGACTAGGACGCGGGGAAACACCAGTCCCGCTCTCGACCTCCCTCTCTCTACCTATTCATATTCTGTAAGATGCTTCCAGTGACATTTTCGAAGCTCTATCCATGTATGAGCTTAGCGTCGATCTTGGCAGCCCTAGATTCTTGAAGAGCCTGTCTTGAATCCGTTTCTCACAATCCGGTCTACTAAGTTGCAGTACTTGTTAAGTTTGATGTTGTGGTCCTTCGGTATGTTACTTTCCCATGAAACTGTAAGTTCAACAAGTACTACATGTTTTGTCGCTTTTGAGAATATGAGTATATCCGGTCTTAATCCGGTCTACAGTTTAACGTGGAATCCGAACCACGGTCAGGCTCCAACGGTCGAGCGGTCACCCATCCAAGTACTGACCGGCCCAGCGTTGCTTAACAATCAATAGCAACAATCTAACCGAAACATCATCATCATCAGCCTGTATCGGTCCACTGCTGGACATAGGCGTCTCCCAAGGCACGCCACCACACGCGGTCTTCCGCTCTTCTCATCCATCCACTCCCGGCCGAAACATATCTACAAGGAATTAGGAAGGTGTGGATCTAAGCTTGCGATGGCTTCACCGAACATATCCGGGCCCATCGGCAGTAGAGGAGGGTATTAATCGAGGCCGGGACTAGCGAGTGGCCACTCTAAATTTCCCGCGCATGCGGGAAACAGAACAAAATGAAACAAAACAGAAAAAAATGTACCGTAAATGTAAATGTACCGTGTGGGCCCGGTACTTAAAAAGAATAGCCCCACTGCATCTCTCCCCGTGCATGTCGTAAAAGGCGACTAAGGGATAAGGACAAGATGCCGTGCTAAAGGGCGACGGGTTCGCCACCTCTCACCTTGGCATGGTACTTCCACCGAGTCATGTAGCAGGTGGGTCTTTGTGCCTTACTTGCTGCTTGATCGATTAAATCTTGTTCGAATACTTTGCGAAACGTGGTGGTCGGTGTTGTGCTGTAATTTATCAGAGTTCTTGCAGCACAACACCGATTACTCTGCTTACCCCGATTGTCGGGATTCAGCGTGTGTGATATGTATGTAAAAAAATATTCTGACGTCTTGTCATTTTTCACTGAATGAAGGTTCCTTGGTTTTGTTTATTTTTAGAGATCCGTATCCGGTACGGGACCCTATTACTAAGTCTAAGCCGTCTCTCTGTCTGTCCGTCCATCCGTTCGTTTGTCTGTCTGAGGGCTGTATCTCTTGAACCGTAATAGGTAACCCGTTGAAATTTTCCCAGAATAAGTGTTATTAATGTCGATATAATAACAAATAATAAAAATAACAAAAAGTAAAAAAATCACGGTGTTCCCATAGAAGAAACCAAAAAGTGTATCGCGCACCATCTACCGAATAGAGTGTGAAGCATTTTAACTTATGACATTTAACTAATATGAAGCATTTCATAACACATCATCTAGATGGCGTGAGTGGCGCTAGCCATGATATGGCGATACGGGACCCTCGGTGCGCGAGTTCGACTCTCACTTGGCCGGTTTTGGTTATTTATTTTGGAATTAGATCCAAGTCCCAAATTTTTTATACGTTTGTGGTCTATTGTTGGCTACATTCTCATACATGTTGATATATAATGTGTGTACCTATTCGCGGGCTATTGACAAAGCTGTTCACGTGGTTTCATAGATGTCTCGGCTGCTGCCGTGCGACGACGGTCGTGACGTCACTGTGACCGCGCCGCTATAGTGTAGCGCGCAAGCAGCAAGTTGTCATAGAAGTTCACGAGCTATGCAACATGTCGCTGTCTTCAGGAGTAGGCTCGGAAGCGACCGCAAACTACTACCTACTAGATAAAGCAAGCGGAGAGGCGTCTTTTACCCTCGCTGTGGCGGAGAGGCGCCGAGCCGCGTCGCACGCACGCCGCCTGCGCACAGCTGAGGGACTGCGTCTACTTTCTAAGTATCTTCTTCTCCTTCAAGGCTTCCGCCAGGCGTAGCGTATGGGAACAACGAACAATCACAAGCAAAGAAGAGGTGCGCCTGTCCGGCCACTGTCATCGTTACAATACAATACTCTGTTCAAAGAACATAATATTTTTATTATTTTTTTTTAGATTAATTCGTCTCCTCCCGAAACAGGCAAAACTCATTAGAGTATACAGCCAATTCTGTCGTAGCTTTTAACGTCTGTTGTATAAGTTCTCGCACCGCGAGAACCACAAAAATATATATTTCTAATTACAACGACGACGCGACAAACTTCCACCGTCCGCCACCTTTTTTGCACCTCAAAGAACATAATTAATACCTACTACTTTTTTTTTATATTAATTCGTCTCCTCCCGAAACAGGCAAAACTCATTAGAGTATACAGCCATTTCTGTTGTAGCTTTTAAAGCAGGCGCGCAACGGTCAAGCGGCTTGAACAAGCCTTACGTGATTGAAGCAATGCTTGATCGTTGCCAGACGATGCTTGACGCGCTTGACAAGAAAACTACGTGCTTGACGGTGATTGATGTGCTTGATGGATTTTTATATTATGTGTTCCGTAACGACGTCTGAAATCCATTATAATGAGAGAGCATCTCTCCCCAAGTCTAGTTTGCTGCGCCTTTTTCCTGCTTCGTGCCATGGCAACACCCACTTTCCCGCTCTACAATCACTTTGACAGCTGTCACAAAACACGTGGATTTTTCTTCATTATTGCGTCAACTCCCATCCGGTCGAGTCTGCATTTTGCATTTTGTGTTTTTACTCGAGAGTTTTCGAGATTAAAGTAGAAAATCTCGTTCGAGTGATAGTTTAGTATTTGCTTCGTGTGTTGAAATCATGGAGGAGAGCCCCGCGAGCCCGCCCCAGGCGGAAATCGCGGGGCGTTCGCCCACGCCTACCAGAAGGAGCAGAGCGTCAGTGAGAAGTAGCGGGTCTTCGCGCAGCAGTCGGGCGTCAGCGCAGCATCGTTCCGAGTCGCGGAGCAGGCGGCGGCGGCATGACAGCTCCACTCGCGCGTCTGAGTCTCCGCAACGGCGCGGAGAATCTTCGCGACGTCGAGGGCGATCGCGCAGGCGACGGCAACGCGACAGTTCCGTGCGCTCAACCTCGGAATCTCCGGAGCGACGTTGTAAGCGCCGGCGCCGACGCTCTTCAACTTCCAGTGGGTCTGCTCTGGAACAGAGGTTTGAAGAACTGTCCCAACAACTGTTTAGCCGATTCTCAAACATTTTGGACGCCAAACTGAATACTAGTAGACCGGCGCCAGTGCCCGAACAAAGTTTTTTGTGTCCACCAGCAGGCATTGTAGCAGACAGTATTGTTAGCCCCCTGTCAGTAAATGTGAAGGAATCATCTGTACCCAGTGCTGATCCTGGTAGGGTTAGTAGGATCAGTGAGCTTCAACGCTTTGATAAAGAGGACTGGGCGGCTGTTCGTTATGTCGAGGCCCAAAAGAAGCATTTAGCCTCACCATGCTTCGTAGATCTTAAAGTTAATGAAGAACTTAGGCGCTTCGATGACACGGCAGCACCAGTACGTTGGAATCAAATGGAGCGCAGTTTTGCAGCATTATCAAATATGGTAATTGCTCAAAACGAATCGGTGAATACGGGTCTCCAAAGCATAATTGACTGGGCCTCACAGTGCCAAGAAGCCGTTACAGCTGCAGCTTTGTACGCAAAGATGAAAGAGTTTTTCGATAATCAGTCTGCTTTCAAAACATTGTCTCAGGAAATTTTGCAAATTATATGCGGCAAGCGAGCCGAAAGCATTGAAGCCCGTAGGCGAGTAATTCTGAGAGTGATTAAAGATAAATATATCCGAGACGATATCGAAAAAATTCCTCCTTCCTCAGAGTACTTGTTCAACCCCACAAAACTGACCAACTACATCCAAAAAATAGGTGGCGTAGATAAACTGAAGAGGCAGGTGACCGAGGTCCCCAGCTACCATAGATCCTCTCCGCAGCCTTCTGTGTCCCGCGCCAGCTTTCAAGCTATTCCAGAAAAGCAAAAGCAAGGCGACAAAAGGAAACCCTTTAAGAAGCAGCCTCAGAACAAAAGTGACGGCAAAGAAAAGGGGGGAGGCTACAAACCACCAGCGAGAGGGGGAAGATCTGGACGATCCTACCGTCGATCAAATAGAAAATGACCGTCACTTTTCAGGTGGGTGTTTAAAATATTTTCGAAAATCATGGATCGATTTGAATGCACCCAAACCTATCTTAAAAATGATAACAGCAGCACGGATACCATTTTCCAAAAAACCTCCATTAATTTTACCTCTTCCAAACATCGTGTCAATGTTCAAGACGCATACCTCTCAGGCCATGACGGCCCAAATAGAGCAAATGAAGGCTACTGGAGTGCTCGAAGTGGCACCACTAACTCCAAGCTTCATTTCCCCAATGTTTCTAGTGAAGAAGAGCAACGGAGAAGACAGGCCCATATTCAACTTGAAAGCTTTGAATCGATCCCTGGACCCAAAGCGTTTTCGTTTGTTCAATCACTTCCAAGTCCACAGATTCCTGCAGGAAGGAGATTGGCTGGCCAAAATCGACATCAGTCAGGCCTACTATCACGTACCGATAGCTCGCTCACATCGGCGCTTCCTGCGGGTGAGCTACCGGGGCGAATTCTTGCAGATGACTTGCCTTCCATTCGGGCTTTCATCCGCCCCAAGAATGTTCGCCTCCATCACAAACTGGATTGCCGGAGTTCTACGGTCAAAAGGAATCCGGATAGTGGTTTACCTCGACGACTTCCTCTTAGTAAACCAGTCGAAGAGCAAGCTGTCAAAGAACGTCTCCTATGCAATACACCTCATGTCAGAGCTCGGTTTAACCATCAACATCCTGAAATCTGTGATTGTTCCCGTGCAGAAGATAGACTTCTTGGGGATAACATGGGACACATATGCAAACTGCAAGTCTCTACCCAAAGGAAAAGTCGAGAGTGTCCGTCAGTGTCTTCTCAGGCGATTAATGCTCGGCAGTTGGACCCTCAAGCAGGCGCAGCGCCTCTTAGGGAAACTCAACTTTGCAGCCTTCATCACCCGACGGGGAAGGCTGCATTGCCGCTCATTACAACAGCATTGTCGCAAGCTCCGCCAACATCCGCACATTTCCCTGAGGTTCCCAAAAGAAGTCAGATCAGAACTGAAATGGTGGTTAGAGAATGTGGAAGAATCCAGTCCAATACATCAGCATCATCATCGCGCCACAAATTTCATCACGACAGATGCTTCCGACGTGGCTTGGGGAGCGCAAGTAAACGATGTCAAAATACAAGGGGAATGGAACGAAAATCAAAAAGACTGGCATTGCAACCTGAAAGAGATGTATGCAGTGATAGCAGGAATAAACGAAGAGAAGGAACGGTTGAGGAGTTCAACACTGATTCTACAGAGCGACAACAAAACAGTAATCGCACATATAAAGAACGAAGGAGGAACCCGGTCAGTCAACCTTCTGAACCTGACGAGACAACTGCTGGATTTGACGGACAGCTGGGACATTGTACTTCTTCCTCACTACCTCCCGGGACGGTACAATGCGGATGCAGACCGCCTCTCGCGCGACCTCGCAGGTCCCGAGTGGCACCTGCAACCCAAGGCTACTCAAATATTGTTCGAACGGTGGGGCATACCAGAAATAGACCTGTTCGCGTCAAGAGAGGCTCACGTGGTCCCAGACTATGTCTCTCTAGACTCCTTAGACTCGAGCGCCTGCTTTCACAACGCCTTCAGCAGACCTTGGGAATTCGTGCTGGCCTGGATATTCCCGCCGCCGAGTCTCTTACCTCGAATCTTGCAACATCTGAACGAAGCTTCAGGGCGATACATTGTGATAGCTCCCAAGTGGAAGAAGCCGTTCTGGAGGGCAGACCTCAAGAACCGGGCATTAGCCCGTCCAGTCAAGATCCACAACCTTCATCGCAACCTAATGGACACGTCGACGGGCCACCCACCTCCTCAAATACACAATCTCGAGTTGGAGGCCTGGCTAGTTTTGGCTGGGACACCGTCCTAGAAAATTGGTCAGCTCCCGAAAAGGAGCTTTTGCTCTCTAGTTGGCGTGGCTCTACCTTGAATACTTACACTCCAATCTGGAGGAAATGGTCGAGTTGGTGTATTCGCTCACAGGTTAATTCACACTCCCCTACACCTGTGGAGGTTGCAAGATACCTATCTTATTTGTATTTAAATGAAGGGCTAGCATATCGAACGATTTTGGTACATAAGTCTGTAGTTTCCACTTTCTGCGAACCGCTAAGTACAAATAAAATATCTTCCAATTGCATAGTCAAGCATATCCTTAAAGCTATTTCATTAGCCAAAGTCCAGCCACCAAAAGCTCCTGTTTGGGACCCTCGTGTTCTTATTAGATACCTTAAGAGTGTAGAGCCAAATCTAGAGAGCATGTATGACGTTGCGCTTCGTACGGCCGCTTTGCTGTTGCTCACCTCAGGACGCAGAGTTCACGACCTTACATTGCTACATTCTGATGGGGTCCATTTCATAGACGATGGCACTGCAATAACTCTCCATCCAGTTTTTGGGTCCAAGACAGACACGTACAAACACCAACAATCTAGCTGGAAACTCTTGCCTGCAGAGAACCGCAACATTGACCCAGTGTTTTGGCTTCGCCAGCTAATTATTGTATCAACAGATAGAAGAGATCAAATTAAGATGTCAAATCTGTTTCTATCTACCAGAGGGGAAGTGAAGGCAGCCTCACCTACTATAATTGGAGGCTGGATAAAAAGACTGCTGGCAGATGCTGGAATAGAGGCGTCTCCAGGAAGTTTTAGATCAGCCGTCTCATCATTGAATTGGCTGGAAAAATATCCCATTAACGAAATACTATCTCGAGCTAACTGGCAGCACGAGTCTACGTTTAGAAAACATTATCAGAGATATGTGCAGTCACCCAATGATAATGTGATATCAGAGCAATCTCTTTCTAAATATTTTTCTATTGTATAACAATAACCTTCGCTATTTGTGATTTGTATTTAGTGCCTACTTAGGCACATCCATAGTATATAAGTATCAGAATTGAAAATTATAAATGTATATTTTCAGATTACTGATATGATAATTTACTGTTGATTCAGTGAGAATTTTGAAATTGAGTTCAGAGATATCCAAGTATTAACCTTCTAGTTTGATCGGTCTTATTCGTTCATGAATGATCGGTGTAATGATTACTCTAGAATTCTTTCTAGTATTTCTTGTGAAATAAGTGGTTTAGAAATAAAACATGTTAATTTCTTTCAAGAAAAGTTTTATTCTTTTACTAAGCCAATAACTCTACCTTACTTAATTTCACAGAGAGCTTTATTGTCACATTATTGCGTCACAAACCACCAGGAGATAACAGACACGTCTCATTATAATGGATTTCAGACGTCGTTACGGAACACATAATATGGTAGTTTTACCTGTTATTAAAACTCTTATTATGTTTCCAACGACGTCTGAAATCCAGGTAATTCCTACCTGGTGCAATATAATGATCTTATAATGAAGAAAAATCCACGTGTTTTGTGACAGCTGTCAAAGTGATTGTAGAGCGGGAAAGTGGGTGTTGCCATGGCACGAAGCAGGAAAAAGGCGCAGCAAACTAGACTTGGGGAGAGATGCTCTCTCATTATAATGGATTTCAGACGTCGTTGGAAACATAATAAGAGTTTTAATAACAGGTAAAACTCCCATATTTTTTGTGCGGCTGTCTCGGCTTGATCAAGCCGCTTGACCGTTGCCGCTAGTGTTGCCAACTTAGTGCTAGCGCCACTAGATCTGGTGGTTTGAAATCCCGTCTGGTGGCCAAATTTGCGATCTAGGGTCTAGTGCTGAGTATGGTGGTTTGATCAGATTTGTTTAGTGGTTGTGAAAAAAATTTAGTGTTTAAATCGATGAAGTGTTGCAACACGTACCTACACTTTCCCCAAGGATCTGAATTGGAACCAAATGTGTTTATGCTGCACCCATTCCATGCGAAGAAGCTGAGACGCTTTCTTCTTCAGAATAAGATAATTTAGTAATATTATTTTGTATGCAACAATCTGTCCTGTGATTGCAGTGATAATAATTAATAAGTACACTAAATTGATTTGTTTGGAAATGATCCTACCTACTCTTTTATTTGATGATCCTGAAAAGGATGTTTGTCCGGTTTTTCATTATTCTGAAGACCAGACACAGCCTCAAAAACCGGAATGTTCGTTACCTTCGACTGGGTGAAGCGATTTTGAAATATTTTTTTTTTAAAGCTGCTGTTTCCCTTTTGGTCACGATCGAATTGGAAAGCGAGGCGGAATCGCGAGGCCGAAGGCCGAGCGATTACGCCGAGTACATTAATAGCAATAAAATACTAAAAAAAATTGTGAAAGAAAAAACCATTTAAAAAAATATAAAAACCGCCTTAAAAAATGTACGAAATAAAAAAAATCTAACCCTAGAGTTGAAGGCGGTGCTAAAGCAAGCAAAAGTAACCGACCACCTTCAACTCTAGGGTTCGATTTTTATAATATTTTTCTATTTTTGAGTATTTCTGAAAATCTGGGGAAATTCTGGTGGTTTCGATTTGCGCATCTGGTGGGCGAGCTAAACGTTGGCAACACTGGTTGCCGCGTCAGTCAGACGCTCCGTAGCGACAATGGAGGACGACTCGGAGTGCGTCGACACGAGTGCGTGCAGCGAGCGTGATTTTCTGGTGCATTTAATATCGTTATATAGAGATGCCCCCGAACTGTGGAGTGTAAAATCAAAATCATATTATGATAAAAATAAAAAATCACTGGCTATAACTAAGATATTGCAAGCTCTGCTTACATATGACCAAGACCTCACAGAAGACAAAGTTAAAAAAAAGATAAACATTTTGCGTACAAACTTTAAACGAGAACACAATAAATGTGAAAAGTCCAAAAAATCTGGGGCAGGTGCAGACGACATATATGTCCCTAAACTTCAGATCTTCATAATCCATGCCACTTGCTAAAAATCGTAAAGTCACCGACAACCTTTGAGTAGCAGGAATGGCTTGCCTCATATTAGTGTCCTGCTTTTCAATGTTTGGTCGAAGTAACTCCAATAAAGTTTCGAATCCTTCGTGGTCCATTCTTAGAAATTTTGTATAATCCTCGGGTTCCGTAATTTGTAGAACATTCAACAAATGTTCGTGGGTAAAACGATCTCTTAAATTACAAGTTAAGAGAAAAAGAAAAAAGTTAAAAAAAACGCTGGTCGAAAGAATGGTACATACACCATTCTTTCGACCAGCGTTTTTTTTTCTTTTTTCTTGCGTGCACAGAGCCACAGTGATGGCGAGAAACGCTTCATCTGCGTTTGAGCACATTATTTTTTCGTCCTTCGTTGCTCACAACTGGCCGCCGGCGCCCCCTGGCGTACAAATGAATGAAGTTGCTTGACGCTCTGCTTGAAGCTCCGTCAAGCACATCAAACACAGCCTATCAATCACGTAAGGCTTGACGTGCTTGACGTGCTTGATGCTTGATCGTTGCGCGAGCGCTTTACGTCTGTTGTCTAAATTCTCGCACCGCGAGAACCACAAAAATATATTTTTTTAATTACAACGACGACGCGACAAACTTCCGCCGTCCGCCATCTTTCTGGTAGTGGATACATTTTAATACCTACTACTACTCTGTTTTGTTGTTATTGTTTTTGCCATAAATAAGCAGGCAAAGATCATTTGACCATACAGCCAATTCCCAATTTTTTTTCTTTTGTTACAAAATATACTCTTTGCTCTTGTCCACCCAGTCGGAGTCAGTGTTGTCCACTCAAATTTTGAATTTCTTCAAGATTGAAACGTAAAAATATATTTATTACTGGTAGGTTTTAAACTAATATAAAGTGGCATATAACGGAGGGGAATTAACCGCGAGGGTAATTGGACAACCGAAGAGTATATGGTCCAGGGTTCCTTCGTCCAGTCTGCACTCGCAGATTGATGAGTCAAGCATCATAGTACATGACATTCATAGCTATATTCACACAATATGTCACATTATCCAATCCAAAGAGCAAGGTGAACCAGCCTATTATCCAACGAGCAAATCCTATCGTATATTTTGTGATTTGAGAAGTTGGTGGATTGATTGACAGTCAGTTCATTCATTGTGCTGCCTTCGTAAATACCGACATATTTGTTTGTTGCTATAATTTTTTTTTAAATTTTAATCCCAAGTTTCTCACTCCTAAATCTTGTCCTGTAGTAATTTCTTTCTCCAACGATTGATTTCTATAACGCTGTCCAAAATAAATGTCTCCTGCACTCCTGACTGGTAAAAACGTCTCCTATTATTTACCTATTAAGTCGCTACCTACTTGTTCTTTTGTATTTTACAGTTCACTGGTGCAATTGCGCACAACCTGCCCCCCATGATTTTTATATAATTTAAATATGTAGTCAGGTAAACTGTTTAGCCCACTAGTTTGTGAATGAGCAACAAAAACACATTTTTATAGAATTGAAAATATTTGTCTTGCTTGAACTTTAAAACATTTTATGCAACCATTGACATTATTTTGAGTTTGACTGATACATATTTTTTTGTGCTGTAAACTATTCAGCCAGTACTGAACATACCGCCCACCAAGAACTTAATAAAGTTCTTCAGCAGGTACGGCCAATGAATATAATAATAATTGACAACAAAATTAAAGAAAAATTAAAATAAATGAAAAGCTCCTTCATAAAAGATGTATAAGCTTCGTGAGGGGACGCTTAAAGATTCCGTTCTTGCACCTCACAGACACTACTCGAACCATGTCGTCACGTCCAGGATGTACTTCTATGACTCGTCCTAATTGCCACTTCGTAGGGGGAAGATGGTCATCCTTCAAGAGGACTAATGTTCCTGTCTCAATATTTGGCTTTTTCCGGTTCCACTTATGCCTCTGCTGCAGTGTAGTCAAATATTCTATTGACCATCTCTTCCAAAAGTGCTGCACAAGACGCTGAGTCAATTGCCATCGGGAAACCATGTTGATGTTTTTTAGAGAGAGATCTTCGTGGGGAATTGTGACCAGGGGTTCTCCAACTAAGAAGTGGCCAGGGGTAAGAGCATTAAGATCTTCGGGGTCATTAGACATTGCAGTTAGGGGACGGGAATTGAGGCAGGCTTCGATCTGAGTAAGTGTCGTCAACATTTCCTCGTATGTAAGGGTCGAGTTCCCCATGATTCTTTTCAAATGGTATTTTGTAGATTTCACACCTGCTTCCCATAATCCTCCGAAGTGTGGGGCTAGGGGAGGGATAAAGTGCCACATTGTTCCATCGTTGCTAGCAGGGCTGCAATTTCCTTTGCCATATCTCGTGTGCATTTGTCGAACATTTTGTTTAGTTCCTTTTCAGCTCCGGTGAAGTTCGTAGCATTATCGCTGTATAAATCGCTGCATCGGCCTCGACGTGCGACGAATCTCTTGAAAGCAGCAATGAATTCGTCCGTGCTCAATCCACTTACTAATTCTAGATGTATAGCTTTGGTAGCCATGCATATGAAGAGTGATATGTATCCCTTGTAGGTTTTGCAGCCTCTTCCTTTTGACATTCTCAAAGTGATTGGGCCCGCGAAATCTATGCCGCTGTGGCTGAAGGGTTTGGAGGGGGTGACTCGTGCATTGGGAAGTTGGCCCATTAGTTGGGTTTGTGTAATGGCCTTTTGTCGTTTGCAAATGACACACTTGTGCACTTCATTTTTTACTGAATCTTTCACATTTAAGATCCAGTACTTTGACCGGATGTGGTTCAGCATCAAGCAGGGACCCCCGTGCAGGGTTTTGAGATGGGATTCAGCAATGATCAATCCTGAAAAGTGGCATTTTGGCAGTATGATTGGGTGTTTGGCAAGTTCATCTAAGTGTGAATTTTGCAGTCGTCCTCCGACTCGTATGATACCGTCTTGGTCTATAAAAGGGAGAAGGGAAAGCAACCGACTGCTAGTTTTCACAGATTCATTCTTCTTCAGTCTTTCGATTTCTTCGGTGAATTGATCATTCTGACATATGTTTATGCACGTTCTGAGGGACTCGTCGATCTCATTTTTAGTCAAATGCCTTGATAGGGGAATTCTCTGGATTCTAGGTATTTTCATGTTGAGAAACCTTTTGCAATAGGCTATGACTCTTAAAAGTCGGGATAGACTGGAATACTTCTCCAGTATGGAAAAACCTGTTTGACTTGTTAGGGTTAACATCTTAATTTTTCTCTCTTCTAGAGTGGTAGAAGGTATATCAGGTTTTGTGTAGTTAATTGTTTTTTCTTTCAAGATTTAGGCCCTTTCCACCATAGTTCGTGATCTGCAAGATCTGAGGGCTTTACTCCTCTCTATGCACAATCAGCTGGATTGTTTGCTGAAGTGACATGGCTCCACTGGGTGTTATCAAGGAGGTTAAGAATATCGGACACTCTATTAGCTACGAAAACCGTCCATCTATGTGGTTGTCCGCGTAGCCAGGCAAGGACTACCGATGAATCGCTCCAGGCGTATAAATGTGACTTAGGGATGTTCATATATTTGGCTACGTCTGTCAGCAGCTTTGCTAGCAATTGTGCCGCACAAAGCTCCAATCTTGGGACTGAGATTTGCTTTAGAGGTGCGGCTTTACTTTTTGCTGAAATCAGTGACACATCGATATTGCAGTCTTCTTCAATAATTCTTGCGTATACAACTGCTGCGTATGCCGTCATGGAGGCATCAGCAAATCCATGTAGTTCAATGTGTGTATTTCTTTTGCTTCCAATCCATCTTCTTATTTTGACGTTCTGCACTTTTTGTAAATCGTCTCGGAAGTTTCTTCATTCTTTTTGCAGACTCTCTGGTAATTCATCGTCCCAATTTACTCCGGCCAGCCATATTTTTTGTATAAAAACCTTGGCAGTTATTATGATAGGGGTGAGCCAGCCAATGGGATCGAATAAGCGTGAAATATCAGACAAAACATTTCGCTTGGTGATGTTTTCGTTTATTGGTGGTAAATTTACATTATACTCAAAGTTGTCTGCGTTTCGATTCCAGCTGATGCCGAGTATTTTTCTCATATCATTAATCTTGATTTTAAAGTTTTCTGTTTGATCATGTTGACAGAATGATTCCATAAATTGATCGCTGTTACTGGCCCATTTGGCTAGTTCAAAGCCACCAAGTTTTAATAGACTGTTCATTTGTGAATATATTTCTACTGCTTCTTCGTCTGTTTCACATCCAGTCATCATATCATCCACATAAAATTCATTGCGTACAATTTCAGCGGCCAGTGGATATCTTGAGCCTTCGTCGTTTGCCAGTTGTATAAGTGTTCTGACCGCCAAAAAGGGGGCGGATGCTGTTCCAAAATTGACAGTTAACAACTTGTAGTCTTCCACATTGTCTTCAGGGTTTATTCGCCATAATATTCTGAGAAAATCTGTTTGATTTTCCTTGACCCTTATCTGCCGATACATTTTTGTGATGTCGGATACAAGACAGATTGGGTGTTGTCTCCATTTCATGATAAGCTGGCGTAGATCTGGTTGAAGAGTGGGACCCACCATTAATGTGTCATTCAATGAAGTACCTTTGGAGTTTTTACAGGATGCGTCGAATACAACTCTTACTTTCGATGTTTCCTTATCTTCACGCACAACTGCGTGATGTGGTAGGTAAGTAGCATGTTTCACGTCATCAGAATCGTCTACTTTCGTCATGTGATTCAAGGTTAAATATTCTTGGATGACCTTCTTATATTATTCCTTGAGATGCGTGTTCTTGTTTAACTTTCTCTCTAGTTGATTCAGTCTCTGACGAGCTATGTTTTTGGAATCACCGAGCAGATGTTTGGGCTCGTCGTCTTTGAATAAAAGATCAACGACGTACCTTCCACTCTCATCACGTGTAACAGTGTCTTTGTACTTTTTCTCGCAAGCTTCTTCTTCCTTCGAGAGGTTGTGGTGTACATCTGAGATTGATTCTAATTCCCAGAATTGTTTCAATAATTGTTCGTCTTCGACGATGCTGCTGTGCATTGACACAGTGATTGAGTAAGCTCGTTCTTTTTCTTGAACCTCGCCTGATAGTATCCACCCAAGGAAAGTCTCTTGTGCAATCATAGTTCCTTGGTGATTTTTCATAAATCCGCCTTTCATAATCTTTGCGTATACATCCGCTCCAAGTAGTACATCAATTTTACCTGGTGATTCAAACCTTGGGTCAGCCAAGGTCAGTGTTTCAATTTCAGGCCAAGCTGGCATCTGAATTCGATCTGCTGGTAATATCGTAGTCAGACTCTTCAATACGTAAGCCTTAAATTTAAAGTTGAAGCTGAGATCAATCTTCGAATATGCATCGATCTCCACTACGTGTTTAGCATGTAACCCTTTGTGGGCTTCACCCAAACCATATACCGTGGTATTGGTTGAGTGTCTCCTTAGTTGCAACCATTGTGCTGCGGACTCGGTGATAAAAGACGATTGAGAGCCTTGATCCAAAAGGGCTCGTAAAAGTCGGCACTCGCCGTGTGGTGTTTGAATTACAATCCTAGCTGTTGCTAACAAAACTTGACGTCTAGGATTGTCTTCTTCTGAGAAGTGTGTTGAAAGTAGAGAGCATGCTGGCTGCTATACACCTTGAGAATGGTTGCTGCTTGTTGCTTTGTTGCTTGTTTCGGTTGCTGGTTCTTTAGTGGGGTTTTCTTCTTTGTTTGGGGACTTATAAGGGTTTTGTAAATGAAGCAGTGAGTTATGTTTCTTGCCGCACTTACGGCAAGATTATTTTGATCGGCAGTTGTGTACCGTGTGATTGGGTACCATGCAGTTGAAACAGAGATTATTGTTCTGTACAAATTTGCGTCGTTCACTGATGTCCTGCTGGGCAAATTCTTTGCAGAAATACAAATAATGATTGTCTTTGCATAAAGGGCATATTTTAGTTGCGACGGAGAGGTGGACAGTCTTCTGGATAACTTTTTTTGGATTTGGATTGACTATTTCCAGAGTACGGAAGCGATTTTCAATAAAGTCGGAAAGTTCGTTGAATGTAGGTAATTCAGTATGAGGTTTGGTGCTAATCGTCTGTTCCCACAATTTTCGTGTTTCCTTGTCCAGCTTTTCTGTTGTTATAAAAACTGTTAGCGCTCCCCATTCCTTTGTTGGTACACCCATGCTGTTCAAGCTGTTTAGACATTCCGTTGTGTTGTCCAGTAAAAATCTGAGCGATTGTGCTGATTCGTCTGAGATGTATTTTAGGGACATGAACTTCTTTAATGTGCAATTAATTAAAAATCGCTTATTGTCGTATCTCTTTATGAGACGATCCCATGCTTGTGTTTAATTGTCGTCTGTGATTGAAATATTCCTTAGCAACAATTCTGCTTCTCCATTGACTGCATTCTTCAAATAATGTAACTTTTGTACATTTGATATGGATGTGTTGTCGTGGATGAGAGCGACAAACATGTCGTGGAACGCTCTCCATTCTACATAATTTCCACTAAATGGAGGAATGTGAATGCTTGGTAACTTAACTTCAACCGACTTCTGTGACGTTGTAGCTGACGCAGCAGATTGTGAGGCTGCGGACCGTTCTTCGGGTAATTGTTCACGCAGCTCAGACATATACTCAACGTATAATTCTTCCCCGTCCATGTACACATCTTTGTCAAAATAGTCGTCATCTGCATTACCTTTGGCCAGTTCTACGATTTGCAGATGATTGTTATTGAATTTGGACCATGACTGTTGAAGAAGTTCAATTCGTGTCTGAATGTAGGACTTTGTGATCCTCACCTTAGGGCTTTTCTTGTAATTCGTTCTTGCGCCACTAATTAACTTGAGGATTTCCCTTTGGTGTATGATCAAAGACTCCATGTTCATAAATTTTAGTTATCAAAGTTTAATTTCGTTTACATGAAAATTTTTCAAAATGTTTGAAGTTTGATTTATTACTTTCATTTACTTCACTGTTACATCGATGACTGAACCCATATCCTCGACTCGATAGGACCAATTTGTTTAGCCCACTAGTTTGTGAATGAGCAACAAAAACACATTTTTATAGAATTTAAAATATTTGTCTTGCTTGAACTTTAAAACATTTTATGCAACCATTGACATTATTTTGAGTTTGACTGATACATATTTTTTTGTGCTGTAAACTATTCAGCCAGTACTGAACATAAACTATTAATAAACCAGTGATAAAAATATTGTAGGGCTTGTTGTGGACAGGGAAGGTGTTAAAATTACATACTAAGCACATTTTAATGAGAAATTCTTATTATTTATTTATTTATTTGGAGACACCAACAAGTAACACATAAAATAGGGATTACAAAACTTCCAATTAATAAAGCATTAGGTATTGTGTTACCCAGCACCGTATCCCACAGATTAAATATGGCAGAATCGAAACTTACAGAGAATCCTAGCAATCAAACTTAACAAAAACATTTAAAAACTAATTTACGCAAGAGAGAGAAAAAAAAACTAACTAAAAGCTAACGCTACTCACACAGAATAAGGAAAATAATACTAACTATGATTATAATACTAACTTAACAGAAATCAGGCAACACAGATTTAGGCAGATTTATTTAATTTGAGTAGGTATACATTTCGTCCTATCCTTGAATTGTGGCAAACTCAGATTCCAAAAATCTAGATCAATGAAGTTTTCATTGAAGCAGCGTGTCATCCTACCTAGTGGCACACGGCGACCAGCATTAGTGCTTAATGGAACAACGTAGAAGGCGTTGTTACTTCTAGTTGTTCGTGGAGGCACATAAAAATTGATTTGGCAGAGAAGTGCCGGACAATCTATAATATCGCAACATATCTTGTATAAGGTTGTCATGTCCAATAGTATACGTCGTTGATCCAGCCTCAGCATATCGAATTTCTCTTGCAAAGCAGCGTATGGGAGACAATGACCGCGACAACGTCGATTCAAAATGTATAAAAACTTACGCTGAATTTTCTCGATAGCAGTATCGTATTTGGCATAAAACGGACTTGGCGTGGCATACTTTAATTGAGACCTGACTAGTGATGTATATAGAAGTAGATTAGATATGTTGAAGTATTTTTGAACTCTTTCGTTACCCGTAGAACAAATCCCATCATCTGGTATGCCTTATTTGTTATACTTTCAATATGTGTATCCAAATGAAATTTAGCATCAAGTCAAGCGTCACACCTAGATCACGAATAGATGCAACTCTATGAAGGTTGACACCTCCAAGGGAGTAGGTAGTTAAAATTAATACGGTTTTTTTTTTCTTTGTAAATGTAATTACTTTACATTTAGTAAAACTCAGATGGAGCTTATTAGACGACGAATATTCATTGAATCTGTTCAGGTCCCTTTGTAACTCCATACAATTTTCAAGGTTGCAAATACATCAGAAGAGTTAGTCAGCATTGTTTAGACTTACAAAATGATCTAGATAACATTTCTTTAAACTGTCGTAACAATCATTTATATCTAAATGTTAAAAAATGTCAGCTAATTACCTTTTCTCGCAAGCGTAACATTATTTTAAACTCTTACACTCTAAATAGTGAAATATTGGAGAGGATTGGCCAGGTGCGGGACCTTGGAGTCATCTTAGACGAGAAGTTATTATTTGATCAACATATCAATAAAATTACAGATAAAGCATATAAAATGCTTGGCTTTGTCCTGCGCGTTTCCAGACCGTTCAAATCCAACTACTTTGATGTTGTTATACTTTGCCTACGTCAGAAGTCACCTGGAGTTTGCCTCTGCAGTTTGGAACCCGCAATATAAAGTTTATATTCAATATAGAGAAAAAATTCAGAACAAATTTCTTAAGCATCTATCTTTTCGGTGTGGCACTCAATTTAAGAAATTAACTTCGTTGACTGAACGTCGAATGGTTACAGATGTTAGGTTAATGCATAAAATACTAAATAATAAAGTTGATTCTCCCCACTTACTCAGCAAAATTAATTTCCGATGTCCGAATTTCGCACACGTTCTGGTAATTTATTTAATATTCCTAAAGGTAATTGTAACTACCTTAGTAATGCTTTCCTTCGCCGCTCTTGTGTAACTTATAATAATAAATTTTCTCATGTTGACATCTTCCACGACAATCTTTTAAATTTTACTCGTAGTGTTTCATTAGCTTATGATTAAGTTTATAATTTTTTTTTCCTTCAATATTTGATTTATTTTCGTATACATATATTGGTTTGGGTTATAGCTTTGTTATTATCTTTTGACATTTTGTTTACAATAAAATTGTGTATTTTTTAAGTTAGCATTATACTTTTTTTGTTTGTTTAAATCTTACTACATAAATGTTTGTAATATTAGCTGGTTTTTAGTTTGTTAAATATTTTATATTAATTGTTTAGTTATGTACTGTATGATTACTGAATAAATAAAATAAAAAAAATTAATAAATTAACAAAATGGTTCTGAATAGCACTGTTTCAGACCACGAGGCTATATATTTAAAATTTACTGCTAAAGGAATTGTAAAAAATTCACCACTAGTGCGAAGACGTAGAACCATAACCAAGTCAGAGGAAATTGTGTTCAAAATCAGGCTCCAAGCTATGAAATGGGAATTCCTAGGTACAATACAGGACGTAGAGAGTTGTACAAATTTATTTATGAATGATCTTGTCAGTCTATATAATAACATATCGAAAATTATTGGAAAAAATACATCCCAGCCAGGATTCGAACCTGGGTCTTTGGCTTGAGCCGCCAACGCGATAACCAACTACGCCACCGGACCGTTACGTATTATCTCCAAATTTTCGCTCTCTTGCACCTTCATGATGATGTCGCATAATTTTTGCGAACAGTCAACTTGCACGGTTCAATGTTGAACCTTATAATAAAAATATATATAAAAAGCGAGTACGTGCTTAGTACTAACATATAAACATAAAACATATCGAAACTTAAACGTTTCAAAGTAAAGAAAATAAAAAAAGATCGGATAACTCCAGGCATACTAAAATCATCTTCAACACTGAAAGACTTACACCATGAGAAAAAATTTAATAAAAATATTGAATTTATAGCTTATGCGAGGAGATATAAAAATAAATATAAAAGAGTTATAGACATCGCCAAAAGAATGGTAAATAGCAAAATAATATCAAAATCGCACACCAACGTTAAAAGTATGAAGAATATAATTAAAAACGAGCTAAACCCAATGAGAAGCGCATCTAAAAAAAAAAAAAAATCAAATTTGGAAACTCATATCATAGATGAGAAAAAAATTCCCCACTGCTTCAATGAATTCTTTCTCAAAACTCCAATGGCATTGACAGAAGGTATACAAATAAACAAAAACAAAGCTATTGAATACATGAACATTAGCATACCACTGAGTGACAAATCAGTAAACTTCTTGCCCTTAACATATAATGAATTAAAACATACTTTTATCTCTGAAAGACAAATCTAGCCAAGATATATTTGGGCTTTCTTCTAGACTATTGAAACGTTGTGAAAGGGAACTAACTGAGCCGATACTAGAATTATTAATGCACTGAAGGAAGGCATCTTCCCGGCCAGTTTAAAGCTAAGGTAAGGTTGTACCTGTTTTCAAAAAAGGCTCAAACGTTGATATGAAAAACAGGCCTATAAATATGTTACCGATTATGTCTAAGCTGCTAGAAAAAATATTTGCAATAGATTGGTAGACTTTTTCACCAAAAACAACACATTATCGGATCATCAATTCGGTTTCAGAAGAGGTCGCTCTACCTCGCTTGCAGTATACAGTTTCGTCAAAGACATCTGGAGTGCACTGGATGAGTCGCAGAAAGCCTGTGGTATTTATTGCTACTTATCCAAGGCTTCGACTGCGTACGTCACAATATACTACTCGCGAAATTGAAGTATTACGGCGTTCGAGGTAGGGTTTTAAAAATTATGAAATCATACTTAAGTAACCTAAAACAGCGTGTACATAGGCTCATACAGGCTCATACAGCTCAAGCCGCTGCGACTATTTCCTCCTGCAACTGAAGCTGGCGGCGGTGTTGGAGGTGGTCGCGCCGCCGGTGGTTCCGTTTGAGACACCGGGTTCACGTCTCCTGCCTCACGTCTCGGGGTATTGTGTGCGGCCGACATATGAGGCAAGCTGGGCGAGATCGAGCCCTCCGAGGTTGAGGAGGTGCCCGGTCGTGATCGCCCAGCCGCCGTGTCGACAGCACCCGAGTCGGATGCAGGGCGTGTGTGTGAATCCGCTGCCTCTGGTCCTCTCTTCGACTGAGACCTCGTCTTCATTTTGCGCTAGTAATAATGTAAAAGATCCGCGCCGAAGAACCAATATAAAAGACGAAAACGAGATTTCAGTGGAAAAAAGCAGCCATTTAATCACAAGTTGCTATGACAACGTATTTACATTTTTCGATTTGTTTGGCATTTTTCAAACCTGCCTGTCGCAAACAATGTGCGTATTTAAATGACCTTTTAGTGAGAAATTCTTATTGCATACGTCACAGCGATGTTGGCTTTCACCAGTGTGAATTAACATGTGCGTATCTAAATGACCTTTTCGTGAGAAATTCTTATTGCATACGTGAGGTGAACATTTAAACACAAAACCTCCGAATCAAGGTTTTAATCAACTAAAATCGTAGTAACATAATATTATAATAAGGAAAACTATTGACAGACAATGATGACAATAGAAGATGACATTTTAAATATTTAAAAATCACCACAATACGTCACAGCGATGTGGTTTTAAAGCCTGACCAGGAATATATGAGAGCTGTCAAGATGGAGCCACTTTTTAGATTTATATAGCAACATTCAGTATAGTACGCACATATTGAATTGCGCGATGTTTTTATTCAAAATGTACTTTTGCACTGAAATACACAATAAGATATACAAAATGTATTTTAATTTAATGCATCTTTTATATATATTTTGATGTCAATGTAAAAAGAACTAGCCTTGACATTTACATGTTCACAAATTTTTTTCCATGTATCTGCAGATATATCCTGAAGCAAAGTGTACAAATTATTAAAAAAATTATTAATCGACCTTGCTGAAATACTAAACTTTTTAATAAAAATTCTAGTTCAGAAAAACTTTACCTAAGCTATTTTTATTCGAACGTTTCGTATTTTTGTAAAGTCAAAAAGTGTTTTTTGTTCAGAACGAATAATATTTACGTCCCTCTTTTGATTGCTATTCGGTATTGAGATACACCTAGACAGAACAAAAAATAATAACCTAATTGTACATTACGGCGGCCAATTCATGGCAATCTCACTACAATGACATAACGTTTTACCTAAATGTCAGTTCAGAAGCAATTTTGACATTGACAACAGATTATCAAGCATCAAACATATTTGTGGCCAGTGTAAGAAATTAGTTCCAACGAAATTCCGCAATATGGCGGCCCCTCATATATTCCTGGTCAGGCTCTACATCAGTGCCTATTTAAATTACCTTTATCTATGAAACTGTTTTTGCATATTTCACAGTGATGCGTTCTTTTGCCAGTGTGGGATAACATGTGCTTATTTAAATGACCTTTCTTGTGCTTTGTGCTTTCTTAAAGAATCTTTTAATAAGAAATTCTTATCGCATACGTCACAGCGATGTTGGCTTTCACCAGTGAATTAACATGTGCGTATTTAAATGACCTTTTAGTGAGAAATTCTTATTGCATACGTCACAGCAATGTGGTTTTTCACCAGTGTGAGTTAACATGTGAGTATTTAAATTACCTTTTCGAGAGAAATCCTTATTGCATATGTCACAGCGATGTGGTCTTTCATTAGAGTGAGTTAACATGTGCTTTCTTAAGGAATCTTTTAATAAGAAATTCTTATCGCATATGTCACAGCGATGTTGGCTTTCACCAGTGTGAATTAACATGTGCCTATTCAAATGACATTTTTGAGAGAAATCCTTATTGCACACGTCACAGCGATGCGTTCTTTTACCAGTGTGAGTTAACATGTGCGTATTTAAATGACCTTTTTGAAAGAAATCCTTATTGCATATGAGACATATAATATCAAAGGCGGCAATCTCCACAAGAGCTATTTTCTCAGAAATAAGAAAAAGGTTCCAGTGTAAAAAAAATGTATGTATGGAAACCAAGGTGGAGATTGCCAAGACTGATGTGGACATGAATTTTTATGTATGAATTTCTATTGGATATTGCCGTGCTTGGTACGGAGACATTTATTTAATATATTCTAGACGAATAGACGAAAAAAACTTCATCTTTACTTTATTTTCAATACTATGTGGAGATTGCCGCCTTTGATATTATATGTCTCATATGTCACAGCGATGTGGTCTTTCATTAAAGTGAGTTAACATGTGCCTTCTTAAAGAACATTTTAATAAGAAATTCTTATCGCATACGTCACAGCGATGTGGTTTTTCATCAGTATGTGTGAACATGTGCGTATTTAAATGATGTTTTCGTGAGAAATTCTTATTGCATACGTCACAGCGATGTGGTTTTTCACCAGTGTGAGTAAACATGTGCCTATTTAAATAATCTTTTTGAGAGAAATCCTTATTGCACACGTCACAGCGATGTTGTTTTTCACCAGTGTGAGTTAACATGTGTTTATTTAAATGACCTTTTTGTGAGAAATTCTTGTTGCATACGTCACAGCGATGCAATCTTTTACCATTGTGTGTTAACATGTGCGTTTTTAAAGTTCCTTTTTCTATGAAACCCTTATTGCACATGTCACATTGATGTGGTCTTTCACCAGTGTGAGTTAACATGTGCCTATTTAAATGACCTTTTTGAGAGAAATCCTTATTGCACACGTCACAACGATGCGTTCTTTTACCAGTGTGAGTTAACATGTGCCTATTTAAATGACCTTTTTGAAAGAAATCCTTATTGCACATGTCACAGCGATGTGGTCTTTCATTAAAGTGAGTTAACATGTGCCTTCTTAAAGAACATTTTAATAAGAAATTCTTATCGCATACGTCACAGCGATGTGGTTTTTCAACAGTATGTGTGAACATGTGTCTTTTTAATTTAACTTTATCTATGAAACTCTTTTTGCATATTTCACAGTGATGCGTTCTTTTGCCCGTGTGGTCTAACATGTGCGTATTTAAATGACCTTTTAGTGAGAAATTCTTATTGCATACGTCACAGCGATGTGGTTTTTCACCAGTGTGAGTTAACATGTGTTTTTTTAAAGAACCTTTTTCTGAAAAATTATTATTACATATGTTACAGGGATGTGTTCTTTTACTAGTGTGAGTTAACGTGTCCATGTTTAAATTACCTTTTAATGAAACATTCCTATTGCATATGTCACAGTAGGGTGCTCTTTCATCAGAGTGTGTTAAAATATGGCTTTCTAGAGCACTTTTTTGCATAAATTTCTTCTTGCATACATCACAATGATATGATTGCTCACCAGTGCTAGCTAACTCTAAACTCTTTCCTGAAAATTGCTTATTGCATACACCGCAGCGAAGTGGTCGTTCACCAGTGTGAGTGTGCGATTTTAACCTGATTTTCTCCAATACAATTTTACTGTCACAGTCGCGACAATGTGATGTCGTGATTGTACAATTGTAAATTTTCTTTTTAAAAAGTAATTTCTGTGTGTAATTAGTATTGCCAATATTCTCGTTACCTGCATGAATGAACAAGTGACTTTGATAATCCGATTCTAGTATAAACGTTTGGTTACAAACATTGCAAAAATACTGAACTTCACACGTCCTTGTCACGTCAGGATTGTCTTGTTTG
Organism: Nematopogon swammerdamellus; assembly: GCA_946902875.1. Taxonomy (NCBI): domain Eukaryota; kingdom Metazoa; phylum Arthropoda; class Insecta; order Lepidoptera; family Adelidae; genus Nematopogon; species Nematopogon swammerdamellus. The sequence goes on along the minus strand of OX336352.1, from coordinate 1,327,153 downwards.
ATAGTAACATGGCCCAGGCGATGTGATTCCATTCTGAAAATGTAACAAACAAGTTAATATGAAGACTACTAGCGTCAATTTGTAACTATTCAGTTTACAATTAAATTAAGAAGAGGTGGGGTGAGAGGGTGAGAGAACATAACATCACCTGCATGCATGTCTCGAGCATGTCTCCCACTCCATGGGGTAGACGGAGAGAAGGGATCTTCACAAGTTACTTTCTTGAGACACTTCTGACGACTTGAAAATTTCTACTCAAGCTTATTTATTGTTTATCGTTTACTGAGCGAGCATTCATATCGCAGTAAAACTGCATTCGAACTTGTCACAATTTGTTATTTAACATAATGTTTCTTTAGTTATGTAAGTTATTATTATTCCTATGCTATCTATGTATGCATATACCTATTATTTATTGAACAACCATTTATATAAATTAGATGAAATAGGCGAGCGTAATGCCTTGTGGCATTCTATTCTAACTAACCTTTGGGATGTGGAAGTACATGTAGGCATACAAGAATATTTTGTTGACTACAACTGAATACTACATACAGTAGAACCCGATTATCCGGACTAATTGAAACCAGCGCGGTAGTCGGGATTCTCGGAATGCGAAAACCAACAACCCACCAAAAACAAAAACAAGTGAGCGCACGTTTCATATTGTTTTACAACAGACTGCAGGCGGGCGCTGGCGCACGGCGGGGCGGGAGGCACATGAACAGGCAGGCGTTGTCGGACCATGTCGTCTGTTTTCCCCCCTAGTCCGCCGCACTCTCACGAGAGTTTGCGCGCATACCAACTAAGACTTATCGACAACCTAGTATGGTTAGGGCTATAAAATACGAGTCCGGATAACCGGTGTCGTGGTGGCGGGCCTTGTAGTGCGCTCGTGCGCTGCACATCGCACCATGAGAAGTCATCATACATCATGAAGGCGTACTGTGTGGGGTCGGTACTTAATAAGAATAGTCCCACTGCATCTCTCCCCGTGCATGTCGTAAAAGGCGACTAAGGGATAAGCGGCCTGCAGACACCCCGGTCGACTTGTGGCTTTCATGTAAAACATAGGATGGCTGGGGTAGCTGGAGACTGTGGGGTTTTGCACGAAGGTCCCCAACCAAGCGGGATTAGTTTGCAGGCCTAGAACCAACCCCAAACCAAAACAACAACAACATCATCAAGGCCATACCCCAAAATATCGCCCATATCGCTAGCTGCGCGCTATGACAGCTAGCGATGTGCGGAATTAGAAACGCACGCGGCTCTCCCATATGGATTGCATTGAGATGGACCTCGCGGGTGAAACAAAAGATACATCATAGAAATAGTATGAGCCAACATGGAGGTCTGCGTGCGCCGCTCGAGCGGCAAACAATGACACTTATAACGTGAATAGTCACTCGTGTGCCCCGTCGCGTGGTACACTCGATTGTGATCTTATTGCCTCTTGGTAGTATTGTGATCTGAGTGAAATTAGTTTTTTTTAAGATTCGCGATCTTAAAAAAACATTGGTACTTAAGGTCTGCAAAGGACAATGTCAGAATTTTCACTCAGTGGTTTTGAGGCGATCAATATTACGACATGATATAAAATTTAAGAATTTAATTTGCACAATTTTTGTACTATTTCAGTTTTACACGAGAAAGCTACAAAACATTTTAAATGGACTATAAACCCTGCCGTGGTAGCGGTAACTAATACGGAATCCTAAAAAGTCGTAATGGCAACATAGTTTGAATATTTGGTGACAGTCGTCAATCATGACATGACATATACAATTCCATTCTAGGCTGCGTTCCATAACGAGAAATCCTCTCGTTATGGAATGTGAAAAACAAAGAGATTTTCTCAAGAGTGTCTCTTTGTAGTAAAGTCACCCATAGATGCCTTACTTCAAGGAGACACTCCTAAAGTAAAAAAATAAGCTCAAAATGAAAAAATCTATGTATCTTTTAAGTGCGGCTATCTAAATAAAACAACCGATGTGACTATAATAAATTCGGTTAAGGAATACTACCGTTTTAACATTTTTTCCCCATAAGATATCTCAATCTATGTCAGGTAAAATGTTGTATGGGAACTTGCTTAGTAACATACGCTCGCACACCGGTCACTGAAGTCACCAGCCGCCACTGAGAACCGGTGTCCAGATAATCGGGGTTCTACTGTGAATACTTTAATACGCATATACAGGGTGTTTGGTAATTCGATACATTCCTTCTAAGGGGTCATTCTAGAGCTAATTTGCAACAAATTTGTCCCAATAAACTATGGGTCGAAAATGAATAGTTTTTGAGTTATTTAGGTTTTAATTTTTTTTTTTTTTCTGTCTTGTTACCAAAAAATTATAATTTTAAAATAACTAATCCACTCTGGGTACGTAATCAGCTATTTTCTAATAGCTGACGAATGAGAGACTACTTTAAAAAAATATGTGCGCTGAAAATATCCGTAATCTCAGAAATAAAAGGTCATAAATCATAGGTTATGCAAAAAAAACCACAAAATGTATTTAAATCGACGAGGATTACTAAAAAAAATTGTATGACACGTGGCATGCAAATAACTTCATCATTTCATAAGCTTTCAGAAAAGGTACAAATGTTGTACACTTGCACACAAGTTACATTTTTTTATCACATACCAAGTATCAGACTCGTGCTCAAAATGAACGAAAATTAAACGTCTGACACAGAGAGAACGTTTACTCGGGATCGGCCGTTTTGTCTCTCGCCAAAATTAGTAATTAGTAAAACGAATTCCACGTTGTTGATTCCTTGTTGTTGTTCTAAATTGTTGATTATTTTTGAGTTGTGCCTGCAGTAATAGCTGCTTTCACTCGTGAAGAATACGCTGATATTCTGTTTTGCTATGGATTTTGCGACGGCGGCGTTGACGCTGCGGCACGAAGGGACAACGCGCATCCTTACCCTGATCGTCGTATACCTAATGTAAGAGTGTTTTCTGGGACATACGGGCGCCTCCGAGAAATCGACAGTATTAACCGAAGGCAGGCAGATGCTGGCAGACCAGGTGATAGTCCGCCTGAAGATGAGGAGGAAGTATTGGAGTTTTTCAGAAGAGATCCTACTAATTCAATTAGAGCTGCAGCCAGGCGCCTTGGATTAAGCCAAAGACCTGAAGTTTGAGTACCAACACGATGGGTCTAGCACCAGTGGTTCTCGAGTTATGACCAAAACAAAAGTTCACGTGACAGATGGATAGATCTCACCGAGACCTGAAGTTTAAGTACCAACACGATGGGTCTAGCACCAGTGGTTCTCGAGTTATGACCAATACAAAAGTTCACGTGACAGATGGATAGATCTCACCGACGTTTACCAACACGATAGGTCTAGCACCAGTGGTTCTCGAGTTATGACCAGAACAAAGTTCATGACGGAGTTTCTAGTTCTCACAGAAAACGGGATGGTACGGAACCCTCTTTACGCGAGGTCGATTCGAACTGGACCACTAAAAAAAAATCTCGGGGATATACGCTACCTACCAATATATAAAGTTTCGTACAAAAATCCTAAGCCTTCTAGTTCTCACAGAAAATCGGATGGTACGGAACCCTCTTTATTACCCGTTATATATAAAACATGAAAATACAAAAATAATTCGGCAGAATTGTTGAGAAAAAATATATGTACATTTTCAAATCAAATCAAATCAAATATCTGTACCGTGTGGGGTCGGTACTTAATAAGAATAGCCCCACTGCATCTCTCCCCATCGCATGTCGTAAAAGTCGACTAAGGGATCGTCAGCCTCGGCAGCTCAGTGGTGCGGTCAGTTATTGGATGGGTGACCGCCCGACCGTTGGAGGCAGAACGTGGTTCGGATTCCACGTTAAACTGTAGGTCCCTTCCCTTCTTACCTTACTGGGTGGTAGGGTTTATCCCGGCCGGGTTGGTACCACCGCACTGAGCGAAACGTCGGTCGAAACGGCTATGTAAATAGTTCGTGTTTTCCGTCCAGTTCAGTGTAGCCGGCGCGAAATGAAGGGAAGCACTGACATAGCACCTAGTTCACCCGGTGTTATGGGCTGACATCGCGGATGTTGTAGGTGATGTAGCCAACCGTGTCAGTTTCCATAAAAAAAAAAAAAACTTTATTGCACTCAAAAATTGTACAACAGGCAAATACTTAACTCTAAATATAGGGTTCTCTTACAGTACGCCTTATTATTTACAGAGTGGTTATGGAGTGGCAGGAAGAAAGAGACAAGAAACTAGTGCTTAAATCTAATTAAAAAAAAAAAAGAAAAATGTACATATACTAATCAAATCAAATAAATATGTTTATTGCCTTTTAAAAATTTTGCAAAAGGTACAACTTAACGCCGTAGGCGTTCTCCTCCAGCCAACCTTTGGGTTATCATGAATGAGTGTGGAGTGAGTTACATATATTATAGGTAATAGTTTAATAAATAAAAACTACATAAATAAATTTATGTACATTTTCGTGTAAGTCTCGTATTGAAACTATGTCTAGTTTTCCATAACATTCAATTTGAAAGTATGATAGGCTTATTTTTTGAAAATTTATTTAACACCTTTTCCAAAATAATAAAATGGTTTTGAAACGTAGACTTTGTTAATTATAGACCAATGCATAACATATATTTTTTATAGATTTTTTATGTTTACCAATAGCTAACATTTTTTTTTATAAGTTTACCGATTTCTCAATTTGACCCCTTTTCCCGCCTTAAATAATCTAAAGCTGAGGAATCAACATAAAATTCCCTTTCCATCCAGGTACCTCATAAAAATAAACACAAAATTTTTTTTTTTGTTTAATTTTATTTAGGTAAAGAAACTTTCCGAAATCAATGGTCGAAATACGGCTCAACACTTCAAGTTCAAATTACGTACTTTTATTGGGTAGGTACATCGGGTTTCGGCTTCATCGGCCATCGCTTTTCAGGGGCCAGGCCCACCCACCCTGGAAAATAACCCTAGATACGCCAATGTACATGCATAGGGCCTCATTAATCCGGACCCCTGATAGTCCAGTGATCGCGGTAATCCGGACAGCGGTAGAGGTCGTGCGCCGACCGATGCATCCCTCTACCTGTCGCCAGTACTGCCCCACGACCAGGCACACATGCGCGGATATTATACGCACGCGGCCGCGCGGTCTACACGCACCGAATACAACGCTAGAATTGCTGTTTCGTCGTTGTTTCTGTTGTTGTAACTTGTGTGCGAAAAAATGGCGCCGTGTAAACACCTCTAACACTGTAGTACGAAGTGTGATTTCTCGAGATGATCAATGGAGGTTACACTGCGATTTCGAAGATGTTTGGGATAAGAAGATTAATAAAACAATTTAATACTATAACCCGGACACCTTTGTAATCCGACATAGCTTGGTTTTTGCTCGTCCGGATTATGAAGATTATATTTGTGTTTAAATTACATATAATATATAAATATATTTTAGGTATTTCTTGAAATGCAAATTCAAAAATGAAGAGATAAAAAAAAATTACCCCGACCAGGCTTCGAACCTGGAAAAGATCATCTATATTCTATCCAATGAAGAAATATAAAGTGGGTACATGCTTAGTACTAACATATAAAAAAAAATTTAATAGATATATTTTATCTACCAAATGACTAAAAGTTTCAACAATATACTCATCGCCAGCGGAATCTGATACGCAGTTTACAGATACATACACTAAATAATCCTCATTATTTACAATTTTAAATTAATAAATCAACATCATGTAAAATTTTGAACAAGATCTGGTTACTCACAGTGAAACATTATTCTCAGGATCGGGCTTGCAAGGCAGCATCATGTACGTTATATCTGGAGACTGCAGCACTGTGGGTCCAATGTCCATCTCCTGCTTGACCACATCAGTCGTTTCCAGCGGGCAGACTTCATCCCGAACATCAGAAACCTCGCTCATCACATTACCGACACTGTCCTGTGAGCAGGCATCGTCGTTGACGTCCAATGGCTCATTTTTAACAGCAGTATCCATTTCCAGGAAGCAATCTCCATCCAAAATATTAGAAACCTCGCTGTTTACATTCACAATATCATCCGTAGAGCAGATGTCATCGTTAACATCTGGTGGCTCATGTTTAACAGCAGTAGCTGTCTCCAGCGGACAAACATTATCGGTGAGAGTATTATGCAGAGTAGAGACCGCATCCGGGTGTGAAGTCCTGCCGTCATCTTGCATACGCTCACCTTTGTTATTCATAATTTTTTGATCTGCCATCAGTCACGAGTATCTGTAACAATTAATAGTGCTAGAAATGGGCGAGAAAAGAATGCCACTGATTCACCCGACTTTGACGACGGAAGCGCACGCAGACGTGTCTTCTCGGCCCCTTCTCACGATCCCACCGGAATGGGGCTGCAGCACTCTCCGGAGACTTGACGGCTAGATTTGAAAGGCACTGGCTCCCGTTGATGAGAGATCAACCATATACCTACCGCCCCCAAAGACCTGCTAGAAAGTTGTAAAGAAAAAGAAAGATTACCACAAAGTAAGCAATTACTTCATGAACTTTTGAACCGTGTGGGGCCGGTACTTTAAAAGAATAGCGCCACTGCATCTCTCCCCATATATGTCGTTAAAGGCGACTAAGGGTTATATGACTCTCTTATATTACTAGGTGGTAGGGTTTAACCTGCCCAGGCTGATGCCATCGCACTGAATGAAAGGTCGGTCGAAACGGCTATGTAAATAGTTTGAGTTTTCCGTCCAGTTCAGTGTAGCCGGCACGACCGAAGGGAAGCATCTTCGGTCGTGACACCAAGTTAGTGTAGTGTGTAGTTAGTGTCGTGGCACCCACGTCAGTGACAACAAGTTCACCCGGTGTTATGGGCTGACATCACGGTTGTAGGTGATGTAGCCAACCGTGTCAGTTTCCATAAAAAAAAAACTAGGTACTGTTGAAAATGACAACAGAAGTAAAAAATCTGAAGATGAATAATACCTGCCTGAACTAGATTTCAGAGAGCAGCGATGCACCACACGCCCCTCCAGTTTTCTGAAAACAAAAGGCTTGCTTGTAATTTACTGGTTCTCTCCGATGGCGTCGATATCCGGCCGATTTCACACGGCCACTTTCTTTTAGTCATGATTCAGACTTCGTACAGTGCAGATGTGTTTACCGTGTCTATTGTGTGTGAGTTATGTTCGACGCATAAAATTATAAAAAAAGGGGGAAACATTTTTATGTTTATAAAAAAAATACAGATAGACTGTATTTTTGTGTTGAATAAACCTTTTGCTAAGAAACTATGTTTCCGTTTCTAACAATTACTGAGATAATAATTGTAAAAGTTTATTAAAGTTCATAATGGAACGACGGCACGGAAATCGAAGGCGCCAACGGTCATTCAACTTTGACCTTGGCACAAATTCGGGTAGGCAGCGCGGCGGCGGCGCGCGCGGCGATATTTACACGCCATCAGCTGAGCGGACATATGTAATAATAACTTTTTTACTTTAGTATGTGACAGTTACGTGTCTGATTTTTCTATAATGTGGCACGTGTCACCAGTTGGTACCCTCTCGAGACGAAACCACTCGTCTTGTCACGAGAATTGGTCACAACAAAGTGTTCCTCGCACTGAATGTTCTCCAGATCCTGAATCGCAGAGTGCGGTTTCTCAGATCTCCACTCTTTGTTCAATACGAGGTCCATGTGCCGCCATGGTAAGTACAGTCTCGGGTCCTTCAAGAGAGGCGTGAATTGGCACCTGTCAGGCCGGCATGGCATTCGCAGCCCCGCATGCGACCGAATGTCCATGGGCGTCGCTAGACACCATATGGGTGGCTCGGAGCCACATGTCGCACTTACTAAAAAAAACAATGTTTTTCTTTTCCATCTTTTTGGCTATGCCAGCCCCATAGTAACTATATCGATATTTTAATCTACTTCAGCACGAATCAATGCCTGTGACTTTACAAAAAACTTAAAATGGATGCAAACTTTTCCCTCCGAGCTCATCCTTCATGTACTTTAAAAAACCGGTTGAGTCTGTCAGTTCGTAGTTTGTCAATAGCTTCTGCCTCAGTTCTCGGTTCCGGGCACATTCCAACAGTATATGGAGTAGGTCCTCTTCTGTCCCACATGTGCTGCAGTTGGGTGATTGTGCTATCTTCATGAGGTCCATGTAGAATGTACCATGCCAACGACGTGACCGGTTCGCGTCGCGGTGGGGCGGTGGGTGCTCTATCCGTGAGCACCCAGCCAAAGACGGCAGAGTAGGCGGTCGGCATACTGTCGCCCAGTTTGAACATCCTGCCGTCGACGATTTGATCGTAAATATCAGCGCCGATCAACAAGTCGATTGAACTTAAAATGCTGACCTTGGAATCGGCCAGCGTGATGTCCGACACGCCTCGTGTACTGGAGTAACTACATGTGTTGTCGGCATATTGTTTACAATTGAGAATCAACCCTTTTTTTTAAGGAAACTGACACGGTTGGCTACATCACCTACAACATCCGTGATGTCAGCCCATAACACCGGGTGAACTAGGTGCCATGTCAGTGCTTTGCTTCGGTCGTGCCGGCACACTGAACTGGACAGAAAACACAAAGTATTTACATTGCCGTTTCGACCGACGCTTCATTCAGTGCGGCGGTATCAACCCGGGCAGGTTGCACCCTACCACCTGGTAAGGTAAGAGGGAAGGGACCTACAGTTTTACGTGGAATCCGAACCACGGTAAGCCTCCAACAGTCGAGCGATCACTCATCCAAGTACTGACCGGCCCAACATTGCTTAACCATCAATAGCGACAGTCGACTGTCTGCACCACTGAGCTATCGAGGCTGACCCTTCCCATGTTAATATTAAACGACATTCGCTGCTGATATATACGCTCCAGCGCTTAGGTTAATAATCCTAAATAAATAATTATTTTGTCCATACACAAAAAACTCATGACAAACAAAACACATGACTGATAAGGTGAGGAGTGCATGTGGGAGCAGTATTGAAACACTCTCCCACGTCCACCCCTCACCGCTGATTGTGAGTATTTATTCTCTGTTAAAACACATTCTGCGCAACTGACCACCGTCTTCCTTATTGTTGCCCAGTATGCATCCGCTCTCGCCTCCGTAAACATCCTCGAGGCACTGCAGAGCCGCGCGAGTCTGAGGAGGCATCGGAACGCGATATTGTACTGCACGCGCAGTGAGCTGCAGGCACGCTGTGTGTTATTGCTCCACAGCTGGCAGGTGTACATTGGACCGACAGGAGGTTCTAACTAATAGTATTTTTACTTCTCTAGATAATCAGTTCACATGGCGTTTTCAACATAGAAATGTTAGTCAACGGGGTTCACTTATGTTTCCTGGTAAATATCCTTATACGGTTCTAGAATGTGTGCCACCGCGAGCGAAGCTGCCAATAAAACAACAAGGCGGCAACTGAACGTTTAGAGGTTATGTCAGTGAACCAGCTGTAAAAAAAAAACAGATGCGAATTAACAATAATGTTAGTACAGTGAGTACTCACGGCCATGTGTGTGTAGCAATGCGGCTTCCGTTGGAGGAATATTCGACGGAAACAAGTCTATAGAAAATTTAAGACGACCGGCGCCGGCGCGCCGCGCGCATATAATTCAGAAAGGAACAAAGAGAACTTATGTACAGTGTTGCCAACTCAAATTTTGAAATTCTCCTAGATTGACTTCGAAAATCTCCTAAAAATCTCCTAGAAAATTTTCGTCATCCTAAAAAATTCTCCTGTTCTTCAAATTATAAAAATTTCACCACATTTTTAGTGTTCCTTATACGTAAGGGACCATTTTACTAAGCCTAGGCCGTCTGTCCGTTCGTCTGTCTGTCTTACCTGTAAAGAGCAGTATCTTTTGCACCCTGAAAACCGGTCAAGTGCGAGTCGAACTCGCGCACCGAGGGTTCTCTGTCAGTCAGTCAGTCGGTCGCCGACATACTTCATGTCGGCGTCCCACCTGGCGGGTGGTCTCCCACACTCCATTTTCCTGTCCACGGCCGCCAATGTAGTACATGGTTACTCCAACGGTCGTCGTCCCCTCATTCATTAGTCATTCATTACGCACCATTTCGCCTAGCTATACTCCCATGCCAGCCCAGCATGGCTAGTTCCATCGCTCGCTGGGCAACTTTTGAAAACAACTTTAGTCAGAGCTCATGTTTCACACCCGTACGTCATAAACGGTAGGACGCGCTGGTCATAATATATACAGGTTAGACCTCGGGGCGAATTTTAAATTTCCGAGGCAGCCCTAATCAGTTGAATTCCTCCCTCGACCTTCTTAAGGAGACCTTGTCTACCAAGCAGTATTTAACCGAGATATACGTACATACTCTTCCTTCAATATGTTCTATCACTTCTCCGCCAATAATGATTTGTCCCCCCGTCATAACCACGATTGCCATTCTAACCACCACGTAATTCGTCTGTTTTAATTATTTGTTTTTTTTTTTAGTTTTTAACCACACCAAGTTTGACACTTGTACGTATTACCGTTTTCACGTTAGAGCAAAACCAAACAAAAAATATTTTTTTTTTTAGAAAAAAAAAACGTTTCTTTTATGGAGAAGCCCTTAATTTTATTTTGTTTTTCTTATTATTTAATAGGATGTCCGCCAATAATAAATAACACATGATCTGTGAAAATCACAACCAGCTACCTATTACGGTACAAAAGATACAGCCGTTAAAGTAGTGCGGACTGACGGACAGACTATCGACGTAGGCTCAGTAATACTACTGATTATTACAAAGAATACATGTAAATAACATTGATTGATAACAAAATGTTCGTTCGGTTAGGCCCGCCTGGTAGTCGCTTGTCGGTCGATCAATGCACGCACACACTCACAGAGTGTCACATTATCCTATCTAAAGAGCAAGAAGGGGAACCTTGCTCTTATTAAAAGACAAATCCTATCGTATATTGTGTGACTTGAGAGGTTGGTTGATTCACAAACAGTTCATTCATTGTGTTGTCACCGTACATACCGAAATATTTGTTTGTTACTTACTAGTAAATATATGTTTCTCACTCCTAAATCTTCTCCTGTAATGATTTTCTTTCTCCTAGATTTTCTCCTACTCTCTTGACAGGCAAAAACTTCTCCTAACACCGCTGAAATTCTCCTGAATCTAGGAGAAAATCTCCTAACATGGCAACACTGCTTATGTAAGGTAACCTATTTATTTTTTTTTTAATTTAATTCGTCTCCTCCCGAAACAGGCAAAACTCATTAGAGTATACAGCCATTTCTTTTGTAGCTTTAACGTCTGTTGTATAAATTCTCGGCCCGCGAGAACCACAAAAATATATATTTTTAATCACAACGACGACGCGACAAACTTCCGCCGTCCGCCATCTTTTTTGTCATTGTTAACCTATTAATCTATTTATCACCTATTTATAACCTATTTATTATTATTATTTATTTATTATAACCTATTTATAACCTATTTATCAGAGCGTCTGTTATGTTTTTTTTTATATTTATTCTTTCCTTTTCGGAGCAGGCAAAACTAATAGGTAGTATACAGCCTTTTCTATTGTACCGATGATGTCTGTTGTTTTCTTTTCTTCTCGTAATCGCGAAAAAATAATGTTGATTAGCGGCACGCCACGCCAACAACTGAGTGTGAGTGGACCATTGACATAGACATACATAATAAAACTAATATACGCATATTGGTTTCATTATGTATATTTTATTATGTATTTATTTTAAATAGATATAGGTACGCATATATTATGGCCAAAACTCCTAAGAAATTTGCGGGCCTCCTGCTGCTAGGGTTGCTACCAAGCGATTTGAATTTTCCATCATTCGAGTATTTCTTTAATATTTTATCAATCTCCTAAGAAATTTGCGGGCCTCCTGCTGCTAGGGTTGCTACCAAGCGATTTGAATTTTCCATCATTCGAGTATTTCTTGATTGATTGATTTTATCAATCAGTTTAACACCGTACAAATTATCTTTTAGGTATAACTATAATAAACACCTCACTGTAAATCGTTCTCAAATCAAAGCAATAAAGAAAATGCCTTCAATATACATTTATTTTCCAATCACAACTCACGAATATTAACAAATTCCTTCATGCAGATTGGTTTTTTTTCGCACTTGCAACACCAACTATCGGCATCTCGTTCTCGTTTACCGATGACGCGCTTGCGATTTTACGCTCTCCGTCTTGCTCGCACATATACCGGTACGACACCTGAAAGCCTTTTTTAATCCTGTGAATCCCTCAATCCTGCCCTGCATTCCTAATCCTTCTCCCGGAGCGAAACAACTGAAGCCGATATTCGTTTGGTCATTTATGTAATTTGGTAGCTCCGTGGTAAGAGATTTAATCTGCTGCGTGGTTTACTTGCCTCCAAATATAAGAGGCACAGTGCACTCGATTTTTTGAATATATAGGATGACTGGTAATTCGATCTATTCCTTGAAAGGGGTTATACTAGAGGTTATTTGGAACAAATTAAGTACTATCAACTGGGGGTCGGAAATGAGCGGTTTCCGAGATATCGGAGTTTTTAGATTTTTTTTTAAATTTATGACCAGTGATATGATATGCTAAAGTAAGGATATGGCCTTCCATACAAATTCATCTCGCCTTATGGGGTGTCGATAGACGCAGCGCCATCTCTTAACAAATACGTGAACTGCGACAGACAGCCAGCCGCTCCGCGGTTTTAGCGTTCGAAGTAGCGTTGTACCGACGTTATCTTATGTGTTACCTTTTTGCAATAAGAAAATTATTATCATTAGTAGATATTGCAAGGAGGACAAGGTATTGCTAGACATAGGTGTTCTTTCATTAAATTAAGTAAATAAAAATCATTATTATTATACATATAAGCATTATTTTTTTTTTTTTTTTTTTTTGAGAAGAACATTACTTTTATTATTAAAAACATGAATTAAAAATGGAAAAAACAACAGATTAAAACCAAAGTAAAACTAAATTAAAATAAACAACTCCTCCATCGGGAAGGTTAACGTGGTCCCAAGAACCGAAGCAGCGTTCCCCCGCTGAATGGCCACGCTTATCTTTTGAGTTAGGAACGCTCTGGCACGGCGGTCTCCGGACGACTCCATAAGCAGTTTTCCTAACTGCTTCACCAGTTCTTTGGCGTCCGGGCTCCACGCCCCAAGAGTCTCCACGGCAAAAGCGACAAACTCATAGTTTTGTTTGATATTACTATACTTACTATGTTTTGCAGTTTGTGCCTTTGCCGCGGCATAGCCAGCTACCTGACAAGAGCCGCCTATATGACTAGGGGCTAGAGTATCCGCGCACGTGGCATCCCAGACCAAAGCCCTCCCCTGCTTCCACGGCAGCAACGACATGCCGTCGGGTCGCTTTCCGTCGTCTCGAACCAAGCCGACTGGCTCGAGGACGCTGGGTATGCGTGCAGAAGAAAGGGCTTGCTTGAGAATACGGTTGATGTCAGCGTGGCGGGATAACCTGCCGGCACTCCTGGAGCATGAAAGGCCGTGATGCCCGAGCGTTCCTACCGATTGGCCGCATATACAAGTGTGTGACTCGCACATCCTAACGCCAAATCGGAGGCAGAACGCGGTGCGTAGAGTAACCTGGTCGAGAAGCGTACCGAGATTGGGCGAGGGGTAGACGTTCAGCCACGCACCGGACTCCGCCTCCGACGCCGCCAGGAGGCGCGCTCTGTCGATGTCGCTGCCATTCAGCGAGAGAACACTGCGAATAGACTTAATTATTGGCACGTCCCAGCCTTTCTGCCCTTTTGGGAAGAGGGGCATTGGCTCGTTCGGACAGAGGGCCTGCCAGGCCTCCCTCGCCTCTACTAAGAACGTGACCTCGGCGTCAACGAATGACGGGATTAGGACAGAACCGACGAGGTCAGCCGTACTATAAGTAGAGGAGAGGAAGGCAGGCAGAGCTACATCCCTTACCGAGCGTATACCGCAACCCCCGAATTTTACTGGCAGGGACATTTGCACGTAGGCCGGATCGTTAATATTTACATTTACATTTAAAATGTTTCCTAAGGCCGAATTTAAAATTGAATCCAAATCAAATAAATTATCTAAATACTTAAAAAAGGGTGCAGTCCGTAGTAAATATGTAAATTTGGGGATAAAGAAACAATGTCTTAGAAGATAGATGGCCACGTGTGGTTCCACCTCCAACAGGTTATTTGTAAATTTTGACAGAACATTTTTTTTTAAGTTGAGCACGGGGACCATAGCATCTTCGAGGACCGGAGAGCCAAGCAGGGTGAGTTCATGATCTGAAAGAAAGCGAACTCCGGGAGCCGCCGCAGTGATGTTACTTATGATTTGGCTTCTTCTCTCAGCCGAAACGCTTGGGCAAATATAAATTTCACATTTTTCGAAGTTCAACTGCAGGCCAATTGATTGAAATTTTGTACAAATTATTCCAAAATCTTCAAGAATCGTTTCCAAACTGCCACCGAGCACGCCGTCGTCCAAGTACCATAGGTTGAGGTCGGACACGAGTTCCTCTATGACTGGCTGAATGGAGAGGCTGAAAATCGCTGGCCCGAGTGGGTCACCTTGTTGGCAGCCCACGCATGATGGGATCGGGTCGTAGTTATTATAAAACAGGTGTGAAGGAGAAGAGTAGCATTGGAACAAGTACTTGTACACGTCGGGTATTTGTTCGTGTACTTCGTGGAGCATTGTCTTTCGGTCAACGGAATTGAAAGCATTTCGAACGTCCACTTTTAAAATTACTTCAGCTGTTTTGACCTCCTTGATATATGTTCTAGTCGCGTGTACGATCGCTTCACATCCACACTTAGTCCCGAAACCCATTTGTCGGGGCCTAAATTTATTGCCAAGGTATTGTATGATGTGTTTACAAGATATTTTTGAAACAAGTCGCCTGAGGGTGCATCCAACAGCAATCGGCCTGATTCCGCCGTCCTTCTTTTTGAATGCACATAACGAGGCACCGTAGAGAAAGCTGGTGAAATCAGGATTGACCTGACCCGAGAGCATTACATTGCATAATTTTGTTATTTCTTCTAGTAGCTTATCCGCTGCAACTCCATTTGCAGTTGACAACAAGTCTTTTAAATGTTGTGGACGGAGCCCGTCGAATCCACCAGCTGATCCGTTCGGAAAAGATGCTATCGCATTTAAAACGCTTTGCTTATCAGTGCTCATAGCCTCCGAGTCATCTGCCGGAGTTTCAGGTAAATTTGAAAATAAATGGCGAGAAGGATGTTTGGATTTCAGGGCTTCGTACGTTCCAGGATTATCCTCTGCGACAGTATCCTCGGATGAGAGTATACGTACGGCGCCTCTCATGTCGCCGTCAAAAACTTTTGCTTCGACTTTTTTGTGCAATGTAGTATTAACATGTTTCCTGATACTGTCATTTAAAGGTTGACTATTATAATTTTGAAGATTTCTTCTAATTAATGATGATACCGGTAACTTTTTGTTGGTGTTTGAAACCGGAATATAGAGTACGTTATACGCAAATAGGAATAGCTCTTCCCAACTGGCAACTGAATTGCTCTCCGTGCATTGTTTTACTATTGCCGTCAACTTTTCAGCAACCGGGATTCTAGCAGTGCGTGGGATTCTTCTAAATACCGGAACTGTAGATTTCAGACGTCTTATCTGAGCAGAGAAGTCAGGAGTGGTGACAGGCGCAAGAGAATTCGGGAAAGACTGACCTTCATGGTTTGTTTTTGGATGACATTTTCCATTATGTATTTTTAAACCCCTGCTTCCCTTCAGAAATTTCGGTTGAACGCATATTGGGCATCTTACCAGATCGAAGGTTGTAGAATTAGGGTGAACGTCTGAGTTCGGGACCGTTTGACTCAAGTTGGGGTGTGAACCAGCAGCGCTTGTGGTCGGAGCCACGCTGCTCATAGCTATTTAGACCATGCTACTTACGTTCTATTTGTAACACATATGAAAGAAAAACTTAGAAAATCCACGAAAACTAAAGCAGAATTAATAAAATGTAAATATTGAAAATCTTAGAAAGGAAAATCGGACTGTCAGGTTTGACGTTAGAAGTGAGATCCATTATTAAATTAACATTCTATTTACCGAATGTCCCGTTCCTTATATGCCAAAATTGCAAGACTTGCCACAAAGTAGTATGAATTTTTCGAAAGAAAAAAATTCTACTACGTTTTACGTAAAGACACCTAGGCCAGTGTTGCCATAATGATTCCCAGTACACGAGTATTATAAAAATAATTGCGGTTTTCTTATCAATAATAACAACTTGTGTAATAGTATTTGTAAATGAACCTCATCATTGAAAATTGGACATAGAATATCAATCTGTGTCACATGAACATTAGTTTTGGTCATATCTCGAGAACGGCTGGTCCTAGATCTATCGTGTTCGTGCTAAAACTGGACGTCTCGATGGGATCTAACTATGTGTTACATAAAAAAAAAATACAGTCGAATTGAGAACCTCCTCCTTTTATTGAAGTCGGTTAAAAATTGGTTTTGGTCATATCTCGAGAACGGCTGGTCCTAGATCAAGACCAACGGTTCTGGAGTTATGACCAAAACAAAAGTTCATGTGACAGATGGATAGATCTCACCGAGACGTGAAGTTTGAGTACCAACACGATGGGTCTAGCACCAGTGGTTCTCGAGTTATGACCAAAACAAAAGTTCATATGACAGATGGATAGATCTCAACGAGACCTGAAGTTTGAGCACCAACACGGTGGGTCTAGCACCAGTGGTTCTCGAGTTATGACCAAAACAAAAGTTCATATGACAGATGGATGGATCTCACTGAGACTTGAAGTTTGAGTACCAACACGATGGGTCTAGCACCAGTGGTTCTCGAGTTATGACCAAAACAAAAGTTCATGTGACATATGGATGGATCTCACCGAGACTTGAAGTTTGAGTACCAAACGATGGGTCTAGCACCAGTGGTTCTCGAGTTATGACCAAAACAAAAGTTCATGTGACAGATGGATGGATCTCACCGAAACCTGAAGCTTGAGTACCAACACGGTGGGCCTAAGACCAGTGGCTCCCGAGTTATGTATGACCAAAAAATGTCCATGTGACGCAGATTGATATTTTATGTCAAATTTTCATGTTCATTTACTAAAATACAACTTATCAATTATCTTTATCATTTATCATTATCTTAGATTTAAAAAAATGCCACACATTTTTATAATATTGGGGTACTGAGGAGAATCATTATGGCAACACTGGCCACACAACCACATATAAACCGGCCTAGCTACGCTGTTCGCTGCGTTTTATCTTTATTTTTTTATTTCGTCTGAGATAAATCATAACAAAAATAATGCTTAAATAAATACATTATTAATTCACACTAGTTAACGTAATTCTCAATATTAAATAAAATTTATCGAAATATAACATGTACACATTTTGTTTTTATAAACGTTGATACAAAGTTACTTCCTCAGCGCTCACGTACTGTATGACGGCGTGACGGCTGGCGTGCGATGTTGCGTAAACAAAATGCCAATTCAGATTTTATTAGGAAATATCGCTGAATGCAACAAAATAAGGCTTACGCACCTATGGAACGTTATTCCCCCTTTCTTTTTTGTAGTTCCTGCACGATTTGAGTACGCAAGTATGAGGCATTAAGGAGCGACACCCACACAACTAACACGTCATGGCCGACTAACAGCCAGCAACTGACTGACAAGCCACTGGATGTCACTTCGCTTGGACATCCAGTGAAGTGATGTCATTTGCTCAGTTCGTATAGGCCCGTCCTTACGTTAGTAATATATAAGTCAATGTTTATGACTTGTAATCGAAAAAAAAGTTAAAAGAAATATATCCTTATTTTTGGGCACTCCATTGATATTTTTCTGAAAGCTGGTAAGCTACCAATCATTTAAAAAAAAATATCGGCCCAACATTCTCAAAATATCAGAAATAAAAGGTCTTAAATGAATTTTTATTTTTATATAAATTTTTATAAAAAAAAATGTTTTGTTATTAAAAAAAACCAGTTGATGGGGGTTAAGTGTTGTTCCAAATAACCTCTAGTATAACTACTGATGGGTCGATCCCGGGATTGAATCTTTATGGGCGGGATTTTATCATAAAAGCCCGGATTTAATCCTATTCTAGGACCGAATGAGGATTTTATGTTTTAAGGTTAAGTATGTGAAGTTGTTCTGTAATATGAGCGAAATTTTATCATAAAGTCCCGGATTTAATCCTATTTTAAGATCGAAAGGATTTTATGTTTTTAACTAGCCTTTGCCCGCGGCTTCGCTCGCGTGAAATTCGTATTTCAAAAGAAGAAACTAAATCTTAAGGGAGGCCGAAGGCTGAGCTGCGTTCAGGTTAATGATAAACCTTCTCGAATAAAGTATGTTTTTAACTAGCTTTTGCCCGCGGCTTCGCTCGCGTGAAATTCGTATTTCAAAAGAAGAAACTAAATCATTAAGGGCGAGGCCGAAGGCTGAGCTGCGTTCAGGTTAATGATAAACCTTCTCGAATAAAGTATGTTTTTAACTAGCTTTTGCCCGCGGCTTCGCTCGCGTGAAATTCGTATTTCAAAAGAATAAACTAAATCATTAAGGGCGAGGATCTCGTTATGAGCCACGCAAGTTTGTAACGAGTTTTCACGAGTCGTATTTGTGAGTGGTCATTGCAAGGGATCGCTTGGACTATCCGCTCTGATCTGATGACATTACATCTCTGATTACATTACACAAGTTAAGCGGCGGGTGGCCGAGTTTTTGGGCATCGGGTTCTCATGCAAGAGGTCCGAGGTTCGAATCCGGTCGGTGTGTACAAATGAGTTTTTTCTGACGAAAAAATTTACGTGCATACTTACACCAGCTGCTTCGCCGTTTAGAACTGGTGTAAAACTAGGTACCTTCCCTTGCCCTTTACGAGGTTGTAGGCTCAAATTGTAGCCGACTGGGTTAGTACCACCGTACTGGATGTAAGATGGCCGCATAGCAGGCTCGGCTGTGTTCTCTTCTAGTTCAGTATATCCAGCAATCCAGGGAAGTCTCCGGTATGCACGGGCACCTACCTTCTCGGAGGTGATATTGGCTGGTCGGAGAATGTGCTTAGGCCCCTTCGACTCAGGCGACCGGATTACATAAAACAGTATTATTTTTAGTAACTATTATAGTTTACTAGCTTTTGCCCGCTCTCGTGAAATTCGTATTTCAAAAGAAGAAAGTAAGTTATAAAGCGAGAAGGTCGAAAGCTGAGCTGCATTCAGGGTAATGACAAACCTTCTCGAACAAAATATGTAACTACTGACTAGGCCGAAGGTCGAGCTCCTTTCAGGTAAACGTTATTTTTCTCGAAGAAACTAAGTTACCTATGGCGACGCCGAAGGCGGAGCTCCCTATAGGTAAACCATATACTTTTTCAAAGAGGCCGACGAGGCCGAAGGCCGTGCTGCGTTCAAGTAAATGATAATCCTTCTCAAAGAAACTAAGTTTATGCCCTGCCGAACGCCGAGTTGCGTTCGCGTAAACGATATTCTCGCCCTTACTTACTTACTTTCATCGAGAAATATATCGTTAACTTGAACGAAGCTCCGCTTTCGGCCTCTCCCTTAGTTACTTACTTCGAAAAGGTGCATGTTTCGTATCAGTGACGGCATATTTAGTTTACATGTATCCTAACTTGTACCATAAGAATAGGATAAAAAAATTAGGATCGAATCAAATTACAATTTTGGCTTTCTATAGTATGGGCAGTGCGCTTTTATAAGCACCCTCCCGCGCGCCGCGCCGCCCGCTCCGCCGCGCCGCCCGCTCCGCCACGCCGCCGGCTCGCTCATATCTGATACCTACTCGCGCTAAGTGGCGCGCGAAACATTTCAGTTTGGGAACCACATCTTAGCGTAACCGGAACTGAATTTTATTTAGCTTATCCTCTGTGTCGTATAGTATAGGATATATATATACATCCTTGTACGATGTTTCATCGAATTCAGATGATCGGTTTATGAGTTATGGTGGAACATACATACACAGAAAATATTTCTAAAAATCGTCAATTTAGCTTTAGTATCATACATAGAGTCTTATACCTCAGTATCTCATAAAACAAAGTAACTTACTCTATGACCATCCCTTACAGATTTATAATTAGTATTAATTTAATCGGTAGATTATGACCTCAAATCGTTATTTTTTAACCGACTTCAAAAAAAGGAGGAGGTTCTCAATTCGACTGTATGTTTTTTGGTCAAACATGACCGAAATTGGTAGATCTACCAAAAAATCGGTACCTAACTTTTCACACTGTCACGGTCACCGAACAGACTCTATTACCGTCCTTTTACCTCTCTCACATCACGGCGAAATGTACGCGCGCTCAAACGACCACAGATATCGATTATTTTGTGAACATAACTAGGGAATCATGCATTCAAATTAAAACCTGTCGAGACATTATTTATTTAGATATAGGAATTCATCCAGTAAAACAATGATCTACATACCTACTACCATAATATGCCTAGTACTAATGAAAACAACTCATTCACGATGTTGAAATCTAATATTAAAATAAAATCCTATTTCGTAGGATCGAATGAGGAACCTTCCCCAACTTTCCCAATAAAATCCCTATAAAGTCTCGAATAAGGATTCGGTCCCAAATGGGATTGAATCCTTGCCCATCAGTAAGTATAACCCCTTTCAAGGAATAGATCGAATTACCAGTCACCGTGTATATCGAAATATTGTGTGAAATTTATAAATAAGCTGAATATGTAATTGTATTGTATTAGGCTAATTTAACCTCAATTCAATGAATCAAAACATATTAACGGTTCGAGTGCTTCATGCATGACATTCTGCGAAATTGTTCAACATAATTCGGTTACTAATCGCGATCATCGGACTCTGGACCTTGTGCTGTCTACGCTTGAGCCAGAGTTTTTCAATGTACAACACGATCCTTTGGGACTGGTTAGGCCAGACCCCTATCATCCGCCGCTATCAGTGACCATGATGTTCTCCCCCGGTGTTGGTGTCGAGGCCCGTATCGCTGCACTCGAGAGCCCATACCACAGAATACTTAATAGTTACTTCGTAACAGATAAATCACTCCATAGAAAAAGTTCCATACCTACGGCTTTAATAGCCTACAGGTTTACGTCGCCACTTGTGATTATGAGGTAACATTCCCCGTACGTATGTACTCGGGTATATTTCCTGCCTAATGGCGGGAATGACTACCTACTACTTGCTATTGGGAGTAGGTACTTATTAAAACATTGATGTAACTTATTTGAACATCTTTCCTTTATTATTAAAAACGCTCTTTATATCTACATGGCTTATTACTACTTACTTATGTTATATATAGGAACTTATCCTTATATCCTAGTGTATCCTTACTACTTGCCTATCTTGTGTCTACCTACCCTTATAAACCTAGTGTCGCCGTCTACGATGGCTGTCCATCGATATCTTACATATATTGGAAGACAGGACAAGGTGTGGGTGCCTACTTGGGTTATAGGTGGGGGTCTGCGATCGTGCTGGGACCACAACCGATCAAGCAGAAGGGATCAGTACTGCGTTCGTGCGGACAGCACCGATCGCTGGTACTGCGGGGTAAGGGGAGAGGATACCTGTAATCAAGTGGAGGCCACCGATCGAACAGGGAGACCGTCTGAGTCGCTAGCCGATATCAGACTGGCCGTCCATCAGTCAAATTGTCTTCTCACACCCCCCCAAGGGTAAGTGGGGTAACGGCGTCGAGGCTATGCCTCCTTGTCCGTGGTTGCTTGTCGCTGCCCTTAACGAAGGGCAGGTCGTCCTTGGACCTGGGTAAACCAGGGTGCGTGGGCGGTCTAGACGCTGCGGCGCGGCCAACCTCGGCGCGGAGTCGGTGGCGCGGTCACAGAATAGAAAAGAGTACCAGCAGTGGGAGCACAAACAAATAGATAAACTATCGTTCTCGATATGAAAGTAGATAAATATATCTATTATTGCGAGCACAAACACGTAGGTCGATATGTATATCGACAGTGCAGAACAACGATAAAATAATGGCAACACTTTAGTTTATATCGATCGGAACTGTCAGGCAGGACGAGAGCCACGCCGCCATTTTGTTAGTTTTAAGTAAGAAGTAGCTCCTCTACGGTGCCAAGCACCTCAATGAGGTGCCATAATTTTCCCATAGTCTAGTACCTATTAAATCTGGAAAATTGTAGCACAACACCGACCACCACGTTCAGCAATCAGGGTAAGCAGAGTAATCGGTGTTGTCGCTGTCGTCAGTCGGGTCGTTACGGTAAATTTATATATTCTGTGGTTACATTCGTTGAATTTGATGCGGAATCATTTTATTTTAGAGAGTAGAGACCATAGAAGTCAATGGTAGAGACAAATACCAGACGTAGTATTATATTTTTTGAATACGAGTAATATTTGGTTCAGCCGCGTCGGCGTACAAGTACACCTATACATGTAATACACCGATGGTTTTTCTGGGTGCGAGGTCATCCTCAAACTCCATACAAATATTCCGAGCCATTTCCCGTGAGATGCGGTATAAATGGCGGAATTCCGATTTATGCAACCCGCATGGGTTGCTTATAGTCCCTTATCAACTTCCTCTGCACCTTTCTATGCTGCATTTGTACTTGTCGCAGCCTTCTCACCATCTACATATTCACGAAAACTTGAGTCATAATCACTGAAATCGTTTATCGTCCACTGATGTTGGGAGCGATAAGACAACCGATGTCAAACGTCAAACGAGAACGATAAAAATAGTTTGTGCTCGCAAATGTCGATAAAACAGTTTTCATCTCGATCTTTGTCTATGGCATCGCTAAATTATATCGATGACGTGCGATAAGAACTGTTTGTGCTCGGTCGTCACGATAAATGAAGCAAATAGATATTTATCGATCGATATAGGCTTATCGATCATTTGTGCTCCCGCTGCAGAAGCGACACTCCACAAGGCCACATAAAGGAATAGCTACTCTTGCTGAGACGCAATAAAGTGCAATTCAGCTCGCAAAGCGCTGCATGCCTAACTCGAATAATAACCTGCATCACGCTTCTCTTTCTATCGCATAACTCTATCTCTTTTGGCGCGATTCGTGTTGGGGTTGTCGTCTTGTGTGACGAATAAATTACTGTTAATAATTACTAAGCAGTTTTTTTTTTTGACAAAACTCTGTGGCTTCTCGGAAGTATAATGATGATGACATGCTAATTTTATTTATTCATTTATTTAATTAGTTTCTTATTTTAATTGTTGTATATTAGATAAGCGCAAAATGCATATGAATCAGGAACTGCCACTGCGAGACAGATTCTTCTATTGCAGAACCTCTCTTTGTAAATGCGTACATGAAATAATGAAATAAATAAATTATTTGATTTGACATATTATTATTATAATTTTTTTATTTTCACATTTCAATTTTACATTATTTTATATTATACAAAAACTTATAAAAATACACAAAATTATCATATTATTATTATCATCATTCGTTCATTACCTCTATTATATCATACAGTATATCATCATTATTAGTATTAGTAGTCATTATTAATTCTTTAACACATTTACAATATTACATTAATTTCACATATACAAAGTATAAAAATACAAATATATACCTAAAATTAATCATTAAATTTAATTAGTCATTATTAGTATTACGATGCTCCAATTGCTCCATTATTATTATATCGAAGAATAGGCACAGAATACTTCATAGGTACTGAATAAAATAGTTCGTTCCATCCAGACGATCGATTGTATGCGTGCGCTCGAAATCGCAAGCGCGGGGCTGCCCGGACTGTTTTGTATTCTCCGAATATCGCGCGCTGTAGGTGATTATCGCGGTAGGTATGAAGGAGTGTCTGAGGCCTGGCGCGGTGTGGGTGGGCGGTATATTTCTACCGCTAGGTGGCGTGCCGGCCGGTGCTCCGGCCGGCCGTAGTAGGTTTGACCATGCATGCTTATGCTTAGAGCCTATCCAGATGGAGCGAGTTATGCGCGAGCACGAGCCGTTCCGTGCACAAAGTCTCTCTATGGGATTTGCTCATTCCCTCCGTCACATTTTCGGAAATACAACCGCCTCAACATTAGGTTAGGGGTAATATAAAGAAGATGCGTCGCGTAGCAACGCAAAATAACCCTGGTTATTTTGTTTATAAACCACCAAAGCTGTTTTTGACGGAGGAAATGAGCGGAGACTTTGTACGCGGAACGACTCGACGCGCGAGCGGGCTCGAGCGCCTCTATTTGTATTGTGTTCAGATGTCGCGTTTTACGCGCGTACCTCCGCGCGAATGGAAGGGACAGTTAACTACTACTGGATGAAGCAATGGCGCCCGAGTATGCGCGCGGGCGACGCGCGAGTCGAGAGTCCGGCGCGTTGCACGCGTCTTACGCGCGAGTGAGGACATGCGCAAGAGCATCTATGTATGTAACTCATAGGACGTGATGTATGTAACTCTAGTATCTCGGGAACGCGCGAGTGAGTGACTACGCGCGAGCGGACTCGCGCTCTTAGCATGCACGGCGGATCCCCCAGTACTGTCGGGGCAGCGGCGGCGAGTGCGGCTTGTCTGTAAACAAGTCCGCCCTGCAGTGATTCGTCGACTCGTCGTCGTCCTGGGTCCACGTCTCCATGGGCTCCACTGACGACGAAGCTCCGTGGATTCGCTGGTATTTATAGAGGAGGCGGTTACTCCTCGCTTTCCTCGTTCCACACCAAGGTTCCATCCTAAGCGGGAGCGGGCTTTGGCTCGGCGGTCGGAGGTGGCGTGTCGGTACTCATTCATGCCGCGGGCGGAGGAGCCGCCCTCGATGCATGAACTTCATGCATCGCGGCGCTCCCCGACGAGGCCGGGGCGGTCAGTGGTTGCGCGCTGCCAAGGAGGGCTCGGAGGACCCTCTCGGACGCAGTCGGTCCGGGCGGCGGCGGTGGTGGCAGCGGGGCGGCAGGAGGCGCGGTCGGTCGCTCGGAGTCGGCAATCATGCCGCAACTCAACGTGCGGCGCAGCCGTGCCGCCCTGGGGTCGCGCCGATGTAGCGGTGCGCGGGCGTGTAGTCCGGCTGCGGACTGGTGTTGTCCGTGCGAGGACACGCGCGGTGTGTCCTCCAGCATGGACTGGAGTGCCGGTGTGGTGAGGCGGGCGGGGGGAGCGCTGCGGAGTGCTCGACGCCTGCCCAGGCTTCTGGTTCGCGTTGGCTCGGTCGGGGTCCATCTCGTGTGCGAGTAAACACTGCTTTCGTAGCGGTCCGTACGTCGGTGCTTCCTGCTGGTGGGGGGCCGACCGGATCGACACTACGGCTGCATTCCACCCACACACGTAGCGGTGACGGTCTCCCCCTAAACAATCGCGTAGTTGTTTTCAGCAAAACAGCCCGGATTGTTGGGGTTAGGGGTTGGTTCGGTCGCGGAGCGGGCGGATCGCGGCACGTGCGCCGCGCGCGAATGCTGAGACAGAACCGTCCGTTGGCTGTGCGTCCCTATCTATTTATACTAGTCGCTGGCGCGCGAGTGAGCGTCGGTATGTCCGGCCGTGTGGTAGTGTGTGTGTGACGGCCGGCTGTAGGTAGCCGCACCGCGCTCGCCTCGCCGCCTGTCGAGCCGCGCTGCGAGCCGCGAGCCCGCCGTACCTATGTACCGTACCGTACGTACTTTAAAGTACCTATTTGTGAAAAATTATCATTGCATAGGTCACAGCAATATGGTCTCTTACCTGTGCGAGTTAACATAATATGCCTTTTTGAATAACTTTTTGAGAAATCCTTATTGCATACGAGTATGTCACAGTGATGTGTTCTTTGACCAGTGGGAGTTAAAATGTGCGTTACGCCTTCCCTGTGGGGTACCCACCCGCGAGTCCCGCAATACTAGTTCGAGATGTCCGGGACCCACCGGCCGGTCCCGAAAAAACTAACACTTAGATTATCAAAAATATTATGTAAGAACTTGGACTTGTAAGAACGGTGTTTTCTATAAAGTCAATTAAAGGGGCGGCGTTCGCCTTCTACCTTAGGTTTGGTGCTGCTGTCCTCGCGGCGGCGCAGCCCGCGGTCGGCTGCAGAGGGCGACGGAGTCCCGCGCACGAGCGTATACACGACCTAGGGCCCCGGCTATTATTCTACGCAACGTGCGGCGTCGGCCGCAAGCTAAGGCGCCCCCGCACTCGCGGGACGGAGCGGCCGTCTTCCGCGACTCCCGCACCACCGCAAATGGCTCGGTAGCCCACTGACCTACCTGCCTCAACTCAAGCTGCCGAATCAGGTGCCCAAACTCTCGCGTCCCACGCGGTATAATTTCCAATCAATGGCCACCGTTGGCCGGTACAAGCAACCAAACAAAACCCAACCGCTCTCGTTCGAGCTCAAGCAACCAGTGAAAACTAGACGGAAGGCAATCCGTCCCAGAGACAAGCCAACAGGGGGCGCCCCTGTCGCACTCCAGTGTGCCAACTACACGGCGCAAGGGGCCTTGGATTCAAGGCCCTTTTGATTAATCTATTTCAAACAAATGGCTTAGGATTTTATTTGGACTACGCGTTGATGACTATTGCGATGACGTTGACTGATGCGTTCTTTTGCCAGTGTGGGATAACATGTGCTTATTTAAATGACCTTTTCGTGAGAACTTCTTATTGCATACGTCACAGCAATGTGGTTTCCATTGTATTGTGTTCAG
The DNA here is from genome assembly GCA_946902875.1 of Nematopogon swammerdamellus. Classification (NCBI taxonomy): domain Eukaryota; kingdom Metazoa; phylum Arthropoda; class Insecta; order Lepidoptera; family Adelidae; genus Nematopogon; species Nematopogon swammerdamellus. Next base: position 1,300,433 of record OX336352.1, on the reverse strand, counting down.
TGTGAGTTAACATGTGCCTATTTAGATGACCTTTTTGAGAGAAATCCTTATTGCACACGTCACAACGATGCGTTCTTTTACCAGCGTGAATTAACATGTGCGCATTTAAATTATCTTTTCGTGAGAAATCCTTATTGCATATGTCACAGCGATGTGGTCTTTCATTAGAGTGAGTTAACATGTGCTTTCTTAAAGAATCTTTTAATAAGAAATTCTTATCGCATACGTCACAGCGATGTTGGCTTCGATGTTGGCTTTCACCAGTATCAATTACCATGTGTGTATTAAAATTACCTTTTCGTGAGAAATTCTTATTGCATACGTCACAGCGATGTAGTTTTTCACCAGTGTGTGTCAACATGTGTTTTTTTAAATTACCATTTTCTATGAAACTCTTATTGCATACGTCACAGCGATGTGGTTTTTCACCAGTGTGTGTGAACGTATGTCTTTTTAAAGTACCCTTTCGTAAGAAATTCTTATCGCATACGTCACAGTGATGCGTTCTTTTGCCAGTGTGAGTTAACATGTGCATACTTAAACCATCTTTTCGGGAGAAATTATTATTGCATACGTCACAGCGATGTGGTTTTTCACTATTGTGAGTTAACATGTGCCTATTTAAATAACCTTTTTGAGAGAAATCCTTATTGCATACGTCACAGCGATGCGTTCTTTTGCCAGTATGAGATAACATGTGCAAATTTAAATACCATTTTTGTGAGAAATTTTTATTGCATACGTCACAGCGATATTTTTTACCAGTGTGAATAAACATGTGCGTATTTAATATACCTTTTAGTGAGAAATTCTTATTGCATATGTCACAGCGATGTGGTTTTTCACCAGTGTGTGTGAACATGTGACTTTTTAATTTACCTTTATGTATGAAACTGTTTTTGCATATTTCACAGTGATGCGTTCTTTTGCCAGTGTGAGTTAACATGTGCGCATTTAAACTACTTTTTTGTGAGAAATTCTTATTGCATACGTCACAGCGATGTGGTTTTTCACCAGTGTGTGTCAACATGTGTTTTTTTAAATTACCATTTTCTATGAAACTCTTATTGCATACGTCACAGCGATGTGGTTTTTCACCAGTGTGTGTGAACGTATGTCTTTTTAAAGTGCCCTTTTGTGAGAAATTCTTATCGCATACGCCACAGCGATGTTGGCTTTCACCAGTGTGAATTAACATGTGACTTTTTAATTTACCTTTATGTATGAAACTGTTTTTGCATATTTCACAGTGATGCGTTCTTTTGCCAGTGTGAGTTAACATGTGCGCATTTAAACTACTTTTTTGTGAGAAATTATTATTGCATACGTCACAGCGATGTGGTTTTTCACCAGTGTGTGTCAACATGTGTTTTTTTAAATTACCATTTTCTATGAAACTCTTATTGCATACGTCACAGCGATGTGGTTTTTCACCAGTGTGAATTAACATGTGACGTTTTAAATGCTGTTTTACTGAGAAAACCTTACTGCATACGTCACAGCGATGTGTTTTTTCACCACTGTGTGTTAACATGTGTTTTTTTAAAGAACCTTTTTCTGAGAAATTCTTATTGCATACGTCGCAGTAGCGTACTCTTTCATCAGAGTGAGTTAAAATATGGCTTCCTAGAGCACTTTTTTGTATAAATTCCTTCTTGCATACATCACAATGATATGATTGTTCAACAGTGCTAGCTAACTCTAAACTCTTTCCCGAAAATTGCTTATTGCATACACCGCAGCGATGTGGTCGTTCACCAGTGTGAGTGTGCGATTTTAAACTGATTTTCTCCAATACAATTGTACTGTCACAGTCGCAACAATGTGATGTCGCGCTTGTACAATTGTAAATTTTCTTTTTTAAAAGTAATTTCTGTGGGTAGTTAGTATTGCAAATATCGTAGTTCTCTTTACCTGTATGAATTAACAAGTGACGTTGAAAATCTGATTCTATTACAAACGTTTTGCTGCAAACATTGCAAAAATACTGAACTTCACACGCCCTTGTCACGTCAGGATTGTCTTGTTTAATAGTAACATTTCCCAGGCGATGTGATTCCATTCTGAAAATGTAACAAACAAGTTATTATGAATACTCCTAAGGTAAATGTCTAACTATTCAGTTTATAATTAAATTAAGAAGAGATGGGTGAGAGGGTGAGAGAACATAACATCACCTGCATGGATGTCGCGAGCATGTCTCCCACTCCAGACAGAGAGAAGGGATCTTCACAAGTCACTTTCTTGAGAGACTTCTGCCGACTTGAATATTTCTACTCAAGTATATTTATTGTTTACTGATCATTCATATGGCAGTAAAACTGCACTCGAACTTGTCACAATTTGTTCTTTAACATAATGTTTCTTTAGTTATGTAAGTTATTATTATTCCTGTGTAATCTATGTATGTATATATTATTTATTGAACACCCATTTATATAAATTAGATGCAATAGGCGAACGTAATGTCTTGTGGCATTCTATTCTAACTAACCTTTGGGATGTGGAAGTACATGCAAGCAAACAAGTATATTGTGGACTACAACTGAATACTACATACAGTAGAACCCGATTATCCAGACTAATTGAAACTTTGAAACCACCAGTAGACCCACTAGAAACCACACCACCTGGTGTCGGAACACCATCAAGAGAATGACGAGAGTGAAGAAGCGAGTTATGATACATATGTATGCAATATAAATGTGTAATATATACTGATTTATACATACAATAAATGCTATAATATAGTTACATACAGTAGGGCCTCGTTAATCCGGACCCCTGATAGTCCAGTGATCGCAGTAATCCGAACAGCGGTACAGGTCGTGCGCCGCCCGATGCATCCCTCTACCTGTCGCCAGTACTGCCCCACGACCAGGCACACATGCGCGGATATTACACGCACGCGGCCGCGCGGTGTTTCAGTTGTTGTAGGATATTTTGGTAACTTGTGTGCGAAAAAATGGCGCCGTGTAAACACCTCTAACACTGTAGTACGAAGTGTGATTTCTCGAGATGATCAATAGAGGTGATAGTTACACTGCGATTTCGAAGATGTTTTGGGATAAGCAGATTAATAAAACAATAATCCGACATAGCTTGGTTTTTGCTCGTCCGGATTATGAAGCCCCTACTGTATTATACCGTGTGGGGCCGGTACTTTAAAACAATAGCCCCACTGCATCTCTCCCCGTGTATGTCGTAAAAGGCGACTAAGGGATATGACTCCCTTCTTATATTACTAGGTGGTAGGGTTTAACCCACCCGGGTTGGTACCACCGCACTCAATGAAAGGTCGGTCGAAACGGCTATGTAAATAGTTTGTGCTTTCCGTCCAGTTCAGTGTAGCCGGCACGACCGAAGGGAAGCACTGACGTGGCACCAAGTTCACCTGGTGTTATGCGCTCACATCACGGATGTTGTAGGCGATGTAGCCAACCGTGTCAGTTTCCACAAAAAAAAAAAAAAATTATATTTGTGTATAAATTAAATATAACATAAATATATTTTATTTCTTGAATTGCAAAATCGAAAATGATAAGAAAAATAAAAATACATCCTGACCAGGATTCGAACCTGGAAATGATCATCTATATTCTATCCAATGAAGAAATATAAAGCGGGTACATGCTCGGTACTAACATATAAAAAAAAATTTAATAGGTATATTTTATATAATTCCTTGGCAATTGGACTGGATATTGCCACGGCATGGTATTGACCAGGTCTGGCACAAAGCGCTTCTGGGCAAGCTGCCGGCGTACGGAATCCCCTCTGACCTTTGCGACTTGGTCACCGATTTCCTACATGGGCGTAGCATTCAGGTCCTCGTGGACGGCTGCTCGTCGGACGCCATGGCAGTGAATGCCGGTGTACCACAGGGTTCTGTGTTGTCTCCCATGCTGTTCCTTCAGCATATCAATGATATGCTGCCACTTGGCAACATACATTGTTATGCAGACGATAGTACGGCACACGAATCCTACAGCAGTCACCCTTCAGCCGGACGGAAAGTTGTGGACGAGAAGAGGCTACCAATTGTGTCTGAACTCGAGCTAACCCTCCAGTCTATTGCCGAATGGGGCCGGAGCAACTAGGTCGTGTTCAACGCATCAAAGACACAAGTGTGTGCGTTCAGTGCGAAGAAAACGGCGTTCACGCCAGCTCCTTCCTACCAAAACTCGTCGCTGAAATTAAGCGACCACCTCGGGGTCCTTGGTGTCGAACTGTCGCACAACTTGAACTTCCGGCGCCACATTGAGCGCAAGGCCAAGCTGGCCTCAAAAAAGCTGGGTGTACTGAACAACGTGTGACGGTACTTCACGACGGGCCAAAAACTGACGTTGTACAAAACACAGGTTAGGTCCTGCTTGGAGTACTGCTCGCACCTGTGGGATCGCTCAGCTAAATATCAGCTTGCGCCACTAGACTCAATCCAGCGTCGTGCTGTGCGATTGGTAGGTGACCCTGTGGTGTCCCGCGACTTAGAACAACTAAAACTCCGTAGGGACGTCGGCTCCCTAAGTGTGTTCTATTGTCTATTTCATTTGGGGAGTGTTCGGAGAGGCTGTTTAACGCGATTCCGCCGTCCCCATTCCACCTCCGCACTACGCGTACTGGGCAAGGGATACACCCCTATTCAATCGACCTGCCACACACCAACCTGTTCTGTAGGTCTTTTATTCACAGAACCTAAAAAATGTGGAACGCACTCCCTGCCCATGTCACGTAGTGAATTTTAATAGCGGACTGTCGAAATGCCGTTTACCGAAGTGTCAGAGACACATTGCCAGTACGGAGGAAAATACTCCGTACTAAGGCTACGCTACACGTGAGACGTCCGTTATTTTGAAGATTATTACTGCCAACCTACATTTTTGAAAACTCAATCACACATATCTCGGCGTACTACACTCTCACTACGTAACCGAGCACACATTCTTGCATCATTTACCGAGCGTGAATTTCCACGATCTCTTTCCGCTGTCAGCCCATACTAAAATTATATATTGTTTGACGTAACGAAAAAGATAGCGAGCGTCGGTATGGAATTTCTGTTTGCTGTATTTGGCAACACCGCACATCGCGGTGTTGATTAATGGGTTGCCAGGCGGTTAAAATATATCCCAAATAGACGGGAATTCACATTCACCTCGGTTGTATTTATCTTACATTTTAATTCAGACATCATCGGAGGACCCCTAGTAGAGGTCCAATATTATCAACTAATGGAGTTACAGGCCTTCAGCCACTTAGATTCAGGTAACCACGTACAGTGCGCGTCATTGCGTGCTAGCCGACTTCATTCCGCAGCCACACCACAAACGCGCGCTGCCGTCTATAAAAGCGGGTCTCAGTGAAACCAGACTGCACTTCTTCTGTTAAATAATTCTCCGCTACAAGATAAAATATAACGCACTCGATCTGCCGCCGTGAGTTACACTAGTTTCCCTCGCGACCGTGCCACTGTCAACGAGCCGCGGCGCTGTACCGCCGCCGCCGTCGGACGCTTCCAGCCGTTCATCTCAGCGTTGAGAGAGGAGTCCCCACAGCCAGGGTTACGGGTAACATTATAATCTCTTCAGCTCTGCCTTGCCCGTCGCTTGTGAGACACCGCCGGCCTAGCGGTTGTCGTTGCGCTTCACGCACAAAACGTATAACGCCCATCCGTGTATTTTCTCTCTTCCCATCCACAGGGCACCTTGATATGTGTGCATTATTTAATGTGGGTGTGTTTGTGTGTGTGTGTGAACAGCTTCTACGTCTGCACGTAGATCCTTCTACGATTACACGTAGACTTCCCCGTTCTACGTTCTCCGTCCGAGGACGCCTGCATCATCTGCGACGGCATAGCCGGTACGAGCCACCTGGGCCCTACTCCTCGTCCGGCTGTTCCGAAGCAGAACTTTGTGAAGAGGGTGGAGATCGAGCGACGCGTCGGAGACTTCGTGTCGGCCTTCCTGCGAAGACCTTCGTCTCCCCTTCCGAAGCTAAGTTCTCGGACAGAATTATAGCTCTAATCGATTAGCTCGGTCGTCACCCCTACGATGCTCAAGTGATTCTGATAACTCACACCCTGTCTTTTTACATCGTATATTTGTGTTTTATGAAATAAACGATAAATTTATATTTCTGAGCCGTATTCTATTATTTAAGTCCCCTTTTTCGTCTCACCCATCTATTTACTCCCAAGTACAGCCTGGGGTTTTTCAAAAGGGGCGTGAAAAGGCTCCTGGCAGGCCGGCATGACATTCACAATCCCCGTGTAACATAGAATGTCCATGGGCATCGTTAGACACCTACTTGTAGGTGAAACGAGGCCACATGTCGCGCTATCAATAAAAAAAAATATTACACACTTAACCAACTAAATAAATGTTTCAAGAATATACTCATCGCCAGCGGAATCTGATACACAGTTTACAGATACATACACTACATAATCCTAATTGTTTACAATTTTAAATTAATAAATCAACATCATGTAACATTTTGAACAAGATCTGGTTACTCACAGCGAAACATTATTCTCAGGATCGGGCTTGCAAGGCAGCATCATGTACTTTATATCTGGAGAATGCAGCACTGTGGGTCCAATGTCCAACTCATGCTTGACCACATCAGTCGTTTCCAGCGGGCAGACTTCATTCCGAACATCAGAAACCTCGCTCATCACATTACCAATACTATCCTGTGAGCAGGCATCGTCGTTGACGTCCAATGGCTCCTTTTTAACAGCAGTATCCATTTCCAGGAAGCAAACTTCATTTGAAACATTAGAAGCCTCGCTGTTTACATTCACAATATCATCCGTAGAGCAGATGTCATCGTTAACATCTGGTGGTTCATGTTTAACAACAGTAGCTGTCTCCAGCGGACAAACATTATCGGTGAGAGTATTATTCAGAGTAGAGACCGCATCCGGGTGTGAAGTCTTGCCGTCATCTTGCATACCCTCACCTTTGTTATTCATCCATTTTTGATCTGTCATCACAGTCATCAGTCACGAGTATCTGTAACAATTAATAAAGTGCTAGAAATGGGCGAGAAAAAGATTCCACTGATTCACCCGACTGCGACGACGGATGGACGCAGAGGTGTCTTCTCGGCCCCTTCTCACGATCCAACCGGAATGGGCCTGCAGCACTCTCCGGAGACTTGACGGCTAGATTTGAAAGGCACTGTCTCCCATTGATAAGAGATCAACCATATACCGCCCCCCAAAGACCTGCTAAGGTTTTTAGAAAGTTCTAAAGAAAAAGAAGGGTTAGCACAAAGTAAGCAATTACTTCATGAACTACAAGTAAAAAATCTGAAGATGAATAATACCTGCCTGAACTAGATTTCAGAAAGTAGCGATGCACCACACGCCCGTCCAGTTTTCTGAAAACAAAAGGCTTGCTTTTAATTTACTGGTTCTCTCCGATGGCGTCGATATCCGGCCGATTTCACACGGCCACTTTCTTTTAGTCATCGTACAGTGCGGATGTGTTTACCGTGTCTACTGTGTGTGAGTTATTTTCGACGCATAAAATTATAAAAAAAGGGGGAAACATTTTTATGTTTATAAAAAAAATACAGACAGACTGTATTTTTGTGTTGAATAAACCTTTTGCTAAGAAACGATGTTTCTATTTCTAACAATTACTGAGATAATAATTGTAAAAGTTTATTAAAGTTCATAATGGAACGACGGCACGGAAATCGAAGGCGCCAACGGTCATTCAACTTTGACCTTGGCACAAATTCGGCTAGGCAGCGCGGCGGCGGGATCAAAATGGGATGATACTTGTAGGCCTCTTTTTAAACAATTGGAAATATTGACTGTAATAAATTTATATATTTACATTATGAGCCTAGAGACCTACAATAACATTAATAATTTTGAAAAGCAAGGCAATCAGCAAAATCGATATGTACTAAGAGATAGAAGAAAACTTGCATTGCCTAAAGCAAGATTAACTTCAATGAAAAAGGGCAATGAATATATGTCCATTCTAATCTTCAATGCATTACCAAATTATATAAGGGATTGTCAATCAAAAAGTAGATTTAAAAATGAACTCAGGAAATTCCTACTAGAACGGCCTTTTTATGCACTTAATGAATTTTTCACAGAATGTAAATAGCTAAATGGTATTTTTTATTAATTTTAAATTTTTATTGAATGACAATTTTTTATTTTTTATTGAATGACAATTTTTAATTTTTATTGAATGACATTTTTTTTATTTTTATTGAATGACTATTGCATGTGTTTCTTGCAGCATAATAATGATAGGTTTCATAGTATTTATATTTACATTGCATTTATTTTTAAGGTTTTATATTATTCTGATGCATCTCTTATTGAATTTGGCTTTTTGAACATTGATTTTATTGTATTTATGGGTTATTATGTTTTAAGGTTTGTTATTAATTAAGTAATTAGATTAAAGATTATGTCATTTTATTTAGAATTGCTTGTAATGGATCGTCATGCCTTGTAATGTGGTGTTACCGACGAGTTTTTAAATAAAAATAAAAATAAATAAAATATGTACACGCTATCAGCTGAGCGGACATATGTTATAAAAACTTTTTTACTTTAGTATGTGACAGTCAAGTGTCTGATTTTTCTATAATGTGGCACGTGTCACCAGTTGGTACCCTCTCGAGACGAAACCACTCGTCTTGTCACGAGAATTGGTCACAACAAAGTGTTCCTCGCACTGAATGTTCTCCGGATCCTGAATCGCAGAGTGCGGTTTCTCAGATCTCCACTCTTTGTTCAATACGAGGTCCATGTCCCGCCATGGTAAGTACAGTCTCGGGTCCTTCAAGAGAGGCGTGAATTGGCACCTGTCAGGCCGGCATGGCATTCGCAGCCCCGCATGCGACCGAATGTCCATGGGCGTCGCTAGACACCATATGGGTGGCCCGGAGCCACATGTCGCACTTACTAAAAAAAACAATGTTTTTCTTTTCCATCTTTTTGGCTATGCCAGCCCCATTAGTAACTATATCGATATTTTAATCTACTTCAGCACAAATCAATGCCTGTGACTTTACAAAAAACTTAGTATGGATGCAAACTTTTCCCTCCGAGCTCATCCTTCATGTACTTTAAAAAACCGGTTGAGTCTGTCAGTTCGTAGTTTCTCAATAGCTTCTGCCTCAGTTCTCGGTTCCGGGCACATTCCAACAGTATATGGAGTAGGTCCTCTTCTGTCCCACATGTGCTGCAGTTGGGTGATTGTGCTATCTTCATGAGGTCCATGTAGAATGTACCATGCCAACGACGTGACCAATTCGCGTCGCGGTGGGGCGGTGGGTGCTCTATCCGTGAGCACCCAGCCAAAGACGGCAGAGTGGGCGGTCGGCATACTGTCGCCCAGTTTGAACATCCTGCCGTCGACGAATTGATCGTAAATATCAGCGCCGATCAACAAGTCGATTGAACTTAAAATGCTGACCTTGGGATCGGCCAGCGTGATGTCCGACACGCCTCGTGTACTGGAGGAACTACATGTGTTGTCGGCATATTGTTTACAATTGAGAATCAACCCTTTTTTTTAAGGAAACTGACACGGTTGGCTACATCACCTACAACATCCGTGATGTCAGCCCATAACACCGGGTGAACTAGGTGCCATGTCAGTGCTTTGCTTCGGTCGTGCCGGCACACTGAACTGGACAGAAAACACAAAGTATTTACATTGCCGTTTCGACCGACGCTTCATTCAGTGCGGCGGTATCAACCCGGGCAGGTTGCACCCTACCACCTGGTAAGGTAAGAGGGAAGGGACCTACAGTTTTACGGCTGATATATACGCTCCAGCGCTTAGGTTAATAATCTTAAATAAATAATTATTTTGTCCATACACAAAAAACTCATGACAAACAAAACACATGACTGATAAGGTGAGGAGTGCATGTGGATCAGTATTGAAACACTCTCCCACGTCCACCCCTCACCGCTGATTGTGAGTATTTATTCTCTGTTAAAACACATTCTGCACAACTGACCACCGTCTTCCTTATTGTTGCCCAGTATCCATCCGCTCTCGCCTCCGTAAACATCCTCGAGGCACTGCAGAGCCGCGGGAGTCTGAGGAGGCATCGGAACGCGATATTGTACTGCACGCGCAGTGAGCTGCAGGCACGCTGTGTGTTATTGCTCCACAGCTGGCAGGTGTACATTGGACCGACAGTAGGTTTTAAATAATAGTATTTTTACTTCTCTAGATAATCAGTTCACATGGCGTTTTCAACATAGAAATGTTAGTCAACGGGGTTCACTTATGTTTCCTGGTAAATATCCTTATACGGTTCTAGAATGTGTGTCACCGCGAGCGAAGCTGCCAATAAAACAACAAGGCGGCAACTGAACGTTTAGAGGTTATGTCAGTGAACCGGCTGTAAAAAAAAACAGATGCGAATTAACAATAATGTTAGTATAGTGAGTACTCACGGCCATGTGTGTGTATCAATGCGGCTTCCGTCGGAGGAATATTCGATGGAAACAAGTCTATAGAAAATTTAAGACGACCGGCGCGCCGCGCGCATATAATTCAGAAAGGAACAAAGAGAACATAACCTATTTATCAGAGCGTCTGTTATGTTTTTTTTTTATATTTATTCTTTCCTTTTCGGAACAGGCAAAACTAATAGGTAGTATACAGCCTTTTCTGTTGTACTTCTAATGTCTGTTGTTTTCTTCTCGTAAAGGCGAAAAAATTATGTTGATTAGCGGCACGCCATGCCAAAACTGAGCGGACCATTGACATAGACATACATAATAAAACTAATATACGCATATTAGTTTCATTATGTATATTTTATTATGTATTTATTATAAATATATATACGCATATAATAAGGCCAAAACTCCTAAGAAATTTGCGGGCCTCCTGCTACTAGGGTTGCTACCAAGCGATTTGAATTTTCCATCATTCGAGTATTTCTTTAATATTTTACCAATCAGTTTATCACCGTACAAATTATCTTTTAGGTATAACTATAATAAACACCTCACTGTAAATCGTTCTCAAATCAAAGCAATACAGAAAATGCCTTCAATATACATTTATTTTCCAATCACAACTCAAGAAAATTAACAAATTCCTTCATGCAGATTGTTTTTTTTCGCACTTGCAACACCAACTATCGGCATCTCGTTCTCGGTCAACGATGACGCGCTTGCGATTTTACGCTCTCCGTCTTGCTCGCGCATATACCGGTACGACACCTGAAAGCCTTTTTTAATCCTGTGAATCCCTCAATCCAGCATTCCTAATCCTTCTCCCGGAGCGAACCAACTGAAGCCGATATTCGTTTGGTCATTTATGTAATTTGGTAGCTCCGTGGTAAGAGTGTAGGGTTTGTATTTTTTGAACATGGGTTCGTGTCCCTCAAATTTTTTTCTTGTTTTGTTTTTCTTAAGCAATGTTAGGGTGTTTAAATTTTTTTAGGATGTTTAGTTTTTTTTATAACCACCTAAAAGCTTTACTTTCGGAAATACAAACGTAACAAAAACGACATATGCACCGCCTCAACATTAGGTTAGGTTAAGTTAGGTTAGACGCGTCACGCACGCCGCGTGCGTGACGCGTCTAACCTAATCTAACGCGTGCGGCACGCGACGCATCTTCTATGGCCGGCCAATGTCCCAAGCCTACATTGTAGCGATCGTCGACGGGCAAAAAATTGGTATTAGATTGTCGCTGCCTCGTAGGCGGACACTGGCTGAAGTGCCGATTGTAGATCTCTTCGATCAATGAAATTCGAAATTTCATGTGATCGAGTTTACGTCCAATCGACTCTTCAACCAGTATCCGACAGTTGAGCACAGAAGCGTTCATGAGTCGTTTGAAAAGTTTCATATACCATTTTCTGCACCGCCGGCGTTCGATTTGATACGGCTCGAGCATTTGGTCTTTCTTGTCTACACCACCCATAGATTTATTATACTCCCGAATTACTTTTGGTTTATAGACGTCGTTTCGGCCCTTGGACGGGCCCATTTCTGTTTCATCGCCGTGATAGGTCGATATGGTTGTCACTCGACGGGTGTCCTGCCATGACATGATACACATGTCCCGGCAGGCCCGCGCCATATATTGGCCTTTCTTAAGCGGAACGTCGACCACATGTTTTGGCACATGCAATCGGTTTTTGCGCAATGTGCCAACACAGTCGGTCTGGTTCCGCTTAAGATAGCGAGCAAGAATTGGAGAATTGAACCAATTGTCCATCCACAGTGTGTACCCCTTACGCAACAGGGGGCGGATCAGTTGGAGGACAGTGGAAACGATTTTAGGACAACCAACAGATGATCGATCACCCTCAGCTGCCTGGCTGCCTGTATATACGAAGAAAGACCACAAATAACTAGTCTTTGAGCAGCAGAGCTCGAACGTCTTAATTCCAAACTTCTTAGCCTTTTTAGGTATGTATTGTTTGAAAATAAGAAGCCCCTTCCACAATGTCAAAGACTCGTCAATTGAGATATTTTGCTTCGGTATATACAGGGCCTGAAATTGTTTATTGAGGTGATCGACCACCATGCTGATTTTGTAGGAGCGGTTGGTTAGGTCGGCGGTCAGGTTGTTACAAAAATGGAGTTTGGAATTCAGACTGAAGTAGCGGGTACGGGTAAAGAATTTCTGGAAGACCGTGTTGCGTAAGAGGAAACTCTTGGAATAGCAGGCGTCGATGCTGGGATACCCCACTAGTCCAAGCAGCATATAAAATGCAAACAACATTAGTATTTCGTGAATGTTTGTCGGTCGGAAGGGGTAGCGCGGGTTTTGCGGGCCCTGCTCCGCGTAACGATTTGTCTCCGTGACTATTTGGTCCAGAATGTCGTCGGTCCAAATAGCCCGGAACGCGTCGTACGCGTTATCAAAATATTGAGTCGGGCCTGTAACCGGAGGCACGAATTCCTCTCGCTGCCCATGGAACGCGTCCATGGGCTGCCAGTCGAAGTTCATGTCCTCCGGAACATCTCCAAGCAAATTTGGCGCCACTTCTTGCGCATCATCAGTGGCGTCAACTTCGTTCGGAAGATGTTCCGAAGGCTCTCCCGCCGATTGAGGCCCCACCTCAATATTATGACCTGCAGGCCCGCGCCCGCGCCCGCGTCCACGTCCACGACCTCGTCCCCCCGCGACTGCCGTCATCGCGACGGCCGGGATAAGTTCATCCCGGGGATACGCGTGCTCAAGCGTATCCCCGGTTTCCCACGCCGCGCCTCCCCGGCCACGGCCCCGTCCACGGCGGCCGCCGCGACCAGTGGCGGCGACGACGGCGGGTTCGGCGGCGACGACAACGGGTTCGGCGGCACCTCCCCGGCCCCGGCCCCGGCCACGGCCACGCCCACGGCTGACTTGGACGGCGGGTTCGGCGGCGACGACGACGGCGGGTTCGGCGTGGACGACGGCGGGTTCGGCAGCGACGACGGTGGGTTCGGCGGCGACGACGGCGGGTTCGGCGGCGACGAAAACGGGTTCGGCGGCACCTCCCCGGCCCCGGCCCCGGCCACGGCCACGCCCACGGCTGACTTGGGCGGCGGGTTCGGCGTGGACGACGGCGGGTTCGGCGGCACCTCCCCGGCCCCGGCCCCGGCCCCGGCCCCGGCCACGGCCACGCCCGAGTTGGACGGCAGGTTCGGCGGCGGCGATGACGGCGGGTTCGGCGGCGACGACGGTGGGTGGGACGATGACAGAGCCCGAGCCGTGGATAGAGGTCACGGTCACCCCCACCACGTGCCCGGGTGAGTAGTCTTCGTCCTCGTCCCACACCTCCACTTCATCGCGGATGCCAGGAGGCGTGAGCACAACAGGCGGGAGATCGCGGATCCTTCCGTCTGGCATCATCTCCGCCAGCGGAAACATGGTGTAGTCATTCTAAAAGTGAAAGAAAATAGTTGACATAATCATTCATGGTACACATGCTAAATCGTTCTGAAAAGCATTCGTATAACAGTAGGTACCTTCCCTTCATACCGTACTAGGTGGGAGGGTTTAACCCGACCGGATTAGTACCACCGCACGGCTTTGTAAATAGCTCGTGTTTTGCGTCCAGTTCAGTGTAGCCATCATGACCAAATGGGGGAAGTACTGACATGGCAACTAGTTCACACTGTGTTATGGGGTGACATCACGGATGTTGTAGATGATATAGCCAGACGTGACATAATAACATCCACTCTTCCAAGATGACTAAATCATACACCAGATATGGGGGGCGGGGGGGGGGGGAGGGGGGGGGGGGGTGTATGTGTACCTGCGCTCCCGCCTGCTGCTTGCCTGCCGCCTCCTGCTGCTCGCCGGCCGCCTCGTGCTGCTCGCCGGCCGCCTCGTGCTGCTCGCCGGCCGCCTCGTGCTGCTCGCCGGCCGCCTCCTCCTCCTCGCCCTCGTCCTCCGTATTAGTGTTGTACACTACTTCCACTGGCAGCTCCTCCGCCAGCGGAAAGTAGTCATCCTAAAAGTGAAAGGAAATAGTTGACATATCATTCATGGTACACATGCTAAATCGTTCTGCAAAGCATTCGTATAACAGTAGGTACCTTCCCTTCATACCGTACTAGGTGGGAGGGTTTAACCCGACCGGATTAGTACCACCGCACGGCTTTGTAAATAGCTCGTGTTTTGCGTCCAGTTCAGTGTAGCCGTCATGACCAAATGGGGGAAGTACTGACATGGCAACTAGTTCACACTGTGTTATGGGGTGACATCACGGATGTTGTAGATGATATAGCCAGACGTGAAAAAATAACATCCACTCTTCCAAGATGACTAAATGATACACCAGATATGGGGGGCGGGGGGGGGGGGGGGGGGGGGTGTATGTGTACCTGCGCCGCTCCCGCCTGCTGCTCGCCGGCCGCCTCCTCCTCCTCGCCCTCGTCCTCCGTATTAGTGTTGTACACTACTTCCACTGGCAGCTCCTCCGCCAGCGGAAAGTAGTCATCCTAAAAGTGAAAGGAAATAGTTGACATATCATTCATGGTACACAAGCTAAATCGTTCTGCAAAGCATTCGTATAACAGTAGGTACCTTCCCTTCATACCGTACTAGATGGGAGGGTTTAACCCGACCGGATTAGTACCACCGCACGGCTTTGTAAATAGCTCGTGTTTTGCGTCCAGTTCAGTGTAGCCGTCATGACCAAATGGGGGAAGTACTGACATGGCAACTAGTTCACACTGTGTTATGGGGTGACATCACGGATGTTGTAGATGATATAGCCAGACGTGAAAAAATAACATCCACTCTTCCAAGATGACTAAATGGTACACCAGATATGGGGGGCGGGGGGGGGGGGGGGGGGGGTGTATGTGTACCTGCGCCGCTCCCGCCTGCTGCTCGCCGGCCGCCTCCTCCTCCTCCTCTGAATCGGACAGCACCTTTACAAAATAAATACAATGTAAACCTATAGCAAGTGAATGTTATGATGTTGTACAATGTGTTAGAATCACATTGCGCGTGAAGCGTTCGTGATCGGATAAGAAGAGCGGAATACCGCGTGGGGTGCCTTGAGAGAGGACTATGTCCAGCAGTGGACCGACACAGGCTGCTGATGATGATGAAGAATGATGATGAAAGATAAAGTACATAGGTATAAGGATAAATAACCAAATTTACGATCGAAAACAATGGGACATATTACACAAATAGTTAGAACATTCAGTATTGAGTAAATACTCACATCGTCGTCGTCGTCGTCGTCTTCTCCCTCGTCGACCGAGTCGTCGGCGGCGTAGGCGTCGACGTCATCCTCCTCGCCGTCCTCCTCCAAGCAGCGCTCCAGCCACTCCGGAGCCTCGTCCGTGTTCGGGTTCCAACTGAACATTTGAAAGTGAAATAAAATGAAATAAATAATATGAAGTTTTTTTTATTGCTGCGTCAATCACAGAGTACACAAAGTACACAAAAAAAAAATTATGTAAAAAAAACAGTGATGTGTACGGAATCCTAAAAGTAAAAAAAGATATGTACGCAACCCTAATTACACCTAGTTCACTAACAATTGATAGACGAACAACACAAAAAATATATATAAATAAAGTAAAAAATATATATATGCACGGAACACTAAAAGTGAAAAAAAAATTATAGGTACGGAACCCTAATTACACCCACTTCAACAACACTTGACAGACGGACAATACAAAAAAAAAATTATATATAAATAAAAAAAAAAAGATACGTACGGAACCCTAATAATAGTTGTTATTAGGACCGTAGTGCGAAAATAGAACCCTAAATTTCATCTAGTTCACCAACACATTTTATTAGTACAAAAGTAAAAATTATAGGTACGGAACCCTAATTACACCCACTTCAACAACACTTGACAGCCGGACAACACAAAAAAAACTACATATAAATAAAAAAAAAGATACGTACGGAACCCTAATAATACTTGTTATTAGGACCGTAGTGCGAAAATAGTACCTAAATTTCATCTAGTTCACCAACACATTTTATTTACAAATCATCAAAACATCGATACTTGGTATCGACTGCTGGACACCACTATTGAACTCGCAATTTGATTCAATATGTCGGCCGTTAGCGGTAACAGCCAATCAGGTCGCTTCACGTCGCTTGGACGCCCCGAATGGCACCCGACGTCACCCGAGTCATCCCGAACGGCCGATCGAGTTTGTATGGAAAAAACTAAGTCTCAAAAATTGCTTATTTCTCGTAAATGTACTGTATGCAAACACTAAATGGCATATATTATTTCAACTAAAAGAACTAACTAACACTTCTATCACCTCACTTTATCCAGAAAACGGATTTATATCCAGAAACAAGCCTCTAAAAACAGCCCAGATTGGTACCAAGGAAGAGGCATTTTGTTCGTATTTTTACGAAAAATTTAGATCAACTCAGTACAAACAAATGCATTCAATACATCCGGAATATAATGAAAAAGAGAAAAAACAGCACTTACCGGTTCATCTCGACGAAAAAACACTCAGAACACCCGAAAACAACAAAGGAAAGTCCAATGCCCGCCTAGTTCTCACTGCTCACTTGAAGACACTGACAGCGAGGTAAATCTGACATTTCTCTATGGGAGAATGTTGGTCGCCTAAAGGCTAAAGGATATACTATTTGAATTAATTACTGCCAGCACCTCACGGCTAAATGAGATACAAGAATAAAATAATTTTGTTGGGGCCTCCCAAAAAAAAAAGAAAGCGGCCGATATCGGCCGCTCCATTCGTAAAGGTATAATCTATAAAGCGGCCGATATCGGCCGCTCCATTGGCAAAAGGTTAACCCTGGTAATTTTTTTTCAACCACCAAAACATCACTCATTTATCACTTGCCGAAGTCGAAAGTAACATGCACCGCCTACTACATGCAAGGAATAGGATTACAGAATTGAGGTTGTTGTTGTTTTCGCCATAAATAGGCAGGCAAAGATCATTTGACCATACAGCCAATTCACAATTTTCTTCTTATGGGTCAAAGTCAAAATTTTGACGCATTTGTACTATCGAAAATTTTCCAAGTGATTTTCTCCAAAACTATATATAATAGAATTTTACGAAAATTCATACAAACTAATTAGTTATTTGTCCAGTATGGTAAATAGTTAAAGTTACAGAATATTATTCAATAACAGAGTAAATTAAATATTTTCTCCAAAAACGGGAGAAATTTACGCGAAAAATAGATTTTTTTTTTGTAAGGGTGAATTTTGAGCGTAATTTTGAGAAACTTATATGTAATTTATGGACTAAGTATTGAATCCTACGGCATTATCATCTAATTGGCATGCCTTTTCATATAGACGGTGTAAGGAAATAGCTGCAATAAGTATGCTTATTTACGGTTTGTATTATTTTATGAGATTTCAAACAATTGTGCTACTTTGTTTGTGCAACCGTTTTCATTGGCAGTATTGAAGACGAAACTTGGTGCGATTTCGTTTTCGAGGACTAGCAACGCTAGAGGTATCCTAGTTTCTGGAAACTAGAGCATAGCTGCCATATTGAATTAGTTTCGATGTCAAACCCAAAGTGAGTCGACGTGGTCAGGAACGACGAATTCGACGATTTTAAATGTAAGTTTTTGGGTTTTTACTAATATTTATAATGCGCTAGGTGCAAAAAAGCGTGGGCTTTTGTGTAGTGTTAATTTAAATACTATACATAGCGTAGTTTCTGAGTTATCAACATTTACTCACTGTGTCACCTCACAATTGTGATACTATTGTGCTACTTTTGTGTCACCAGTAGCACAATTTCTGTGTCACTACAATTGTGCTACCATTTAAAGATCGGCTTACAGTGGTACTCTGGCTGTAGATAGTTTAGAGTTCCGAACATCGGGTTCGCAACTCTTATACTTTTGTTGTTACTTATGCGCGGGAATGCTGCGAGCGTTTTGGGCACCCTACGAGGAGAGAGTGACCAAAATTTGAGTGAAATTTTTTATGTTGTTTAGGTTAGTTTATTATTAGTCTTAGTAGTTATTTGTTAATTTCATATTGTGCAATAAATAAAGTCATCTTATACAAGTTGTTTGCTATGTTCAGATGAGTTTTTTTGTATTTTTTTGTAATATTTAATAATCTACTTTTTTATAATTGTAATAATGATCTATTTCCGATACAGAACCCCCCCCCCCCCCCCCCCCCCCCTTTAAAACTCGGCAGTTAAAAAAATACCTTATATACGTGTAAAGAACAAAGTTATGTTTATAAACAATGAGTTGAATACCATAAATATTGTTTTATTTCGGCTATTCAATGTAACCCAAACTTTACAGTTGTGTGCTACCATTTTGTATCACTATTGTGTCACCGTAGCACAGATTGTTGTGCAACTTTTGTGTCACTATTGTGTCACTTGCGTCGAAATTTTGACTTTGACCCTTATATAGGTATGTTTGTTATATTTTTTCAATTGTATTTCTTACAGGATTGAGGGATTCGCAGGATTGAAAAAGGCTTTCAGGAGGCGGACCCGCACATATACAATTCGCTGGCTGTCATTTACTGACAGCTAAGCTTTCACTGTCAGTCTACACCACACCCACAATAACTGGACGGAAGACATGGGCACATTTGAAACACTAGCTACAATATTGTATGTAGATGATCGACAGGTTTAGCTTGGAAGACGAGAGAACCTACACCGGTGAACACGATACATACACTCACACCACAAATGCATTACTGACAGAGACCGATAGTGAGGTACTTCAATAGGATACAAGTATGCTAGAAAGAGATGCCGGCTTTTCCGTTAGTTGTGTCGTTCAATGTCGGATATCACGACGCAATGTCATAAAAAATTAGAAGTAGGTAGATTTAAATGTTTAATAATTTTTTATATGACATAGGTACAAAGAGATTATAGGTATACTTTTGACAATCTCTAGTTAGGTTCGTAAGTTACTACTATCTGCGATATTTTTAGATTTTAGTGTAGGTACCTACCTATTTCTTTTTATCATTTAATTTTAGTATTTGTACCGTGTGGGGCCGGTACTTTAAAAGAATAACCCCACTGCATTTCTCCCCGTGTATGGCAGTAAATGTCATTGTACAGTACCTACCGGGGTCGCCTATTCAACCTCAAATATGGTTGAGGGAGGCCATGGCTAGCCCTGGCGTGATGCTCGTGAACGGGTGCTGTTTGTGGAGAGTGGCCTGCTCCGGGGTGGGTTTAGTTAATGGCAGGTGGCGGATGGGGGGAAGGGGGGGAGGGGGGGAGGGGGGGGGGCTTGGTGTATCGATTTATGAACCCCGCCGAGGATAAATAAGATAATAAAAACGTAAAATAAGATAATAAAATAAAATAAATTATAAAACTCAAAGACTTAATTTACATTTAGTGAATGGGTGTCAGGCACAGCTTACGTCTCCCCATAACCGGGAAGACACATCGATATCTAGAAGACACTGATTTTAAGTCTGACCCCTAAAGATAAATAAACATTATATTAATTGCGAACAGCATAGGTACTGTCTTATCTAAGACTTGCTGGCTAAAAAGCACACAATGAAAATGCTTTTTCAAAAACAAGTTTTTATTAAAGCTTACCTACTAAAACTAATAAAATAAGGCTTGGTTTTCGTTAAGACAAATGACAAATGCTTACTCGAGTGGGTGGACATATCTACTTACTTACACATAGATATTTTATTATTAGATTTACACTACACAATAGATTTTCTACACTAGATCCTTATAAAATAAACATACTAACTAGCTTTATAGTTAAAAATTACTTAATATTTTATGCTTAACCCTGCAGTGGTCGCGTGGATTACATGTGTAATCCACTTGTGAAAAATTCTACGTCATGAAAAAATGGGCAAAGCCAACGAATTGATCCTCCGTGTACTTTACGTGGAGTAACTGACGGATGCGCTCAGCGCAGCGCGGGCGTCGGTCACGTCACGTGCGGTTGTATTGCAGGAGCGCCGCAAAGTCGACGGTCTACCCCTGTTGTAATCCGCGCGACCAATTACGTAAGTATACTTATTTGAGGCCAAGTGGTGGCAAATAGCACAGGATAGAGATAAGTGGGCATCATTGGAGGAGGCCTTTACCCAACCTGGGGACCTTGCTTAATAAATCAAACCTAATTTAGTAATTATAACATTAATATTAACTAAAATGTAGCATTGTCAAATAAAGGCTTTTTTATTTTTATTTTTTTTATTTTTATATTTATATACTTATTTGATACACATTCTTTAATATTTTTGTTTATTTCTACTTATATTTTTGTATTTTTGTAACACATTTGTACTTAAAATGAATAGTCCCACTGCATCTCTCCCGTGCATGTCGTAAAAGGCGAATACGGGATAATGACAAGATGCCACGCTGAAGGGCGACAGGCGAAAAATCTGTAACGCGTGTGTTAGATTAATAAGCCATAAATATATACTGAACGCAGCTGAAACTGACTGAATGTCGCAGATGTGAGATAGCGAGCATTCAGTCAGGCGAGCAGTCTGCGTGGATGAAAAAGTGAGACTGCTATCAAGAGGAGCAAAAACATAAAAATAAATATAAATTTGTAAATTTTGCAACGCGTTTGCGGGTTGCGGCTCTTAACTGCCTGGAGCATGGGCAGACGTCCTTTGTTTTGCTACTGATCGCCATTCTTAAGATAAGTAAAACATTGTACTATTCTATAGACTGTTGCCCAAGTTATAGAGATAAAAGCTATGTTGGTGTTCCCCAATAAATGTTTGCTTTGCATTATTCTATGGTTTTATTCACTAAATCCAATTCTATTGGATTTCTAATAAATTTAACTTCATTTGGCAATTCTGTTTTGTATGTAACCCTTGTATTACGTAGTATTTTCCTGAATAAGTCAGGTTGACTGGCAGAGATTGCCATAGGTAATAAGTCCGCCTTTTGTACCATTTCGCATTGGAAACCAACGACGTTCTACTTTCTGGACGGGCCCTCGTCATAAATTTTACCGGTAGAATGGTGCGATTGCAGTTCTTCTATATAATGCCAATATTTAAAACAGCGTAAGTGCGCGAGCGCCTCATACATAACGTTACGTTTCCGCTCTGTGAACGTCGATAGAGTAAGACGGTTAAATGGCAATTTGATACGTATAAAGGAGAGACAACGATTGGAGAGAGTGCTGAATGCTCACCAATAGAGCGCCTCAATTCGGTGCGTTGTATGCCACTTCCCGATAATTTAATTCGTTGTTGGAAACTGTAAAGAGTATTTCTATTCTATTTTATTCTATAAGTAATGTGTATGTCTTTGCGAAAGAAAACGGAGCAAACTACCGAAGCTATCGATGCTGGATCACTGCACAACAAGTGGGCTCTGGCTCTTCGATTGTACTGACGACAAATATAATAGAGAGCAAACTATCGAAACTATCAACATTTCGAAGTGCTTGTAATATCATTTACCCGAAAGATAAACATTGTACCTTTCAATTACACTCTAGATGGTCAGAACTTAACACGCTCAAACTCAGCAAGGGACTTAGGTGTTACATTGGACTCTAAATTAACCTTAAGTAATCATTATGAAGCAGTGGTAAAAAAATCTAATCAACTCCTTGGATTTATATTACGGATAACCAAAGGTTTCAAAAATTACAGTAGTGTAATCAATTTATATCAGAGTCTAGTCAGAAGCCGTCTAGAGTATGCCTCTGTCATATGGTCACCCCACTATACTATACATAGAGACCGTATAGAAAGTGTTCAAAAAAAATTTCTTCGGGCAATATCGATTAGACATGGTTTAAAAAGGTCATTGAAAACATATGACCAGAGATTGCAACATTTTAAATTAGATTCTCTTGTCGTTCGACGTAATACGCTGGACATAATGTGCCTCTATAATATAATTAATGCCCAGCTACATACTACTATTCTTTCAAAAATTTGTTTTAACACTTGTTGTGCTAGGACTAAGCGACCTAAGTTGTTTTTGCTTCCGCTTTGTAACAATAACATGGCATACTATAACCCCATATTGCGAATGTGTCGTTTATATGAATCTGTTAGAGATAATGATGCTGAAGTGGATATATTCAGTTACTCGTCTCACCGGTTTAAAAAACGTGTACAGGATATTTGTCGTACACTGTAATTGTGTGTGTACGCGCGGTATGTTCTTTCTTCTATTCGCGTTCCTGGATATACACATGTTATACACACACATTTCGTTTCTGTTAGCTTATTTTAATTTTGCTGTCATTCGCCTACATATTTCTAGTTATTGTTGTCAGTTTTATTTTTTTATATTTAACTGTTTTTTTCTGTTCTAATTATTGTTCTATTTTTTAAATTTATTTGACTGCAATAAATTAACCACGAAGTGTACAAACGTTTAGGAACTATGTCGGTAAATTATAGTTATTTTTGTATTTTAACATGTTGTGACATATTTCTGTTGTTTGTGCCAAAATAAATAAATAAATAAATAAATATCGATACTGGATCGGCGCACAATAGGTGCTCTCTGACTCTTTGAATTATCCTGACGACAAATATATATAAACTTACTTGGTCGCTTGTTACTAACAGCGTATTTTAATTGAGTATAACTATCTAATAGTTACTATAATTTTATTTAAATTAACACGTGCAAGAAATTTTTTTGTCCTGATCATTCTAAGATAGTCTGTATGTCCTGCTCTGAAAATGATGATTAGATTATAATTAATTATAACAGTTTTTCTTAATTTCAATATAGTCATGGCAAAGGTGTGATTTAGTTACGAAAAGGAGATTTTATGTTTTGTTAATTTTTTTTGAAAGCAGATTCAAAAATGCTTACTTTTTGTTATATAATTTAACACGTAATATAATAGTATATAATATAAAACCACAAATAAATAATTTATATTTATGCAATGTTTTATTTTCCTGGTTTAAAAATGGCATACCAATGTAATCCACGCGACCACTAATGCTTCTTTTTAGAGCGCGACTACTGCAGGGTTAATTTTTTTGTTTTCAAACAGCTTGTCGCGTGAATTGTAAAGAAAATACAGGTAGCTAGTTACTTTGACTAGTAATTGCTTATCAACCAATCACTGTGTCCAATGTCCAAACTTTTATGAACATTATTACTGCCATAATTTTAGTTTGTCGCTCCACTGCCCGCACATGTTCTTGTTGTTTATTGTTTGCTGCATCCGTCGTGCGTGATTGATTAAGTATCTTGGACCTCTCCGATGAATTGAGTAGGTATTGTTGATTTTTTTTTTGTTCCCACCATTTTAGCTCTTCTGCTACTGCTAGCGTTAGTGGAAATATTCTGTGGCGTGAATCCTTGGGAAGGCTGCTCGCCTGAAGTCTCCCTAGTTGGACGGCGAATGAGGAAAGTTGATATTTCCGAGGGATTTTAGCTGATAGCCATGCCCACATTGTCCATGACCTTTTGTAAGATATTTTCGGGAATGTCTTGTGTTCTTTAGAATTGTTTCAGCTGGAAGGTCTTTGTGTTCTTGTTGTAAGTTAACATGTGCGTTTTAAATTAATAATAAATCATTTGAATAAGCGGCGGGTGGCCGAGTGGTTTGGGCATCGGCTTCTCATGCGGGAGGTCCGAGGTTCGAATCCGGTCGGCGTGTACCAATGAGTTTTTTCTGACGAAAAAATTTACGTGCATACCTACACCCGCTGCTTCACCGTTCGGAACCGGTGTAAAACTGTAGGTCCCTTCCCCAGCCCCTTACTAGGTGGTAGGCTCAAATTGTAGCCGACTGGGTTGGTACCACCGTACTGGCTGTAAGATGGCCGCAAGCAACCTCGGTTGTGTTCTCCTCTAGTCCAGTATAGCCAGCAATCCAGGGAAGTCTCCGGTATGGCACCTACCTTCTCGGAGGTGATATTGGCTGGTTAGAGCATGTGCTTTGGCCCCTCCGACTCAGCCACCCAAACCGGATTACATAAAAAAAAAAATAGAATTTTATTTAGGAAACTATCACGGCAGCGATGTGGTCTTTCGCCCATATGAGTTAAGGTGTGCTGTTTTAAAACAAAATAAATTTAATTAAGAAATTCTTATTGCATACGTCACACACAGCCATGTTGTCTTACACCCCAGTGTGAATACGCGAGATGCCGCGCGAAGCGCGCAGGCGGTGGCGCGTGCGACGAGTTCGGTCGCTCGCGCTCGACTAGTTTCGATTGTGCCCCAATTCGTAAATTGTGCCTCAACTCAGCCGAGCAATACCCGTTGCCCGAGTAAGAACTCTAGTAAAACATAATACCTCGTTAGTGTTAATAAAAATGTGGATTGAGCTGCCTTCCGAAAGTTTAATTTCGCCCTGACGTCTGACCTACCGTAACATCATGCCTTAAAAAATACTTGGTACTTTTTCTAGACTAGAGCAATCTTAAAATAATACCTTTACTCAGTGAAAGTGGTCTTCAGTGCCTATTAGACCAGATGCAGGTTAAATTTATATAATAAAAGAAAAAAAAAATCTTATTTTCCCCTAGGTGGTCACTGGCCCACTCCCTGGTTCCCGCTTGACGTTGAATTTTGGGACAACATTTATAAAGCATTGTGGTCTCCCAATATGGACGACCGGCACGAGTGGCTTTGTTCAAAAGTTCAAAGGAAGATACGTGTGGGGCACGATATTTCCCACTCACAAGTGGGGCAAGGATAGTACTGAAGTTAAAGTTCCACAAAATTCTTGGACATGTATGTGAAAAAGAATCAATATTGCACGGGGGACGTGTGAACAGGGAATGGGCTTGTATGAAAAATCGATGAGGCTCCCTAAGTGTGTTCTATCGTTTATTCCATGATGAGTGCTCGGAGGAGCTGTTTAACGCAATCCCGCCGTCCCCTTTCCACCTCCGCACCACACGCACTGGGCAGGGACTGCATCCCTATACGCTGGACTTACCGCGGATGCGTACCAATCGATTCTGCAGATCTTTCCTCTCACCAAACAAACCCATCACACAAAATTTTTCCGACAATCACACATTTATCTGGCCCCTCACCTTTATAATCAAATACCGCAAATGCATAAACAAGTTGTCAATATAAAGCAATTCAAAGCAGGTATAAGAAATTGGCTTCTTTCAACTAACAGAACAGTATGTGAAAACATGCTGTTCCATATTAATATTTAACCTATTTACATTTTATTTATGTATTACATCTCATTGTATATTATTATATATTAGATATTTATGTATTACATCTCATTGTATATTATTATATATTAGATATTTTTTAGATTGTTTATGATTATATCAGATTTGGGGTAAGGGAAGGGGGGGGGGGGGGGGGGAGGGGGGAGTGTTAGCGGAAGGGAAGGAGGAGGGGGAAGGGGCGGGGAGAGGGAGGGGTAAGCGGAGGGGAAGGAGAGTCTTTTAGAAAGCACGACATGTGGCTCTGAGTCACCATACGGTGTCTAACGACGCCCAAAGACATTCGGCAGCACGCGGGGGTTGCGAATGACATGCCGGGCTGAAAGGTGCCTATTTACGCCTATCTTGAAGGATCCGAGACTGTACTTGGGGGGCAATATGTGGGCTGGGAGAAAGTTCAATAGTTTACCAGTTCTGTTGAGGAAAGATCTGCAGAACAGATGGTACGTAGCCGCGGTAACTCTAGCGTGTAGGGATGGTATCCCTGCGGTGCGGAGTCAAACAGCTCCTCCGAGCACTCCCCATGGAATAAGCGATAGAACACAAGTAGGGCGCCGACATCTCTACGAAGTTTCAGTGGTTCTAGATCCCGGGACACCTCAAAGCATTCACTACTAAATCAAGTTTACCGCGAGTGAAGCCGCGGGCAAAAGCTAGTTGTAAATATTAACTGAATTTATCGCTTTAATCGCGTCACATGTAATATTAGGATTCTTATTTAGTAAGAACTAAAAATTTAAACAATCGATAAAAATTATCGACATTACACAGCGGACGAAGTTAAAGCGTAATGTATACATGAACGTTTCGTTGTGTAGTAGTGTGCGTGCCAAAGTATGTTAGCTGTAGTAAATGGTGAGAGTCGGTTTGTATTGAATTTCATCTCTAGAATGAGGGCGACAAGACCGGACTTTTTTGCTCTGTGGAGTGAGTGAACATGTGCTTTTTTAAATTACTTTTTCGTGAGAAATTCTTATCGCATACGTCACAGCGATGTGGTTTTACAACAGTGTGTGTAAACATGTGTTTTTTTAAAGGACCTTTTTCCATGAAACTCTTATTGCATATTTCACAGCGATGTGGTTTTTCACCAGTGTGAGATAACATGTGCCTATTTAAATGACTTTTTCGTGAGAAATTCTTATCGCATACGTCACAGCGATGTGGTTTTACACCAGTGTGTGTGAACATATGTTTTTTTAAAGGACCTTTTTCTATGAAACTCTTATGGCATATTTCACAGCGATGCGTTCTTTTACCAGTATGATATAACATGTGCGTATTTAAATGACTTTTTTGTGAGAAATTCTTATTGCATACGTCACAGCGATGTGGTTTTACACCAGTGTGTGTGAACATGTGTCTTTTTAAATCACCTTTTAGTGAGAAATTCTTATTGCATATTTCACAGCGATGTGGTTTTTCACCAATGTGTGTAAACATGTGTTTTTTTAAAGGACCTTTTTGTATAAAACTCTTATTGCATATTTCACAATGATGTGGTTTTTCACCAGTGTGTGTGAACATGTGTCTTTTTAAATCACCTTTTAGTGAGAAATTCTTATTGCATATTTCACAGCGATGTGGTTTTTCACCAGTGTGTGTAAACATGTGTTTTTTTAAAGGACCTTTTTCTATGAAACTCTTATTGCATATTTCACAGTGATGTGTCCTTTTACCAGTGTGAGTAAACATGTGCTTTTTTAAATTACTTTTTCGTGAGAAATTCTTATCGCATACGTCACAGCGATGTGGTTTTACAACAGTGTGTGTAAACATGTGTTTTTTTAAAGGACCTTTTTCCATGAAACTCTTATTGCATATTTCACAGCGATGTGGTTTTTCACCAGTGTGAGATAACATGTGCCTATTTAAATGACTTTTTCGTGAGAAATTCTTATCGCATACGTCACAGCGATGTGGTTTTACACCAGTGTGTGTGAACATATGTTTTTTTAAAGGACCTTTTTCTATGAAACTCTTATGGCATATTTCACAGCGATGCGTTCTTTTACCAGTATGATATAACATGTGCGTATTTAAATGACTTTTTTGTGAGAAATTCTTATTGCATACGTCACAGCGATGTGGTTTTACACCAGTGTGTGTGAACATGTGTCTTTTTAAATCACCTTTTAGTGAGAAATTCTTATTGCATATTTCACAGCGATGTGGTTTTTCACCAATGTGTGTAAACATGTGTTTTTTTAAAGGACCTTTTTGTATAAAACTCTTATTGCATATTTCACAATGATGTGGTTTTTCACCAGTGTGTGTGAACATGTGTCTTTTTAAATCACCTTTTAGTGAGAAATTCTTATTGCATATTTCACAGCGATGTGGTTTTTCACCAGTGTGTGTAAACATGTGTTTTTTTAAAGGACCTTTTTCTATGAAACTCTTATTGCATATTTCACAGTGATGTGTCCTTTTACCAGTGTGAGTAAACATGTGTTTTTTTAAATCACCTTTTTCTATGAAACTCTTATCGCATATTTCACAGCGATGCGTTCTTTTACCAGTATGATATAACATGTGCGTATTTAAATGACTTTTTAGTGAGAAATTCTTATTGCATACATCACAGTGATGCTTTTTTTCACCAGTGTGAGTTAATATGTGCGTATTTAAATGACATTTTTGTGAGAATGATTTATCGCATATTTCACAGCGATGTGGTTTTTCACCAGTGTGTGAGAACGTGTGTCTTTTTAAAGTACTTTTTTCTATGAAACCCTTATTGCATATTTCACAGCGATATCTTCTTTTACCAGTGTGACTTAACATGTGCTTTCTTAAAGAACCTTTTAATAAGAAATTCTTACCGCATACGTCACAGATATGTTGGCTTTCACCAGTGTGAATTAACATGTTACGTTTTAAATGCTGTTTTACTGAGAAAACCTTACTGCATACGTCACAGCGATGTGTTTTTTCACCACTGTGTGTTAGCATGTGTTTTTTTAAAGAACCTTTTTCTGAGAAATTCCTATTGCGTACGTCACAGTAGCGTGCTCTTTCATCAGAGTGAGTTAATATATGGCTTTCTAGAGCACTTTTTTGTATAAATTCCTTCTTGCATACATCACAATGATATGACTGTTCACCAGTGCTAGCTAACTCTAAACTCTTTCCTGAAAATTGTTTATTGCATACACCGCAGCGATGTGGTCGTTCACCAGTGTGAGTGTGCGATTTTAAACTGATTTTCTCCAATACAATTGTACTGTCACAGTCGCAACAATGTGATGTCGCGCTTGTACAATTGTAAATTTTCTTTTTTAAGTGTAATTTCTGCGGGTAATTAGTATTGCAAATATCGTAGTTCTCGTTACCTGTATGAATGAACAAATGACGTTGAAAATCTGATTCTATTACAAACGTTTTGCTACAAACATTGCAAAAATACTGAACTTCACACGTCCTTGTCACGTCAGGATTGTCTTGTTTGATAGTAACATTGCCCAGGCGATGTGATTCCATTCTGAAAATGTAACAAACAGGTTATTATGAAGACTCCTAGCGTCAATTTGTAACTATTCAGTTTACAGCATATTTTTTGTTTATTGTTTACTCATATGGTACTCTCAACTGCAACTGGTATCAACTGCACTCGAACTTGTCACAATTGGTTCTTTAACATAACGTTTCTTTAGTTATGTAAGTTATTGTTATTCCTATGTAATCTATTTATGTACATATTATTTATTGAACACACATTTATATAAATCAGATGCAATAGGCGAGCGTAATGTCTTGTGGCATTCTATTCTAACTAACATTTGGGATGTGGAAGTACATGCAGAAAAACAAGAATATTTTGTGGACTACAACTGAATACTACATACAGTAGAACCCGATTATCCAGACTAATTGAAACTTTGAAACCACCAGTAGACCCACTAGAAACCACACCACCTGGTGTCGGAACACCATCAAGAGAATGACGAGAGTGAAGAAGCGAGTTATGATACATATGTATGCAATATAAATGTGTAATATATACTGATTTATACATACAATAAATGCTATAATATAGGCACATACAGTAGGGCCTCGTTACTCCGGACCCCTGATAGTCCAGTGATCGCGGTAATCCGGACAGCGGTAGAGGTCGTGCGCCGCCCGATGCATCCCTCTACCTGTCGCCAGTACTGCCCCACGACCAGGCACACATGCGCGGGTATTATACGCACGCGGCCGCGCGGTCTACACGCACCGAATACAACGCTAGAATTGCTGTTTCGTCATTGTTTCTGTTGTTGTAGGATATTTTGGTAACTTGTGTGCGAAAAAATGGCGCCGTGTAAACACCTCTAACACTGTAGTACGAAGTGTGATTTCTCGAGATGATCAATAGAGGTGATAGTTACACTGCTATTTCGAAGATGTTTGGGATAAGCAGATTAATAAAACAATAATCCGGCATAGCTTGGTTTTTGCTCGTCCGGATTATGAAGCCCCTACTGTATTATATTTGTGTATAAATTACACAAGCTGTGCCCGCGGCTCCGCCCGCTCTCATATTTCACTTCACTGCTAACTTCATAAGCTATTTAGCGTGATAGTAAGTAGCCTATAGTTGATGGGAAGAATCAAGCTATCCGTAGAATTTTGTTTTATTAAAATCCGTTCAGTGGTTCTCGAGTTATAAGCGGACAGACAGACACTCAGACAGACAGAAAGCAGACGTTGGATTTTATTATAGGTAAGGATATAATATAAATATATTTTATTTCTTGAATTGCAAAGTCGAAAATGATATGAAAAATAAAAATACATCCCGACCAGGATTCGAACCTGGAAATGATCATCTATATTCTATCCAATGAAGAAATATAAAGCGGGTACATGCTCGGTGCTAACATATAAAAAAAAATTGGTCTATTTTATATATTTTTTTTTATTTGTTTGCAATAAAAGTTTTTGAATTTGACATAATTCCTTTGATATAATTAATTGGACTCGATATTGCCACCGCATGGTATTGACCGGGTCTGGCACAAAGCGCTTCTGGGCAAGCTGCCGGCGTACGGAATCTCCTCTGACCTTTGTGACTGGGTAACCGACTTCCTACATGGGCGTAGCATTCAGGTCCTCGTGGAAGGCTGTTCGTCGGACGCCATGTCAGTGAATGCCGGTGTACCACAGGGTTCTGTGTTGTCTCCCATGCTGTTCCTTCTGCATATCAATGATATGCTACCACTCGGCAACATACATTGTTATGCAGACGATAGTACGGCAAACGAACCTACAGCAGTCACCCTTCAGCCGGACGGAAAGTTGTGGACGAGAAGAGGCTACCAATTGTGTCTGAACTCGAGCTAACCCTCCAGTCTATTGCCGAATGGGGCCGGAGCAACTAGGTCGTGTTCAACGCATCAAAGACACAAGTGTGTGCTTTCAGTGCGAAGAAAACGGCGTTCACGCCAGCTCCTTCCTTCCAAAACTCGTTGCTGAAATTAAGCGACCACCTCGGGGTCCTTGGTGTCGAACTGTCGCACGACTTGAACTTCCGGCGCCACATTGAGGGCAAGGCTAAGCTGGCCTCAAAAAAGCTGGGTGCCGGGCCAAAAAGTGATGTTGTAAAACACAGGTTAGGTCCTGCTTGGAGTACTGCTCGCACTTGTGGGATGGCTCAGCTAAATACCAGCTTGCGCCGCTAGACTCAATCCAGCGTCGTGCCGTGCGACTGGTAGGTGACCCTGTGGTGTCCCGCGACTTAGAACCACTAAAACTCCGTAGGGACGTCGGCTCCCTAAGTGTGTTCTATTGTCTATTTCATTGGGGAGTGTTCGGAGGGGCTGTTTAACGGGATTCCGCCGTCCCTATTCCACCTCCGCACTACGCGTACTGGGCAGGGGATACACCCCTATTCAATCGACCTACCACGCACCAACCGGTTCTGTAGGGCTTTTATTCACAGAACCGGAAATATGTGGAACGCACTCCCTGCCCATCTATTTACTCCCAAGTACAGCCTGGGGTTTTTCAAAAGGGGCGTGAAAAGCCTCCTGTCAGGCCGGCATGACATTCACAATCCCCGTGTAACATAGAATGTCCATGGGCATCGTTAGACACCTACTTGTAGGTGAAACGAGGCCACATGTCGCGCTATCCATAAAAAAAAAATATTACACACTTAACCAACTAAATAAATGTTTCAAGAATGTACTCATCGCCAGCGGAATCTGATACACAGTTTACAGATACATACACTACATAATCCTAATTGTTTACAATTTTAAATTAATAAATCAACATCATGTAACATTTTGAACAAGATCTGGTTACTCACAGCGAAACATTATTCTCAGGATCGGGCTTGCAAGGCAGCATCATGTACGTTATATCTGGAGACTGCAGCACTGTGGGTCCAATGTCCATCTCCTGCTTGACCACATCAGTCGTTTCCAGCGGGACGACTTCATCCCGAACATCAGAAACCTCGCTCATCACATTACCAACACTATCCTGTGAGCAGGCATCGTCGTTGACGTCCAATGGCTCCTTTTTAACAGCAGTATCCATTTCCAGGAAGTAAACTTCATTTGAAACATTAGAAGCCTCGCTGTTTACATTCACAATATCATCCGTAGAGCAGATGTCATCGTTAACATCTGGTGGTTCATGTTTAACAACAGTAGCTGTCTCCAGCGGACAAACATTATCGGTGAGAGTATTATGCAGAGTAGAGACCGCATCAGGGTGTGAAGTCTTGCCGTCATCTTGCATACCCTCACCTTTGTTATTCATCCATTTTTGATCTGTCATCAGTCACGAGTATCTGTAACAATTAATAAAGTGCTAGAAATGGGCGAGAAAAGGATGCCACTGATTCACCCGACTGCGACGACGGATGGACGCAGAGGTGTCTTCTCGGCCCCTTCTCACGATCCAACCGGAATGGGCCTGCAGCACTCTCCGGAGACTTGACGGCTAGATTTGAAAGGCACTGTCTCCCATTGATAAGAGATCAACCATATACCGCCCCCCAAAGACCTGCTAAGGTTTTTAGAAAGTTCTAAAGAAAAAGAAGGATTAGCACAAAGTAAGCAATTACTTCATGAACTACCGTAGAAAATTACAACAGAAGTAAAAAATCTGAAGATGAATAATACCTGCCTGAACTAGATTTCAGAAAGCAGCGATGCACCACACGCCCCTCCAGTTTTCTGAAAACAAAAGGCTTGCTTGTAATTTACTGGTTCTCTCCGATGGCGTTGATATCCGGCTGATTTCACACTCCCACTTTCTTTTAGTCAGGATTCAGACTTCGTAAAGTGCGGATGTGTTTGAAAATGTTTATTCATAAACTAGGTTTTACATAACTAGGCTCACATAATTTTTGTATAGTACTTATAGTAGTGCATTTTACATAATATGCATTTTCACATATACAGGGTGTTAAAACGGCGAGTACATTAATTTCGCCAGCGCAATCCTCACGTTTTTCCTAGACAAAAAAGCAAATAAAGATTTTCTCTAAAGTGTCTAGTTTTCGAGATATGAATTTTTCAAATGTATGTTTTCGTCTAGTGTAATTTAACGCGTTGTTGCCGCTCCGCACCCTCCGCCTGCCGACCTCCAGTCCTCCACTCACAAAGCTAACCCCCGACCCTCCCGCCAACACCTCCGTCCGAGGCGCTCACGTCTCACCCGCTCTTCCCCCCTCCGCGCCGCCCTGTTGTCATTAGAGCATTTTTACACTAAAATAATCAATTAGTTTGTATGAAAACTGCAACTTTTTATTTAAAGGGAATTCAGAAAAAAGTTATTTGACTTTTTTGTTACTCTCGATCCCAATAATCATTTCCTAAATTTAATGTACTCGCCGTTTTTACACCCTGTATATGTAGGTATAAAAGTATTTTAACTAAATATTTTAATATTTATAATGCATATAAACTAAAAATATAAAAGAAAGTAAAAAGAAAGCGTAACGCAAGATGTGGGTACATTATTTTGCAGGTGTGAAGGGCAATTAATAAAGGCTAAGAACTAAATCTAAACAACTTAGGTATTCATACAAATGATTGCAATAATTAATTCCATTATATATCACTTCACTGCGATACGAAATTTAAAGTAGAAGCCACCTTGCCCCAATCGCATACTTTCTAAACTTGTGAAATACCTATCTACCTACTGAGTTAAACCTATTACTTATGATCACTTTTCTGACACTTTGGCTCCTACACTAGTAAACACTGTATTGCAGGAGCCATTCAGTTCCCTATTCTGTATGTTTCTGTGAAATAGTATGTACCTATTATAATATTATTTCTTGTAGCATTACGTCTGTGCAGTGTTGTGTGTTGTGTGTTGTGTTGTGTTTGATCTTAGTTCGTGTGCGCGTATTATGTTGCAGGTACACTGGTGTATATATATATTACTACCATAGTAATATATATTATACTATGGCAGTAATATATATTATGCCATATAGCGGTCAGTAATATATATTATGCCATATAGGCATAATATATATTACTGACCGCTTATTACTTAAGTGTTTGTGTGTATCAGATGATGACTCGTCGTGTTGGTGTAGTGTGTGTGTGTGTGTGTGTGTGTGTGCGTGCGAGTGTGTGTGCGTGCGAGTGTGTGTGTGAGGCGTGTAAGTGAGAGGGTGTCTTTACGGCTAGAGTAAAAAGCGGACCTAAACTTGACCAGAATACTGAAAGTGAGGACCGACCTCATTGTGCGGACGTCCGCACAATATTATATGCCTACTTTCAAATATACAGTTAGAATCGTCGCCATCTGATTGGTCGACTGGTGACGTCACCTAAAATTTGAAAGGACGACCGCACTGTCCGTATTTTTGTCGCAAAAATTTGACACCCGCAAAATTTTAGTTCATGTGTGTTACCACAAGTGGCGCCACCAGTCCAAAGTGTGTATTATTTAGTATACATTTATTGTGTTAAGCGGACGTCCGCTTTTTACAAGTAAATATTGTAATAAGTGTGTTACTGTAAGTGTGTTCAGAACTTCGGATGTGGGTGTACATAGTCTAATACGAGGACGTCCGCCTTTCAATCAAACGTTGTAACAAGTGTGATATTAGTAAATGTGTTAAAATTTTAGTATACATAGTCTAATATTATGAGGACGTCCGAGTGTCTTCGAACAAGATTATAAAAGTATTGCGATTTGAATAGGTACTATTCCTAAAGAGTGTAAGTACGTCCGCATTTTACAAAATTGCACGGTCTGAGTAACCAATATAGATATTCCAACAGCTATATGAATTTATAAATTTACTAGCTTTTGCCCTCTCTCTCGGGGTAGCCTAGGATCCCTAGAGAGTGCGTCCCCCGGGTGGCGGATGGGGGGAAGCTCGTTGGCTGCGTACATTTGCGTGTGCGCAGCCGGAGGGTAGGAGGGAAATAAAACACCTCCCGTGGACCATTCAAGGCCGGGTGCCGAGCCCGTCATCCATTCAGAAGGAGACCTCGGCTAAGAGAGGGAGAAAACTCTGAAGAACAAACCCGCAATGGGAAGGAAAACCCGAGAAAAACCCGGGGGCCGGTGCCCGTCACCCCTAGAGGGAAACATCCCGGATAGGAGAAGGTCACTCCGAATCTAAACCGTGCAGTGGCCTGGGGCCCCGCTGCAGCTACTCCCCACCGTAAAAAATGATGTACACTGATAACGAGAGCAATCTGCGATGCGATCCGGCTAGCGCCCGGCGCTTGGGGGTAACCGGGCCCCCAAGTGAGAAATATGTCACCGAAGAGAGAAATCTGCCATGCGACCCGGCTAGCACCCGGCGCTTGGGGGTAACCGGGCCCCTAAGTGAGAAGTTTGTCACCGAAGACGGCACGGGGGTAGGGAACCAGGCCCCCATGTCTGTTGATGCACCTGGCCAAACCTCCAAGGAAGTGGGAAACCAGGCTTCCTTGACAGGCAATAATACTGGTCAAAACAACCAAAACACGCCGCCTGCCTTTTATATCCAATCAGGTGCGCTAAACTCATCCACATCAACTACCCTGCCAAAACCCCTCACGCAACAACTGCTACACAAAAGTTTCTTCTATACTCGACCCAGAAGTAACTCTGTTGGACCTGCAGAAATGCGAACGACTCCACACGATCCCAGAAAACAGGACTCGACTGAGTACATGGAAACTACGACCAACCAAACACACTACACTTGGCAGAGAGTACCACAACCAATGCAAGACAGAAAGAGGAAAAAACTCAGTGGTAGCAAAACACCATCGCCTGAGAGGACAAACACTCAAGGCGGAAATAGGTTCTCCATACTGCCTACTGATGATAATGGCAACAACATGGCGAAACCGCAAAAGGAAACCAGGCCACCTCCACTTATACTCTATGGGATACAAGACGTCAATGCACTCATCAAAGCAATTGAAACTGTGCTCTCAAAAAAAGATTATACACTCAAAATTATAACAAAAAATCAAATGAGAGTCAGCAGTATGTCAACAGAGTCCTATAAGAACCTGATGTCCCTAGTACGCAGAATGGGTCTAATTGGTCACACCTTTACAAGGAAGGAAGAAAAATGCCATCGCATAGTCATAAAGGGTCTTCATCACACAACCCCACACGATGCCATCATAGAAGAAATAGAAAAGACTGGCAATAAGGTGAGAGGAGAGATTATAAACGCCCGCTTTGGGGCAGAAAAGATACCCTCCTCAACATTCTTTGTTAATATTGAACCCAGCGTCAACAATAAAACTGTGAAGGACATCAAATACATATACAACACCGTGGTTACCATTGAAGACCCTAGAAAGCGCGAAAACATTGTACAATGTACCAGATGCCAGCAGTATGGGCACACAAAAAATAACTGCCTAAGACCGCATCGGTGCGTCAAATGTGCTGGTGCACACAACACATCAGAGTGCCCAAAAAAGGATCGTACAGAACCCGCGAAGTGCGCACTATGCCTGGGCAGTCACCCTGCCAATTTCAAAGGGTGCGAAGTGTATCAAGAAATAAAGGCAAGAAGAAGTAACAGAAATAACACTAGGTTCAATGCCAAGAAATCAGACGCTCCACCCACTGATGACAATAGAAAAAATCCAACGTTTGAAGAAAGGACTACATTTGGAAAACTTAGAGACAATAGGAGAACATACTCGGAAGTGACTAAAGAAATACCACAACATAATTCAAATGTTGAGCCAACCCAAGTCATTCAAGACTTACTGATAAAACAATCAGAAAAAATGGATACCCTGCTCCAACAAATTAGCACCCTGATGGGGCTTATTATAACGCTGGTGGACAGAATAACGAAATAGCTTCTCTAAATATCGGTACCTGGAATATCAATGGCCTAGCGCCAAATCAAAATGAAGTTGAGGCATTACTTCTGCTCCACAAGCTGGACATCTTTCTCATCTCAGAAACACATTTTACAAACAGGAGTATAATTAAAATACCAAACTACAATGTCTACAGCACTAATCACCCAGATGGAACAGCGCATGGCGGAACAGCAGTTGTAATAAGATCTTCCATTAAACACCATGAACTTCCACAGTTTAAAACAGAGCACATTCAAGCGACAACCGTAAGGGTAGAAGAGAAGAATGGGAACTTTAATGTGTCCTCAGTCTATTGTCCCCCAAAACACAAGATAACTGAACCTCTGTTCTCTGAATACTTTATGTCTCTTGGAACACGTTTTATAACAGGAGGCGATTGGAACTCCAAACACACACACTGGGGGTCAAGATTGATAACTACAAGAGGAAGGGAGCTTAAAAAAAGCGTAGATAAAAACCATCTGTCTCCAATGGCAACTGCTGAACCCACACACTGGCCTACCGATCCAAATAAACTGCCAGATTTACTGGACTTTTTTATAATAAAAGGCTTGTCTCGCCTATTCTTTTCGATTCATCCCTGCCTAGATGGCTCCTCAAATCATATCCCCGTCATAATGACAGCAAGTGCAACTGTACTACAGAATGAGAGGCGGCCACAACTCCATAATAAACTAACTGACTGGGTCTCATTCCGCAAACTAGTAAATGATAGGCTAGACCTGCACATGCCAATAAATACTAGTGAAGACATAGAGGACGCTATAGAAGAATTCAG
Organism: Nematopogon swammerdamellus; assembly: GCA_946902875.1. NCBI lineage: Eukaryota > Metazoa > Arthropoda > Insecta > Lepidoptera > Adelidae > Nematopogon > Nematopogon swammerdamellus. Next base: position 1,262,693 of record OX336352.1, on the reverse strand, counting down.
TAAGATAATACAAGCAGCTTGTTGGGAATGCACACCCGAGGGGACATCTACCGGAAGACACAACGAAGTACCGTGGGCCATAAAGCAACAAATACTAGAGAAAAGAAGACTGCGTCGTATTTGGCACTCTAGTAGAAACCCACATGACAAATCAGCACTTAATAAAGCGACTCGCAAACTGAAGACTACTCTACAGAGTGCAAAAAATGAGTCCCTACAGGCCCAATTGGAATCTCTTACAGCCACTAAAGCGACTAACTACTCCCTCTGGAGAATGACCAAAAACTTCAACCAGCCTCAAAATATCAAACCACCAATAAAGCTTCCTAATAATACTTGGGCAAGGACGAAACAAGAAAAAGCTAATGTGTTTGCCAGGCATTTGGCCACAGTGTTTACCCCGAATGAAGCTACCGAAGGGGCAGACGAAACTGATATAGACGCAGTGCTACAGCAAGATTTCCAATTGGACGTACCTCTCAGAGCCGTCAGTTCTCAAGAGCTCATCCAAACTATCAAAACCTTAGAAGACAAAAAGGCACCTGGATTTGACCTCATAACCAAGAAGGTACTGGACGAACTCCCAAAAAAGGGCATCTCATTCTTAACCGCCCTTTTCAATGCAATGTTGAGAGTTGAATACTTCCCAGCTCTGTGGAAGGTATCTCAAATCATCATGATACATAAACAGGGTAAACCAGAAAACGAGGCCACATCCTACAGACCTATCAGCCTCCTGCCAATCATATCCAAACTGTTTGAGAAGATCCTATTGAAACGATTGTCAAGCGCTATGGCTGAAGAAGCAGTAATACCTCAACACCAGTTTGGATTTAGACAAAAACATGCGACAGTAGAGCAAGTTCACAGAGTATGCAGTGTGATAAGGAAATCCCTTGAAAATAAAGAATATTGCTCATCAGCCTTCCTAGACGTGCAGCAGGCTTTCGATAGGGTCTGGCACAAAGGCCTGCTGTATAAAATAAAAACACTTCTGCCACACTCCTTCTATGGAATACTGGAATCATACCTGTCGGCGAGATTGTTTCAGGTTAAAGAAGGAGATTGTACCTCACACTTTCACAATATACAAGCAGGAGTCCCTCAGGGATCAGTTTTGGGACCTGTCTTGTACACAATTTTCACGTCTGACCTCCCACAGTGTCCCGAGGTAACAATTGCAACATATGCAGATGACACAGCAGCCATGGCATCCAACAAAGATCCAGAAAAAGCATCTGCTTCATTACAGCATGGACTCGACAAAATAGATGCATGGCTTCGAAGATGGAGAATAAAAGCGAGCGCCACAAAGTCTGTCCACGTAACCTTCTCACTGAGAAAAGAAAATTGTCCTCCAGTGAAACTAGGTGATTGCGTACTACCCCACAGCGATACAGTGAAATATCTAGGAATGCATATAGACCGTAGACTGACCTGGAAGAAGCACATTCAAACAAAGAGAGATGCAATAAACATCAAGTACAGAAGTCTCTACTGGCTGCTGGGAAGGAACTCCAGATTGTCTACTGACAATAAGTTACTAGTTTACAACACAGTGCTCAAGCCGATATGGACGTATGGCATACAGCTGTGGGGCTCTGCTAGCGAGTCAAATATCTGCTGCATACAAAGGGTACAAAACTACATACTGAAGCAAATCTCCAATGCACCCTGGTTCATTAAAAATGAAGAGGTGCATAGCCTACTCAATGTGCCTACAATAAAGGAAGAGATCAAATCGATGGCGACGAAGTACAGATCCCGATTGGAACACCACCCAAACCAGCTTGCTGTCCAACTGACCATGCCGGACTATGTCAGACGTCTAAAAAGGCGCGACATAATGGAACTAGGGAATTAAAAATATCCCTAGCATCATTCAAGAGGAGAGATGCTCACGGCATCATCAGCTCCGAGCGACAAACCAACACTCCACCCATCTGCTCATAGTTGACGACTGATCGCAGATTAAACCGGAAAAAAAAAAAAAAAAAAAAAAAAAAAAGCTTTTGCCCGCGGCTTCGCTCGCGTGAAATTCGTATTTCAAAGGAAGAAAGTAAGTAACTAAGGGCGAGCTGGGTTCAGGTAAACGATAAACCGTCTCGAAGAAAGTGAGTAACTTTTTGAGGCCGAAGGCGAAGTTGCGTTCTGGGAGACGATAAACCTTCTCGAAGATAGTAAGTAACTATGGGCGAGGCCGAAGGCCGAGCTGCGTTCAGGAAGAGGATAAACCATCTTTAAGAAAGTTAGTAACAAAGGGCGAGGCCGAAGGCCGAGCTGCGTTCAGGAAGAGGATAACCTTTTCGAAGAAAGTAAGTAACTATGGGCGAGGCCGAAGGCCGAGCTGCGTTCAGGATGAGGGTAAACTTTTCGAAGAAAGTAAGTAACAGAGGCCGAGGCTGATGGCCAAGCTGCGTTCAGAAAAACGATAAACCTTCTCGAATACAGTAAGTAACTATGGGCGAGGCCGAAGGCCGAGCTGCGTTCTGGAAGAGGATAACCTTTTCGAAGAAAGTAAGTAACAGAGGGCGAGGCCGAAGACTGAGCTGCGTTCAGGAAGACGATAAACCTTTTCGAAGACAGTAAGTAACTATGGGCGAGGCCGAAGGCCGAGCTGCGTTCAGCATGAGGGTAAACTTTTCGAAGAAAGTAAGTAATAGAGGGTGAGGCCGAAGGCCGAGCTGCGTTCAGGAAAACGATAAACCTTCTCGAAGACAGTAAGTAACTATGGGCGAGGCCGAAGGCCGAGCTGCGTTCAGGAAGAGGATGACCTTTTCGAAGAAAGTAAGTAACAGAGGGCGAGGCCGAAGGCCGAGCTGCGTTCAGGAAGAGGACAACCTTTTCGAAGAAAGTAAGGAACTATGGGCGAGGCCGAAGGCCGAGCTGCGTTCAGGATGAGGGTAAACTTTTCGAAGAAAGTAAGTAACAGAGGCCGAGGCTGATGGCCAAGCTGCGTTCAGAAAAACGATAAACCTTCTCGAATACAGTAAGTAACTATGGGCGAGGCCGAAGGCCGAGCTGCGTTCAGGAAAAGGATAACCTTTTCGAAGAAAGTAAGTAACAGAGGGCGAGGCCGAAGGCTGAGCTGCGTTCAGGAAGACGATAAACCTTTTCGAAGACAGTAAGTAACTATGGGCGAGGCCGAAGGCCGAGCTGCGTTCAGCATGAGGGTAAACTTTTCGAAGAAAGTAAGTAATAGAGGGTGAGGCCGAAGGCCGAGCTGCGTTCAGGAAAACGATAAACCTTCTCGAAGACAGTAAGTAACTATGGGCGAGGCCGAAGGCCGAGCTGCGTTCAGGAAGAGGATGACCTTTTCGAAGAAAGTAAGTAACAGAGGGCGAGGCCGAAGGCCGAGCTGCCTTCAGGAAGACGATAAACCTTTTCGAATACAGTAAGTAACTATAGGCGAGGCCGAAGGCCGAGCTGCATTCACGAAGACGATACATTCTCGAAGACAGTAAGTAACTATGGGCAAGGCCGAAGGCCGAGATGTGTTCAGGAAGAGGGTACCTTTTCGAAGAAAGTAAGTAACAAAGAAGTTACTTTCTTCGAGAAGGTTTATGGTCTTCCTGAACGCAGCTCGGCCTTCGGACTCGCCCTCTGTTACTTACATTCTTCGAAAAGGTTATCCTCTTCCTGAACGCAGCTCGGCCTTCGGCCTCGCCCTCTGTTACTTACTTTCTTAAAGACTAGCTTTTGCCGGTCGATTATTTCACTTTCTCACCCATCCTCAAGCGTGTCTTCCTAAAATCCTGAAAAATATACGCATCTCTTGGTGTCTTCGGTCTTACACCGTAAATATTCGAATGCCCGTGGGCGCCGTCGGACTACGCCTCTGCGTTAGTCTGGCACGCGCCATATGTCGAGCTTCCCATAAAAAAATGGTGCTGCAAGTTCAAGTTCTCTTTTACCCTAGTACTTTTGGTTTACCTTGTATCCATTTCTCGGCACAGCGTTTTGGTCAGAAAAAAATTCCATGACCGAGAAATGGCCGAGAATTAATTAATAACCTACCTATTTTCGGCGACTTTTCTAAATTATAAAAGTAGAAAATCGTTCTATATTTCGGCCAAGACCGTAGTAGGTACATAGACCGACAACAAGCATATTATTTACCCATCCTTCGGCCACGTGGCCCATAAACGGCAATGAAGGGTCTAGTTTTCGACCAAGACCGTATAGACCAGTCATATCTGACACTAAAAATCGCTAAAATCGCAAACTAACGGCTAGTTCTGATTTTTAAACGGTTTTATTTAGCTTGACTCCGTATATTTGTTTGCTTCTATCTTTGTTTCAAATCTTGCGACAACTTTTTCAACTACTTCTACTGAACCGATTTTTATGAAACTTTGCACACACATTGTTCGAGCCTATGCTAATTTTATATGAAATTTGTTGAACCACAAGGGGAAAGGTACTTACAGGAATGCTCGCCAACTTTCACATAATTTCACCGTTTTTTTTGTTAATTTTAGTTCGTGTTTGGGTTTAATGTTTCTAACGTTATTTGATTTATATTGATTTATGTTTTCTTTGATTTTGGAATTATTATTTGCTAATTTTTAACCTCCTTTTCGTGCACGTGAATGACTAGTCAATTTTTTTTATTATGTAGGTAGGTTTCGATTAATTTTATGAAGGTAGGTTTTAGCTGTTTATTTTATGCGAAGCGTATTGGCGCGAAATTTGAATTTGACAGGTAGATGTCCAGGAGTAGGAGTTGGAACTTGTGGTCCAATTCCCAACATTCCCCTCACCGAAATCAGTTGATTTCCCATTTACCAAAACAAAATATAGAGTAGTTAAGTGTAAGTGTAAAGTGTAAATGTAAGAGTAAGTGGACTGTATACTATGTGTATTGTAAAATGTTTGAATTTTATGTTGAACTGTTTGAAGGAATTGAAAAGTTTGAGTCAGTTGACAAGTTTGAGTCAGTTGAAAAGTTCGAGTCAGTTGACAAGTTTGAGTCAGTTGACAAGTTTGAATGAATTGAGAAGTTTGAGTCAGTTGATAGATTTGAACGTATAGAAAGTTTGGATTATGTTGAAAACATGAGTAAATCTTCCTACAGAAACCTAGCTATGCCATTGTGCTGTGCATGATTTAGATGTAAGACAGATTTGAACTACATCGATAAAGTTAATTACAATTTGAATCGTTTTCCAAAGGAAGTGGACTGAGCTTATTGACAGGGCGAGTGAGTTCGCCATTACGAGTGCGCAGCCGGACAACACGCAGGACGCCATCGGGTCCGGGGTGCAGCTGCACTACCCGGCCGAGGCTCCACTGTTGCGGCGGCGCCGAGTCCGAGTGGATCAGAACTAGATCTCCCAAGCCAAGGTTGGGAGTTCCAGTGAACCATTTCTCCCTCTGTTGGAGCGTGTGAAGATATTCACATCGCCAGCGCTTCCAAAAGTGCTGGGCTGTTTGTTGAACATTCTGCCACCGACTTAATCTATTCGTCGGTTCGGTAGATATATCGTATTCCGGTACAAACGTGAGATCGCGGCCGATCAGAAAGTGACCGGGTGTGAGCACATCGAATTCGTTGGGGTCGGTCGAGAGACTGCAGAGAGGACGCGAGTTGAGCACGGCCTCCACGCGAGCGAAAAGTGTGCTGAGTTCCTCGAACGACAATGCCCGCGTACCCACTACACGCTTCAAGTGATGCTTTGCCGATTTGATACCGCTCTCGAATATACCACCAAAGTGACTACCGGTCGGTGGGTTGTATTTCCACAAGATTTTGCGATAAGTGAAACCGTAATTTAATTCTGACTCATTTGACTGGTAAAACGTCGAGACCTCGTTTAAGTGTTTACCTGCCGCTACGAAATTACCACCATTGTCGGAGTATACCGTGTGACACAACCCACGCCTCGCTGTAAAACGGTCCAGAGCAGCAAGGAAGCAATCTGCACTGAGGGATGTCAACACTTCAAGATGGACCGCACGAGTGGAGTAGCAAACGAACAAACATAGGTATGCCTTCGAAATTCTCGCATTCCGTCGGTTGCTCTCTTTCGTGTAGAACGGGCCTCCGATATCAACACCCACCGTATGAAAAACGTGAACGTCCTGACTGCGACACTTCGGTAACGTCCCCATAGCAGGTTGAATTTTCACAGGTTTGGCTCTAAAGCATGACATGCACTTAGACAGGCGAGATCGGATTACAGTACGTGCGGATACGATCCAGTATTTTTGATTCAGTATATTTTGTAGAGCGCGAGGTCCCGCATGAAGATAATATTTATGATAATAGTCAACGAGAATACGAGTAAAATATGAATCTTTCGGCAGAAGCAAGGGATGTTTTTGTTTATATGGTAGGTCTGACTGGGTCAGCCTACCCCCCACCCTGAGAAAACCCAGGGGATCGACGAATGGATTTAATTTTCTCAATTGAGGACCACAGGTTTCATATTTTGATAATGAAATTATATCAGCCGAAAAATGCTTTTCTTGAATAAAGTGAATTAATCGATTGTGCGCTTCATTCAGCTCTAGAGTGTTGAGTGAACCAGATACTCGCATTGTGTGCGTGGCCTTAACATTCTTAATGAACCGAAGGATCCACGCTACGACACGTTGAAGTTTGAATATACTTGAAAACTTTTCTATAAGTTGAGACAGAAACTCAGTAGAATTTTGTACATCACTGATGTCTCGCTTGTTTAGAACGGTAACGTTGAAACAATTCTGTTTGAGTTCCGGGACGGTGACGGCGGCGTCACCTTTGAACTGATCGACAGACCTGACTGGCCACTGTGACTGCGGCAGGTGAAGCCAGCGCGGTCCGCTCAGCCAGTGGTCGGCGCGCAGGAGTGCGGAGGGTGTGGCGCCGCGCGAGCATATATCGGCTGGGTTGCTCGCACCGCTCACGTGCCACCAGCTGGCCGCTTCCACACTGTCCAGGATCTTAGTAACGCGGTTGGCTACAAATGTTTTTAGGTTGTAAACCGGTGTATGGAGCCACGCCAAGACCACAGACGAATCGGTGAACGCTAATACCTTATCGACCTGAACTTGAGCGTTTAATATGGAATATACATAAGATATTAATTTAGCTAACAGGTGAGCAGCCATGAGTTCTAAACGTGGGATAGAGATGGTGCGTAAGGGAGCCACCTTAGACTTAGCTATCAGCAAGCTGACCTTGACGTCTCCTACCGTGTTCGAACTGAACAGATACACAACTGCCGCATAGCCGAGTGTAGACGCGTCGCAAAATCCTACAAGTTGGAAATATGTACTCTGCTTGACCGCGGCGTGACGGTCGTGTCTGATGTTTGACAAGAAGTGCAGTTCATTTAAAAATTCCCGCCACTCAGTATCGAGTGCAGCAGGGAGCGGCTCATCCCAATCTAATTTAAGACACCATAATTTTTGCATGAGACACTTCGCGTAGAATATACAGGGCGCGACTGTACCTAGTGGATCAAACAGCTTAGCTATCTGTGAAAGAACATTACGTTTTGTCGCCGTGGCAATTGAATGAGTAGTGAAAAAGGAAAAAGTATCAAGATTCGGCAGCCACTGGAGACCTGAAACTTTGACGGCTGGGTTTTCCTCATCATCGAATGCAATTGGCGTTTCGCGATGATCGGAAGGTACGCGCGCTAGCACCTTGGTCGAGTTGCTGGACCACTTGCGCAGGACGAAGCCTCCGCACTGCAGCAGCTCAGTGAGTTCGTCCTGCAGCCGGGCAGCCGCCTCGATGCTTTCCACGGACCACAGCAGGTCGTCCATATAGAATGCCTTTTTTAATACATTTACCGCTAATGGAAATCTGTGACCCTCGTCTTCGGCCAGCTGATGCAGAGTTCGAATAGCTAAGTAAGGACTGCTGACCACTCCATACGTTACGGTGTTCAGTTCGTAAACTTGGATAGGTTGATCTGGAGACGTACGCCACAATATGTGTTGATACTTGCGTTGAGATGGTTTTATTAACAGCTGTCGATACATCTTACAAATGTCACTTGACAGACAAAACTCATGCAGCCTAAAATTTATTAAAATTTCGATCAGATCGGCTTGTAGTTTTGGACCCGTATACAAATTAGAATTTAATGACAAGCCGTTAGTTGTTTTACTCGAAGCGTCAAATACAACTCTTAATTTTGTACTGGTGCTCGACAGTTTCTGAACACAGTGGTGTGGAATAAGATACTCAGAATGAACACTATCGAGATCACCAAGTAGCGACATGTGACCTAGCTCAATATATTCAGTCATAAATTTGTGATATTCTGATTGTAGGTCAGGCGACAGAGATAGACGTTTTTCTAAGCGTTTAAAACGGAGAACGGCTTGCTGGCGCGAGTCGCCGAGCTCGCAGTTGGACTTGAAGGGATAGGCCACGACGTACCGGCCGGTGTCATCACGGCTGTGGTCACTGCTGTACATCTGCTCCACCAGTACATCGTCTGGCTTGGTGGGCAGCTCGCTAGGTACACTCTCGAGTTCCCAAAACGATTTCATTGTTTCCTCGAGATTACATTTACTTGAGAGCGATAACAGACAAGTAGAATTTTTGTTAAACTCGTGCTTGCGTTGTTTAGTTTCTGTGGCAGCTTGACCAGTGATCACATAACCAAAAACGGAGTGCATAGCGGCCGGCAGGCCCGACGCTCGCGCGGCAATATTCTCTCCGTTACCATCAAATATGTAGGACAACAGATCCGCAGCAATCAACATGTCTACTGGACCCGATTTGTAGAATGTAGGGTCAGCCAAAAAAAGATGTTTATATTCATCGACAATATGATTTGGCAGAGTTACAGTCGGCATATAATTGGAAATTTTTGACACGATGACAGCATTCGTTTGTAGAACGGGATTTATAGATTGACGAGGTTTAATTACACAAGATATAATTCCAAAATTTTGAACTTGAGTTCCACCGATGCCCGTCAGTTCGTAATTACACTTACGACGCGGAAGCCCTAGTTGCTGTGCGCACTCGTTAGTAATGAACGCAGTTTGAGCCCCACTATCTATAATTGCACGCACGGGTCGGTATGTACCCCAACAGTCTGCGACGTGCACAATAGCTGTGCCCAACACTACGGTGAAGTTAGCCGAACACGTTAAAGTAGTGTGGCAAACAGTTTGATTATTGATTGACTGATTGACATTGTGACTACTTGACGGACGGACGGACGGATCGGTGTGGAGTGTGTGATGATGCATTTGTTTGCACACCGTACAACGTATTTTGGATGGACACTCATTAATAGAGTGGCTGCGTAGACAATTTCCGCACAATTTTAAATTCTTGATTTTGTCTAAACGTTCGTGCGGAAGCAACGCGTTGTATTCGTAGCATCTGTAAATTGTATGTGAGTTTTTTCCACAAAAAATGCATTCTTTGCTGCCTTGATCGGGTTTAACAGCAGCAGTAGTTAAACATGATTTCTGTGTTTGTTTTTGAAATGTGTTTACTTTATTACCACCAGATAGCCTTTGATTTGATACATTTTGAGCGCTCGGAGCAGGCACTTTTGAATTAGTTTTTGTTGTGATCGACGGAACAGCTGACATTTCTAAAATGCGCAGCTGCGATTCAATAAATTCGATCAAATTTTCAAAAGTAGGTATTTCATCTTGCTGAAAATTTTGCTCGAAATGACGTCGCGACAAGGGATCTAGATTACGAAACCCTATGTAGAAAAGTATAAAACTTTCTAAATGTTTTATTTTAATCGCTTCAAGCGCCTTTACACTTTCTTGAAAGGTTTGCAAAAATGCATGTAAACCTGCGGTAGATTCATCCGTGAGAGGTCTGAAATTGAATATCATGTCTAGGTACCTTGTCGCTAGAGCCCTTTTGTTGTCAAACCGCTTGACCAACATATCCCAGATTATAGGATAATTATCAGCTGACACCGGCAGACTTTTTACAATTTGCAACGCTGACCCGCTAACCACCGAAAGCAAGTAATAAAACTTTTCTACATTTCCCAAACCTGTATTTACATGTATTAAACAACGAAATGTGTCAAAAAAGGTAGTCCAGTTTTCAATTTTGCCATCAAATTTAATTAAATCAATTTTCGGTAATTTTGGCATTGAACCCAAAACTGGATTACTGGTAGCCGAAACAGAAGAATTGGAGGCATCACTATTAGCCTTTAATGTTGATTCTATTTGCGCTACCTTACTACGTATGCAATAATAAATTTCGTCGTAAGATTGTATTTCCTTTTGAGAAGGTTGACTGTCCGGTAAGTATTTTAATTTTAATGTCGTCATCTCCTCTACAGTCTGCTCGAACTTCGCCCGATTGTTCTCCATGTCCTGGAGCCGACCCTGGAGCTCGTGAGCTAATGAAGGATTCTTTTCGACTTTAACTGAAATATCAAACGCTTCTTGTAAGCGACGAAAATATCTATCACGCCGTAAAATTAACGGTTTCATTGCAGCATCATAGCCTTCAGTCACTGACATTTTGAAAACGATTAACTGCTTTGAGTTTCTAACAAAATAAACTTGAAAAAATTATTTGAATAATGCTTGAAATTGTATAATGGCAAAGCACGTGGTAAAACTACAGTGAAATTAGTGGTTAGTCTGTAAATGTAGCTTTTAATGTAATGTGTATGTGTAAATTTTGCTTTATTAAATGGGAAACCGGCCGAAGGTACCAAAATGTTCGAGCCTATGCTAATTTTATATGAAATTTGTTGAACCACAAGGGGAAAGGTACTTACAGGAATGCTCGCCAACTTTCACATAATTTCACCGTTTTTTTTGTTAATTTTAGTTCGTGTTTGGGTTTAATGTTTCTAACGTTATTTGATTTATATTGATTTATGTTTTCTTTGATTTTGGAATTATTATTTGCTAATTTTTAACCTCCTTTTCGTGCACGTGAATGACTAGTCAATTTTTTTTATTATGTAGGTAGGTTTCGATTAATTTTATGAAGGTAGGTTTTAGCTGTTTATTTTATGCGAAGCGTATTGGCGCGAAATTTGAATTTGACAGGTAGATGTCCAGGAGTAGGAGTTGGAACTTGTGGTCCAATTCCCAACACACATTGAGTTCTCGTGACAATACAATACTATGATAATTTCAACTTGGTAACGTGGGTCTGATGATGGAGTCAGGAGGTGGACAGTGGAACTCTTCAACCGTTACTAGTAGCCCCCTCGAGTTTGGGCTCATTTTGTTAGTTTGGACGAGTGTCCCATACTTCTACCAATACACTTGGTGACGAGGGTCTGATGATGGAGTCAGGAGGTGTACAGTGGAACTCTTCAACCGTTACTAGTAGCCCCCTCGAGTTTGGGCTCATTTTGTTAGTTTGGACGAGTGTCCCATACTTCTACCAATACACTTGGTGACGAGGGTCTGATGATGGAGTCAGGAGGTGTACAGTGGAACTCTTCAACCGTTACTAGTAGCCCCCTCGAGTTTGGGCTCATTTTGTTAGTTTGGACGAGTGTCCCATACTTCTACCAATACACTTGGTGACGAGTGTCTGATGACGGAGTCAGGAGGTGTACAGTGGAATTCTTCAACCGTTACTAGTAATCCCCTCGAGTTTGGGCTCATTTGGTTTGTTTGGACGAGTGTCCCATACTTCTACCAATACACTTGGTGACGAGGGTCTAATGATGGAGTCAGGAGGTGGACAGTGGAACTCTTCAACTGTTACTAGTAACCCCCTCGAGTTTGGGCTCATTTGGTTGGTTTGGATGAGTGTCCCATACTTCTACCAATACGATGACGAGGGTGACGACATGGAATGATAAAAAATCATAGTTTAGAAAAAGATAGATAAATGTTTGAATGTTCCCTAAAGTAATTTGAAAGAAATCTGTGTTTAAAAAGACGTTTGTGCGAGACTTATGATAATGTACGGGCCGTTGTTGTTGGGTGCGGATTTGTCCTTGTACCGAGATGTTGTGTTTGTGTATAATAATAATTAATAAGTATAAAGTTCTTATGATAAAGTGCGGACTCTACAGCGATACGAAATGAGACGTGGTGTTTTGTATAAGACGGTCGTGTGTGAAGATATACATAACCGTAAACAGCGGGCGGCGTGTGTTAATGAGGGATTTCACTGTAAAGTGCGGGCGTGTGTTAGAATTTACGAATTCACGATATTCTGCGGACATGTGTGTAAAAGCACATTCACTTCAAAGTGCGGTCGTTGTGTATATTAAGTAAAATATTACTATAATATGCGGTCCGACCGCACTTTCTCGGAGGTCCGCACGAGCCGCATTTTTGTCACGTTTTTTGAATTAGCATAGCTCTGTCGCACGCGATTGTACTGAAAATCCGTATAGAGTGGTGAGTGTGTAAAAGACAGCACTAGAAATAATTACCTGTTACACTCCTCTAACTCTTCGGGAAGACCGAGACCGCACAATCCGCAAATTTGTACAGGTCGGCACTTTCGGTAATTCGTAAACAAGGGTGTGTATGTGTGTGTGCGTGTGTGTGTTGTGTTTGTGCGAAGTGTTGCATGTTTGTATTAGTCTTCTTTTGTTGGACTGGGTAGACACGGGTAAAGAGGAGCACATGTGTAAATTAGATTTTTTATTATTGATTTTGTGAGCTAAATGTATATCACCAACTTCAGTTGTAGTTACGTATGTGTTCATATTTGTATTAGTATATGTGTAGTTCAATTTTATGTTAAGCAGCTGTGCTAGCTTTTCTAGCACTTCAATCAAACAAATCAACCAAATTACTGTTCAATCACAAGTAAACGCTCAACTTCAGCGTATTCCATTGCTATAAGCCAATCGAAAATTTTCTTTTTGAACTCATGATTACTACATTTACAGATACTTGATTTTATATTTATTTTATTGTATAAATGTGGTGCCTGGAATTCATAATGTCTTTGTGCGAAAGCACTTTTAACTTTGGGTGTGGGACATAACGCTCTACGCTTAGTGCTTGTTATTATGCCTAGTTTAGGGACCATAACTCGGTGGTATTGACGAAGGATTTGTTCTATATACAATTTACGAATACTAAGAACTTGCATTTTTTCATAGACCGTCTTAGTTGGGCATCTGTATGGCAGGTATAGCATAACTTTAAGAACCGCACGTTGCGCTCTTTCAATTTCAATCATATATGATTTGGCGGCTCCACCCCAGGCACTAATGCAATATGTTAAAATGCATGCACAAAGGGAATAGTAAGTTTTCTTTAATAATTCTAGAGTGGCAACCACCCGAAGATTTCTGAATATGTGGATAAGTTTCCTTACTCGTTTTGTGACTGCAGCAATATGATAATCCCATTTTAATCTATAATCTATTGTTATCCCAAGGTATTTGGTCTGTGTTACTCTATTAAGTAATTTGCAGTCTGAATAACAGCAGCTGCCTCGATTTGTCTGTTTATTACAAGGGTGGACATGTATATTGATGTCAAAAGATTGATCAGGGCTATTTGCTGCTGTTTTACTGTAGCATATATATTGTGTTTTTCCTATATTTAGCGTAAGCAAACTTTTTTCCAGCCAATTAGTCACCTGGGAGAGTCCCTTTTCTGTTATTTGTTTTAATTTTTCCCAATTGTCATCATGAAATAGTATTACTGTATCGTCAGCGAACATTAATAGTTCGGCTTTTTCTAGTTTTATACCACACACTTCGTTTATATAAACGAGAAAAAGCGTTGGTCCCAATGTACTTCCTTGGGGTACGCCAAAGTTGCAATTCGATTCATTACAAAATTTATTTCCTATTCGTACTATCTGATTTCTGTCTGACAGATAATTCTGTCTGTTTACCGTGTCTATTGTGTGTGAGTTATGTTCGACGCATAAAATTATAAAAAAAGGGGGAAACATTTTCATGTTTATAAAAAAAATACAGACAGACTGTATTTTTGTGTTGAATAAACCTTTTGCTAAGAAACTATGTTTCTGTTTCTAACAATTACTGAGATAATAATTGTAAAAGTTTATTAAAGTTCATAATGGAACGACGGCACGGAATTCGAAGGCGCCAACGGTCATTCAACTTTGACCTTGGCACAAATTCGGGTAGGCAGCGCGGCGGCGGCGCGCGCGGCGATATCTCTGTGGCGATATGTACACGCTATCAGCTGAGCGGACATATGTTATAAAAACTTTTTAATTTAGTATGTGACAGTCACGTGTCTGATTTTTCTATAATGTGGCACGTGTCACCAGTTGGTACCCTCTCGAGACGAAACCACTCGTCTTGTCACGAGAATTGGTCACAACAAAGTGTTCCTCGCACTGAATGTTCTCCGGATCCTGAATCGCAGAGTGCGGTTTCTCAGATCTCCACTCTTTGTTCAATACGAGGTCCATGTCCCGCCATGGTAAGTACAGTCTCGGGTCCTTCAAGAGAGGCGTGAATTGGCACCTGTCAGGCCGGCATGGCATTCGCAGCCCCGCATGCGACCGAATGTCCATGGGCGTCGCTAGACACCTTATGGGTGGCTCGGAGCCACATGTCGCACTTACTAAAAAAAACAATGTTTTTCTTTTCAATCTTTTTGGCTATGCCAGCCCCATAGTAACTATATCGATATTTTAATCTACTTCAGCACGAATCAATGCCTGTGACTTTACAAAAAACTTAGAATGGATGCAAACTTTTCCCTCCGAGCTCATCCTTCATGTACTTTAAAAAACCGGTTGAGTCTGTCAGTTCGTAGTTTCTCAATAGCTTCAGCCTCAGTTCTCGGTTCCGGGCACATTCCAACAGTATATGGAGTAGGTTCTCTACTATCCCACATGTGCTGCAGTTGGGTGATTGTGCTATCTTCATGAGGTGCATGTAGAATGTACCATGCCAACGACGTGACCGGTGCGCGTCGCGGCGGGGCGGTGGGTGCTCTATCCGTGAGCACCCAGCCAAAGACGGCAGAGTAGGCGGTCGGCATACTGTCGCCCAGTTTGAACATCCTGCCGTCGACGATTTGATCGTAAATATCAGCGCCGATCAACAAGTCGATTGAACTTAAAATGCTGACCTTGGGATCGGCCAGCGTGATGTCCGACACGCCTCGTGTACTGGATTAACTACATGTGTTGTCGGCATATTGTTTACAATTGAGAATGAACCCTTTTTTTTAAGGAAGCTGACACGGTTGGCTACATCACCTACAACATCCGTGATGTCAGCCCATAACACCGGGTGAACTAGGTGCCATGTCAGTGCTTTGCTTCGGTCGTGCCGGCACACTGAACTGGACAGAAAACACAAAGTATTTACATTGCCGTTTCGACCGACGCTTCATTCAGTGCGGCGGTATCAACCCGGGCAGGTTGCACCCTACCACCTGGTAAGGTAAGAGGGAAGGGACCTACAGTTTTACGGCTGATATATACGCTCCAGCGCTTAGGTTAATAATCTTAAATAAATAATTATTTTGTCCATACACAAAAAACTCATGACAAACAAAACACATGACTGATAAGGTGAGGAGTGCATGTGGGAGCAGTATTGAAACACTCTCCCACATCCACCCCTCACCGCTGATTGTGAGTATTTATTCTCTGTTAAAACACATTCTGCACAACTGACCACCGTCTTCCTTATTGTGGCCCAGTATCCATCCGCTCTCGCCTCCGTAAACATCCTCGAGGCACTGCAGAGCCGCGGGAGTCTGAGGAGGCATCGGAACGCGATATTGTACTGCACGCGCAGTGAGCTGCAGGCACGCTGTGTGTTATTGCTCCACAGCTGGCAGGTGTACATTGGACCGACAGGAGGTTCTAACTAATAGTATTTTTACTTCTCTAGATAATCAGTTCACATGGCGTTTTCAACATAGAAATGTTAGTCAACGGGGTTCACTTATGTTTCCTGGTAAATATCCTTATACGGTTCTAGAATGTGTGCCACCGCGAGCGAAGCTGCCAATAAAACAACAAGGCGGCAACTGAACGTTTAGAGGTTATGTCAGTGAACCAGCTGTAAAAAAAAAACAGATGCGAATTAACAATAATGTTAGTACAGTGAGTACTCACGGCCATGTGTGTGTAGCAATGCGGCTTCCGTTGGAGGAATATTCGACGGAAACAAGTCTATAGAAAATTTAAGACGACCGGCGCCGGCGCGCCGCGCGCATATAATTCAGAAAGGAACAAAGAGAACTTATGTAAGGTAACCTATTTATCAGAGCGTCTGTTATGTTTTTTTTTATATTTATTCTTTCCTTTTCGGAGCAGGCAAAACTAATAGGTAGTATACAGCCTTTTCTGTTGTACCGATGATGTCTGTTGTTTTCTTTTCTTCTCGTAATCGCGAAAAAATAATGTTGATTAGCGGCACGCCACGCCAACAACTGAGTGTGAGTGGACCATTGACATAGACATACATAATAAAACTAATATACGCATATTGGTTTCATTATGTATATTTTATTATGTATTTATTTTAAATAGATATAGGTACGCATATATTATGGCCAAAACTCCTAAGAAATTTGCGGGCCTCCTGCTGCTAGGGTTGCTACCAAGCGATTTGAATTTTCCATCATTCGAGTATTTCTTTAATATTTTATCAATCTCCTAAGAAATTTGCGGGCCTCCTGCTGCTAGGGTTGCTACCAAGCGATTTGAATTTTCCATCATTCGAGTATTTCTTGATTGATTGATTTTATCAATCAGTTTAACACCGTACAAATTATCTTTTAGGTATAACTATAATAAACACCTCACTGTAAATCGTTCTCAAATCAAAGCAATAAAGAAAATGCCTTCAATATACATTTATTTTCCAATCACAACTCACGAATATTAACAAATTCCTTCATGCAGATTGGTTTTTTTTCGCACTTGCAACACCAACTATCGGCATCTCGTTCTCGTTTACCGATGACGCGCTTGCGATTTTACGCTCTCCGTCTTGCTCGCACATATACCGGTACGACACCTGAAAGCCTTTTTTAATCCTGTGAATCCCTCAATCCTGCCCTGCATTCCTACTGATGGGCAAGGATTCAATCCCATTTGGGACCGAATCCTTATTCGAGACTTTATAGGGATTTTATTGGGAAAGTTGGGGAAAGTTACTCATTCGATCTTACGAAATAGGATTTTATTTTAATATTAGATTTCAACATCGTGAATGAGTTATTTTCATTAGTACAAGGCATAATATGGTAGTAGGTTGGTAGTAGGTATGTAGATAATTGTTTTACTGGATGAATACCTATATCTAGATAAATAATGTTTCCACAGGTTTTAATTTGAATGCATGATTCCCTAGTTATGTTCACAAAATAATCAATATCTGTGGTCGTTTGAGCGCGCGTACATTTCGCCGTGATGTGAGAGAGGAAAAAGGTCGGTAATCGAGTATGTTCAGTGACTGTGACAGTGTGAAAAAAGTTAGGTACCGATTTTTTGGTAGATCTACCAATTTCGGTCATGTTTGACCAAAAAACATACAGTCGAATTGAGAACCTCCTCCTTTTTTTGAAATCGGTTAAAAAATAACGATTTGAGGTCATAATCTACCGATATTTTTTAAATCAATACCTACTAATAATAAATCTGTAAGGGATGGTCGTAGAGCAAGTTACTTTGTTTTATGAGATACTGAGGTATAAGACTCTATGTAGGTATGATATTAAAGCTAAATTGACGATTTTTAGAAATATTTTCTGTGTATGTATGTTCCACCATAACTCTTAAACCGATCATCTGAATTCTATGAAACATCGTACAAGCACATTTACCAATACTATATGAGACAGAGGATAGGCTAAATAAAATTCAGTTCCGGTTACGCTACGCTAAGATGTGGTTCCCAAACAAACTGAAATGTTCCGCGCGCCATTTACCGCGAGTAAGTATCAGATATGAGCGAGTCGGCGCGGCGGCGCGGAGGAGCGGGCGGCGCGGAGGAGCGGGCGGCGCGGCGGAGCGGGCGGCGCGGCGCGCGGGCGGGTGCATATAAAAGCGCAGTCCCCATACTATAGAAAGCCAAAATTGTAATTTGATTCGATCCTAATTTTTTTATTTTATTCTTATGGTACAAGTTAGGATACATGTAAACTAAATATGACGTCACCGATACGAAACATGTACCTTTTCGAAGTAAGTAACTAAGGGAGAGGCCGAAAGCGGAGCTTCGTTCAAGTTAACGATATATTTCTCGATGAAAGTAAGTAAATAAGGGCGAGAATATCGTTTACGCGAACGCAACTCGGCGTTCGGCAGGGCATTAACTTAGTTTCTTTGAGAAGGATTATCATTTACTTGAACGCAGCTCGGCCTTCGGCCTCGTCGGCCTCTTTGAAAAAGTATATGGTTTACCTATAGGGAGCTCCGGCTTCGGCGTCGCCATAGGTAACTTAGTTTCTTCGAGAAAAATAACGTTTACCTGAAAGGAGCTCGACCTTCGGCCTCGTCAGTAGTTACATATTTTGTTCGAGAAGGTTTATCATTAACCTGAATGCAGCTCAGCTTTCGACCTCGCCCTTTATAACTTACTTTCTTCTTTTGAAATACGAATTTCACGAGAGCGGGCAAAAGCTATCAAACTATAATACTAAAAATAATACTGTTTTATGTAATCCGGTCGCCTGAGTCGAAGGGGCCTAAGCACATGCTCCGACCAGCCAATATCACCTCCGAGAAGATGGTGCCCGTGCATACCGGAGACTTCCCTGGATTGCTGGATATACTGAACTAGAAGAGAACACAGCCGAGGCTGCTATGCGGCCATCTTACATCCAGTACGGTGGTACTAACCCAGTCGGCTACAATTTGAGCCTACAACCTCGTAAGGGGCAAGGGAAGGTACCTAGTTTTACACCGGTTCCAAACGGTGAAGCAGCAGGTTTAGGTATGCACGTAAATTTTTTCGTCAGAAAAAACTCATTGGTACACACCGACCGGATTCGAAGCTCGGACCTCTTGCATGAGAAGCCGATGCCCAAAAACTCGGCCACCCGCCGCTTAATACTACTTGTGTAATGTAATCAGAGATGTAATGTCTTCAGAGCGGATAGTCCAAGCGATCCCTTGCAATGACCATTTACAAATACGACTCGTGAAAACTCGTTACAAACTTGCGTGGATCATAACGAGATGCCACCAATGGCATCTCAGACCTCTATGACGGATGATCTAAAAAAATATATAGATGCCATCCAGGAAAATGGTCACGACCATCTATTTGCACAGAATATATAGGTACAGAAATGAAAAATGAAATCGACGTGGAACTAATGATTTCGAGTTTTCTGCATCTTCATTTTGACGGCTGGTCCAGCATCCGGAATGAAGCGATAATAACCTTTCTTGTTTAAAAACCTGAACCGCTTTTTGTGAATTTTGTTAAGACGGACGAAAATCGGCATCCTGCAGAATATATCGCCAACGAAATTATTCGTGTGATGTCAGTTTGTCGAAGAAAGTAAGTAACTAAGGGTGAGGCCGGAAGGCGAGCTTCGTTCAAGTTAACGATATTCTTCTCGATGAAAGTAAGTAAATAAGGGCGAGGACGAAGGCCGAGCTGCGTTTAGGTAAACGATAAACCTTCTCCCGTCCTCGGGCCTAACTTTTAATGACTAATATCGTTTACGCGAACGTAGATCGGCCTTCGGCCTCGCCCTTAGTTACTTTCTTTAAAAAAATATATGGTTTCCGTATATGGAGCTCCGCCTTCGGCGTCGCCATAGGTTTAGTTTCTTCGAGAAAAACAACATTTACGTGAAAGCGGCCTTCAGCCTTGCCCTTGATTAGCCATGATTTAGTTTCTTCTTTTGAAATACGAATTTCACGCGAGCGAAGCCGCGGGCAAAAGCTAGTTAAAAACATACTTTATTCGAGAAGATTTATCATTAACCTAAACGCAGCTCAGCCTTCGGCCTCGCCCTTAGTTTCTTCTTTTGAAATACGAATTTCACGCGAGCGAAGCCGCGGGCAAAAGCTAGTTAAAAACATACTTTATTCAAGAAGATTTATCATTAACCTAAACGCAGCTCAGCCTTCAGCCTCCCCTTAGTTTCTTCTTTTGAAATACGAATTTCACGCGAGCGAAGCCGCGGGCAAAAGCTAGTTAAAAACATAAAATCCTTATTCGATCGTAGAATAGGATTAAATCCGCGACTTTATGATAAAATTTCGCTCATATTACAGAACAACTTCACATACTTAACCTTGAGCACAGATTACTTAATAGTTACTTCGTAACAGATGAATCTCTCCATAGAAAAAGTTACATACCTTCGGCTTTAATAGCCTAAACTTTTACGTCGCCAGTCGCTGCGCGCGAAAATGTACCTAAATGAAAGAGCGTAATGTGATTATTGCTTTGCAGCTGCGCGCGGACGCGGGGCCTTGAAGCAAACTTGGTTACGCTAGGGCTGCTACTTTCGATAAAAATATCAATGCATTATATTGTAAAGAGGAAATAAGTATGAATGTTTGTTCGCGAGCTACAGCACAGATTTAAAAATGTTTTTTTTACTGTTAGATAGGTACCTATCTTTTTTTTGGTTTAACATATAGGCTACTACTAACTTATGCCCGCGGCTTCGCCCTCGTTAAAACATATTAGAGGAAGAAATTAGTTCAGCCCGAAAATACCTACCTATACCCCTGTAATGTTATTATTGTTACCTGTACGCATGCTTATCTAACTGATTTTATTCGGTATAGATTAAAAATACATCTGCCAAGCGAATCCGGACTTATTGCCGGCGGAAATTACTTCCAGTCAACCTTTACATACACCTTTCTGCTTGGCAGAAGGCGGACTTATTATATAAGGAAGCCGACGTTTGCTTTAAAGCAGATGAAAGCGCGGACCGCACGTGTCGGTCTACTAAGACTGAGCGGCGGCGGCGTGTTGCGGCGGCGCGCGGCGCGGCGCACCAACAAAAGAGTTAAAGGAAGCCGACAAGCGAACCGCCTACCGCTACGCGCCGCTAGCACATGCCGTTAGCTTTCTACAAAGTGTCGCGCGCCGCGTGTGCACAGCTAGAATTAATATGTCATATTGTGGGATTATTCGTATTTGTAAGAATGATGTAAGTTTTGGCCAGACCCAGACTCCCCCCCCCCCCCCCTCCCCTCCCCCTCCTACGTCACGTGTAACGTCTGCAAACCAGACCCCCCCCCCCCTATTTTCAAATTTCCCCATCTTCACGGACGTTGTTTTCCGTTCTGTTGCGTCGTACGTAGTCCTACAATTGCCTCAACAACCACAAAATGTCAGCTGTATGCACACAAATCGTAAAGTGGCTGTGATAATACATATCGATGACTGTGATAGACAAACAAACAGACAGATATATCGAACATAACGAAACTCAAGCGAAACACAACATAAACCAAAATACCTATTTCCGTGTTCCGTACCTAAAGGGTGCCAACGGGACCCTATTACTAAGCCCCGCCGTCCGTCCGTCCGTCTGTCAGCTGGCTGTATATCTATTACCGCTATAACAACAAATAGTAAAAATATATAAAATAAAGTACATAGTATTAAATCTTGTACGATGGTACGGAACCCTTCGTGTGCGAGTCCGACTCGCACTTGTCGGTTTTTCAGAATAATTATTGCTCAAAGAAAACAAATATACTCACATTTCTTCATCAGCAGGTAAATGGAAAAAAGAAAGATTTTTATCTCTCCTCTTTCTGGATTTACATCCATCTACTGCACATAAACTACCACTATTAACAGAAGCCATGTCATTTTGAATTAAGATATAGGTAGGTACGAACACAGGGTACGAAGCAGTAGCGTGAGCGCGCGCCCGCGTAGTAGGTTAGCTCCGCGCGGCTGTCGACAGCCCAATGAATTATGGGTCGCCGGCGGCCCGTCGGGCAGTAGGTAGTTATCGCGCGCAAGTACATAGAGTGCGTGAGGCCTGCCTTGAGGCCCACTTGCACCAACACGAGTTTAAAGTTAAGTAGCGAGTTATGGATTTAAACGCGGTTCCCACAGTCAACGGGTGCTAGCTTAACGAGTTAAACTGGTTTATATATTAAATTTGTGTTGGTGCAAGTGGGCCTAAAACATAAAATCCTCATTCGGTCCTAGAATAGGATTAAATCCGGGATTGTATGATAAAATCCCGCCCATAAAGATTTAATCCCGGGATCGACCCATCAGTATGCATTCCTAATCCTTCTCCCGGAGCGAAACAACTGAAGCCGATATTCGTTTGGTCATTTATGTAATTTGGTAGCTCCGTGGTAAGAGATTTAATCTGCTGCGTGGTTTACTTGCCTCCAAATATAAGAGGCACAGTGCACTCGATTTTTTGAATATATAGGATGACTGGTAATTCGATCTATTCCTTGAAAGGGGTTATACTAGAGGTTATTTGGAACAAATTAAGTACTATCAACTGGGGGTCGGAAATGAGCGGTTTCCGAGATATCGGAGTTTTAAGATTTTTTTTTAAATTTATGACCAGTGATATGATATGCTAAAGTAAGGATATGGCCTTCCATACAAATTCATCTCGCCTTATGGGGTGTCGATAGACGCAGCGCCATCTCTTAACAAATACGTGAACTGCGACAGACAGCCAGCCGCTCCGCGGTTTTAGCGTTCGAAGTAGCGTTGTACCGACGTTATCTTATGTGTTACCTTTTTGCAATAAGAAAATTATTATCATTAGTAGATATTGCAAGGAGGACAAGGCATTGCTAGACATAGGTGTTCTTTCATTAAATTAAGTAAATAAAAATCATTATTATTATACATATAAGCATTATTAAATTAACATTCTATTTACCGAATGTCCCGTTCCTTATATGCCAAAATTGCAAGACTTGCCACAAAGTAGTATGAATTTTTCGAAAGAAAAAAATTCTACTACGTTTTACGTAAAGACACCTAGGCCAGTGTTGCCATAATGATTCCCAGTACACGAGTATTATAAAAATAATTGCGGTTTTCTTATCAATAATAACAACTTGTGTAATAGTATTTGTAAATGAACCTCATCATTGAAAATTGGACATAGAATATCAATCTGTGTCACATGAACATTAGTTTTGGTCATATCTCGAGAACGGCTGGTCCTAGATCTATCGTGTTCGTGCTAAAACTGGACGTCTCGATGGGATCTAACTATGTGTTACATAAAAAAAAATACAGTCGAATTGAGAACCTCCTCCTTTTATTGAAGTCGGTTAAAAATTGGTTTTGGTCATATCTCGAGAACGGCTGGTCCTAGATCAAGACCAACGGTTCTGGAGTTATGACCAAAACAAAAGTTCATGTGACAGATGGATAGATCTCACCGAGACGTGAAGTTTGAGTACCAACACGATGGGTCTAGCACCAGTGGTTCTCGAGTTATGACCAAAACAAAAGTTCATATGACAGATGGATAGATCTCAACGAGACCTGAAGTTTGAGCACCAACACGGTGGGTCTAGCACCAGTGGTTCTCGAGTTATGACCAAAACAAAAGTTCATATGACAGATGGATGGATCTCACTGAGACTTGAAGTTTGAGTACCAACACGATGGGTCTAGCACCAGTGGTTCTCGAGTTATGACCAAAACAAAAGTTCATGTGACATATGGATGGATCTCACCGAGACTTGAAGTTTGAGTACCAAACGATGGGTCTAGCACCAGTGGTTCTCGAGTTATGACCAAAACAAAAGTTCATGTGACAGATGGATGGATCTCACCGAAACCTGAAGCTTGAGTACCAACACGGTGGGCCTAAGACCAGTGGCTCCCGAGTTATGTATGACCAAAAAATGTCCATGTGACGCAGATTGATATTTTATGTCAAATTTTCATGTTCATTTACTAAAATACAACTTATCAATTATCTTTATCATTTATCATTATCTTATATTTAAAAAAATGCCACACATTTTTATAATATTGGGGTACTGAGGAAAATCATTATGGCAACACTGGCCACACAACCACATATAAACCGGCCTAGCTACGCTGTTCGCTGCGTTTTATCTTTATTTTTTTATTTCGTCTGAGATAAATCATAACAAAAATAATGCTTAAATAAATACATTATTAATTCACACTAGTTAACGTAATTCTCAATATTAAATAAAATTTATCGAAATATAACATGTACACATTTTGTTTTTATAAACGTTGATACAAAGTTACTTCCTCAGCGCTCACGTACTGTATGACGGCGTGACGGCTGGCGTGCGATGTTGCGTAAACAAAATGCCAATTCAGATTTTATTAGGAAATATCGCTGAATGCAACAAAATAAGGCTTACGCACCTATGGAACGTTATTCCCCCTTTCTTTTTTGTAGTTCCTGCACGATTTGAGTACGCAAGTATGAGGCATTAAGGAGCGACACCCACACAACTAACACGTCATGGCCGACTAACAGCCAGCAACTGACTGACAAGCCACTGGATGTCACTTCGCTTGGACATCCAGTGAAGTGATGTCATTTGCTCAGTTCGTATAGGCCCGTCCTTACGTTAGTAATATATAAGTCAATGTTTATGACTTGTAATCGAAAAAAAAGTTAAAAGAAATATATCCTTATTTTTGGGCACTCCATTGATATTTTTCTGAAAGCTGGTAAGCTACCAATCATTTAAAAAAAAATATCGGCCCAACATTCTCAAAATATCAGAAATAAAAGGTCTTAAATGAACTTTTATTTTTATATAAATTTTTATAAAAAAAAATGTTTTGTTATTAAAAAAAACCAGTTGATGGGGGTTAAGTGTTGTTCCAAATAACCTCTAGTATAACCCCTTTCAAGGAATAGATCGAATTACCAGTCACCCTGTATATCGAAATATTGTGTGAAATTTATAAATAAGCTGAATATGTAATTGTATTGTATTAGGCTAATTTAACCTCAATTCAATGAATCAAAACATATTAACGGTTCGAGTGCTTCATGCATGACATTCTGCGAAATTGTTCAACATAATTCGGTTACTAATCGCGATCATCGGACTCTGGACCTTGTGCTGTCTACGCTTGAGCCAGAGTTTTTCAATGTACAACACGATCCTTTGGGACTGGTTAGGCCAGACCCCTATCATCCGCCGCTATCAGTGACCATGATGTTCTCCCCCGGTGTTGGTGTCGAGGCCCGTATCGCTGCACTCGAGAGCCCATACCACAGAATACTTAATAGTTACTTCGTAACAGATAAATCACTCCATAGAAAAAGTTCCATACCTACGGCTTTAATAGCCTACAGGTTTACGTCGCCACTTGTGATTATGAGGTAACATTCCCCGTACGTATGTACTCGGGTATATTTCCTGCCTAATGGCGGGAATGACTACCTACTACTTGCTATTGGGAGTAGGTACTTATTAAAACATTGATGTAACTTATTTGAACATCTTTCCTTTATTATTAAAAACGCTCTTTATATCTACATGGCTTATTACTACTTACTTATGTTATATATAGGAACTTATCCTTATATCCTAGTGTATCCTTACTACTTGCCTATCTTGTGTCTACCTACCCTTATAAACCTAGTGTCGCCGTCTACGATGGCTGTCCATCGATATCTTACATATATTGGAAGACAGGACAAGGTGTGGGTGCCTACTTGGGTTATAGGTGGGGGTCTGCGATCGTGCTGGGACCACAACCGATCAAGCAGAAGGGATCAGTACTGCGTTCGTGCGGACAGCACCGATCGCTGGTACTGCGGGGTAAGGGGAGAGGATACCTGTAATCAAGTGGAGGCCACCGATCGAACAGGGAGACCGTCTGAGTCGCTAGCCGATATCAGACTGGCCGTCCATCAGTCAAATTGTCTTCTCACACCCCCCCCAAGGGTAAGTGGGGTAACGGCGTCGAGGCTATGCCTCCTTGTCCGTGGTTGCTTGTCGCTGCCCTTAACGAAGGGCAGGTCGTCCTTGGACCTGGGTAAACCAGGGTGCGTGGGCGGTCTAGACGCTGCGGCGCGGCCAACCTCGGCGCGGAGTCGGTGGCGCGGTCACAGAATAGAAAAGAGTACCAGCAGTGGGAGCACAAACAAATAGATAAACTATCGTTCTCGATATGAAAGTAGATAAATATATCTATTATTGCGAGCACAAACACGTAGGTCGATATGTATATCGACAGTGCAGAACAACGATAAAATAATGGCAACACTTTAGTTTATATCGATCGGAACTGTCAGGCAGGACGAGAGCCACGCCGCCATTTTGTTAGTTTTAAGTAAGAAGTAGCTCCTCTACGGTGCCAAGCACCTCAATGAGGTGCCATAATTTTCCCATAGTCTAGTACCTATTAAATCTGGAAAATTGTAGCACAACACCGACCACCACGTTCAGCAATCAGGGTAAGCAGAGTAATCGGTGTTGTCGCTGTCGTCAGTCGGGTCGTTACGGTAAATTTATATATTCTGTGGTTACATTCGTTGAATTTGATGCGGAATCATTTTATTTTAGAGAGTAGAGACCATAGAAGTCAATGGTAGAGACAAATACCAGACGTAGTATTATATTTTTTGAATACGAGTAATATTTGGTTCAGCCGCGTCGGCGTACAAGTACACCTATACATGTAATACACCGATGGTTTTTCTGGGTGCGAGGTCATCCTCAAACTCCATACAAATATTCCGAGCCATTTCCCGTGAGATGCGGTATAAATGGCGGAATTCCGATTTATGCAACCCGCATGGGTTGCTTATAGTCCCTTATCAACTTCCTCTGCACCTTTCTATGCTGCATTTGTACTTGTCGCAGCCTTCTCACCATCTACATATTCACGAAAACTTGAGTCATAATCACTGAAATCGTTTATCGTCCACTGATGTTGGGAGCGATAAGACAACCGATGTCAAACGTCAAACGAGAACGATAAAAATAGTTTGTGCTCGCAAATGTCGATAAAACAGTTTTCATCTCGATCTTTGTCTATGGCATCGCTAAATTATATCGATGACGTGCGATAAGAACTGTTTGTGCTCGGTCGTCACGATAAATGAAGCAAATAGATATTTATCGATCGATATAGGCTTATCGATCATTTGTGCTCCCGCTGCAGAAGCGACACTCCACAAGGCCACATAAAGGAATAGCTACTCTTGCTGAGACGCAATAAAGTGCAATTCAGCTCGCAAAGCGCTGCATGCCTAACTCGAATAATAACCTGCATCACGCTTCTCTTTCTATCGCATAACTCTATCTCTTTTGGCGCGATTCGTGTTGGGGTTGTCGTCTTGTGTGACGAATAAATTACTGTTAATAATTACTAAGCAGTTTTTTTTTTTGACAAAACTCTGTGGCTTCTCGGAAGTATAATGATGATGACATGCTAATTTTATTTATTCATTTATTTAATTAGTTTCTTATTTTAATTGTTGTATATTAGATAAGCGCAAAATGCATATGAATCAGGAACTGCCACTGCGAGACAGATTCTTCTATTGCAGAACCTCTCTTTGTAAATGCGTACATGAAATAATGAAATAAATAAATTATTTGATTTGACATATTATTATTATAATTTTTTTATTTTCACATTTCAATTTTACATTATTTTATATTATACAAAAACTTATAAAAATACACAAAATTATCATATTATTATTATCATCATTCGTTCATTACCTCTATTATATCATACAGTATATCATCATTATTAGTATTAGTAGTCATTATTAATTCTTTAACACATTTACAATATTACATTAATTTCACATATACAAAGTATAAAAATACAAATATATACCTAAAATTAATCATTAAATTTAATTAGTCATTATTAGTATTACGATGCTCCAATTGCTCCATTATTATTATATCGAAGAATAGGCACAGAATACTTCATAGGTACTGAATAAAATAGTTCGTTCCATCCAGACGATCGATTGTATGCGTGCGCTCGAAATCGCAAGCGCGGGGCTGCCCGGACTGTTTTGTATTCTCCGAATATCGCGCGCTGTAGGTGATTATCGCGGTAGGTATGAAGGAGTGTCTGAGGCCTGGCGCGGTGTGGGTGGGCGGTATATTTCTACCGCTAGGTGGCGTGCCGGCCGGTGCTCCGGCCGGCCGTAGTAGGTTTGACCATGCATGCTTATGCTTAGAGCCTATCCAGATGGAGCGAGTTATGCGCGAGCACGAGCCGTTCCGTGCACAAAGTCTCTCTATGGGATTTGCTCATTCCCTCCGTCACATTTTCGGAAATACAACCGCCTCAACATTAGGTTAGGGGTAATATAAAGAAGATGCGTCGCGTAGCAACGCAAAATAACCCTGGTTATTTTGTTTATAAACCACCAAAGCTGTTTTTGACGGAGGAAATGAGCGGAGACTTTGTACGCGGAACGACTCGACGCGCGAGCGGGCTCGAGCGCCTCTATTTGTATTGTGTTCAGATGTCGCGTTTTACGCGCGTACCTCCGCGCGAATGGAAGGTACAGTTAACTACTACTGTAGGTCTACCGGCGTTCACTCACTCGCCCGTGTGAGTGCGAGAAATGTGGCGAGAACGCTTTATTGGCACCGGTGAAACAGGCGAGTGACGTCATTCTCGCACTCCCACATTTTACTCGCTAGAGCTGTCGATCTAGTCGATTATAGCCTTCTCTATATGTCCTTTCAAGACGACAAGGACGGAATACAGAAGGCTATGAGTCGACACGGAGTCGATCTATCAAACAATTGGCACCGGGGTTTTTGACGTTTCTTTGACAGATAAACTCCCCGATATTTGCCGCTAAACTCGCTAGCTAAGGATCAACTTTTTGGCGTTCACTTCATGAGAAAACTGACGAAAACATCGAAATAAATTTATTAACTGAACAAAAATATTATAAAAGTCTTTACAAATACATAATAAATACTGTAGAAAATATAGAAATTATAGGAAATAAAATTAAAGAAATGGCAGAAGGACCCGGCATCCAAGCCAATAATTATTAAAAAAAAAAAAAATTACAGCGGTTCGTAAACAAACAAGCAAACACGACATTCGCTTCGCGATGTTTATTTTGTGGTTTCTTTCTTTCTACGAAACATTTACGTAAGCGGCGGGCGGTTGGCGCGGTCTTGGCTTGGACTCTTTTGCTGGAATCCGGCCGACATGCGTCGATGAGCTTACAGCAAGAACATCGGCGCGAACAAGAATCCACTCAAGGGAGCTGCGCTTCGCCACTTTACGAACCGGCCGACACCCACAAAAGAAAGCCGACGCTATATCACCCACTTCCAAGGTATGTACTTTGTCATCTGTGCGACAGAAGGTTGAAAAACTACAATAGCTTTGCATCAACCTCTACTTTCTATGCTGAATCAAATGTTGCTCTTAATTATTAATAACCAATTCTAGTGTACAGTACGCGGCGGTAAATAATGTGCATCATGCTTTGATGACTTTCTGGTTGTAAAGCATTGTCTCGGTCATACAGATACTTGCAGTGCGACAGAGACGACACTCTACAACCGCACTATCTAGTTTATCACCAAAGAACATTGCGCATTATTTTAAATTGTATTTGCTAGATAATGACTTCCCTTCCATTTTATGCAAGTGATACTTACCAACGCACGGAGGGTCATATATACGCTTCCCACAAACGCTTCTCTCAAAATGAAGTATTCTTATCTCTGGTAAAAAAAGTAAACAAAACAATAATAAGAATAAAATATTTTTATTTACACATACAATTTACACAAAAACCTATTTAGGTAAACTAAAGAACTAATTGAGCATCTTAATAATAAACGCACATGCTGGCATTGATGTTGTGGAAGGACTTGGTGCTTGCAACCAGCAGATGGTAGTGTGCTGCACCAAACCCGAGGATGTGCTCCGTTTATGTAGGGAGGGTGCTCATTGTCCCAAGTGAGCCACTGCTGGGGTTTGTTGAAAACGCCCTCGGTTGTCCTGCAAGTTAAAACAAAAAATATCTTTAAATTATATTGTTTTGATTAGCGTAGGTACTTAGATGTATTTGGATCACATTAGACCATTACATTGCTTGGACATTTAAAAACAGGAGCCAAGTGCGAGTTTAACTCGCGCACTGAAGGTTCCGTACTACCACACAAGATATATTTTGTTATACACGGTGTTAACTTTTTTCGCGACATTTCAATTTTAATACCGAATATTAAACCATTTCGTATACTGATTATTTTGTGGTACTAAAAAATAAAATCTAAAATAGTTTAAAAAAATTTGCATATTTTCTTCAAAATTTTACCTCAGCGACAATTTCTCTTTGGAATGGTGTAGCGAGCGCCGCCGCGCGCCGCGCGACTGCGACCGTGCGTACCCAGCTGACTGACCACGTGCCGCGCGCTAGCTGTTGTATCGTGTCGATATGAATGTGATTTTTTTTATTTATTTGAAAAATTACTCAGCTTTCGATTTTTTTGGTAATGCAGTGTGATTCCTATTATGAAATACCATGTTTTTATACCAAATATAGAAATTGAAAATTTTAAAACCAAAGCTAAAAAAAAAATTACCCCCTTCTTCGGCATCAGTATGTGACCCAAAACAACCCCCTTTCGGGAATGTTGCCTATTTAAGTTAACACCGTATATATTTACCAAAATAATTGTGGTGATATGTCCTATAAGGGTTCCGATTTTTCCTCCAAAAACCTTTTGTTTAGTATTGAAATGGGAATTAGTTTATATGGTTACTGAATGTTTTTATTTAGTCTGAATTCATCGTACACCTTTATTATTTCTGTTAATCCCATGAATCTGCTCCCGGACTTAATGTAGTGACTGCTGCAACAGCCTGTATATATTATATAGCAATACTTACATTAAAACATTTTTTTTTACCTGCAGAAACTGCCGCAGAAGCTCCAACTGTTGCCGCCGAAACTCCTCCTGTGACACCAGGCACCACTCTCTGAGGGCCATGTCCTGCCGCCTGTCTTCAGCGTGTACCCGCTCGTACTCCTCAATAACCTCGCGCATAGGCGGGTTGATTTGCACGAAGCTCACGAGGGGGGCGGCCAGCAGGCGTACCTTAATGGAAAAAAATTATTTAATTAGGCATCTATCTTTTTTAACTTTAAGACATAATTTTGGATGATAAAGTATCAGGCAGATCTTTATGATTTATATTTATGATTTAACGTAAAACCATCTTAAGAAATGACAGATTGTAACAGTGAAAACAGTATGTAAATTAATAAAGTGGTTCTCGAGTTATAAGGATATTCATATTTTTTTTTTTTTATGGATCCTGACACGGTTGGCTACATCACCTACAACATCCGTGATGTCAGCCCATAACACAGGGTGAACTAGGTGCCATGTCAGTGCTTCCCTTCATTTCATGTCGGCCACACTAAACTGGACGGAAAACACGAACTATTTACATAGCCGTTTCGTTCAGTGCGGTGGTACCAACCCGGCCGGGATAAACCCTACCACCTAGTAAGGTAAGAAGGGAAGGGACCTACAGTTTAATGTGGAATCCGAACCACAGTCAGCCTCCAACGGTCGAGCGGTCACCCATCCAAACACTGACCGCGCTCAGCGTTGCTTAATAACAGTTGACTAACCAACCGCGCCACTGAGCTACCGAGGCTGACGAATTTTCTTATCCCTTAGTCGACTTTTACGACATGCGACGGGGAGAGATGCAGTGGGGCTATTCTTTTTAAGTACCGACCCCACACGGTACATATATTATATAGACGTGCGTTGGCCAGTCGCAATTATAGCTCGGTACTTTATTGTGAAAAATTTTGCTTCTATGTTACCTACTTTACTTTTATTCAAGAGAGAGTAGTGTTGTTGAAAATAAAATTGATTAAAAAGAAATGTTTTCCTTGTTTTCTTCCCTAAAACACATTGGCTGCTTGCATACTAGACGATAGCGTCGCGGCAGCGGTGATATGACCGCGACGCGGCAGCAGGTTTCGAGCATACCGTCACGGTATTGCGTACATTTTTCCTGCCCTGCTGCCGTGACGTCACCGTCTAGATAGTGCATAAACAGTCGTTGGTTACATACATACAATGAAGTATGTAAACAATACTACAGTAAATAAATACCAATGTGATTTAAAATATGCTTACCGGTAGAGTGTTCACTATGACCTCGGAGTCCCCGAGTCCGAAGCCCTGTCCCAACACCGCCAGCATCCGCTCGTCCTATTGCTCCAGCAGAGCTACCGGTGCCGCCGGCCCACACCCGTTCCGTGGGCCTGCCGCCTGGCTCTACCGGCCAAGTTTTTTAAGTGAACTTTATTGTCCGTCCAATACTGAAAAAACAGATGAACATATTTGTAAAATATTATATTAGTACGACCATTGTAATACGACTTATTAAGTTTGATGTTTGAAAGGAATTTGTGAATACATAAATATAACACACCTTGTGCTACTGTTGCCATGTTATGGCGCAGCCCCCCGATGCTTTGAGGCGCTCCGTTAGGCCCATCCAGAGGCGCGAGCATCGCATTCTCTCCCGACAGCCGGCCCCGCGCCAACGGCGGATTTTGTTCCATGAACTCCGCCATCACATCATATCTCTTTGCACCGCAGTTGGCCGGGAGCGGAGTGTGGATGAGGTGCCTGCACTTGGCTCATGTTGCGTTACTTACACTCAAGTACGGTACATTACATAAATATATTTATTGAAGAAAAATTGCTAAATTCTTCTTCTTTTTTTTTTTAATAAACATGACAGTTGATTGACTGACACTGTGGCACATGGTCTAGGTCGACATAGTCTATGCTAAGCACTCATTTGTATCAGTAATAATTTAACTTTTATTTCAAGCTTTTTAAAAAAAACCGCATGCAAATCGGTCCACTTTTGAAGATAATAATTTTTTTTATTACTTAATTACTTAATTACTTGATTACAAACATAGCTAAGAACCATCCCGATTAAACAGGCTTCCTAATAAAAAAAACCGCATCCAAATCGGTCCATCCGTTTGGGAGCTACGATGCCACAGACAGACACACACACACACACACACACACACACACACACACGTCAAACTTATAACACCCCTCCGTTTTTTTCGTCGGGGGTTAAAAATGGTTAAAAGGTAACAATTGATAATTTTTTTGGCATAAATGTTCACGAATTTCCATAAATTATAAATACAACATATAAATAATTAGATAACATAAGATAATAATAAGTAATCGCAAGTAATCTAGACCGTCTTATCTATGGTAGGTCGACACTCACTTGAACGCCGGTACCGATACGAATGACGCTAAAAGTGAGAAGGAGTACGAGTAAACTCCCTCGCATATTTCAAGCGAGAAATGCCGGTAGGGCCCCTGGACGAAGCAATGGCGCCCGAGTATGCGCGCGGGCGACGCGCGAGTCGAGAGTCCGGCGCGTTGCACGCGTCTTACGCGCGAGTGAGGACATGCGCAAGAGCATCTAT
The DNA here is from genome assembly GCA_946902875.1 of Nematopogon swammerdamellus. Taxonomy (NCBI): domain Eukaryota; kingdom Metazoa; phylum Arthropoda; class Insecta; order Lepidoptera; family Adelidae; genus Nematopogon; species Nematopogon swammerdamellus. The sequence goes on along the minus strand of OX336352.1, from coordinate 1,229,363 downwards.
GTATGTAACTCATAGGACGTGATGTATGTAACTCTAGTATCTCGGGAACGCGCGAGTGAGTGACTACGCGCGAGCGGACTCGCGCTCTTAGCATGCACGGCGGATCCCCCAGTACTGTCGGGGCAGCGGCGGCGAGTGCGGCTTGTCTGTAAACAAGTCCGCCCTGCAGTGATTCGTCGACTCGTCGTCGTCCTGGGTCCACGTCTCCATGGGCTCCACTGACGACGAAGCTCCGTGGATTCGCTGGTATTTATAGAGGAGGCGGTTACTCCTCGCTTTCCTCGTTCCACACCAAGGTTCCATCCTAAGCGGGAGCGGGCTTTGGCTCGGCGGTCGGAGGTGGCGTGTCGGTACTCATTCATGCCGCGGGCGGAGGAGCCGCCCTCGATGCATGAACTTCATGCATCGCGGCGCTCCCCGACGAGGCCGGGGCGGTCAGTGGTTGCGCGCTGCCAAGGAGGGCTCGGAGGACCCTCTCGGACGCAGTCGGTCCGGGCGGCGGCGGTGGTGGCAGCGGGGCGGCAGGAGGCGCGGTCGGTCGCTCGGAGTCGGCAATCATGCCGCAACTCAACGTGCGGCGCAGCCGTGCCGCCCTGGGGTCGCGCCGATGTAGCGGTGCGCGGGCGTGTAGTCCGGCTGCGGACTGGTGTTGTCCGTGCGAGGACACGCGCGGTGTGTCCTCCAGCATGGACTGGAGTGCCGGTGTGGTGAGGCGGGCGGGGGGAGCGCTGCGGAGTGCTCGACGCCTGCCCAGGCTTCTGGTTCGCGTTGGCTCGGTCGGGGTCCATCTCGTGTGCGAGTAAACACTGCTTTCGTAGCGGTCCGTACGTCGGTGCTTCCTGCTGGTGGGGGGCCGACCGGATCGACACTACGGCTGCATTCCACCCACACACGTAGCGGTGACGGTCTCCCCCTAAACAATCGCGTAGTTGTTTTCAGCAAAACAGCCCGGATTGTTGGGGTTAGGGGTTGGTTCGGTCGCGGAGCGGGCGGATCGCGGCACGTGCGCCGCGCGCGAATGCTGAGACAGAACCGTCCGTTGGCTGTGCGTCCCTATCTATTTATACTAGTCGCTGGCGCGCGAGTGAGCGTCGGTATGTCCGGCCGTGTGGTAGTGTGTGTGTGACGGCCGGCTGTAGGTAGCCGCACCGCGCTCGCCTCGCCGCCTGTCGAGCCGCGCTGCGAGCCGCGAGCCCGCCGTACCTATGTACCGTACCGTACGTACTTTAAAGTACCTATTTGTGAAAAATTATCATTGCATAGGTCACAGCAATATGGTCTCTTACCTGTGCGAGTTAACATAATATGCCTTTTTGAATAACTTTTTGAGAAATCCTTATTGCATACGAGTATGTCACAGTGATGTGTTCTTTGACCAGTGGGAGTTAAAATGTGCGTTACGCCTTCCCTGTGGGGTACCCACCCGCGAGTCCCGCAATACTAGTTCGAGATGTCCGGGACCCACCGGCCGGTCCCGAAAAAACTAACACTTAGATTATCAAAAATATTATGTAAGAACTTGGACTTGTAAGAACGGTGTTTTCTATAAAGTCAATTAAAGGGGCGGCGTTCGCCTTCTACCTTAGGTTTGGTGCTGCTGTCCTCGCGGCGGCGCAGCCCGCGGTCGGCTGCAGAGGGCGACGGAGTCCCGCGCACGAGCGTATACACGACCTAGGGCCCCGGCTATTATTCTACGCAACGTGCGGCGTCGGCCGCAAGCTAAGGCGCCCCCGCACTCGCGGGACGGAGCGGCCGTCTTCCGCGACTCCCGCACCACCGCAAATGGCTCGGTAGCCCACTGACCTACCTGCCTCAACTCAAGCTGCCGAATCAGGTGCCCAAACTCTCGCGTCCCACGCGGTATAATTTCCAATCAATGGCCACCGTTGGCCGGTACAAGCAACCAAACAAAACCCAACCGCTCTCGTTCGAGCTCAAGCAACCAGTGAAAACTAGACGGAAGGCAATCCGTCCCAGAGACAAGCCAACAGGGGGCGCCCCTGTCGCACTCCAGTGTGCCAACTACACGGCGCAAGGGGCCTTGGATTCAAGGCCCTTTTGATTAATCTATTTCAAACAAATGGCTTAGGATTTTATTTGGACTACGCGTTGATGACTATTGCGATGACGTTGACTGATGCGTTCTTTTGCCAGTGTGGGATAACATGTGCTTATTTAAATGACCTTTTCGTGAGAACTTCTTATTGCATACGTCACAGCAATGTGGTTTCCATTGTATTGTGTTCAGTGTGAGTTAACATGTGCCTATTTAGATGACCTTTTTGAGAGAAATCCTTATTGCACACGTCACAACGATGCGTTCTTTTACCAGCGTGAATTAACATGTGCGCATTTAAATTATCTTTTCGTGAGAAATCCTTATTGCATATGTCACAGCGATGTGGTCTTTCATTAGAGTGAGTTAACATGTGCTTTCTTAAAGAATCTTTTAATAAGAAATTCTTATCGCATACGTCACAGCGATGTTGGCTTCGATGTTGGCTTTCACCAGTATGAATTACCATGTGTGTATTAAAATTACCTTTTCGTGAGAAATTCTTATTGCATACGTCACAGCGATGTAGTTTTTCACCAGTGTGTGTCAACATGTGTTTTTTTAAATTACCATTTTCTATGAAACTCTTATTGCATACGTCACAGCGATGTGGTTTTTCACCAGTGTGTGTGAACGTATGTCTTTTTAAAGTACCCTTTCGTAAGAAATTCTTATCGCATACGTCACAGTGATGCGTTCTTTTGCCAGTGTGAGTTAACATGTGCATATTTAAACCATCTTTTCGGGAGAAATTATTATTGCATACGTCACAGCGATGTGGTTTTTCACTATTGTGAGTTAACATGTGCCTATTTAAATAACCTTTTTGAGAGAAATCCTTATTGCATACGTCACAGCGATGCGTTCTTTTGCCAGTATGAGATAACATGTGCAAATTTAAATACCATTTTTGTGAGAAATTTTTATTGCATACGTCACAGCGATATTTTTTACCAGTGTGAATAAACATGTGCGTATTTAATATACCTTTTAGTGAGAAATTCTTATTGCATATGTCACAGCGATGTGGTTTTTCACCAGTGTGTGTGAACATGTGACTTTTTAATTTACCTTTATGTATGAAACTGTTTTTGCATATTTCACAGTGATGCGTTCTTTTGCCAGTGTGAGTTAACATGTGCGCATTTAAACTACTTTTTTGTGAGAAATTCTTATTGCATACGTCACAGCGATGTGGTTTTTCACCAGTGTGTGTCAACATGTGTTTTTTTAAATTACCATTTTCTATGAAACTCTTATTGCATACGTCACAGCGATGTGGTTTTTCACCAGTGTGTGTGAACGTATGTCTTTTTAAAGTGCCCTTTTGTGAGAAATTCTTATCGCATACGTCACAGCGATGTTGGCTTTCACCAGTGTGAATTAACATGTGACTTTTTAATTTACCTTTATGTATGAAACTGTTTTTGCATATTTCACAGTGATGCGTTCTTTTGCCAGTGTGAGTTAACATGTGCGCATTTAAACTACTTTTTTGTGAGAAATTACTATTGCATACGTCACAGCGATGTGGTTTTTCACCAGTGTGTGTCAACATGTGTTTTTTTAAATTACCATTTTCTATGAAACTCTTATTGCATACGTCACAGCGATGTGGTTTTTCACCAGTGTGAATTAACATGTGACGTTTTAAATGCTGTTTTACTGAGAAAACCTTACTGCATACGTCACAGCGATGTGTTTTTTCACCACTGTGTGTTAACATGTGTTTTTTTAAAGAACCTTTTTCTGAGAAATTCTTATTGCATACGTCGCAGTAGCGTGCTCTTTCATCAGAGTGAGTTAAAATATGGCTTTCTAGAGCACTTTTTTGTATAAATTCCTTCTTACATACATCACAACGATATGATTGTTCAACAGTGCTAGCTAACTCTAAACTCTTTCCTGAAAATGGCTTATTGCATACACCGCAGCGATGTGGTCGTTCACCAGTGTGAGTGTGCGATTTTAAAGTGATTTTCTCCAATACAATTGTGCTGTCACAGTTGCAACAATTAGATGTTGCGTTTGTACAATTGTAAATTTTCTTTTTTAAAAGTAATTTCTGCGGGTAATTAGTATTGCAAATATCGTGGTTCTCGTTACCTGTATGAATGAACAAATGACGTTGAAAATCTGATTCTAGTATAAACATTTTGCTGCAAACATTGCAAAAATACTGAACGTCACACGCCCTTGTCACGTCAGGATTGTCTTGTTTAATAGTAACATTGCCGAGGCGATGTGATTCCATTCTGAAAATGTAACAACCAAGTTAATATGAAGACTCCTAGCGTCAATTTGTAACTATTCAGTTTACCTGTTTATTGTTATTGTTATATTACAGTTTATTGTTTATTGTTTACTCATATGGTACTCTCAATTGCAACTGGTATCAACTGCACTCGAACTTGTCACAATTGGTTCTTGAACATAACGTTTCTTTAGTTATGTAAGTTATTGTTATTCCTATGTAATCTATTTATGTATATATTATTTATTGAACACACATTTATATAAATCAGATGCAATAGGCGAGCGTACTATCTTGTGGCATTCTATTCTAACTAACCTTTGGGATGTGGAAATACATGCAGGCAAACAAGAATATTTTGTTAACTACAAATGAATACTACATACAGTAGAACCCGATTATCCGGACTAATTGAAACCAGCGCGGTAGTCGGGATTCTCGGAATGCGAAAACCAACAAATCACCAAAAACAAGTGAGCGCGCGTTTCATATTGTTTTACGACAGACTGCAGGCGGGCGCTGGCGCACGGCGGGGCGGGAGGCACATGAACAGCCAGGCGTTGTCGGACCATGTCGTCTGTTTTCCCCCATAGTCCGCCGGACTCTCACGAGAGTTTGCGCGCATAGCAACTAAGACTTATCGACCACCTAGGATGCTCAGGGCTATAAAATACGAGTCCGGATAACCGGTGTCGTGGTGGCTGGCCTTGAAGTGCGCTCGTGCGCTGCACTATTGTTCCATGAGAAGTCATCATACATCATCAAGATCATACCCCAAAACATTACGCAAGATTTCTATGTGCCATCGCTAGCTGCGCGCTATGCCAGCTAGCGATGTGTGTGTGCGTGTACTTGATTGCCTCTTGGTAATATTGTGATCTGAGTGAAATTAGTTTTTTTTAAGATTCGCGATCTTAAAAAACATTGGTACTTAAAGACTGGAAAGGACAATGTCAGAATTTTCTCTCAGTATTTTTGAGGCGTTTTAGAATACGACACAATATAAAATTTAACGATTTAATTTGCAAAATTTTTGTACTATTTCAGTTTTACACGAGAAAGCTACAAAACATTTTAAATGACCTACAATCCCTGCCATGTGTAGCGGTAACTAATACGGAATCCTAAAAAGTCGTAATGGCAACATAACTTGAATAGTTGGTGACAGTCGTCAATCATTTACAATTCCATTCTAGGCTGCGTTCCATAATAAGAAATCCTCTCGTTACGGAATGTGAAAAAGGGATTTTCTCACGAGTGTCTCCTAATGTAAAATATAACATCTAAATAAAAAAATCTATGTGACTATAATAAATTCGGTTAAACAACCTACCGTTTTAAAATTGTTTCCCCATTAGATGTCTCAATCTATGTCAGGTAATATGTTATATGGTAACTTGCTTAGTAACATACGCTCGCACACCGGTCACTGAAGTCACAAGCCGCCACTAAACCGGTGTTAAGATAATCGGGGTTCTACTGTGAATACTTTAATACGCATATACCCGGTGTTGCAACCCCAACCGTAAAACCCGAAAGGGGGTGATTCTGTACGTGAAATAGAACAACTTTTGTTCTACGACTTTTTAATTTGAAGAAAAAAAATTTTTTTTTCTCCATACTTTTTGAGAATAGGCATTTAAAATGTATATGGAAAAAAAAAATTTTCTTGTTTAAATTTTTTTTTTCGCCACAGAAGTTGTTTAGTTTCACATATAGAATACCCCCTTATGTCAGTTAAAAATATTACGGGGGCAACTGCAACACCGTGTATATTATATGATAAACTTACATATTATGTACATCAGTGGCACTTGTGTACATCACAATCAACCGAATGACGAGAGTGAACATATAAAAAAAAGTACATGTATTTTATATTACACATTCAACCAACTGACTAAAAGTTTCAACAATGTACCCATCGCCAGCAGAATCTGATACGCAGTTTACAGATACATACACTAAATAATCCTCATTGTTTATAATTTTAAATTAATAAATCAACATTATGTAACATTTTGAACAAGATTTGGTTACTCACAGTGAAACATTATTCTCAGGATCGGGCTTGCAAGGCAGCATCATGTACTTTATATCTGGAGACTGCAGCACTGTGGGTCCAATGTCTATCTCCTGCTTGACCACATCAGTCGTTTCCAGCGGGTAGACTTCATCCTGAACATCAGAAACCTCGCTCATCACATTACCAACACTGTCCTGTGAGCAGGCATCGTTGTTGACGTCCAATGGCTCATTTTTAACTGCAGTATCCATTTCCAGGACGCAAACTTCATTTGAAACATTAGAAGCCTCGCTGTTTACATTCACAATATCATCCGTAGAGCAGACGTCATCGTTAACATCTGGTGGTTCATGTTTAATAGCAGTAGCCGTCTCCAGTGGACAAACATTATCGGTGAGAGTATTATGCAGAGTAGAGACCGTATCCGGGTGTGAAGTCCTGCCGTCATCTTGAACACGCTCACCTTTGTTATTCATAAATTTTTGATCTGCCATTAGTCATGAGTATCTGTAACAATTAATAGTGCTAGAAATGGGCGAGAAAAGGATGCCACTGATTCACCCGACTGCGATGACGGAAGCGCACGAGACGTGTCTTCTCGGCCCCTTCTCACGATCCCACTGGAATGGGGCTGCAGTACTCTTACTGATGCCTAGATTTGAAAGGCACTGTCTCCCATTGATGAGAGATCAACCATATACTGCCCCCCAAAGACCCGCTAAGGTCTTTAGAAAGTTCTAAAGAAAAAGAAAGAAAGTAAGCAATTACTTACTACAATTAGTAAGCACTTACTTACTATTTATAAATAAAAATAAATAAATAAAAATAAATACTTCATGAACTACCGTTGAAGATTATAACAAAAGTAAAGAATCTGAAGATGAATAATACCTTCCTGAACTAGACTTCAGAAAGCAGCAATGCGCCACACGCCCCTCCAGTTTTCTGAAAACAAAAGGCTTGCTTGTAATTTACTACTCGTAGTTCTCTCCGATGGAGTCGATATCCGGCTGATTTCATACGTCCAGTGGGCGTCGCCCACTTTTTTTTAGTCATGATTCAGACTTCGTACAGTGCGGATGTGTTTACCGTGTCTATTGTGTGTGAGTTATTTTCGTTGTTTCGAAGTTTTTACAATTTTTCGTTTCAATAATCACAAAAGTGCCGATAAGATGCTATTTACTATTTTTACTAATATGTTGCAGTTTGTAAATTTTCATAAATTTTTTAATTTAAAACTATTTTAAAAAATTGGTTGTCTGTAAAGTCGGTTTACGGACGATAGTTTTACGTGATAACGTCATAAAGTGGTAAGACTACTGGGAACGGTTCTAAAGTACCAGGGCAGAAGAAATTGAAAGGATGAATGTCTCGGGGCCAATTCTCTGTCTCTCAGTGACAGTTGTCCTCCTAAGAAAGCCGAAAGCGAACCAAGGGAATCCGATATTCGTGTGGTCGGTTATCTGATTTCGTGGCTCAGTGGTAAGAGTGTAGGATTTGTATTTTTTTGACCATGGGTTCGAATCCCTCAATTTTTTTTTGTTTTTTAAGCAATGTTACGGTGTTTAAATTTTTTAGGGTGTTTAGTTTCTTTTATAACCACCTAAGAATTATTTTCGGAAATACAAACGTAACAAAAACGACATGCGCCGCCTCAACATTAGGTTAGGGTTAATACAAAGACATTAAACCCACCCTCTTCCATATAGACCGGACAACAAGAACAAAATCGTAATCTACTACTTAGAACCTACTGGTACAAAGTCGTTCAGTCTAGTGCCACTAGTCCGCATGTGAGGTCGTATTCGTGTGCTAGAGAAAGAAGAAAATCTAAAAAAATATGCCGAGTTGCACATTGCGGTATTGCAAATCTCGATATAAAAATACGACTGAACGTGTAATCAGTTTTTTTTCATAAGTATTGTGTATATTTATTCAATATTTGAATATAATAAATAATTTCCATACATGATTCTAGAACAACGATCAACTAGGCCATATTGAAAAAATAAACAGCGCCCTCTGTTATGTAGCTTTACTACTATTATAGTACGAGATCCCACAACCAATATTTTTGTCTCATAGTATTACGTCCAAAACCGCATAAAATCCATAGTTCAATTGTCCTCAACCCGATACTAAATGTTTTTCGTGTAGCGTCTCCTGGCAGTATTTTTTAAAAATGGCAACCAATTTGACCGAACCGTGTCATAGTATTCCGTCTGATTTTCGGAATGTTGTTGAATTACCGATCTAAGATAACCAGAACATGTTTTTCAGACGTCAGTAGCGGTGCGCGTACCAGACCATTACAAAAAACCGCATTCAAAAATGTATGAAATAAAAAAAATTTAACCCTAGAGTTGAAGGCGGTCGGTTATTTTTGCTTGCTTTAGCACCGCCTTCAACTCTAGGGTTCGATTTTTTTAAATTCATACATTTTTGAAGGCGGTTTATATATTCTTTTAAATGTTTTTTTATTTCACAGTTTTTTTTAGTAATTTTTTGCTATTAATGTACTCGGCGGCCTCGCTTTCCAATCCGATCTTGAAATGGGACCACACGGGAAGCACCAGCTTTCAAATAAAAAAAGAATTTTCAAGAGGTAACAAACATAAAAAAAAAATACTGTCGAATTGAGAACCTCCTCCTTTTTTTGAAGTCGGTTAAAAAATGGCAAATTAGGCAAAACAAATATTATAGCTCAGTCTCAAAATCATTTTTACAAGTGAATTTGGGTCAATTCATCAAAACGGAATAGTAAATCAAAGGCTATAGCCGTGTAAGCTAACAAAAAATGCCCCTTAACTTAATAGCCAATGAATATCCCACATATTTGTCTTAATTCTAGTTATTAATCTGCCAAGTTTTATCGCGTTATTATTGACAGACTTCGTGATATGTCACAAAAATTTTTTATTTTTTTTTTCAACATATTTTAAAAACTACTGATCCATTTCTTTCATATTTAACGAATGTTGTAAATGAATTAAAGGGGAATGATTGTGCAAAAAACTAGATGTCAAGGTCAACATAAACTTGGTGATTTTTAATGTTAAATATTTTAAATTGATTTTTTTTACACTTGTGAGTCAGCGATACCTAAAATTTTTTTTACACTAATGAAACATCTCTTTCCATACTAATATATGTTTGTCTCAAATTAATTGACTTGGAGCAACATGGTGATTTTTAGAATAATCTTTAGATACCTACTCATCTAAGAGCAGACAACAGGAAAGATCAGTATGAAAGAGGTTTTTTTGTTTTGAGCATACCTACCTAGTACATTATCAAGGTATAAGTGCTAGGCTATATTGATTTTCGATATAAACGATATTAAATGGTCATGTGTGCCTATGTACTCACTAAGATGCGAAAAACCGAGCGAAATGGTAACGCCTAAGCCAGAAAGCGGGCCCCGGGCGGATCCGCGTGTGGGTCGAGCAACCAGGAATAACAAAAAACTGTTTTAAAAAACATAAAACCGACTTTAAAAAAAAAGAAAAACTAGAACTAGGTACAAAGTATTTTGGAAATCGGTTTTATGTTTTTTAAAATAATTTTTATTTTATTCTTTTTAGTAATATTACATAAAAAATTATAGTCGAAATCGAAATTGAATAATCGAAATCGGTTGCAGTGGTACAGAATTTTTCGCCATGTGTCAAACTGCAAAATTTTGAGCGTGTTTCGGTATAGTACTTAGGTATCGACATGCTTATCTTTTTATTGCTGAAAAGTCCACATCAAAAGTTTTGCTGAAGGAACAAACCATAGTTTTTTGTTGATTTTTCAAAAACGGCTAAATCAATTTCGATAAGGCATTGCCTAAATTTGGTGCATTTTGTTATCATAATTTTTTTTTTCGCGCGGCCATCAACCAAACTTGGTTACTTTAGAATAATGTTACAAACAAAACGTGTTATGACATGTACATGCCTGAACTCAGTCCGAACGAAGTTATAAGGGTCAGAAGTTCGAATAATATTATGTTCTATGCATTTTCATCAGGTTTAGTTTTTATAACTTTGTTCGGACTGAGTTTAGGCATACATATGTCATAACAAGTTTTGTTTGTAACATTATTCTGAATTAAAGTAACCAAGTTTGGTTGATGGCCGCGCGAAAAAAAAAGGCACCACCTTCCATACAAAATGTGGCATTGCCCTTTATATGCGATCGCCTCTGAAGCATGACCTACCAAACAAAAGAATTTTCAAAATCGGCCCACAATTAACGGAGTAATCGCGTAACAAACATTAAAAAAAACATAAGCTGTCTGCTTCAAGTTTGCCGGTGGCTTGACTATATATGACTTCAAGAATCAGTCAGTAGGGTGAACAAAAAAATTTGCTTTTGAAATTAGCTATTTGCAAGTGCGGCGTTGCTATCGGTACTGAGCTGGGTAGCGGGGATTGCGGCGAGCGGCGGGAGCAGGGGGATCGCGCCCCGCGTACCGGCAAACTTAGAGCAGACAGTTATACAGTCGAATTGAGAACCTCCTCCTTTTGAAGTCGGTTGAAAAGAAGTTATAAATCAAATTTTCAACTCACCCTCAAAGGCGTAATTTTTGTAACAAAGTAATATAGCAGGTTTATTTTGATTACTCAACAGATTATTGAAGAAGCTTTTAAGTATACCTATAGTCCTTTGTGGAGTAAATTAAACATTCTTCTTATTGGCTATGCACAATGCACATTATGAGCAAAACAATACATTCACAAACTATATTAAAAGTAACTTTAAAATTAAAGTGTTTGTTTAATAGAAAACTTAGACAAAGAAATTATTCTTATTATGAAATAATTAAAAAACAAAGAAAAATTAACCAATTTTACATAAAATTTTCGTCTCCATATTCCAAATGACTACATAACTGAACCAATTTTAATGACCCTTTGAAGATATTATTCTAAAAATCACCATATTGCTAAAAGTCAATTAATTTGAGACAAACATATATTAGTACGGAAAGAGATGTTTCATTAGTGTAAAAAAAATTGTAGGTGTCGCTGACTCACAAGTGTCAAAAAAATCAATTTAAAATATTTGACATTAAAAATCACCAAGTTTATGTTGACTTTGACATCTAGTTTTTTGCACAATCATTCTCCTTTAAGTCATTTACAACATACGTTAAATATGAAAGAAATGGATCAGTAGTTTTTAAAATATTTTGAAAAGTAAAAAAAAATTTAAAGTGACCTATCACGAAAACTGTCAATAATAACGCGATAAAACTTGGCAGATTAATAATTAGAATTAAGACAAATATGTGGGATATATTCATTGGCTATTAAGTTAAGGGGCATTTTTTGTTAGCTTACACGGCTATAGCCTTTAATGATTTTCTCGCTCATATAAAATCAACTATCATTTTGGTCGTTGGCTCTCGTCCTATTAGACTATTGGCTTCACCGATAGATGAAATGTGTTCTAACATGTTCTAATTATTTTACTTCATGTTTTTGCTATTCAAAGCTAGATGGCCTATTATAACCTTGAGCTCAAAATGTTTATATGAAAATATTCCCATTGTCCTCTCTATAATGTGTGCTGCCCTGGTACTAGCCGACGCTTGGGCCGATTGTGCCTCTCTATCGCTTGTTACGCGCTCTCGCTTGCACACACAGGCTCAGATGGAACGTGACACTTTTTAGTGTGTGCAGCCGGTGTTCATCAATTTATAAGACGTGACGTTATCACGTCAAAAAAACCTAGAACTAAAAAGTGTTAAATACCTAATATTTGGTTCTCTGTCGTTATATTGAATCGAAATACATGAATCGATATTGTGATACATATTCGCACCCTTGTTTTATGAATATTCTAAATTTGAAATCTTTTCCGACCGGCCAGATGCGCTTAATATATTATGGTACGAATAACCTCCTTTCAATTTGTGCTGCTCTGGTACTTAAATTCTAAATTTGAAATCTTTTCCGACCAACCAGATGCGCTTAATATATTATGGTACGAGTAACCTTCTTTCAATTTGTGCTGCCCTGGTACTTTAGAACGCCGATGCTTGGGCCGATTGTGCCTCTCTATCGCTTGTTACGCGCTCTCGCTTGCACACACAGGCTCAGATGGAACGTGACACTTTTTCGTGTGTGCAGCGCAGCCGGTGTTCATCAATTTATGGGTCAAAGTCAACATTTCGACGCAAGTGACACAATAGTGACACAAAATGTTGTGCAACGGTGACACAAAAGTCGCACAGCAATCTGTGCTACGGTGACACAATAGTGATACAAAATGGTAGCACACAACTGTAAAGTTTGGGTTACATTGAAGAGCCGAAATAAAAAAATATGTATGGTATTCAACTCAATGTCAAAAAACATAACTTTGTTCTTTACACGTATTTATGGTGTTTTTTTAACTGACGAGTTTTAAAGGGGGGTTCTGTATCGGAAATAGATCATATTACAATTATAAAAAAGGGGGATAACATTTTTATATTTTATTAAATATTACAAAAAAATACAAACAAACTCATCTGAACATAGCAAACAACTTGTTTATGTATCAACAAAAGTATAAGAGTTGCGAACCCGATGTTCGGAACTCTAAACTATCTACAGCCAGAGTACCACTGTAAGCCGATCTTTAAATGGTAGCACAATTGTAGTGACACAAAAATTGTGCTACTGGTGACACAAAAGTAGCACAATAGTATCACAATTGTGCGGTGACACAGTGAGTAAATGTTGATAACTCAGAAACTACGCTATGTATAGTATTGAAATTAACACTACACAAAAGCCCACGCTTTTTTGCACCTAGTGCATTATAAATATTAGTAAAAATCCAAAAACTTACATTGAAAATCGTCGAATTTCGTGCGAAAAAGTTCCTGACCACGTCGACTCACTTTGGGTTTGACATCAAAACTAATTCAATATGGCAGCTATGCTCTAGCTTCCAGAAACTAGGATACCTCTAGCCTTGCTAGTCCTCGAAAACGAAATCGCACCAAGTGTCGTCTTCAATACTGCCATTGAAAACGGTTGCACAAACAAAGTAGCACAATTGTTTGAAATCTCATAAAATAATACAAACCGTAAATGGGTGAATCAACTTTTTCTTGTAACGTAAAAACCGGCTACAAAGACAAATACAAAAAAAAGTTTATTACAATTTATTATTTAGTTGAAAATCAATAAGTATAAAATACTTAGGTTGATAGGCAATTGAAATAAAAGAAGAGAACTATTTAAATTAAACCATTAACCAAATTTTTAGGGGTTACTCAGGGGACAATTTTTGTCCCCAGTTTTGTATGGAAAAAACGGGTTGTCCCCAGAGTAACCAATATTTTTTCTTAAATTACTCAAAATTCTTTGTGCAGCTTCTTTCTTATTAATCAATTACTTATCTGAGAGTTGCTTTAACTATTAAAATAAGGTGAATTTATCAAAATAATATCCTGTTTTCAGACAGATAACAAAAACAAGAAAAAGTTAATTCACCCAAATAAGCATACTTATTGCAGCTGTTTCCTTACACCGTCTATATGAAAAGGCATGCCAATTATATGATAATGCCGTAGGATTCAATACTTAGTCCATAAATTACCTATAAGTTTCTCAAAGTTACGCTCAAAATTCACCCTTACCAAAAAAAAATCAATATTTCGCATAAATTTCTCCCGTTTTTGGAGAAAATATTTAATTTACTCTGTTATTGCATAATATTCTGTAACTTTGACTATTTGCCATACTGGACAAATAACTAATTAGTTTGTATGAATTTTCTTAAAATTCTATCAAATATAGTTTTGGAGAAAATCACTTGGAAAATTTTCGATAGTGCAAATGCATAAAAATTTTGACTTTGACCCTTATAAGACGTGACGTCATCACGTCAAAATGCGCTTGCTAATTCTGTGAACGAGTGGAGGGTGACAAGGCGCTGCAATGCGTGCGTGTAAAACGAGCTGCCTTTGCGCTGACGCACATTCCCAAATATTTCAATGTGATTTGGTGAAAAGGTTGCTGCCCACTTGTGTTACCTGTTCAGTACATATGAATTGAATACTTTGTTATACTAATATTTAGTTTTAGTTATATTTAATATATTAAGTAACTACATTAGAAATAAAAAAAACATATTTTTCATATTATTTCGACCTATTGCCGTCGTAAGAAAAAAAAAATTATCTGACGATGACAACAGGTCAAAATATTATGAAAATATGCAGTACATAGAGTGAGAAGGATCTATACTTCACGGCTAACTGAAATCTAGTATAATCTGCGTGATGATCAGGCAATGGGCAATCTTAATAGAGGTTTAATGCAAGTCCCCGTCGACGTTCTTTACTCGGATAAAGGACCTGCTGTTGGAACATGTGGTTTGGATCGCTCCACACTGGTTACAGTAACCTTGAACGCAGCTTGATTGCATGTAGAGCTGAAATGGCTTCGGAAAACTCTACATTTGTATTGAGACGAGTAGCGCGCTGCTTAACTCTCTCGAGGAGTGAGAACCCTTATGTTTGTCGTTATGTTCACGGTAAACACCACCCTAGAACAATTATGCAACATGCTACACTACGCCACGAAAGAATCCCTGGACAGTGTTCACGGACGTCACTAGAGGGAGTCATGGCCCTGGAGTCACAGATTTCGAGAATGCTGTTTTCAGCTTGAAAAGAACAAATGTCTCGCAGCTATTGTGGGGGACGATCAAGCAGTTTCGGGTTTGACCACTTTGGCAATGGAATGAAATTAAGGATGACCATTGAGTTGTAAAACACATACGACAATGTGCTTGGCTGATTCTACGCTATTATTCCGCCAACGACATCATCCACAAGATGTCCTCCTTCAGTACACGAGCGGCGGCCGGATGTTCAAGCTCGTTGAAAATTGCTAGCTAGCGGATAGACGGTCAAGTATGCAGCAGTAGGCGCAGTGTGATCATATAATATGTCTATCTAAAACATGTAATATCTAATGTAAAAAATCTGCGAGAAACCTAATGTGGTTTGTATGTTGTAATATGTTTTAGAATTTACTAATAAAAACTTTTTTACTTTTACTTTACTTTAGTATGTGACAGTCACGCGTCTCGTCTCGAGACAAAACCACCCATCTTGTCACGAGAATGGGCCACAACAGTGTTCCTCGCACTGAATGTTCTCCGGATCCTGAATCGCAGAGTGCGGTTTCTCAGATCTCCACTCTTTGTTAAATATTAGGTCCATGCGGGACATGGACCTCATATTACCTACTGGTATATTACCTCATAGGACCTCATGGTAAGTACAGTCTCGGGTCCTTCAAGAGAGGCGTGAATGGGCACCTGTCAGGCCGGCATGGCATTTGCAACCCGCGCATGCGTCGCTAGACACCTTATGGAAGGTTCGACGCCACATGTCGCACTAAAAAAAATGGTTTTTTTTTTCATCTTTTTGGCTATGCCAGCCCCATAGTACCTATATCGATATTTTAATCTACTTCGGCACGAATCAATGCCTGTGACTTTACAAAAAAACTTAGTATGGATTCAAACTTTTCCCCCCGAGCTCATCCTTCATGTACTTTAAAAAACCGGTTGCGTCTGTCAGTCCTTAGTCTCTCAATAGCTTCTGCCTCAGTTCTCGGTTCCGGGCACATTCCAACAGTATAATATGGAGTAGATCCTCTTATATCCCACATGTGCTGCAGTTGGGTGATTGTGCTATCTTCATGAGGTCCATGTAGAATGTACCATGCCAACGACGTGACCGGTGCGCGTGGCGGCGGGGCGGTGGGTGCTCTATCCGTGAGCACCCAGCCAAAGACGGCAGAGTAGGCGGTCGGCATACTGTCGCCGAGTTTGAACATCCTGCCGTCGACGATTTGATCGTAAATATCAGCGCTGATCAACAAGTCGATTGAACTTAAAATGCTGACCTTGGGATCGGCCAGCGTGATGTCCGACACGCCTCGTGTACTGGAGTAACTACATGTGTTGTCGGCAGTTTGTTCACAATTCCACTGAAAATGAACCTTTTTTTTTATGGAAACTGACACAGTTGGCTACATCACCTACAACATTCGTGATGTCAGCCCATAACACCGGGTGAACTAGGTGCCATGTCAGTGCTTCCCTTCGGTCGTGCCGGCTACACAGAACTGGACGGAAAACACAAACTATTTACATATGTAGCCGTTTCGACCGACGCTTCATTCAGTGCGGTGGTACCACGGTCAGCCTCCAACGGTCGAGCAGTCACCCATCCAAGTACTGACCAGCCCAGCGTTGCTTAACCATCAATAGCGACAGTCGACTGTCTGCACCAATGAGCTATCGAGGCTGACCCTTCTCATGTTAATAATATTAAGCGACATTCTTCAGCACAAAAAACTCATGACAAACACAACACATGACTGATAAGGTGAGGAGTGTATGTGGGAGCAGTATTGAAACACTCTCCCACGTCCACCCCTCACCGCTGATTGTGAGTATTTATTCTCTGTTAAAAAACATTCTGCGCAACTGGCCACCGTCTTCCTTATTGTGGCCCAGTATGCATCCGCTCTCGCCTCCGTAAACATCCTCGAGGCACTGCAGAGCCGCGCGAGTCTGAGGAGGCATCGGAACGCGATATTGTACTGCACGCGCAGTGAGCTGCAGGCACGCTGTGTGTTATTGCTCCACAGCTGGCAGGTGTACATTGGACCGACAGTAGGTTGTAAATAATAGTATTTTTACTTCTCTAGATAATCAGTTCACATGGCGTTTTCAACATAGAAATGTTAGTCAACGGGGTTCAATTATGTTTTCTGGTACATATCGTTATATGGTTCTAGAATGTGTGTCACCGCGAGCGAAGCCGCCAATAAAACAACAAGGCGGCAACTGAGCATTTAGAGAATCGGCTGTAAAACCAGATTGTGAATAAACAATGTTAGTTAGTATAGTGAGTACTCACGGCCATGTTTGTGTATCAATGCAGCTTACGTACGAGGAATATCCGATGGAAACAAGTACGTAGCAAAAATTAAGAAGACCGGCGCGGCGCGCAAACAATTCAGAAAGGAACAAAGAGATCATACATAAACATAACTCATACATAACATAACCTAACAGACGCGACGCCTACTAAATTATTATTTTTTGGAAAGGTCCATTATGAATTATCATTTTATCAACCAATGCCTCTTCTGTTATATTATAAATAATATTTCTCGGCTGTTGTATTGTAATTCTTCTCGTAATCGCAAGCAACTGAGAAAGAAATACGAAAATAATGTTGTTGGCGGCACACGAAGTAACTATTTAGTAATCTGTGGCGGCACGCCAAACCATAAGTTACTCTATGGTCTGTCTGTGCAGTGTACAAAATTTATTTCTATGAAAATTGTACGTGCAAAAGTACTTTGAGATCCTGTTCATAGATGGAGGGTCAATCAAGGACAAAAGCAACGCAGTGTTGTCAGATCTGGAGGTTTTCCTCCAAAACTGGAGGTATTTCGTTTTCGGGTTTCTGGAGCAATATAAAATCAATGAAATGAAGGATTTTCGTAAAAAATTTGGTTTTCCGGAGGTTTTCATTTTAAAGCAAAAACACGTCGTGAACTACAACTTCACGAGTAGTATTTAGATGTTAATAAATAACAATAGTTTAGTTTCACTCGTTCATCCTTTCTTTCCCTATTATCCTTATTAGTAAGTAAATAGGTACCTATCCTTTTTTGAGAAGGTGTAAGAGGTTTTTACTTTAGAATATATGGGAAACTGGAGGTTTTTTCTAATGGTTTGGAGGGAATTGGTATAACTGATCTGGGAACACTGAAGGAACGGTGCGGTACAGATAGTTTATAATTTTTGTTAATCAAAAAGTGTGGTTTGTGGTTGTTATAGGTTTTGTTTGCTCATGGTGTTTTCTTCAATTATTTGTGATACTTACCTGTAACTATGACCCGCCTTTGTTTTTTGTGTGTTTTCTACTTTCTCTCCGACTAGGGCTGCCATCTCTAAAATCATTAAACTAGGAGAAAATGAAATAAAACCCCGGATTTTCATATAAAAACCCACACATTGCTTTTTTCTTATTAAGACAATTTATTTTATTTTAAACTTTTCGACAAAATTAAATTATCATATTACTTATTAAAATATTTAACGGCATTGCTCACGGTCGTCTTCAAGCTATGACGTTTAGCGTCTATAATATTATGCAGAGGGCGGGATTTTTGAATTTTGTTTAGCCCGGACTACTTTAAAAGATGCCCCCGGACGCCCCCGGACGCCTTCAAAAAGAGGACAAATCCGGGGAAACCCGGACGGATGGCAGCCCTATCTCCGACCTCGGTTACGTTTATTGGACTGAGATCAGCAGAAATAGCAGCAGGAAAAAAGTTTATAAGGCGATACCATCCAAAGAGAAGCATTGTTATTAGGAAACAAAAAAATAAACATTAAATGATATATTTTATTCATTCAATTGTTTAATTTCTACATTCCTAAAAAATAAGAAAATATTGAGGTTATGAACCTACGTACCTAACCTACCTACCTAACCTAAGCATACGTACTACCTAGTATACAAAGTTATAGATAGATATGAGCTACTTTGAGATACTGCCAACAGATGGCGCTTATTGAGGAGTGAAGCTGATCCCACCATATAAGTTACTCTATGGTCAGTCCCTATAAAAGAGGATATTAACCGCGTCCCTATCCCCATACACAAAAAAAAACAAATAGTCTGTGTAAAGGAGTGAAAACTCAAAACACCTTGCCCTGCCCTATTCCCTCCCTACTCCCTCTCTAGTCAGTCCATTTGACTTTTATTTCGATTGCTACGTACCTACGTCACGGTCATACGAATGCGAATTAGTGTTTCTTAAACTAGAATCATTTGCTAAAGAACTGGAGAGCTCTCACTCTCACTTTCTTTGGTCGTGAATGTTGTGATCTTGCATTTATTACACTTAGTCCGTACAGTACATACTCCGCCGCGCACAGGCGCTGCGTTGGGCGTTGGGCACTGGGCGCGCGTCGCAGCGACGTAGGCTGCTCGGTTTATCTCGTAGGTGTTGAATCCGAGTGCGGTCAACTCCAAGCCTACTGCGCATGCTCTGAGGACAGCTACATGCTGCATAGTCTGCAAGCTAACAGGTACCTACCTACAGTCAGCGCGTACGTTCGTGGCCTCCGGCAGGAAAGCAAGAATGGAATGTATAGTGTTGTGAATCAATCTCTGAAAGTAACGACATTTACGAAACCTCTTTTTTATTTATGGCATTAAATTATTTATCTAATAAGGTTTTATTGCGTGGTTGAAGTACGAAGACAAAACAGGGATAATCGTTTAAAGATCTATCGGCCTCCGCCCGCAGAGGGCACGAACGTGCGTGCTAACGTATCTAAAGCCGCTTTGACACGACCGACCGAGTGCTCCCGTACGAGTCAGGGCGGGGCAAGACCTAAATTTTATGTGGGCGAGATATATTTTGCGAGGCCCTCTCTGGTGGCATGGATTTTATGGATTTTCACTGTTGAAATGAATTTCCGGTATACTGATCAAATCAAAATTTTTTTTCAGCATACGTCGTAAACATAATCAAATTGCAATAATACAGCCTTCGCTGCCTCTGTCCTGCATTCCCATCTTGTGTCTGATAAAGGCTTTATAGTACCTAACCTTTAGTTTGCCTTTCATTAAGTCTAAACATGTTTACTCGGGGTCTCTTTTAATAGATCTAGCTGAATATTTTTCATGAATCAAAGCTGCATATGAACTTTCGAGGCGCGAGGCCCCTCGGCCCGCGAGGCCGTGGGCGGTCGCCCACGTCGCCCACGCCTTGCGCCGCCTCTGGCTTCATACAACAAATCTGTAAGTATCACGCTCTGACCACTTTTTCTTTGGCCGAGATATTTGTGAAGCTTGTGAAGCCACCATTTTAGATTGCTACTCGTATCCGAGCTAGCTAGGAAGAATAGGATGCGGTCCGAGTCAACACAGATCGGATGCGGTCGCACGAGCGCGCTATGATTACCAGTTGCCACGACACGAGTAGTGTCCGAGTAGGTATCTGAGTCTGCTCTGTCCGGGTGTACTCTTACCGTGTCAACGCGGCTCAACTGACATTGCATTGTTGAACATTTTGTGTAATCGATGGATTACACTCGATGGACGACACTCTTTCTTGGGTCCAGCATGTCAGTGGGGTGTGCAAGAAGGTCTACGGTGCTATGCATTCCCTGAAGCGACTCAATAGATTCATACCGGTGAAAACCAAAATTACGCTGGTACAATCCCTCGTTCACCCCATTCTAGATTACGGTGATATATGTAATCTTGATTTAAACGAAGAGTTACTCAATAAGTTGAATCGTCTACTCAACTTCGGCGTCCGATTTATTTTCGGACTGCGTAGATATGACCATATCTCTGCCTATCGTGACCAACTTGAGTGGCTCCCTATTCGTCAGCGTCGGAACATGCATTTTTTTTTTTATGTAATCCGGTATGGGTGGCTGAGTCAGAGGGGCCAAAGCACATGCTCTGACTAGCCAATATCACCTCCGAGAAGGTAGGTGCCATACCGGAGACTTCCCTGGATTGCTGGCTATACTGGACTAGAGGAGAACACAACCGAGGTTGCTATGCGGCCATCTTACATCCTGTACGGTGGTACCAACCCAGTCGGCTACAATTTGAGCCTACCACCTAGTAAGGGGCATGGGAAGGGACCTACAGTTTTACACCGGTTCCGAACAGTAAAGCAGCAGGTGTAGGTATGCATGTCCTATCTCTTCTCTTCTCAATTCTGAACGACCCCAATGCTCCCTCCTATCTCAGAGAGAGATTCGTCTATCTCTCGTCCCACGGCGTACCACTAAGGTCAGCTGATAATATTTTGCCCCTTATTCCTCCCCATAAATTCTTCCTGCTATTCCGAATCTTTTACCGTCATGTCAGCGCGCCTGTGGAATCAGCTCCCACCCGGAATTAGAGCCTCCCCTTCACTCACCGTGTTCAAGAAACATTTAAAGGCACTATACCTCTCAAAGGAATAATTGGTGTATAACATATATATTTTTTTATATGAATATTTTTTTTTTTTTTTTTTTTTTTATGGTACCTGACACGGTTGGCTACATCACCTACAACATCCGTGATGTCAGCCAATAACACAGGGTGAACTAGGTGCCATGTCAGTGCTTCCCTTCATTTCATATGAATATGTTTATGTAGTTTAAGTATTTTACCTATGGAGTATTTATATTATTTAATAAACTCATATAAGTATATCTCTATGTATTAATATGTAGTTTATTTGTTATCAATGTTCATGTATGTATATAATATCATACCAAGTGTTATTTTAGGCGTCCAAGTTGTCTTTGTTGTTTTTTTCATTAATTTAGGCCCACTTGCACCAACACAAATTTAATATATAAACCAGTTTAACTCGCTAAACCAGTTTAAGCTAGCACCCGTTGACTGGTGTGAACCGCGTTTAAATCCATAACTCGCTACTTAACTTTAAACTCGTGTTGGTGCAAGTGGGCCTTATTAACATGTTATTAAAGTCGTATTTTTAATCAGACGAAGTAAACTGACAGTAGCTAATGTCACTTTGCAAAATAATGTTGCCTTATATAATGTAATAGTGATGTGCTACGATAAAATCTAAACTTGTTTTATGGTTTGGCCATCTGCGATCATAAACAATACTTTTAGTATATTTTTTTGTTTTCTGGGTTTGGCATTAAGAGGCTGAAGTCCAGTGAGTCCGGTTCTACATTTTAATGCATTGGACTGTTCATTTCGAGAGGTTGCGCCTCATTCCATTCTTACCTTACTAGGTGGTAGGGTTTTTCCCGGCCGGATTTCTACCACCGCACTGAATGATACGTTGGTCGAAACGGCTATGTAAATAGCTCGTGTTTCCCGTCCAGTTCAGTGTAGCCGACATGAAATGAGGAAAAGCACTGACATGGCACCTAGTTCACCCGGTGTTATGGGCTGACATCAGATTCAGGGATCGGAATTAGGTAGTGTGATTTGGTACCAAAGTAGGTAAAGTTCGCGAGAGGATATAATATGGAGTTGTTAAAACCACCACTTTGTTTGGGAATTCTGAACATTTCCTGGGAAATTTCAGGGACTTGATTTTTCTTCGGGATCGTATTTATTGACTAAATACAAGCTTCTTTTGTTCTTATGTGATTTTCTCTAGAGTGGCCGGTTATGGAGATATAATTTTTTTCAGAAATTTTTATTTCTACTCAATTTACAGGAAAACCGGGGAAGATGTGA
Organism: Nematopogon swammerdamellus; assembly: GCA_946902875.1. Taxonomy (NCBI): domain Eukaryota; kingdom Metazoa; phylum Arthropoda; class Insecta; order Lepidoptera; family Adelidae; genus Nematopogon; species Nematopogon swammerdamellus. Next base: position 1,206,754 of record OX336352.1, on the reverse strand, counting down.
TAAAATAATCTAAGAGTGTATCGAACTGCTTGAAAAACAAGACCTAATTTGTTGTCGTACCATCATTGGTTCCCGATTTATACCTCGCCGCGATTCTCAATTATGCAGGACGGCATTTGTATGGAAGGCTCCGCCCCCTTTCCTGATTTAATTTCTCCAATGTTGATATTTTTTCGCCTGAATCTTATTTCTAGAGGAAATATAAGACACTTTTATTCTTACACGTTTTTCAATAAAATCGATATTTCGGGAGAAAAAAAAATCTAAATTTTTTTTTTCCAAAATGTTCTCGATTGGTTATGTTTTTTGGCGGATTCTTATTTCTAAACAAAATATAAGACGCTTTTATTCTTACACGTTTTTCACTTAAGTCGATATTTCCGGAAAAAAAAAACAACCTATTTTTTCATATTTTCTCGAATGTTGACGTTTTTTCGCCTGAATCTTATTTCTAGACCAAATACGAATCTGTAATGAACATTTAAAAAAAGTGGCCGACATTTTGAACTTTTTAGTTACTGGACCGATTGCTTTCAAAATCGATATCTGGGTGTCTGTGTGGGCTCTGAATACGAATCTGTAGTCAAAATTTAAAACAAGTGGCCGCCATTTTGAAATTTTTAGTTACTTGACAGATTACTTTCAAAATCGATATCTGGGTGTATGTGTGGGCCCTGAATACGAATCTGTTGTCAAAATTAAAAAATGTGGCCGCCTTTTTGAACTTTATAGTTACTGGACCGATTGCTTTCAAAATCAATTCAAAATGTCACTTTGCAAAATAATGTTGCAAAATAATGTTGCTCCTGTCATTGACAGGAGTTGCCAGATGCTATTTTTCCAATTTCCCCAGGTTGAAAAATTATTTCCCCAAAATTATACTAGAAAAACAGTGTTTCTGATAAAAAAATATAACACAATTAATAGTTATCTACTCATAAATATTATATAAACAACTTATCTGTCATTGAGAAGAGTTGCCAGATGCTATTTTTAAAATTTCCCCAGGTTGATAAAATAATTTTCCAAAAATTATACTAGAAAAACAGTGATTCTGGTAAAAATTTTGTTGTTTCTAATTGTCGTGAGTTCAAGTTCCGATTTAGCAGTTTAATTCAACATTCTTAGGGTGTAACATTTTTCTGTTAATAAAATGCTTTTCTAAATCCTTAGCATGACTTTAATTTCTATTTTATATGTTTGGATTACACATCTATTAGATCCTGAAAACCCCTATCGCTTTTTTATGATTTATTTTATATTTTATAGCTATTTTATATTAATTATTGAGTGAGTGATTATTATCGATAGTTTGTGTCACAACACTATTTATTTTTTCTCAAAACCTGGCATCCCAGCAAACGTCAGTTTACTTCGTCTGATTAAAAATACGACTTTAGTTAAGTGTTTTTTCTTCATACTCATAATAAATGTTGTAATAGGGTGGTTGACCGGCAGAGATTGCCTTAGGCAATAAGTCCGCCATTTGTATATAATAGTTATATGAAACAATAAAGAATATTAAATAAATAAAATAAATAAATAAATGGAGTTTTTTTTTATGGAAACTGACACGGACATTCTTTAGTGATAAGCGCAGGGGTGAGGATCAGTAGCTTTCACCCCGGATCGAACATTGCTGGTATGCTTATTGTGTAGGCCGAGTTAAAAGATGAATTATAGTGAAATAATTGTTTGCCGGAAATGCGTAGTTTGGGAGAAAAAAAATTTTTTTCATACAAAATAAATTTTCGACTTTTTATTTTCAAATGCACCAAAACATTTATTTTGAATAGGAATTTATGCAAAAACGACATGCGCCGCCTCAACATTAGGTTGTCAGCCTCGATAGCTCAGTGGTGCAGACAGTCAACTATTGCTATTGATTGTTAAGCAACGCTGGGCGTGGTCAGTACTTGGATGGGTGACCGCTCGATCGTTGGAAGCTGACCGTGGTTCGGATTCCACGTAAAACTGTAAGTCCCTTCCCTTCCTACCTTACTCGGTAGTAGGGTTCAACCCGCCCGGGTTGGTACCACCGCACTGAATGAAGCGTCGGTCGAAACGGCTATGTAAATAGTTTGTGTTTTCCGTCCAGTTCAGTGTAGCCGGCACGATCGAAGGGGATCACTGGCATGGCACCTAGCTCACCCGGTGTTGTGGGCTGACATCACGGATGTTGTAGGTGATGTAGCCAACCGTATCAATTTCCATAAAAAAAAAAGGGAAATATGGGCAGGGGTGTATCCGATTGATATGCATCCGCGGCAAGTCCAGCATGTAGGGATGCAAACCCAGTGCATGTGGTGCAAAGGTGGAAAGGGGACGGCGGGATCGCTTGGATCAACTTTAAGTGTTTCATATATAAGGTCTTTCATTAGTAGGTAACTATACGCAAAGGGGTGTATCAGGTGTATGTGTATCAGATACTGATCAGGATCACGTTCCCATACCAATTTATTTTTTTACGATATAAAAATCCTACTCTCTCCTCAAATTTAATAAGTGAAGTGCGCGTATTTCACCTTAATAAGTATGTTTCTATATCGTAAAAAAAAATTGCTATGGGAACGTGATCAGTATCTGATACACATAAACCCCTTAGCGCAGCGGTTCTCAAACTTTTTTGGTGACGGAACCCTTTTGGAAAGCGAAATATTTGACGGAGCCCTAAAATAAACAAAAATTTGTTTTTGTGCATTCTTTATAATAATCATATAACAATGTAATAGTTACTTACATAATATTATAATAAAAGAAGAAACAATAATTAAATATCCAATGGGAGGTATGAAATGTTCCTTATTTTTCATCAATTGGTTGATATCAGGTTTGATAGAAGAGAGTTGAGTTGAGTTCGTCTGCGTAGCCGAGCTGAATCGAGCCAGAGGGGAGGGGTGTATTTTTTTTTTCTCGTATTCTCGCGGAGCCCTCACAGAGGCCGCGCGGAGCACACTTTGAGTATGGCTGCCTTAGCGTATCGTTACCTACTATTGAAATACCTTATATTTCCTTTTTAGTTTCGAAAAAACTTGAAATAAAAGTCTACTAATTATTTCAGCTATTCTGACTCATGGCAGAGTTCTCAAATCAAGAGATTCAAGATGACGGTAGAACTCCACGCCCGGTTGCGGTCTCTACTCTGCGTAATGCTTTGGCCGATAAAGTATGTCCGCTGGAGACAGCTACTGCTGTTAAACATGAGCCACCTGATGTTAACGATGACGTCTGCTCCACGCATGATAAGGGAAATGTAAAGAACGAGGCTTCTAACATTTCCGATAAGGTTTACTTCATGGAAATGGATGCTACTGTTAAAATAGAGCCATTGGATGACAACGATGATATCTGCTCGGTGGATGATAAGGGGAATGTAAAGAACGAGACTAAGAATGTTTTGAATGAAGTTTGCTTCCTGAAAATGGATACTGCTGTTAAAAACGAACCATTGAACGTCAACGACAATGTCTGCTCACGGGACGGTGTTGGTAACGTGAAGAATGATTCTTATGTTTGGATTAAACTCAGCCCGCTGGACACGGATGCTACTGTCAAGCAGGAGGTGGACATTGGACCCACAGTGCTGCAGTCGCCAAATATAAAGTACATGATGCTGCCATCCGCATGCATGCCGGATCCGGAGAAAAGCGTTTCACTGTGAGTAACCAATATTTTTGGAAATATATATTGATATGTAACTACGAAAAACATTATAAGACAGAGAATAAACGTCACTTCCGTCTCTTTATTCCTCACTCCCGCATTTGCTTAGTTGGTGTGTTGTGCGCTTGGTACTTTAGCGGCATGTCTCTCTCTCTCTCTCTCTCTCTCTGAGATGTCAATTTTCAACGTTTTTAAACAAATTGCTCATATCATAAAAAACAAATGACTCCGATTTTGTTTTCTTATTTTTCCCTGGTTAGTCATAAACTGGCCTACTCCCTGGATCCCGCTTGACGTTGATTTTTGGGACATGTTGTATACTTATCGTAAAATTTCATCAATTGGCCTATTGAACTTGGGTATGAATAAATCTTTTACCAATATGGATTGGTGCTCCCTCTCTTTGTAAAATATTTACACAGAAAAAATATTGACATAGGTATGTATATAACTTTAAAAACATTTTATAGGAAACAGAAACGAGCACGATTTGAACTCAAAAAGAAGACACGTGCTGAATATCAAAAAGAATACAGACAGAGAATCAAAGAGAAAAATACTCCGAAACAAACTCAAACATCAGATGAGCAAAAAATTAGAAAAGCAACTAATTCAAAAGCATATAGAGAGCGTAAAAAGCGACTCAGGGAAGAAGGAGTTTTGACGCAGACTAAAAGATCGACACAAACACAAATATCAGATCAACAAAAAATAAGAACAGCAGCATATAGATCAAAAGCATATAGAGATCGTAAAAAGCGACTCAGGGAAGAAGGGATTCTGACTCAGACTCAAAGATCGACACAAACACAAATATCAGATGAGGAAAAATTAAGAAAAGCTGCTAATTCAAAAGCATATAGAGAGCGTAAAAAGCGACTCAGGGAAGAAGGGATTCTGACTCAGACTCAAAGATCGACACAAACACAAATATCAGATGAGGAAAAATTAAGAAAAGCTGCTAATTCAAAAGCATATAGAGAGCGTAAAAAGCGACTCAGGGAAGAAGGGATTCTGACCCAGATTCAAAGATCGACACAAACACAAATATCGGATGAGGAAAAATTAAGAAAAGCAGCTAATTCAAAAGCGTATAGAGAGCGTAAAAAGCTACTCAGAGAAGAAGGAGTTTTGACGCAGACTCAAAGATCGACACAAACTCAAAAATCTCATGAGCAAAAAATAAGAGAAGCAGCTCGATCAAAAGCATATAGACAGCGTAAAAAGCGACTCAGGGAAGAATGGATTTTGAAGCAGAAATATTCGACTCAAGAATCATCAGAACTCCAATCACAAAGGTTTTTATCAGAATCATATTAACACTGTAGCTAAGTTTGAAGGAAACATTTTTCAGTAAATATATATTCTTCATTATTTTTTAAAACACAACAGCTTTCGGTACCGTTCGGTACCGGGGTAAAACTGTAGGTCCCTTCCCTTGCACCTTACTAGGGGGTAGGCTCAAATTGTAGCCGACTGGGTTGATACCACCGTACTGGATGTAAGATGGCCGCATAGCTAGTAGCCTCGGTTGTGTTCTCTAGTCCAGTATAACCAGCAATCCAGGGAAGAATCCTTTTTATTCACACATTTGTTATATTTTCAGATTGGATATACAACTCCTCGGCAAAGGTAATATAAATGTAACGCTCAAACATGACAATCCTGACGTGGCCTTCACGAGCGAAATGTCACCTCGTCGCGATAACGGCAGTACAAATATATTGGAAAAAGTTCCGTTAAAATCGCACACGTTAACTTATACTGGTGTACCACATTGCTGTGACGTATGCAATCATAATTTCTTAGAAAAAAGTGCTTTGAAAAAACATATGTTAACACACACTGGTGTAAGACCGCATTGCTGTGACATATGCAATAAGGATTTCATCCAGCAAGGACATTTAAAAAGCCACATGTTAACTCACACCGGTGAAAGACCTCATCGCTGTGACGTGTGTAATAAAATTTTCTCACAAAAAAGTAATTTAAAAACGCACATGTTAATTCACACCGGTGAACGATCACACCGCTGCACCATTTGCAACAAGAGTTTCTCACAGTATGGTAATTTGAAAAGTCACATGTTAATTCACACAGGTGAAAAATTACATCTCTGTGGCGTATGCAATAAGAAATTTGCGGAAAAAAAGAATTTATACAAGCATGTGTTAACTCACACTGGTTTAAAACCTCATCGCTGCGACGTGTGCAATAATTTTTTTTCAGACAAACGTAATTTAAAAACGCACATGGTCATTCACACCGGTGAACGAACACACCGCTGCACCATTTGCAACAAGAGTTTCTCCCAGTATGGAAGTTTGAAGAGCCACATGTTAACTCACACAGGTGAAAAACCACATCACTGTAGCACATGCAATAAGAATTTTTCAGAAAAAAGTCATTTAAAGAGACACATGTTAACTCACACTGGTGAAAGACCACATCAATGTGACATATGCAATAAGGGTTTCATCCAGAAAGGACGTTTGAAAAAACACTTGTCAACTCACATTGGTGAAAACCCAAATCACTGTGAAATATGCAATATGAATTTTTCAGAGGAAAATATTTTAAATATGCACATGTTAACTCACACTGACTTAAGCCCACATTGATGTCACATATGCAATAAGGGTTTATCCAGAAAGCACATTTGAAAAGACACGTCATGTCAACTCACATTGGTGAAAACCCAAATCACTGTGAAATATGCAATATGAATTTTTCACAGGAAAATATTTTAAATATGCACATGTTAACTCACACTGACATAAGACCACATTGATGTCACATATACAATAAGGGTTTATCCAGAAAGCACATCAGAAAAGACACATGTCAACTCACATTGGTGAAAGACCACATCGCTATGAAATATGTAATATGAATTTTTCACAGGAAAATATTTTAAATATGCACATGTTAATTCACACTGACATAAGACCACATTGATGTCACATATACAATAAGGGTTTATCCAGAAAGCACATCAGAAAAGACACATGTCAACTCACATTGGTGAAAGACCACATCGCTGTGAAATATGTAATAAGAATTTCTCAGAGCAAAATACTTTAAAAAAGGACACGTTAACTCACACTGACGTAAGTAAGACCACATCGTTGTGACAAGGATTTCATACAGTAAGCCCTCATCATACTGTAAAAATTAGTTTTTATGTAAAAATGATTCAATGAAATTAGTAAAATGAAGTTTTATTTTCTTATAAATGTGCTTTATTGAATGTATTTGCGTTTTATTTTGTCATACGTACATGCAAATAAATTATACTTTGGCAAATTGTTATACCTCGGAACAAGGATTAGTCGCCTCAAAGTCACAAACTATCATCTCATCTCGTTCTTGTATAACAAGTCGTTCGTAGTGCCGGAGCACTATGGCTCCGACACAGGCACCACGGTGAACCTAATTGAAAAAGCATTAACTCATTGCCGTACCGCACTGTCAAGACTCTTGGCACATTCAAAATCTTGTTGAAGAAACATAAATCTAGCAGTTGCTCTGTTGTGGAATAAGGTATTATGTATTTATTTTTCTTATTATATACTTGTATCTATGTATGGACATGTTTTTTTTTTTTTTTATGTAATCCGGTCTGGGTGGCTGAGTCGGAGGGGCCAAAGCGCATGCTCCGACCAGTCAATATCACCTCCGAGAAGGTAGGTGCCATACCGGAGACTTCCCTGGATTGCTGACTATACTGGACTAGAGGAGAACACAGCCGAGGCTGCTATGCGGCCATCTTACATCCAGTACGGTGGTACCAACCCAGTCGGCTACAATTTGAGCCTACCACCTAGTAAGGGGCAAGGGAAGGGGCCTACAGTTTTACACCGGTTCCGAACGGTGAAGCAGCAGGTGTAGGTATGCACGTAAATTTTTTCGTCAGAAAAAACTCATTGGTACACGCCGACGGGATTCGAACCGCGGACCTCTCGCATGAGAAGCCGATGCCCGAACCACTCGGCCACCCGCCGCTTATGTATATTTATTGTATATGTATATTTGTATAACTATGTCTTTATTTGTTTAATGTATATATTTGTATAAGTACCGTGTGGGGCCGGTACTTAAAAAGAATATCCCCACTGCATATCTCCCCGTGCATGTCGTAAAAGGCGACTAAGGACAAGATGTCGCGCTAAAGGGCGAAAGGCTAGCCACCTCTCACCTTTGCGCGGTCCTTCCACCTTGTCATGCAGCAGGTGGATCTTCGTGCCTCACTTGCTGCTTGATAGTTGTCTTGTCCGTATACTGTGCTGGACGTGGTGGTCGGTGTTGTGCTTTAATTTACCAGAGTACTTATGGGAGTGAAAGTTGGGTATGGCAGGCGAAGCATGAGAGCAGGATAAATGATGTTGAAATGCGCGCGTTAAGAGGAGTATGTGTGGAATAGGAGGAGTATGTGTGTCTGTAGAATGGATGATAGGAGACTAATGAAAGAAATCTATGGAGCGAATGTTAGTGGAAGGGCGACCCGCCCTAAACGCACGTACCTGGACCAGATCGGGCATGTGCTCGAAAAGGGTCAGGTGCGTAGTACCCGTAACCGACGAGCATTTATGAAGAATATTATGAGAGTGGAAGAGGCGGCAAAAGTGTGCCAGGATCGTGGCGCGTGGGGGTTGGGTTGTTTGCGTGGGTTGGGTCCGTTGTCTTTGCCTGCCCCACTGGGAGCCAGGCAGGCGTGATCCTTATGTATGTGTATGTATGTATGAACTTATAGCACAACACCGATTACTCTGCTTACCCTGATTGTCGGGATACAAAAGCGTGAGTTATGTATGTATGTATAAGTATGTATTACTTAAACAAATATACTTTTCTGTCCAAATGTCTGCACTACCCTTGCCATATTTCTTTCTCTCTTACTCTCAACACCCATAGGTTTACTGGAAGAAATCACTTAAAGTGATAAGTCCGCCTTTGCACGCTACTGTCCTCTTGTTTCTGTGTATATTATTGTTAGCTTCTATTCTTCTTCTGTATGTTATCTTCTGTCTTGTGTATCTCTGTGTTTTTGTGTGCAATAAAGCATTTCTATTCTATTCTATTAACTTCTGTCAAGTAATTTGGCGGGAGATATAAAAATGTAGGTAGTTAGATTGTGTTCGACGTTGTGAAAATTCACGAAAACATTTTCATAAACAACCCCAAAGTTTGTTTAGGAACAAACAAAATGTCATTAGTTCGTACATCCATCAGTGTCTCGTGGTTCAACTGTCTGTCACTGCATTGCAGTCTCCTCGTATAAAATATAATATGTACCTAATATGTAACAAGTATAAATATAAGAATACTTAATTGAAAACACGAGTTTCATTCTCACAATTGCTTACTATCAGATTCCTAAAATAATTATTTATTTTGTTTAAATGCTTTATTGTTTAATATAAATTCTATATAACAAATGGCGGACTTATTGCCTAAGGCAATCTCTGCCGGTCAACCACACTATTACAACATATTTTAATATAGGTATTTAAAGAAACAGCACAACATATTAATAAATTAATGAAAAAAAAAAACAAAGATAACTTGGACGCCTAAAATAACACTATAATATTATATACCTACATACATGAACATAGATAAAAAAATACATATTAATACATAGAGACATACTTATATAAGTAAATTAAATAATATAAATACTCCATGTAAAATTCTTAAACTACATAAACATACTCATATAGGTACCTAAAAAAAAATATATGTACCTAATACACCAATTATTCCTTTGAGAGATAGTACCTTAAATGTTTTTTGAAAACGGTGAGTCAAGGCGAGGCTCTAATTCCGGGTTGGAGCTGATTCCACCGTTTATCAACCCATTCCACCAATTATCCCGTATTATTGGTTGAGTCGTTATTATTTTGTTATTGTAAGTAACTTTATAAGCAAAGTAAAATTTACTACCTACCGTTTGAACTCAATAATATTACTTAGTTATATGTTAAAAATGATATCATTGCTTGAACTAGTTTCAACGCAAACGCTTTTATTAAAGAGTACCTTTCAAACTTTCCGGTGCCCAACCCACGACCTATACCTAGTAAGTACAGCGAACTCGAGTTACTGTAAGAATATGGCACGAAGACAGTTTCAGAACATGCTACAAGACTGGTTAGGTACACACGAACAATTTTGATGAAACTAAAATACTTGCATAAGTATATAACATGCACACACAACAACACAACCGGCACCCCCAAATAATCTCATACACATACGCCGAACTAGATCATTCTGAGCAAAAATCACCAAAGAGGAAAACAGCAAACCATTTTTAATGCTTTGTGAAGGCATAGTTACTGAATGTTGCTAACGAATAGGAATCAGACGTACAGGCAAGTTTAGAATAGGATAGAATAGAGCTGTTTAATGCGATCCTACCGTCCCCTTTCCACCTTCGCACCACGCGCACTAGGCAGGGATTGCACCCCTACACGCTGGACTTACCGCGGATGCGTACGAATCGATTCTGCAGATCTTTCCTCTACAGAACCGGTAAACTCTGGAACGCTCTCCCTGCCGATATATTTTCCCCCAAGTACAGTCTCGGGTCCTTCAAGAGGGGCGTGAATGGGCACCCAGGCCGGCATGGCATTCGCAACACCCGCATACGACCGAATGTCCATGGGCGTTGTTAGACACCTTATTGGTGGCTCGGCGCCATAAGTCGCGCTGTCAATAAAAAAAAAACAAAAACCAAACAAATTTTGACAAAAGGGACACGAACCCATGGTCGAGATCGAAAAAATAAAAATCCTACACTCTTATACTACTGAGCCAACAAATTACATAAACGACCTAACGAATATCGGATTCAGTTGGTTCGCTTTCGAGCCGAGTCAACCTAAGTGTTTCCGAAAGGAGCCGTAGGAGGAGGCGCAGGATCAGCCAGAGCTGTCATGTGTCAACCCCATGCAGCAGGTGGGTGTTCGTATGGTCCGCCACCTGAAAGCCTTTTTCAATCCTGCGAATCCCTTAATCCTGAAATCCTATTTCTAAGGAGTAGGAAGGAATAATTCCTTGCATGTAGTAGGCGGTGCATGTTAGTTTCGACTTCGGCAAGTGATAAAAAATAAGTAGTACCAGGGTTAAAGAATATGCATCTTCTATATATTAACCCTTGTAAACTGCAACGTTCAGGAAGGTCCCTAAATATTATTAAGTAGGTAGGTAGGGTATTATTTTTTATGGAACCTGACACGTTTGTCTACCTACAACAACCTACGACGACCGTAATGTCAGCCCATAACACATCCGGGTAAAATAGGCGACATGTCAGTGCTTTCCTTTGGTCGTGCCGGCTATAATGAAGTGGATGGAAAAGACTGTTGTGGTGCGATTACACCCACCACGAAGAAGAACCTAGCTAGCGCGAAGCAACTATTTTCATAGCCGCTTGGACTGTACATTACCTATGTTTCATTCAGTGCTGTGGTACCAAAACCATGCGGTAATTGATCATGTTAATTATCTATCTCTAATAAAATCATATAATCTACCTATCTTGTAGTTTCATTTTGGGTACCTAACAATTTGACAAAAATTGTTTTTCCACTTTTAGGGAGAATTTTAGATCTCACCTGGCAACTGTGTTCATTTCATTCATAAAGTAAAACGCGATTTCAACAGACTAAACAAATTCGCATGTATGAGAGTGTATGGTTGATAAATGACCTTTGCCAATCCCGAAAAGGGACAAATCTTCAGACAAACAAATTGGTTGTCTGTAAAGGCGGTTTACGGACCATAGTTTTACGTGATGACGTGGAATAATCGTAGTACATAGAGCAAAGATAAGTAATTATATTTCCAGTAGAAAGATTAATCATCTTGTGAATGGCCATCAATAAACTTCTGTTGTCTGATCTTGACAGTTTTACTTCTTAAGACGTTTCCATGGTAACTTTGACAATACCGATTGTGCCTCTCTATCGCTTGTTACGCGCTCTCGCTTGCACACGCAGGCTCAGATGGAACGTGACACTTTTTCGTGTGTGCAGCCGGTGTTCATCAATTATAAGACGTGACGTCATCACGTCAAAAAATATAACAGACCTATTTATGAAAAAAATTGTGAATTGGCTGTATGGTCAAATGATCTTTGCTTGCCTATTTATCGCGAAAACTATAACAACAAAAGTGGAAAAAGATGGCGGACGGCGGAAGTTTGTCGCGTCGTCGTTGTAATTAAAAAGATATATTTTTGTGGTTCTCGCGGTGCGGGAACTTATACAACAGACGTTAAAAGCTACAACAGAATTGGCTGTATACTCTAATGAGTTTTGCCTGTTTCGGGAGGAAACGAATTAATCTAAAAAAAAAAAAACAATAACACCAACAACAACAGCACTAATTAGTAATCTGTGGATTGAAGGGTGATTTTAAAGTGTCTGTGACCGCAACGCAAGAGCAAAGTAACTGTTTTCATAAAAATACAAAATTAATTCGTTCAACTGCTTATGAAGATGAAAAGTTATAAGCAATCCCATCCTAAGTTAAATTTATGAAACCTCACCTTCAGCTATTCACTAGTCAGCTAAAAAACATTTTTTCAATTTCCTCGAAACTAATGGACACGTTTACACAGGTATTTTATTTCGATTTTCTCAAACTAGACGTTTCTGTGAAACGGCATTGGTATGGCAAAGGTGAAGCGGTGTCGCGACCTCTGGCTCCACGTGTAGTTGCAGCTGATGTATGGGCGAGTGCCCGGTTGTTTAGCCAAGCGAGCTGTATTTATGCTAGTCTTGGTTAGAAACCGACCGACCGTCCAAACCGATTTAACTCACTGAAGTAGGTATGTGCCCGCTATAGCGAAACGTAGCTGAAAACCGCGGCCACGCCTCTAACGTATTGTATCGATATTGTCATAGCAAACAACGGCTATCGGCTACCAACCAAAGAGTATTACCATTATCTGCTTGCATCCTTGGATTCGATACAGCCCCGAGCCATCCGTCTTGTTGGTGACCCGAAACTTACAGATGGTCTGGAGTCCCTGAGTCACAGACGATTTGTGGGTTCGCTATCACGGACGCTGCTCTGCGGAACTAGCATCCCTTGTTCCCTGCCACCCGTCCTATCTCCGCATGACTCGTCGCATGACTCGTCGTCAGCACCCTTTTGTTGTTGACATTGGGCATTTGTTACGACATGAAGGTAGCTACATTGCTAAATTTCGCAGGGGAAGAGGCAATTGAAATATACAGGGTGTTTTATGACCATAGGTCATAAAGCAAACCAGGTACTCCTGAGCCTATTTGGAACAAAAAAGTTAGATGACATTTTGTTCTACGGTGAACTTTTTTTTCCATACTAAATTAAATAAAGACACTCCATTTACGAAATGCTCCCGTGTGAATAGACCGATGAACATGTGCGGGCGTCGACAATACACAGAGCGAAGTGGCTACGTTGCAATGTAGCGAGCGTCGGGTCGGTTGCACTACCGTAGTATTTTGCGCGCGAAAACTAATTTATTTAATAACTCCATAAAAGGCATATCTGACAAAACTTTACTGGGCCTTTTAGACTTCAAATTAGTCAAGGAATCTTTTGCTTTATGACCTGTGGTCATAAAACACCCTGTATAACACCTTTCCGGCAGAGGCGCAATCTAACTACAACCAGGTGAAGCGAGAATTCGAAAAGTACAACACAACGCGGAATCCGGACCACTGTTAGCCTCAACGGTAGAAGGTTCACCCAAACATGTTTTAACCGCGCCCACGTGTGCTTGAGATTGCCAACGGCAGTCGATCGATCGCATCACATGTGGAGCCAAACCACTCATAAGGTGTCTAACGACTCCCATGAACATTCGTATTTTTCGGCTTGGTATTCGGCTTGCGAATGCCATGCCAGCATGACAGGTGCCTATTGAGGCCCCTCGTGAAAGAACCGAGATGAAGGTAAATATGGGCAGGGGTGTATCCGATTGGTACCTATGCATCCTATGCACCTATGTCCAGCATGTAGAGATGCAAACCCTACCCAGTTTGTGTGGTGTGAAGGTGGAAAGGGGACGGCGGGATCGCTTGGATCAACTTCAAGTGTTTCATATATATTTTTTGTAGTTTCGAAATAACTTGAAATAAAAGTCTACCAATTATTTCAGATATTCTAACTCATGGCAGAGTTCTCAAATCAAGAGGTTCAAGGTGACGGCAGAACTCCACACCCGGTTGCGGTCTCTACTCTGCATAATACTTTGGCCGATAAAGTATGTCCGCTGGAGACAGCTACTGCTGTTAAACATGAGCCACCTGATGTTAACGATGACGTCTGCTCCACGCATGATAAGGGAAATGTAAAGAACGATGCTTCTAACATTTTCGATAACGTTTGCTTCATGGAAATGGGTGCTACTGTTAAAATAGAGCCATTGGATGACAACGATGATATCTGCTCGGCGGATGATAAGAGGAATGTAAAGAACGAGACATGTAATGTTTTGAATGAAGTTTGCTTCCTGGAAATGGATACTGCTGTTAAAAACGAGCCATTGAACGTCAACGACAATGTGTCCTCACGGGACGGTGTTGGTAACGTGAAGAATGATTCTTATGTTTGGATTAAACTCAGCCCGCTGGACACGGCTGCTACGGTGAAGCAGGAGGTGGACATTGGACCCACGGTGCTGCAGTCGCCAAATATAAAGTACATGATGCTGCCATCCATGCCGGATCCGGAGAAAAGCGTTTTGCAGTGAGTAACCAATATTTTCGTAAATATATGTTGATATGTAACTATGAAAAACATTATAAGACGGAGAATAAACATCATCGTCACTGTTAACTTCCGTCTCGCGCACACACAGCTCTACCTGCACGCAGCACGTTCTATCCGCATTTGCTTAGCTGGTGCGTGCGCTGTGTCTCGGTAGGTGAGTGGCACGGCTCTCTCTCACTCTTTCTATCTCTTTCTCACTCTTTCTGTCTCTCTCTCTTTCTCTCTCTCTCTCTCTCTCACTCTCTCTCTCCTTCGAGCATTGTTTGGAAAACCATCAAATAACCATAAAATATTTTTTTACATATTTATATATTCAGTCAGCGAGGAAGAGAGAGGATTACCTCTATTTTTTGTCAAGCAAAAATTGATTAAATGATAAATGTTTTAAGTGTATTTTTAATATGAATTATATGAGTTGTATAGTTCCAGAACCCGCCAAATCCATTTCTCTAAACAGTAGTTATAAACTGTTTCGAAAAAAGTATAAAATTTTTCACTTATCTGTTAAGACATTATGTTCCTAACACAGTCCAATCCAGAGTGAATCGCAAAGAAAAATTAACATTTGTTTCAGCTCCCTCGTAGTTTGAATGGGCGGCTATTTATAAATACCAGGTATAGTTTTTTCGTCTTACTGTAAAATTATCCTAAACGGAGTTGGCGGGTTCTGGAACTATACGACTCATATATTATAGTAAAATACTCCAAATATAGGAAAAGAGAAAAAATACAGAGCAAAAATCTGGAGACAATGGACCCACGCAATGCGAAATAAAGTTTATGTAGGCACATAACCTTTATTTCGCACTTATGCACCGGGCAACTTTTATTTCTCTGTCTCGTTCTCTCTCTCTCTTTCTTCCCCTCATCCTCATCTGGATTGCTCACGGCGTTTCTCTCACTTGTAATCTCAGCTATATGGTGCATTTACAGGGTCCGAAACTCGAACTGTTACCAATTAAAAATTATGTTATTTGGTTAATTAAAGTACGATTTATTAAAAATTGTGACAACATGCTAACAAAACATAGAATTTTAAGAAAATCATTGTTATTGTTCGATACAGCCTCCTTTAGCACGGATGATGGCACCAAGACTTCCGACAAAGGCATTGCAGGCTGCACGAAGATGGGTTTGCGGTATTCTGTTCCATTCCCGACGGAGAGCTGTCTTCAGTGTATCC
Organism: Nematopogon swammerdamellus; assembly: GCA_946902875.1. Classification (NCBI taxonomy): domain Eukaryota; kingdom Metazoa; phylum Arthropoda; class Insecta; order Lepidoptera; family Adelidae; genus Nematopogon; species Nematopogon swammerdamellus. The sequence goes on along the minus strand of OX336352.1, from coordinate 1,191,135 downwards.
ACACTTTTATATCTTTTTGTTGACACGGCTGCCTCCAAAATGGACCATACTGAGAAGACCATTGGATTCAAGTCTGGAGAGTCCACTGGGAGGCCACTGTTGTGAAGAAATGAACCGTGGAACGTGGTTCTGTAAAAAAAATTGTGTCAGGCGAGCTTTGTGGGACGGTGCTGAGTCTTGTTGGAAAGTCCAGCTGTTCGTACCGAAGTGCTTGCGTGCCCACTGTATGAGCACATCAATTAACACCTTTTGTTGGTACACTTGCTGGTTGACTTTGACACCCTGCTCGATAAACACGAGTGGAGAGCGACCATTTGCGGTCACTGCAGCCCAGACCATAACAGAATCAGGCGCTTCCTTTCGAAAGGCAACTCTATCGTCCAAATTCTTGTTAGACTTACCCCGCAGCCAAACACGATCATTTTGTTTGTTTACATACTGTTGGACAGTAAAAAAAATGTCATCGCAAAAAACGATATTTTCCAGCTCGCCACATTCGTGCAACGTTTTCAGTGCTCGGGCTCTTTGAAGTCGGACTGCCTTCTGCGCTGGAGTAAGATGTTGTACTTTTTGTATCTTGTAGGGCTTCAGTTTTAGTTCGTTTTTCAGTATGCGCCGAATACTTGAGTCGGATACTTTCAGACTTTTGGCCAATTTTGTAGCACTCTGGCGTGGATTTCTTTGAATTCGAACCTTCACTTTTCGAACCATATCCCGTGATATTGCTGTTTTCGGATGACCGCCAGCCACCATGCCGTTGAGCAGCGCTGCCGGTTTGGTTGTAACGCTAAATGGTTCGATTCACTAACATTTTGTTCACAGGTAAATGTCGGAGCTCCCAAACGATGGCTGGTGGTGATTTTCCGGCCAAATGCAAGGCGATTACATTGTTACGTTTAATATCCATGTCGAAAACTTACTTTCAAATAAAAATTTTGTGCCCGCTCTTTTCGCCCACTTTAAAACAATAAAACAAACTTACGTTTCACCAAAATTTGGCGCGCTGTCATTATTATTTTGACAGGAGAAGCAGTGTGAAGTTAGTAACAGTTCGAGTGACGGACCCTGTATAGTGACACATTTACGAGTCCCCTTATACAATGCAAACATATATTTTGTTATTTCAATAGTTTTTCTGTGTTTCACCTCCTTCTTCATATACAACGTGTCCCAAAACTCAACGTCAAGCGGGAACCAGGGAGTAGGCCAGTTTATGACAACCCAGGGAAAAATAAGAAAAAAAAAATCTGACTCTTTAATTTTTTTAGAAATTTTTTTTACTGAATATTTTGTTTGGTAAAACTACAGGCATTCTGGTTTTATTTGGGATAGTTATCAATAGCACAGTTATTTAGGCTTCCAATATAAATTTTTTTTTTTTTTTTATGGAAACTTGACACGGTTGGCTACATCACCTACAACATCCGTGATGTCAGCCCATAACACCGGGTGAACTAGGTGCCATGTCAGTGCTTCCCTTCATTTCGCGCCGGCTACACTGAACTGGACGGAAAACACGAACTATTTACATAGCCGTTTCGACCGACGTTTCGGTCAGTGCGGTGGTACCAACCCGGCCGGGATAAACCCTACCACCTAGTAAGGTAAGAAGGGAAGGGACCTACAGTTTAACGTGGTATCCGAACCACGGTCAGCCTCCAACAGTCGGGCGGTCATCCATCCAATAACTGACCGCACCATTAAGCTGCCGAGGCTGACGATCCCTTAGTCGACTTTTACGACATGCGACGGGAAGAGATGCAGTGGGACTATTCTTTTTAAGTACCGACCCCACACGGTACACATATTTGAACAATTATATTTGCAAATTTGTAGTCGTAGTACCTAAAATGTTGTACGAGATGTAAATTTTCAACGTTTTTAAAAAATTGCTAATATAAAAAACAAATGACTCCGATTTTTTTTCTTTTTTTTCCCTGGGTAGTCGTAAACTGGCCTACTCCCTGGATCCCACTTGACGTGGAGTTTTGGGACACGTTGTATACTTATCTTAACATTTTATCAATTAGCCTATTGAACTTGGGTATGAATAAATCCTTTACCAATATGGATTGGTGATTCTCTCCCTCTCTTTGTAAAATATTTACACAGAAAAAATATTGACATTTGTATATAACTTCAAAAACATTTTATAGGAAACAGAAACGAGCACGATTTGAACTGAAAAAGAAGACACGTGCCGAATATCATAAAGAATACAGACAGAGAATCAAAGGTAAAAATACTCCGAAACAAACTCAAACATCAGATGAACAAAAAATTAGAAACGCAACTTATTCAAAAAGGTATAGAGAGCGTAAAAAGCGACTCAGGGAAGAAGGGATTCTGACTCAGACTCAAAAATCGACACACACTCAAAAATCAGATGAACAAAAAATAAGAACAGCAGCTAATTCAAAAGCATATAGAGAGCGTAAAAAGCGACTCAGGGAAGAAGGGATTCTGACTCAGACTCAAAAATCGGCACAAACTAAAAAATCTGATGAACAAAAAATAAGAACAGCAGCTAATTCAAAAGCGTATAGAGAGCGTAAAAAGCTACTCAGAGTAGAAGGAGTTTTGACGCAGACTCAAAGATCGACACAAACTCAAGAATCTAACGAGCAAAAAATAAGAGAAGCAGCTCGATCAAAAGCATATAGACAGCGTAAAAAGCGACTCAGGGAAGAATGGATTTTGACGCAGAAATATTCGACTCAAGAATCATCAGAACTCCAATCACAAAGGTTTTTATCAGAATCATATTAAAACTGTAGTTAAGTTTCCAGGAAAACATTTTCAGTAAATATATATTCTTCAATTACAGAGAAAAAGCATTTGAAACTGTTGCATTGATTCGTGAGCCCGGAACTCCAGGTCCAAATGAAAATGAACAAATTGAACAAAGAAAAATGGATAGACCAGTTAATTGCATTGAACAACAAAGGTATTTAACTACAATATTTCATATAAGTAACAAAAATTAATTCTAAAGTAGCATAAAGCATAATTAGTAAGGTTTTAACTAGCTTTTGCCCGCGGCTTCGCTCGCGTGAAATACGTATTTAAAAAGAAGAAGGTAAGTAGGCCCGTTACCGTACCTTTATTTCGGCGCGCGGAACAATTTGGTTTGTATTAGAGCCAATCTTAGCTTAACCGGAACTTAATTTTATTTAGCCTATTATGTCACGTATAGTTAAATGTGCTACTAAGTTTCATCGAATTCGGATGATCGATTTAAGAATTTATACAGAAAAGATTCCTAAAAATCCTCAATTTAGTTTTAGTATCATACATTGAGTCTACAAACGCAATATCTCATAAAACAAAGTAACTTGCTCCATGACCATCGCTTACAGATTTGTTATTAGTATTAATGATGAAATAGTACCATTGATAAGCCAACCTATGCAACAAAATAATCATGTCAATCCAAATCGAACAAATATTGAAGGCATGTATAAGACGACAGTAAGATGACTTTTTGCCTGGTGAAAATAAGATAGATAAGCGGTAATTAAGTTGTTTATAGACCGTTAGCCCTTGTAGTTTAGAAGTCGTCTTCTTCATAGAAAGTTTATATGAAGAAGACGTTTCTATTAGAAACAAGTGTCGCGCAGGTGGACACGACTTAGAATCCTGAGTTCTATGGGTATTTTTTTTTCCTATTTCCATTTTTTTTAAGTGAAGCTTCTATAGCTTTGTCGAGCGCTCGGGCGCCGCGGAGTAAACCGAGAAAAAACGTCACCATCACTGTTAACTTCCGCCTCCGAAAAATGCGCAGAAGCTACGCTTCTGTCGAACGTCTCCCGACGCCACCCGCTTATTACCATTTAGGCGAACGACGAGAATATATAGAATATGATGAAATAGACCATTATGCACTATTAGTCATCATTCTCACCCCTTCAGTTTAGTTTCAAATACAATAAACATCTACACCTGCTGCTTCACAGTTCGGCACCGGTGTAAAACTGTAGGTTCCTTCCATTGCCCCTTACTAGGTGATTTGTAACCGATTGGGTTGGTACCACCGTACTGGGTGTAAGATGGCCGCATAACGAGCAGCCTCGGTTGTGTTCTCTAGTCCATTATAGCCAGCAATCCAGGGAATAATCCTTTTTATTCACACATTTGTTATATTTTCAGATTGGAATTACAACTCCTCGGCAAAGGTATAAATGTAACGCTCAAACAGGACAATCCTGACATGGCCTTCACGAGCGAAATGTCACCTCGTTGTGGCAGTACAAATGTATTGGAAAAAGTTCCTTTAAAATCGCACACGTTAACTTATACTGGTGTACCACATTGCTGTGACGTATGCAATCATAATTTCTTAGAAAAAAGTGCTTTGAAAAGACATATGTTAACACACACTGGTGTAAGACCACATTGCTGTGTCATATGCAATAAGGATTTCATCCAGAAAGGACATTTAAAAAGCCACATGTTAACTCACACCGGTGAAAGACCTCATCGCTGTGACGTATGTAATAAAATTTTCTCACAAAAAAGTAATTTAAAAACGCACATGTTAATTCACACCGGTGAACGATCACACCGCTGCACCATTTGCAACAAGAGTTTCTCACAGTATGGAAATTTGAAAACCCACATGTTAATTCACACAGGTGAAAAATTATATCACTGTGGCGTATGCAATAAGAAATTCGCGTACAAAAAGAATTTATACAAGCATGTGTTAACTCACACTGGTGTAAAACCTCATCGCTGCGACGTATGCAATAAATTGTTTTCAGACAAACGTAATTTAAAAACGCACATGGTCATTCACACCGGTGAACGAACACACCGCTGCACCATTTGCAACAAGAGTTTCTCCCAGTATGGAAGTTTGAAGAGCCACATCTTAACTCACACAGGTGAAAAACCACATCACTGTAGCATATGCAATAAGAATTTTTCAGAAAAAAATCATTTAAAGAGACACATGTTAACTCACACTGGTGAAAGACCACATCAATGTGATATATGCAATAAGGGTTTCATCCAGAAAGGACGTTTGAAAAAGCACTTGTCAACTCACATTGGTGAAAACTCACATCACTTGAAATATGCAGTATGAATTTTTCAGAGGAAAATATTTTAAATATGCACATGTTAACTCACACTGACATAAGACCACATTAATGTCACATTTTCAATAAGGTCTCTGACGGTCGCTGTTGTCCAAAGGTTGAAAGTTGCCCAGCGAGCAATGGAGCGAGCCATGCTGGGAATATCGCTACGTGATATGGTGCGCAACGAGGCAATCCGCCGACGCACCAAAGTAGTCGATATTGGACACCGGTTGGCAAAGCTCAAGTGACAGTGGGCTGGGCACGTTAGCCGAAGAGACGATTACCCACCAGACCAGCGAATAACTCCTGTAACTTCTTAAACCCATGGAATTAGGCGTCGGTTTTATTTTAACGGACAGAGGAAATAGTGAACTATTTTCGGTATAAATATCTCCGCCTACTACTACGGGATCTAGGAGAAAAAAAAAATAAAATAAAAAATATATATAATTCGATTTCTGTAAACTTTCACAGCCTCGAATAACTTTTCAAATGTGGATATTCGAAAGGGTCTTTGATAAGGCTGAGTGAAATTTAAATAAGTAGCTTAGTTTTAATTGTAGAATTATTTTTCGTTTTTTCCGAAACTAAAAAAGTGTAATTTTCAAAAATTTATTTCTCCTAAACTAAAAGTCGCAGAGGCGGGGGAGTTTTACTCTAGCATTTTAAATAACTAAATCTATTAATTTCTGGAATAAAAAGGACGTGTCCGATTTTATGGTCATATTTGACACTGTGACCGATGGAGTAACCGTGTCCTACACTGGCGGCCGTGGACAGGAAAACGGAGTGTGGGAAGACCACCCGCCAGGTGGGACGACGACATCAAGTACGTCGGCGGAAAGCAGTGGTTCCGTATCGCTGAAGGCCGGGAGGACTGGAGGAAAATTGGAGAGGCGTATGTCCAGCAGTGGACGCTTACACGCTGACTGACTGACTGACTGACATGCAATAAGGGTTTATCCAGAAAGCACATTTGAAAAGACATGTCAACTCACATTGGTGAAAGACTATATCGCTGTGTAGTAGGAAAAATATCGGAATGGTTTGCTGCGAACGGACTGATACTAAATACATCGAAAACCAACTATATGGTATTTTCAGGACGAAACTGTGGTCCCCGTGAGCTCTATTTCGAATTCCTCCGGCTCTATTGGCTCCCAGTCATGCATACGATTTTTAGGGTTCTATATTGACCCAACTCTAAGTTGGAAAAGTCACATAGACAAACTATGTGACAAGATGGCTAGAGCAGTGGCGGCTTTCACCAATAAATTTTAGTGAGGCGACTAAAAATCCACCTACATAGCTTAGACCTGAAGTTTGAGTACCAACACGATGGATCTAGCACCAGTGGTTCTCGAGTTATGACCAAAACAAAAGTTCATGTGACAGATGGATAGATCTCACCGAGACCTGAAGTTTGAGTACCAACACGATGGGTTTAGCACCAGTGGTTCTCGAGTTATGACCAAAACAAAAGTTCATGTGACAGATGGATAGATCTCACCGAGACCTGAAGTTTGAGTACCAACACGATGGGTCTAGCACCAGTGGTTCTCGAGTTATGACCAAAACAAAAGTGCACGTGACAGATGGATAGATCTCACCGAGACCTGAAGTTTGAGTACCAACACGATGGGTCTAGCACCAGTGGTTCTCGAGTTATGACCAAAACAAAAGTTCATGTGACAGATGGATAGATCTCACCGAGACCTGAAGTTTGAGTACCAACACGATGGGTCTAGCACCAGTGGTTCTCGAGTTATGACCAAAACAAACGTTCATGTGACAGATGGATAGATCTCACCGAGACCTGAAGTTTGAGTACCAACACGATGGGTCTAACACCAGTGGTTCTCGAGTTATGACCAAAACAAAAGTTCATGTGACAGATAAATAGATCTCACCGAGACCTGAAGTTTGAGTACCGACACGATGGGTCTAGCCCCAGTGGTTCTCGAGTTATGATTATGACCAAAACAAAAGTTCACGTGACAGATGGATAGATCTCACCGAGACCTGAAGTTTGAGTACCAACACGTTCGCAGTTCGCGCGCGCCCAGTTGCAGCCGAACTTCGCCGAGCGCGCGCTCCCCCGCCCGCACTACACCCCGCAGCGGACTTCATTCGTTCTCGTACTCGTGTGCCCATAGGGTTATAATATAATATAAATAATAAAGTAGCGCAGCGACGTAATACAAACTCTTTGATATTCCTATGATAGAATTTTGCACATAATTTGAAAAGGTGCCAGGAGAGCAGCCGAGAGAGGCCATGGGAGCTGTGTGCGCGGGAAGAAATATTAAGTGACATGTTATGTTATTTACAGAGACTCTTACGTATCTACCGATTGCACCCTGGTACTTCAACATCAATCGGACCACAAAATCTTTACCTTTTTGGTAGGGTTGGCCGTGGTGGGGAGCTGTGCGCGGAAAAAAATATTGTATGACATGTTATGTTATTTACTGAGACTCTTATCTACCGATTGTACCCTGGTACTTCATGAGCTTCATGAGCGCTCGCCGCTCGTCTAGGCGAGCGCAGCGACGACGTAATCGTTCTTATGCAGCAGGATTTATTAGCGCCTCAATTGCTAGGTACATGCCACGAATTCAAAGCGATATGAGCCGGATGTGTCCGGCGTCTCACCAACTGTGCACAATTTCATGCAATGTTTTTTCCCGCGCGTGCGGCTCCTTGTCATAGCTGTGTCCCTGGTACTTTTTTAAATTATGCGCTGTTCTGTATGACATGTTATGTTATTTACTGAGACTCTCATCTACCGATTTTACCCTGGTACTTCAAGGGAACACAGAGCGCTCGCCGCCCGTCTAGGCGAGCGCAGCGACGACGTAATCGTTCATGCAGCAGGATTTTTCAGCGCCTCAATTGCTAGGTAAATGCAACGAATTCAAGGTCAAACTTTTGTCTCTACGAGGTGAAGCGATATGAGCCGGATGTGTCCGGCGTCTCACCAACTGTGGACAATGTCATGCAATGTTTTTTCCCGCGCATGCGGCTCCTTGTCATGGCTGTGTCCCTGGTACTTTTTCAAATTATGCGCTGTGCTGTATGGTGCTGTCGGCATTTGCGCCAACACACGCGCGTGGACAAGTACATGTGTATTGTATGCACTAACACATCTTTGGCGCAGAGCTGAAGTATTTCGTTCGTCGCCTCTAAGGACCCCTCTCGCACCACCTCCCCGCGCCGCACCGCCGGCTCGCCTCCGCGCCGCCGTGCGCCGTTCGCTTTTTGTCTATAATGTTCTCTGATCAGTTTGGATGGACTTTTTTTTTAATTTTCTTTCATGGTATTTTGAATATTTTTTTTCTTTACCTTCAAGATAATTAAGTGAGGCGGTGCTTCACTTGCTTCACCTGGATAACCGCCACTGGGCTAGAGGTATTTACGCCCTAAGAGAGTTACGCCGCTTGATCAGTACGGAGGCTTTGAGACAGTCCTACTATGCGTACGTACACTCATTACTATAGTATGCAGTAATCCTGTGGGGTAACTCAACCGATGCTGCAAGAGTGCTAGCTAATACTGCAAAAACGAGCGATAAGGGTATTAGCCAGTGTACCGCGAACAACATCTTGTAGAGACTTTTTCAAATCGTTTGGTATATTAACTGTGTGCTCTCTATATACAGGGTGGCCCAGTTATAGTGGTCCAAAAAATTTTTTTAGATGGAGAACACCATGTTGACTCATTTAAAAAAACATTAGTTCCGCGAAAATCAATGGTTTAGAAGTTATGATTTTTTTAAAGTTTTTTTGAAATTTCTCTATTTTAGTGACATAAACCGCTCTAGTTGGATATCTATTCCACAAAATCGAATAAAACTTGGTATGGAAGTAGAGGAGACATGTAGCTACTACGTAATGAATAGTTTTTAGGTTTACTCCTAGACTGTACTGTTGCTATAGTCCTTTCAGTGAATTTTTGTTCAGTTTACATTAAAACTGATCAATTTTTGAAAAATCACTGTGAACAAAAAAAGTACTACCGGAGATTTGCCCGTGCCCTTGAAAACTACCTATACATATCACAATTCTCCAGACCAAAAATTGTAGTGGGGTTACAATTGTAACATATTCAAAATTAACATCATTTGTACAAAGTCACTACAATAAAAAGTGACGATTACCTTAATTTTTAAAATCTTATTTTTTAAAAACATTTCTAAGCAGTTTTTTATGTGTAGATTAGCGCTGTTAGAGACAGGTTTGTGAATAATGTGAAATTTTAGTTGAAATAACGTTGTGAAAAAAATAAGATTTTAAAAATTAAGGTAATCGTCACTTTTTATTGTAGTGACTTTGTACAAATGATGTTAATTTTGAATATGTTACAATTGTAACACCACTACAATTTGTGGCCTGGAGAATTGTGATATGTATAGGTAGCTTTTAAGGGCATAGGCAAATCTCCGGTAGTACTTTTTTTGTTCACAGTGATTTTTCAAAAATTAATCAGTTTTAATGAAAACTGAACAAACATTCACTGAAAGGGCTATAGAAACAGTACAGTCTAGAAGTAAACCTAAAAACTATTCATTACGTACTAGCTACATGTCTCCTCTACTTCCATACCAAATTTTATTCAATTTTGTGGAATAGATATCCAACTAGAGCGGTTTATGTGACTAAAATAGAGAAATTTCAAAAAAAGTTTAAAAAAATCATAACTTCTAAACTATTGATTTTCGTGGAACTAATGTTTTGTTTAAATGAGTCAACATGACGTCCTCTGTCTAAAAAAATTTTTTGGACCACTATAACTGGGCCACCCTGTATACAGGGTGTAAAAACGGCGAGTACATTAAATTTACGAAATTATTATTGGGATCAAGAGTAACAAAAAAGTCAAATAACTTTTTTCTGAATTCCCTCTAAATAAAAAGTTACACTTTTCATACAAACTAATTGATTATTGTAGTGTAAAAATGATCTAATGGCAACAGGGCGGCGCGGAGGGCGGAAGACCGGGTGAAACGTGAGCGCCTCGGACGGAGGTGTTGGCGGGAGGGGCGGGGGGTTAGCTTTGTGAGTGGAGGACTGGAGGTCGGCAGGCGGAGGGTGCGGAGCGGCAACAACGCATTAAATTACACTAGACGAAAACATACATTTCAAAAATTCATATCTGGAAAACTAGACACTTTAGAGAAAAACTTTGTTTCATTTTTTGTCTAGGAAAAACGTGAGGATTGCGCTGGCGAAATTAATGTACTCGCCGTTTTAACACCCTGTATATGAAGTAGTGGTATATGTACGCAAAAACATGAATTCTTTTCAGTCAAATGGCGCAAGTCATAATTAAAACACACGTAACTCAGAGCGTTTAAAATCTGTTGCGCACAAATCGGCGATGGCTGAAAAAGACCCTGACGTGATTGGACCCAAGTTGAATGAAAATGTCCCTGATAAAATAAAATAAATAAATAGTATTGTATTGTATTGTTTATTGATCATTCATATGGCAGTTAGACTGCGCTCGAACTTGTCACAATTTGTTCTATCCGGTTCGATTACACCCATGAAGAAGAACCGACAAGAAACTTCGCAGGGTATTTTTTTTAAACATATTTTTACAAGTATTTAGTGACTAGCCACATAATAACACAGTGACAATGTGTTCCAGAGTCAGCTGAAAATATTTCTCTTAGACAATCCATTTTATAAGTTAAGTGAAATTATTTTCTTACTGTAAATAAAAATTCTGCTGACTTTGTTAATTCAAATTGTTTAATGCATAAACTCAAATTTTGACTGAACCCTATGTTCTGTGTTTTGTATTTTATTATCTTTTTTAATGGGTATATCTTGACTTAATATTTTTAATTTTTTTTAGTATGTTATATTTAACATAATGAAAACTTAGTATGTAAGTTATATTAAAAAAAACTCTGTAAGATTTCTTACCCGGTTCTTCCTAATAGATTGCACTGCTGAACGGGATATGACAAAAAATTATGACGAACCATACTGAATATGCATATGTCTCAATGAAATATTGTTATTGTTGTGTGTTATGGCGAAATAAATATCTGAATCTGAATCTGTGAAATATGCAATAAGAATTTCTCAGAGCAAAATACTTTAAAAAAGGACATGGTAATTTACAGACGTAAGACCACATCGTTGTGACACATGCAATAAGGATTTCATACAGTAAGCCCTCATCATACTGTAAAAATTAGTTTTTATGTAAAAATTATTTTATGAAATTAGTAAAATGAAGTTTTATTTTCTTAAAGATGTGCTTTATTGAATGTATTTGCGTTTTATTTTGACATACGTACATGCAAATAAATTATACTTTGGCAAATTGTTATACCTCGGAACAAGGATCAGTCGCCTCAAAGTCACAAACAATCATCTCATCTCGTCCTTATATAACGAGTCGTTCGTAGCGCTGGAGGACGGCACAGGCAGCACGGCGAACCTAATGGAGAAAGCGTTAACTTCCTGTCAAGTAATTTGGCGGGAGATATAAAGATGTAGTTAGATTGTGTTCGTCGATGTGAAAATTCACGAAAACACTTTCTTAAAAAAACTCATTAGGAACAAACAAAATGTCATTAGTTCGTACATCCATCAGTGTCTCGTGGTTCAACTGTCACTGCTTTGCAGTCTCCTTGTATAAAATATATGTACCTACTATGTAACAAGTATAAATATAACAATACTTAAATTGAAAACACGAGTTTCATTGTCACAATTGCTTACTACCAGATTCCTACAAGAATTATCCCGTATTATTGGTTGAGTCGTTATTATTTTGTTGTTATAAGTAACTTTATAAGCAAAGTAAAATTTACTACCTACCGTTTGAACTCAATGATATTACTTAGTTATATGTTAAAAATGATATCATTGCTTGAATTAGTTTCAACGCAAACGCTTTTATTAAAGAGTACCTTTCAAACTTTCCGGTGCCCAAACCACGACCTATATCTAGTAAGTACAGCGAACTCGAGTTACTGTAAGAATATGGCACGAAGACAGTTTCAGAACATGCTACAAGACTGGTTAGGTACACACGAACAATTTTGATGAAACTAAAATACTTGCATAAGTATATAACATGCACACACAACAACACAACCGGCACTCCCAAATAATCGCATACACATACGCCGAACTAGATCATTCTGAGCAAAAATCACCAAAGAGGAAAACAGCAAACCATTTTAATGCTTTGTGAAGGCATAGTTACTGAATGTTGCTAACGAATAGGAATAATACAGGCAAGTTTAGAATAATTTGGCTGGCCTGGCATAGTCGCACTGTCGCAAGGCGGTTATTCAAATAAAAAAAAAATATTCCATCCAAGATCCTCAGACCAAGATATCGTCTATGCCAAGGCCATTCATTCATTAGGTAGGTGTACCTTCCAATATATTCCTCCAAATATTTTAGGCTTTTTACTTTCGAGCGACTGTAAGGAGAAAGGAAGTATTGTGATCGTCCAAAATTTCGAAGTTGAGATTTCGACTGATTTTGGCTATATATATCTGTCAACGATCCCAAAAAAGTGGTTTTGAGAAACATGTATGAGGGTGTGTGTGTGTGTCCGTCCAGCTACCTTGCTCCTCCTAAACCGCTCAACCGATTTCGTTCAAAATTCGTATTTAGTAGTTTGAAACGATAATATAGGGGTACCTTTTTTTAGTTTTTCAAAATTCGAAAAAGTAAGGGTAGCTGTCATACAAAATTTGTCTATGGCAATGTGTCCAGCGACGTTACGCCTCAACCGCTCAACCGATTTCTATTAAAATTCTTATTTAGCAGTTTGAAACGATTATCTAGGGGTACCTTTTTTTAGTTTTTTATTATTCGAAAAAATAAGGGTAGCTGTCATACAAATGATTTCGTTATGGTTGATTTTCTCAAGAAATGGCTCTAACGATTTTTATTATATTTTCCACATCGAAACCCTATTACTAGCCTAAAAACTCAAAAAAAGGTGGCTGTCATACAAATGAAGGTTTCTTTCTAAATATTGCATACAAAATGTTTGTTGCGAGCGCCTAACTAATTCAACGGAACTGTCCTGTCAGTATATTTTGAATTTCGAACATAAAAACCTTGAGTTCGCCAAACAAGCGAGAAAGTCAGTGGGGTATTACCCTACCATTTATTTTTTATTACCTAACCTAGTTACCTTGATAAAATTGATTGATTTGGCCGGGCCAAATCTTTTTTCTCCAGCGAATAGGGCTGGAGATTCAAAGGGGCAACGCGGCTAGTGTTTTGGGTACCTACGCTGGGGGAGTCGGCGGAGATGGATGATTTTTTTTAGGTACCTACTTATTAATTTTAATTTTATTTCATTTTTATCGTGAAGTACCTACCTAAAGTTAAGTACTTATATATTAAATTTTAATAAAATATAAATAATAACAAATAATATAAACCTACCTATAATAAATGTACTTATGTGCTGAAAAACGCAAGAATTTTAGTACTTAACTAACCTATTTTCTAAAAATTCCACAAAACATTTTAGATTACATATGACTGATCTGATAGGCTGTGGCTACGCGCCCGTCTAGACGTGCATTTCTTCGACGCCCGTTTATATAAAATGAACGTATAGATGAATGTAAAAACAGGAAAGTAGTATGGGTGAATGTATGGTGGTTTAAAAAAAACCAGGGTTAATTTAAAGAAGATGCGTCGCATCTAAACCTAACCTAACCTAATATTGAGGCGGCGCATGTAGTTTTTGTATAAAACAGGAGAAACAGGAGACTACCTCGTCTTGGACTGCCTCTTTTAGTGTGGTGCGCACCGACGCGCCCATCCTTTCCAGAAATTCTGCACTTCACCTACTATAGTGGATGGACGGACACCGATGAAACGCTCGTCTAGACGGGCGCGTAGCCACAGCGGATCTGATATCCTCTTTTAACTTATAATATCATTGGATATCCTACACGAACTGGAGGAATGACCCTTCTCGCAGATGGCACCACGAACGATGTACCCTGTCTGCCACAGTAATATTGTATTGAAATACTTACTAGCTTTTGCCCGCGACTTCGCTCGCGTGAAATCCGTATTTAAAAAGAAGAAAATAAGTAAGCCCACTACCGTACCTTTATTTCGGTGCGCGGGAGAATTCGGTTTGTATGAGGGCCACATTTTAGCGTACATAACCGGAACTGAATTTTATTTAGCCTATTCTGTGTCACGTCACGCATAGTTTTCACGCAGTGTTTGTACTAAGTTTCTTCGAATTCGGATGATCGGTTTAAGAGTTATGGAGGAACATACATATATACAAAAAATATTTCTAATAAAAATCGATAAGTAATTTAGTTTTAGTACCATACATGGAGTCTACAAATGCAATATCTCATAAAACAAAGTAACTTACTCCATGAGCATCCCTTACAAATTTATTATTAGTACTTACCTTCTTTTTTATAAAAGAATAGATATGCCCTAAAAAAAAGTATTATCTCGTCGAGACACGAGACTTATCATTTTCCATATGGGAATGAGTAGGTTGGCTGGGATCAGTACCTAGTTTTCGAGATATGCCATCTCAAAGTCTTTTTCCTTTTTTGCATAACCTGTTATTTATGACCTTTTATTTCTGAGATTACGAATATTTTCAGCGCACATATTTTTTTAAAGTAGTCTCTCATTCATCAGCTATTAGAAAATAGCTGATTAAGTACCCAGAGTGGACTAGTTATTTTATAATTATAATTTTTTGGTAACAAGACAGAAAATTTCAAAAAGAAACCTAAATAACTCAAAAACCATTAATCTTCGACCCATAGTTTATTGGGACCAATTTGTTGCAAATTAGCTCTAGCATGACCACTTAGAAGGAATGTATCGAATTACCAAACACCCTGTATACAATACAATAAGAAATAATTATCAGATTAATAATGGCCTTAAAAATGCTGGTCCATAACAGCCATTCGTTTTATAAATAAAACTGTGATTTAATTAATAATATGAGAAATTATGGGGCAAAATTTGGGGCTATGTATGTGGGATAAAAATGCAATGTTACTACACTGTGAAACGAGTACAACAATTACTACAATACATACATACAATACATACAACAATTACTACAATGAGTAAACGACAGATGTTTTTTTTTGGATTCAATATGGAAAAAATTTGGGCGACATGTCCCGCGACTTCTACGGTGTCACTCTGCTGAAAACATCTTAACATGCCGCGGGACAATTTTTCTGTACATTTCGGTAGAGCTATCGCCTCACCATGTCCCGCGGCAGGTGAATGTCGCGCCATATTTGTAAACTGCAACGTTCAGGAAGGTCCCTAAATTATTATTAAGTAGGTAGGTAGGGTATTCTTTTTTATGGAACCTGACACGTTTGGCTACCTACAACAACCTACGACGACCGTAATGTCAGCCCATAACACATGGGTAAAATAGGCGACATGTCACTGCTTTCCTTTGGTCGTGCCGGCTATAATGAAGTGGATGGAAAAGACTGTTGTTTAATTCATAGAGTGCACTCGAATTTTGTCAATTTGTTTTTGTTGTCCACGAAGAAGAACCTAGCTAGCTAGCGCCAAGCAACTATTTTCATTGCCGCTTGGCTTGGACTGTAGGTGCATTATGTTTCATTCAGTGCTGTGGTATGAAAACCATGCGGTAATTGATCATTTAATTAGAGTAGAAGAATGTGCATCTGTAAAAAAGGTATTACCTAGTCGTACGACTTTTACACCGTGGTTTCCCGCGCGAGGCCTGCCGTCACATTGTCCGCTCTATGTAAAATAGTGCGGTCGCCGTGGCCGGCTGGCTGACGTTAAAATGGTCGGTCACTTTGTCCTCCCTAAGTTAGGGGGGTCGCCGTGACCGAATGCTGACTATGTCTTTTTGGGTACCTACCTAACAATTTGACAAAAAATGTTTTTCCACTTTTAGGGAGAATGTTAGATCTCACCTGGCAACTGTGTTCATTTCATTCATCTTTAACATAAAGTAAACGCGTGGTGTGTTTGGCACGGCGGCGGCGTCGTCGTTAAACAACGTTATTTTTGCATTTATCGCCATTACGATTTACGAGAATTTCAACAGACCAAAACAATTCGCATAGATTGTATGGTTGATAAATGACCTTTGCCTATCCCGAAAAGGGCCAAATCTTCAGACAAAAAAATACATTGAAGCACTTCACTTATTAGACCTATAAGAAGAAAATTGTGAGTTGGCTGTATGGTCAAATGATCTTTGCCTGCCTATTTATCGCCAAAACAATAACAACAACAACAACCGATACGACACCTGAAGGACTTTATCCAATCCCTCGAATCCCTCAATCCTTCACTCCTACTCCTTCGCCCGGAGCGAACCAATAGAAGCCGATATTCGTTTGGTCGGTTACGTAATTTGTTAGCTCAGCGGTAAGCGTGTAGGGTTTGCATTTTTTGGACCATGGGTTCGAATCCCACAAAATCTTTTTTTGTTTTTTTTTCTTTTTAAGCAATGTTAGAATGTTTAATTTTTTTTAGGGTGTTTAGTTTTTTTTATAACCACCTAAAAGTTTTATTTTCGGAAATACAAACGTAACAAAACCGACATGCACCGCCTCAACATTAGGTTAGGGTTAATATATAGAAGATGCGTCGCGTAGCGTAGCGAGTAGCGACGCATCTTCTAAATATTAACCCTGGTTATTTTATTTTTTTACCACCAAAACATCATTTATTTATCACTTGCCGAAGAACCAAGCGTAGGAGTAGGAGTGAAGGATTGAGGGATTCGAGAGATTGGATAAAGTCTTTCTGGAGGCGCACCGTAACAACAACAGCACTATTAGTAATCTGTGGATTGAAGGGTGATTTGAAGTCTGTCTGTGACCGCAACGCAAGAGCAAAGTAACTGTTTTCATAAAAATACAAAATTAATTCGTTCCACTGCTTATGAAGATGAATAAGCAATCCCTTCCTAAGTTAAATTTATGAAACCTCACCTTCAGCTATTCACTAGTCAGCTAAAAAACATTTTTTCACTTTCCTCGAAACTAATGGACACGTTTACACAGGTATTTTATTTCGATTTTCTCAAACTAGACGTTTCTGTAACTCTGTGACACGGCATTGGTGTGGCAAAGGTGAAGCGGTGTCGCGACCTCTGGCTCCACGTGTAGTTGCAGCTGATGTATGGGCGAGTGCCCGGTTGTTTTGCCAAGCGAGCTGTATTTATGCTAGTCTTGGTTAGAAACCGACCGACTGTCCGAACCGACTTAACTCACTGAAGTAGGTATGTGTCCGCTATAGCGAAACATACCTGAAAACCGCTGCCACGCCTCTAATGCCGGCACTTCACTTGGCTTAGCGTATTCGTGTTTGTTGCAAACATTTTAGTTTTATCTCGCTCTAAACAAGCCATTAAAGGGAGACGAAACGGAAATTTTTGCCACAATCACGAATACGCTAAGCCAAGTGAAGTGCCGGCATAACGTATCGTATCGATATTGTCGTAGCAAACAATGGCTATCGGCTACCAACCAAAGAGTATTACCATTATCTGCTAGCATCCTTGGATTCGATACAGCGCCGAGCCATCCGTCTTGTTGGTGACCCGAAACTTACAGATGGTCTGGAGTCCCTGAGTCACAGACGATTTGTGGGTTCGCTTAGTCTGTTTTACAGATACTATCACGGACGCTGCTCTGCGGAACTAGCATCCCTTATTCCCTGCCACCCGTCCTATCTCCGCATGACTCGTCGCAGAGAGACTCAGCACCCTTTTGTTGCTGACATTGGGCTTTTGAGAATCCATCGGTTCTCTAAATCGTTTCTTTGTAGCACCGCTAGAGTGTGGAACTGTCTTCCGGCGAGTGTATTTCCTGAATCCTTTAACCTGGGTGTCTTCAAGCATCGTATTAACGGGCTAGACAGCATTGCAACAGTCCGCAAATCTACTGGCATGGCACCTAACTGAGCGTGGTTTCGCGAGGAGAGGTGATTTTGGCTCTGTCGACTGCACCATTGGTCTCTCGGCACAGCCACCCATGCTGGTTTACATAAAAAGAAATAAAAAATTTGTATTTGTTACCAACAAACTGTAGGTAGCGAGCGAATGAACAGCGCTAGAATGATAAAAAAGGTATGGACTCCGAACCCTATCCTCGCCAGTGTAACACGATATAAGCAAAAGCATGCTTGTTTTGTATGGACGGTCGCGCGCTGGCCCGTCAGTCTATCATCGGCCGCGTTCGCAATAACCTGTTTAAAGTGCCCGCATGTTCTGTGTTTACGTGTAAAAACACTACAGCCAAGTTTAGTGTGCACAACAGTGGAATATCTTATCATCGGTAAGTACACTCCGCTCCCTGCAACTCGGAGACGCTAGTTCTCATCAGTGGCAGCTGGTGACTTCAGTGACCGGTAGTGCGCTAAGTACCTACCTAGGTACTTAATACCAAATTTCCCAACACATTCCCGTCATGTTATTTTAAGATCGCGACTTCCAAATTTTTTAAACGCCTGCGTTGTATTATGTACGTACCTAGTATGAATATTCTCAAGACACTCAATGAGTTGCAAAAAACAAGAAAATAAATCCAAACAAGTTTTCTTAACTCATTTATAGTAACCTTTATGAACACACCCATAGACCACAACACTGCTGCAGCTTTCAAAAAGAAAACAATAGCAATGTCCCAAAAATACTTAATAAATGTATAAAAAAACATTTGAAAAGTAGGGATTGAACCCGGGATCACCTGATTGTAAAGCTTTACCTTTAACCAACTCGTAGGCAAATATCGGCACCACTTAATTCACAGTATCACGTGACAGAAAGCACAAAACCTAACCATATCCCATTTTAAATATTCGCGCGCTAACGGGTATGTGACATCACATGACAGCGCGCTGACTCTAGGCAGACGGACTCGTGCAAAACGAATCGCTCGCGACGTGTCGCACGCGCGTCTTTTCACGATATAGTGTCCTTGTTTGGCGCTCATGTGCTGCACACAGAACTCTATTTCGGCCCATACTGTTTCTATGAAGTATCTATTGTCTCACGCGCCAGCGGTGTTTTGCCGATCCCCATACATTCAGTATGGGAGACCCGCGTGCGTTACTCGATTTAGCACGGAGCGCGCGTTTAAACGCAAAAAAGTGCCTTGAGATCTATAAAACAAGGTCGAATTCACATTCGTATTTATTTGGAGTACGATCATTATCGGTTTAATGTAGTTATGTTGTAAGATATTATTTATTTTGAGTGAAGTGAAGACTTCCCGTGGTATAGTAGTGCGGCGCACGAGCGCACTTTAGGACCAGCCGCCAGTGGTTCTTGTACAAGCGTAAGCGGCGGGTGGCCGAGTGGTTTGGGCATCGGCTTCTCATGCGGGAGGTCCGAGGTTCGAATCCGGTCGGCGGCGTGTACCAATAAGTTTTTTCTGATGAAAAAATTTACGTGCATACCTACACCTGCTGCTTCACCGTTCGGAACCGGTGTAAAACTGTAGGTCCCTTCCCTTGCACCTTGCTAGGTGGTAGGCTTAAATTGTAGCCGACTGGGTTGGTACCACCGTACTGGATGTGAGATGGCCGCATAGCAGCCTCGGTTGTGTTCTCCTCTAGTCCAGTATAGCCAGCAATCCAGGGAAGTCTCCGGTATGGCACCTACCTTCTCGAAGGTGATATTGGCTAGTCAGAGCATGTGATTTGGCCCCTCTGACTCAGCCACCCATTCTCTTTCTTGCATTTGGGGACTTACTTAAGAGAGAGGGAAGGCGTAATTATTGTCGGTTATCAGTTGTCTGTCAGCCTGCCTGGCATACGCTGTTCCTAGAACATAAAAAAAATTAAATAAAAAGCATCCATCCATCCGTCCGGCATCCATACCTTTTTTATCGTTCTAGGAACAGCGTATGCCAGGCAGGCTGACAGACAACTGATAACCGCCAATAATTACGCCTTCCCTCTCTCTTAAGTAAGTCCCCAAATGCAAGAAAGAGAATGTGGGAATATTAGCTAGCGACTCGCTATTAGCGAGCAGTCACCGTTCTTTTTAGTTTCACAAAATAAATCTTTTCATGGAAAAATAACCTTTATCATAAATCAATAAGGTCGTATTTGAGTTGGTAGGATTAGATATTTACGAAATATCTAACGGCGCTGGTGACAACAAGAACAGTTAATAGCAGCCGGTGCTGCTAGCTCCACCGTGTCTGTCGACCGAGCCCAACCGTTACTGGTCTGTGGTTACAAAAAATCAAATAAGTAGCTGTAAAAACCAATCATAGTGACCTTGTGACTTACTTACAACAAACAGCTGTTCTGCGTTTGAACATAGTACGGTCATTGACCCCGTACAATGCAAGTTACCTACTGTTACACACAGGTTAATGTTTAGGTAGCAAACATGTTTTGTTAAATTTCTCGAAAAGTAATGCTAAAAACATTTTTTTTTTTTTGGGTAACGTGTTTATTTGAGTGTCTATGTAACCCTCCCGAAATTTTTGACATAAATAACGAAGCA
Organism: Nematopogon swammerdamellus; assembly: GCA_946902875.1. NCBI lineage: Eukaryota > Metazoa > Arthropoda > Insecta > Lepidoptera > Adelidae > Nematopogon > Nematopogon swammerdamellus. Next base: position 1,170,529 of record OX336352.1, on the reverse strand, counting down.
CCTTATATAATGTGTGTGTGTGTGCGTGCATCTTCGACAGGTGGAGTCATGAGCAGAGACAGCTATTACGACCTGTTCGACGCGAGCAGCGACTCGGACTACAACCCGACCGTGGAAGCCGAGGCCGCCTTCAGCGACGCCAGCGACGCGACGTGGAGCCCTGAGGTTAGCTTACACGATGTTTCAGGGTAGGGTTTTGTTACTTCGGGGTTCGAAAGGGGTCCATATTTGAAGACGAAAAGCTCTGAAACTCAGATAATATGGAATTTATTAAACCGGATAGCGAGAAACGGATTCAAGACTGATCTCTTCGCTGTGGAAGTCGGAGCAAGAGGCCTACAAGCGAAGCTCTACAGTCTCTTCGAGACCTAGGCCTGCCAAGATCGACGCTAAGCTCATAGAACCGGCAACTAAGTTTTCTGAAGGTGGCGAAGTTGATCTTATATCATTCTATTCTATTCAACATTTCAGGAAGACACCGCCAGCTCTGACGACGCCGCCAGTCCTGACGAAGCTGCCAGTCCTGACGTAGCTGTCAGTCCAGAAGAAACTGTCAGTCCAGAAGAAGCTGTCAGTCCAGAAGAAGCTTTCAGTCCAGAAGAACCTTTCAGTCCAGAAGAATCTTTCAGTCCAGAAGAAGCTTTCAGTCCAGAAGAAGCTATCAGTCCTGAAGAAGCTGCCAGTCCTGAAGAAGCTGCAAGTCCTGAAGAAGCTGCCAGCCCTGACGAGGCTACCAGTTCTGAAGACTCAATCAGTTTTATCGACTCACCCAGTTCTGACGACTCCGCGGACGGAATGAGTAATCCAGTCGACCCCGTCGACGATTACGACATGAACTCAAATGAACCGGCCAACACCGACGATTACGAGGATCAGGAGTTCAACTCAAATGATCCCGGCAACCCCGATGACTACCAGGATCAGGAGTTCAGCTCAAATGATCCCGGCAACCCCGATGACTACCAGGATCAGGAGTTCAACTCAAATGATCCCGGCAACCCCGATGACTACCAGGATCAGGAGTTCAACTCAAATGATCCCGGCGACCCCGATGACTACCACGATCAGGAGTTCAACCCGAATGATCCAGACAACCCCGATGACTACCAGGCTCAAGAAATGAACTCGAACGCTTCCGATGACTACCGAGAGGACGATCAGGAGATGAACTCAAATGAGGCACAAATAGACAATAATTCCAGACCGAATGAAACTGAGGGCGAGGAGAATGCAGGTGTTGTCTCGAGACAGAGGGAGCGAACTTCGGACGAGCCGCCGGCTAAAATACAAAAGACAGACGAGCACGCCGATGTCACGGACAGAAACAAGCAGGACGACGACGGCGAAACTTGCTCCATATGCCTCGACTCGTGGAGCAACTCGGGCGATCATCGGCTTGTCTCATTGAAATGCGGCCATCTCTTCGGCCACAACTGCATCTTACGTTGGCTGCAAACCCATCCTGCCAAGGACCGACAGTGTCCCACGTGCAAAATGAGGGCCGCCGTACGCGACGTGCGTTTCTTGTACGCGCGCAAACTAGTCGCCGTCGACACTTCCGAAATAGACGCGCTGAAACAGCAGCTCGAGGACACAATTAGCCAGAAGAACCGCGCCGAACTGGAGCTACGGAGGAGTCAGATAAGCCAGACGAATACGCTCCGCGAGCTGACGGAGCTCAACAGAATGCTCCACGAATTGAAGTCGAAGCACGTACCAGAGCGCAGGCCGGGCAAACTCAAGTGGCACTTCGCGTTAGAAAAAACGCTCGACATCGCGCAGGACGCTGACTGTCGCATCCTCGCGTACAACTGTCGCAAGTACGAGCTGTACGCTTCGCAGAAGAGCACCCAAAGCCTGTTCCCCGGCTACGGGATTAGGAGAATCGACGTAGTCGGCTTTAAACTCGGTCAGTTTATGTACGCGCATCCAAAGCCGATACGAGATATGCAGTACTCGCCGACAAATGATTTAATTATGAGCGTTTCGCTCGACAAGTCGGCGAAGCTTATATGCGGACAGAGCAATCAGGTCGTCAACACGGTGAAGAGCTCGATGCCGCTGTGGTCGTGCTGCTGGGACGTCGTCCAGGCGAGCCAGTTCGCGGTCGGCGGCCCCGGCGGCGTAACCCTCGTCTACGACTTGAGAAACGCGGCCTCGCCGCTGTCGCGCTTGACGGCCGACGGCGGCGACATCACGCCGGTCGTATCTCTCGCATCGACACCCCGAGGGTTTATATCCTGCCACTTGAACTCTTGTAGGTTTTACGAGAAGTACGGTTCGGAATACCGAACGCACCACATGCCGTTTGACGGATCGTTTATTTCGTTGAGCTACGACGATCGGTGTCGACAGATGCTGCTGTCGTGCCGACCGACGACGGGTAATCCGCTCTGTCGGCATATCGTCTCGACGTTAGACGTTGGCAGCGACGACGTAAGCTGCAATATAGTACATACGTTCTCAGGGTCGAACGTTCAGACGTTGATGTCGCGGTCGTGTTTGGTGCGCGCGGGGGACGAGAGCTGGGTCGCGGCGCACAACGAGAGCGCGGCCTGCGTCTCGCTCTACAGCACGACCAGCTTCCGGTTGGCGCAGTCGCTGGCGACGCAGGACGCCGTCGTCGACATGCGCAACATAGACGTTACAGGCAATCAGTTCTTGGCGACGCTGCTGAATAATAAAATTAGGTTTTACAAGGCGTTCTCGACAAGCTGCTAGTTTATATTGAAATGTTAAATGTGATTTTGTAAAAAAATAAATATTCTAATTATATTATGATTGAATTTGATTTATTTATTCCGGTATGGGTGGCCGTGTCGGAGGGGCCAATGCGCATGCTCCGACCAATCAATATCACCTCCGAGAAGGTAGGTGCCATACCGGACACTTCCCTGGATTGCTGGCCATACTGGACTAGAGGAGAGCACAACCGACGCTGCTATGCGGCCATCTTACATCCAGTACGGTGGTACCAACCCAGTCGGCTAGGTAAGAATACAGTTTGAGACAAGAACATGAAAAAAATTATCAAACAGAATCCTACAAATAACACAAAGACGTTTGTCTTTGTCAGAAGGAAAAAAATTTAGAAAGAGACAGAGTACACTGGCATCTATGTGAAACTAATCTATGGTTTACTTACCTATTGTAAACATGACAAATTCGTAATACATTACATTACATACATATCACATACGCTGAATCCCGACAATCGGGGGTAAGCAGAGTAATCGGCGGGTGGTCGAGTGGTTTGGGCATCGGCTTCTCATGCGAGAGGTCCGCGGTTCGAATCCGGTCGGCGTGTACCAATGAGTTTTTTCTGACGAAAATACGTGCATACCTACACCTGCTGCTTCACCGTTAGGAACCGGTGTAAAACTGTAGGTCCCTTCCCTTGCACCTTACTAGGTGGTAGGCTCAAATTGTAGCCGACTGGGTTGGTACCACCGTACTGGATGTAAGATGGCCGCATAGCAGCCTCGGTTGTGTTCTCCTCTAGTCCAGTATAGCCAGCAATCCAGGGAAGTCTCCGGTATGGCACCTACCTTCTCGGAGGTGATATTGGCTGGTCGGAGAATGCGCTTTGGCCCCTCCGACTCAGCCACCCATACCGGATTACATAAAAAAAATAAAAAAAACCTGATCTGCGATTTATACAGGAGCAGCTTTTGGTCCGCCCTGAAGTACCGTCGCACCTTATTGAGTGCTGCAAGAACTCTGGTTACAGCACAACACCGACCACCTTCGCAGAGTGTTCGAACAAAATTCAATAGATCAAGCCGCAAGTAAGGCACGAAGACCCGCCCGCTGCATGACTCGGTGGAAGTACCGTGCCAAGGTGAGGCGGCGAATCTGTCGTCCTTTAGCACGGCATCTTGTCCTTATCCCTTAGTTGCCTTTAGCGACATGCACGGGGAGATGTGCAGTGGGGCTATTCTATGTGCAATATATTTATACTTGACGGTGGCGGCGCGGGGGGGAGAACGTGTACTTTGAGCGAACGAGACAAGTCCTGGTGTGAACGTGATAAAACTTGCACTGGTTTTTAGGACCCTGTAGAAGCACTTGTTTCGGAGCTGTTTGTGGAGACTGGCCTGCTCCAATTGGCTCCAACGTGTTATTTATTTATTTTAGACAGGCAGCCTAGGCTGATACGTCTAAATCCAGTAAAAATTTGTTGTTTTCGTCATTATATTAGATTTTTTTTTATTATTGTTTTTGAGCACTCTTTTTGAGATTATGTTTTATGTGTTAGCCCGCTCTCATATTTGACTTCACTGCTAACCTCATAAGCCACTTAGCGTGATAGTAAGTGGCCTATAGTTGATGGGAAGAATCAAGCTATCCGTAGAATTTTGTTTTATTAAAATCGGTTCAGTGGTTCTCGAGTTATAAGCGGACAGACAGACATACACTCAGACACTCAGACAGAAAGCTGACGTTGGATTTTATTATAGGTAAGGATGAATGGTTTACGCTTAGTTATAGAAAAAAAATTGTATTTGTGATATTTTTTAGAAATAGTGATGAATTGTACTATGTCGGCAGGGGAAAACATTTTTGTAAATGTAGACTTTCGTAAAAGAATAGCCCCACTGCATCTCTCCCCATGTATGTCGTAAAAGGCGACTAAGGGATATGACTCCCTTCTTATATTACTAGGTGGTAGGGTTTAAACCGCCCGGGTCGGTACCGCCGCACTGAATGAAACGTCGGTCGAAACGGCTATGTAAATATTTTGTGTTTTCCGTCCAGTTCAGTGTAGCCGGCACGACCGAAGGGAAGGCTGACATGGCACCAAGTTCACCCGGTGTTGTGGGCTGGCATCGCGGATGTTGTAGGTGATGTAGCCAACCGTGTCAGTTTCTATATAAAAAAAAAATACTAAGTGGACGTAAAAAAAGTATCCAGCGAAGTTTCTTGCCAGTTGTTCTTCGCTGTGATAATCGAACTAGCAAGAAGGTGTGGATCTAAGCTTGCGATGGCTTCACCGAACATATCCGGGCCCATCGGCAGTAGAGGAGGGTATTAATCGAGGTCGGGACTAGCGAGTGGCCACTCTGAATTTCCCGCACATGCTTCACGTTTCGGCTCGCGTCAAGCCCTCGTCAGCTAGTCTGCGTTGACTAGGACGCGGGGAAACCACCAGTCCCGCTCTCGACCTCCCTCTCTCTACCTATCCATATTCTGTAGGATGCTTCCAGTGACGTTTTCGAAGCTTTCTCCATATATGAGCTTAGCGTCGTTCTTGGCAGCTTAGCAGTTAAATGTTAAAATATGACGAATCCGAGTGCAGTGTACTGTCTATGGATGATGAATCAATCAATAGGTACTAATGATAAATCTGTAAGGGATGCTCATGGAGTAAGTTACTTTGTTTTATGAGATACTAGCTTTTGCCCGCGGCTTCGCTCGCGTGAAATTCGTATTTAATGAGAAGAGAGTAAGTAAGCCAGCTACCGTACCTTCATTTCGGCGCACAAAACTATTCGGTTTGTATGAGAGCCACATCTTAGCGTAACCGGAACTGAATTTTATTTAGCCTATCCTGTGTCCCGTATGGTAAAATGTGCTTGTACTAAGTTTCATGGAATTCGGATGATCGGTTTAAGAGTTATGGAGGAACATACATACATACAGAAAAGATTTCTAAAAATCGTCAATTTAGTTTTAGTATCATACATAGAGTCTACAAACGCAGTACCTCATAAAATAAAGTAACTTACTCCATGACCATCCCTTACAGATTTATTATTAGTATAATATAATATAATATACGGTGTTAACTTTTTGCGCGACATTTCAATTTTATTACTGAATAATAAACCATTTCGTATACTGATTATTTTGTGGTACATAAAAATAAAATCTAAAATAGTTTAAAAAAAAATGCATATTTTATTAATAATTTTACCTCAGCGACAATTTCTCTTTGGAATGGTGTAGCGAGCGCCGCCGCGCGCCGCGCGCCTGCGACCGTGCGTACCCAGCTGACTGACCACTTGTCGCGCGCTAGCTGTTGTATCGTGTCGATATGAATGTGAATTTTTTGGTTTATTTGAAAAATTACCCAGCTTTCGATTTTTTTGGTAATGCAGTGCGATTCCTATTACGAAATACCATGTTTTTATACCAAATATAGAAATTGAAAATTTTAAAACCAAAGCTCAAAAAAAAACCTTACCCCCTTTTTCGGCATCAGTATGTGACCCAGAATAACCCCCTTTCGGGAATGTCGCCCATTAAAGTTAACACCGTGTATAATATAATATATAATATAATATTGAGTATGATTGCGTTTGTAGACTCTATGTATGATACTAAAACTAAATTGATGGTGTTTTAGAAATATTTTCTGTATGTATGTATGTACGTCAGGCAGTCAGTCAGTCAGCGTGTAAGCGTCCACTGCTGGACATACGCCTCTCCAATTTTCCTCCAGTCCTCCTGGCCTTCAGCGATACGGAACCACTGCTTTCCGCCTACGTACTTGATGTCGTCGTCCCACCTGGCGGGTGGTCTTCCCACACTCAGTTTTCCTGTCCACGGCCGCCAGTGTAGGACACGGTTACTCCAACGTTTATCGTCTCTTCGGCTAACGTGCCCAGCCCACTGCCAATTGAGCTTAGCCACCCGGCGTCCAATATCGACTACTTTGGTGCGTCGGCGGATTGCCATTGCATGTATGTATGTTCCTCCATAACTCTTAAACCGATCATCCGAATTCGATGAAACTTAGTACAAGTAAATTCTACTATACGGGACACAGGATAGGCTAAATAAAATTCAGTTCCGGTTACGCAAAGATGTGGCTCTAATAAAAACCGAACTGTTCCGCGCGCCAAAATAAAGGTACGGTAGCGGGCTTACTTACTTTCTTCATTTTAAATACGAATCTCACGCGAGTGAAGCCTCGGGCAAACGCTAGTAAAGAAAAAGAATAAAGAAGGAAACATGTAGGAAAATAAAACAAATAATATCTCTTCTTAAAATTTGTATTTCATAACAATGTTTATACAAAAATTATCCTATTGAAAAAAATAGTTGCAGTGAAATTCAGCCATAATGCCCGGGTGACACGAGGCCAGTTTTTCAAGCCAGGACAGTAAGCTAGTGCTAGTAAGCTAGTAAAACTAGCTTCGTGTGGACATATTTTGAAGCCAGTCCAGGCCAGTTTTAATAGGATGGGGTTCTATTTTTAAAGCCAGTAGCGCCCCCCACCACCTACTTACTGTACTGGCTTTGTGTACTAGCTTCGTGTAGACAACGAAGCCAGTACAGCAGCGCTCAAGCCAGTATAGAGTGACCACGTGTTTCGCGTTTTGCACAATCACTGGAATGATTCCGGCCTGAAATTTACTAGCTTCGTGTAAAAATCTGCTAGCATGGTGCCAGGCCAGGACAGTAAGCCAGGACAGTACGTTGCATACTAGCTTGCTGTCCTGGCTTGAAAAACTAGCCTCGTGTCACCCGGGCATAAAAGAAATTAGATGAAATGAATATGCACATAGTGAGAAGTTCACTAGTAGGCCAGGAAACGAATGATTGTAGCCGGAAAGCTCGAAAGCAGAAAGTTTGACTTCGGACCTTGTTCTGACTAGTTAGGAGGTAAACATACTAAAAGTCCCCACCACTGTGGGGCACAAAGAAGGTCCCATTTTTCGGTTTTCCGCTTATATCTCGAAAACGGTGCATCATGGGAAAAACTGTTAAATTACGGAATAAGAGGTGATAAAATTCTCTACAACTTTGATATTATACACTTTTGACGTGATAACATCTTATAAATTGATGAACACCAGCTGCACGCACGAAAAAGTGTCACGTTCCATCTGAGCCTGTTATTTTTTTTTTATTGCTACCGAACTTGGTGGCTCTGTCCGAGGTCGCAACCTCAGGTGCAGCCAATTTCACCCCCGAGGAGGTGCCAGTCCGCCTTGGAGGTGGACTAATGTTGCTGGGGAAAGGCTATTAACCCGCAATTTGAAGATCCGTGGATTGTAGGAGTGGGGGAAGATATTCCCTGGCAGCCCGTTCGACACCTTTGCAGTGCGACACAAGAACGATTTAGAGAATCGTGCAGTTCGAAGAACTCTTCTGTCGACTACAAACGGGTGTTCCGCGAGAGTATGGCGGATTTGGCGAAGGCGAACAGGAGGAGGAGGGCTAAGGGAAGCAAGTTCGTCAGAGCAGCGGCCATAGTAGTACCGATAAAACAGGCTCAATGAACCAACGATACTTGCTTACGCGTACGGTGCTTTAGAGGTTGAAGGTCCTTTGTGAGTACAGAGTCACCAATGAGGCGAATGGCTCGTCGCTGAATAGAATCCAAGGCTGAAAGAAGGTACTCAGGGGAACCCTCCCAAAGATGACTGCAATATTCCATCACCGGTCTTACTTGTGCTTTGTAGAGTGTAAGCAGTTGGACCGGCGTGAAAAAACGCCGACATCAGTAAAGGACCCCTAATTTTCGAGACGCTAGTTTTGCCTTGGACTCTATGAACGATCGAAACCCAACGTCCCTGGACACCTCCATACCCAGGACGCCCAGACTACCATCGTTGGGGACTTGGCTGCCCTGAAAAGTGGCTTGGAGAGGAAACGGATCAGCCTTAGTAGAGAAGGCACAAGCTTGCGTCTTGGCTACGTTGAAGTTGACAAGTTCTTCCCCCAAGAGGATACTTTTTCGAGAACCTGGTCAACCCGAGCAACAGTTTCGCGTCTCGCGTTTGCTGCTGAGGCCTCTCTACCCTACCAGTCCATGATGAACCCTTCGTGCACCGTGCTGTCGTCCGCGTAACAGTGTATTTCGCCGAGCGAGAGCATGTCGTTGATGAACAATAAAAACAGCGTAGGCGACAGCACGGATGCTTGTGGAACACCAGCATTGATTGAGTAGTCGGCCGAGCAGGCACCATCTAGGGTGACAAAGATCGACCGACCACTCAAAAAGCTGGAGATCCAAGTGCACAGTTTTGTAGGGACACCGTAGGCCGGAAGCTTGCTTAAGAGTCCCCGGTGCCAGACGCGATCAAATGCTTTGGATATGTCCAGAGCGACCGCCAGCGATTCCCCAAAACCATCGAGCCTTTCAGCCCATAAATGCGTGACGTACGCTAGAAGATCTCCAATCGACCTTTGCTTGCGAAAGCCGTATTGTTTGTCGTCGAGGAGTTTAGAGTCTTCTAGGTACGTCAGGAGCGCTGAGTTGACAATACGCTCCATAACCTTACTCAAAAGTGAGGTTATCGCAATAGGGCGATAGTTCGATTGGTTCGCTGGGTCCCCCTTCTTGGGGACCGGCTGGACCGAAGCTCTCTTCCAGCAAGAAGGCATTGATCCCGAGGAATAGGAGCGTTTGAATAGGCGGGTGAGGACTGGCGCCAATTCCAGAGCACAATTTTTCAAGACGATCTCCGGGACGCCGTCAGGCCCACTACTTTTTGAAATATCCTACTCACGTAGTGTTTTATGGACGACTCTGGGGTGGAACCTAATATTTGCCATCATACGCCCGCAATGGGGTAATGAAGGGGGGTTGGCGCCCAGGTCGTCTATGTTTGAGTTGGATGCGAAAAGGCGTGCAAAGATATTCGCCTTTTCTTTCGCGAGTATAGCGAGCGAGCCATCCGGACGTTCCAGCGGAGGTGTAGCAGGACGGCAGAAATTCCGACCGATGGATTTGGCGAGAGACCAGAAGGCGCGGCTACCCGAAGGGCTACGTGCAAGTTTCGCGCCAATTCCACGGTCGTGCCTGAACTTGGCCAAGTTTTGCGTTCGTTTGCAGGACCTAGCAACGACGTTGAGCTCTCGTCTGTTCTCGACAGACCTATTCTGCAGCCATTTCCTATAAGCCTTGTTCTTAGTGTCAATAGCCAGTCTGCATTGACAATCAAACCAAGGCTTATGGCGGCCGCCGATGGGAACGGTGGAGGTAGGTATGAAGAAATTCATACCCTGTGCGATCACATCAACGACCGATTGGGCACACAGGGATGGGTCTGGAGAAGAGAAGCAAACGTCGTGCCAAGGGTATGCTCCCAGGAAGGAACGGAAGTCATCCCCTTGTGCTGACCGGTAGTGCCAAACTGTTCACATACTACGTTCTCGCGTGTGTGCAAGCGAGAGCGCGTAACAATCGATAGAGAGGCACAATCGGCCCAAGCGTCGGCTTGTACACATTTATCTCTCTGGTTCTAAAGTACCAAGGCAGCACAAATTGAAAGAAGGTTACTCGTACCATAATATATTAAGCGCATCTGGCCGGTCGGAAAAGATTTCAAATTTAGAATATTGACGTTATCACGTAAAACTATCGTCCGCAAACTGACTTTACAGATAACCAATTTTTTACCAATTCTCAATCGTTGTCGAGATATAAGGTTCGAAAAAAGGCCGATTTTCAAAAATGAGTTTTTTACAACCCAGTCGGCTACAATTTGAGCCTACCACCTAGCAAGGTGCAAGGGAAGGGACCTACAGTTTTACACCGGTTCCGAACGGTGAAGCAGCAGGTGTAGGTATGCACGTAAATTTTTTCCTCAGAAAAAACTCATTGGTACACGCCGACCTGATTCGAACCTCGGACCTTTCGCATGAGAAGCCGATGCCCAAACCAAACCACTAAGTGAACGTAACAAAAAAAAAAAAAATTCTTGCCAGTTCTTCTTCGCTGTGATAATAGAACTGGCAAAATGTTATAATATGACGAATCCGAGTGCAGTGTACTGTCTAAAGATGAATAAAGAATTTATAAAAAAAAAAATGGCTGCAATCTCCTTTATAACTTAACCTAAGTTTATTTTCGTCACAGCCACCGCCCGCTACCCGGTGCGTATCCTCTTCGCCCGCAGCAGCGTCAGCTCGCGCGCGAGCGTGCGCCTCTCCGACTCGCACCGCCTGTTCTCCTCGGAGCAGTGCGACACGGCGCGCTCGATGCGCCGCGTCTCGTCGTGCGCGCGCCGCAGCTGCGGGCGCAGCTCACGCATTCAAAAACACAACAAACAGCTGCTCTGCGTTCGAACATAGTACGGTCATTGACCCCGTGACTACTGTTACATACAGGTTGATCCTTTTAATGTATAGGTAGCAAACATGTTTTGTTAAATTTCTCGAAAAGTAATGCTAAAAACATATAATTTTTTTGCGTAACGTGTTTGTTTCAGTGCGTATATGACCCTCCCGCGGCGAATGACATGATCAACGAAGCACCTTATATAGAAATGAAAACCAGGGCCGCACCCAAATAATTTACAGCAAAGGATCGCGGGCCGGATTCGGCCCATGGGCCGTAGGTTGCCCATGTGTGTGTTAAAATATGACGAATCCGAGTGCAGTGTACTGTCTAAAGATGAATAAAGAATTTATAAAAAAAAAAAATGGCTGCAATCTCCTTTATAACTTAACCTAAGTTTATTTTCGTCACAGCCACCGCCCGCTACCCGGTGCGTATCCTCTTCGCCCGCAGCAGCGTCAGCTCGCGCGCGAGCGTGCGCCTCTCCGACTCGCATCGCCTGTTCTCCTCGGAGCAGTGCGACACGGCGCGCTCGACGCGGCGCGCCTCGTCGCGCGCGCGCCGCAGCCGCGCGCGCAGCTCGCTCACCTCGGGCGCGGCGACGAGCGGCGGCCGCAGGTAGCGGATGTCGTACAGCGACGCGCGCTCCTTGCACGTGGGGCAGCATCTGCGGAGCGTGCCGTCGGTTCATTCACTTGTAACCAATGATATTTTAAAAAAGATACATTGTCTATACGACATTCGGTGCTCACACCGCACACGGCACAAACTTGAAACGTTGACAGAAAGAACTATAAAGTGATGCGCCGACTCGAATAGTTAAGGGCAGTTATTTTTTTTTTAAGTGAAAACTTCTTTAGCGGCGCTTGGCACTTTTTTTAAATGGGTAAACAATGTTAAACTCGCGTCAGATGTCGCGTCAGAGCCGTAGCCTGATCGAAAAAGCGTAAGATTCGAAACTTCTTTAGCAGCGCTTGGCACTCTTTTTAGATGGATAAAAAATGTTAAACTCGCGTCAGGTCCGTAGCCTGATCGAAAAAGCGTAAGATTCGTTGAAATTATGGATGAAAGTTGATTTTTCTGAGAAATAAACTTTTTGATGTAAAATAATTATAATAGTTCTGTAGTGTTAAATTTTTTATGTAATATAAATTGTCATGTTTGTCTACGATAGCGCAATAAATGAATATTGTATTTTACCACATAAATGATAGTACTTTTATACTGATAAACAAAACAATTCGTGCGAAATTATTCCCTAACCATTCCAAAATATTCAACAATGCACAACGTTGATGTTTAAGTTTTCACTTCTGCCGGCACTCCCGGAGTGCAACCTTAGGCTTTTTTCTTTCCTTTTTTTTCTCTCTCTTTCTCTCTCTCTCTCTAGACTGTAATTTATTTTATAGATTAATTGTATATTTGCGGAAACTGAAAAATAAAGCCAACTTGGAAACCGAGAATCGAACTCGGAACCTCCGGATTGCTGACCGAGCGTCTTAGCCATTTGGCTATGGAGGCATCAGGTGTTGGAGTGAAAATAGGTTAGATATCGTACATACATCATACTATTAATGTTGTTGTTTTTTTTTTGTTTATTTAAATATTTAATAGGTTGTAGAGTGGGAGTTTTTTTTTTATGTAATCCGGTATAGGTGGCTGAGTCGGAGGGGCTAAAGCGCATGCTCCGACCATCCAATATCACCTCCGAGAATGGTGCCATACCGGAGACTTCCCTGGATTGCTGGCTATACTGGACTAGAGAACACAGCCGAGGCTGCTATGCGGCCATCACGGTGGTATCAACCCAGTCGGGTACAATTTGAGCCTACTACCTAGTAAGGGGCAAGGGAAGGGACCTTGTAACACATAGATTCAGATTCAAATATTGTCAGCCTCGATAGCTCAGTGGTGCAGACAGTCGACTGTCGCTATTGATTGTTAAGCAACGCTGGGCGCGGTCAGTACTTGGATGGGAGACCGCTCGACCGTTGGAGGCTGACCGTGGTTCGGATTCCACGTAAAACTGTAGGTCCCTTCCCTTCTTACCTTACTAGGTGGTAGGGTTCAACCCGCCCGGGTTGGTACAGTCCGTTCCGTCCAATTCAGTGTAGCCGGCACGACCAAAGAGAAGCATATGACCTGGCGCGCTCCCTGGCGCCGAGGAGCCAGGTGCGGATGCAGCCGTAGCCGAACACGTGGCCGCACTTGAGCGCGACGACGCGGTGCCGGCCCCCCGCCGCCCACGCCTCCAGGCAGATCGGGCAGCGCGCCGCCTCCGCGTCGCTATCCGAGCAGCGCCGCTTCGCCGGCCGACGCGACGACGCCGACACCTCTGCACATCACACACAGCAAACATTACACAACGTGTCCCAAAACTCAACGTCAAGCGGGAACCAGGGAGTAGGCCAGTTAGTCATAAACTGGCCTACTCCCTGGTTCCCGCTTGACGTTGAGTTTTTGGCACGTTTCGTTGACCCAGGGAAAAATTAGAAAAAAAAATCTGAGTCATTTATTTTTTTAGAAAAAAATTCAACTGAATATTTTTTTTTGGTAAAACTACAGGCATTCTGGTTTTATTTATTGTTTATTGTTTATTTAGCATCTATTGGCAGTACACTGCGCTCAGATTTGTCATATTTACATTGTAACATTCCGCCAGTTCGATTATCACAGCGAAGAAGAACTGACAAGAAACTTCACTGGAAATTTTTTTCAATGTCCACTTAGTCTATACAAAAATGTTTGCCACTGCCTAGACACGCATGTGCTGATTTGTGACATGCAGCAATTAATGACAAAGTGAAAACATTTTTACTATGAAATTGTATGGACTACTGGTTTCTGTCACAAACCACCACATGTCGTTATCGCATAACTAATTAATTACATTGATAACAGTCATTTGGGATAGGTATCAATAGAAGAGTTATTTAGGCTTCCAATATAAACATTTGAACAATAATTATATTTGCAAATTTGTAGTTGTATTGTAGTACCTACAATATCAATTTTCAAAGTTTTTAAAAAAATGCTCATATCATAAAAAACAAATGACTCCGATTGTTTTTCTAATTTTTCCCTGGGTAGTCATAAACCGAACTATTCCCTGGTTCCCGCTTGACGTTGAGTTTTGGGACACGTTGTATATTTATTAGTTTGTGCATTTTTTTAGACTTCATCAATCAATACTAATAATAAATCTGTAATGGGTGGTCATGGAGTAAGTTACTTTGTTTTATGAGTATAAGATACTGCGTTTGTAGACTATACAACGTGTCCCAAATCTCAACGTCAAGCGGGAACCAGGGAGTAGGCCACTGTATCACCATACCCAGCGAAAAATAAGAAAAAAAAATCTGAGTCATTTATTTTTTTAGAAAAAAATTTTACTGAATATTTTTTTTTGGTAAAACTACAGGCATACTGATCAATAGCAGAGTTATTTAGGCTACCAATAAAAAACTTTTAACAATTATATTTGCAAATTCGTAGTACGACTACCTAAAAATGTTGTACGAGTTGTCAATTCTCAATGTTTTTCAAAAAATACTCATCATAAAAAACAAATGACTCCGATTTTTTTTCTTATTTTTCCCTGGGTAGTCATAAACTGGCCTACTCCCTGGTTCCCGCTTCACGTTGAGTTTTGGGGTCACGTTGTATATGTATAATGCTAAAACTAAATTGACGATTTTTAGAAATATTTTATATATGTATGTATGTTCCTCTATAACTTTTAAACCCATCATCGAAATTCGATGAAACTTAGTACATTTATCTATATGCAACATAGGATCATTGCACAGGATAGGCTAAATAAAATTCAGTTCCGGGTACGCCGAGATGTGGCTCTCATACAAACCGAATTGTTCCGCGCGATGGCGTAGGTATCTACGGTACGAGCGAGCGGGCGGCGGCTGGCGGGCGCGCGGGCTGATGTCTACAGGGTGTTTCAGGATAGGGTTTCATAACTTCAGGATTCTAAATGGTTCCATATTTGAAGACGAAAGGCTCTGAAACTTTTTCCCAGATTCGGTCATTTTATTGTACTTTTTGGTGAATATCGCTTCATCCAGATTTGGTGGACGGTTAACGACCGCCTTTATTGAATAAAATAAAATGACTAACTTGCATGTTTAACTAGTAGAATATACTGCTTGTAGGTAAATTCCAAACACTTACATTTTAATGACATTAAAATAAAAAGAAAACTGGAATTAGGTCATTGCACTCCCTAGACTTAGACAGCACTGTTGCCAAATCTCACTGTCCATCGAGTTTTCGAAGGTGTGGATCTAAGCTTGCGATGGCTTCACCGAACATATCCGGGCCCATCGGCAGTAGAGGAGGGTATTAATCGAGGCCGGGACTAGCGAGTGGCCACTCTAAATTTCCCGCGCATGATTCACGTTTCGGCTCGCATCAAGCCCTCGTCAGCTAGTCTGCGTTGACTAGGACGCGGGGAAACCACCAGTCCCGCTCTCGACCTCCCTCTCTCTACCTATCCATATTCTGTAGGATGCTTCCAGTGACGTTTTCGAAGCTCTCTCCATGTATGAGCTTAGCGTCTTACAATTTTAAATTTTTGTACGAAAAAAAAAAATACGGAATTTCGATTTGAGTGATAAGGATTTTTTTCTTCTAATAATGCGTGCTTTCTATACCTGAAGTTTCTCAAGCCTATCCTGAAACACCCTGTATAGCCGCGTACTGACTGAGCGCGGCTGCCGCGCGAGGCAGCCTCGGGTCGCAAGCCTCGGTCAGTCAGTACGCACCTCGCCCGAGACAAGGGCACGCGCGGCCTCGGGCGAGCGTTGCCTCGACCGATCCGCCCGCTGTCGGTTTTTTGTCGCGCTCAAAGGAGCCTCAGTCCATTTGCCGCGCGCACTCTAGACGGACGTTGTGTGCCTCGCTCGCCTCGCTCGTTCGCGCCATGGATAAGGAACTGTGCTTAAAACTTATTTGAATTATGGCTCGGCTTTTCCTCGCGAGGCAGCCTCGCGACAATTGGTTTTGTAGCGAGGCAGCCTCGCGCGCCAAATCGTCGCACGGCATACGGCCGAGGCAGCCTCGCCGTACGCGGCTAGCAGCGTACAGAACGGCCGCACTACCGCTACCTAGCTAGTCTATTTTACAAATATTCTAAATGAGTAGATACGTACCGAGTTTGCATCGGTCCAAGTAGCACTTCACACGCTCAACTGTGAAGCAAGCGGAAATAGGAAGCGATAAGTGTAATGCGGTTGTGAAACAAAGTACTAGCCTTCATATATTATAAATTACCTTTAAGTGAGCTAAGTACTAGAGAGAGTACAGCGGTGAGCAACAAAGATGGTATCATCAAGTGAAAATAAAACATATGAAGATCGCTTACAGGCACTGGGACTAACAACTCTTGAGGAAAGGAGACAACGAGGGGACATTATAGAAACCTATAAAATTTCTCTAGTAAAGAGGAAACTGCCTAAAGAGGAAACGGGTCGGCGGCGCCCCTGTCCGCTGAGTGCATGACGTCACTATGAGTGGAAGAGGCTTAAGCAAAATAAAGATAAAAAAAAAATTTATTAAGTCAGCCTCGATAGCTCAGTGGTGCAGACAGTCGACTGTCGGTATTGATGGTTAAGCAACCAGGATTCGAACCTGGGTCTCTGGCTTGAGCCGCCAACGCGATAACCAACTACGCCACCGGACCGTTACGTATTATTTCCAAATTTTCGATCTTATTGCACCTTCATGCATGATGGATGTCGCATAATATTTGCGATCAGTCAACTTGCACGGTTCCATATTGAACCTTATGCTGTCGTCACCAAAGTCGTATTTGGCATGGGACACTAGAAGTTGACTTGAGGTTGGCAGCTCAAGCCAGAGACCCAGGTTCGAATCCATCGTAGATTTCCCCCATCTAACTAGGTTACTCGGGTCGGGGAGAGTAAGCTGGAATGCATTTAAGTAGAACTTAAGCAGCTCAGGGGACCAGTTGTATATTATGGATTTCCACTTCAATGCAGGAGGGATGCAGAAGTCGCCCACTGTTAGCCAATCATTCTGCATTTCTAGGTTTAAGGCGTGAAGTTTGAAACCTTGTTCCATGTCCTCCTGAGCAAAACCTTTCAGTATTTCTTTATCAGACTTTGCTGTTTCTATGCCCAGTCCAGATCTATTGGTGCGTGTACCAACTTGGAATGATTTGTAGAAGTCGAGTCTCGATTCCAGTTCATCTGATAGCGATGTGTTGGATAAGGCTTGAATAGCGCTATCATTGGAGTCTTTGAGTAAACATCGTTTGGCTATTCTCGCCTTTTGATAAAATATCAACGGTTTCTTAATGTTCAGTCCAAAGTTATTGTGAGATCTGTACAGCGTTGACGAGTCAGCCGGGTGAGCCAGTCCAAACCATGACTTTAGGAATCTGGACACATAAGAGTCTAATTTAGTCAGGTTTTGCTTTGTGAAGTCGTAGACGAGAAATGGCCATGAAAGTTTTGATGTCAGGTAGTTATCGTAAATCCATGCCTTTTGTGTACCCAGGAGGGGAAGATTGTCAGTTTGGCGGAGGCTCTCTTCGAAAAGTTGGACAATATCATCAGTAGGATGCTCCTTTCCTCTGCTGGTGATCCTTTTGCCCAAGAATTTAAAAGGGGCTTCATCAGCCACGGTTGCGATTGGTTTTCCGGCTACTGTCAGACCT
The DNA here is from genome assembly GCA_946902875.1 of Nematopogon swammerdamellus. Classification (NCBI taxonomy): domain Eukaryota; kingdom Metazoa; phylum Arthropoda; class Insecta; order Lepidoptera; family Adelidae; genus Nematopogon; species Nematopogon swammerdamellus. The sequence goes on along the minus strand of OX336352.1, from coordinate 1,152,818 downwards.
GGATTGCTCGAGGTAAACTTTGAACCTTTCCTGGTTAAGCTCAAACAGTAGCACTTCGCTGGTTTTATCTTCATCCCTTTGGTCCATTCACAATAGTCATCTACCACCTTAAGAAGCACCTGATTTTCTTTTGGATTGCGGGTTAACAGCGTAATATCATCCGCAAATGCCAGGATGGCCGCACTATATGTGTCTCCATATTTGAACCTGTATCCCCATTTGTTTTCTTTTACGACAAGCGTATCAATTAGAATGTTGATAACAATGTTAAATGTGACAGGAGAAAGGCAGCAACCTTGGAAAAGTCCTATGCCGTAACGAATTTCCGGTGTCTTCTCCGTTTCGCCTTTTACTTGTATTACAAAGGAAAGTTTTTTGTAGTAGGAGGCTATTATATTACAGATCAGAGGTAGCACATTATACCACTCTAGCGCCTTTAATAGTAACTCATGGCGCACCGAACCGAAGGCGTTTTCAAAGTCTAACCACGTTTTTTTTTTTTTTTTATGGAACCTGACACGGTTGGCTACATCACCTACAACATCCGTGATGTCAGCCCATAACACAGGGTGAACTAGGTGCCATGTCAGTGCTTCCCTTCATTTCATGTCGGCTACACTAAACTGGACGGAAAACACGAACTATTTACATAGCCGTTTCGACCGACGTTTCGTTCAGTGCGGTGGTACCAACCCGGCCGGGATAAACCCTACCACCTAGTAAGGTAAGAAGGGAAGGGACCTATAGTTTAACGTGGAATCCGAACCACGGTCAGCCTCCAACGGTCGAGCGGTCACCCATCCAATCACTGACCGCGCTCAGCGTTGCTTAATAACAGTTGACTAACCAACCGCGCCACTGAGCTACCGAGGCTGACGAATTTTCTTAGCCCTTAGTCGACTTTTACGACATGCGACGGGGAGAGATGCAGTGGGGCTATTCTTTTTAAGTACCGACCCCACACGGTACTTTGTACCCACGTGGCAGTTAATTGTCTCTCATTCTTCCTTGCATCTCTAAGACATTCAAAAATCAATATAAACATTACGTATAGAGCCCGCCGCCGATGGTGCATCGATCTCAGAAGCGACGCCGTCGACAATCTGTCGCGCCGGCTCGGCGGCGCGCGCCTCCGCCGCCGGGGCAGAGTCGGACCGCGGCGCGCCCGCGGCGGCGGTATCGTCCTCGCTCGCACTCCACGGCGAGTCCATCGCGCCGGGTGAGTACAACTCGTCGAAGGAGCTGCACACACATACATGCAATATTTGTAGGCTTTTACACACCATACATACATACATATACCGCCACGGACTTGATACAACTGGACGGGACTTCGTCATACATTTTCCTCTGTAGAAATAGTCTTTCTCACACAGATTAGAGTATTGCGAGCAATACTCCACGCATGACCTCACCTGCGACTTATACAGCAGCAGGATTTGGTCAGGCGTAAAGTATCTCCGCGCCTTATTTAGGACGCCCAGCTCAATATTTTAAATTAGTCTTGTTACGAGTCGAATACATGGACGGCTCGAGTGACTCGAGTTGAAAACATCTATAACTCGAGTTGCGACTCGAATACAAAAACTCAACTCGCTATAGATTTTTTATTTAGGTAGTCTCAGAACCATGTATTGTGATATAGGCGGATCAGCTAATAGCTGTTAGCCTATTAATAATAATATAATAAGAAAGACAAGATGTTGAAATACATCGACCTGTCTCACGAGGTTACAGACATGTGGCCCGTGGACTCGACTATCGTTGTGCCCATAGTCGTGTCTGCGCATGGGCTGATAGCGAAGAGGCTCGACATCATCTCAGAAGGCTCTCGCTGGACTGTTGGATCAAGGGCCAGATACAGAAGGCGGTCGTACTCGACACCGCTCGAATTTTCCGCAGATTTCGTTCTCTCGGGTCCGACCACCGGTAGCTCGGGCTCGCTCCGCCGCCGCCGGTGGCAAACCCGCTTCTTTTTCTATATTCATTCTGTTTATAGGTATTTAATATAAATAATTGTGTATATAATTAATGTAGAAAAAAAGTGTGTAAATAAACGAATACAAATATAATATAAAAATAATAATAAATATGCCAATACCTACTTATATACTTATATATTATATACTTTTTTTAAATGCAAAATCAAGTATATAATAAATAACAGCTAGAACAGAGTTGGCATATTTGACGGCGTGCGCTGACCTGTAGTCGGCGTCGTCGCTCCCGGAGAGTGTGTCGACGGAGAGGCTCGACACGGAGTCGTGCGACGACCCCGCCGACTCCATGTTCGCTCGGTCGCTCGCGCTCTCATCATACATCATACAATACCTGTAGTCGGCGTCGTCGCTCCCGGAGAGTGTGTCGACGGAGAGGCTCGACACGGAGTCGTGCGACGACCCCGCCGACTCCATGTTCGCTCGGTCGCTCGCGCTCTCATCATACATCATACAATACCTGTAGTCGGCGTCGTCGCTCCCGGAGAGTGTGTCGACGGAGAGGCTCGACACGGAGTCGTGCGACGACCCCGCCGACTCCATGTTCGTTCGGTCGCTCGCGCTCTCATCATACATCATACATAGGGCACACTAAAAGTTTCCGGAATTGGCCACTTACATAAACAATATTTAAAAAGTAATTACAACATTTGAAAATGGAACTCTTTGGCTGTAGAATGCAGTTTGTTTCATCTGACTGTCAATTGTTTTTCCATTGTGGCGCCATTTTAAAAATTGCGTGTCTACATTAACATAAATTTAACCCGGGAAAATTTTCGTGGTATGATTTTCTACGATTTTAAGTGTAATTTTACAGCTCATCAGAGCCTCGCTCGGCTTCAATCTGCTTTTGGCGATGAAGCACCATGCAAGACGGACTATTTATTGCTGGTTTGCAGAATTCAAGCGCGGTCGTGTCAATCTCAGTGACGAATCTCGGGATGGTCGCCCGTTCACCGCTGTGAACAACAAAAACATCGATGCTGTGCGCCGTATGATCGAAACAGACAGGCATGTGACCTACCATGAGATTCGGGCATCCTTAGACATAGGCATGAGTCAAATACAATCAATCCTACACAAACATTTTGGTGTGAGAAAGCTGTGCTCGCGGTGGATCCCACACAATTTGACCGAGGCTCAAAAAACGCACCGCGTCACTTGGTGCAATGCCATGCTTACCAGATTCAACAAAGGCGCCTCAAATTTGGTGTGGGACATAGTAACAGGTGACGGCACCTTGTGACTTTTTTCTGTTCCCAAAAATTAAGAACCAATTACGCGGTCAACGATTTTCATCACCAGAAGAGGCTGTCGAAGAATATGAAAAACACGTTTCTGAGGTCACCACGGAGGAGTAGCACAAAAGTTTTCAAAATTGGTTTAATCGTATGAAAAAGTGCATTTACGCGAAGGGAGAATATTTTGAGAAACAATAAATTCATTTTTGACCTTTAATAGTATTTTATTCTTATTAATTCCGGAAACTTTCAGTGTGCCCCACGTACAATACCTGTAGTCGGCGTCGTCGCTCCCGGAGAGTGTGTCGACGGAGAGGCTCGACACGGAGTCGTGCGACGACCCCGCCGACTCCATGTCCGCTCGGTCGCTCGCGCTCTCGTCATACATAATACAATACCTGTAGTCGGCTTCGTCGCTCCCGGAGAGTGTGTCGACGGAGAGGCTCGACACGGAGTCGTGCGACGACCCCGCCGACTCCATGTTCGCTCGGTCGCTCGCGCTCTCATCATACATCATACAATACCTGTAGTCGGCGTCGTCGCTCCCGGAGAGTGTGTCGACGGAGAGGCTCGACACGGAGTCGTGCGACGACCCCGCCGACTCCATGTCCGCTCGGTCGCTCGCGCTCTCGTCATCGTCGTCCGACAGCCACGAGAACAAGTCCACGTCTGACTCGTACCTCAACATTGAAACAAAGAAAGAAATTAACATTTAAACACTCTTACCTTGTGGTAAGAGTGTTTAAATCTACCGATTAAATCTCATTCAACAACAGGCTAAAAAAAAGAGAAAGAAAGAAAGAGGAGACTAATTTCATGTTCCGATAGAGTGAGCGCGGAATGAGGGTACGAGAAAATAATTAGTCAGCATGTTTTTAGGTTTCTGTATCCCAGACGGAAGCCTATTACTAAGCCTCCGTCGTCTGTCCGTCCGTCCGTCCGTCCAACCGTCCGTCCGTCCGTCCGTCCGTCCATCTGTCCGAGGGCTGTATCTCTTGAACCGTAATAGGTAGCCGGTTGAAACTTTCACAGAATATGTGTTACTATGGCGGATAAGAAAAATAAGAAAAAGTTAAAAATTAAGGGGGGCCCCCGTACAAGAAACGTTTCATTAAAATCGATTAGTCACACTATTAAATAACAGATGGCGCCACGAGCTTTTATACATTGCATTGTTATAGCCGCAAAATTGCCAACGACCTCATTGAGGTGCTGTCATTTTCCCACCGTAAATTGCCATCGACCTCATTGAGGCTTCTCTCCGATCGTCCTACATATCTTCGAAATTAAAATTCGAAGACCATGCCACCTGAGCGGATAGGCGGATATTATTGATAGCGGATAGATACGGATACCTTCGTGTGCGAGTAAAACTCGCACTTACCAGATTTTTTATTTTTATTACGTGGACACTCATTAAAACTAAACCGAACCTTCCGAACTGGGTGGCTATGCCCGAGGTCGAAGCCTCAGGCGCAGCCAATTTCACCACCGAGGAGGTGCCAGTCCGGCTTGGAGGTGGACTAATGTCGCTGGGGAAAGGCTATTAACCCGCGATTTGAAGATCCGTGGATTGTAGGAGCGGGCAAAGAAATTCCCCGGAAGCCCGTTCCGTTAAATTAAGAATAAAAAAAGCCTAAGGTTGCACTCCGGGAGTGCCGGCAGAAGTGAAAACTTAAACATCAACGTTGTGCATTTTTTAATATTTTGGAATGGTTAGGGAATAATTTCGCACGAATTGTTTTATTTATCAGTATAAAAGTACTATCATTTATGTGGCAAAATACAATATTCATTTATTGCGCTATCGTAGACAAACATGACAATTTATATTACATAAAAAATGTAACACTACAGAACTATTATATTTATTTTACATCAAAAAGTTTATTTCTCAGAAAAATCAACTTTCATCCATAATTTCAATGAATCTTACACTTTTTCGATCAGGCTTCGGACCTGACGCGATTTTAACATTTTTTACCCATCTAAAAAAAGTGCCAAGCGCCGCTAAAGAAGTTTCGAATCTTACGCTTTTTCGATCAGGCTACGGATCTGACGCGAGATCTGACGCGAGTTTAACATTTTTTACCCATCTAAAAAAAGTGCCAAGCGCCGCTAAAGAAGTTTTCACTTCAAAAATGTAATTTCATAAAATACATTAAAAAAATACAACGTGCACAAGGGGGGCTACTACCATGTGATCAAAATAGTAATACGCTTTACCTATATACACTCTGGCCAGCAGAGCATATGGATGATCAAACCAATATCCAATTCAGTAGGTGCGGTAAGTTGGTAGCTCGCTATTAACATAACTGATTGCATGTTCTCCCCTTTGCCGCTACCCCACTGAACAAGCAGGTACGTGTGGTGGGGCGACACCACGTGTGTGGCCGGTGATATTGGTGGCCAACCGTGGCAGGCACCACTGCAAATACTTGAATATGTACATTCTATTTTCCTTCGCTTTTTTTTATATATTTTAACAATAGTTAACTTCAAAAGAAACTTCAGCAAGATAGAATTAATGTGCGTTACAGAACTATTATAATTAATTTACATCAAAAAGTTTATTTCTCAGAAAAATCAACTTTCATCCATAATTTCAACGAATCTTACGCTTTTTCGATCAGGCTACGGATCTGACGCGAGTTTAACATTTTTTACCCATCTAAATAAAGTGCCCAGCGCCGCTAAAGAAGTTTTCACTTCAAAAAAAGAACAGGCTAGCTAGAGAAATGTTTAAAATTATTTACCAAATGGCCCTGAATAGGGGCCAAACAAAATCATCCCCGTTCAATATATCCATTACGTAACGAGCTCAAAACTTTAAGAGCGATGTAGCCGACCGCTTCGATATAAACTTGAATTGAAGTGAATTTCAAAATGCGCTCACTTTACAGATATAATCTATGTGCGTACGTCGCATTTTATGATTTCAATTCGACCCTACAATACCAACGATCTTACCTGAATCTTATAGATGTCCCTTCAGAGTGACACGCTGTACAAACCAGGGTTGTTGATGATGCAAATTTTTTCATATCAGCTGATGCTGATATTTTATCATTGACATCAGCGTATGCTGATGCTGATTTTAATGATTTTATTTAAAAAAAGGGAAAAATACTGAACTTATATGAATATTATGAATTTATATCCAAAGTTTTGGTTGGTATTGAAATAAAAGATTGTGTTTTAATAATTTCGTGACATTTAATAAAAAAAATGAATCAGGCATACACTTTTTGGTTTCTTCTATGGGAACCCCCGTGAATTTTTTACTTTTTCTTATTTTTATTGTTATATCGGCCATAATAACACATATTCTGTGAAAATTTCAACGGGCTACCTATTACGGTTCAAGAGATACAGCCCTCGGACGGTCGGACGGACAGACAGACAGACAGACAGACAGACGGCGTAGGCTTAGTAATAGGGTCCCGTACCGGATACAGAACTCTAAAAATACTCAAGTGTCACTGACAGTTGAAGCGGGGCGTAAGCAAGCGGAGGGCGTATGCTTGAGTGACAAACGGATCGGGTATTTGCACCATCTACATATAAGATTTATAGCTAAAATTGTTGATCCATACACCAACTGAAATAATGCAACTCCAAATGTTGTGCAAAATAATTTAAGCAATTTAAACTGCTAAACTTTTCCACCTTCTGTTCCAAGAAATACTTGCGACATATATTAATTTTGCTTAAGCCATTCATTTTGCTGTCTTGCAAGTAGGTAACAAGTGCCCGCGCGAAGCTGGACTATTGCATAATTATTACATTGAAGAGTAAGAATAGATATTCTTTGATCGATAAAAGGAGAATGAGCATTTTGGTCTTCCTCTAGCTTTGAGTGTTATATCAATGGAAAGGTTGATTTATACACGGTGAACAAAAAACCTGTCGAACACCCGAAGGCAGGAAGTACAGTTTCAGATACTGAATCGGATAGGCTAGTTTTTTTTTTAATTCGGACAAAATTTTTCAATTAAAAAATTGAATTAGTATCACGACCTTTTACTTCTAATGCAAAATTCTCTAGGAGGCGCGGCGGCGACGGCGGCGCGCGCGCCGCCTCGCCGCCAGTGTCATAAATTATCTTGAGGCGGCACGAATGAAGTGAAGGCAGAGACCGTGTTCTTATGTCTTTAGTGAAATTCTTTGTAAAATAATTTGCCGATTTTAATATTTTTGTCTTCTGTACTGAAAAGGAAGTCGGTAAGTGCTTTGAGGTCAGTTAGTGTGCAACAAACTTATTATTTTGTATACCTAATAAGTTTTAGAATATTACCTAGGTAGTTACCTAGAAGACTGATATCACGTGCTTAAGACATATGGTAGTAGGGTTTAACTTCACATCACTGCTATGATGGCATGCAGACATAATTTAGTTATTTAAAGACATCTTGATACTTAGGAATAATTGAAAAAGGGCAAATTTTCATATAAATTTCGAAAAAAAACTAGCCTATCCGATTCAGTATCTGAAACTGTACTTCCTGCCTTCGGGTGTTCGACAGGTTTTTTGTTCACCGTGTATACAAAATTTTTTAGTATGGCAGCCAATGTTAATTATTAGTACTTTAGGAGTTATATCACTTTTCTATAATCATAGCTACACACCTGCTGCTTCACCGTTCGGAACCGGTGTAAAACTGTAGGTCCCTTCCCTTGCCTCTTACTAGGTGGTAGGCTCAAATTGTAGCCGACTGGGTTGGTACCACCGTACTGGATGTAAGATGGCCGCATAGCAGCCTCGGTTGTGTTCTCCTCTAGTCCAGTATAGCCAGCAATCCAGGCAAGTCTCCGGTATGGCACCTACCTTCTCGGAGGTGATATTGGCTGGTCGGAGCATGCGCTTTGGCCCCTCCGACTCAGCCACCCATAACGGATTAAATAAATAAAACCTTATCACAGTAATATGCTTACCTCTGTACGATGATCATCGTTCTAGTAAGGGCCAAGTACTTAGAGCGAAACAGTACCAAATGACCGAGCGGTATTGAAACCGTAATGATTAAAATACCTACCATTTTTTTGGTTTCAATACCGCTCGGTCATTTTGGTACTGTTTCGCTCTAAGTACTTGCCCTTACTAGAACGATGATCATCGCACACAGGTAAGCATATTACTATGACAAGGTTCTATGTTTATTTATACAACTTAAAGTGATATAACTCCTAAAGTACTAACAATAGATGTTAGGTATGTTTGAACAAAATGGTTTTCTTGGAAAGACCTTTCTATTGATATATCATTCATTGTTAGAGGCGCGGTAGACCAACGCTCATACATTTTTGCCCATCCTCCTTTGTAATAATGACGAAATACGACAATGAACGACGAAATAAGACATGATCTACACGGACGTGATCGATATATGATTAGCAAAGGGTAATTCGGCAATTTTAGGTTAGACAAATTCGGAAAAAAATGTCGGGCGTGCTTTGTTTTTCCTGGAGTTCAGAAAATCCGCCTGTGCTTCTAAATATGTGAATCCTCACTTGTTGTATACCGTTTTGTGGTGAATTTTATTGGTTTTAAGTGCTAATAAAGAATCAGGAAAGTATATTATTTCTCTATGATAATAAATTAATGATGAATAAGATCACTTTTTTTTTTATTGCTTCCGAACTGGGTGGCTCTGCCCGAAGCCAATTTCACCGCCGAGGAGGTGTCAGCCCGGCTTGGAGGTGGACTAATGTTGCTGGGGGAAAGGCTATTAACCCGCGATTTGAAGATCCGTGGATTATAGGAGTGGGGAAAGATGTTTCCTGGGAGCCCGTTCCACACCTTTGCAGTGCACACAGTTGATTATTTTACGCAATATTTGAGTTTACGTGAGTGCGGGCTTGCTAAATTTCGGTACTAAATTTAAGAAAACCAACCAGTTCTGTAAGTTATTCTTTCACAAAACCGGGAAAATGTGGAACGCACTCCCTGCCCAACTATTTCCTCCCAAGCCTGGAGGTTTCGAAAGCTCCTGTCAGGCCGGCATGGCCTTCGCAATCTCCGCGCATCACAGAATGTCCATTGGCATCGTTAGACATCTACGCTTTTCATTAAAATAAAGGACAATAATTGTATTCTACTCTAACAATTCGAAATCAAGTCTCCGATACGGCACCTACACAGTCGGAGGTGATATTGGCTGGTCGGAAAACCTTTTTGATCTTGCCAGAAATATCTAGAAACCAAAACAATACTTTTTTACTTCGAATAATTTGGAATTTATCGCTTCGATATGAGGGCGATTCCATTATCGCGGGTGCAACATCTAGACGCATTTAAAGAGTCCTAACTAATAAAGTAAAAACATTTTTAATGAAATTATTCTGTGAAGCACAACATATTCATCTGTTGCCTATTTATATGTGATTAAGTATGTTAAATCCCACATATTAAGAGTGACTAGGCAGGTTTGAAGTGCTATCGCGGGTGCAACGAAATCGGCCCTGCCATGGCAGGTCTTAGTACAAAAACACAAAAGTCTGTTAATTGTGAAATATTTATTAATATATGCCTACATATTGTGAAAGATGATGAATCCTTAAGGCAATGTAATGTAAAGTATTATGAAGAAATTAAATAATCAATGAATTATTCCTTTTTTAAACAATCGCAGGTGCAACATCAAATTATCGCGGGTGCAACGCGTCTAACTTAGATGAACATAAATGTCAATATAAGCACCTATAAGAACAAAATAAGAGATTAAACAATGTATTTTACGAATGAGTACAGTTCTTTAGTCACTTAACCTATTTATTCTTTTCAAATACATCAATATTTGTCGAAAATTCTAAAACCACCTTGTTGCAATCAACCTTCTTCTCTGCCACTTTCAATTTTGCAATAATGTCTTCAAATTGAACATCTGCTATGTCCTTCGTGTTTTCGATGAAATCCTCAATCATACACAACATGCATAAAATATCCAGGGCATAATAAATTAATATCAATGAAATCAAAATCAGTTGGAGAGGTGTACATCCAGCAGTGGACGGCAACACACCGATGATGATGATTGATGATTAATAAATCAACAAAACCTGATAAATGGCACCATAATGCTAGGAGACATAAATGTTGCACCCGCGATTCCAATGTCGCGATCGCGGGTGCAACCAACTTCAATCATCAATTATTTAATTTCTAGTTATAACTAACATCTAATTACGATAGATTTGAGCTTCTCTTCGTTTTATTCTTACTTTTAAAAAGTTACAAAACTTTAGCAATTTAGTATTATGAGAAAATAAAACTTTTGTATCTTTTATATTGCGGGTGCAACAAGCAAACGAAGGCTCCATGTGGTCAAATAACACTTCAAAAGTAATGTCAATTACAGTAATACCCCGCTTTACGCGAGGGATGCGTCCCACAAGAAATCGCGTTAAGTGAAATTCGCGTATATCGGGGCTTGATAAAAAAATAAATAAATATGCACATACATACATACATAGGTATGCAATCTTTAATTTGAAAATTACCAATTGCTTAATAAAATTTTAGTTTCACACGAAAAAACTAATAATTACTAATTAGTTAATACAATTTTAGTTTAAACTGAATAAATAAACTAAAAAATGCTTAAAATAAGCATTACTTTTATGAAAATAAGCATCCAAAGTTTTTTGAGTTGAGTTTTGCGTTCGTTCCTGCTATAAGCGGCGGGTGGCCGAATGGTTTGGGCATCGGCTTCTCATGCGGGAGGTCCGAGGTTCGAATCCGTCGGCGTGTACCAATGAGTTTTTTCTGACGAAAAAATTTACGTGCATACCTACACCCGCTGCTTCACCGTTCGGAACCGGTGTAAAACTGTAGGTCCCTTCCCTTGCCCCTTACTAGGTGGTAGGCTCAAATTGTAGCCGACTGGGTTGGTACCACCGTACTGGATGTAAGATGGCCGCATAGCAACCTCGGTTGTGTTCTCCTCTAGTCCAGTATAGCCAGCAATCCAGGGAAGTCTCCGGTATGGCACCTACCTTCTCGGAGGTGACATTGGCTAGTCAGAGCATGTGCTTTGGCCCCTCTGACTCAGCGACCCATACCGGATTACATAAAAAAAAAAAAACGCTCGTAACATTCAACACTATTTTGATTATTTGACGCACAGTTGAAATACGATCGACAATACTGTCCAAGCTCTGCAACAAGTCCAACCCTGAATAAATCGTTGAGAGTGCTTCTTGGATCGGTATCGCATAGGTCTATTCCTGACTGGGTGTCGGGTCACGCCACGCCGCATTGACCAATCGCGTCAGGACCCACGCCATGGGCGTCGCATCGACCAATCGGGTAAAGCGGGGCATTTTAGCGCGAAATATGAAATTCGCGTAGTACCGAATCCGCACAAAGCGGGGTCGCGTAAAGCGGGGTCTTACTGCACTTACATATCATTGCATGAACGAATAGATCGAAGTTTTCACTTTAAAACAAACATGCAGCAATATAACCTCAAACTGTCAGTGACAGATATTACACACACGAATTTCAGGCTCTTTTTTTCAATTGCACCAAACATCTGAATGCTAATGTTATAAAAAAACCGCAAAAAATTCAAATTTGAACGTTTGTCGATAATTTTTTTTTGACGTTATGAAGTCACGTCTTATAAATTGATGAACACCGGCTGCACGCACGAAGAGGTGTAACGTTCCATCTAAACCTGTGTGTGCAAGCGAGAGCGCGATAGAGACCTGTGTGTGCAAGCGAGAGCGCGATAGAGAGGCATATACAATAGTAGGAAGCATGAAATACAAAATATATTTCTCCGTCTTTTGCGAGCCTCGAACCCGCGGTCCCACCATCACCGACCAGCCAGACGCGTTAATTACGCGGGCTATCGATTAGGTACCTATCGCTGCAAATTTTGTCAACAGTATGTGAAGATTTGTGAAAATTTCATAGAGCGACATCTAGAGTCCACATCTAGCGTCCACATCTAGCGACAATAGTAAATGAAATACTTCAGCGGTATCATTTCGCAGTTAGGTAGATGTTGCAACGTTGTACATGTAGATGGCGTTATGTAGGTTTGAATCCCAACACAATGTTTATATTGATAATTAATATTATTGGCTTTTTATTTAGGTTTTTTAAATATAAATTAAACAAAAATTAATAGTCGTTATTTTCTCATATTTTTTATTAGTTATTATCACATCTTTATCATGTACTTAAATTAATTTTACATGGTAAATATTCGCCGGAACTGATTTTGTATCTGACTTCGCACTTTATATACTTTATGACTTCATCATGTAAAACTATTGTCCGTAAACCGACTTTACAGACAACCAATTTTTTTATAAGTAAATTCAATTCTTCTTCTTTATATTGACATTTAAGAAAAGTTACAAATATTATGATTTAGAAATTTATGTCTAGAATTGTCTATAGCATAATCGCCCATGACTTTTTTTTTATGGAAACTGACACGGTTGGCTATCACCTACAACATCCGTGAAGTCAGCCCATAACACCGGGTGAACTAGGTGTCACGTCAGTGCTTCCCTTCGGTCGTGCCGGCTACACTGGGCGGAAAACACATATTATAAACACAAACTATTTACATAGCCGTTTCGACCAACGCTTCATTCAGTGCGGTGGTACCAACCCGGGCGGGTTAAACCCTACCACCTAGTAAGATAAGAAGGAAAGGGACCTAAAGTTTTAGGTGGAATCTGAACCTCGGTCAGCCTCCAACGGCCGAGCGGTCACCCATCCAAGTACAGACCGGCCCAGCGTTGCTTAGCAATCAATAGCGACAGTCGACTGTCTGCACCACTGAGCTATCGAGTCTGACGTCTTGCAGCGTGTTGTCGTGGCTAACCTGAAGTCTTCTCTCTCCCGTCGCATTTGAGACATGAAGTCGAGGAAATCTGTGTAGACCCGCACGTCAGCGCGGCCGGCGCGCCTTCCGGAGCCCGAGGGCTCCGCCATGCTCACTCGCAAAATTATACAAAGGTCACATAATGCATTCAAATATAATCTTTGGTATAATTGTTGTTGTTGTGGTTGTTTTCGCCATAAATAGGCAGGCAAAGATCATTTGACCATACAGCCAACTTTGGAATAAACATTTTTTTTTATTCAGGGCTTGGATGCCAGGGCCAACAATCAGCCATGTTTTTTTTTGGCTTGGATGCCGGATCCTTCTGCCATGTTTCACATTGCTGTAGAAAAAGCGCTCTTTCTCTAGCCAAAACGCGCTAAAAAGCACCAAAATGTATCTGTTTACAAACAAAAAAAAAATACACAAAAAATACAAAAAAAAATGTATTTGTATATAATCTTTTCTTTGTATTTGTAGTGAATATTAAAGGTATATTTTTTTTATATTTATATTTTCATTTCCTTTTCTCCTTCATCTGAGTGCAAATTATTCATTTATTTAAAATACCTAGTCAAAATTAATTGTTTTCTCTGTGTGAAGTAGTAGAGGTACGGATTTTTCAAGACTTGACATTGGCGAAATAAGCCGAAGTTATATCGGTCGCCAGAATTAAAAATTGGTTGTCTGTCTGTAAAGTCGGTTTACGGACGATAGTTTTACGTGATGACGTGGAATAATCGAAGTACATAGGTCAAAGATCAGTAATTTCTATTTCCAGTGATCATACGGAGTCATCTTGATTATGGAACTTTCATATTGGAACCTTCAAACAAATCTGCTATGCAGAAGCTTGATCGTATCCAATCCAAGTGCCTCCGCATCATAACGGGAGCTATGAAATCCAGTCCAATCAACGCCCTTCAGGTTGAGTGTGTAGACCCTCCTTTGTTTTTACGTCGTCAGTTTCTGGCTGACAGATTTCTATTTAAAGCCATACAAATTTCAAATCATCCACTTATCCCCAAATTACGACTTCTTTCAAAATTTTCATTTGAAAACCCCTACTGGATTAACAAGCCAGCTACTAGGCTAGTCCGTAGTTTTCGTAAATTTAATTATCTTCGAGCTCCAGTGCAACGATCTCTTCATCTTCCCCTATTCATGACTCCATACGAGGCAGTCATATACAAACCAGAAGCTCGATTCTGCTAATTGCACAATTTTCAAACATACTTCGTGTGTTGTGTTTGAGTCAAACATAACACGAGTACGTTTGGACGTGGTTTCCACATGATGCTATTCTGCTATTTACAAAACACGTTTAGTTAGTGTCTATGGTAACAGGAGGCGGAGCGTGAAGGTTTGACATCGCGTCGCCTAACGCGAAAAATTCTGACAATAATGTTGACTAAAGTTATTTCTTTTAAATACTTACCAATAAAAATAATGAATTATGCGTAATAGGTGCATAAAAATATGCAAGAATTAATTATTGTAACAAACATTCATAATTAAGCGAGTTATACATTTATTTTGTTCAAATTGAATGCAAATGTTTACTGATTTTCGTCGCTTGGCGACACGCTCATAGATGTGATACCATTTTACAAATCCCTCTTTGTTGGGGATTTATTTGCTAGAAAGAATCATTTTTACAAAATGTTATATAATTATTATTACATAAATATAAAATATAATATGCATAAAAGTAAGTGATATTACAATTAATATAATTTCACTGAAATAATCTGAATAGTAGGTACGTTAACATAATTTATTTAGAAGCCAAAACGGCAAACATGAATAATTAATAATTACCGTTTTTATTAAATTTGTACATTTTATGTATTTTTTATTAGTTTTAGTTTAAATATGTAAAATTAATATAACATTTTAAAAATGTGAAATAAGGGATTTAAATAAATAAATAATAAATAATAAATAATACATAATAAATAATAAGTGACAAGTGACAAGTGACAAGTGACAAGTGACAAGTGACAAGTGACAAGTGACAAGTGACAAGTGACAAGTGACAAGTGACAAGTGACAAGTGACAAGTGACATGTGACAAGTGACAAGTGACAAGTAATAAGTAATAAATCATAAATCATAAATAATGAAATAGCAAATTCATCGGTACGTCGAGAGGGTTTCACGCGTATCTCCGTTTTCTCTCGGCGATCCCTGTCTCCTCATTCTCATTTCTAGATAGCCTTCTGCCATTTTTCGAAACTTTCACAAACAACAATTTAAAATTAAACCCAAAACTAAAAACAAAACATTCGAAATCACCTCAAAAATTATATGTTTTCACCAAAACACATCGTTACTTTGAAGCAGACGGCGTGTTAGTGTTTCACAAACATAACATAACATAACACGCGCGTTTGCTCTAACTTAGCGAGTAGAATAGCATTTCGGCGAAACGTGCGGTTTTGACGAAACACAAACATAACACACGCACTAATCTTATAGCAGAATCGAGCTTCAGATGTAATTAAAAATTTTGGTATAGACAAAGATTCTAAAAAAGCTGATAAATTATTTAATTTGCTCATCTCCAAAAATTGGCAAGGTTGGGGTCTTATCTTTACAGATGCTTCAAAATTATCAGAGAAAGCTAGTGTAGGGGCTGCTGTATATCATAAATCCAGCAATACTTATCAAATAATTAAATGTCCACCGGAGACTACAGTCTATACGGGAGAGTGCACAGCTTTACTGGAAGCAGTAAAATTTGTGCATCTGTTTCAAAAATTAGAAAAAGTTATCATATTTACAGATTCACTTAGTGCTCTACAGGCCCTAGTGCAAAACCCTTTTTACTCCAAATTACATAATCCCATAATTTTCAATATAAAGAATTTAATTTTCAATTGTCTTAATAAAAAACAAATCACCCTGGCTTGGATTCCGTCTCACTGTGGCATCGCAGGCAATGAGCGTGCTGATGCCCTTGCTAAGGAGGCTGTGGTGCGAGGGGATAAATTTCCCTATGTCAATTATTCACACGATCTGGTTTCTCTCGCTCAAACATATTTATCTCAATCTTGGACTAATGTCTGGAAATCATCCAGTAAACACAAAGGCTCTCATTATGCACAGTTTCAGACAAATATTCCAGCCCGACCATGGTTCTATAAAGCTAAACGTCTCAAAAGTTGCCACTTCTGTAATCTGCAGACTTAGGCTCGGTCACTGTTGTACTCCAGTTCACCTGGCCAGGCTCCGTATTCTCGACTCTTCCATTTGCGAATGTGGTCTGGAAGAGGGAGATCTTAATCATATTTTTTTTTCCTGTCCCTTATACCATAATTCTCCGCCTCTGTACTCTTCTTTATCAATTCTTAAGGTTCCCCTCCCCACTAACATTAATTGCTTACTGTTGATTAAAATGTTAAAATTTTGAAATTATTAGCTAAATTTATTGTTGATAACAATATAAAATTGTAAGTGGGAATGATGATGAAGATTGTATATACATTTTTTCATATTTGTTATAGTACTATTGTGTTTAGTTATAAGTTCTTATAGTATTTTCATGCACGCAAGCTACTTATTGTTAGCTTGGTTCGTAAGTATGCGCGCGCGTTTTAAGTTAACTTCATAAATTTTTCTGCTTTTATGTTAAACTGCTGTATGTTTTTTTTTTTTATATCTTGTTGATGCAACTACTATTGACTTGACTATGGCTTAAATACGCTAAACTAAAAGCGTGATCGCCAAAAAAAAAAAAAATACAGTGATATTCTTTGGTCGTGGTTTGTTTGTGGTCATCCATCACTATTGACCTAAAGACGTGAACGTGACTACGCTAACTAAAATATTGATGGCCAAAAAAAAAAAAAAATGTCAAATCAATCAAATGTCAATGTGGTGCTGAAGCGAGGCTGGCCTACGTCGTATTTCAGTTCAGTAATCTGTTATTTCTGTATTTTCCTAGGATCAGTGCTACGTGACTAGTTTTTACTTTCTTCGTCCGTTGTATTATCCTTGCCGTAAGTACAAACATATTTTAGGTATGCCAATTTCATTGAAATAAATTTTTTTTTCAACCCAGCATCCACCATCTGCTTTACAACAGTTGTGTGTTTTATACACAGAAAGTTGTTCCAGCGATTTCGCTTCACGGCAATATCCTTGTACCAGAACACGTCTGTGAAAGAAAACATCAAATGAATTGATACGGTAGGTAGGTAGTTGACCGGGGTGGTATAAAAAAAACTCATTAGCTAATTACGATTGCCTCTTCTCCGGCGCTGCGGGAAGTGCAGCCCCTCCGTTCTTGGGTAACGACCGCCTTCGGCGACCAGCCTCAGCTACGGCTCCCACGGGCGCTTGCGCTTTGTTACAGCGAACGGGGGAAATGCTCCCGTGTGAATAGACCGATGAACATGTGCGGGCGTCGACAATGCACAGAGCGGAGCGGCAACGTCGCAATGTAGCGAGCGTCGGGTCTGTCGCATTACCGTAGCATTGTGCGCGCGAAAACTAATTTAATTAATAACTCCTTAACACATTTGGCGGCGGCAAGAAAATACTAGATCTGTGTGCTGCAACACTAAAACTTTGCATACAAATTTTGACTATGGTCATAGCAGTACTGTCCGCTTGCATATGTTTTTCGATATGTAATATGACAGTACGGCTACACGCCATAGCAACACGCCGGCTATAATCGTAGTATGTGTGCCTGCACACATCTGTCTATGTGTCAGTGAAGTGGTCACAAATATGTCATGTCTGTGTGACAGTACGCAAACTATGCAGGCTCATTATGTGACAGTAGAGAGTGTTTTATACAAGCGCTGGTACACAGGCGACTGTTATAACCGTAGTGTCTCTAATGAGGCATCCAATACCCACGGCTCCAGCCGTACTGTCACATTTTATTATGAAAATATTACTGCTATGGCAGTACCGCCGCCGAACGTGTTAATTAAGGCATATCTGACAAAACTTTACTGGGCCTTTTAGACTTCAAATTAGTCAAGGAATCACTGGTTTGCTTTATGACCTATGGTCATAAAACATCCTGTTTAGCAGGTACATTTTCCTTCATTTATTTATTTTAGACAGGCAGCCTAGCCTGATACGTCTAAATCCAGTTAAAATTTGTTGTTTTTCGTCATTATCTTAGATTTTTTTTTTTATTTTTATTTTTCGTTCTTGAGCACTCTTTTTGAGGTTATGTTTTATTTGTTAGATATTTATCTAGTCTATTTTTGAATTGGTTGGTACTAAGTGCGCTTATTACTTCCTCTGGAAGTTGGTTCCAGTCGTCCACCGCTCTGTTTGTTATGAAATGTTTGCGAGTATTGCTGTTAAAGATTGTTCGACTTAGTTTCATGCTGTGGCCTCGAAGATGAACGTTTTGGTTCAATGTGAACATTTGGATCAGCTCAGGGCAATCGTATTTACACGTCAGAATTTTGTACACCTCTATTAGATCCCCTCTCTGTCGTCGAGCTGGAGTCAGTAATAATTATGCTTTCAGGTTGAGCGATCGAACCGCCGCCGCCGGCAAGATGGAACAAGTGATGCACAACATCGCTCAGACGGTTGAGAAGCAACTCGACGGGGAGCTGGAGAGGTGAGTGTCTCACTTCTCTTGTTGATAACTATATTTCAGTCTACCTAATTTAGCAGTCTTTAAATTAGTTTTTTCTCTGTTTTCATCACTAAGTTAGAGATTTGTGCAATATAATAAATAATATATAAGGTCTTTCATTAGTAGGTAACGATACCTTAGCGTATCGTTACCTACTAATGAAAGACCTTATATATTACGTTCTCATACCATTTTTTTTTTACGATATAAAAAACCTACTCACTCCTCAAATTTAATACGTGAAGTGCGCGTATTTCGCGTCAGCCTCGATAGCTCAGCGGTGCAGACAGTCAACTGTCGCTATTGAATGTTAAGCAACCAGTAGCGATTCCTGGTGCAGAGTATTGGGTTGACTCTGGCTAAGATTTTTTTTTTTAATTTCATAACTTACACGTTAATTTATTTCTACCACAATGAGTTCAAAAACTAAAAGACCATATTATATTCACTTTTGCTGTTTTTATGTACATACTTTAAATCCGACCAACTCGGGCAAGGGCGACCGTTTTGAACAAACGCACGCACAAACACGCACGCACAACGCACCTAGCCTAGCTCGCTAGTCGCTAAATGCGCTCCCCGCTGCGCCAACTCGAAACGCTGATCAGCGGGTGCGCGCGGGACGGGGGGTGATCGGCCGCTTGTATGGAATACTTTGGCGCTTCAAATGTAGCCAACCCGCCAATGAATGCCCGCCGGCGTGTGACGCGCGCGAAATTTCAAATTATGTAATGGGATTGACGTTTTAGCTTATTCATCTTGGGTTATATAATATAAATAATATAACCCCGATATTTTACCACATTTGTCTTTGCTTATTACTTCGATATTAATGTTGGCATTAATTTTTTTTTTTTTTTTTTTTAATCTTTATTTTGTTTAGGGCTTTAGCCATTCCTGGCTATGCCAGCCCCATAGTAACTATATTGATTTTTTATTGTACTTCAGCCCGATTCAACGCCTGTGACTTTACAAAAAAACTTAGTATGAATTCAAACTCCTCCCCCTGAGCTCGCCCCAAGGCTTCATGTACTTTAAAAAACAGGTTGAGTCTGTCAGTTCTTAAGTCTCTCAATAGCTTCTGCCTCAGTTCTTGGTTCCGGGCACATTCCAACAGTATATGGAGTAGGTCCTCTTCTATCCCACATATGCTACAGTTGGGTGATTGTGCTATCTTCATAAGGTACATTGTCCTATTTGTTGGAATGTGTCCAGATCGTAGTCTCAGGCCCATTACAATTTCTGTTCTCGGTCTGTCGCTCTTGGCAAACCAGGGAATTTTTAACGGTTCACACTGCATTGTTCTGTACCATATACCTTTCTGCACTGATCTCTCATCGAAATATTGCTTCCACATATTATAACAGTTCTTTTTTATTTCGGGTAGGTGGTCAGTGCAGAAAGTTTTACATTGACTAATTATTGCATCAGATGTACAAGCCTTACTAGCCAGGCAGTCGGCCTCCTCGTTGCCCGCAATACCAACGTGCGATGGAATCCATTGTAGAGTTATGCTCTTACCTTCGGTGCTCATTTTATATATATCTTTTAATATTTCGTATGAAACCGATCTTCCAAGTTTGCCCTTCGTACAGGACACGAGGTGTTGAAGTGCACTTTTTGAATCTGTGAGTATGACTGTCTTATTAGAACCGGTCGATGTGCTGTACGAAAGGGCCTCTGAAATCGCAATTAGTTCAGCAGTCATGATAGGAACTTTTGCGGGTATGTTGATCTCCATCCCATCGTTGGTTTGCGGGTCCCAAAAGGCTGCCCCTGTCCCATTATCATTTTTTGAGCCATCTGTATAGATTTTGTAGTGTTCACTGTACATTTCCCTAATCATAAAGTCGGCTTTTTGTTTTATTTCTATTTTTGACTCATCTTTTTTCGGTTTATCTATACCTGGTACATGAGTATGAACGTCTAGTTGGATTTTAGAGGGCCAAACCTCTAATGTAAACATCTTTTGAATAGAACAATTTTCAATTTCCCAATCACTCATGCAGCTATGACACTTGAGTAGAATAGGAGTATTCCTCCGTCGCCAGTAGGCATAGGTACATTTATCTAAAAGCTCTTGTAACAGTTTTATCAGTGGGTTTTCTGTGCGTGACTTCATCTTCAAATAGTATTTACTGCCTAGGGGCATTCATTTTATTTGGTTTGGCGTCGCCAACCTAGCCAACTTAAAGGAATCACCGCTGTAAGCAACGCTGGGTGTGTGGCGGGTCACACATAGCGACACCTAGCCACAGCCGAACGAAAGTCGAGAACCACTTACGACGCTACTCTTCAGAGACAACAGTGACTCACGAACACGCTAACAGATGGCGCAAAATCGTAAATGTCAAAATTAATACTTTCGCACAACACGCTCTCAAATCAGCAAATATGTTCTGCATATATACAATTAGCTCACTGAGAGCCTCGGGCAGTAGCCCACACAACATCAGCTGCGCAGCCACCCGGTGGAGACAAGGACACCAACATCTCTCCACCTTTTACAGCATTCGCTACAGGTGCGGTCTGTACTTGGATGGGTGACTGCTGACCGTTGGAGGCTGACCGTGGTTCGGATTCCACGGAAAACTGTAGCTTCCTTCCCTTCTTACCTTACTAGGTGGTAGGGTTTATCCGGGCCGGGTTCGTACCACCGCATTGAATGAAACGTCGGTCGAAACGGCTATTTAAATAGTTTGTGTTTTCCGTCCAGTTCAGTGTAGCCGGCGCGACCGAAGAGCAGCGCGGACACGGCACCTAGTTCACCGAGGTGTTGTGGGCTGACATCGCGGATGTTGTAGGTGGTGTAGACCAGTGGCGGTTCCCCAGGTGAAGCAAGTGAGGCGCCGCCTCACGCCGCCTCACTTAATTATCTTGAAGGTAAAGAAAAAAAAAATCAACATGGATGTTTATTTATTGCTAGACTTTGGGCATGTCCTGTCCTCGAAATGAAAACTGCAATACAACATTAATAAAATACCATTGTGTAGGTTGTGCCTCACTAAAATTCATTGGCCAGAGCCGCCACTGGTGTACACAACCATGTCAGTTTCCATAAAAAAATTATAAATAATAATAACTGTACCGCAGGCTGAACCAGCTGGACACAGATGAGCTGGAGCGTCTCCGCGAGCAGCGTCTCGCAGAACTCAAGCAGCGCGCGCACAAGAAGCAGGAGTGGCTCGCCAACGTGAGTGCAGGGGAGGGTGGGGCTATCTCGCCGGTTGGATAATTCCACCGGCAACGCGTTTTTTGTCATTTGAATGGCTGTAACTTTTTCGTTTTCTAAGATATGACATGAAACTTTTTTTCAATGAATACAAAGCCTTATTTATTCCAAATTAGAAGTAATTATAACTTGACATAGGTTAGTTTTTTTTTTAATAAATTAATCTGAACGCGCAAAAATAAAAATAAAAAGAGGCATGTTTAACGGGTTATTTCTGACATTTCAAAAAAATTTTTTTTTCTGTAACTGGTGTGAAACTATTATAAGTACTTTAGAATACAATATATCGGATGTTGCATGTCATTATTTTAATTTTTTTTCAACCCTCACTTACCTAGGCCCACCCTGGAGCTATTTCGCCGATATCGAACCGTACCGTACCGTGTGGGGTCGGTACTTAAAAAGAATAGCCCCACTGCATCTCTCCCCGTCGCATGTCGTAAAAGTCGACTAAGGGATAAGAAAATTCGTCAGCCTCGGTAGCTCAGTGGCGCGGTTGGTTAGTCAACTGTTATTAAGCAACGCTGAGCGCGGTCAGTGATTGGATGG
Source organism: Nematopogon swammerdamellus (assembly GCA_946902875.1). NCBI lineage: Eukaryota > Metazoa > Arthropoda > Insecta > Lepidoptera > Adelidae > Nematopogon > Nematopogon swammerdamellus. The sequence goes on along the minus strand of OX336352.1, from coordinate 1,130,334 downwards.
GTGACCGCTCTGGTTTGTATGGTAATAATTTGTTATAAGAAAAACATTAAATGTCAGTTGGAATTGAAATGTCTTTTACATGGCAGCAAACTCACTAACTGGCGACGAAAATTATTTAAAAAATCCACGCCATCATGGCGAAATCGACCATCGGAGAGTTCCACGAGGAGAGCGACACATGGGCGCTGTATGTGGAACGCATGGAGAACTGGTTTCTGGCGAATGATGTGAGCAAGGAAAAGAAGGTACCATTCATGATAGCTTCTATGGGGAGAGACGCTTATGAGATCGCTTCCGCTTTATGTTATCCTAAAAAACCTGCAGAAAAAACATATGTGGAGTTGGTGCAAATCATGGACGAGCATTTAGGGCAGAGGTCATCCAAGTTGGTCGAGCGGCACAAATTCCGCCAGTACAAACAACAGCAAGGAAGCATAGAACAGTTTGTACTTCAGTTAAAAAAACTCGCTCGTTTCTGTGAATTCGGCGACCAGATAGAAGAACATCTGAAGGAACAATTCATATGTGGGCTTTCAAATGACAGCATTCGTCAGCGATTGTTTGAGGTTGATGAACTGAATCTTTCTGAGGCAGTAAAGCTAGCTATATCCTTGGAAGTAGCAAAAAAGAATGTATCTACGACATCTGAGAGTGCTGTACATTCTGTGTTGACCAAGCCACGCGAACCGGCGAGCCGTGTTTTCGGAAGAAGTGACGGAGGCGGCGGCAACAGACAACGTGAACCCAGGTCCGGTCCCTCGCGTACCGCTCGCGTAGAGTACAATCCGCGCGGAGGGCAGCGCCCGACGGCTGCCGAGGGCAGGTGCGATGTATGCGGTTTTGAACACAAGATGGAAAATTGCAAATTTCGATTTCATACTTGTCGAGTATGCCTCAAGAAAGGGCACTTACAGAAAATGTGTCCGGAGAGTCAGTCTCACTATTTTCTGGAGGAAGAGAAGGAACATCGAGCGGAGCTAGAAGAGGTAACATTTAGCAATAATAACCTATCTGCTGAAGATGACGATGAAGAAATACAGGTCAACGTGTGTTTGGAAGGCGAGAAGTTAACCATGGAAGTGGACACAGGTGCCAAAGTATCATGCATCAGCACTGATCTATATTTGAAGAAGTTGCGTCATCTAAAACTGCAGCCTGTCAATGTTAGGTTAAGGTATTATACTGGGGAATGCGTTCCTGTGTATGGTATGGTGCAGCCGCTTGTCGAGTATCAAGGAATGATGAAACGGTTAGATTTATTTATAATCGAGAGAGCCAACACTTGCTTGTTGGGCAGACGCTGGATGAAAGCTTTAAATATTCATGTATCATTTCCAGTAGCAATCAATCAGCTCACGCACGGTGGTGTAGGACATCGACAATCTAAATTTAATGAAGCAAACTTTGTTGACAGATATTCTGAGGTGTTTGCTGACGGACTGGGACGATACACTGGTGATGCTGTCGCACTGAGGGTTCGGACGGATGCTGTGCCAGTATATTTGAGGGCGAGACCGCTACCGTATGCTCTCAGAGACAAAGTTGAAGATCAATTAAACAAAAGCATACAGGAAGGTATATTACAACCGGTAGAATCTTCAGAGTGGGCCACGCCTATTGTTCCTGTCTTAAAAAAAGATGGTAGCATTCGGATCTGTGCTGATTATAAAACTACTGTCAATAAAGTTTTAGAGGTTGACCGTTTCCCCGTTCCACGTGTGGATGATTTGTTGGCTAGTATACAGGGTGGTGAGCATTTCAGCCAAATCGATCTAGCTCAGGCTTATTCGCAATTGGTACTTAGAGAACAAGATAGGAAATATACAGTAATCAACACACATCGAGGCTTGTTCCAGTACACCAGGTTAGTGTTTGGACTTTCTTCAAGTCCTGGAATATTCCAAAGGAGGATAGAGGAAATTCTAAACGGCATACCTAACATAGTCGTGTATCTAGACGATATATTGATCACTGGTAAGAACGAAGATGAACACATTCAAGCGTTAAATGCTGTTTTCGACCGGCTTAAGGATTGCGGTCTGCGAGTGAAGAAGGAGAAGTGTAAGTTTTTTCAACACTCCGTTGATTATTTGGGTTATAAGATTTCTAAAGAAGGGGTTTCAGCATGCGATGATAAGTTGAAGGCTATCAAAGAAGCACCGACGCCGACTAATGTAACTGAATTACGAGCGTTCATAGGCCTCGTTATGTATTACGGAAGGTTTGTGCAGGGCATTAGTACGATTTTGAATCCGCTTTATTCACTTTTAAAAAAAAAGACCGTTTTCGAATGGAATACAGCTTGTGACAGGGCGTTTGCAGAGATTAAGCGGATAATGATATCGCCACAAGTATTAGCTCACTATGATCCAAATAATCAACTGATTTTAACATGTGATGCCAGCTCTGTTGGTGTAGGAGCGGTTTTGTCAGCCATTACAGAGCAGGGGGAGAGGCCACTAGGGTTCAGCTCGCGTACATTAAACTCCGCGGAACGTGGCTACTCGCAGATAGACAAAGAAGCTTTGGGCATAATTTTTGGAGTAAAAAAATATCATCAGTATTTATATGGTAGGCGGTTCATCCTCAGAACAGATCATAAACCGCTGGTCTCCATTTTTGGACCCAAAAAAGGCATTCCAATAATGGCAGCGAGTCGTTTGCAACGGTGGGCAGTTTTACTCTCTGGTTACAACTACGATATCGAGTATATTTCTAGTAAGAATAATAGTGCTGACGCATTGTCTCGTCTACCTTGCCAGGGTAACGCGCAAGAGTTACAAGAAGAGTGCACGTATTTGAATTATGTTGAAGATGAGCTACCTTTAAACCATAAGCAGGTAAAATCAAACACAGAAAAGGATCCCATACTCAGTAGGGTATTGCGCTTAGTGCAGACAGGGTGGTCGTCTTCTTGTCCAGATCCAGAGCTATTACCGTTCTTCCGCAGGCGAGATGAATTATATTCGGAGCTCGGTTGTATAATGTGGGGGCATAGAGTCATTATACCTCCAAATTTGAGACAAAGGATCTTGACAGAACTGCATTCAAGTCACATGGGAATAGTAAAAACGAAAAGTATTGCACGTAGTTATGTATGGTGGCCCAAAATAGATGCAGACATTGAGGAGATTTGTAAACGATGCGAGGTTTGTGCAGCTGAGGCACCAGCTCCTCCGCGAGCACCTCCATCTCCTTGGAAGTACTGCAGTAAGCCTTGGAGTAGAATACATTTGGATTTTTTAGGTCCATATTTGGGTGATATGTACTTGGTGATCAAGGACACCACAAGTAAATGGTTTGAAGTATTTAAGATGAACAGAACGAATGCATCCAGTGTAATACAAAGGCTGAGAGAGACGTTTGCTAGATTCGGGGTTCCAGAGATCGTAGTAGCAGACAATGGCCCTCCATTTAATGGAGGAGAGTACGCGGCATTCTTGCGACAAAACGGCATTAGAATGGAATTTAGTCCTGTTCATCACCCTCAGTCAAACGGAGCAGCAGAGGACGCGGTAAAAATTCTGAAACAGAGATTAAAGAAGGCAACTAGAGAGAAGGCAAATGTAGATTTAGTTTTACAACAGTTTCTCCTCACTTATAGAAACACAGAAGTTAGCGAGACAGGGTCATCACCTGCAATGCTGTTACAGCGTAGACGTCTACGTACCGCACTCGATCTGTTGAGGCCGGATGTTGGTGACAGAGTACTCGAGGCTCAGCAGAGCCGGACAGCCGCTAGCACAGGAGTAGAGAGGAGCTTTGTTATCGGTGATTTGGTATGGGCACGCTATTTCTTAGGGAACGATCGTTGGGTGTCTGGAGTTGTAAAAGAATTGTTAGGTTCCAGATTATACACGGTGGAAAGGGAAAACGGTCAAATCATAAAAAGACATATAGATCAATTGAGATCGCGTCACCCAAATATACAAATCGAGACGTCTGAACGTCAACAAACGATTATACCTACTTCTGAAGATTCGAATCAAACATCAGGCGAGGATGACACGGTCGTACTTCCTCAGGAGCCAAATTCTTTAGAACAAATGACACCTCCGCCTGCTGAAGCATCAGCGTCGGCACCTCCCGACCCTCAGCCTCCAGCGCCACCAGTGTCTTTGCGTTGTTCCACACGTCAGCGCCGCCCTCCCGACAGATTTGGCCAATAAATATATATAAGTAAACAGAATAAATAGATTAGTTACATACCTTAAATATTTATTTTTAGGAAGAGATAACCAGAGGTAATATGTATTGTGTTAGTTTGTTTAAGAAAGGATATAAAAAAAAAACATTTTTATTTTTTGTTTAGGTTTCTGTTTCATTGTATATAGAGGGAAGTTATATAATTTGTAATAAGTGTGAGGGTGGTTTGTATGGTAATAATTTGTTATAAGAAAAACATTAAATGTCAGTTGGAATTGAAATGTCTTTTACATGGCAGCAAACTCACTACGCTCGACCGTTGGAGGCTGACCGTGGTTCGGATTCCACGTTAAACTGTAGGTCCCTTCCTTTCTTACTTTACTAGGTGGTAGGGTTTATCCCGGCCGGGTTGGTACCACCGCACTGAACGAAACGTCGGTCGAAACGGCTATGTAAATAGTTCGTGTTTTCCGTCCAGTTTAGTGTAGCCGACATGAAATGAAGGGAAGCACTGACATGGCACCAAGTTCACCCTGTGTTATGGGCTGACATCACGGATGTTGTAGGTGATGTAGCCAACCGTGTCAGGTTCCATAAAAAAAAAAAAAAAATCGAAAACTCCATCAGAATCAGTATTACTGAGGCTAGACATAATTTATGCATATGACTCCAGTAAAGTTCCAAAGGTAAATACAGCTCAAAAACGAGACCGGCGGAATTGCCCCACCGTGGGGCTATTACGCCGGCATTGACAGCCATTTGTTTTTAATTTATTAAAAATATAAAGAGTTCACTAATAATTTTTTTTTTTGCTGCAATTGAATAGCCAAAGAGCCATTTGGAAGGATAAAATAATTAAACTATGTAAAAGTTGCAAGGAATGGCATCCAAAAAACATGAATTTTCGGCGAAATAGCCCCACCCTACCCTATCTTAAAAAGTTTTTTAAAGCTTGAACTAAAAGTTCAATTACAAATTTAAAAAACCACCGACCCTAAAAAGGAAAAAAATAATTTCCGTTGACTTACTTAAAGGAGTCGAGGGACTGCTTAAGTAAATAAAATATGAAACTCAAAGCTTTTTTTTTTTATTTTTTTTTTTTTTTATAGGCAGCCGGCGCGGGTGTCTGTGCCCAATACTTCAACGGAAGATCAGACACAGCCAATAACACCATTCCTCGCGAAACCACGCTCAGAGAGGCGCCATGCCGGCTATGAGGCGGACAAAAAGGTTGTCGTCTAATTTATTGACACGCCTTTTGAAGATTCCCAGGTTATAGGTGGTGGGGAACACACTCACCGGAAGACCGTTCCATATTTTCGCCGTTCGACACAGGAAAGATTTCGAAAAACGATGTGTTCTTAGTAGTTGGGTGTCAACAACATATGGATGTTCCGAGCGAGTCCGGCGGGTGTGGCGGAGACGGATGGGGGCTGGAGGGATGAGAGAAGCCAATTCATCAGAGCAACGTCCATGGTAGTACCTATAGAACAGGCTAAGAGAACCGATTGTTCGCCTGTGGCCCAATGATTCAAGTCTCTCCGTGAGCTTGGGATCACCAATTAGACGGATAGCACGGCGCTGGATAGAGTCCAAGGACGCCAATAAGTAAAGAGGGCATCCACCCCACAGATGGCTACAGTACTCCATCACCGGGCGAACTTGCGCTTTATATAGCTGCGTGAGAATTTACTTAGTGGTCCACCGACTCATTTAAGTAAGTCAACGGAAATAAATTTTTACTTTTTAAGGGTCGGGTTTTTTTTTATGTAATTACATGCTCGATCTATACGTTCTGTACAGTCAGTATACAACCATATACGTGCGCAGGGACACGGAGAATATTCAGAGTTGTCAAACGAGATGGAGTTCTTTGAAGCGTCCAAGAAGTCACCCGACATGGTGGTACACTTCTACAAGAATGACACGCCGCGCTGCAACATCGTGGACATGCACCTCAAGCTCCTGGCGAGGAAGCACGTCGAGGCGCGCTTCGTCAAGGTGGACGTGGAGCGGTGTCCCTTCCTCACAGGTCTGTTGTATATGTTACTATAGCCCAACACGGTGACATAGCGGATGTTGTAGGTGAGGTAGGCAACCGTGTCAGTTTCCATAAAAAAATAAATAACTGGATGGAAAACACGAACTACTTACATAGCCCCCCAGTTCGGAAGCAATAAAAACTGACCACCAAGCTTAGGGACCGTTTACATACCACGTGGACACTTTTTGGGTACTTCGTGTGTTATTCAACTCTAACGTCCACGTGGACGGTCCTGCACCCCCTCCCCTCCCCGGTGGACAATCGTGGACATTTGCCTCCCCCCTCCCCCGCTCTTTTTGTCCACGTGGTATGTGAACGGTCCCTTAGCAAAGTATTAGAACAAAATAACTATCAAACAGCAAGTAAGGCGCGAAAACCCCACTCCGGTGGAAGGACCGTGCCGAAGTGAGGCGGCCGGCATGTCGCCCTTTTGCACGGCACCTTGTCCTTATCCTGATACTAATGATAGCTGAAAATATTTCTTTTAGATAATCCATTCTATAAATTAAATGATTTTTTTTCATATTGTAAATAAACAATATTGCTGACTTGGAACGATTCAAATGAATCTTTTAGACAGGGTGGCCCAGTTATAGTGGTCCAAAATTTTTTTTTAGATGGAGGACGTCATGTTGACTCATTTAAAAAAATATTAGTTCCGCGAAAATCAATAGTTTAGAAGTTATGATTTTTTTTAACATTTTTTGAAATTTCTCTATTTTAGTCACATAAACCGCTCTAGTTGGATATCTATTCCACAAAATCGAATAAAATTTGGTATGGAAGTAGAGGAGACATGTAGCTAGTACGTAATGAATAGTTTTTAGGTTTACTCCTAGACTGTACTGTTGCTATAGCCCTTTCAGTGAATTTTTGTTCAGTTTACATTAAAACTGATAAATTTTTTAAAAATCACTGTGAACAAAAAAAGTACTACCGGAGATTTGCCCGTGTCCTTAAAAACTACCTATACATATCACAATTCTCCAAAAATTGTAGTGGTGTTACAATTGTAACATATTCAAAATTAACATCATTTGTACAAAGTCACTACAATAAAAAGTGATGATTACCTTAATTTTTAAAATCTTATTTTAGGGTGGACCACCATAACTGTATAAATTTGACTGAACCCTATTTTCTTTGTACTTTATTATCTTTTTTTAAAGATAATCTTTTACTTATTATTTTTATTTTTTATTAGATGAAGTATGTTATAGTTAACATAATTAAAAATTAGCATGTAACTAAGTTATATTTTTAAGCATTTTTTTTAAAAAAGGTCTTTAAGGTTTCTTGCCCGATTCTTCCTTATAGATTGCATTGCTGAACGGGATAAAACAAAAACTATGACGAACCATACTGAATGTGCATATGTCTCAATGTAATATTGTTATTGTTGTGTGTTCTTTATGGCGAAATAAATATCTGAATCTGATACTGTAATTGTGTGGGGGCAGGTCGGCTGAAGATCCGCGTCATACCGACGCTCGCTCTGGTGAAGGACATGAAGACCAAGGACTACGTGGTCGGCTTCACCGACCTCGGCAACTGCGACGACTTCTCCACCGAGCTCCTCGAGTGGAGGATCGCCAGGTATGCGACGCAAGAGTCAAAGTAATTGTGTGGGGGCAGGTCGGCTGAAGATCCGCGTCATACCGACGCTCGCTCTGGTGAAGGACATGAAGACCAAGGACTACGTGGTCGGCTTCACCGAGCTCGGCAACTGCGACGACTTCTCCACCGAGCTCCTCGAGTGGAGGATCGCCAGGTATGCGACGCAAGAGTCAAAGTAATTGTGTGGGGGCAGGTCGGCTGAAGATCCGCGTCATACCGACGCTCGCTCTGGTGAAGGACATGAAGACCAAGGACTACGTGGTCGGCTTCACCGAGCTCGGCAACTGCGACGACTTCTCCACCGAGCTCCTCGAGTGGAGGATCGCCAGGTATGCGACGCAAGAGTCAAAGTAATTGTGTGGGGGCAGGTCGGCTGAAGATCCGCGTCATACCGACGCTCGCTCTGGTGAAGGACATGAAGACCAAGGACTACGTGGTCGGCTTCACCGAGCTCGGCAACTGCGACGACTTCTCCACCGAGCTCCTCGAGTGGAGGATCGCCAGGTATGCGACGCAAGAGTCAAAGTAATTGTGTGGGGGCAGGTCGGCTGAAGATCCGCGTCATACCGACGCTCGCTCTGGTGAAGGACATGAAGACCAAGGACTACGTGGTCGGCTTCACCGACCTCGGCAACTGCGACGACTTCTCCACCGAGCTCCTCGAGTGGAGGATCGCCAGGTATGCGACGCAAGAGTCAAAGTAATTGTGTGGGGGCAGGTCGGCTGAAGATCCGCGTCATACCGACGCTCGCTCTGGTGAAGGACATGAAGACCAAGGACTACGTGGTCGGCTTCACCGAGCTCGGCAACTGCGACGACTTCTCCACCGAGCTCCTCGAGTGGAGGATCGCCAGGTATGCGACGCAAGAGTCAAAGTAATTGTGTGGGGGCAGGTCGGCTGAAGATCCGCGTCATACCGACGCTCGCTCTGGTGAAGGACATGAAGACCAAGGACTACGTGGTCGGCTTCACCGACCTCGGCAACTGCGACGACTTCTCCACCGAGCTCCTCGAGTGGAGGATCGCCAGGTATGCGACGCAAGAGTCAAAGTAATTGTGTGGGGGCAGGTCGGCTGAAGATCCGCGTCATACCGACGCTCGCTCTGGTGAAGGACATGAAGACCAAGGACTACGTGGTCGGCTTCACCGACCTCGGCAACTGCGACGACTTCTCCACCGAGCTCCTCGAGTGGAGGATCGCCAGGTATGCGACGCAAGAGTCAAAGTAATTGTGTGGGGGCAGGTCGGCTGAAGATCCGCGTCATACCGACGCTCGCTCTGGTGAAGGACATGAAGACCAAGGACTACGTGGTCGGCTTCACCGAGCTCGGCAACTGCGACGACTTCTCCACCGAGCTCCTCGAGTGGAGGATCGCCAGGTATGCGACGCAAGAGTCAAAGTAATTGTGTGGGGGCAGGTCGGCTGAAGATCCGCGTCATACCGACGCTCGCTCTGGTGAAGGACATGAAGACCAAGGACTACGTGGTCGGCTTCACCGAGCTCGGCAACTGCGACGACTTCTCCACCGAGCTCCTCGAGTGGAGGATCGCCAGGTATGCGACGCAAGAGTCAAAGTAATTGTGTGGGGGCAGGTCGGCTGAAGATCCGCGTCATACCGACGCTCGCTCTGGTGAAGGACATGAAGACCAAGGACTACGTGGTCGGCTTCACCGAGCTCGGCAACTGCGACGACTTCTCCACCGAGCTCCTCGAGTGGAGGATCGCCAGGTATGCGACGCAAGAGTCAAAGTAATTGTGTGGGGGCAGGTCGGCTGAAGATCCGCGTCATACCGACGCTCGCTCTGGTGAAGGACATGAAGACCAAGGACTACGTGGTCGGCTTCACCGACCTCGGCAACTGCGACGACTTCTCCACCGAGCTCCTCGAGTGGAGGATCGCCAGGTATGCGACGCAAGAGTCAAAGTAATTGTGTGGGGGCAGGTCGGCTGAAGATCCGCGTCATACCGACGCTCGCTCTGGTGAAGGACATGAAGACCAAGGACTACGTGGTCGGCTTCACCGACCTCGGCAACTGCGACGACTTCTCCACCGAGCTCCTCGAGTGGAGGATCGCCAGGTATGCGACGCAAGAGTCAAAGTAATTGTGTGGGGGCAGGTCGGCTGAAGATCCGCGTCATACCGACGCTCGCTCTGGTGAAGGACATGAAGACCAAGGACTACGTGGTCGGCTTCACCGAGCTCGGCAACTGCGACGACTTCTCCACCGAGCTCCTCGAGTGGAGGATCGCCAGGTATGCGACGCAAGAGTCAAAGTAATTGTGTGGGGGCAGGTCGGCTGAAGATCCGCGTCATACCGACGCTCGCTCTGGTGAAGGACATGAAGACCAAGGACTACGTGGTCGGCTTCACCGAGCTCGGCAACTGCGACGACTTCTTCACCGAACTCCTCGAGTGGAGGATCGCCAGGTATGCGACGCAAGAGTCAAAGTAATTGTGTGGGGGCAGGTCGGCTGAAGATCCGCGTCATATCGACGCTCGCTCTGGTGAAGGACATGAAGACCAAGGACTACGTGGTCGGCTCCACCGAGCTCGGCAACTGCGACGACTTCTCCACCGAGCTCCTCGAGTGGAGGATCGCCAGGTATGCGACGCAAGAGTCAAAGTAATTGTGTGGGGGCAGGTCGGCTGAAGATCCGCGTCATATCGACGCTCGCTCTGGTGAAGGACATGAAGACCAAGGACTACGTGGTCGGCTCCACCGAGCTCCTCGAGTGGAGGATCGCCAGGTATACGACGCAAGAGTCAAAGGGCAAAAACAATATTGAGTGACATGTACCGTGTGGGGCCGGTACTTTAAAAGAATAGCCCCACTGCATCTCCCCCCGTGTATGTCGTAAAAGGCGACTAAGGGATATTTATTTATTTTTATAATATGACTCCCTTCTTATATTAGTAGGTCCAACAATAGGGTTTAACCCGCTTAAGGCCGTAGGACGCGCAAAAGGCCTGCATGGAAGCGGGCTTAGGCGCGGAGAACGAGTCCACTGTCAGGGTTTAACCCGCCTGGGTTGGTACCACCGCACTGAATGAAAGGTCGGTCGAAACGGCTATGTAAATAGTTTGTGTTTTCCGTCCAGTTCAGTGTAGCCGGCACGATCGAAGGGAAGCAAGCTGATGTGGCACCAAGTTCACCCGGTGTTGTGGGCTGACATCGCGGATGTTGTAGGTGACGTAGCCAACTGTGTCAGTTTCCATAAAAATAAAAATCTCCGCGTCAGGTCCGGAGCGATCGAGTACCAAGGTGACCTGCTGGTGCCGCCGGCGGAGGCATGCAAGCAGCGCAGCCTCCTCGCGCAGGCCAACAAGACAATACGCTCGAGCCACGACGTCCGCGACAAGAGCGACGACGGCCTCAGCGACTAGCGACAGTAATAATAATAATATTCTCCGCGTCAGGTCCGGAGCGATCGAGTACCAAGGTGACCTGCTGGTGCCGCCGGCGGAGGCGCGCAAGCAGCGCAGCCTCCTCGCGCAGGCCAACAAGACAATACGCTCGAGCCGCGTCCACGACGAGAGCGACGACGGCCTCAGCGACTAGCGGCAGACGACAAACGCGCGGTCTCGGCGGGGGCGCACGGTCGGATCGGGATGTGTTGTGTGTGTGTTTTAAACACATTTTACTGAATTTTGAAATGTGTTTAAAACATATTTTACTGAATTTGTAAATGTGTTTAAAAACATATTTTACTGAATTTTAAAATATGTTTGAAACACATTTTACTGAATTTGCAAATGTGTTTTAAACATGTGAATATGTTTCAAACGTCTGAATGTGTTTTTAACGCGTTGACTTGTGATTTAAAAGTATAAATGTACGAGAATGGGTTTTCACATATGTTAAAGTTTTGTAAATGTGTCATACATAAACCTATGTTGCAAAACTTTTAATGTATTTTAAAACATGTGACTGCGTTTTAAACATACTTTATGAAGATTGTAAATATGTTTTAAACATGTGACTGTGTTTTAAATATACGGGGTGTTTTATGACCATAGGTCATAAAGCAAACCAGTGATTCCTTGACTAATTTGAAGTCTAAAAGGCCCAGTAAAGTTTTGTCAGATATGCCTTTTAAGGAGTTATTAAATTAGTTTTCGCGCGCACAATGCTACGGTAGTGCTACCGACCCGACGCTCGCTACATTGCGACGTTGCCGCTCCGCTCTGTGCATTGTCGACGCCCGCACATGTTCATCGGTCTATTCACACGGGAGCATTTCGTAAATGGAGTGTCTGTATTTAGTTTTAGTATGGGGAAAAAAATTCACCTTAGAACAAAATATCATCTGTTCCAAATAGGCTCAGGATTACCTGGTTTGCTTTATGACCTGTGGTCATAAAACATCCTATATTTTAAAAAGTTGTAAATGTGTCTTCAACAGTGTTTTGGCCTTGCCCCGCCCCGTGCGCCCCGCACGCACTCACGCTGATTAATACTCTCGGGACGCAGGTGGGCGCTCGTCTCGTCCTATATAGTAACACTCTTGCTTTGTAGTTCCATACTACCTGATGTACGGTGATTAAAAATTGGAACTTATGCTTCCCACAAATATAAAATGTAATGAATGGAGTGGGTAATTTTTATTAAACTTTAAAAAGAAAAAAGAATGAGATTCTCATGTTAATTCGTATTTTGGAAATCCTTACCTATAAAATCCAACGTCTGCTTTCTGTCTGTATGTCTATCTGTCCGCTAATAACTTGAGAACCACTGAACCGATTTCAATACAGTTTCCTTCTACGGATAGCTCGGTTCTTCCCATCAACTATAGGCTACTTTTCATCACGTTAAATAGCTTATGATGAGGTTAGCAGAGAAGTCGAATATGAGAGCGGGCGGAGCCGCGGGAACAACCAGTGTTTTATAAAATTGTGTTTTACCCTCGGAGTAATAACTCTTCGTCCGCATTACGAATCGGTGTAAAACTTCTACTCTATACAAACTAACTAAATAATATATTAATATAATGTTAAAAAAAAACGGACCAGCACAGCTGACTTAGGCACCCGGCGACATTAGGGGTCTAACTAAATACCGGTAAAATGCTGGTATCGATACCAACCTCCAATGCGAATAACGTTATCGTGCTTGTATACCGTTACCATATAATGTTAACTCGTTTTGTTACTTCTGAATATCGATACCTCGGGTATCGTTACTTGGTATCGGAGTTAATAACGTTACCTCCCTGTCTCTTTCCAAGCTTTCCACTGTCTCATTCACGCTCACGCATCCGCCCGCATCTATCTAACAAACAACGACAGACGTGGTACGTGCGTGCGTGTGAGTGTGTGCCATTGTACCGGTAAAATAATGTTATTTCGTTCCGATACCCTGTAACTTTATTTTCATTTCATTACTTGATTTATCGATTCTAAGGTAACGAAATGAAAATACCGGTAAGTATAGATCTATATTTTTAGTTGGAATTTTATAACGTTATCAACCCCTGGGCGACATATTTCCAAAGTCTACTACGCGAGTTGCGTACGTTGCGAGGTAGAGAGACGAGTCCTGGCTCCGGCCGCCGGCATCTCATCGAAGAAAACATTAAATATCTCACTGTTAACTGAATCCAATATTCCTTTGGTCATTTATGTACTTGGTGGCTCAGTGGTAGAGTGTGGGAGCATTAATTTTTCGATCTCGATCGTGGGTTCGATAAGGTGGCCAACTGTCCCGGATTCTGCGGGACCGTCCCGCAATAGCATGTTGTAATCCCGCATTGCAATAACAAATAAAATAGTCCCGCAAAACGTCTAATGCGTCCCGCATGTCCCGCATTTTCCATATTTCCAAGTCATTCAAAAATTGCCCGGCCATCGTCCAGTACCTTCTTTGTTTACCAGAGACGAACGCACCTACTGAACTAGTATTTTCTTTGATGAATGCCTTATGAACATTGGAATAATCGTCATTTAAAGTTGAAACGTTACGCGCAATGCTTGTTGTAAAATTTAATATGGTCAGTTGTGAAAACTTTTATGAGATTCTTAACCAAAACCCAAAATTGAGAAATATGATTTTAAAAATAAATGATAACTTCAGTAAGTGCTCCGACACACCCTCAGTCCTTCACACTCACACCCCCTGTCCCCAAGAATGTCCCGCATTCACTTTTCATAAAGTTGGCCGCCATAAGGTGGGTACTCACTTAGTGGTGTAGCACGCAATGTATCTGATACTGTATCAACCTACAAGTGAATACGCCTCGTCCATCGCCACCGCGTATCCAGCTACGAGCCTCCGGATCCGCAGTGCTCGCGGCGAGCTCAAGCGGATCACGTTGAAAATTACAAAAGTCCGCGTCGATTTTGGGAAAGTGCGATCTATAAAAATTTAAATCTATCTAATTTAGTATTGGATATGCAATCTCAACAGACCAGTGGACCTTTTAAAAACTTCACGCGTACCTATGTCATGTACAAATTTTGAATATCTGATGAACCTGATCGGACCTAAAATTCACACTAAAGAAAATTAAGTACTTTTTCTTCTGTCCTTTGTTCGAAGCTCGCGCTCGCGCCGACGTACTCACTACACGCCCGCACGTGTCGCCGTCCGCGAGCTCGCTGCGAGCGCCTTTGTGTTCGCAGTAAACCGCCACTCGGCGGGTCGCTGCGAGCATGTTGCGCTCCGCCCGCGAGCGGCTCGCAGCGCGCTCGCGCCGACGTACTCACTTGATACTGTATCAGATACGTTACATGCTACACCACTAAGTGAGTACCCGCCTTTAGGGTTCGAGCCTATTTTGCCAATATGTTGTTGTTCCTAGTCGGCTGTGCCGGTCCGTATGAGAATAGTCAAAGCTTGCACGCAGTCGCTTGAGACGTTTGACGCACAGTATTGAGGAACGATGGAGAAATTTTAAATAAATTTTATATGAAATAAATTATTAACTCGAAATCTGGTTTTATTCATGTCGTTCTGCTTCTAGAAGCTTCTAGATGGAGTCTGGTTTTATTCATGTTCTGCCTCTAGAAGCCTCTAGAAGGAATCTGGTTTTATTCATGTCGATCTGCTTCTAGAAGCTTCTAGATGGAGTCTGGTTTTATTCATGTTCTGCCTCTAGAAGGAATCTGGTTTTATTCATGTCGATCTGCTTCTAGAAGCTTCTAGATGGAGTTTGGTTTTATTCATGTTCTGCCTCTAGAAGGAATCTGGTTTTATTAATAAATAAATAACCGTTTATTGGATGAAATCATTATGCTATGTTGGTACATATTTTTTTTATAAATTAATTTACATATTATATTTCATCCAATAGGAGGGCATTTTACCTTAAGGTAATCTCCTGTCCCCCTATTGGTGTTACAGCAAAAGAATACAAATTTACGGTGTGGTAGCTAGCACATAGGAAAAATAAAAGTTTATTCATGTCGTTCTGCTTCTAGAAGCTTCTAGATGGCCTCTCTGATGATTTGGGGGACTTTATCATGACAGTAGGAATATTGGCCTCTCCCAAGTAGTAAATCCACATAGTAGATGTTTCGTCGTTTCGTCCGTTATGTCAACCCATAACACCTCGGTGGACTAGGTGCCGCGTCAGTGCTTCCCTTCGGTCGTGCCGGCTACACTGAATTGGACGGCAAATACACACTATGAAATAATATAAATTCTCATTGTGTTGTGTGCTGTAGATGTAGGTGACTTGAAATAAAACGAATTAGATTCAACAGCAGAATATATTATTATCAAAACAAAATGAACACGTTTACATCCCTTAGAGTATTATCAACATGAACAATGAACGAACCACGTACAGTAGTGGCAGCTCTTTTTTACAAGTCTGAATTTAACGTAAGCATCTCAAACAAATACATCTTAAACGCAAAGTGGCCGTCCATATATTACGTCATAGATTAATGTACATAAAGCCGCCATCCGCGGATGTTTTTTTCGAAACAATACACAAAAAACATGGAACAAAAACATTATTTCTCTATGGTTTCCATACAAATGTGGATTGCCACGCCCCAATGTTTTGATGTTTCTGTGTAAATGTTTCGAAAAAACATTCGCAGGAGACCCGGCTTAATTAACGTACTCACACGAGAAGCATTTCCAAATGACTTCGGAAATCTGTACCACAGCATTAAGACCGGATATACTCATATTCTCAAAAGCGACAAAGCATGTAGTACTTGTTGAACTTACAGTTCCATGGGAAAGCAACATAGGTACTGAAGGACCACAACATCAAACTTAACAAGTACTGCAACTTAGTAGACCGGATTGTGAGAAACGGATTCAAGACTGATCTCTTCGCTGTGGAAGTCGGAG
Source organism: Nematopogon swammerdamellus (assembly GCA_946902875.1). Lineage (NCBI taxonomy): Eukaryota > Metazoa > Arthropoda > Insecta > Lepidoptera > Adelidae > Nematopogon > Nematopogon swammerdamellus. The sequence goes on along the minus strand of OX336352.1, from coordinate 1,114,220 downwards.
CAAGAGGACTACCAGCGAAGTCGCTCTACAGTCTCTTCAAGAATCTAGGGCTCCCAAGATCGACGCTAAGCTCATATATGGAGAGAGCTTCGAAAACGTCACTGGAAGCATCCTACAGAATATGGATAGGTAGAGAGAGGGAGGTCGAGAGCGGGACTGGTGGTTTCCCCGCGTCCTAGTCAACGCAGACTAGTTGACGAGGGCTTGATGCGAGCCGAAACGTGAAGCATGCGCGGGAAATTTAGAGTGGCCACTCGCTAGTCCCGACCTCGATTAACACCCTCCTCTACTGCCGATGGGCCTGGTTATCAGCGAATCTATTACGAACAACGACAGCGTGAAACTAAATATAAAATTATTCGTATTCTAAACGAAATAGCTTTTGTTTCAAAATATTAAATTGGATGTCAGAAAAAATTGAAATTGCCATTACATCTTAAATTATTTTTATTTATTTTAGACAGGCAGCCTAGGCCGATACGTATCCAGTTAAAATTTGTTGTTTTTGTCATTATGGATTTTTTTTCTGTCTATTTTTGAATTGGTTGGTACTAAGTGCGCTTATTACTCCCTCTGGAAGTTGGTTCCAGTCGTCCACCGCTCTGTTTGTTATGAAATGTTTGCGAGTATTGCTGTTAAAGATTGTTCGACTTAGTTTCATGCTGTTGCCTCGAAGATGAACGTTTTGTTTCAATGTGAACATTTGGATCAGCTCAGGGCAATCTTTACATACTTGACAGTATTTACACGTCACGTATGTATCTGCTTAAGAGGATTCATAAGGCAAAACAACGAAAATTGTTATATTTTTTAAAACTTCACACAAAAATTTAGTTTTATTAAGTACATTTAATATTAACTTTAAGTTTAATATTAAATAAGTAAATACTGAAGCAGGCTTTTTAAATTTACAGCATTTTTTCATGGTGAAAAAAATTTCTTAATGTGACTGTATTTTAATTTTTTATGTCGAGCTAGCTCCATACTGGATAATTATTATGGAATAAAATTTACGTCATTTAATTTTCTAGACACTAAAGTAGCATTATTTGAAGAAAAAAAAAACAAACCCTAATAATTTTTGAACAAACAAAAACTACAAAATTCACCATATAAACGCGCGCACTGCGCTCGATTGCTCAGTGCCGCCGACTCGAATTTTTGTTTTGCCATATGTATCCTCTTAACATCTTCACTTCAGTGGCGTTATTGGCTGTGTACGGTCGCCGTCTACATTGGACAGCGACTAAGTCAAAAAATTTAAGTTGAACAAAAGTGGTTTGTTTTCACATAGCATAGTGATTAGCTAGCTGTCTATGAAACCTGGCCATACGTATGGCCCTCAACATCTAGCCACATAGCACGGAGACGACCGCTACTGAAGCCGTTACATTTTGAAATAATAACAGCCACTGTAATTTAAAAACCATTTACACTTATGAAATTATTGAGAAACATTTGAAAAGTGGATTTTTAGGATCTTTGGGATCGTAAAAAGCGATAAATCGATTAAAATTCATATGAAAACCTTAAAAAACACTATTCACATAATTAAAATACATATGTACTGGCAACATTTTAATATAAAGCTTAGCGTATTGCACAACACCGGCTCGGCCATCACTTACACTTACAGGTCGACATAAAGGGGTTGATCCATTGGCGACCCTACGAGCTAACGGTGTAAACTGTTGGCTTGTAGCGCCAACTCGCGAAAACCATTTTATCGCCAGCCTAGAGCACGTGTGCTCGCTCCTGCAGTGCGAAAAAACAGTTTCCCCGCAGGCTCGGCTGATCCACTGGCGGGTTTTTACACCGCGGTTTTTTACACCGCAAGGATTTCGAGCATGACCGAAGCACCAACGGTCTAAACCGTGGTACTTTAAAACCGCGGTTTTTAGGTGATCCATTGGCGGTTTACACCTTTAGCTCGCTGGGTCGCTGGCGAGCTAACGGTTTAGAACGCCAATGGATCACCCCCTTAAAAGAGTTGACGGTTTTTAGGGTTCCGTATCCGGTACGGCGTAGGCTTACTAAGCCTACGCCGTCAGTCTGTCTGTCCGTCCGTCCGTCTGTCCGAGGGCTGCATCTCTTGAACCGTAATATGTAGCCCATTGAAATTTTCACAGAATATGTGTTATTATGGCCGATATAACAACAAATAATAAAAATAAGAAAAAGTAAAAAATTCACGGGGGTTCCCATAGAAGAAACCAAAAAGTGCCATCTACCGAATAGAGTGTGAAGCAAAATTCACGGGGGTTCCCATAGAAGAAACCAAAAAGCGCCATCTACCGAATAGAGTGTGAAGCATTTTAACTAATCATGACATTTAACTAATATGAAGCATTTCATATCACGCCATAGATGGCGTGAGTGGCGCTTGCCATGACATGGCGATACGGAACCCTCGGTGCGCGAGTTCGACTCGCACAAGGCCGGTTTTTTCATCCGCATGAACTTTGAAGACCTGATCTCAGAAACTAAAGGGAATTTGAATAGCAAAATGACGCCATTTGTTATATCTATCTATCACTTTTCAAAGTTCTAATGCGAAGGATCACAATTTATGAAAAAAAAAACCCTTATGAAAACTACTGCGCGCTACGCCGTTGATGTTACTAGGCGCCTTAAGTCTAAAAAAGCAATGTTTTTTTTCTTATTGGACATGATTCGCGCGCGTATCAAGGGTTTATTTCAGTGTTGCCAAACTGTGAAAGGGTTAGTTTAATATTTTTTACTCTTATGTCGACCTGTATAGCGCGGTTTTCTCAACCGTTCACTTCGAAAGAATGCGGCGCGCACCCTCCGCTCTCCGCCTCCACCGTACTGACGGGCAATTGCGGTGGCGGCGGAGAGCGGAGGGTGCGCGCCGCATTCTTTCGAAGTGAACGGTTGAGAAAACCGGGCTATAGTGTTTATATTTTGTTAATTTTTATTTCTTGTGCGACAATTTTCTCTTCAGAGACTGCACACAACGTTAAAATGTGATGTATATACATATCTTTAGATACCTACACATGCATTCTTGTTTGTAAAAATTTACTAAAAGAAACTTTGATAAAAATTATAAAACAGCTAATATACAGGGTGTCCCCGGACAGGTGTTGTTCCTTTAAGGAGGCTATTCTACGCTTTGTAACAAACATAATTAGTTAAAGTAGGTTTCTAGGTACACCCGTTGCGTAGATATACATTTTTGAAGTTATTAATGTAGTTTAATGTTGTAAGCGCGGCGGGTGGCCGAGTGGTTTGGGCATCGGCTTCTCATGCGGGAGGTCCGAGGTTCGAATCCGGTCGGCGTGTACCAATGAGTTTTTTCTGACGAAAAAATTTACGTGCATACCTACACCCGCTGCTTCACCGTTCGGAACCGGTGTAAAACTGTAGGTCCCTTCCCTTGCCCCTTACTAGGTGGTAGGCTCAAATTGTAGCCGACTGGGTTGGTACCACCGTAGTGGATGTAAGATGGCCGCAAGCAACCTCGGTTGTGTTCTCCTCTAGTCCAGTATAGCCAGCAATCTAGGGAAGTCTCCGGTATGGCACCTACCTTCTTGGAGGTGATATTGGCTGGTTAGAGCATGTGCTTTGGCCCCTCCGACACAGCCACCCAAACCGGATTACATAAAAAAAAAAATGCTCTAATGGGGCGCGGGGCAGCGGGCAGCGGGAATACGGACGGACGCGACGCGACTGAACGCAAACAGATAGCCCGCGCCGCCCGCGTACCGCCCGCGCCCCGCCACTCCGCCGGCAGCTGCTCCGCCCGCGTACCGCCCGCCGCTAAAGGCGCCCACACATTGTAGTACGCATTTAGTTTGTCAGGAAATCCTAAAATTTTTATGAAAGCACATATTAAAAAAATTCTTTCACCAGTGCTTTTGTTACAAGGCGTAGAATAGCCTCTTTAAAGGAACCACACCTGTCCGGGGACACCCATATAATAATATAGTTCTATATTAAAACTTAACATTAAAAAAAAACCGCACCAGTTTTACGCGTCTTAGTTACTATGGTTACCGCCCCCACAACACCCGCGCGAGTTTGACCGCTGTAAAAGATAAAAGCGAGTGTCACTGGTAACTTACCGCGTACGAATTCTTCAAATCACTCGCCTACTTCTGATTGTCAATAATACACAGGCGACCAAAAATTTTAAGGAGTGATTCTGGAATTTTAATTCTAAACTAAAACATTTACTTTTACATTCAAGTCTTATTTTTCGGTAGAAAATAAGACAACGCCGTCTTCTAGCCCCATCCATCTATATAAGGTGCTTCGTTATTCATGTCAAATGTTTCGGGAGGGTTACATACACAATCAAATAAACACGTTACGCAAAAAAAAATTATATGTTTTTAGCATTACTTTTAGAGAAATTTAACAAAACATGTTAGCTACCTAAACATTAACCTGTGTGTAACAGTAGGTAACTTGCATTGTACGGGGTCAATGACCGTACTATGTTCTAACGCAGAACAGCTGTTTGTTGTAAGTAAGTCATGATTGGTTTTTACAGCTACTTATTTGATTTGATTTTTTTGTTAGGAGAAAAAATGCTCCCATAAACATATGTTTTTTTCATACGTAAAGTGTTTACTTGAGTGTGTATGTAACCCTCACGAAGTTAATGACATGACTAACGAAACACCTTATATAAGGTCTTTCATTAGTAGGTAATAGTCCTTAGCGTACTATTATGTACCTACTAATGATAGACCTTATATAAGGTGTGTGTGTATCAGATACTGATCACGTTCCCCATACCTATAATTTTTTTTTTCTCCACGGAGAAAAAAAAATTTTTTTTCTTCTGTGGATACATTTTAAGAATAGGTATTTAAAATTTATATTGAAAAAAAAATTTTTTTTTTGTTTCAAAAAATGTTTTTTCTTCACAGAAGTTGTTTAGTTTCACATATAGAATAAACCCCCTAATGTCAGTTAAAAATATTACGGGGGCAACTGCAACACCGTGTATTTCGTTAGTCATGTCAAAAATTTCGGGAGGGTTACATACACACTCAATTAAACACTTTACGTAAAAAAAACATATGTTTATAGGAGCATTTTTTCTCCTAACAAAAGAAAAATCAAATAAGTAGCTGTATAAACCAATCATAGTGACGTTGTGACTTAATTACAACAAACAGCTGTTCTGCGTTTGAACATAGTACGGCCATTGGCCCCGTACAATGCAAGTTACCTACTGTTACACACAGGTTAATGTTTAGGTAGCAAACATGTTTTGTTAAATTTCTCGAAAAGTAATGCTAAAACGTTTAATGTTTTTTTGCGTAACCTGTTTATTTGAGTGTGTATGTAACCCTCCCGAAGTTTTTGACATGACTAACGAAACACCTTATGTTTCTCGGAAACGGCTCTAACAATTTGGATGAAATTTAGTATAATGTAATTTTTTCAAGTTTATCTAGATAGGTAGAGGCTAGTCGACCAGGTACTTTATATAGCATATATTGATTATTGTCGCATTTTCTTATATGTAAAATATTTGTCTATTACTAGATTACTTACACCTCTTTTGATCGAGCTAGCGAGAATTATATTACTTTTTTAGGGTTCCGTATCCGTCGTACGGGACCCTATTACTAAGCCTACGCCGTCTGTCTGTCTATCCGAGGGCTGTATCTCTTGAACCGTAATAGGTAGCCCGTTGAAATTTTCACAGAATATGTGTTATTATGGCGGATATAACAACAAATAATAAAAAATGGAAAAAGTAAAAAATTTATCCAATACAAGAAACATGTTTTTTTTTTTATATTTTTTTGTGGTGCGGAAACCTCAGTGCGCGAGTGCGACTCGCACTTGGCCGGTTTTTTTACTCTCACTATTAACAGACACGAGAGTTTACATCAATACAATCGTTTACATCAACTCTAATTTACCACAGACAATATCCGTCTCAACTAATTTTATCGACAAACACAAAAAAAAACATGAGTAGGTAACAACAATTTTAAAATTATTTCCAACAACAAACAAACTCCCAACTAAACTAGCAAACAACAAAATACTGTGATTTCTTTATTCATGCTTTAACTTTCAATGATTTGGTTGCGGATTAAAATAAGAGATGGCGATGTGTGGTTTACAAACAAGTGACAGTTGAAAGTGAGGTTAAGTGCGACAAGGTCTAAAAACCGTAAACACACCTTAAAAACCGTACTGTCCAGTTCAAAATCGGTCATCTGGCAACCCTACATGGGTGCTCCCATTAGATGGGAGACAATTTTGGGCTTGGTCGCACTTCCTGAATATTTTTCCTTCTGTGCCTATCGGTAATACCGCCAACAAATTATATAAGGTCTTTTTTTATTAACTGACATGAGTGAAGGGGATTTTCTGTATCAGAAATAGATCATATTAAAATTATAAAAAAAGGGGGTAAAATTTTTATATTTTATTAAAAATAAAAAATAAACTTTTAGAATTATTATCTTTTCTATTATACGAACATTCCCTTTACTCCTCGTCAGTTAATAAAAAAAGTTCTTATATAATCTGTTGGCCTATCATATTCATTGCATTCAACTGCAACTATGACAAACACGGTTATGGCTTGTAAATAATTTTGACAGTTCGTGATAACATGAGAATCAGCCAAAAATCTATTTGACCCCATTTGGCAATTATTTTACCTCCATTAGCTAGCCAAACTAGTCTCCCACTTGGCTGACTCCAATAGCCAACCGGATTCATCGCAACAGCCGACTCTGGCTTTGCCCACCGCTTTGACTCAACTGGCTAACCACTCTGGAATCCACTTTTCAACCGTTTTGACCCCAATTTTCAACAATAATTTACCCCCACTTGCCAATGACCAATGACTCTTGATTTCACCTACCAGTCACTCTGATTCGACTTGAAAAGCGCTCTGACTGCACCTGCCAGTCACTCTGACTCGACTTGCCAGTCACTCTGACTCGACTTGCCAATCACTCTGACTTCACCTGCCAGTCACTCTGACTCGACTTGCCAATCACTCCGACTGCACCTGCCGGTCACTCTGACACTTGCCAATGACTTCCACCCCACCAGCCGACTTGAGTCGAGTGGTTGGCAGGTGAAGTCAGAGTGCTGACTTCACCTGCCAACACCTATGACTCCACCTGCCAGTCACTCTGACACTTGCCAATGACTTCCAGCCGACTTATGAGTCGAGTGGTTGGCAGGTGGAGTCGAGTGCTGACTCCACCTGCCAACCATTATGACTCCACCTGCCAGTCACTCTGACTCGACTTGCCAACTACTCTGATTCCACCTGCCGGTCACTCTGACACTTGCCAACGACTTCCACTGCCAACGACTAATCGAACTGGCGGAATGTTACAATGTAAATATGACAAATCTGAGCGCAGTGTACTGCCAATAGATGCTAAATAAACAGTAAACAATAAACAACAGTGCTGACTCCACCTGCCAACCACCATGACCCCACCTGCCAAGTCACTCTGACTCGACTTGCCAGTTGCCAGTCACACTGACTCCACCTGCCGGTCACTCTGCCTCCACCTGCCGGTCACTCTGATTCCACCTGCCAGTAACTATGACTCCACCTGCCAGTAACTATGACTCCACCTGCCAGTAACTATGACTCCACCTGCCAGTCACTCTGACTCCACCTGCCAGTAACTATGACTCCACCTGCCAGTCACTCTGACTCCACCTGCCAGTAACTATGACTCCACCTGCCAGTCACTCTACTCCACTTGCCAACCACTTGACTCCACTTCACCAGCCGACTCACGCAGCCAAGCCCCACCCGGCCGCCGGCCCGGCGCCGCACGCCGCGCGGCGTAGGTTAACTGCCGTGTGAGAGGCGTACGGTGAGGTCGCGCGCGCCCTGCTTGATGTAGTCGTACGTGGCGAAGCTGATGCCGACAGCTATCGGACCCTTCACCCAGTTCATGCTGAGACCTTTGAAGAAGCCGTTCTTTATACCCTCCTCCCTGCGGAAGAAGAGACGCAAAAATGTCGGTTGAACTCAGTTGTAAAAGACGAAGTAATACATTTCAAATAGCGTTGTAACGAGTCGAGTGATAATAATCGTATGACTCGAGTCAAGTCTAAAACTCGTCAACTCGAGTTGGATACGGAATGAAACCGAGTCGGACTCGTATTCGTACGGACAGGCAGTCAGTCAGTCAGTCTGCCCACTCGCCTCGCTCGACTCGAGTGCACACGATCGGACGACTGAATGCGATGCGAATGCGAGTTGACGAACGAATACAAAATACTCGGCGACTCGCGGCCTTGAGAGAATGACTGACGGCGCCACGCCGGCCGACCGACCAAACTCGAGTAGACCGACTCGAGTCGAGCCGTTCGACTCACGTCAGTCTCTCTCAGACAAACCAAAAAGTTCACCATTAAATTAAAATGAACATGAACGAAGAATGACGCTATCTTGCGGTAATGCGTGCCGATTGGTTCCTTCACCCCTCTTCCCCGCTCCCTTCAAGAAAACAGTATGGCGGCGAGTGATTAATCTCGCTATAGTGGCGCCCAACGTGGGTCGCCACTACAGCATATCGGATCTTGTATTTTAGTATGTATTAAATTAAAACATCGCGCGCGCACACCGAGATTAATCACTCGCCGCCATACTGCTTTCTTGAAGTGAGCGGGGAAGAGGGGTGAAGGAACCAGTCGGCACGCATTACCGCAAGATGGCGTTACAAGATGAGAAAATTTGTTTGTTTTATAATATGGGAAAGCGCATCTGCTTGCAGGCCGCAGCTGTAGCTATATTGGTCCTTCGAGCCGGATAGCAGGTAGCTGTAACGCGCCCAGCACACACGGGGCGGCTTCACCGAACACATCCCCCGGCTCATTGCGATTAGGAGACTTTCAATCGAGCACTACAGACCAGTCCAGCGGCCACTCTAGCTCTCTTATAGCTCTCTCTCTCACCGGGAAAGTTCGCGTCGCAAACTAAATTTCACGCAGCGAAATAGTCTCGCCACTTGATACCCAAATTTTTCCTTAGTAAAATAATGGGTACTAATTTAATTTAATTAATATTGTTAATTTAATTAATTTCATCCATTTCATAAAAATAATGTAACTATTATTTTACTAAGAAGGCTAATAAAAAGAGATGACGTAAAGCGATCAGCTTTACATATTTGAAGATTGAAATATTTTTTTTTTAAATGAAGGTGTGGATCTAAGCTTGCGATGGCTTCACCGAACATATCCGGGCCCATCGGCAGTAGAGGAGGGTATTAATCGAGGCCGGGACTAGCGAGTGGCCACTCTAAATTTCCCGCGCATGCTTCACGTTTCAGCTCGCTTCAAGCCCTCGTCAGCTAGTCTGCGTTGACTAGGACGCGGGGAAACCACCAGTCCCGCTCTCGACCTCCCTCTCTCTACCTATCCATATTCTGTAGGATGCTTCCAGTGACGTTTTCGAAGCTCTCTCCATATATGAGCTTAGCGTCGATCTTGGGAGCCCTAGATTCTTGAAGAGACTAGAGCGACTTCGCTGGTAGTCCTCTTGCTCCGACTTCCACAGCGAAGAGATCAGTCTTGAATCCGTTTCTCACAATCCGGTCTACTAAGTTGCAGTACTTGTTAAGTTTGATGTTGTGGTCCTTCGGTATGTTACTTTCCCATGGAACTGTAAGTTCAACAAGTACTACATGCTTTGTCGCTTTTGAGAATATGAGTATATCCGGTCTTAATGCTGTGGTACAGATTTCCGAAGGCATTTGGTAATGCTTCTCATGTGTGTCCATCAACAATTCCCAATCCTTTGCTGCTCCCAAAATTGAAGAAGGTTTAGTCCTATCTTTGGGCAGCTTAATTATTAATTTAAGTTTAGGGATCCGTATTCGGACATGTCAGCCCCATGTTGACTTTGAAGTTGATAGAGTTCAGAAATAATATTAATATACACACTTAAATAAAATAAAATAAATTATTTCGTAAGATTTCGTAATGTATCGTGTATCGCGCGAGTGGGAGTCGGAGAGTGGGTAGTGCGGGAGCGGGTGCGGGGTGCAGGACTCACGTGTATATCTTCCTGAGTGTGTCGGCTATCTTGGAATACGGGTAGCTGCCGTCCGCGTGCCGCTTCGCTGTCTGCATTCTCCGTCTGTAAGTCAACGCGCTCTGTCTTGTTTGCGTTCCTACAGTTCATCTTTTTTTTCTCTTTTTTTTGTCATGGCACTCCGGCCAACGGTATTAAACGTGGGGCCGACCGGCCCTTTTGGAAGCCGAGAGGTAGTAAATGTTATTGGGGCCGCCCGGCCCCTTTGGAAGCCGAGAGGTAGTAAATGTTATTGGGGCCGCCCGGCCCCTTTGGAAGCCGAGAGGTAGTAAATGTTATTGGGGCCGGCCGCCCCCTTTGGAAGCCGAGAGGCAGTAAATGTTATTGGGGCCGGCCGCCCCCTTTGGAAGCCGAGAGGTAGTAAATGTTATTGGGGCCGCTTGGCCCCTTTGGAAACCGAGAGGTATACGAATAGGCTAGCTATTTGGTTCAAAAGATTCAGCCATTTAAGGGTGGGACAGACGGACGGACAGACAGACGGCGTAGGCTTAGTAATATGCTTCCATACGGATAAGGAATCCTAAAAAAAGGTTCAAAATGTCCCCCCTAACAAACCAATGAATGAGTCAAACCGGACAATGTCGAGCGGGTAGCTGGTGGACTGGCCCAGCATGCCGGCCGCCGCGCCGAACGCCAAGTTCACTATCGGCGGCTGCTTCTCTCCGAAGTGGTCTGCAACAACACACAGACTAGATACTCCTGACAATGTCGAGCGGGTAGCTGGTGGACTGGCCCAGCATGCCAGCACGGTGGGCGGATAGCCGCGGTACAGAGTAGCAACACAAATAGAGCAACAGGTGCGTACCGACGTAGGCGTGCTTCAGCGAGTCGTAGGTGAAGGAGACGCCCGCGTACGGCACGATGCCCAGCACGGTCGGCGGGTAGCCGCGGTACAGAGTAGCAACACAAATAGAGGAACAGGTGCGTACCGACGTAGGCGTGCTTCAGCGAGTCGTAGGTGAAGAAGGAGACGCCCGCGTACGGCACGATGTCCAGCACGGTGGGCGGGTAGCCGCGGCACAGAGTAGCAACAAAAATAGAGCAACAGGTGCGTACCGACGTAGGCGTGCTTCAGCGAGTCGTAGGTGAAGAAGGAGACACCCGCGTACGGCACGATGCCCAGCACGGTGGGCAGGTAGCCGCGGTAGAGCGTGCGCGCGCCCTCCTCGCGCACGATGCGCACGAACACCTGGCGCAGCGTGCTGCGACACACACTTACACTTCACACATGGATAAAGCAGTAAATTTATCAAAGCAAAATCCAAAGATTTAAAAGGTTTAGATGCCGTATAGGACGCTCAAACTAGTCAACTTTTGGTAAACAAGTGTGCGTACCTACATATACGCTCTCATCACAAACACATCCAAAGCAACATCGCACAAAACAACAGCGCTCGGACGAATATAAGAAATATAACTATCTCTGTCGCACTAATCGGTTGCGTATGTTCTTGTCTACGCTAGAACAAGAAATATCTCTGGCGCACTAATGGATTGTGTATGTTCTGGTCTACTCCTGCACACGCCGGGCGAATGCGTGGAAGGTGTTAAACCAAGCTTGCGATGGCTTCACCGAACATATCCAGGCCCATCGGCAGTAGAGGAGAGTGTTAATCGAGGTCGGGACTAGCGAGTGGCAACTCTGAATTTCCCGCGCATGCTTCACGTTTCGGCTCGCATCAAGCCCTCGTCAGCTAGTCTGCGTTGACTAGGACGCGGGGAAACCGCCAGTCCCGCTCTCGACCTCCCTCTCTCTACCTATCCATATTCTGTAGGATGCTTCCAGTGACGTTTTCGACGTATTATCGGCGTATTAAAGATTGTCAAATGAAATCTAGTACTTAGAACACAACTTACCTATGAAATGTCACACCTTTTCCTTTTGATGTATTACGGGAATTGTTTTTGAACTGCACAAGAACCCATTTTATCAGACTAATCACCAAAAAATTGTGAAAAGACAAACGCACACAACGTCTTCGTCGATACCTGTATTCGGTGGCGTGCGTGACGGCCATGCGCGCGCGCGCCAGGTCCAGCGGGTAGGTGAGGCTCTGCGACGTGATGCCGGCCAGCGAGCCCGCGCAGAAGTGACGCAGCGGTCGCTGTCTAACAACAAACAAACCGCTCACTAGCCGGATAGATTGTTACACGGCGGGCGGTTAAACTCCCCTTTAGGACTCACCCGGCTTATTCAGTTGTTACCTTGCTTGCTTACATCTACACCACACGCCATATCCCGACAATCGGGGTAAGCAGAGTAAGCGGTGTTGTGCTGCCAGTCAGAGGCGGACTAGCAGCCTTAGCCGCCCTAGGCCGTTTAGTACCAGCCGCCCCAATTCAATGCAGCCGCCCCTTTCAAGTTTACAGCATAGATACAAATGTGAAGTTGTACGAAAATCAGTATTGCGTTCGGTTCAACCTGCCAGAAATATATTATTTCTCGGTTTATTTTACATATAGCAGAAGTATTTTTTATAAGTTTTGCGGCATTATTGACCTTATCGTCATAGCTAAATTATTTTGTCCGCGTAAATAGTGCGTCGTCTCCGCCGCCGGGCTCACCACTCCCGCACGTCGCACGCACTTGCTCCGGCCGGCACCCTTTCTATTCTGTACCTGCGCTCACTGCTTCCATCAGCAGGTACAGATTGGCCGCCCCTAATATCTGGCCGCCCTAGGCCCGGGCCTAGTCGGCCTTAAGGAAAGTCCGCCTCTGCTGCCAGTACTCTGGTCAATTACAGCACAACACCGACCCCACCACGTTTCGCAAAGTATTCGAACAAGATAACTATCAGGCAGCAAGTAAGGCACGAAGGCCCACCTGCCGCATGGCTCGGTGGAAAGACCGCGCTAAGGTGAGAGGTGGCTAGCCTGTCGTCCATATGCACGGCATCTTGACCTTATCCATTAGTCACCTTTTATGACATGCACGGGGAGAGATACGTTGGGGCCATTATTTTTAAGTACTGGCCCCACACAGTACTTGCATCATGCAGTCGCTTACATCTATTGCAATTTTATTGCATACAGACTGATAGGTCGCGTTTTCCATATAGTTCAGCGTAGCCAGCACGACCATAGAGAAGACACTGACGTGGCAGCTAGTTCACCCGGTGTTATGCGGTTGACATCACGGATGTTGTAGGTGATGTAACCGTATAAACATGAAAAATCAAAATATATTTTAAAAAAGCATTTTTTTTCTTTTTATAATATAAAATATAAGGTCTTTTTTTTAACTAACGAGGCATATTCTGTATCGGAAATAGATCATATTAAAATTATAATAGAAGGGGTAACATTTTTATATTTTCTTAAATATTAAAAATATATGAACAGACTCGCTTTTACATATTAAAACCTTTTGCTAAGAAACTATGTTTCTATTTCTAATAATTACTGAGATAATCATTGTAAAAGTTTATTAAAGTTTAAATTCATAAAGGACACGCGTTGGGTAGGTAGCTACCTAGGTAACTACGTAACTTCGCATATTATCTGTGCTACGCGGCGGTTATTGAACTTCGGCCTTAACACACATTAGTCATTTCAATAACGCGCAATCAGCTGATCGGAAATCAGAGAGCCTGCGTAGGTACTTACGTATGTATGGAGCACTCGTTGCCGTCAAACGACAGACCTCGTCCGTTAAAAAAAAGTACCTTATACATCAACATACTCACTGCGCGTGGTGCGGTTCGTAGACGCCGAGCGCCCGCTTCCACTGCTCGTGCGCGGTGAACTGTATCGCGGCGTACGGGACGATGCGCGCCATCGTCGCCGAGTTGCCGCGCCACAGCGCCGCTACGCCCTCCTCGCGCGCCGTCTGCGCGAGGAAGCGTGCCGCCGCGCGCGCCGAGAACGGCGCCTGGCTGCCGACAACATTCACTTATATTTATTCATTCATTTATTTATTTTAAAGACTGACAGCTGACAGTTGGTGCGTGTACACTTGTATAAGAATTAACCGAGGGGGCGCTGACGGTGTCCTCAGATAATTTTGTTCTAGGCCCTTACGACCCGGTGCGTCAGAAAATGCTTGGGGTTGGTTCTATGCGTGTGCCATTTTAGTTTGAATGAGTGACCGCGAAGACATTCTTCAGTGCTCCTTTCGTACATTGACTGTAGACTTGGTACAGGTTATATTATTAATAGTCAGTTAAACAAAACCAACAAAAACAACCGTCTATATGACAACCGTGTAGGTTAGTTTAGTTAGACGGAAGAGCATACTACTAGCATACAACTACATACTATTTTAAATATTTTCATTAAGAGGATTCATATGGCAAAACAACGAAAATTGTAAAACTTAAAACAAAAATTAAAAAAAAATTTTTTTTAAACTAGATAATATGTACTAAACACTGAAGCAGGCTTTTTAAATTTACAGTATATTATTTATGCTGTGTGGGGCCGGTACTTTAAAAGATTTGCTCCACTGCATCTCTCCCCGTGTATGTCGTAAAAGGCGACTAAGGGACATGACTCCCTTCTTCTATTACTAGGTGGTAGGGTTTAACCCGCCCCGGTTGGTACCACCACACTGAATGATAGGTCGGTCGAAATGGCTATGTAAATAGGTTGTGTTTTCCGTCCAGTTGAGTGTAGCCGGCACGACCGAAGGGAAGCACTGACACGGCACCTAGTTCACGCACACAGCGGCACAGTGTCAGTTTCCATAAAAAAACAAATATGCGGCGCCGCTTTTGTATGTGTGTGTGCGTGCGTTCATTCGTACGTATGTAATGCATGTGTTTTGCATGTATGCATGTGTGCGCGTGTATGTATTTGTGTGTGTGTATGTATGTGTGTGTGTGTACGTACGTGCGTGCGTAAATATGTGTGTGTGTGTGTACGCATGTACTGACTGTATCTGGAAGTTGATCTTGGTGCGGTCGAGGGGCGCTATGGTTGTCTTGGCGAGGGCGCCGGCGGTCGCGCCAGCCAGCAGGCTGCTCAGCACCAGGGCGCCGTTGCTCAGCTCGTGCGCAGCTCCTGCAACACACAACACCCAGCGTCGTACAACAACACCACAGCCGGAGCCGGAAGTTCACTTCCTCAACAGCAGCCTACGCACAGAGGCGAAGCTCTGAAGCCAGCCTGGTGTCCTTGAGGCCTTCGTGGAGGACAAAGGCAGATACTACAGGTCTGATTACCAAAGCTGGCGCGTAGACGTACTCACAACAATGCAATTGTGCAAGTGCGAGTGAGACAGATCGGGCGTATGCAGTGCGACGTCACCCGTGCGCTTACACACAGACACGACGCGATACTGTTAGTACGTGCCAGCTTTGATTAACAGACCTGTACCTTGCTATTTGATGTGCGCGGACGCTTGCACTGAATTTGAATAACTTCAAAAGCGGCGGGTGGCCGAGTGGTTTGGGCATCGGCTTCTCATGCGGTAGGTCCCAGGTTCGCATCCGGTCGGCGTGTACCAATGAGTTTTTTCTGATGAAAAAATTTACATGCATACCTACACCTGCTGCTTCACCGTTCGGAACCGGTGTACAACTGTAGGCCCCTTCCCTTGCCCCTTACTAGTGTGGTAGGCTCGAATTGTAGCGACTGGGTTGGTACCACCGTACTGGATGTAAGATGGCCGCATAGCAGCCTCGGTTGTGTTCTCCTCTAGTCCAGTATAGCCAGCAATCAAGGGAAGTCTCCGGTATGGCACCTACCTTCTTGGAGGTAATATTGGCTGGTTGGAGCATGCGCTTTGGCCCCTCCGACTCGGCCACCCTTACCGGATAACATAAAAAAAAAACGATGAGCATGTATGAAGAACATTATGGGAGTGGAAGAGGCGGCAGAGGTGTGTCAGGATCTTGCGGCACGTGGAGATCCGTTGTTTCTGCCTAACCCACGGGGAAACCGGCGTGACGTAGGTATGTAGTGTCCCGCGATATATGTAGAACCACTGCAACTCCATAGGGATGTCGGCGCCCTAAGTGTGTTCTATCGCTTATTCCACGGGGAATGCTCGGAGGAGCTGTTTAATGCGATCCCGCCGTCCCCTTTCCACCTTCGCACCACGCGCACTGGGCAGGGATTGCATCCCTACACGCTGGACTTACCGCGGATGCGTACCAATCGATTCTGCAGATCTTTCCTCCACAGAACTGGTAAACTCTGGAACGCTCTCCCTGCTCATATATTCCCCCCCCCCCCAGTACAGTCTCGGGTCCTTCAAGAGGGGCGTGAATGGGTACCTGTCAAGCTGGCATGGCATTCACAGTACCCGCATACGACCGAATGTTCGTGGGCGTCGTTAGACACCTTAGGGCTCGGCGCCACATGTAGCGCTTTCTATAAAAAAAAAATGTAATACACTCTTCTCCGGCTCGTTTTATCGAGAGGAGATAGTGGATCTACCTACATTATTTTATCTCCCGCGCTCGCAGTAAATAAGTCGAGTCATATTTTTATCAATTACTCGCTGGCTATCTCGAGAGTAATACCTAAATAATACTTAATACCCACAATATGAAGCGAGCGAGATACTGTATCTCTGTGTCGGTTGTATTACCAGTTTTATTGGCTCAATTGCCAATTTAAAAACATACATACATGCATATCTCACACGCTGAATCCCGACAATCGGGGTAAGCAGAGTAATCAGTGTTGTGCTGCAAGAACTCTGGTCAATTACAGCACAACACAGACCACCACGTTTCGCAAAGTATTCGAACAAGATTAAATCGATCAAGCAGCAAGTAAGACACGAAGACCCACCTACTGCATGACTCGGTGGAAGTACCGTACCAAGGTGAGAGGTGGCGAACTTGTCGCCCTTTAGCGCGGCACCTTGTCCTTATCCCTTAGTCGCCTTTTACGACATGCATGGGGAGAGATGCAGTGGGGATATTCTTTTTAAGTACTGGCCCCACACGGTAATTGAATATAATTTAAAAACATATGAACATAATTTGACAAGTGACTTGTATAGTTATTATTATGATTTTATTCATTTATTTACACATTGTTGATACTTTAAAAGAATATCCCCACTGCATCTCTCCCCGTGTATGTCGTAGAAGGCGACTAAGGGATATGACCCCCTTCAAAGATTTAAATAGTTAGATACATCTTTTACTGAAATTTTATCTTATGAATTATATTAGCTTAATTTTTACTCATAATAATACCTAATTTTATTACAACTATATACCTACGACATTAATGATAATGACCAATGCATAATTTATTTAACATTTAGATCTAACATTTTAATATCTTATTCATTTATTTATTTATTTGTCTTAACTTGTATTATCATATTGTATTTTTAAAATTATAACAATAGTAATTAGATGAGCGCAAAAGCCTTACACATGAAGGCCTACTGAAGAATGGCTCTTGCGTGACAGATGAAAATCTAGTGTAAGAGCTAATGTATATTTGAACCGCTTTGCATGTTTTTTATAATAAATCATTTCAAATCAAATCATTTCAAATCACAGCTTCGCCATACCCGGCACGCTAGCATTAAATGTATGGCATGCAACTTATTAATATTAGACAGCAACATACGCAATCCATTAGTGCGACAGAGATAGTTATTCGTTCGAGCGCTTTTATTGTTCGCATTTTTAGTGACGACTGCTAGCGTCCTATTTGGAATCTTAAACTATTTAAATCTTTGACTCCCTTATTATATGACTAGGTGGTAAGGTTCAAACCGCCCGGGTTGGTACCAACGCACTGAATGAAAGGTCGGTCGAAATGGCTATGTAAATAGTTTGTGTTTTCAGTCCACTTCAGTGTAGCCGACATGAAATGAAAGGAAGCACTGACATGGCACCTAGCTCACCCGGTGTTATGGGCTGACATCACGGATGTTGTAGGTGATGTAGCCAACCATCTCAGTTTCTATTTAGCCAAGTGTCCCTTGAAGGTTTCCATATAAAAAAAAATAAAAAAATAAACAAAACTAACAATATGACATGACATACCAATCACAAGTGAACAGTTCAAACAAATCACTTATCGCTCCACAAACAATTTACGATCGCTTGCGGGGCCTTTGTGTGTGATATGCTAGCTAAACACACAACAAGAGAGCTATTTCCCGAGATAAGTAAGTCCTTCTGATACACGACTGTTGGAGGCCTACCCACCGACCTAAACTGTTACAAGGTTAGTGAGGGTAAGCGGGTCATAGGTCGAAGTGAGTCTACTACAAATAAATCAAAAACTATAACATCTCCATCTATGCACTAAGGTTGGAAATAAAGGTGTTCACAACCACAAGGCACACTGCCATCTCTTGGTAACTTTATAAATTAGCTTTGTCTATGGCAGCACTTTTTCTTGTTCTATGGGGCTTGTAACTCTAGAGGTGTACTTTGACTAGGTGGTTTTACCTTTTTAAATCTTGTGAAATACTGGTCACAACCTTATAATTTTCGGTGAGTAACTTATTCAATGTACCTAGTTTAGTGTGGTATAGTAATTTTGATGCAATTTGATGTATTCATGTAGTTTTGAGAGGCAGACCCACTTGCACCGATAGTATTTTGTTCTGGTATAAGAGGGTCTATCGACATGACCCACTGTGTTGTTTATGGGAACACCAGTGATGTTTAATAACTATATCAATACATTTTTCTTTGATAAATAAACTGTTTTGTAATAAAAAGAACTTGCTAGGGACGAACTGAAGGTCCGTATTTACGATAAATCCAAAATTATTCTTATATCTTATAGTCAATTCCTTGATCTTGATACCTGTATCTGTTCTTAAAAAAATATATACAGAGGAAAAGTTATCCTATAGGTTTTTTTTTTTCTTTTGGGTTACTTATAAAATCCTAAAATATAGAATTTGGATAAAGCATGATAGATTTGCTTGAAAAGGGCGTTATAGTTGTTTCAAATAATGTTAGCATAATGCATACACATAATGTTAGCATTACACAATTTCCACTAAAATGTATGGGGTGGTGAAACCTTTTTCTCAACCAAATAGAAAAAATATCTCAGATTTGTGTGTATGGAGAACCTGAATTGAATATATGAACAGCTATGAGGGTCGATAAAAATAAAAATCGATAAATACTAACACAACACTGATGCGATTTTATGCCCCGCTTACACCAAATGTCATATCTATGTAAATGTGTTGCTTTCGCTACGTCTGTTGGTACTGGTGTGCATGATTTATTATATTATAAACTATGCACACTTTTCTGGATGTAATCTATGGTTCTAAATATGTAAAGTACAAACTATACCCACTTATCCCATATTTAGGCAAAGTGGGTACAACTGTTTTTATTTATATTTTTTTTTATTTATTTATTTTTATTTTTTATTTTTTTGGAAACTTAACAGCTATTCATGTATATTTACAACTAGAACTAAAAATAACAAACTGTTCAGCCAGTAAAAAAGTTTCACATTTTTCTAAATTCATAACTAGATAAAAATTTTTTTTTTAAAGTAATAGTTATTAATTAAAAAAATTAACAAGAAAAAAAACATAATATATAATATAATATACAATATAACATATAATATACAATATATATAATATATATAAGACTGCATTAATTTTAAATAGGGTGAGTGTGTGTGTGTGTGTGTGTGTGTGTGTGTGTATGTGTGTATGTGCGTGATGGTGTATAGGACTGGGTGTTGGTTTTGTGTATTTTTTTGTATTTTGCATGACGTGTATGAAGTTTAGGTATGTTGTGTTCAAAGAAATGCCGTACTGGATGTAAGATGGCCGCATAGCAACCTCGGTTGTGTTCTCCTCTAGTCCAGTATAGCCAGCAATCCAGGGAAGTCTCCGGTATGGCACCTACCTTCTCGGAGGTGAAATGGGCTGGTCGGAGCATGCGCTTTGGCCCCTCCGACTCAGCCATCCATACCGGATTACATAAAAAAAAAAATGCATAAAAATGCCATAATGCCTTAGATTTCAGGAACATTTCTGCAATTTCTACAAACCTAAAGAAGTATAGATGTCCACTGTTTAAGCACAAATATTAAAAATACAAACACAATAGATTTAGAACGGCACAAAGTGAAATTTAAATTTTATATGCCCCACTTAGCCTCACTAACCTCATATCTAGTTTTTATCAGGGTTTGGTATCCGGTACGGGACCCTATTACGGCCTACGTAGGCTTGCCAGAAGATGTTAGCCATCCCGGGACATCTACTAATTGCAGTCCTTCATAAATATGGTGGAGAAAGAAAAGCGCCACTGCATCTCTCCCCGTGCATGTCTTAAAAGGCGACTAAGGGATAAAGACAAGATGCCGGTGTTGTGCTGTTATTTAAGAGTACTTGCAGCACAACACCGATTACTCTGCTTACCCAGATTGTCGGGATACAGCGTGTGGTGTGTATGTAGAAGGAAGGAAGGTGTGGATCTAAGCTTGCGATGGCTTCACCGAACATATCGGGGCCCATCGGCAGTAGAGGAGGGTATTAATCGAGGCCGCGACTAGCGAGTGGCCACTCTAAATTTCCCGCGCATGCTTCACGTTTCGGCTCGCTTCAAGCCCTCGTCAGCTAGTCTGCGTTGACTAGGACGCGGGGAAACCACCAGTCCCGCTCTCGACCTCCCTCTCTCTACCTATCCATATTCTGTAGGATGCTTCCAGTGACGTTTTCGAAGCTCTCTCCATATATGAGCTTAGCGTCGATCTTGGCAGCCCTAGCCTATGTAAAGATTGTTTTAAAGCGAACAACTCTGCGGTCAGTACTTGGATGGGTGACCGCTGACCGTTGGAGGCTGACCGAGGTTCGGATTCCTCGTAAAACTGTAGGTCCCTTCCCTCCTAATCTTACTCGGTGGTAGGGTTTAACCCGCCCGGGTTGGTGGTACCACCGCACTGAATGAAACGTCGGTCCAAACGGCTATAATTAGTCTGTGTTTTCCGACCAGTTCAGTGTAGCCGGCACGATCAAAGGGGGAAGCACTGACATGGCACCTAGTTCACCCGGTGTTATGGGCTGACATCACGGACGTTGTAGGTGATGTAGCCAACCGTGTCAGTTTCCATAAAAAAAAAAAAAAAAACATATTCTGTGAAAATTTCAACGGGCTACCTATTACGGTTCAAGAGATACAGCCCTCGGACAGACGGACGGACGGACAGACGGACGGACAGACAGACAGACAGACTGCGTAGGCTTAGTAATAATGTCGTAAAAGGCGACTAAGGGATATGACTCCCTTCTTATATTACTAGGTGATAGGGTTCAACCCGCCCGGGTTGATACCACCGCACCGAATGAAAGGTCGGTCGAAACGGCTATGTAAATAGTTCGTGTTTTCCATCCAGTTCAGTGTAGCCGGAACGACCGAAGGGAAGCGCTGACGTGGCACCTAGTTCACCCGGCGTTATGGGCTGACATCACGGATGTTGTAGGTGATGAAGCCAACCGTATCAGTTTCCATAAAAAAATTTTAAAAAAAATAAATAGGGTCCCGTACGATGGATACGGAAGCCTATAAAAACAACAACAATATGTACCTCTGTCGCGCGCCGCGTGCGAGTGTATCGGCTTCTCGCAGTCATTCCCGACCGCGATGGTCACCGCCCTCGCCTCGGTCACGGCCATGTCGTCACCGTCGCCGTCGTCGGCGCCCCGCGGCGGCGTCACGCGGCCATCACGCTCGAGCGGCGGCGCCGTCGCCGCGTGCGGACGCAGCTTTATATCATGCTGTCACAACTGCAATTGAAAAAAAAAACATTTAATTTAATGTTCATCTTTTCATCTTGTCAAAGGACAAAGTTGGTGAAAATAACTCTAATAAGTATATTCTTATTATTATTTTATCTTCAATTGTCACGCTCAACTCTTTTGCTACTACCTACTTACATTCCACTATACACGGTGTTGCAACCCCAACCGTAAAACCCGAAAGGGGGTGATTCTGTACGTGAAATAGAACAACTTTTGTTCTGCGACTTTTTTATTTGAATAAAAACAATTTTTTTTCTCCATACATTTTGAGAATAGGTAATTAAAATTTGTATGGAAAAAAATAATTTTTTTTTTGTTTCAAAAAATTTTTTTTCTTCACAGAAGTTGTTTAGTTTCACATATAGAATAACCCCCTTACTTATGTCAGTTAAAAATATTACGGGGGCAACTGCAACACCGTGTATTATCGAATCTCAAATATCCAAAGGTTGACTGTAAGAAATCTCTGTAAGGGATAAGTCCGCCTTTGCACCTTGTGTAAATTTTCCAATGTATTTGTTACTGTTTAATGTTTGCTGGAGCAATAAAAAATTTTCTATCTATTTATCTATCTTTCTCTTCCCGGTTATGACGTACGGGTGTGAAACGTGGACGTTGACGGTCGGTGTTGTCCAAATGTTGAAAGTTTCCCGGCGAGCAATGGAGCGAGCCATGCTGGCAATAACGCTACGTGATATGGTGCGTAACGAGGCAATCGGCCCAAAGTATTTGATATTGGATACCGGGTGGCTAAGCTCAAGTGGCAGTGGGCTGGGCACGTCAGCCGAAGAGACGACGACCGTTGGAGTAACCGTGGCCTACACTGGCGGCCGTGGACAGGAAAACAGAGTGCGGGAAGAACACCCGCCAGGTGGGACGACGACATCAAGTACATCGGCGGAAAGCAGTGGGTTCCGTACCGCTGAAGGCCGGGAGGACTGGAAGAAAATTGGAGAGGCGTATGTCCAGCAGTGGACGCTTACACGCTGACTGACTGACTGACTTCTCCTTCAGGTTTCTTTCTGTTATCGTTTTTCTTATCGTTATGTACTCATATGTATTGTTATGTTGATGCTTATTTTCACAAAATATAAAAAAGTAATAACTAAACTAAAGAATTAAAACCTACCTAACAAACATAAAAATAACTATCAAAAGGGACGTTTTCAAATGTTCCTAGAACACTTGCGGCCTTGCCCCGCTGGATGGCAAGGCTTACCTAACAAACATAAAAATAACTATCAAAAGGGACGTTTTCAAATGTTCCTAGAACACTTGCGGCCTTGCCCCGCTGGATGGCAAGGCTTACCTAACAAACATAAAAATAACTATCAAAAGGGACGTTTTCAAATGTTCCTAGAACACTTGCGGCCTTGCCCCGCTGGATGGCAAGGCTTACCTAACAAACATAAAAATAACTATCAAAAGGGACGTTTTCAAATGTTCCTAGAACACTTGCGGCCTTGCCCGGCTGGATGGCAAGGCTTACCTAACAAACATAAAAATAACTATCAAAAGGGACGTTTTCAAATGTTCCTAGAACACTTGCGGCCTTGCCCCGCTGGATGGCAAGGCTTACCTAACAAACATAAAAATAACTATCAAAAGGGACGTTTTCAAATGTTCCTAGAACACTTGCGGCCTTGCCCCGCTGGATGGCAAGGCTTACCTAACAAACATAAAAATAACTATCAAAAGGGACGTTTTCAAATGTTCCTAGAACACTTGCGGCCTTGCCCGGCTGGATGGCAAGGCTTACCTAACAAACATAAAAATAACTATCAAAAGGGACGTTTTCAAATGTTCCTAGAACACTTGCGGCCTTGCCCCGCTGGATGGCAAGGCTTACCTAACAAACATAAAAATAACTATCAAAAGGGACGTTTTCAAATGTTCCTAGAACACTTGCGGCCTTGCCCCGCTGGATGGCAAGGCTTACCTAACAAACATAAAAATAACTATCAAAAGGGACGTTTTCAAATGTTCCTAGAACACTTGCGGCCTTGCCCCGCTGGATGGCAAGGCTTACCTAACAAACATAAAAATAACTATCAAAAGGGACGTTTTCAAATGTTCCTAGAACACTTGCGGCCTTGCCCGGCTGGATGGCAAGGCTTACCTAACAAACATAAAAATAACTATCAAAAGGGACGTTTTCAAATGTTCCTAGAACACTTGCGGCCTTGCCCCGCTGGATGGCAAGGCTTACCTAACAAACATAAAAATAACTATCAAAAGGGACGTTTTCAAATGTTCCTAGAACACTTGCGGCCTTGCCCCGCTGGATGGCAAGGCTTACCTAACAAACATAAAAATAACTATCAAAAGGGACGTTTTCAAATGTTCCTAGAACACTTGCGGCCTTGCCCCGCTGGATGGCAAGGCTTACCTAACAAACATAAAAATAACTATCAAAAGGGACGTTTTCAAATGTTCCTAGAACACTTGCGGCCTTGCCCCGCTGGATGGCAAGGCTTACCTAACAAACATAAAAATAACTATCAAAAGGGACGTTTTCAAATGTTCCTAGAACACTTGCGGCCTTGCCCCGCTGGATGGCAAGGCTTACCTAACAAACATAAAAATAACTATCAAAAGGGACGTTTTCAAATGTTCCTAGAACACTTGCGGCCATGCCCCGCTGGATGGCAAGGCTTACCTAACAAACATAAAAATAACTATCAAAAGGGACGTTTTCAAATGTTCCTAGAACACTTGCGGCCTTGCCCCGCTGGATGGCAAGGCTTACCCTTTGAATGAAGTAGGCCCTTGATTGCGGAACATAAGGAAGGTGTGGAACTAAGCTTGCGATGGCTTCACCGAACATATCCGGGCCCATCGGCAGTAGAGGAGGGTGTTAATCGAGGTCGGGACTGGCGAGTGACCACTCTAAATTTCCCGCGCTAACTAGGTACACTCAGATTTAACGCCGTAACTATCACCAAACATTCAAGACTGAATCAATGTTGTCCTTCATCAAATAAACAAAGTCGAGAGCCGCGAAAATAATTAAAATTTTTTCAAGGTTTTATTCAATGTTTGACTATTCCAACCTCAATATGTATCAGCCTAGGAATAGTGGAAGGAAATGTATGGAAGTAAGTTTGAGTATTGATTTAAAAATCACACAATACGAGCAAAGATTAGGAATTTTAATGTTTTACACCTGTTCGCTGCGGCCGCCAAATATATAATTAATTATTCAGGTAACATGAAGTATGTTTTTATGTTACCTAACCTCACTTTGCATAATATTTCAAATTACCTATGTGCTAAGGGATACTTTACTCACCAATACATCAGGATATTTTCCTACTTTTAGATTTGTTTCAGTTGTTTACATAAATTACTCGATCATTCAATTATTAGCCAAATACGAGAACGAAGAATGACGAAGGTTCAAACTTCAAAGTACGCAACACAAACAAATATTGCCTTCGCATGTGTGTGTGCGTGCGTTGCTTGCATGTGTGATACTCTGCTGACACACACACGCGCGCGCATGCCCATTGAATGACGTTTGAGTTGAGACATTACGTAATAGCCATCGCGCGCTGGCGTTGGCGCGTTTTCAAGAATTCGAAAAATATGCAGGGAATTTTATCCATTGAAATAATTACTCACGTAAGGACATGCCAATACGACAGTTAGGCAAGTAATACTAACTCAATTTTTTATTGACAACAAGAAAATAATTAATATAAATTTGTAACTCAATTATTTCCTCAAAGTGATGACAAAAAATAATGCTTATAAAATTATTCATTCAAACTGATCTCAAATTAACTAATTTGCCAAATAACAATAATATTAAATAAACGACATAATTATGTATAGTATGCCATATTTCCTATGCAAATCAGGTTTTTGGTCATTTATATATTGGTAATCTGTGGGCGTTCTTACTACTTTAGCGAGGTCAAATTATTGAGCTAGCTAGCCTATCATATGGTTTGACACCTGACAGCTCTAGTCGCTCCTGCACCTCGTAGATCCTACGGCTCGGGCTGACTCGGCTCTAAAGCGAACCAACTGAATCCGATATTCGTTTGGTCGTTTATCTAATCTGGTGGCTCTGTGGTAAGAGTGTAGGGTCTTTATTTTTTCGATCTCGACCATGGGTTCGTGTCCCTTTTGTCGAAATTTGTTTTGTTTTGTTTTTTTTAAGCAATGTTAGGGTGTTTATAACCACTTAAGAAAACTTTATTTTCGGAAATATAAACGTAACAAAAACGACATGCGCCGCCTCAACATTAGGTTGTAGCGACGCATCTTCTCTATATTAACACTGGTTATTTTTTTTTTAACAACCAAAACATCACTCATACGGATACCACACTCCTTCGAGCCGAGTGTTTCCGAAAGGAGGTTCCGCAGGATCCGCAGGAGCCGCCTGAGCTGTCAGGTGGCGGACCGGCCTATCATAGGCATCAAATTCTAGAGAGAATTCTAATATAATATAATTCAATGAACATAGCTCGATCAAACCATCATGATGCTTCAGTTAGGTAAATCTATGCCTTTATATCTGCCTCTCCCATTGAGTACTACAAACAGAGCAAGGAGCATGATTATTATGGTTATATAAAACGATGCATTATTATCACAAATTCCGGTGTCGCAATTTACTGTACTCCGCCATAGATCATTATTATCAACGTTCTTGAAAGACGAGTCCTTCAATGCAGGAGAGCTTTGACGCAGCTGTGAGAGAGAGAAGAAGTCACGTGACATGCGTATTTCCGGCATCTTTCTCTGTGCTCTAGTATTGTACGCGCACGAGCTTATGCGCCGCGTAAGGAATGCAGCTGACACCCGCGCTAACCCCCGCGCGGCAGGATGCGGGTGGGAAGCGCGCTTCCTCTTCCCCCTTTACCTCTGGCCGCGCAACGCATGTGCTCGCGCGCCGATAATAGGTAATACTAATAATGGTGTAGATAAGGTGTGTGCTGCCATATAGACAACATTTGATAGGACAATGGGTTAGTTAGCATACTTTACATATCTTTACATAATCTGTTAGCACAGCTGTTAGTATGGCTATTACCTCATTGACTTATATATTTATTACCTAGAGTGTTTTTATAAGCCGAAGGCGCGGAGGGAGTGCAGCCCCCGTCCGCCGTAACAAAGCGCAGGTACCCGTGTGTGCCGGAGCGGCTGAGGCTGGTCGTCGAAGGCCGAAGGTGCCGATGCGAATACGGGTGCCTGCACTTTGTTACGCAAGGACGGTGGGGCTGCAATTCCCGCAGCGCCGGAAAAGAGGCAATCCTAAGTCGCTACTGTAACTAATTTGTGTTTGACATTGAGAGAGAGACAGTTTGCACCAGTCACGTGACATCTTCTCTCCCTCACAGCTGCGTCAAAGCTCTCCTGCATTGAAGGACTCGTCCTTGAAAGTAGTTGAAAGCCTAGGATTATCGGTTAATCGCCAGAATTAAAAAGAAGAAGAAGAAGAAGATAGCACGATATCGTGGTGCGTCGCACGCATCGCATGTATAATACGTCGACCACGACTCCTTATATGTTGAGGGAATCAGGCTCCGATCTCCGCTCTCCGCTCCGACACAAAATATAGGCACATGCACATCTGTGATGTGATGTAGATGTAGGTTGCACCGCCTCAACATTAGGTTAGGGTTAATTTATAGAAGATAAATTAACCCTGGTTATTTTTTTTTAAACCACCAAAACATCGTGGATATTTTGGTGGAGAGCCGAGATCGGAGCCTTATTCCCTCAACATTTAAGGAGTCGTATAATACCCGTCAAATAAATGCTTCGTCGGGAAACAATGTTATGTTCTGTCTATCTGCGCTTCCCGCCCGGTCCGCCACCTGAGAGAGCTACTGGGTCCTACTACGGCTCCTTTAGATACTTTCGGCAAACTTTGGCTCTAAGGAATGTGTGGTATGATATGAGTGATGTTTTTGTGGTTAAAAAAGAATTACCAGGCTTAATATAGAGGCTTAATATAGAGCATCTTCTGTATCTTAACCCTAACCTAATGTTGAGGCGGTGCATGTCGTTTTTTGTTACGGTTCGTTTCAAGCCGAGTGTTTCGTCGAGCCGAGTCAACCCGAGCCGTAGGAGCCGCAGGATCCACAGGAGACGTAGGAGCCGCCAGATCTTTCAGGCGTCAAACCCGCTTCCCGCCCGCCCGCCACTCCACTCTCCATGCCAAGCCAACAACGTGAATGCCCGACCTTTAACGTCCAGCGACTTACCTTCACAAAAATATTGATGGAAATTTATAAAAAACCTGAAAATATGCCGCGCGTCACATGACCTACTTGCTTATTCGGAATGTTTCCCATCGATATACGAACTTATTATAACAACAATTGAAGACAAATATAGAAATATATACAGACTAAAAAAAAATATATACAGGGTGTCCCAGTTATAGTGGTCCAAAAATTTTTTTTAGATGGAGGACATCATGTTGATTCATTTAAATAAAACATTAGTTCCGCGAAAATCAATAGTTTAGAAGTTATGATTTTTTTAAACTTTTTTTTTAATTTCTCTATTTTAGTCACATAAACCGCTCTAGTTGGATATCTATTCCACAAAATCGAATAAAATTTGGTATGAAATTAGAGGAGACATGTAGCTAGTACGTAATGAATCGTTTTTAGGTTTACTCCTAGACTGTACTGTTGTTATAGCCCTTTCAGTGAATTTTTGTTCAGTTTACATTAAAAGTGATAAATTTTTGAAAAATCACTGTGAAAAAAAAATTTACTACCGAAGATTTGCCCATGTCCTTAAAAACTACCTATACATATCACAATTCTCCTGACCAAAAATTGTATTGGTGTTACAATTGTAACATATTCGAAATTAACATCATTTTTACAAAGTCACTACAATAAAAAGTGACGATTACCTTAATTTTTAAAATCATATTTTTTTCAAAACGTTAGTTCCACTACAATTTCACATTATTCACAAACCTGTCTCCAACAGCGCTAATCTACACATAAAAAACTGGTTAGTAATGTTTTTAAAAAATAAGATTTTAAAAATTAAGGTAATCTTCACTTTTTATTGTAGTGACTTTGTACAAATGATGTTTATTTTGAATATGTTACAATTGTAACACCACTACAATTTTTGGTCTGGAGAATTGTGATATGTATAGGTAGTTTTTAAGGACATGGGCAAATCTTCTGTAGTACATTTTTTTTTCACAGTGATTTTTCAAAAATTGATCAATTTTAATGTAAACTGAACAAAAATTCGCTGAAAGGGCTATAGCAACAGTACAGTCTAGGAGTAAACCTAAAAATTATTCATTACGTACTAGCTACATGTCTCCTCTACTTCCATACCAAATTTTATTCGATTTTGTGGAATAGATATCCAACTAGAGCGGTTTATGTGACTAAAATAGATAAATTTCAAAAAAAGTTTAAAAAAATCATAACTTCTAAACTATTGATTTTCGCGGAACTAATGTTTTTTTTAAATGAGTCAACAAGATGTCCTCCATCTAAAAAAAATGTTTGGACCACTATAACTGGGCCATCCTGTATAATAAATAACAGACAAGGCTGCATGGTATAATACCTTTGCCTATCCCAAAAAAGTGATAAAAGCAAAAAAAAAAAGAAGGACATTTCCAAGAAATATAATCTTTGCTTTGCTCATAAAACTTTCACAACTCACAACAAGGCACTTATACGTTTACATTCACTTTTGCCTATGCTCGCTCGGAGACACTGAGATACCTGGTCCGGTCGGTCATCCGACTCGCGGTCACCGTCCTCGTTCACAATCTAACCGATCGGTAGTGCAGACAGAAGTGCCCCGCTGCACCGTTACTATTGGTAAGTTAATGTATACTACTGTAGAAGTTTATCGCTCGTGCGCCCGCTCGCCACCTGCAGTGTGAGGCGAGCTAGCGAGTGCAACGCGGTACTATAGTTTGTTTTTGACGTGATAACGTCATGTCTTATAAATTGATGAACACCGGCTGCACGCACGAAAAAGTGTCTCGTTCCATCTGAGCCTGTGTGTGCAAGCGAGAGCGCGTAACAAGCGATAGAGAGGCACAATCGGCATGACGATATCATCACGTAAAACTATCGTCCGTAAACCGACTTTACAGACAACCAATTTTTTTTTTTTTGAAGACGGAGGAAAGTGACCTTTGGAGTGTTGCCAGTTTCTGGCAAATTTTAAATAGGCATGTAGTTGCTATCGATACTTTTATCGATTGATTAACTAATGAAATGCTGTAAACTCTAATATTTACTTAATTGTGGATTAAATTGACAACATATTCAGCTAAATCTACCCATAAAAATGTTAAGTTGGCAGCGCCACAGGTAGCGCATAATATGTGTGAAGGTGTGTCGTGTCGTGTAAAAGTAGGTACTATTTTCATCGACTACAACCACTAGTGGTGCAAAGCGTTTTGTCAGCCTCGATAGCTCAGTGGTGCAGACAGTCAACTGTCGCTATTGAATGTTAAGCAACGCTGGGTGCGGTCAGTACTTGGATGGGTGACCGCTGACCGTTGGAGGCTGACCGAGGTTCGGATTCCTCGTAAAACTGTAGGTCCCTTCCCTTCTTACCTTACTAGGTGGTAGGGTTTATCCCGGCCGGGTTGGTACCACCGCACTGAACGAAACGTCGGTCTAAACGGCTATGTAAATAGTTTGTGTTTACCGACCAGTTCAGTGTAGCCGGTACGATCAAAGGGGGAAGCACTGACATGGCACCTAGTTCACCCGGTGTTATGGGCTGACATCACGGACGTTGTAGGTGATGTAGCCAACCGTATCAGTTTCCATAAAAAAAAAAAAAAAAAGCGTGCAACACTCTAATGTCAGTCAAACGTCAATTTACTCCGTCTTCCAAAAAAACAGACATTAGACGGGCCCTCACCACGGATACACCTCTGTGACTTTTCTATCAGCCCACTGCATCTCTCCCCGTGCATCTCATAAAAGACGACTGAGGGATAAGGGCAAGATGCCGTGCAGAAGGGCGACAGGTTGGTGACCACCTCACCTCACCTTGTGTACGAAGAAAGTATTAAAATAATAAAGTCTGATAAAGAAATACTGAAAGGTTTTGCTCAGGAGGACATGGAACAAGGCTTCAAACTTCACGCCTTAAACCTAGAAATGCAGAATGATTGGCTAACAGTGGGCGACTTCTGCATCCCTCCTGCATTGAAGTGGAAATCCATAATATACAACTGGTCCCCTGAGCTGCTTAAGTTCTACTTAAATGCATTCCAGCTTACTCTCCCCGACCCGAGTAACCTAGTTAGATGGGGGAAATCTACAAATAGACTATGCCCGTCATGTAAGGAGCTCGTAGGCACGGCCAAACATTTGTTATGCGTATGCAAAATACTACTTGAGCGAGGCCAGTATTCCTACCGTCATGATAAAGTCCTCCAAATCATCAGAGAGGCCATCAACCTGTCAATTGCACGGACCAGGAAAGGGCAAACCAGTAGCGGCTTCCAGAAGGTCAACTTTGTGAAACCTGGAGCCAATGAGCTGCCCAAAGATAGGACTGAACCTTCTTCAATTTTGGGAGCAGCAAAGGATTGGGAATTGTTGATGGACACACATGAGAAGCATTACCAAATGCCTTCGGAAATCTGTACCACAGCATTAAGACCGGATATACTCATATTCTCAAAAGCGACAAAGCATGTAATACTTGTTGAACTTACAGTTCCATGGGAAAGTAACATACCGAAGGACCACAACATCAAACTTAACAAGTACTGCAACTTAGTAGACCGGATTGTGAGAAACGGATTCAAGACTGATCTCTTCGCTGTGGAAGTCGGAGCAAGAGGACTACCAGCGAAGTCGCTCTACAGTCTCTTCAAGAATCTAGGGCTCCCAAGATCGACGCTAAGCTCATATATGGAGAGAGCTTCGAAAACGTCACTGGAAGCATCCTACAGAATATGGATAGGTAGAGAGAGGGAGGTCGAGAGCGGGACTGGTGGTTTCCCCGCGTCCTAGTCAACGCAGACTAGCTGACGAGGGCTTGAAGCGAGCCGAAACGTGAAGCATGCGCGGGAAATTTAGAGTGGCCACTCGCTAGTCCCGGCCTCGGTTAATACCCTCCTCTACTGCCGATGGGCCCGGATATGTTCGGTGAAGCCATCGCAAGCTTAGATCCACACCTTCCTACTTGTATATTTTATATAGTATATTTTACGTGATATTTATTTCACTTTTTGACAAATGCAAGAGGAAAAGCTTCCACAAATAACAAGAACCGGATAGGGGTTCACACAACACCGACCGGAAATCATATATATTATTTTATTTAATAACCAAAGAACAAAAATATCTAGTGTTGTCTTCAACACCTTGGCACGGTCTCACCACCGAGTCGTGCAGCAGGTGGATCTTCGTGCCTAACTTACTGCTTGATAGTTATCGTGACCGAATATTTGGTTAAACACGGTGGTCGGTGTTGTGCTGTCCTTGCAGCACAAAAACGATTACTCTACTTACTCCGATTGTTGGGATATAGTTATATTTATTTTTATTATTCCAGAAAATATAAAAATGTAATACAAATAACTAAAGAATTAAATCCTACCTAACAATCATTAAAATAACGATCAAAAGGGACGTTTTCAAATGTTCCTAGAACACTTGCGGCATTACCCCTTTGAATTTTTTTTTAATGTAATCTGATTTGGGTTGCTGAGTTGGAGGGGCTAAAGCGCATGCTCCGACCAGCCAATATCACCTCGGAGAAGGTACGTGCCATACCGGAGATTTTCCTGGATTGCTGGCTATACTGGACTAGAGGAGAACACAACCGATGCTGCTATGCGGCCATCTTACATCTAGTACGGTGGTATCAACCCAGTCGGCTACAATTTGAGCCTACCACCTAGTAAGGGGCAAGGGAAGGGACCTACAGTTTTACGCGGGTTCCGAACGGTGAAGCAGCTGGTGTAGGTATCCACGTAAATTTTTTCGTCAGAAAATACTCATTGGTACACGCCGACCGGAATCGAACCCCAGACCTCTCGCATGAGAAGCCGATGCCGAAACCACTCGGCCACCCGCCGCTTGAATGAAGTAGGCCCTTGATTGCGGCACACCAGTTTCGTCCACCAGCAGAGGGCCGAGCCTCTTCAAGAAGTTTTTGGCTTCACTGGGATATAGCGTGTGGTGTGAACGGCTGTAGCGGGCGACGTGCACGATGTCACTCCCACACCTGGCGGGCGGTTTTCCCAAACCAGTTTTTCCAGGTTTTGGTGGTGCCCACGGCGCCAGTGTTAAGCTGCATCTCCACTATGCCGATCGGCAGAGCCGCTCGGCAAAGCCGAACAAGTGAAGATGTGCCGCGCGGGTTGCACCTACGCGGCACACGGGCCCGCGCGGCCTGCCGATTCGAAACCAACCGAGGCCGGTCCGGATCATTCGGCACGGTGGTGCCGACGCACGAGTGTGGACGTGTCGCGCGGCTTTGCACTCCCCCTGTCCCCCGTGTTTCTGTTTTCGCCGCGTTTTGCGATGCTCGATTGTACTTAAAATAAGCAATAATGCAGCGGTAGCGACGAGGAAGTCGTCTTCGTCACACATGTTCAGCACGCAGTCTGCACACCGGCACGTCTCCACAGGTACTGTCTGGAGACGTGCATCGGTTTCGGCTTTACCGAGCGGCTTTGCCGGGCGCTAATGCCGCTCGGCATAGTGAAGACTCGTTTCTCCCAATGCTCAGGGTCACTTCCCGCATGTGTGACCAGCCCGTGCCATTGTCAACTTGGCCGCCCGTGTGAATTGAAATAAAATTAAATTGTATTGTATTGTTTATTGATCATTTATATAGCAGTAAGACTGCACTCGAACTTGTCACAATTTGTTGTATGGAAAATGGAAATTGATGTTTATTTTCAACCGACTTCAAAAAAAAAAAAGGAGGAGGTTCTAATTTGTCAGAATGTTTTGTTTTTTTTTTGTTTAACTCGATTTGTCCGCCAATTCACAACCGATTTAAAAAAAAAATTTCATGAGTACCAGGAATACCACCCTTAAGGGTGGGAAATTAAGGGTGAACACTTTCACACAGGAATCTTTCATCACCTAGGTACTTCCCATGAACAGAATTTAAATTATGTGATAATACTTTTTAGGGTTTGAAGTCAGTTCAATGTTTTTTTAAAACAGTTTTCTTTTTCATAAGCAGGTTTACAATATACAATTTCTAGAGCAAATAATTACACAATACCTATTTCGGTGTCGGTGTCGTTTCATGTTGGTGCCGGGCCGGCCGATGAAGAAACGCCCATACAGTCACAGATAACTACTATATGTACTGCACATACAGTGCGGTTTTGAAATGAGAACTATGTCGTCAGTGTGATGTGAAGTCAATAGCTAAAAAATCCTTTAATTCTGAAAGGACAAGTATGTATTATAATATGTATAATTAATTAGGTATTATGTATTATATAAACTGTAATTCATATGTATTTACTCCTAGTTGAACTACTGGCAATGCTACTTATCCGTAGTCCTACTGGTATGTGGGTAGAACCAAGGGCAATGTTTTTTTGTTCGTGGTACTACTAGTTGAACCATAGGTCATGTTACATACTTGCCCGTAGTCCTACTGGTAGAACCACGGACAAAAAACATTGCAATTTATAGTTTTATATATTTAATTTAATTTATAATTTGCGATTTCAACGTTTAATTAACTAGTAGGTACGTACTTATATATATATATATTTTTTTTATTTGCGACCTCGGACAGAGCCACCCGAACTGGGTGGCTCTGTCCGAGGTCGCAACCTGAGGCGCAGCCAATTTCACCCTCGAGGGGGTGCCAGTCCGGCTTGGAGGTGGACTAATGTTGCTTGGGAAAGGCTATTAACCCGCGATTTGAAGATCCGTGGATTGTAGGAGTAGGGGAAGATATTCCCTGGGAGCGCGTTCCACACCTTTGCAGTGCGGCACAAGAACAATTTAGAGAATCGTACTTACAGGCATTTTTCCCAGTCAACCCCCACATGTAAATTATAGTGCCACCAGGAAGTTATGATGCGTGGGAATATGCGCAACTGTCTGCATTCCTAAGAAGGGACGTGAACTTTCGGTCGAAAGTTTGTCGATAAATTGTATGACCTAATACCCTAATTATCGACAAACTTTCGATCGAAAGTTCACGTCCCTTCTTAGGAATGCAGACAGTTGCGCATATTCCCACGCATCATAACTTCCTGGTGGCACTATATACTTATCGTTTGTTAAAATGTTAGATAGATAGATAGATAGAAACTCTTTATTGCCCCAAAAAACAATTTACAGAAACAAACGATAAGTATTTTACATGAGGGGCAAAGGCGGACTTATCCCTTACAGGGATTTCTTTCAGTCAACCATTGCATGTTTGAGAGCCGTATGTTGTGAGATATAATTAGGTAGTAGCAAAAGACTTGAGTGTGAGAATTCACGACCGAAGGGAAGTACTGACGTGGCACCTCGTTCACCCGGTGTTATGGGCTGAAATCGCTGATTTTGTAGGTGATGTAGCCAACCGTGTCAGTTTTCATAAAAAAAAACCTAAAATATAATATAAGGAAAATAACTACATATACCCGCTACATAACATACACCCGCCCGGGTTGGTACCACCGCACTGAATGAAACGTCGGTCTAAACGGCTATGTAAATAGTTTGTGTTTTCCGACCAGTTCAGTGTAGCCGGCACGATCAAAGGGGGAAGCACTGACATGGCACCTAGTTCACCCGGTGTTATGGGCTGACATCACGGACGTTGTAGGTGATGTAGCCAACCGTGTCAGTTTCCATAAAAAAAATATATATATATAAGTACGTACTAATGTTTTGGAGCAATAAAGTATTTCTATCTATCTAACTACTGTTATAAAATTACTAAAAAAAAATCGTTTCTTGTGTGTATTCTCGCAGAGAACAGACGAGCGAGTATGGAAGTGTCGGTGGTCAAGGAGGAGCCGGTCGATGCTGAAGATGAGCTGGACATCGAGCCCACAGTGCTGCAGCCGGTAGACATGCAGTTCATGCTGCGGCCGTGTAAACAGGAACCTGTCGATGAGCAACCTGCAGGGTGAGTCGCCTGTCTGTCTCCAGAGGCTCCGTGCGATATGTACTCGGCTTCAGAGCGTAGCGCCGAACCACCCCTCACCGCTCCCCCACACGAGCTGACTGCTCAGTACATCACCCCCCTCACTCACTCCTCACATCTTCCGGCTGATCCTCTTCCGCTAGAGAACACATGCTTAAAGAAAATGATGTTTGACTGAAATTAGAGTGTTGCACGCTTCACGCAACTAGTTATTGCAGTTGATACAAATATTATCGCCTTTTATGGATTGAATCTTTATGGTTCGTAATTTTTTTTTATGTAATCCGGTATGGGTAGCTGAGTTGGAGGGGCTAAAGCCCATGCTCCGACCAGCCAATATCACCTCCGAGAAGGTAGGTGCCATACCGGAGACTTCCCTGGATTGCTGGCTATACTGGACTAGAGGAGAACACAACCGAGGCTGCTATGCGGCCTTCTTACATCCAGTACGGTGGTACGGTGGTCGTACCGCTAGAGTGTGGAACTGTCTTCCGGCGAGTGTATTTCCTGAATCCTCTAACCTGAGTGTCTTCAAGCACGTATTAACGGGCTAGACAGCCTAGCAACAGTCCGCAAATCTGCTGGCATGGCACCTAACTGAGCGTGGTTTCGCGAGGAGAGGTGATTTTGGCTCTGTCGACTGCACCATTGGTCTCTCGGCACAGCCACCCATGCTGGTTTACATAAAAGAAAAACTCGCTAGTGCAATCAATGAGCCCGAATGTAATCTGTGGATCGTTTGAGTGCTCATATAGAGAGAGAGAACCTATGTCTCTTGTTGGACGAGAATCTCCAATTCAGAGAACACACCCAAAGGAAAGCGAATTTCTGTCTGTTTTAAATTAAAACATTACAGAACACAGCCGTCACAGAACACATGATTAATTCTAACGTACAGAAGGATCACTCTACAAGGACAAATAAATAGCTCTTCTTGCTACAAATACGCTGCTTGCCTAAAATTATATGCACCTACAACACGCTTCTCTTTCTATCGCGCAACTCAATCTCTTATGACGCGGCACATTTCCGGCGCGACAGGCCCAGTCGGTTGTTTATCTGAAAAAGTTGTGCAAGAACTATCCAACCTTACATACACACCCCCACTCACTCATACACGCACAACCCTCCCCCCCCCCCCCCCCCCCCCACAACACACGCACACTACTTGTAGTTTACTACACATACATACCCTCACTCATCCATCACGTAGTTATATTATTACTTGTGTTTAGGTTTAGATATGTCTATGCTATATAATATAACACATCCTCTTTTTATTAGTTTTCTGCTGTTTATTGTCTATAATTTTTTTTAAAGGGGAGCCCCTGAAAACACCCTTCGCTATCTTGAATTGTGAATCAACTGAGTGGGCTTCTTTTTCATCGCCATCTTGTGCATTTATGGGTTAAGCAGTTTTAATTTGTTTTGTTTAAAAATATCTGACAAATATATCATTTTTCTATTGTTTTTGTTTTTTTTTTGTCAGTTGTTGCCATTGAAGTCTCTTTATTATACTTTGTCATTTGAATAGATGACAAATATGACCGTTACTATAGATAGTAATTAATTAATAATAAACAATGAACTGGCTTCTGTAGCTTCAACGTCAATTTTCTTTCAGGACTTCTGAATGGAATAGCGGGAAGGAGGCAGAGTGGAGCGTCGACCGGTCTGCGTATACACAATCACATGGTCTCCTTATTGGTAACAAATGTTCAGCGCTCCGAGCAGGCTTAGGTCACCACATTACAACGCACGTTGGAGACGGGTATCACTGTGAACATTGTTTAACGAGTTTTACTCTCAAGTCACGATTAGAAAGCAACATGAATATGCACTCTGGAGGAAATATGTATCATTCGAATAATTATATACAAGAATTTAGGAAATGGAATGCTGAAAAAAATTTTATGTTCGACACAGAGGAAAAGTTGAAAACTTTGAATACACACATAAAAACTAATATGACGTTAAAGCTTCACCTTTGTGATATTTGTAAAAAATCTTTTGTACATAAATATGCATTAGAAACACATTTGATGACTCACACGGGAGTAAAAGCACATCAGTGCAATTTCTGTACAAAATCTTTTGAAACTCCATCAGAATTGAAAACACACATGGTGACTCACACTGGAAAAAAGCCTCACCATTATGATATTTGTAAAAAAGCTTTTGTAACAAAATCTACATTAATAAAACAAATAATGAATCACACTGGGGAAAATCCTTATCATTGTGATAGTTGTAAAAAAACTTTTGTAAAAAAATCTGTATTAAAAATACATTTGATGACTCACTTGGGGTTAAAACCGCATCAGTGTAATTTCTGTTCAAGATCTTTTAAAACTCCATCAGAATTGAAAACACATATAATTACTCATACGAGTAAAAAAACTCATCTTTGCGATATTTGTAAAAAGTATTTTAAATCTCCATTAGAATTAAAAACACACATGGTGACTCACGCTGGAAAAAAACCTTTTCATTGTGATATTTGTAAAAAAGCTTTTGTAACAAAATCCACATTAATAAAACATATAATGACTCACGCTGGGAAAAATCCTTATCATTGTGATAGTTGTAAAAAATCTTTTGTACAAAAATCTGTATTAAAAATACATTTGATGACTCACATGGGGGTAAAACCACATCAGTGTAATTTCTGTAAAAGATCTTTTAAAACTCCATCAGAATTGAAAACACATATTATAATGACTCATGCGGGTAAAAGATCTCTTCTTTGCGATCTTTGTAAAAAGTCTTTTAAAACTCAATCAGGATTAAAAACACACATGATGACTCATACTGGAGAAAAACCTTACCATTGTGATAGTTGTAAAAAATCTTTTGTAAACAAATTTGCATTAAAAATACATTCGATGACTCACACCGGGGTAAAACCACATCAGTGTAATTTCTGTACAAAATCTTTTAAAACTCCAGCAGAATTGAAAACACACATGATGACTCACACTGGAAAAAAACCTTATCCTTGTGATATTTGTAAAAAATCTTTTGTACAAAAATCTAAATTAAAAACACATTTGATGACACACACGGGAGTAAAACCACATCCGTGCAATTTCTGTACAAAATCTTTTAAAACTCCATCAGAATTAAAAAAATATAATTACTCATACGAGTAAAAAAACTCATCTTCGCGATATTTGTAAAAAGTATTTTAAAACTCCATCAGAATTAAAAACACACATGGTGACTCACACTGCAAAAAAATCTTAACTTTTTGATATTTGTAAAAAAGATTTTGTAATAAAATCTACATTAATAAAACATATAATGACTCACTGGGAAAAGTCCTTATCAATGTGATAGTTGTAAAAAATCTTTTGTACAAAAATTTGTATTAAAAATACATTTGATGGCTCACACGGGGGTAAAACCACATCAGTGTAATTTCTGTACAAAATCTTTTAAACTCCATCAGAATTAAGAACACACATGATGACTCACACTGGAAAAAAAACCTTACCATTGTGATATTTGTAAAAAACGCTTGTACAAAAAACTGCATTAAAAACACATTTGATGACTCACACGGGAGTAAAAGCAACATCAATGTCATTTCTGTATAATTTTTTTTAAAACTTCATCAGAATTAAAAACATGATGA
Organism: Nematopogon swammerdamellus; assembly: GCA_946902875.1. Lineage (NCBI taxonomy): Eukaryota > Metazoa > Arthropoda > Insecta > Lepidoptera > Adelidae > Nematopogon > Nematopogon swammerdamellus. Next base: position 1,074,674 of record OX336352.1, on the reverse strand, counting down.
ATCACACTGGAAAAAAACTTATCATTGTGATATTTGTAAAAAAGCTTTTGTAATAAAACATGGGATGAGATGACTCACACTGGAAAAAACCCTTATCATTGTGATAGTTGTAAAAAATCTTTAAATTGTACAAAAATCTGAATTAAAACACATTTTATGGTTAAAAGCGCATGGGGGTTAAAGAAACCTTATAAATGTGATATTTGTAAAGAAGCTTTTGTACTAAAATCTACATTGAAAATACACATAATGGACTCACACGAGAGAAAAAGCACATCAATGTAATGTCTGTACAAACGCTTTGAAAACCCTTTCAGGATTTAAAACACTGAAAAAGCCTTAATAATAAGTTTTTTTTTTTTTTATGTAATCCGGTATGGGTGGCTGAGTCGGAGGGGCCAAAGCACATGCTCTAACCAGCCAATATCACCTCCGAGAAGGTAGGTGCCATACCGGAGACTTCCCTGGATTGCTGGCTATACTGGACTAGAGGAGAACACAACCGAGGTTGCTTGCGGCCATCTTACATCCAGTACGGTGGTACCAACCCAGTCGGCTACAATTTGAGCCTACCACCTAGTAAGGGGCAAGGGAAGGGACCTACAGTTTTACACCGGTTCCGAACGGTGAAGCAGCGGGTGTAGGTATACACGTAAATTTTTTCGTCAGAAAAAACTCATTGGTACACGCCGACCGGATTCGAACCTCGGACCTCCCGCATGAGAAGCCGATGCCCAAACCACTCGGCCACCCGCCGCGCTAAAGTTTCCAAAAAAAGCTTTTATAGATACTTTATAAGATATATGTAAATTGAAAAGCATGCATGATCAGCATACAGTCATATATACAGTCAGTCAGCATAAAGCTATGACCGATGCCGACGCCGAATCTGATGACGAACCATACTGAATGTGCACGTGTCTCAATGAAATAACGTTAATTTTGTGTGTCCTTTATGACGAAATAAATATTTGCATCTGAATCTTGAGGTTTTTTACAAATTACATTTTTGAATTGTACAAATTTTGTAAGCAAAACAACAAATTTAAAAACACATGAAGGCTCATTGGATAACAAGACTTACACTTGCCGTGCATCGACCACATGAAAAGCTAAGTCGTTTTCGTTATTGGAAATATAATAAATTTATCTGTAAGTTAGCACCGAAAAGAAAGCATCTCTGTAAAAATTAAATAAATGTTTTTCGAAAGTCTCAACCAAAGAAGTCTTAAGTTTACTAGGTGGTAGGGTTTAACCCGTCCGGGTTGGTACCACTGAATGAAAGGTCAGTCGAAACGGCTTTGTAAATAGGCTTAGCGTACGGGCGATAAGTACCCGTACACTAGACCTTGCTTGCTTGATCATCAAATTGAAATGGACCAAAATGACGTAGAAAAAACAGTCTTCAACGGAACACAAGTACGGAAGTGTCTATCTTAGGTACCTACGAATAGCCCTGTCCGATCGGGAATGTCTATTTGTAGGTAAACCTGCATGCAGGTATGCAAACTGCACTATTTCGGAAGTATTTTCGAAAATAAAGTTTTTTTAGGTGGTTATAAAAAAATAACCTTAACCTAACATAACAATAACTTAACAAAAAAAAAAGGAAGAAATATAAATTTCGGAAGTATTTTCGAAAATATTTTCGAAAATAAAGTTTTTTTAGGTGGTTATAAAAAAATAACCTTAACCTAATTTTAACACCGTAACATTGGTTCACAAAAAAAAAACAACAAAAAAATTTTGGCAACGGGACTCGAAACCATGGTCGAGATCGAAAAAATAAAGCCCTACACTATACCACTGAGCCACCAAATCACATAAAAGACCTAACGAATATCGGATTCACTAGGTTCGCTGGGAGTGCCGGAGGCGGAGCCAGACGAAATTTAAATTTTCCGCCAAACTGGCATCGACCAATCAGCATAATTCGCCTAGTGGACTTTGGATATATGCCGCCTGGTAGGTCTATTCGTAGGAAATCAATTGGCATACCTACGAGTTCTTAGTTAATAATCTCTGTTTGGCGTACCTACGAATAGCTCTGTCCCACAAGTACGGTCTCGGGTCCTTCAAGAGGGGCGTGAATGGGCATTTGTCAGGCCGGCATGGCATTCGCAACCCCCGCGTACGACCGAATGTCCATGGGCGTCGTTAGACACCTTATGGGTGGCTCGGCCCTAAATGTCGCGCTTTCAATAAAAAAAAGTGGACACTGCATTTTGGAGGATGCCCTTTGGAATGAAAATAGCTCAAAACCAAAGATTTAAAAGGTTTAGATGCCGTATAGGACGCTCAAACTAGTCAACTTTTGGTAAACAAGTGTGCGTACCTACATATACGCTCTCATTACTAACACATCCAAAGCAACATCGCACAAAACAGCAGCGCTCGAACGGTTATATGAGATATATAACTATCTCTGTCGCACTAATGGATCGTGTATGTTCTGGTCTACTCCTGCAAACGGCGGGCGAATGCGTGGCGTGTTATCGGCGTATTAAAGATTTTCAAGTGAAATCTAGTGTCTGAAATCTAGAACACAACTTACCTATGAAATGTCACACCTTTCTCTTTTGAGGTATTACGGGTATTGTTTTTGCACTTGTAGAATGCCATTTTACCACACTAATCACCAAATAATTGTGAAAAGACAAACGCACACAACGTCTACGTAACACGCGCACTCTCAGTCATATATGACACGAATGTCCGGCATGCCTTACTTTTATAACGCTAACGTGCTTGACAGCGTGCCGGGTAGCATATTATGAAGACACATAAAAAAAGTTTATTAAATTTTATCTTTGGTAACTATGAAAAATAACTTTGACCCCGTACAAAAATATTGAGAAACAATTAATTGAAAATGACTGAAAATAAAAAAAAACAGATTTTTATGGTGCAGTAAGGATAACTTAATATGGAGTTCGAGGCTTTCGGAATAAATTATATTTTTATAATAAATTATTACTTTTAAATGCCATACTTAAAATAGCTACAGATTATTATTAGAAAAGGTGGACTTATTGTCGAAAGAATTTTTTGAATAAAAAAATTCAAGTAAAAATGTAAAAAAATATTTATTATTACAAAATAACACACGAGCAAAGTAGACAGAGTAAAACAAAGTTGACAAAGTGATTATGTTGATATGTAAATAGTTGGTTTTCTGTCCAGTTCAGTGTAGCCGGCACGACCGAAGGGAAGCACTGACATGGCACCTAGTTCACCCGGTGTTATGGGCTGACATCATGGATGCTGTAGGTGATTTACTAAGAGAACCGTGTCAAGTTTCTATAAAAAAAAATTTAAAATAAAATATAGGTTGGAAAACTTAAGTTGACAAAGTGGTCGATATAGGTTGGCAAAACTTTTAAAAGTCGACAAAATGAATAAAGTGTTGACACAAGCTGGCAAAAATCGACACAAGTTAACAGGTTGACAAAAATTGACAAAAGCTGACAGAAGTTGACAAATTGACATAAGTTGAGAAAAGTCCATGAAAGTAGATCATAGTTGACAAAGTGGTCGATATAGGTTGGCAAAACTTTTAAAAGTCGAGAAAATGTATAAAGTGTTGACACAAGTTGGCAAAAGTCGACACAAGTTGACAGGTTGACAAAAGCTGACAGAACTTGACAGAAGTTGTCAAATTGACATAAGTTGACTACCTGACTACAAATTAATACAATACACAAAAAAAACAACAAATAGTGGCCACCTTTCCGATTTGTCAACGCAGCCGCCCGCGCCCCGACGATGCATTGTGGAATATGTTGTCCGTCTGTACTAAGCCCGAGGTTGACAAGGCCGAAGGCCGAGTACATAATATGAATCGAGCAAGGCCCAAGGCCGAACTCTTCTAAAAAAAGGGGGAAAAAATACGTCTACTATTGTGTGGCATATAAATGGGCTTGAATATGTTATCTGTCCGTTTGTACTGCACCTGAATACGGCAAGGCCGAAGGCCGAGCACACCTGAGTCTAGCAAGGCCGAAGGCCGAGCTTGTCCGCAAAAAATGAGGCTACCTGTGATAGTCCTTGTGGCACGTGAAGGCACACAAGGCCACACCACAGGACTCGCAATACGTGGATGTTCGTACTTTGCACAAAACACAAAGCCGCCTCATTTTTTGCACTCCCAATCCCGCTGAGAGAGGATACTGACTGGGCATGTGGCCAATGTTCTGTTCCGAAAGACGAACGCGCTGCACGCCAAGGTTTGGTACAGAAACTTCTCGGGCAAGATTCAAGGTTTTCGGCACGTGTATGAATGATCTGAGACAGAAACACACCGCTTTTATCTACTGTGAATGGATTCGTCTACCCCGAAGAGGCAAATCTACCTGCACTATACCCCATAAGCGAGCGATTAATGTTACCTCGTTTGCCGTTTATGGCGATTAGACATGTGAGATTTTTCGAGGGATCGAAGAAATTGTATGGGCAAGTTATTAATGTATGGAGCCGGAAGGAAGCCATAGGAACTCCTAAACTACACATGATAAATCCACCATGTTTGGGCTCATTGGATTTGTCTTCACAAGTACTCTAGTCATATATGACTTCCAGGGTCCTGATGATAGAGCCGGAATGAAGTCATAGGAATATACATAGGTCAGGTTAGAAGATGCGTCGCGTAGCGAACTAGCGACGCATCTTTTCAAAAACACAAGTTTGCGTCAAAAACACAAGTTTGCGCGTTCAGCGCTAAGAGAGCGGCGTTCACACCAGCTCCTTCCTTCCAAGGCACGTCGCTTAAATTAAGCGACCACCTCGGGGTCCTCGGCGTCGAACTGTCGCACGACCTAAATTACCGGCGCCATATCGAGGGCAAGGCCAAGCTGGCCTCAAAAAAGCTGGGCGTACTCAATAAGGTTCGACGGTACTTCACGCCGGGCCAAAGGCTGCTTCTGTATAAATCGCAGATTAGGTCCTGCTTGGAGTACTGCTCGCACATGTGGGATGGCTCAGCCAAATACCAGCTTGCGCCTTTGGACTCGATCCAGCGTCGAGCCGTGCGACTAGTGGATGACCCCGACGTGTCCCGCGATCTAGAACCGCTGCAACTTCGTAGGGATGTCGGCGCCCTAACCGTGTTCTATCGCTTATTCCACGGGCAGTGCTCGGAGGAGCTGTTTAACGCGATTCCGGCGTCCCCTTTCCACCTCCGTACAACGCGCACTGGGCAGGGATTGCATCCCTATACGCTGGACTTACCGTGGATGCGTACCAATCGGTTCTGCAGATCCTTTCTCCACAGAACCGGCAAACTCTGGAACGCTCTACCTGCCCACATATTTCCCCCCAAGTATAGTCTCGGGTCCTTCAAGAGAGGCGTGAATGGGCACCTGTCAGGCCGGCATGGCATTCGCTGCCCCCGCATGCGACCGAATGTCCATGGGCGTCGCTAGACACCTTATGGGTGAGTCGGCGCCACATGTCGCGCTTAGTATAAAAAAAAAAGGTATATAATATTTTTATATTTGATATTTATACATAATGTCAAGCTTATCTCTTTTTCTGTCTAAATTTTAGTTTACATTTTTTAAGCTGCTTGTGTTTTTGAAAAATAATAAAAAATATATAAATAAATGTAATACGTTTTTTTTTATTTTGTTGAGTTCATTTTTAATGTACCTCGAAGGTCGTGTAATGCACGAGATCTGTGATTTTTTTTTAAACATTACTAAACAGTTTTTTATTGAACTAACGAGGTAAAAAAAAAAAAAGATTTTAAAAATTAAGGTAATCGTTACTTTTTATTGTAGTGACTTTGTACACATTATGTTAATTTTGAATATGTTACAATTGTAACACCACTACAATTTTTGGTCTGCAGAATTGTGATATGTATAGGTAGTTTTTAAGGGCATGGGCAAATCTCCGCTAGTACTTTTTTTTCTGTGATTTATCAAAAATTAATCCGTTTTAATGTAAACTGAACAAACAATCACTGAAAGGGCTATAGCAACAGTACAGTCTAGGAGTAAACGTAAAAACGATTCATTACGTACTAGCTACATGTCTCCTCTACTTTCATACCAAATTTTATTCGATTTCGTGGAATAAATATCCAACTAGAGCGTTTAATGTGACTAAAATAGAGAAAATTCAAAAAAAGTTAAAAAAAATCATCCTGTATATTTTACTGTGTATCTCACACAGTCTTCTCTTTCTTATTAATAATCTGTGGTATGCACAGGCCACATTTACTTCGTATTTAAATATTTTAAAAGTAGATTGTCGTTCGAAACAAATCATCCTTGAAATACACTTGCTATTGTTATGAATAGAGTGGAGTCACTACTTGACATGAGGATAGGATTCTAGATTTTTCCATGATTGTGATATTTTTAACTAGAAGAATTACAAATCAGTTTCTGGCTTTGTGGGTTTTATTGAAGAGAAACATAGAAGAAGTCAAATAGTGTGCAGGAGTCTGGAGAAGTCCAGCACAATATTTATCATCACAATTAGCTTATGCTAGCTAGGCGGCACTCTACTACTCCACGCCCTTTTATTTAAAAAGCCACAGTTGCACTCCGGGATTGCCGGCAGAAGTGAAAACTTTTTGTATTTCCGAAAATAATTCTTAGGTGGTTATAAAAGAAACTAAACACCCTAAAAAAATTTAAACACCGTAACATTGCTTAAAAAAGAAAACAAAAGAAAAAAATAATAATAAAAATAAAAAAAATAAATAAATAAATGTTAAATTTAGTAGAACGGACAGACGTGCATTTGTTACGGAACCCTACATAAATTTTGCAGAACTTAGTAGAATGGACAGACATAAACGTGTTACGGAACCCTACTTTTATTATAACCATCGAAGGACCTTGGTTGAAAATTGTAAAATTTAGTAGAACGGACAGACATTCATTTGTTACGGAATCCTACATTCATTTTGAAATAAATGTTAAATTTAGTAGAACGGACAGACATGCATTTGTTACGGAACCCTACATTGCAGAACTTAGTAGAATGGACAGACATAAAAGTGTTACGGAACCATACTTTTATTATAAAATAACCGTCGGCGGACCTTGGTTGAAAATTTTAAAATTTAGTAGAACGGACAGACAGGCATTTGTTACGGAACCCTACATTCATTTTGAAATAAATGTTAAATTTAGTAGAACGGGCAGACACATTTGTTACGGAACCCTACATTCATTTTGCAGAACTTTGGGATGTCATGTATTGAGCGTTGTCATAGCAACAATATATTGTTATCTGACGCGCGTTGTCATAGCAACGATATATTGTTATCTGACGCGCTGACGCGAACATAACATTTTTTCCCCATATAAAAAAGTGCCAAGCGCCTCTGCTAAAGAAGTTTTCACTTCAATAAAATAAAATTTTCTAATCAAACTTGTATTATTTATTATCAACTACACAATTTACTATAGTTACAGGCTGTTACTCTCGGTTCACGATTCTGATTCTTTACCTGAAACTCTACAAAAGTTGTGCGAATACTATATTCGTAGGCGTCGCTGAGCGCCGACGATTTAATGTGCGAGTCTATATTTGCGACGTCCCACTCTCGTAATGACCACGGTCGGTACATCGTAGCCTTACCTTTTAAATCACCTGAACCTTCATTCACTGGCATGCGGCCAGTGGCGTTACGACGATTGTTGTCTTTAGAACGACGGTTGGCTCGAGACCCAAAACTGAGGGAGGACTACAATGCGTTCATGAAGGATTACCTCCAAAGCGGTCACATGGAACCATCCAAGGCCCCCGGCTCGGAGCGTACCTATTATATTCCGCACCACTGTGTACTCAAACCTGAGAGTACGACCACTAAATTGAGAACCGTTTTCGATGCTTCGGCCAAACCATCTCGCTTCAACCTCAATGAAACACTGCTTACGGGACCCCGGTTGCAGGATGATATCATCACAATCTTACTCCGTTTCCGGAGTCATAAAATAGTATTCACCGCTGACGTACGACAAATGTACCGGCAAATCCTGATCGCGACTCATCATCAAGACTACGAACGCATCCTATGGAGGTTCTCGCCTTCTGAACCGATTGGAGAGTTCACTCTCAGGACGGTGACGTACCTATGGTATGGCTTCTTCGAGCTTTTTAGCGGTGTGCACTCTGTTGCAGTTAGCCAAGGACGAAGGTACGCATAAACCATTAGCCTCTAAAGTTCTAAGTTCGGATATTTACATGGATGATATTGTTACTCGGTCCAAGAGTGTATCGGAAGCGATCCAGTTGAAAAACGAGCTTGTCGACATCTTACACAAGGGTTGTTTTGAGCTTCGTAAGTGGGCTAGCAACTCACCAGACCTACTTAAAACTATTGACCTCGAACACCACCATAGCAATGCCTTATCGTTCGATTCGGATACATCATCGCCAATAAAAATCATTGGGTTGCAATGGCATTCTGATCGGGACACCTTCTCCTTCGTAGTGAATCCCTTGAGTAGGGAATGCACGAAACGAGTGATCCTGTCTGAGCTTGCTAGGATATTTGACCCCCTGGGATTCCTGTCCCCGTTGACGTTCACTGCAAAGTGCCTGATCCAACGAATATGGGAACTGGGTTTGGGCTGGGACGACCTGGCCCCTGAGACTATTGTAAATAAATGGAGTCAGTACGTATCAGAGCTACCATCCCTGGTAACTCTGCAAATCCCCCGGTCACTCGGATGCTCGCCCACCGCCAAGGTGCTACTCTGTGGATTCTACGACGCGTCCGAAGCCAGAAATGGCGCGGTAATATATTTTCGCATCGAAGATGGCGATGAAAATGTTAGCATTCGGTTGATCGTTGCTCGATCTAAGGTTAACCCGCTGAAACGAATATCATTACCACGACTAGAGCTCTGCGCTACCGTGCTGATCTCCGACCTGATCGGGTCTACACTTAGAATCTACACAGAACAAGTTGCGTTCGACAAAATATTTTGCTGGTCTGACTCTACAGTAACATTAGCATGGATCAATTCACCTTCGTGAAAAAACAAAAGGAAAGATTATTTTTATTGAAAAATATATTTTTGCAAATATAGCATTTGTGTGGTCGTTCATCTGTGTCTTAACATGTGGGTATTTAAACTGGATTTACGTGTAGCACTATATTTGCAAATATCGCATTTGTGTGGTCGTTCACGTTTGTGAGTTAACATGTGCTTATTCAAACTGGATTTATCTATAGAACTATATTTGCAAACATCGCATTTGTGTGGTCGTTCAGCTTTATGAGTTAACATGTGCTTATTCAAATTGGATCTATATATGGAACTATATTTGCAAATATCGCATGTGTATGGTCGTTCACCTGTGTGAGTTAACATGTGGGTATTTAAATTCGATTTCAGTGTAGCACTATATTTGCAAATATGACATTTGTGTGGTCGTTCACCTGTGTGAGTTAACATGTGGGTTTTTAACGTGGATTTACGTGTAGAACTATATTTGCAAATATCGCATTTGTATGGTCGTTCACCTGTGTGAGTTAACATGTGCTTATTCAAACTGGATTTATCTATAGAACTATATTTGCAATTATCGCATTCGTGTGGTCGTTCACCTGTGTGAGTTAACATGTGCTTATTCAAACTGGATCTATGTATAGAACTATATTTGCAAACATCGCATTTGTGTGGTCGTTCACCTGTGTGAGTTAACATGTGGGTTTTTAACGTGGATTTACGTGTAGAACTATATTTGCAAATATCGCATTTGTATGGTCGTTCACCTGTGTGAGTTAACATGTGGGTATTTAAATTCGATTTCTTTGTAGAACTATATTTGCAAATATCGCATTTGTGTGGTCGTTCACCTGTGTGAGTTAACATGTGCTTATTCAAACTGGATCTATCTATAGAACTATATTTGCAAACATTGCACTTGTGTGGTCGTTCACCTGTGTGAGTTAACATGTGCTTATTCAAACTGGATCTATCTATAGAACTATATTTGCAAACATTGCACTTGTGTGGTCGTTCACCTGTGTGAGTTAACATGTGCTTATTCAAACTGGATCTATCTATAGAACTATATTTGCAAACATCGCATTTGTGTGGTCGTTCACCTGTGTGAGTAAACATGTGCTTATTCAAACTGGATCTATGTATAGAACTATATTTGCAAACATCGCATTTGTGTGGTCGTTCACCTGTGTGAGTTAACATGTGGATATTTAATGTGGATTTCAGTGTAGCACTATATTTGCAAATATCGCATTTGTGTGGTCGTTCACCTGTGTGAGTTAACATGTGCTTAGTCAAACTGGATCTATCTATAGAACTATATTTGCAAACATCGCATTTGTGTGGTCGTTCACCTGTGTGAGTTAACATGTGGGTTTTTAAAGTGGATTTCTGCGTAGCCCTATATTTGCAAACATCGCATTTGTGTGGTCGGTCACCTGTGTGAGTTAACATGTGGGTTATTAAATTCGATTTCTGTGTAGAACTATATTTGCTAATATCGCATTTGTGTGGTCGTTCACTTTTGTGAGTTAACATGTGTTTATATAAATTACTTTTACTTGCGCAAGTATATTTGCAAGTATCGCATTTGTATGGTCGTTCACCTGTATGAGTTAACATGTGGGTTTTTAAAGTGGATTTATGTGTAGAACTATATTCGCAAATATCGCATTTGTGTGGTCGTTCAACTGTGTGAGTTAACATGTGTCTACTTAAATTATGTTTCTTCAAAAATGCCTTTTTGCAAATATTACAATTATGTTGTCGTCTACCTATGTGTGCTGTTATTAAGTGATGTTGTAATGACATCTTCCTTAAAAAACTTCTATTACAAAAGTCACATATATACTGAGCCCTGCTTGAACTTCGCACAGCATCGCTGTTGTCTTGGATGAGCGCTGCATGTGTTTCATTATTGATGAGATTATCTCGTTCCATTCTGTAAATGTAATAAACAAGCGTATTGTGTCAACATAGTCGTAATGATACAATTGTCAAATTGATATAATTATTTCGCTTTGCACCAAACTCCACGAGGATTACGCAAGAGCTATTAAAATTTTATACTTGTTGAAAAAAAAAATTTTCCGAAGCCAACAATGATATTATATGTTAAAAAGGAGGTAGATAGGTTCTACGAGCTCCCAAAGCGGCACATTAGTACCAAGACAATTGTCGTGCAAGAAGTCAGTCTCGCACCAACGACGCGCGTGTTCAGACGTGTGTTGTCCTTCCTAAGTAGTTATCAGTTATACCAACCGCCACATAACTTTAATTCTCTCCCTTTCTCTCCCGCGCTGCGCCCCGCATCCGCAATCTCATTCTCACTACGCGGCATGTGCTATGTGGGAAGACGCAGAGCAACATATACTTGTCTCTTTTTTTCTCTCAACCTGAGACATGCCATCCGTCTTCCTCTCGCAATATTGTGATGTTAAAATGTGGCTTTGTAGTTACTGATGCGCTAAATCATTTCAAACGTAGAAATTAAACTGCGATCGTAGAAATTCATACAGTTAATTCGTCCGGCGGCAGTCGGACAATGATGAATGTCACTCCGGCTGAATTTAAATAATTCACGAATGCAAACGCCGAAAATAATTGAATAAATCGGAATCGCCGCGACTGTTCAACTGCATTCGAAGTTGAGGAAATTTCTAATAATTGGAATAAGACGGAAGTGTGTCGCCATCTCAGTGAATGCCCGCGTACCGCAGGGATCTGTGCTGTCACCCACACTGTTTCTTCTGCATATCAATGACATGCTGCCACTCGGCAACATACATTGTTATGCGGATGACAGTACAGCACACGGATCCTATACCAGTCACCCTTCAGCCAGATGAGAAGTTGTGGATGAAAAGAGGCGAAGACTTGTGTCTGAACTCGAACAAACGCTTCGGTCTATTTCCGAATGGGGCCTTAGTAATTTGGTCGAGTTCAACGCTTCAAAAACACAAGTTTGCGCGTTCAGTGCGAAGAGAGCGGCGTTCACACCAGCTCCATCCTTCCAAGGCACGTCGCTTAAATTAAGCGACCACCTCGGGGTCCTCGGAGTCAAACTGTCGCACGACCTAAATTACCGGCGCCATATCGAGGGCAAGGCCAAGCTGGCCTCAAAAAAGCTAGGCGTACTCAATAAGGTTCGACGGTACTTCACGCCGGGCCAAACGCTGCTTCTGTATAAATCGCAGATTAGGTCCTGCTTGGAGTACTGCCCACACCTGTGGGATGGCTCAGCCGAATACCAGCTTGCGCCTTTGGACTCGATCCAGCGTCGAGCCGTGCGACTAGTGGATGACCCCGACGTGTCCCGCGATCTAGAACCGCTGCAACTTCGTAGGGATGTCGGCGCCCTAAGCGTGTTCTATCGCTTATTCCACGGGGAGTGCTCGGAGGAGCTGTTTAACGCGATTCCGGCGTCCCCTTTCCACCTCCGTACAACGCGCACTGGGCAGGGATTGCATCCCTATACGCTGGACTTACCGCGGATGCGTACAAATCGGTTCTGCAGATCCTTTCTCCACAGAACCGGCAAACTCTGGAACGCTCTACCTGCCCACATATTTCCCCCCAAGTATAGTCTCGGGTCCTTCAAGAGTGGCGTGAATGGGCACCTGTCAGGCCGGCATGGCATTCGCAGCCCCCGCCTTCGTCCGAATGTCCATGGGCGTCGCTAGACACCTTATGGGTGACTCGGCGCCACATGCCGGGGATAGTATAAAAAAAAAAAATGTCTATTCGTAGGTATACCTGCATGCAGGTTTACCTACGAATAGCCCTGTCCTATCGGGAATGTCTATTCGTAGGTATACCTACGAATAGCCCTGTCCGATCGGGCATGTCTATTCGTAGGTAAACCTCACAGAGCATGGAACGATATTCCATGCTCTGTGGTAAACCTGCATGCAGGTATGCAAACTGCACTATGGGAGTTTTCAACGAAACGTAACAAAAACTACATGCGCCGCCTCAACATTAGGTTAGGGTTAAATTATAGAAGATGTGTCGCTAGCGACGCATCTTCTGTAATTTGACCCTGGCTATTTCTTTTTAAACCAACTCGCATAGTGCAGTTCGTACCTACGAATACCTCATACCTGCGAATAGCACTGTCCCGCCTGGTAGGTCTATTCGTAGGAAATCAAATAGGACACTCCCAGTTCTTAGTTAATAATCTGTGTTTGGCATACTAAGAGTTCTTAGTTTTAATAATCTCTGTTTGGCGTACCTGCGAATAGCCCTGCCCGAATAAGACTATTCGAGTTGGCGCATCACTTTATAGTTCTTTCTGTCAACGTTTCAAGCACAGATTACCAATATATGTGTTTCAAGGTCGTGCCGTGTGTGAGCACCGAATGTCGTGTAGACAACGTATCTTTCTTAAAATATCATTGGAAGCCAACCAGTAAGATATCATAATGTGTCAAGTAAATATTGTCTGGAAGAGTGTCCAAGCAATACGTTGCTCAACATCTTGATCATAAAATGTTCGTACTCTTTTATACAGAACCTGCACACCGGTGTGTCACTAAGGCAGACAGACAGATAGACGCCTGATCGATTTAATAAGGGTTCCTGCCAGCGAGTCTGGCTACTGAATCTTAACAAGGTATTTATAAAAGTAAAGTAGGAATAAAGTGGAAAGTGCTCCGCAGTATACATCTAACTGCTAAGCATAGTTCAGAGAGCGGACAATGCGGGGAGCGGAGCTGCGGGCCGGTGCGAGTGGTGTATAAGAGGACGAGGGAGACTCACCGTGATGCATCGCCACCGGCGGGCTCGGGCTTGCAGGGCAGCAACATGTACTGCAGGTCCGGCGGCTGCAGCACCTCGGGCCCGATGTCCAGCTCCTGCTTGACCGAGCAGACGCCATCCTGCACATCCGCACCGCACACTCTGTACTCTCCACACCGCTCCGCGTGCACCCATCCCCTTCTCGTTACCAATTTCCTAAGTACATTCCGTGAACAAGTCGTGCGAGTGAGTTGCCCGCAGAGCATTACTGCAGATTGAGCTGTCTGTTGCTCTTTACGAATAAACAAAATTAAATATATCACCCAAAGGTTGACTGGAAGAAAACTCTTGGGAGAAAGTCCCATCTTTCCGCTATTTAACAGTTTAACTAACTAATTAACAGTTTCTCCGTTTATTATTGTATTGTTCTTCTGAATGTTTTCTTTATATAGCTCCCAGCTGACGCATGCACTTCACGTGTTGAGTGCACTTTTTTATAATACATCCTATTTATATTTCTGTTTTTATTAGCTTAATTATATATTACCCAAAAAATCAAGTTATCCGCACACCCAAAATATTACCGCAAACTATTGTAAGCTGTCCTCTATACTCTATGGCACAGTCTGCCTAGACTAGTGTAGAGGACAGAGACCATTAAATACTTTTTAAAAAGTAAATAACCGGTGTCGACTACGTAATTCTCGCTATACTCGCGAAGGAAAAGGTAAATGTCTTTGCACGCCTTTTAGCATCCAACTCCAACATGGATGACCTGGGCGCCAACCCCCGTCATTACCCCATTGCGGCCATATGATGGCAAATATTACGTTCCACCCCAGAGTCGTCTATAAAACGCACGTGGGTTGAATATTTCGAAGAAGAGCTAGGAGCTAGCCTGACGGCGTTCCCGCGATCGTCTTGAGAAGTTGTGCACTAGAATTGGCGCCATTCCTCACCAGCGTATTCAAATTACCCTATTCCTCCGGTTCAATGCCTTCTTGCTGGAAGAGAGCTTCGGTCCGGTCGGTTTCGGACCCAGCGAACCCATCAAGATATCGCCCTATTTCGATAACCTCACTCTTCACTAATGTTATGGAGCGTATGGTCAACTCAGCGCTCCCGACGTACCTAGAAGACCTTAAACTCCTCGACGACAAGCAGTACGGCTTACTCAAGTAAAGGTCGACTGGAGATCTTCTAACGTACGTCACACATTTGTAGGCTGAAAGGCTCGATGGTTTTAGGGAATCGCTGGCGGCCGCTCTGGATATTTCCAAAGCATTATCGCGCCGCCGGGCACCGGGAAATACTAAGCAAGCTTCCAGCCTACGGTGTCCCAACAAAACTGCACTTGGATTTCCAGTGTTTGAGTGGTCGGTTGATCTTTGTCGCCCTAGATGGTGCCTGTCTGGTCGATTAATCAATCAGCTTGTGTTTCACAAGGGTCCGTGCTGTCGCCAATGCTGTTTCTTTTATTTATCAACAAGGGTTCACCAACGACTGGAAGGGTAGAGGGGCCTCAGCAGCAAATGCGAGGCGCGAAACTGTTGCTCAGGTTGACTCGTTTTCGAAAAAGTATCCTCTTGGGAAAGGATAACTTGGTCAACGTCAAGGTAGCCAAAACGAAAGCTTGTGCCTTCTCTACTAAGGCTGATCCATCTCATCTTCAAGCTACTTTCCAGGATGTCTCCAACCAAGTCCCCAACGACGGTAGTCTGGACGTCCTGGGTGGGGAATGTGTCCAGAGACGTTGGATTTTGATCGTTCATAGAGTTGAAGGCGAAACTATTGTCTCGAAAAGCTTATAGGGGTACAGAGACGTGCGAGTTAGAACGACAGAGAGATGCTCAACAACCGGATTGTCTCTTTTTAAATCCCGATTTACTGCCTCGTACTGTATAGTAAACAAAAATGTGTCTCCGAGATGTTTATTACAACGACAAACATGTTTTAGTTAATTTATATGTGACATAATTTAAAGTATTGAGGTGTACTGTGTTCTTTAAAGTAATTTAAAGTAAAGGTGTACTACGTTACTTATTTCTTCTATGTTGGCGTCTTTGGGACTACATGCAATCCTCATTGCGTGTTCCAGCTGAAAAGGCTATTGCAATATTTGATTTTTAAGATTCTTTTGTTCATTTTTGAAAATGAAACTTCTCAGAGGTACGTCGAAAGAAACTTTGTTAAAATAGTGTGGAGTCTTGAAAACATTTAAGGGTGCTAGGCTTTCTCAAAAATGTTATGTCCTTCTGCTTTTCAAGATGTTCGATGAAGTGAGCTTTAGGTTGTGTGCCGCGTTTTAGTTCGATGATTTCGTTCATCAACTGGCTGAATAATTTCATTTCATCATTTTCAAAATGTTACGGGCTTTCTTTGTAGAAATTATTAATACTTTTCACATCGTTAATTCTTTTTTTAATTTATGTGAAATATTCCTTCAAATATGACACCATATCTTGATAGATATTAGATATGTCGTAGGTATCGCAGGGCAGCAACAGTTGGAAAATTTGCCGAAACTCTTCTCCCGCCAGTCCCCGCCATCCGCTCACTTGCTCTGCATATTTCCGAATCAATTTTTGTCGTCAAGTGCGCACACTCGAGACACACACTCACAGCGCAGATAATATGTTCATACTGAGTAAAAGCTAAAATATATATTATTATCTGCGCTGTTTGTGAATATGCGTACAAATACCGCCCGCGGACCGCATGCGGCCCGCGGGCCGCGGTTTGACTACCACTGGTATAGCTGGATTAATAAAGTGTTCACAGTTTTATAATAAATAAATCTTAAAATGGTCCTATGATTACACATGAACGATTTTAGAACTTAGTAACAAGGCGGCTATCCGATATTCAACTTGGCCGACTAGGAAATGCTCCAAGGTGAGGGCAGGCAACCAAGGTTTTTTATGAATTAGGTTAACAGAACTATCGAATGGTGTGACTGTCATCTTGGTACTCGATGACGTAAATTTATTCCTACTGCCAAGGTAGGACGAGGCAACCTAGTATTTTTGTGCTCTTCTTGATGACCTTTATCGAATGTGCCAGGTCTCCAGTTGGTACTCGATGACGTAAATTGCACCAAAAAAATGACATGTTTAATTACCTTTTACACAAAACGTGCCAGGATTTGCTCAGGCAACCCTGTATATTTTAGATGCCTATCCTATTCTAGACCACCACAAACTATTCCCATCTTGGTACTCGATGACGTTGGTTTTTTACGGTGCGCTCTCGTACTATGGGGTTGCAACACCGTGTACAAAGGGGAATTGTCAATTTTAGGTTAGAAAACATTCCGATAAAATTGCGAGAGTTTTAAAAAAATCCATCCGCGCTTTACAAGTGAATCCTCTGGTCTTTTTTTCTTTATGTAATCCGGTATGGATGGCTGAGTCGGAGGGGCTAAAGCGCATGCTCCGACCAGACAATATCACCTCCGAGAAGGCAGGTGCCATACCGGTAACTTCCCTGGATTGTTGGCTATACTGGACTAGAGGAGAACACAACCGAGGCTGCTGTGCGGCCATCTTACATCCAGTACGGTGGTATCAATCCAGTCGGCTACAATTTGAGCCTACCACCCTAGTAAGGGGCAAGGGAAGGGACTCAAGGGAGTGTGAGGCTCAACGGGTTAAATAACTAAGAACCTCGTCAAGGTGGTCGTCAACATCTGCTGGTTCACTCTTCACTGCAGTATCCACGTCCACTGAGCAGGCATCATCAGGAACATCAGCGGGCTCTGCCATTGATCACTTTGAATCGGCTATTTCCACGCAAGTGTCTGCAACAATCACTTTAGTGTTTTAGGAACAGACCAGAATATACAGACAATCGGGGTCCGTAAGCCGTCACCGCAAATAGATGCCGGCTGCATACTCCAAACATCACTCTTGTATGCAGCCAAGATCAAGTCTGTGCGGCACAATTTGTTAATTATCTTATATTAGCTTTTGCCGGCGACTTCGCTCGCATAGCCTATGTCCATCCTGAAGGTCCCTTCGAAATATTGGTAAAAAAAATTTATGAGTATTTTCGGACCGTGTGGGGTCGGTACTTAAAAAGAATAACCCCACTGCATCTCTCCCCGTGCGTGTTGCAAAAGACGACTAAGGAATAAACAAGATGCCATATGTTTGTATTTTTATACGGAGTATAAAAATACAAACATATACCTACCTAACATTAATATAAAAATAAACAGATGTTGCAGAGTTTCCACCACCGGCGGCGGGGCGAACCCAGGCTACCGTTGGTCGAGTCCCAAAGAGAGATACCTCTGGACTATGCGTGCAGTGTCGAACAGGGCTGAATTCTGGATCTGGCCCTTGACCCAACCACTCAGCGAGAGCCTCTCAAGGTGGTCGTCGAGGCTCTTCACTACCAGCTAGGCTTGCCAGATGTGATGTTAGCCTTCCCGGGACATATCTACTCCGCACGTGACCTCGGTCTCATAGTTGACAGTGGCTTGCAATTTGAAACCCACATAGAACAAAGCGTTCGTAAGGCATTAGGTAAATTAAAAACATTATACAGGTTTAGAGACTTAATCAATACAAGTGTACGACGTCAGTTGGTCGAAGCCCTAGTCTTAACCAACTTTAACTACTGTGACGTCGTGTACGGGCCCTGCCTTCTAGAGCGTACATCTAAACGTATCCAGCGTGTCCAAAATGCTTGCGTTAGATTCTGCGAAAGACCAAAGAAGCGTGCTCGCATCACCCCTATTCTCAATAAATTGGGCACGCTGAATATGAAAAACCGAAGGTCTCTCCACTTCGCATGTCTGGTCCATGTCGTCATAAATAAAAAACGCCCAAAAACACTCTATGACAAATTAGCATGGCTGAGCGACACACATTGTTACGGTACTCGATCCGTGGGGAGGCTGCTAGCCATTCCTAAGCATCGGGGTGCTGCATTCGAAGGATCCTTCAAATATGCAGCATCTCGCTGTTGGAATGATCTCCCTCCTCCTATCCGAAATGTCACCAGCTCTGGGTCCTTTAAGATAATCCTCAAAAAGCACCTCTTGACCCTGCAACGCCAGGATGGCGGTATCCCTAAATTATTGTGATACAAAGTAACGTTCTGATAAGTATCGTAAAATGTTCTGAGATGGTATATATAAGTATATAAGCATATATGTTTTTTTTTTGTTTTCCTTCTTATTTATATACTGTGTACCTTGTTTATTCAAATTTTAATTATTTTAATATTTGTTTTAGTTTTAATTATTTTAATATTGTTTTAATCTTAATTGTAAACCAACATATTTAGGCTAAGATATTGTTCGTTTAGGCTAAGTTGTATAACGTCCAAAATTGTATTTACTGTGTGGGGCAGGCTTAAATTCAGCGCCGCACACTCCCAGCTCGGAGCGAGTGGGTGTGTAGCGGCAAAGGCTGCGCCTGTCCTTTTTTCTCTTCTCTTTAAGTTTTTGTACCGTTGTTATGGATTAATTAAGAGAAAATAAAAATCATTTCTTTCCCAACTAGCACACAAGCGGTTTATATTACTACTGTACAGGTTCATTGCCGTATAAAAGTGGTTTAAGGAAGTTTGTATATTCCTCAACCTGTATATAAGAGATTTTAAAATGTTTTCAAGAGCGAGGCAGTATTTCAGATGTTCAAGGGAGTTTGTAAATTCCTTCACCTGTATATAAGAGATTACAATATGTCTTTAAGAGCAAGGTGCTATAGTAGCCGTTTAGTTGCAACTATAATGGCTTAAGGTGTGTAATAGAGTCTTTGTACGGTCTTTGAATACATAGCTGAGTTATAAATATACTTTATAACACTATGAGATCTAAAAGGGGAAATCCGAAGGTAAAAGCGCTTCAATAGGGTTACAAATATTGGCTATATAACTCAAGAAGCTACTAGGTACTATTTAATCGTCTTCAGCTTTACAATAGATCTATGAAGAACTTTTATACCACCTTCTCCGTATTGGAGTATTATAGCTCGACTTAAGCACTTAAAACGGTATATTTGTGAAATAAAACTCAAATATATTACTAAAACTCGGATTAGGCGTGCTAAAGTTATCTTATACGGCTTAAAGAGTTTTTAGTTTCTTCTATATCACCACTAATACAGTAAAGCCTGCACAAGAGGTTTAATAATCCTTTAAGCCTAGCATAATTTTTTATTTCCACATTAGTAAAATATCATCTTATTTGACTCCTCTACTTTGATATGTGAAACGAACCCTAAAAATGTTTTGGTAGTAGCACAACGTAATATCTTGAACACGGTAATAACTGCTTAGGAACTAAAAAAAAGATTTCAAGCGCTACTGTACCACAAAAAGAGTAAAAATACTCTATAGTACGGTAACTGTAGATCAAATAGTTCTAAAATACTACTCACTGTCGCTATACTACTTCTTAAACCGTTAAGATGGATATAGTAAATGCCTAAGACGGTTGTAACAAGCCGCCATTATAGTATTTAATAAACTAATATTTCATATCGTTACATATCACTTTTTCTTGTCTTATATTTTATAATTTTAAAAAAAGTATACCTACATATTTTGAATGTCATACATAATACGTCAGTCCCAAATCCCAATACGTCATTAAAAACGAAATTACATATTAACCTCAAAATTTCAATGCACGTAAATAAAAGAAATGACTGCAAATTCTACGAGTTCCGCGAGCGCATGAATTATTTAACGATATCAACCCATAATTTGACAATAAACTGATGTTCGCACTGATATTTTACGTAAACAAGTGAAAACACGCATCCTTACGTTACTTGATTATAATACCCTTAGTAATATTCTATTCACTCTTGCAGCCTTCAAGATCACATGAATCCATATATTGTGTCATTTGTTGTCATTCTAAGTAAAAATAAAAATGTTCAAGTTTTATTTCCGAGTTACAGTAGCGTCGCAATCATGTACGAGTTCTATGAAGGTGGTACAAGAACATCTTGTATATGTTTTAGCTCCTAAATTCACTTTTTACGCGCCTTTGTATCGCTGTACAAACTCACAATTTCGCTATCGTACCGCTACTGTAGCACCGAAGCCCGTATTACGTGGGACCTTTTTGGTGGTATAGAAGCGATTGAGAAGTTCTCTATCGCTATTGTAACGCTTACTAATGCAGGTTAAGTCGTTATAAATCTCTGTTAAGCCGCTTTTGTAGCGCTTCTTATACCGCTTGTGTGCTAGTTGGGTTCTTTCTTTCTTTCTTTCTTTCTTTCTTTCTACTATCTGCATCCTTCATAAGGCGGAGAAATGCTCGGAGAAATTAAAGGTATAGCATATCGGATCTTGTATTTCAGTAATGATAACTTTAACATTTGAATTGTATTTCAGTAATTATTAAATTAAAGCATCGAGCCCGCACACCGACATTAATCACTCGCCGCCATACTGCTTTCTTGAAGGGAGCGGGGAAGGGGGGTGAAGGAACCAGTCGGCACGCATTACCGCAAGATGGCGTTACAAAGGCCAACACTTTTAGTTCGTTAGTAAGCAACACTACACGGCATCGAGCGATTCCACTCCGTGCCGGCTTCCTTGCGCGACGTCAAGTTGTATGATATATTTTTCTTCGCGGGACCAATTATTGCACTCTCCGGGACAAAACGATCCTTCGGCCGGGACACGGGACATTGGAGCCTAGCCCGGGATAATCCCGGAAATCCCGGGCACCTGGCAAGCCTACTACCAGCCCATGCGCCGATATGACAATGGGCACAACGATCGTCGAGTCGACGGGCCACATTTTGGTAACCTCGTGTTGCAGGTACTTTATCATCTTCTCTGCTTCCTTACTGACGAGTTTACCATCGTGCGGCACGACGACGATATCGACTAGCGTTGTGCGCCCCGCCTGCCTCCACTATCACAATATCAGGCCTGTTCGCGAGAATAGTCCTGTCTGTGATAATGGACCGGTCCCTGTAGATTGTGACATGACTGTTCTCGAGAACTGGCGGAGGATTGTACATAGTAAGGCACCTCGGTACCCACAAGGTTGAACTTTAGGGCAAGTTGCTGGTGGATAATCCTGGCTACTAGGTTGTGTCTATGCAGATAATCTAGGGTCCTTCTCATTTGCTCATCATCCTGGGTACCTACTTACGTCACCCCCCATTACCTAAATCCCCATTTTCTTATTTATTTCGGAATTGGATTCAACTCTCAAATTTGTTATATGTTTGTGGTCTCTCGTGTAGAAGAACGCAGCCGCCGTTCTTCTATACACGATTATGTATAATTTGTATATTCGAATTGTCAATTTTAGGTTAGAAAAATGTGCAAATAATGTCAGGCATGTTTTGTTTTTCCTGTATTAAAAAAAATCCGTCTGTGCTTCTAAATAAGTGAATCCTGACTACTTTTAATTTCGTGGATAATTTCATTGGCAATAAGTGTATGAAATATTGATTTGACTTCATTATTTTACGAAATATTTGATGTTATGTGCATGTGTGGGCGCGAAATTTTTCGCGACGAAAATGGCATTGAGGCCAAGGTGTGTAGGCATTTAAGAACTCCAAGGGTTATGAAATCTTGGTTGGTAGGTACTTACATTGTTATCGCATGTAACAGGACGGATGCACGCACGGTCAGCGACGTAGGTACTCAAACTCTTTTATGCACGCAACCACCGCAACTGCAAGCTGCAAGAGCCCAAGCGGCAAAGATAAAATAAACGCGGAAGGAATTAATTTAAAAAGCCAAGCAGGCAAGCACCTAGCACGGGGAGCCAAGTCCAGTCCGGCCAAAGAATATAATACTCAAAGAATCACAAGCACAAGCCCATACAAAATTTGTTTGCCTATGTTTTAACCTTGGTGGCGCCAAATGCGGCCACTGCGGCGTCTTTCAGGACTAGCACTTGGCGGGAATTGGCGGGAATTTCGAATTAAATTTATTTTTAGTAGGTACTGCACATTTAGCCAAACTGTGACCATTTCACACTGATATTTCTAAAATTGTCAGCCCACTCTGACTGAGCAGGCAGAACTGACAATTTTAGAACTATCAATGTGAAATGGTCACAGTTTAGCTAAATGTGCCAAATAAATAACATCATGAGTACACAGCAAATGCTCTTTTATTACGAAATGAAGTGTTTGTACAAGTAAACTATTACACAAGTAAATATTAAAGTAAATAAGCAATTTCATCCAAATAATTGGCACAAACCGTACAACATAGGAAACTGTACATAATAAGTTTGTTTTATGATCTTTTTTGTTTGTTTTTCTCTTAACAATTTTTTATATGGTGAAATTCGCCTACAACAACTTGGCTTATAACAAGTATGTACATAATAACTCATAAATCAATGCTTATATATAATGAACATCCTCATATTACTACATGCTTACAATATTACCCTTACATATAATTACAAATGCACGATTTCCTCGAACATTCCATAAAACAATTCGTCTTTATCTGTTTGAGCTGGGGCGCTTTACAAATGAAGTTTTCTAAATTATTTATTAAATGTGACTGACCTTGTAAGATACATTTTGTACTACGACTGTGCGCCACTATGCCACTAATCGTCACAGTTTTTAGTCCAGCAAGAATTGCTGGACTGTGGGATTGTTGTTATTTCCACAGCTCGATCTTACGCCCCCAAACATGTTTTCTAAATTGTCTTGATTTAGACAGTTCGTTGAGACTAAATCAAAGTCTAGACGTTGTAACATTTTAAACAAACGCTCAAGTGCTTCTATAGTAGCAATCCACTCATTTTGGGAAGGTGGAGTGGCCCTCGCTCCTTACCACTTTCAATGTTTAATGGCTTGCTTGTGTTGTTGCCCAAAGAGCTGGTCCACATCTTCTACGAGGTTCGCCATTGTCACTGCTTGCAGGGGCAGCTCACCTGTAACATATTAGGAGTAATGAGCATGTATGTATATAATACTAGCAAATATCCGTGACTGCGTGCGCATTTATATTAACTGTTCAGCCCGCTGGCTGACGGCATGCCGTGGCGTAGAAGCAAATTGATTGATTGGTTTCGGATTGATTGATTGATTGATTTTCAGTGGTAAGTGTTACCACCTTGTAAGGATGGAAAGGATTTCCTTGCAGTGTTTTCCTTCACTCGCCGGAGCGACGACGGGCAAATTGTAAAGACTTTTACAAGGACTGGGATTCAAACCCACAACCTCGCACTTGAGAGGCCAGTAAAGCCCCAGAAACTGAGTGACTCATAGCTTATGCTGTCAATTTCACTCACATATTTTCTTTACCGTTCTGATTGACTTCCATAAGTATTGTACATACCATTGGTCTTACCTTTCAAAATTGTTCAAGTTAGGTGAAGGAAATCTGTGATATGATCGTGCTGCTTCGACCGCGTGTTTTGCAGAAGACGCCCCACATTTTACGGACTTCCATGGTGTTATCTGGGAAACAACACACCAAGATTGTATTTATAAGATTATTAGTACCTACATACTTTGATTTGTGGTCGGCCGTTGTAGACAGGAACCTAAATTGGTTTGCTACTGCAGGAGTTGAATGAGGGTAGTAATAAATATATTCTAAGGCTGCAGTACATTTATCGGATAGGACTGAGTCAATAAAAACCTTACCTAATTAACCAGCAGCATTGTTTTTTTTTCATTGTGTTTCTCTCGTAATAGAGAACTACAGGCGTATTTCAATTTCCTGTACACAAAGGCGTGCGGCATACATTTTAATGGATGATATGATACTGCACATTTTCAGGTTATGTTTATTTTGACAATTTTCACTACAACCCTACTTGGGTAATATAATAACTTACTCTTTACTACAGACAAAGGCAAGCATCCAATAAATAACATGCTCTAACATTATGTTATTTGGAAAATATAGGAGATATCGTGGAAAAATATGAAATATTGACAAGTATCAAAAGCACTTTTCTTACCTCCGTGAAGCTGTAGGTACACTGCACTTCACCCAAATACTTTTACTGTTTGCTGCAAGCTTGGTGCATTCGTTTTCGAACGAAAAATGATAGTAAAAGGCATAACTCGTGTTTTTACGTGGTTGATTCTTTTCTTTGGGTAAAATTTCCTAAATGCTGGAATCCATAATGTTACCAGGGAAAAAATGTAAAATGCTCAATTCAATTTGAATTGAATAAAAAAACTTTCTTACCACTGTCTGAAATTACTGATTAAGCAATTATGTGGAGAAAATATTATATTTTACTGTTCCGTATTTTTTTACAGATGTATAACTGTTAAAATCGTGCTTACTTCGTGTAATTAGTTTGATAAATTTCCCCATAAAACCCTGGAACTGGCAATTCAGTAATAGCGGGGAAGTGCAGTGTTGTCTCTTTCATTTTGCATGAATTTTCTGTAGAACTGTTCCTCTCGAAATTTGGCCACTGACCTTCAAAACCAAAGAATATAATTCAAAACATAGGCCACGACCAGTGTTGCCGTTTTAGTGACTTTGTCACTAGATCTAGTGAGTTTTTGACTTCTTTGGTGACATTTTTAAAGACTTAGTCACTAGAAAAAATCTAGTGGCTTTTAGTGATAAAATTTGAAGCACGGAGATTGACTTGGCTGTATACCCTCATAGATTTTACCTGTTCTTCATCACATCATCACATCATAGATCATCGACGATCTATGAACTTGAACGAATTAATCAAAATAATTGCTTTGGCTGTATACCCCTTTGCCTTTTCAAGTAAATTTGCAGTACAATAAACATTTTAAAAACTAAACAACGAAATAGACTAGCCACCAAAACTCTATTCAATACTTTTGATAAGGAACCAACTAAAAATTTTGAAAGAAAGCGGCCACACTTACATTATACCTCCTGAAGTCCTGTCAAAAATTACGAAAACTACGAGAACCGTAAATAGAGAAACAGAATCAACAGCTACAACTTCTACAGAACCATCCACCTTCCCTGTGCCGGAAGAAGATGATGCAGAAATAATTCAATTTATGAGTTGACAATCATTTTATTTTTTACAAATACAGAATTTTTTTAGGTCAGTACCTATTTGTAGATACTTATTCAATTAATTGAATTTTAAATTATGTAAGTATAAACATTGAATGAATAAATTATTGTTTATTTCAAAGTTTATTTTATTATAACTTATTTTAAAAATGGAGCTCTGATAAAAATATTTAGTGACTTCTAGTGACTCTTTGAAGTAATTTTTCCCCCAATTCTAGTGACTTTATAGCAATAGTTTGGTGACTTTCTTTTTTCCTAAGCGGCAACACTGGCCACGACACGACAGTCGGACTTGACTTGGCTCCCCGTGATACTCTGCTCACTGCTGGCTGAGTGTACTGATGGGCAAGGATTCAATCCCATTTGGGACCGAATCCTTATTCGAGACTTTATAGGGATTTTATTGGGAAAGTTGGGGAAGGTTCCTCATTCGATCCTGCGAAATAGGATTTTATTTTAATATTAGATTTCAACATCGTGAATGAGTTGTTTTCATTAGTACTAGGCATAATATGGTAGTAGGTATGTAGATCATTGTTTTACTGGATGAATTCCTATATCTAAATAAATAATGTCTCGACAGGTTTTAATTTGAATGCATGATTCCCTAGTTATGTTCACAAAATAATATATATCTGTGGTCGTTTGAGCGCGCGTACATTTCGCCGTGATGTGAGAGAGGAAAAAGGTCGGTAATAGAGTCTGTTCCGTGTCCGTGACAGTGTGAAAAGTTAGGTACCAATTTTTTGGTAGATCTACCAATTTCGGTCATGTTTGACCAAAAAACATACAGTCGAATTGAGAACCTCCTCCTTTTTTTGAAGTCGGTTAAAAAATAACGATTTGAGGTAATAATAATCTACCGATATTTGTAAAATCAATACTAATAATAAATCTGTAAGGGATGGTCATAGAGTAAGTTACTTTGTTTTATGAGATACTGAGGTAGACTCTATGTATGATACTAAAGCTAAATTGACGATTTTTAGAAATATTTTCTGTGTATGTATGTTCCACCATAACTCTTAAACCGATCATCTGAATTCGATTAAACATCGTACAAGGATGTTATATCCTATACTATACGACACAGAGGATAAGCTAAATAAAATTCAGTTCCGGTTACGCTAAGATGTGGTTCCCAAACTGAAATGTTTCGCGCGCCATTTAGCGCGAGTAGGTATCAGATATGAGCGAGCCGGCGGCGGCGTGGCGGAGCGGGCGGCGCGGCGGAGCGGGCGGCGCGGTGCGCGGGCGGGTGCCTATAAATGCGCACTAACCCATACTATAGAAAGCCAAAATTGTAATTTGATTCGATCCAAATTTTTTTATCCTATTCTTATGGTACAAGTTAGGATACATGTAAACTAAATATGACGTCACCGATACGAAACATGTACCTTTTCGAAGTAAGTAACTAAGGGAGAGGCCGAAAGCGGAGCTTCGTTCAAGTTAACGATATATTTCTCGATGAAAGTAAGTAAATAAGGGCGAGAATATCGTTTACGCGAACGCAACTCGGCGTTCGACAGGGCATTAACTTAGTTTCTTTGAGAAGGATTATCATTTACTTGAACGCAGCTCGGCCTTCGGCCTCGTCGGCCTCTTTGAAAAAGTATATGGTTTACCTATAGGGAGCTCCGCCTTCGGCGTCGCCATAGGTAACTTAGTTTCTTCGAGAAAACTAACGTTTACCTGAAAGGAGCTCGACCTTCGGCCTAGTCAGGAGTTACATATTTTGTTCGAGAAGGTTTGTCATTACCCTGAATGCAGCTCAGCTTTCGACCTTCTAGCTTTATAACTTACTTTCTTCTTTTGAAATACGAATTTCACGAGAGCGGGCAAACGCTAGTAAACTATAATAGTTACTAAAAATAATACTGTTTTATGTAATCCGGTCGCCTGAGTCGAAGGGGCCTAAGCACATTCTCCGACCAGCCAATATCACCTCTGAGAAGGTAGGTGCCCGTGCATACCGGAGACTTCCCTGGATTGCTGGATATACTGAACTAGAAGAGAACACAGCCGAGCCTGCTATGCGGCCATCTTACATCCAGTATGGTGGTACTAACCCAGTCGGCTACAATTTGAGCCTACAACCTCGTAAGGGGTAAGGGAAGGTACCTAGTTTTACACCAGTTCTAAACGGTGAAGCAGCAGGTGTAAGTATGCACGTAAATTTTTTCGTCAGAAAAAACTCATTGGTACACATCGACCGGATTCGAACCTCGGACCTCTTGCACGAGAACCCGATGCCCAAAAACTCGGCCACCCGCCGCTTAATACTACTTGTGTAATGTAATCAAAGATGTAATGTCATCAGATCAGAGCGGATAGTCCAAGCGATCCCTTGCAATGACCACTCACAAATACGACTCGTGAAAACTCGTTGCAAACTTGCGTGGCTCATAACGAGATCCTCGCCCTTAATGATTTAGTTTCTTCTTTTGAAATACGAATTTCACGCGAGCGAAGCCGCGGGCAAAAGCTAGTTAAAAACATACTTTATTCGAGAAGGTTTATCAGCTCAGCCTTCGGCCTCGCCCTTAATGATTTAGTTTCTTCTTTTGAAATACGAATTTCACGCGAGCGAAGCCGCGGGCAAAAGCTAGTTAAAAACATACTTTATTCGAGAAGGTTTATCATTAACCTGAACGCAGCTCAGCCTTCGGCCTCGCCCTTAATGATTTAGTTTCTTCTTTTGAAATACGAATTTCACGCGAGCGAAGCCGCGGGCAAAGGCTAGTTAAAAACATAAAATCCTTTCGATCTTAAAATATGATTAAATCTGGGACTTTATGATAAAATTTCGCTCATATTACAGAACAACTTCACATACTTAACCTTAAAACATAAAATCCTCATTCGGTCCTAGAATAGGATTAAATCCGGGCTTTTATGATAAAATCCCGCCCATAAAGATTCAATCCCGGGATCGACCCATCAGTAGCTGAGTGCTGGCTGACACACACACGCGCGCGCGTGCGTGCCCATTGAATGACGTTTGAGTTGAGACATTACGTAATAGCAATCGCGCGTTGGCGTTGGCGCGTTTTCAAGAATTCGAAAAATATGCAGGGAATTTTATGCATTGAAATAATTACTCACGTAAGGACATGCCAATACGACAGTTAGGCAAGTAATACTAACTCAATTTTTTATTGACAACAAGAAAATAATTAATATAAATTTGTAACTCAATTATTTCCTCATTAAAGTGATGACAAAAAATAATGCTTATAAAATTATTCTTTCAAACTGATCTCAAATTAACTAATTTGCCAAATAACAATAATATTAATTATACGACATAATTGTGTATAGTATGCCCAAAGAGTTTGTATTACGTCGCTGCGCTCCTTTAAAAAGCTGGAAGTCAGTTAAAGGAGCGCAGCGACGTAATACAAACTCTTTGAGTATGCCATATTTCCTATGCAAATCACACTTTAGCGACGACAAATTATTGAGCTAGCCTATCATATGGTTTGACACCTGACAGCTCTAGTGGCTCCTGCACCTCCTAGATCCTACGGTTCGGGCTGACTCGGCTCTAAAGCGAACCAACAGAATCCGATATTCGTTTGATCGTTTATCTAATCTGGTGGCTCAGTGGTAAGAGTGTAGGGTCTTTATTTTTTCGATCTCGACTATAGTTGCAAAACTTACGAATTATTCGGAATAAATAAGGAATACTTCGAAAATCATGGAATCTTTCCAGGATTTATAGAAGTTTATTCAGTATGGAGAGGAATGCGTAATACCTATTTTGTTAATTTTAGACCGAGCCGGATTTAATTAGTTTTTATTTTATGCATATTCGTAGATACATTATATGGAATGCCCCAAGATAATTATTATTTCAAAATGACAATACCTACTTATTTAAAAATGATCGAAAATCGCGCGAACGAACGAACGAATCCATGCAAGCGGCCTACCTACACTCGCACGCAGTCGACTGGCGGCGGAGCGGCGGCGGTGCGCGGCGCGGAGGGGTGCAGCGAGACGGGCGGGCGGCGCGCGACGCGGTAGGTAGGTACCTGCTATGCCCTGTGTGGTTGTTATGCGTATAGTTTCGCGTGACGTAGGCAGGGAATACTTCCCAAAAGATCGCAAGCTTTCGTCATCTTTCGTTGAATAGATACGGAACGAACTGATACTGTCTGGCGGCGGTGCTGCGCGCGCGATGCGTGATGCGAGTTGAGGAATATATATGAACTATATTGTGGTTGTTTATTGTTTGTGTGGTAATTATATTACATAATGGTGGTTGAGGTTTGAATTGTAGATGTTTTTAAACATTGTAATAACAATAAAATAATGTTCCAGTTACAAAATAGTTTTGAGCGAATTTTTTTTTTCTGACGATGTAAATGTTTTTATTTTGTTTAATTTTGTAAAATTACATAGATACTTTTTATTGTTTATTGTATACCAACTTAAATCGCTCCGTCCACTTGGCTCCCTTGGTAGGATCCATCAATGGATCGAAGTGGACTTTCTAGTGCACTTGAATCCCTTGTGGAAGGATTCTGCGATAATGGATTATAAAACACTAACTAGTCCACTTGGATCCCTTAAGTAAGTTAGGGGTATGTATGGTACAAAACGCTTAAATATAAACATAATATTCAGACACAATTTTTTAAAATAATTTAATAAATATAATATACTAATTTTGTAACTGGGCTGATTGCTTTGAAAACTCGATATGTGAGGGTCCATGTGGTCTCTGAATAAGAATTCATGATAAAAATGAAAAAAAGTGGCCGCCATTTTGAACTTTTTAGTTACTGGACCGATTGCTTCCGGTCAAGAACCTGTGGTCAAAATAAAAAAAAATTGCCGCATTTTGAACTTTTTACCACGCGGACTTAGATATCGATTAAGAAAGTAATCAAAAGTTCAAAATGGCGGCCACTTTTTTTCATTTTTATCATGAATTCTTATTCAGAGACCACGTCAAAACATCAAACAAAACGTGAAAACATCACAGTTGGATAAAACTACAGTTAATTCGAAAGATTCCGAAACTTTCGGAAGTTTTAGAATGATTCCGAATGATTCCCTTTGGAAGTATTCGGAAACATTCCTTCTCGCATCTATAATCTCGACCATGGGTTCGTGTCCCTTTTGTCGAAATTTGTTTTGTTTTGATTTTTCTAAGCAATGTTAGGGTGTCAATTATGGTTTTTTTTTATAACCACTTAAGAAAACTTTTTTTTTCGGAAATATAAACGTAACAAAAACGACATGCGCCGCCTCAACATTAGGTTGTAGCGTAGCGACGCATCTTCTCTATATTAACCCTGGTTATTTTTTTTTAACAACTAAAACATCACTCATACGGATACCACACTCCTTCGAGCCGAGTGTTTCCGAAAGGAGTTTCCGCAGGATCCGCAGGAGCCGCCTGAG
This sequence comes from Nematopogon swammerdamellus, assembly GCA_946902875.1. Taxonomy (NCBI): domain Eukaryota; kingdom Metazoa; phylum Arthropoda; class Insecta; order Lepidoptera; family Adelidae; genus Nematopogon; species Nematopogon swammerdamellus. The sequence continues at coordinate 1,043,547 of OX336352.1, read as the reverse complement.
CTGTCAGGTGGCGGACGGCCTATCTTAAGCATCAAACGATCAAACCATCAAGTTAGGTAAATCTATGCCTTTATATCTGCCTCTCCCATTGAGGAATCTCCAAACAGAGCAAGGAGCATGATTATTATGGTTATATAAAACGATGCATTATCACAAATTCCGGTGTCACAATACTCGCAATTTACTGTACTCCACCATAGAACACTAATAACAACGTTCTTGAAAGACGAGTCCTTCAATGCAGGAGAGCTTTGACGAAGCTGTGAGAGAGAGAAGAAGTCACGTGACATGCGTATTTCCGGCATCTTTCTCTGTGCTCTAGTATTGTACGCGCGCGAGCATATGCGCCGCGTAAGGAATGCGGCTGACACCCGCGCTAACCCCCGCGCGGCAGGTTGCGGGTGGGAAGCGCGCTTCCTCTTCCCCCTTTACCTCTGGCCGCGCAACGCATGTGCTCGCGCGCCGATAATAGGTATACTAATAATGATGTAGATAAGGTGTGTGCTGCCATATAGACAACATTTGATAGGACAATGGGGTAATTAGCATACTTTACGGAAAACTAAATTCACCGCCCCGACATAATCTGTTAGCACAGCTGTTAGTATGGCTATTACCTCATTGACTTATATATTTATTACCTAGAGTGTTTTTATAAGCCGAAGGCGCGGAGGGAGTGCAGCCCCCGTCCGCCGTAACAAAGCGCAGGTACCCGTGTGTGCCGGAGCGGCTGAGGCTGGTCGTCGAAGGCCGAAGGTGCCGAGGCGAATACGGGTGCCTGCACTTTGTTACGCAAAGACGGTGGGGCTGCAATTCCCGCAGCGCCGGAAAAGAGGCAATCCTAAGTCGCTACTGTAACTAATTTGTGTGTGACATTGAGAGAGAGACAGTTTGCACCAGTCACGTGACATCTTCTCTCCCTCACAGCTGCGTCAAAGCTCTCCTGCATTGAAGGACTCGTCCTTGAAAGTAGTTGAAAGCCTAGGATTATCGGTTAATCGCCAGAATTAAAAAGAAGAAGAAGAAGAAGATAGCACGATATCGTGGTGCGTCGCATCGCATATGTATAATACCCGTCAAATAAATGCTTCGTCGGGAAACAATGTTATGTTCTGTCTATCTGCGCTTCCCGCCCGGTCCGCCACCTGAAAGAGCTACTGGGTCCTACTAAGGCTCCTTTAGATCCTTTCGGCAAATTTAGGCTCTAAGGAATGTGTGGTATGATATGAGTGATGTGATGTTTTTGTGGAAAAAATTATCAAAAGAATTATCAGGCTTAATATAGAGGCTTAATAAAGAACATCTTCTCTATCTTAACCCTAACCTAATGTTGAGGCGGTGCATGTCGTTTTTTGTTCGTTTCAAGCCGAGTGTTTCGTCGAGCCGAGTCAACCCGAGCCGTAGGAGCCGCAGGATCCAGAGGAGACGCAGGAGCCGCCAGAGCTTTCAGGTGTCAAACCCGCTTCCCGCCCGCCCGCCACTCCACTCTCCATGCCAAGCCAACGTGAATGCCCGACCTTTAACGTCCAGCGACTTACCTTCACAAAAAGATTGATCGAAATTTATAAAAAACCTGAAAATATGCCGCGCGTCACACAGGACCTACTTGCTAATTCGGAATGTTTCCCATCGATATACGAATTTATTATAACAACAATTGAAGACAAATATAGAATTAAAAAAATATATATATATAATAAATAACAGACAAGGCTGCATGGTATAATACCTTTGCCTATCCCAAAAAAGGGATAAAAGCAAAAAAAAAAAAAGGACATTTTCAAGAAATATAATCTTTGCTTTGCTCATAAAACTTTCACAACTCACAACAAGGCACTTATACGTTTACATTCACTTTTGCCTATGCTCGCTCGGAGACACTGAGATACTGGTCCGGTCGGTCATCCGACTCGCGGTCACCGTCCTCGTTCACAATCTAACCGGCCGGTAGTGCAGACACAAGTGCCCCGCTGCACCGTTACTATTGGTAAGTTAAGTATACTACTGTAGAAGTTTATCGCTCGTGCGCCCGCTCGCCACCTGCAGTGTGAGGCGAGCTAGCGAGTGCAACGCGGTACTATAGTTTGTTTTTGACGTGATAACGTCATGTCTTATAAATTGATGAACACCGGCTGCACGCACGAAAAAGTGTCACGGTCCTTCTGAGCCTGTGTGTGCAAGCGAGAGCGCGTAACAAGAGATAGAGAGGCACAATCGGCATGACGTTATCATCACGTAAAACTATCGTCCGTAAACCGACTTTACAGACAACCAATTTTTTTTTTTTTTTTGGAAGACGGAGGAAAATGACATTTGGAGTGTTGCCAGTTTCTGGCAAATTTTAAATAGGCATGTAGTTGCTATCGATATTTTTATCGATTGATTAACTAATGAAATGCTGTAAACTCTAATATTTACCTAATTGTGGATTAAATTGACAACATATTCAGCTAAATCTACCTATAAAAATGTTAAGTTGGCAGCGCCACAGGTAGCGCATAATATGTGTGAAGGTGTGTCGTGTCGTGTAAAAGTAGATACTATTTTCATCGACTACAATCATTAGTGGTGCAAAGCGTTTTGTCAGCCTCGATAGCTCAGTGGTGCAGACAGTCAACTGCCGCTATTGAATGTTAAGCAACGCTGGGTGCGGTCAGTACTTGGATGGGTGACCGCTGACCGTTGGAGGCTGACCTAGGTTCGGATTCCTCGTAAAACTGTAGGTCCCTTCCCTCCTAATCTTACTTGGTGGTAGGGTTTAACCCGCCCGGGTTGGTACCACCGCACTGAATGAAACGTCGGTCTAAACGGCTATGTAAATAGTTTGTGTTTACCGACCAGTTCAGTGTAGCCGGTACGATCAAAGGGGGAAGCACTGACATGGCACCTAGTTCACCCGGTGTTATGGGCTGACATCACGGACGTTGTAGGTGATGTAGCCAACCGTGTCAGTTTCCATAAAAAAAAAATGCGTGCAACACTCTAATGTCAGTCAAACGTCAATTTACTCCGTCTTCCAAAAAAACAGACATTAGACGGGCCCTCACCACGGATAAACCTCTGTGACTTTTCTTACTTCTTCTTTAGCAGTGTATTGTGATAACTGCAGGACATGACATGAGTCTCTCCATATTTCCTCCACTGTTCCCGGCTTTAGGCGATACGGTACCACTGTACAGTGTGGGGCTGGCACCTTAAAAGAATAACCCACTGCATCTCTCCCCGTGCATCTCATAAAAGACGACTGAGGGATAAGGGCAAGATGCCGTGCAGAAGGGCGACAGGTTGGCGACCTATCACCTTGTGTACGAAGAAAGTATTAAAATAATAAAGTCTGATAAAGAAAATACTGAAAGGTTTTGCTCAGGAGGACACGGAACAAGGCTTCAAACTTCACGCCTTAAACCTAGAAATGCAGAATGATTGGCTAACAGTGGGCGACTTCTGCATCCCTCCTGCATTGAAGTGGAAATCCATAATATACAACTGGTCCCCTGAGCTGCTTATGTTCTACTTAAATGCATTCCAGCTTACTCTCCCCGACCCGAGTAACCTAGTTAGATGGGGGAAATCTACAAATAGACTATGCCCGTCATGTAAGGAGTTCGTAGGCACGGCCAAACATTTGTTATGCGGATGCAAAATACTATTTGAGCGAGGCCAGTTTTCCTACCGTCATGATAAAGTCCTCTAAATCATCAGAGAGGCCATCAACCTGTCAATTGCACGGACCAGGAAAGGGCAAACCATTAGCGGCTTCCAGAAGGCAACTTTGTGAAACCTGGAGCCAATAAGCTGCCCAAAGATAGGACTAAACCTTCTTAAATTTTGGGAGCAGCAAAGGATTGGGAATTGTTGATGAACACACATGAGAAGCATTACCAAATGCCTTCGGAAATTTGTACCACAGCATTAACCCTCTGAGCAAATTTCCGACTTTTTTTGAAAAGCCGCTGAGCAAACTTCCAAAGGTACCCGCGCGCAACTTTCTCCGCACTTTTCAATTATAAAATCATAACTCTAATATTTACTTCGGGACCCATATTAATTTGGACCTCATTACAATCTAGATAAAATTATCGTTCATATGATATAGGTTTGAGTTAATTAGATTTCAATTGGAATTAATAAAAAATAGGTAAGGTTAGATATCAAATTGTATGGGTCTACGAAGGAAAGAACGAAGATACCTTGAAAAGTAAAGCGACAACATATATTTTTTTTATTTTAGAATATAACTATAATACATTTCTAATAGAACAGCATCAAATTCTGTTAACATCTTCTTGAAAAAATGTTCACCAGAACCCACTTACCGCGCACACAGAACGGTACGAACTTCTAGCGAATATGCAAATATTTGTTTCATGGACCACGCATATGACACCATCGCTGCGAACATTTTTTGTTGCGTTCTTTCATTACTCAAGTATTCATTAGAGGAACAGAGATACCCCTAAGTTCAAAGCTGACAGAGTAAGAAATAAAAAACCAACTCCGGACGTCAAGTCGATTAATAGATCGCTGTTGCTCAGCGGTAAATTTCGGCTGGTCAGTGGAGTGTATCGGATTTGCTCAGAGGGTTAAGACCGGATATACTCATATTCTCAAAAGCGACAAAGCATGTAGTACTTGTTGAACTTACAGTCCCATGGGAAAGTAACATACCGAAGGACCACAACATCAAACTTAACAAGTACTGCAACTTAGTAGACCGGATTGTGAGAAACGGATTCAAGACTGATCTCTTCGCTGTGGAAGTCGGAGCAAGAGGACTACCAGCGAAGTCGCTCTACAGTCTCTTCAAGAATCTAGGGCTCCCAAGATCGACGCTAAGCTCATACATGGAGAGAGCTTCGAAAACGTCACTGGAAGCATCCTACAGAATATGGATAGGTAGAGAGAGGGAGGTCGAGAGCGGGACTGGTGGTTTCCCCGCGTCCTAGTCAACGCAGACTAGCTGACGAGGGCTTGAAGCGAGCCGAAACGTGAAGCATGCGCGGGAAATTTAGAGTGGCCACTCGCTAGTCCCGGCCTCGATTAACACCCTTCTCTACTGCCGATGGGCCCGGATATGTTCGGTGAAGCCATCGCAAGCTTAGATCCACACCTTCCTACTTGTACAGAAGTACATTTTACGTGATATTTATTTCACCAAATGCAAGAGGAAAATCTTCCACACATAACAAGAACCGGAAAGGGGTTCACACAACACCGACCGGAAATCATATATATTATTTTATTTAATAACCAAAGAACAAAAATATCTAGTGTTGTCTTCAACACCTTGGCACGGTCTCACCACCGAGTCGTGCAGCAGGTGGATCTTCGTGCCTAACTTACTGCTTGATAGTTATCGTGACCGAATATTTGGTAAAACACGGTGGTCCGTGTAGTTTTTGCAGCACAAAAACGATTACTCTACTTACTCCGATTGTTGGGATATAGTTATATTTATTTTTATTATTCCAGAAAATATAAAAATGTAATACAAATAACTAAAGAATTAAATCCTACCTAACAAACATTAAAATAACTATCAAAAGGGACGTTTTCAAATGTTCCTAGAACACTTGCGGCATTACCCCGCTGGATGGCAAGGCTTACCCTTTGAATTTTTTTTTTATGTAATCTGATTTGGGTGCCTGAGTTGGAGGGGCTAAAGCGCATGCTCCGACCAGCCAATATCACCTCGAAGAAGGTACGTGCCATAACGGAGATTTTCCTGGATTGCTGGCTATACTGGACTAGAGGAGAACACAACCGATGCTGCTATGCGGCCATCTTACATCCAGTACGGTGGTATCAACCCAGTCGGCTACAATTTGAGCCTACCACCTAGTAAGGGGCAAGGGAAGGGACCTACAGTTTTACGCGGGTTCCGAACGGTGAAGCAGCTGGTGTAGGTATCCACGTAAATTTTTTCGTCAGAAAATACTCATTGGTACACGCCGACCGGAATCGAACCCCAGACCTCTCGCATGAGAAGCTGATGCCGAAACCACTCGGCCACACGCCGCTTGAATGAAGTAGGCCCTTGATTGCGGCACGCCAGTTTCGTCCACCAGCAGAGGGCCGAGCCTCTTCAAGAAGTTTTTGGCTTCACTGGGATATAGCGTGTGGTGTGAACGGCTGTAGCGGGCGACGTGCACGATGTCACTCCCACACCTGGCGGGTGGTTTTCCCAAACTCTAGTTTTGGTGGTGCCCACGGCGTCAGTGTTAAGCTGCATCTCCACTATGCCGATCGGCAGAGCCGCTCGGCAAAGCCGAACAAGTGAAGACGTGCCGCGCGAGTTGCACCTACGCGGCACACGGGCCCGCGCAGCCTGCCGATTCGAAACCAACCGAGGCCGGTCCGGATCATTCGGCATGGTGGTGCCGACGCACGAGTGTGGACGTGTCGTGCGGCTTTGCACTTCCCTGTCCGCCGTGTTTCTGTTTTCGCCGCGTTTTGCGATGCTCGATTGTACTTAAAATAAGCAATAATGCAGCGGTAGCGACGAGGAAGTCGTCTTCGTCACACATGTTCAGCACGCAGTCTGCACGCCGGCACGTCTCCACAGGTACTGTCTGGAGACGTGCATCGGTTTCGGCTTTACCGAGCGGCTTTGCCGGGCGCTAATGCCGCTCGGCATAGTGAAGACTCGTTTCTCCCAATGCTCAGGGTCTCTTCCCGCATGTGTGACCAGCCCGTGCCATTGTCAACTTGGCCGCCCGTGTGAATTGAAATAAAATTAAATTGTATTGTATTGTTTATTGATCATTTATATAGCAGTAAGACTGCACTCGAACTTGTCACAATTTGTTGTATGGAAAATGGAAATTGATGTTTATTTTCAACCGACTTCCAAAAAAAAAAGGAGGAAATTCTAATTTGTCAGTCAGTATGTTTTGTTTTTTTTTGTTTAACTCGATTTCTCCGCCAATTCACAACCGATTTAAAAAAAAAATGTCATGAGTACCAGGAATACCACCCTTAAGGGTGGGAAATTAAGGGTGAACACTTTCACACAGGAATCTTTCATCACCTAGGTACTTCCCATGAACAGAATTTAATATTATGTAATAATACTTTTTAGGGTTTGATGAAGTCAGTTCAATGTTTTTTTAAAACAGTTTTCTTTTTCATAAGCAGGTTTACAATATTCAATTTCTAGAGCAAATAATTACACAATACCTATTTCGGTGTCGGTGTCGTGCCGGTGCCGGGCCGGCCGATACAGTCACAGATAACTACTATATGTACTGCACATACAGTGCGGTTTTGAAATGAGAACTATGTCGTCAGTGTGATGTGAAGTCAATAGCTAAAAAATCCTTTAATTCTGAAAGGACAAGTATGTATTATAATATGTATAATTAATTAGGTATTATGTATTATATAAACTGTAATTCATATGTATTTACTCCTAGTCGAACTACTGGCAATGCTACTTATCCGTAGTCCTACTGGTATGTGGGTAGAACCAAGGGCAATGTTTTTTGTTCGTGGTACTACTAGTTGAACCATAGGTCATGTTACATACTTGCCCGTAGTCCTACTGGTAGAACCACGGACAAAAAACATTGCAATTTATAGTTTTATATATTTAATTTAATTTATAATTTGCGATTTCAACGTTTAATTAACTAGTAGGTACGTACATATATATATATATATATATATATATATATATATATTTTTATTGCTACCGAACTGGGTGGCTCTGTCCGAGGTCGCAACCTCAGGCGCAGCCAATTTCACCCTCGAGGGGGTGCCAGTCCGGCTTGGAGGTGGACTAATGTTGCTGGGGAAAGGCTATTAACCCGCGATTTGAAGATCCGTGGATTGTAGGAGTAGGGGAAGATATTCCCTGGGAGCCCGTTCCACACCTTTGCAGTGCGGCACAAGAACGATTTAGAGAATCGTACTTACAGGGATTTCTCCCAGTCAACCCCCACATGTAAATTATAGTGCCACCAGGAAGTTATTATGCATGGGAAATATGCGCAACTGTCTGCATTCTTAAGAAGGGACGTGAACTTTCGGTCGAAAGTTTGTCGATAAATTCTATGACCTAATACCCTAATTATCGACAAACTTTCGACCGAAAGTTCACGTCCCTTCTTAGGAATGCAGACAGTTGCGCACATTTCCCACCCATCAAAACTTCCTGGTGGCACTATATACTTATCGTTTGTTAAAATGTTAGATAGATAGATAGATAGAAACTCTTTATTGCCCCAAAAAACATTTTACAGAAACAAACGATAAGTATTTTACATGAGGGGCAAAGGCGGACTTATCCCTTACAGGGATTTCTTTCAGTCAACCATTGCATGTTTGAGAGCCGTATGTTGTGAGATATAATTAGCTAGTAGCAAAAGACTTGAGTGTGAGAATTCACGACCGAAGGGAAGTACTGACGTGGCACCTCGTTCACCCGGTGTTATGGGCTGAAATCGCTGATTTTGTAGGTGATGTAGCCAACCGTGTCAGTTTTCATAAAAAAAAACCTAAAATATAATATAAGGAAAATAACTACATATACCCGCTACATAACATACACCCGCCCGGGTTGGTACCACCGCACTGAATGAAACGTCGGTCCAAACGGCTATGTAAATAGTTTGTGTTTTCCGACCAGTTCAGTGTAGCCGGCACGATCAAAGGGGGAAGCACTGACATGGCACCTAGTTCACCCGGTGTTATGGGCTGACATCACGGACGTTGTAGGTGATGTAGCCAACCGTGTCAGTTTCCATAAAAAAAAATATATATATAAGTACGTACTAATGTTTTGGAGCAATAAAGTATTTCTATCTATCTAACTACTATAAAATTACTAAAAAAATTCGTTTCTTGTGTGTATTCTCGCAGAGAACAGACGAGCGAGTATGGAAGTGTCGGTGGTCAAGGAGGAGCCGGTCGATGCTGAAGATGAGCTGGACATCGAGCCCACAGTGCTGCAGCCGGTAGACATGCAGTTCATGCTGCGGCCGTGTAAACAGGAACCCGTCGATGAGCAACCTGCAGGGTGAGTCGCCTGTCTGTCTCCAGAGGCTCCGTGCGATATGTACTCGGCTTCAGAGCGTAGCGCCGAACCACCCCTCACCGCTCCGAGAAGGTAGGTGCCATACCGGAGACTTCCCTGGATTGCTGGCTATACTGGACTAGAGGAGAACTCAACCGAGGCTGCTATGCGGCCTTCTTAGATCCAGTACGGTGGTACGGTGGTCGTACCGCTAGAGTGTGGAACTGTCTTCCGGCGAGTGTATTTCCTGAATCCTCTAACTCTCCTCTATCTCTGAGTGTCTTCAAGCACGTATTAACGGGCTAGACAGCCTAGCAACAGTCCGCAAATCTGCTGGCATGGCACCTAACTGAGCGTGGTTTCGCGAGGAGAGGTGATTTTGGCTCTGTCGACTGCACCATTGGTCTCTCGGCACAGCCACCCATGCTGGTTTACATAAAAGAAAAACTCGCTAGTGCAATCAATGAGCCCGAATGTGTTCTGTGGATCCTTTGAGTGCTGACTTCGTATATAAATAGCGGAGGCAGCACGCAGGCATGACCTCTAGCTAAGCACTTAAGTAAGCCCCAATATATCATAATTGCCACACGAAATCAAATAGAAAAAAGTTAACTCAATTTTGGATTAGGGTGCATATAGAAAGAGAGAACCTATGTCTCTTGTTGGACGAGAATCTCCAATTCAGAGAACACACCCAAAGGAAAGCTAATTTCTGTCTGTTTTAAATTAAAACATTACAGAACACAGCCGTCACAGAACACATGATTAATTCTAACGTACAGAAGGATCACTCTACAAGGACAAATAAATAGCTCTTCTTGCTACGACTACGCTGCTTGCAGGGCCGTCTCAAGGGCGGGGCGAGCGGGGCGGTCGCCCCGGGCGCCCGGCGCTAGTGGGGCGCCGCAGGCGCACCGCGCTAGAGGGGCGCCATGGCGCCCCGATCGTTAGCCGCACAGGCTTTCCGCCGCCTCCGCCGCCTAACTAAGCTTTCTCTAAAGCTGCAGAATAAGATTGATGATCCAACTATTTCATCTGAAGCACAGTCAGTGGTTGTGAAAATGGAAGATTTTTCATTTATTGTTTGTTTAATAATGGTGTATGATGTTATTTGAAATAAAATTTGGTAAGCAAGATCCTACAAACCAAAACAACCGACATTCCGAGTGCAATGGCGCAACAAAAAAAGTGCTTAGTGTTCCTTCAAAAATTTAGAACAAAAGGTTTCAACAATGCAGTGACTGCAGCCAAAGAAATTGCAATTCGGCTTGGAATCGATCCCATCTTTACGGAAAAGCGACATCGCACAAAAAAACGCATATTTTCTTATGAGAGCGTTGATGCGGCCGCTTCATCTCCTGAAGATGAATTTGAAAGGGATGTATTTTATACTCTTGTAGACACAATGGATAGCTCCCTGAAGCACCGATTCCAACAAATTGATAACCACTATCAAAGATTGAGGTTTCTTTACAATACAATATCAAAGAACTTCCCGAAAAGACACAGCTCAGTAAACTCTGTGAAGAACTGCAAGCTCATCTGACCCACAATGGTGTATATGATATAAACGGGAGTGAGCAATATAGTGAGCTGCTTCATGTGCAGTCGAAATTGAACGACGATGTAATAGCTGCTTCGGTTGAGGTCCTACGACGAATTAAGAACGCCTATCTAAAGGACTTGTGCCCAAATGTTTTGGTCGCACTCCGAATTGTACTGACTATTCCCGTCACCGTTGCTAGCGGTGAGCGCAGCTTCAGCAAACTGAAACTTATTAAAACGTATCTGTGTTCAACAATGTCCGAAGAAAGACTCGTTGCACTTGCAATGCTTTCCATTGAGAGTGATGAAGCTCGGAAGTTAAATTTCGGAGATGTAATATCATTCGCCAACGCAAAAGCTCGTAAAATTCCATTGTAATTTTTGTTTATCCTGTTAAGACTAATACATTAATAAATTTATAATAAATCGTTGGTACCATCTAATCGTTCTATGTATTTCTGTACTCTTTCTACTTTATATTCTCTAGAAACTTTACTTTATTAAAATATGTTTCCGTAAAGTAATGTTTTTTATTAATTTAACCCTAATATTACCTACAAATTAAGTTCACTGATATAAAATTAAAAATTAAAATTAATTTAAATTCGCCGCATAAAATAAAATCACCTATGATGTTAGAGTCTGGGACGGCAGCGGACGGAGGGGCACTAAGCTTGTGTTTGCCCCGGGCACCTATTACTCAAGGCCTGGCTGCTTGCCTAAAATTATATGCACCTACAACACGCTTCTCTCTCTATCGCGCAACTCAATCTCTTATGACGCGGCACATTTCCGGCGCGACAGGCCCAGTCGGTTGTTTATCTGAAAAAGTTGTGCAAGAACTATCCAACCTTACATACACACCCCCACTTACTCATACACGCACAACCCTCCCCCCCCCCCCCCCCCCCCCCCACACACGCTCACTACTTGTAGTTTACTACACATACATACCCTCACTCATCCATCACGTAGTTATATTATTACTTGTGTTTAGGTTTAGATATGTCTATGCTATATAACACATCCTCTTTTTATTAGTTTTCTGCTGTTTATTGTCTATAATTTTTTTAAAAGGGGAGCCCCTGAAAACCCCCTTCGCTATCTTGAATTGTGAATCAACTGAGAGGGCTTCTTTTTCATCGCCATCTTGTGCATTTATGGTTTTATGGCAGTTTTAATTTGTTTTGTTTAAAAATATCTGACAAATAAATCATTTTTCTATTGTTTTTCTGTTTTTTTTTTCAGTTGTTGCCATTGAAGTCTCTTTATTATACTTTGTCATTTGAATAGAAGACAAATGTGGTTGTTACTATAGATAGTAATTAATTAATAATAAACAATGAACTGGCTTCTGTAGCTTCAACGTCAATTTTCTTTCAGGACTTCTGAATGGAATAGCGGGAAGGAGGCAGAGTGGAGCGTCGACCGGTCTGCGTATACACAATCACATGGTCTCCTTATTGGTAACAAATGTTCAGCGCTCCGAGCAGGCTTAGGTCACCACATTACAACGCACGTTGGAGACGGGTATCACTGTGAACATTGTTTAACGAGTTTTACTCTCAAGTCACGATTAGAAAGCAACATGAATATGCACTCTGGAGGAAATATGTATCATTCGAATAATTATATACAAGAATTTAGAAAATGGAATGCTGAAAAAAATTTAATGTTCGACACAGAGGAAAAGTTGAAAACTTTGAATACACACATAAAAACTAATATGACGTTAAAGCTTCACCTTTGTGATATTTGTAAAAAATCTTTTGTACATAAATATGCATTAGAAACACATTTGATGACTCACACGGGAGTAAAAGCACATCAGTGCAATTTCTGTACAAAATCTTTTGAAACTCCATCAGAATTGAAAACACACATGGTGACTCACACTGGAAAAAAGCCTCACCATTATGATATTTGTAAAAAAGCTTTTGTAACAAAATCTACATTAATAAAACATATAATGAATCACACTGGGGAAAATCCTTATCATTGTGATAGTTGTAAAAAAACTTTTGTAAAAAAATCTGTATTAAAACTACATTTGATGACTCACTTGGGGTTAAAACCGCATCAGTGTAATTTCTGTTCAAGATCTTTTAAAACTCCATCAGAATTGAAAACACATATAATTACTCATACGAGTAAAAAAACTCATCTTTGCGATATTTGTAAAAAGTATTTTAAATCTCCATTAGAATTAAAAACACACATGGTGACTCACGCTGGAAAAAAAACTTTTCATTGTGATATTTGTAAAAAAGCTTTTGTAACAAAATCTACATTAATAAAACATATAATGACTCACGATGGGAAAAATCCTTATCATTGTGATAGTTGTAAAAAATCTTTTGTACAAAAATCTGTATTAAAAATACATTTGATGACTCACATGGGGGTAAAACCACATCAGTGTAATTTCTGTACAAGATCTTTTAAAACTCCATCAGAATTGAAAACACATATTATAATGACTCATGCGGGTAAAAGATCTCTTCTTTGCGATCTTTGTAAAAAGTCTTTTAAAACTCAATCAGGATTAAAAACACACATGATGACTCATACTGGAGAAAAACCTTATCATTGTGATAGTTGTAAAAAATCTTTTGTAAATAAATTTGCATTAAAAATACATTCGATGACTCACACAGGGGTAAAACCACATCAGTGTAATTTCTGTACAAAATCTTTTAAAACTTCATCAGAATTAAAAACACACATGATGACTCACACTGGAAAAAAACCTTATCCTTGTGATATTTGTAAAAAATCTTTTGTACAAAAATCTACCTTAAAAACACATTTGATGACTCACACGGGAGTAAAACCACATCAGTGTAATTTCTGTACAAAATCTTTTAAAACTCCAGCAGAATTGAAAACACACATGATGACTCACACTGGAAAAAAACCTTATCCTTGTGATATTTGTAAAAAATCTTTTGTACAAAAATCTACATTAAAATCACATTTGATGACACATACGGGAGTAAAACCACATCAGTGCAATTTCTGTACAAAATCTTTTAAAACTCCATCAGAATTAAAAACACATATAATTACTCATACGAGTAAAAAAACTCATCTTCGCGATATTTGTAAAAAGTATTTTAAAACTCCATCAGAATTAAAAACACACATGGTGACTCACACTGCAAAAAAATCTTGACTTTGTGATATTTGTAAAAAAGTTTTTGTAATAAAATCTACATTAATAAAACATATAATGACTCACTGGGAAAAGTCCTTATCAATGTGATAGTTGTGAAAAATCTTTTGTACAAAAATTTGTATTAAAAATACATTTGATGACTCACACGGGGGTAAAACCACATCAGTGTAATTTCTGTACAAAATCTTTTAAACTCCATCAGAATTAAGAACACACATGATGACTCACACTGGGAAAAAAACCTTACCATTGTGATATTTGTAAAAAACGCTTGTACAAAAATCTGCATTAAAAACACATTTGATGACTCACACGGGAGTAAAAACAACATCAATGTAATTTCTGTATATTTTTTTTTAAAACTTCATCAGAATTAAATACATGATGAATCACACTGGGAAAAAACTTATCATTGTGATATTTGTAAAAAAGCTTTTGTAATAAAATCTACAAATAAAACATGTGATGAGATGACTCACACTGGAAAAAACCTTATCATTGTGATAGTTGTAAAAAATCTTTCAATTGTACAAAAATCTGAATTCAAACACATTTTATGGTTAAAAGCGCATGGAGGTTAAAGAACATCAGTGTAATTTCTGCACAACATTTTTTGAAACTCCATCAGAATTTAAAACACACATAATAACTCATACGAATAAAATACCTCATCTTTGTGATATTTGTGAAAGTCCTTTGTCCAAAAATCTACATTAAAATGCATTTGATGACACACTGGAGTAAATTCATACCAGTGTAATTTCCGTAAAAACTTTTAAACTCCATCAGAATAAAAAACACCGATTTACTTATACGGGGGAAAACCCCCATAATTGTGACATTTGTAAAAAACTTTTGTAGAAGAATCTGATTTAAACGAACACATAAGTCGGATGGAAAAGCCTCATTGTAATATTTGTACAAAATCTTTTGTAAAAAAATTCTATTAAAAATAGATTTGATGACTCACACGGGGGTAAACCCACATCAGTGTAATGTATGTACAAAATCTTTTAAAACGCCATCAGAATTGAAACAAACACGCAATTGCTCATACAGGGAAGAAACCTTATCCTGGTAATATTCGTAAAAATTCTTTGTACAAAAATCTACATTAAAAAGACGATAACTCACGCAGGGGTATAACCACATCAGTGTAATGTGTAACGGTTCAGTAGGGACACACCTGAAAGTATTACGCAACGCCATCTAGCGGCCGAGCGCAGCGGCACGTTTGTGCGAGCACAGCTTGCAGCGCATGCGATAATAGCCACACACAAGTCGATGCTCCTAGAGAGCGAAAACGCGAGATAACGAGGCCGTCGGCCGGGAGATGGCGCGGCGACGACTCGGTCGGCTTCGAGAACATTCGGAAGCATGACGGCAGACGCTAGCAGCCATTCGGGAGAGCACGACAGACATCGCTTAGTAATTTTGTAATTAAGACCGGAGCACCGGTCGAGCAATTCACGAGTCAGTCACAGCGCGAGAGATCCAACAACATCGAACGCATTCAAGAGGGCCTTCCGTCACGCCCTCTTCAGTTGCGGACTACAAGCCGAGCTCCCGCGGTGACCTGACCCGTGTTCCAGCCATCGCCACGACCGTACAGCTAAGTCGTCTCCCATAGTACGTAATCTTGTCCGAGCTCGGCACAGGCACCCACCCCCGGACGCGGTACCGCCGAGCAGGCGCGGAGGCTCGCGCGGTCACGATCCAAGTCGTCGAACACGCGGCGGGACGGCCGAACCGGCCGCCATAGCAGCGCGGCAAAACGGCCGGCCGCGTGGTTCGAGAAGGTTCGTCGCCGGTCAGCGACCTCGCCGGCCAACAGCAACGGAGTTAGGCGGGTTCGCACTCCCGAACTCCACGGCGTACCGCAGCGCAGCCATAGGTCTACGAGCCATCCCTGTAGTGCCACGTAATAGTAACCCCGGATGCAATCTGTGCGTGTAGGACCGATCCCCCAGACAGTAATATTAATAGGCATTGAAATATCTAAGTGAAACGGATTGTTGAAATAGTTGTGTATTCCTATGTTATGTGTGTGTCCGTGTAATTGTAACGCGTGTGTACCGCTGGGATCGAGCGCGGAGCGCCGAGAGCCCATATTTTAAAGAAAAAAGTCAAGTGAAATAGTTTGGCCAGAAGTGAGCCACTTCAATATTCAGGTTGTTTATAGACACTCGTGCTTGTAGTGTAAATGTAACCCTTTTGAATCGTGCACAGGGTGTAACGAGTCCGTTCGACGCAAAACACAATTTAATGGTTTTGGACCAAAGTGAGGCAAGTTGGCCCAACTAGTAAAACGGTCATTCTACACGGTCAGGATCGTTGGACGTCACCGTTGAATACCACCGGTCCATCTGGACCGGAATATAAAATTTATAATTGTTTGGACCAAAGTGATCCAGTACGAATTAAACATTGAGTTAGTCGGCAAACGACGGGTAGACGCTCGCCCGAACACGAAGAGCGTCTGGCGCCCTATTAGGATAAGTTTTAGGCTAAGATTGTTTCATTTTATTTTCTGTGTTTAGTATTAAGGTGTTTAAATTAGGACTGTTGTTATTAATTTTCTTGTACCAATCTTGTGTAGCCATTAGGATATATGTCAATATTAAATCGTGTCATAACAGTACCCAGTCGTCTCATTAACCCACACCCAGCTCACACAGTCATAACAAATGTCTGTAAAAAACTCTTTGTGGTATGGGCTGACATCACGGATGTTGTAGGGGATGTAGCCAACCCATAAAAAAAATACTGACTCGACTTACTGACAAAACGCCGATTTTATTAGATCACACAGGCAAACACCTAAACAAAAAGAGGAGATTAAAAATCAAATCTGCTGAAGAAAAAGATCATTCGTAAGAGCATATCGCCTTGGTCGAGCCCTGCTGCATACATAATTCCAATAAAACCTGACACCTCAGGAAAGGAAAAATGGAGACTATAGAAGACTCAACGAAAGGTCATTAGGCGACAAGTACCCGTACACTAGACCTTGCTTGCTTGATCATCAAATTGAAATGGACCAAAATGACGTAGAAAAAACAGTCTTTTCAACGGAACACAAGTACGGAAGTGTCTATTCGTAGGTATACCTGCATGCAGGTATACCTACGAATAGACACTTGCCCTGTCCGATCGGGAATGTCTATTCGTAGGTAAACCTGCATGCAGGTATGCAAACTGTACTATGGGAGTTTTCAACGAAACGTAACA
This sequence comes from Nematopogon swammerdamellus, assembly GCA_946902875.1. Lineage (NCBI taxonomy): Eukaryota > Metazoa > Arthropoda > Insecta > Lepidoptera > Adelidae > Nematopogon > Nematopogon swammerdamellus. The sequence goes on along the minus strand of OX336352.1, from coordinate 1,026,577 downwards.
ATAACGACATGCGCCGCCTCAACATTAGGTTAGGGTTAAATATATAGCTACGCGACGCATCTTCTGTAATTTAACCCTGGTTAACCTCATACCTGCGAGTAGCACTGTCCCGCCTGGTAGCATATTTCCAAAGTCCACTAGGCGAGTTGCTCTGACTGGTCGTTCTCAGTTTTGCGGGAAAATTTAAATTTCGGAAGTATTTTCGAAAATAAAGTTTTTTTAGGTGGTTATAAAAAAATAACCTTAACCTAACATAACAATAACTTAACAAAAAAAATGGAAGAAATGTAAATTTCGGAAGTATTTTCGAAAATAAAGTTTTTTTAGGTGGTTATAAAAAAATAACCTTAACCTAATTTTAACACCGTAACATTGGTTCACAAAAAAAAACAACAAAAAAATTTTGGCAACGGGACTCGAACCTATTGTCGAGATCGAAAAAATAAAGCCCTAAACTATACCACTGAGCCACCAAATCACATAAAAGACCTAACGAATATCGGATTCACTAGCTGGGAGTGAAACGACGAGTGAACAGACGAAATTTAAATTTTCCGCCAAACTGGCATCGACCAATCAGCATAATTCGCCTAGTGGACTTTGGATATATGCCGCCTGGTAAGTCTATTCGTAGGAAATCAAATAGGACACTCCCATTTCTTAGTTAATAATCTCTGTTTGGCGTACCTACGAATAGCTCTGTCCCACAATAAGGTCTCGGGTCCTTCAAGAGGGGCGTGAATGGGCATTTGTCAGGCCGGCATGGCATTCGCAACCCCCGCGTACGACCGAATGTCCATGGGCGTCGTTAGACACCCATGGGTGGCTCGGCCCCAAATGTCGCGCAGTCAATAAAAAAAAGTGGACACTGCATTTTGGAGGATGCCCTTTGGAATGAAAATAGCTCAAAACCAAAGATTTAAAAGGTTTAGATCCCGTATAGGACGCTCAAACTAGTCAACTTTTGGTAAACAAGTGTGCGTACCTACATATACGCTCTCATCACAAACACATCCAAAGCAACATCGCACAAAACAACAGCAGCGCTCGAACGAATATAAGAAATATAACTATCTCTGTCGCACTAATGGATCGTGTATGTTCTGGTCTACTCCTGTAAACGGCGGGCGAATGCGTGGCGTGTTATCGGCGTATTAAAGATTTTCAAGTGAAATCTAGTACTTAGAACACAACTTACCTATGAAATGTCACACCTTTCTCTTTTGAGGTATTACGGGTATTGTTTTTGCACTTGTAGAATGCAATTTTACCACACTAATCACCAAATAATTGTGAAAAGACAAACGCACACAACGTCTACGTAACACGCGCACTCTCAGTCATATATGACACGAATGTCCGGCATGCCTTACTTTTATAACGCTAACGTGCTTGACAGCGTGCCGGGTAGCATATTATATTAAAAAACGAGGACACATAAAAAAAGTTTATTAAATTTGATCTTTGGTAACTATGAAAAATAACTTTGACCCCGTACAAAAATATTGAGAAACAATTAAATGAAAATGACTGAAAATAAAAAAAACCGATTTTTCTGGTGCAGTAAGGATAACTTAATATGGAGTTCGAAGCTTTCGGAATAAATTATTTTTTTATAATAAATTATTACTTTTAAATGCCATACTTAAAATAGCTACAGATTATTATTAGAAAAGGTGGACTTAATGTCGGCAGAATTTTTTGAATAAAAAAAGTCAAGTAAAAATCTAAAAAAATATTTATTATTACAAAATAACACATGAGCAAAGTAGACAAGAAGTAGAAGTAGAGTAAAACAAAGTTGACAAAGTGATTATGTTGATATGTAAATAGTTGGTTTTCTGTCCAGTTCAGTGTAGCCGGCACGACCGAAGGGAAGCACTGACATGGCACCTAGTTCACCCGGTGTTATGGGCTGACATCATGGATGCTGTAGGTGATGTACTAAGACAACCGTGTCAAGTTTCTATAAAAATTTTTTTTAAATAAAATATAGGTTGGAAAACTTAAGTTGACAAAGTGGTCGATATAGGTTGGCAAAACTTTTAAAAGTCGAAAAAATGAATAAAGTGTTGACACAAGTTCGCAAAAATCGACACAAGTTAACAGGTTGACAAAAATTGACAAAAGCTGACAGAAGTTGACAAATTGACATAAGTTGAGAAAAGTCGATGAAAGTAGATCATAGTTGACAAAGTGGTCGATATAGGTTGGCAAAACTTTTAAAAGTCGAGAAAATGAATAAAGTGTTGACACAAGTTGGCAAAAGTCGACACAAGTTAACAGGTTGACAAAAGCTGACAGAAGTTGACAAATTGACATAATAAATAATGAACTCGGCTTACCGGTGCGATAATGGCGAGCGCATCGCTGCAGCTCGACGTTTAGAGTCCTCTATGGGACTCGTTCTCAAGAGGACGTGCTAGCTCCTCCGGCAGCCAGCACGTCAATGACAGGAGCTCGCCTGCTTCTCAAATTGTAGTGGTGGGTAGGTATCACTTCCGGATTCGCTGCGTTCCTTGCTTCTTCGGACCTACAGAAATTGCTGACGGTGTCGAGCTCTATGACATCGTCGCCTCGGTTCTGTCTTGACTGCAGCGTAGCCAGTCTTCCATATCGGCGAGATCTTGAACGAGTCGATGCAGCAATGCACTCGCCATTATCGCACCGGTAAGCCGAGTTCATTATTTAATATGAGTGACGGTGCGGGACTAAAAACTAAATTGACATAAGCTGACACGAATGTCCGGCATGCCTTACTTTTATAACGCTAACGTGCTTGACAGCGTGCCGAGTAGCATATTATATTAAAAAACGAGGACACATAAAAAAAGTTTATTAAATTTGATCTTTGGTAACTATGAAAAATAACTTTGACCCCGTACAAAAATATTGAGAAACAATTAAATGAAAATGACTGAAAATAAAAAAAACCGATTTTTCTGGTGCAGTAAGGATAACTTAATATGGAGTTCGAGGCTTTCGGAATAAATTATTTTTTTATAATAAATTATTACTTTTAAATGCCATACTTAAAATAGCTACAGATTATTATTAGAAAAGGTGGACTTAATGTCGGCAGAATTTTTTGAATAAAAAAAGTCAAGTAAAAATCTAAAAAAATATTTATTATTACAAAATAACACATGAGCAAAGTAGACAAGAAGTAGAAGTAGAGTAAAACAAAGTTGACAAAGTGATTATGTTGATATGTAAATAGTTGGTTTTCTGTCCAGTTCAGTGTAGCCGGCACGACCGAAGGGAAGCACTGACATGGCACCTAGTTCACCCGGTGTTATGGGCTGACATCATGGATGCTGTAGGTGATGTACTAAGACAACCGTGTCAAGTTTCTATAAAAATTTTTTTTAAATAAAATATAGGTTGGAAAACTTAAGTTGACAAAGTGGTCGATATAGGTTGGCAAAACTTTTAAAAGTCGAAAAAATGAATAAAGTGTTGACACAAGTTGGCAAAAATCGACACAAGTTAACAGGTTGACAAAAATTGACAAAAGCTGACAGAAGTTGACAAATTGACATAAGTTGAGAAAAGTCCATGAAAGTAGATCATAGTTGACAAAGTGGTCGATATAGGTTGGCAAAACTTTTAAAAGTCGAGAAAATGAATAAAGTGTTGACACAAGTTGGCAAAAGTCGACACAAGTTAACAGGTTGACAAAAGCTGATAGAAGTTGACAGAAGTTGTCAAATTGACATAAGTTGACTACCTGACTACAAAAGCGGCGGGTGGCCGAGTGGTTTGGGCATCGGCTTCTCATGCGGGAGGTCCGAGGTTCGAATCCTGTCGGCGTGTACCAATGAGTTTTTTCTGACGAAAAAATTTACGTGCATACCTACACCCGCTGCTTCACCGTTCGGAACCGGTGTAAAACTGTAGGTCCCTTCCCTTGCCCCTTACTAGGTGGTAGGCTCAAATTGTAGCCAACTGGGTTGGTACCACCGTACTGGATGTAAGATGGCCGCAAGCAACCTCGGTTGTGTTCTCCTCTAGTCCAGTATAGCCAGCAATCCAGGGAAGTCTCCGGTATGGCACCTACCTTCTCGGAGGTGATATTGGCTGGTTAGAGCATGTGCTTTGGCCCCTCCGACTCAGCCACCCATACCGGATTACATAAAAAAAAAAAAAAATAATTAATACAATACACAAAAAAAACAACAAATAGTGGCCTTTCCGATTTGTCAACGCAGCCGCCCGCGCCCCGACGATGCATTGTGGAATATGTTGTCCGTCTGTACTAAGCCCGAGGTTGACAAGGCCGAAGGCCGAGTACATAATATGAATCGAGCAAGGCCCAAGGCCGAACTCTTCTAAAAAAAGGGGGAAAAAATACGTCTACTATTGTGTGGCATATAAATGGGCTTGAATATGTTATCTGTCCGTTTGTACTGCACCTGAATACGGCAAGGCCGAAGGCCGAGCACACCTGAGTCTAGCAAGGCCGAAGGCCGAGCTTGTCCGCAAAAAATGAGGCTACCTGTGATAGTCCTTGTGGCACGTGAAGGCACACAAGGCCACACCACAGGACTCGCAATACGTGGATGTTCGTACTTTGCACAAAACACAAAGCCGCCTCATTTTTTGCACTCCCAATCCCGCTGAGAGAGGATACTGACTGGGCATGTGGCCAATGTTCTGTTCCGAAAGACGAACGCGCTGCACGCCAAGGTTTGGTACACAAACTTCTCGGGCAAGATTCAAGGTTTTCGGCACGTGTATGAATGATCTGAGACAGAAACACACCGCTTTTATCTACTGTGAATGGATTCGTCTACCCCGAAGAGGCAAATCTACCTGCACTATACCCCATAAGCAAGCGATTAATGTTACCTCGTTTGCCGTTTATGGCGATTAGACATGTGAGATTTTTCGAGGGATCGAAGAAATTGTATGGGCAAGTTATTAATGTATGGAGCCGGAAGGAAGCCATAGGAACTCCTAAACTACACATGATAAATCCACCATGTTTGGGCTCATTGGATTTGTCTTCACAAGTACTCTAGTCATATATGACTTCCAGGGTCCTGATGATAGAGCCGGAATGAAGTCATAGGAATATACATAGGTCAGGTTAGAAGATGCGTCGCGTAGCGAACTAGCGACGCATCTTTTCAAAAACACAAGTTTGCGTCAAAAACACAAGTTTGCGCGTTCAGCGCTAAGAGAGCGGCGTTCACACCAGCTCCTTCCTTCCAAGGCACGTCGCTTAAATTAAGCGACCACCTCGGGGTCCTCGGCGTCGAACTGTCGCACGACCTAAATTACCGGCGCCATATCGAGGGCAAGGCCAAGCTGGCCTCAAAAAAGCTGGGCGTACTCAATAAGGTTCGACGGTACTTCACGCCGGGCCAAAGGCTGCTTCTGTATAAATCGCAGATTAGGTCCTGCTTGGAGTACTGCTCGCACATGTGGGATGGCTCAGCCAAATACTAGCTTGCGCCTTTGGACTCGATCCAGCGTCGAGCCGTGCGACTAGTGGATGACCCCGACGTGTCCCGCGATCTAGAACCGCTGCAACTTCGTAGGGATGTCGGCGCCCTAACCGTGTTCTATCGCTTATTCCACGGGCAGTGCTCGGAGGAGCTGTTTAACGCGATTCCGGCGTCCCCTTTCCACCTCCGTACAACGCGCACTGGGCAGGGATTGCATCCCTATACGCTGGACTTACCGTGGATGCGTACCAATCGGTTCTGCAGATCCTTTCTCCACAGAACCGGCAAACTCTGGAACGCTCTACCTGCCCACATATTTCCCCCCTAGTATAGTCTCGGGTCCTTCAAGAGAGGCGTGAATGGGCACCTGTCAGGCCGGCATGGCATTCGCTGCCCCCGCATGCGACCGAATGTCCATGGGCGTCGCTAGACACCTTATGGGTGAGTCGGCGCTACATGTCGCGCTTAGTATAAAAAAAAAAAGGTATATAATATTTTTATATTTGATATTTATACATAATGTCAAGCTTATCTCTTTTTCTGTCTAAATTTTAGTTTACATTTTTTAAGCTGCTTGTGTTTTTGAAAAATAATAAAAAATATATAAATAAATGTAATAGGTTTTTTTTTATTTTGTTGAGTTCATTTTTAATGTACATCGAAGGTCGTGTAATGCACGAGATCTGTGAATTTTTTTTAAACATTACTAAACAGTTTTTTATTGAACTAACGAGGTAAAAAAAAAAAAGATTTTAAAAATTAAGGTAATCGTCACTTTTTATTGTAGTGACTTTGTACACATTATGTTAATTTTGAATATGTTACAATTGTAACACCACTACAATTTTTGGTCTGCAGAATTGTGATATGTATAGGTAGTTTTTAAGGGCATGGGCAAATCTCCGCTAGTACTTTTTTTTCTGTGATTTATCAAAAATTAATCCGTTTTAATGTAAACTGAACAAACAATCACTGAAAGGGCTATAGCAACAGTACAGTCTAGGAGTAAACGTAAAAACGATTCATTACGTACTAGCTACATGTCTCCTCTACTTTCATACAAAATTTTATTCGATTTCGTGGAATAAATATCCAACTAGAGCGTTTAATGTGACTAAAATAGAGAAATTTCAAAAAAAGTTAAAAAAAATCATAACTTCTAAACTATTAATTTTCGCGCAACTAATGTTTCTTTTAAATGAGTCAACATGATGTCCTCCATCTAAAAAAAATTTTTGGACCACTATAACTGGGCCAACCTGTATGTTGTACTGTGTATCTCACACAGTCTTCTCTTTCTTATTAATAATCTGTGGTATGCACAGGCCACATTTACTTCGTATTTAAATATTTTAAAAGTAGATTGTCGTTCGAAACAAATCATCCTAAATATTTTAAAAGTAGATTGTCGTTCGAAACAAATCATCCTAAATATTTTAAAAGTAGATTGTCGTTCGAAACAAATCATCCTAAATATTTTAAAAGTAGATTGTCGTTCGAAACAAATCATCCTAAATATTTTAAAAGTAGATTGTCGTTCGAAACAAATCATCCTAAATATTTTAAAAGTAGATTGTCGTTCGAAACAAGTCATCCTAAATATTTTAAAAGTAGATTGTCGTTCGAAACAAATCATCCTAAATATTTTAAAGGTAGATTGTCGTTCGAAACAAATCATCCTTGAAATACACTTGCTATTGTTATGAATAGAGTGGAGTCACTACTTGACATGAGGATAGGATTCTAGATTTTTCCATGATTGTGATATTTTTAACTAGAAGAATTACAAATCAGTTTCTGGCTTTGTGGGTTTTATTGAAGAGAAACATAGAAGAAGTCAAATAGTGTGCAGGAGTCTGGAGAAGTCCAGCACAATATTTATCATCACAATTAGCTTATGCTAGCTAGGCGGCACTCTACTACTCCACGCCCTTTTATTTAAAAAGCCACAGTTGCACTCCGGGATTGCCGGCAGAAGTGAAAACTTTTTGTATTTCCGAAAATAATTCTTAGGTGGTTATAAAAGAAACTAAACACCCTAAAAAAATTTAAACACCGTAACATTGCTTAAAAAAGAAAACAAAAGAAAAAAATAATAATAAAAATAAATAAAAAAATAAATAAATGTTAAATTTAGTAGAACGGACAGACGTGCATTTGTTACGGAACCCTACATTAATTTTGCAGAACTTAGTAGAATGGACAGACATAAACGTGTTACGGAACCCTACTTTTATTATAACCATCGAAGGACCTTGGTTGAAAATTGTAAAATTTAGTAGAACGGACAGACATTCATTTGTTACGGAATCCTACATTCATTTTGAAATAAATGTTAAATTTAGTAGAACGGACAGACATGCATTTGTTACGGAACCCTACATTGCAGAACTTAGTAGAATGGACAGACATAAAAGTGTTACGGAACCATACTTTTATTATAAAATAACCGTCGGCGGACCTTGGTTGAAAATTTTAAAATTTAGTAGAACGGACAGACAGGCATTTGTTACGGAACCCTACATTCATTTTGAAATAAATGTTAAATTTAGTAGAACGGGCAGACACATTTGTTACGGAACCCTACATTCATTTTGCAGAACTTTGGGATGTCATGTATTGAGCGTTGTCATAGCAACAATATATTGTTATCTGACGCGCGTTGTCATAGCAACGATATATTGTTATCTGACGCGCTGACGCGAACATAACATTTTTTCCCCATATAAAAAAGTGCCAAGCGCCTCTGCTAAAGAAGTTTTCACTTCAATAAAATAAAATTTTCTAATCAAACTTGTATTATTTATTATCAACTACACAATTCACTATAGTTACAGGCTGTTACTCTCGGTTCACGATTCTGATTCTTTACCTGAAACTCTACAAAAGTTGTGCGAATACTATATTCGTAGGCGTCGCTGAGCGCCGATGATTTAATGTGCGAGTCTATATTTGCGACGTCCCACTCTCGTAATGACCACGGTCGGTACATCGTAGCCTTACCTTTTAAATCACCTGAACCTTCGTTCACTGACATGCGGCCAGTGGCGTTACGACGATTGTTGTCTTTAGAACGACGGTTGGCTCGAGACCCAAAACTGAGGGAGGACTACAATGCGTTCATGAAGGACTACCTCCAAAGCGGTCACATGGAACCATCCAAGGCCCCCGGCTCGGAGCGTACCTATTATATTCCGCACCACTGTGTACTCAAACCTGAGAGTACGACCACTAAATTGAGAACCGTTTTCGATGCTTCGGCCAAACCATCTCGCTTCAACCTCAATGAAACACTGCTTACGGGACCCCGGTTGCAGGATGATATCATCACAATCTTACTCCGTTTCCGGAGTCATAAAATAGTGTTCACCGCTGACGTACGACAAATGTACCGGCAAATCATGATCGCGACTCATCATCAAGACTACGAACGCATCCTATGGAGGTTCTCGCCTTCTGAACCGATTGGAGAGTTCACTCTCAGGACGGTGACGTACCTATGGTATGGCTTCTTCAAGCTTTTTAGCAGTGTGCACTCTGTTGCAGTTAGCCAAGGACGAAGGTACGCATAAACCATTAGCCTCTAAAGTCCTAAGTTCGGATATTTACATGGATGATATTGTTACTGGGTCCAAGAGTGTATCGGAAGCGATCCAGTTGAAAAACGAGCTTGTCGACATCTTACATAAGGGTTGTTTTGAGCTTCGTAAGTGGGCTAGCAACTCACCAGACCTACTTAAAACTATTGACCTCGAACACCACCATAGCAATGCCTTATCGTTCAATTCGGATACATCATCGCCAATAAAAATCATTGGGTTGCAATGGCATTCTGATCGGGACACCTTCTCCTTCGTAGTGAATCCCTTGAGTAGGGAATGCACGAAACGAGTGATCCTGTCTGAGCTTGCTAGGATATTCGACCCCCTGGGATTCCTGTCCCCGTTGACGTTCACTGCAAAGTGCCTGATCCAACGAATATGGGAACTGGGTTTGGGCTGGGACGACCTGGCCCCTGAGACTATTGTAAATAAATGGAGTCAGTCAGAGTCAGAGTCAGAGCTACCATCCCTGGTATCTCTGCAAATCCCCCGGTCACTCGGATGCTCGCCCACCGACAAGGTGCTACTCTGTGGATTCTGCGACGCGTCCGAAGCCGGATATGGCGCGGTAATATATTTTCGCATCGAAGATGGCGATCAAAATGTTAGCATTCGGTTGATCGTTGCTCGATCTAAGGTTAACCCGCTGAAACGAATATCATTATGCTTACTTCGATAGTCTTATGTCTTACGGACTATTATTTTGGGGAAATGCAGCGGAATCTAGCAGAATATTTGTTCTTCAAAAAAGAGCATTGCGTTGTGTACTCAGTATGAAAGCCAGGGACTATTGTAGAAATGTATTTCATAAAGTAGGAATCATGACATTACCCAGTGTTTATATTTATCAAAATATTTGCTATGCTAGGAAGTATATGCAGAACGCTACTCTTCATTCCGATATTCACCAGCATGACACTAGGAGTAAAAATAATATTCAAATTACGAAGCACAGATCATCTAAAATGTCGAAAAGTTTTGTTTGTAATAGTATTAGATTATATAATAAAATACCCGAAGAGGTAAAAAATCTTAATGATCCATTGTTTAAGAAACTTAAAATCTACCCTTGCAAAGAAAGTCTACTACAGTGTAAAGGAGGCCTTAGCTGATAAAATCATATCTTGAGTTTCTGACTGCATAATTAGTTAATACTTGACTAGGTACCATTTGTACCTCAATAATTATATACTTCAAGTATGATAATATTTTATTATATATAAACATATATATATATATTAATATTTTTTGGTTTTTGACAATTTTATTTTTTACAAACAATATTAACTCTTGACTAGGTACCATTAGTACCTCAACTTTATTAACCCATTGACAACTTAATACACTAACATAGTTATGTTGATACAAATTACGTATCAAAGTTTGACAAAGGCTCTTTACACCTGATTCACTTAATTAATAAGTCATTGTAGTCAGAACTCTCAGCAAAATTGTTAATCTTGCTCTCAAGCTGTGTTTTAGATAGACTATGGGCGGTGTTATTATGTGGCTAGTCACTAAATTCTTGTAAAAATATGTTTAAAAAATACCCTGCGAAGTTTCTTGTCGGTTCTTTTTCGTGGGTGTAATCGAACCGGATAGAACAAATTGTGACAAGTTCGAGAGCAGTCTAACTGCCATATGAATGATCAATAAACAATACAATACAATTACCACGACTAGAGCTCTGCGCTACTGTGCTGCTCTCCGACCTGATCGGGTTTACACTTAGAACCTAAACAGAACAAGTTGCGTTCGACAAAATATTTTGCTGGTCTGACTCTACAGTAACATTAGCATGGATAAAGTCACCTTCGTGAAAAAACAAAAACAATTGGAAATATTACTTTTATTGAAATATATATTTTTGCAAATATAGCATTTGTGTGGTCGTTCATCTATGTCTTAACATGTGGGTATTTAAACTGGATTTACGTGTAGCACTATATTTGCAAATATGGCATTTGTGTGGTCGTTCACGTTTGTGAGTTAACATGTGCTTATTCAAACTGGATCTATCTATAGAACTATATTTGCAAACATCGCATTTGTGTGGTCGTTCAGCTTTATGAGTTAACATGTGCTTATTCAAATTGGATCTATATATGGAACTATATTTGCAAACATCGCATTTGTGTGGTGGTTCAGCTTTGTGAGTTAACATGTGCTTATTCAAATTGGATCTATATATGGAACTAAATTTGCAAACATCGCATTTGTGTGGTTGTTCACCTGTGTGAGTTAACATGTGCTTATTCAAACAGGATCTATCTATAGAACTATATTTGCAAATATCGCATTTGTGTGGTCGTTCACCTGTGTGAGTTAACATGTGCTTATTCAAACTGGATCTATCTATAGAACTATATTTGCAAATATCGCATTTGTGTGGTCGTTCACCTGTGTGAGTTAACATGTGCTTATTCAAACTGGATCTATCTATAGAACTATATTTGCAAATATCGCATTTGTGTGGTCGTTCACCTGTGTGAGTTAACATGTGCTTATTCAAACTGTATCTATCTATAGAACTATATTTGCAAATATCGCATTTGTGTGGTCGTTCACCTGTGTGAGTTAACATGTGCTTATTCAAACTGGATCTATCTATAGAACTATATTTGCAAATATCGCATTTGTGTGGTCGTTCACCTGTGTGAGTTAACATATGGGTATTTAAATTCGATTTCTGTGTAGCACTATATTTGCAAATATGACATTTGTGTGGTCGTTCACCTGTGTGAGTTAACATGTGGGTTTTTAACGTGGATTTACGTGTAGAACTATATTTGCAAATATCGCATTTGTGTGGTCGTTCACCTGTGTGAGTTAACATGTGCTTATTCAAACTGGATCTACCTATAGAACTATATTTGCAAATATCGCATTTGTATGGTCGTTCACCTGTGTGAGTTAACATGTGATTATACAAACTGGATCTATCTATAGAACTATATTTGCAAATATCGCATTTGTATGGTCGTTCACCTGTGTGAGTTAATATGTGCTTATTCAAACTGGATTTATATATAGAACTATATTTGCAAATATCGCATTTGTGTGGTCGTTCACCTGTGTGAGTTAACATGTGGATATTTAATCTGAATTTACGTGTAGAACTATATTTGCAAATATCGCATTTGTGTGGTCGTTCACCTGTGTGAGTTAACATGTGCTTATTCAAACTGGATCTATCTATAGAACTATATTTGCAAACATCGCATTTGTGTGGTCGTTCATCTGTGTGAGTTAACATGTGCTTATTCAAACTGGATCTACGTATAGAACTATATTTGCAAACATCGCATTTGTGTGTTCGTTCACCTGTGTGAGTTAACATGTGCTTATTCAAACTGGATCTATCTATAGAACTATATTTGCAAACATCGCATTTGTGTGGTCGTTCACCTGTGTGAGTTAACATGTGCTTATTCAAACTGGATCTACCTATAGAACTATATTTGCAAATATCGCATTTGTGTGGTCGTTCACCTGTGTGAGTTAACATGTGGGTATTTAAATTAGATTTCTTTGTAGAACTATATTTGCAAATATCGCATTTGTGTGGTCGTTCATCTGTGTGAGTTAACATGTGCTTATTCAAACTGGATCTATCTATAGAACTATATTTGCAAACATCGCATTTGTGTGGTCGTTCACCTGTGTGAGTTAACATGTGCTTATTCAAACTGGATCTATCTATAGAACTATATTTGCAAACATCGCATTTGTGTGGTCGTTCACCTGTGTGAGTTAACATGTGGGTATTTAAATTCCATTTCTTTGTAGAACTATATTTGCAAATATCGCATTTGTGTGGTCGTTCATCTGTGTGAGTTAACATGTGCTTATTCAAACTGGATCTATCTATAGAACTATATTTGCAAACATCGCATTTGTGTGGTCGTTCACCTGTGTGAGTTAACATGTGCTTATACAAACTGGATCTACCTATAGAACTATATTTGCAAATATCGCATTTGTATGGTCGTTCACCTGTGTGAGTTAACATGTGGGTATTTAAATTCGATATCTGTGTAGCACTATATTTGCAAATATGACATTTGTGTGGTCGTTCACCTGTGTGAGTTAACATGTGGTTATTTAAATTCGATATCTGTGTAGCACTATATTTGCAAATATGACATTTGTGTGGTCGTTCACCTGTGTGTGTTAACATGTGGGTATTTAAATTCGATATCTGTGTAGCACTATATTTGCAAATATGACATTTGTGTGGTCGTTCACCTGTGTGAGTTAACATGTGGGTTTTTAACGTGGATTTACGTGTAGAACTATATTTGCAAACATCGCATTTGTGTGGTCGTTCACCTGTGTGAGTTAACATGTGCTTATTCAAACTGGATCTATCTATAGAACTATATTTGCAAATATCGCATTTGTGTGGTCGTTCACCTGTGTGAGTTAACATGTGTCTACTTAAATTATGTTTCTTCAAAAATCCCTTTTTGCAAATATTACAATTATGTTGTCGTCTACCTATGTGTGCTGTTATTAAGTGATGTTGTAATGACATCTTCCTTAAAAAACTTCTATTACAAAAGTCACATATATACTGAGCCCTGCTCGAACTTCGCACAGCATAGCTGTTGTCTTGGATGAGCGCTGCATTTGTTTCATTATTGATGAGATTATCTCGTTCCATTCTGTAAATGTAATAAACAAGCGTATTGGGTCAACATAGTCGTGATAATACAATTGTCAAATATTATTTCGCTTTGCACCAAACTCCACGAGGATAAACCACGCAAGAGCTATTCAAATTGTATACTTGTTGAAATTTTTTTTATCCGAAGCCAACATTTATATTATATGTTAAAAAGGAGGCAGATAGGTTCTACGAGCTCCCAAAGCGGCACATTAATACCAAGACAATTATTGTCGTGCAAGAAGTCAGTCTCGCACCAACGACGCGCGTGTTCAGACGAGTGTTGTCCTTCCTAAGTAGTTATCAGTTACACCAACCGCCACATAACTTTAATTCTCTCCCTTTCTCTTCCGCGGTGCGCCCCGCGTGCGCGATCTCATTCCCACTAGGAGGAATGTGCTATTTGGGACGATGCTGAGCAACATATACTTGTCTCTTTTTTTCTCAACCTGAGACATGCCATCCGTCTTCCCCTCGCAATATTGTGACGTTAAAATTTGGCTTTGTAGTTAGTGATGCTCTAAATCATTTCAATTCAAACATAGAAATTAAATTGCGATCGTAGAAATTCACACAGTTAATTCGTCCGGCGGCAGTCGGACAATGATGAATGTCACTCCAGTTGAAATGAAATAATTTACGAATGCAAACGCCGAAAACAATTGAATGAATCGGAATCGCCGCGACTGTTTAACTGCATTCGAAGTCGAGGAAATTTCTAATTATTGCAATAAGACTATTCGAGTTGGCGTTTCAAGCACAGATTACCAATATATGTGTTTCAAGGTCGTGCCGTGTGTGAGCACCGAATGTCGTGTAGACGACGTATCTTTCTTAAAATATCATTGGAAGCCAACCAGTAAGATGTCAAGTAAATGAGAAAATATTGTCTGGAAGAGTGTCCAAGCAATACGTTGCTCAACATCTTGATCATAAAATGTTCATACTCTTTTATACAGAACCTGCACACCGGTGTGTCACTAAGGCAGAAATATCATTGGAAGCCAACCAGTAAGATGTCAAGTAAATGAGAAAATATTGTCTGGAAGAGTGTCCAAGCAATACGTTGCTCAACATCTTGATCATAAATGTTCATACTCTTTTATACAGAACCTGCACACCGGTGTGTCACTAAGGCAGACAGACAGATAGACGCCTTATCGATTTAATAAGGGTTCCTGCCAGCGGGTCTGGCTACTGAATCTTAACAAGGTATTTATAAAAGTAAAGTAGGAATAAAGTGGAAAGTGCTCCGCAGTATTATCTAACTGCTAAGCATAGTTCAGAGAGCGGACAATGCGGGGAGCGGAGCTGCGGGCCGGTGCGAGTGGTGTATAAGAGGACGAGGGAGACTCACCGTGATGCATCGCCACCGGCCGGCTCGGGCTTGCAGGGCAGCAACATGTACTGCAGGTCCGGCGGCTGCAGCACCTCGGGCCCGATGTCCAGCTCCTGCTTGACCGAGCAGACGCCATCCTGCACATCCGCACCGCACACTCTGTACTCTCCACACCGCTCCGCGTGCACCCATCCCCTTCTCGTTACCAATTTCCTAAGTACATTCCGTGAACAAGTCGTGCGAGTGAGTCGCCCGCAGCGCATTACTGCAGATTGAACTGTCTGATGCTCTTTACGAATAAACAAAATTAAATATATCACCCAAAGGTTGACTGGAAGAAAACTCCTGGAAGAAAGTCAATCTTTCCGCTCTTGTTAATTAGTTTCTCCGTTTATTATTGTATTGTTCTTCTGAATGTTTTCTTTATATAGCTCCCAGCTGACGCATGCACTTCACGTGTTGAGTGCACTTTTTTTATAATACATCCTATTTATGTTTCTGTTTTTATTCGCCTAATTCATTCATTATTGCTTTATATACAGTGTGGCCCAGTTATAGTGGTCCAAAATATTTTTTTGGATGTAGGACATCATGTTGACTCCTTAAAAAAACATTAGTTCCACGAAAATCAATAGTTTAGAAGTTATGATTTTTTAAACTTTTTTTGAAATTTCTCTATTTTAGTCACATTAACCGCTCTAGTTGCATATCTATTCTACAAAATCGAATAAAATTTGATATTTTGATTTTCTGTTTCTGAATAAAATTTGATTTTCTGACGAAAAAATTTACGTGCCTACCTACACCTGCTGCTTCACCTTTCGGAACCGGTGTAAAACTGTAGGTCCCTTCCCTTGCCCCTTACTAGGTGGTAGGCTCAAATTGTAGCCGACTGGGTTGGTACCACCGTACTGGATGTAAGATGGCCGCATAGCAACCTCGGTTGTGTTCTCCTCTAGTCCAGTATAGCCAACAATCCAGGGAAGTTTCCGGTATGGCATCTACCTTCTCGGAGGTGATATTGGCTAGTCAGAGCATGTGCTTTGGCCCCTCTGACTCAGCCACCCATATCGGATTACATAAAAAAATATATATATATATATGGAAGTGGAGGAGACATGTAGCTAGCACATAATTTTATTTTTATTTTTTTTTATTGTTAGCTCGACATATGGTGCCGAGGCACCCATGAGGTGTCTAACCGCGCCCATGGACAGTCGGTCGTATTCGGGGGTTGCAAATGCCATGCCGGCCTGACAGGTGCCCATTCACGCCCCTCTTGAAGGACCCGAGACTGTACCTCGGGGGAAATATATGATCAGGGAGAGAGTTCCAGAGTTTACCGGTTCTGTGAAGGAAAGATCTGCAGAATCGATTGGTACGCATGCGCGGTAAGTCCAGCGTATAGGGATGCAATCCCTGCCCAGTGCGCGTGGTGCGGAGGTGGAAAGGGGACGGCGGGATCGCGCTAAACAGCTCCTCCGAGCACTCCCCATGGAATAAGCGATAGAACACACTTAGGGAGCCGACATCCCTACGGTGTTGCAGTGATTCTAGATCGCGGGACACTTCGGGGTCACGCACTAGTCGCACGGCTCGACGCTGGATCGAGTTCAGAGGTGCAAGATGGTATTTGGCAGAGCCATCCCACAGGTGCGAGCAGTACTCCAAGCAAGACCTGATCTTCTCTTCTCTGATCAAGGAGCAGCTCTTGGTCCGCCGTGAAGTACCGCACACCTTATTGAGTACGCCCAGCTTTTTAGAAGCCAGCTTGGCCTTCCCCTCGATGTGGCGACGAAAGTTCAAGTCGCGCGACAGTTCGACTCCGAGGACCCCGAGGTGTTCGCTCAATTTGAGCGACGTGCCTTGGAATGAAGGAGCCGGTGTGAACGCCACTCTCTTCGCACTGAACGCGCAAACTTGTGTCTTGGAAGTGTTGAACTCGACCAAATTACTACGGCCCCATTCGGAAATAGAACCGAGTGTATGTTCGAGCTCAGACACAAGTCTTCGTCTCTTCTCATCCACAACATCCCGACTGGCTGAAGGGTGACTGGTGTAGGATCCGTGTGCCGTACTGTCATCTGCATAACAATGTATGTTGCCCAGAGACAGCATATCATTGATGTGCAGAAGAAACAGCGTGGGTGACAACACAGATCCTTGTGGTACGCCGGCGTTCACTGACATGGCGTCCGACGAGCAACCGTCCACTAGGACCTGAATGCTACACCCATGTAGGAAGTCGGCGACCCAGTCACAGAGGCCAGAAGGGAGTCCGTAAGCCGGCAATTTGCCTAAGAGCGACTTGTGCCAAACCCGGTCAAATGCCTTGGCAATATCAAGGCCAATTGCCTAGAATTCACCATGACCTTCAAGCGATTCCCCCCAAAGGTGAGTGACGTACGCTAGGAGATCACCAGCAGATCGTTTTGGCCGGAAGCCGTATTGCCGATCGCTGATGAGGTCATTTGTCTCTAGGTACTTCATGAGCTGCGCATTAATGATGCGCTCCATCACCTTAGAGAGAAGGGAGGTAATCGCTATAGGTCGGTAGTTTGACGGGTTTGAGCGGTCACCCTTTTTGGGGACCGCTTGCACAAACGCGGATTTCCAGGCCGCCGGCACACGGCCATTTGATTAGGAGAGACTGAATAGGCGCGTCAGCACTGGAGCTAGCTCGGGAGCACACCTATTTAACACCAATGCAGGAATCCTATCCGGCCCACTCGCTTTCCTGACATCTAGGGAGAGAAGCTCCGCCCGTACAGTTCCTTGTCGGAACTGCACTTCCGGCATGGAGTTCTCACACCTAGGTATGGATGGGGGAGTGCCACCTCCATCGTTCAGGTTAGAGTTCCCCGCAAAGAGAGATACCAGTAAGTCGGCTTTCTCCTTTGCGGAGTGAGCAAGTGAGCCACCAGGACACTGCAGAGGTGGAAGAGAGGAGCGGCAGAAATTCGACTCGACAGATTTGGCGAGAGACCAGAACTCACGGCTCCCAGTTGGATGCTCGTTCAGTCTATCGCCGATTCTGCCGATGTGATCAAATTTGGCCCTGGCAATAACCCTTTTGCCGTGAAGGGTGGCCATGGTGATTCACGGGCAAAGCGTGGACCCTAGCTTCAACGCTTACTGTTCAGGTTGGTGGTGCGCCGACACGGAAGACGGAAGGGCCGCCGGTCCCCCCCGGAAGTGGCCGCCGGGACCCTTCCACCGGTCACCATCCGGCACGACGGACCACTCCGGGATTATGCGCCGGTTGACCGGGGCAGCCTCTCGCGTTGGTTAGACGCGATTGGGCCCCTGTACTATCCGGCGGGCGGCCAGCGGAATAACCGTTTAACCGGGTCTCCCTGTCAACCGTGTCGATGCAACACCTCTGAACAGCGAATCCGCGTCGGGACCACTGACCTACTCCTCAACATAGCCAACCCCACCTGCTACTGGGTCCCTGGGAAGTACACCGGAACACAGCGGACTGTTATGGCGGTGTAATTTTTCTCCCGGGGTGTAGTGGCGAACCCAGCCGATCCGAAGATCTCCCACACGCTAATTGCTGTTCATTTGGCACCACCCAGGAGGCACGTGTGACTTAAGGACCTTAAGGTGTCACGGACGCGAACAGCTCTACCCCCCAAATGATATATATGATATAATGAATAGTTTTTAGGTTTACTCCTAGACTTTACTGTTGCTATAGCCCTTTCAGTGAATTTTTGTTCAGTTTACATTAAAACTGATTAATTTTTGAAAAATCACTGTGAAATATAAAACTACTACCGGAACTTTGCTAATGCCCTTAAAAACTACCTACGTATTCTGGCAATTAAGTTCCGGGAATTTGGATATAGCTCAGGAACTGGCAACACTGCGTCGTTCATAAACATATGGCTGGAAAGAAGGGACCTTCCTTTCGTTCCATTCGAAATTTGAAATTAATGGCGCACATGTTTTGTTTTTTATGCGTGTTTTTCTAACGTAACTTTTTTAGTGGCGTCGTGAAAATTAGTGACTCTCGTTATTTAAACAACGTGTTGTGATCCAAATTTTAGTGAAATCTGGCGAAAAACCATCGGAAATCCATAGAAAATTGCAGGTGGTGTACAGAGGCGAGTGCATGTCAAAAACGCGCGTGTTTGAATGGGCGAAGCGGTTTAAGGAGGGGCGTGAATGAGTAGATGACGATCCGCGTGAAGGAGCTCCCGCCACCTCTCGTACCGACGCGAATGTCGACCGTCTACGCACGCTGATCACGTCTGACCGGCGCCTGGGCATTCGTGCATTGTCTGATGAGTTAAACACTAACAAAGAAACCGTTCGCAAAGCAGCACACATTTACCGTGTGCGGCCCGAACTCACCGACACCACCTGGATCTTGCACCACGACACCGCGCCGGCACATTCCTCGTTAATTTTGCAAGAGTTTTTGGCGAAAAAAGGCATTCCGACGTTGCTGCACTCACCCTATAACCCCGATATCGCCCCCGGCCACTTTTTCTTATTCCCCAAGATGAAGTTGCACCTCAAGGGAACTCATCATGGCGGCGTACAGGAGGTCAAGGAAGCTGTAACCGCGGTGCTGAACGAGTTAACTTCGGAAGATTACCAAGGGCGCTTCCAATCGTGGGAGCATCATTGGAATCGTTGTGTAGAGTTAGAGGGAGACTATTACGAAGGTAGATAATACAATTTTGTTTGTAATTTAATTTTTTTGTGTTTTATTGAAAAATTCCCGGAACTTAATTACCACATCTCGTATACATATCACAATTGTCCAGACCAAGAATTCTAGTAGTGTAACAATTGTAACATATTCAAAATTAACATAATGTGTACAAAGTAACTTCAATAAAAAATGACGATTATCTTAATTTTTAAAATCTTTTTTTTTTAACATTACTAAACAGTTTTTTATTTGTAGATTAGCGCTGTTAGAGACAGGTTTGAGAATAATGTGAAATTGTAGTTGAACTAACGTTGTGAAAAAAATTAGATTTTAAAAATTGAGGTAATCGTCACTTTTTATTGTAGTGACTTTGTACAAATGATGTTAATTTTGAATATGTTACAATTGTAACACCACTACAATTGTTGGTCTGGAGAATTGTGATATGTGTAGGTAGTTTTTAAGGGCATGAGCAAATCTACGTTAGTTTTTTTAAAAAATGTAAATCCGGTATGGGTGGCTGAGTCAGAGGGGCCAAGGCACATGCTTTAACTAGCCAATATCACCTCCGAGAAGGTAGGTGCCATACCGGAGACTCCCCTGGATTGCTGGCTATACTGGACTAGAGGAGAACATAACCGAGGCTGCTATGCGGCCATCTTACATCCAGTACGGTGGTACCAACCCAGTCGGCTACAATTAGAGCCTACCACCTAGTAAGGGGCAAGGGAAGGGACCTACAGTTTTACACCGGTTCCGAACGGTGAAGCAGCAGGTGTAGGTATGCACGTAAATTTTTTCGTGAGAAAACTCATTGGTACACGGCGACCGGATTCGAACCTCGGACCTCCCGCATGAGAAGCCGATGCCCAAACCACTCGGCCACCCGCCGCGTAGTACTTTTTTTTCACAGTGATTTTTCAAAAATTAATCAGTTCTAATGTAAACTGAACAAAAATTCACTGAAAGGGCTATAGCAACAGTAAAGTCTAGGAATAAACATACAAACTATTCATTATGTGCTAGCTACATGTCTCTTCTACTTCCATATCAAATTTTATTCGATTTTGTATAATAGATATCCAACTAGAGCGGTTAATGTGACTAAAATAGAGAAATTTCAAGAAAAGTAAAAAAAAAAAATCATAACTTCTAAATTATTGATTTTCGCGGAACTAATATTTTTTTTAAATGACTCAAAATGATGTCCTCCATCTAAAAAAAATTTTTGGACCACTATAACTGGGCCAACCTGTATATGTTACCCAAAAAATCAAGTTATCCGCACACCCAAAATATTACCGCAAACTATTGTAAGATCTATACTCTATGGACTAGTGCAGAGAACAGAGACCATTAATTATTTATGTGTATTTTATTAGCTTAATAAACGTTTTTTGATTTGATTTGATATTTATATTAAATATAATGTATTAAATGAAAAAAATTGAATGAAGTTTTAAAAATCTACTTGACAAACATTTGATAAAAATAAACAAATAAAACTAATAAAAAAAACATATAGTATAGAATGAAGTACTCAACACGTGTAGTACACGCGTCAGCTGCAAGCACAGTTAGAATCTGAATGGGGAGATAGATTGATAGCTAATGAAATTATCTAGCCACAACATAAAAAAAAGTAGTGAATATTTAAAAAAAAAAATTTTTTTCGGGATAATATTCAATGGCCTCGTACATACGTTGTTCGGCGTCGTTCTTCGTGGCAGCGTTCTTCACCTAAACTTATTATTTTATTTTATTAAACCTAAACCTAGTTAATGTTAGAAAACATTCCGAAAAAATTGCGGGAGTGGTTTGCTTTAATAAAATCCGTCAGTGCTTTTAAACAAGTGAATCCTATGGTCTGGGACTCAAGGGAGGGAGTGTGAGGCTCAACGGGTTAAATAACTAAGAACCTCGTCAAGGTGGTCGTCAACATCAGCTGGTTCACTCTTCACTGCAGTATCCACGTCCAGTGAGCGGGCATCATCAGGAACATCAGCGGGCTCTGCCATTGATCACTTTGAATCCGCTATTTCCACGCAAGTGTCTGCAACAATCACTTTAGTGTTTTAGGAACAGACCAGAATATACAGACAATCGGGGTCCGTAAGCCGTCACCGCAAATTGATGCCGGCTGCATACTCCGTTTTGTATGCAGCCACGATCAAGTCTGTGTGGCAGAATTTGTAAATTATCTTATATTAGCTTTTGACCGCGGCTTCGCTCGCATAGCTTATGTCCATCCTGAAGGTCCCTTCGAAATATTTGCCAAAAAATTTAAAAAAATTTATGAGTATTTTCGGACCGTGTGGCGTCGGTACTTAAAAAGAATAACCCGACTGTATCTCTTCCCGTGCATGTCGTAAAGGAAATTCAGAGTGGCCACTCGCTAGTCCCGGCCTCGATTAACACCCTCCTCTACTGCCGATGGGCCCGGATATGTTCGGTGAAGCCATCGCAAGCTTAGTTCAACACCTTCCTTACAGAAGTCTTCAGTACTTTAAATGCTGTAAAAAAACATCTGTACATAAATAAGTACTGTGTGGGGGTCGGTACTTAAAAAGATAAGCCCCACTGCGTCTCTCCCCGTGCATGTTGTAAAAGGCGAATAAGGGATAAGGACAAGATGCCATACTAAAGGGCGATAGGATAGCCACCTCTCACGCCGGCACGGTCCTTCCAGCGAGTCATGCAGCAGGTGTGTCTTCATGCCTTACTTGCTGCTTGATGTAGTTATTTTATCTGAATACTTTGCTAAACGTGGTAGTCGTTGTTGTGCTGTAGTCTTCGCACTGAGACCTCAAGACGGTCCGTTGTACGTCCAATGTCAAAAATGAATGCACTGTGTAAGCATTAGGTTCTTCAAAAAATCCATCTGTGCCTCTAAATAAGTATTTCTACACTTGTTTGACCTATATTTGTGGATAATTTCATTCGCTACCTACCTATAAGTGCAAACAGAGTTTATGTTACAGACGGTGATAGCCCTGCAGCCAGCACATAGGCGCACGACGCGCGCGTCTTAGTTTAGGATGTAGCATAGTGAGGAAGCGGCCGGCGTAGTACATAAAGTAGGTTTTATAAGTTAGCGTAGTATAGCATATGCGCGGGCTAGGTATAATTAAGATAGCATAAGTTATACATAAGTTAGTTATTAAGAAATAAATATTTACCTAATCGTAGCATAAGATAGCCCGTAAGATCTAGCCCGTTAGGTTTAATTAGCTTTTAGAATATATTAACTAGGTTAGATGTAAGTTTATCTTTAATAAATAAATATATCAGGTCGTTCTTTTACCGGAGTAAACACGGAAGAAGCAAGTGTGGCAGGAGCCGCTATTGTCGCGCTCAGCGAGATGAGTCATAGCTGAGCCGGGCGCCCATTGTCCGCACGCTCATTGTTTTAGCGGTGCGAGCACGCCAGGCCGAGCGGGCGGAGAGGCATATAAATATAGGTTCTGATCGACCGGCTCGGCAGACCGCAGCCAGCAACGAGAGAGAGAGGACCTCCAGCAAGACAGCAAGAGCAACAGGAAGACAGCAAGAGCAGCAAGAGGAGCGACTGACTACATTCCCGCCGAAGCTTGCAAGTGCTCTATCGCCGTCTCTCTCTCTCCGCTGCGCGTGTCACGCTTGCGCCGCCTGCACAACCGCAAGCCTGCCGTCTCGTCTGTGGTTGCTCCGGTAGTAGGCCGCCCTATTATCTACCGTAGAGCACCGGAGTTTTATTTACGTGCCCGCTCGTTGTTTTCCCTGACGCGAGTCGCTGGCCGAGTGACCGGGCGTCTTGCCGAACCAAGCAAGAATATACAGTCCACCGCTTCCCGAGCGTCGATCCGGAACAGTTTATTAATTTAAGACTTCTTGTTTTATTTTTGTTCTTCGATGGCAAGTGGCCTCTTCACCTTTAAGTTTAGGCTCAATGTGCCAGTGTCAAGTTGTAAGATCCAAGTGAGTTCCAAATATTGGGTACAATGTCCAAAAATATAAAATATGACTACCTATACTCTATTTTTCGAAACAGGCCAGTGCTGAGAGTTGCTATCTCATGTTTACCATAGTCCTAAGACAGAGACGGCCGATCGTTAGACCCTGCCCATTATCCCCACCACACCTGCTTAATGCTGTTAAGGCTCGTTTATACTTGTTGTGCTGTGTGCTTGGCTCGGCGGGCGAAAATCATTTGTTTTTCCGTCGATTGCAACGGACGCTTTGCTCGTTTCACAGTTCGTTCGTTCGTGTTACAGGCGGATTCGGTTGTTGAATCAGCCATGTCACCAACTTTCAGACGGCACAATGAAAAAACAGAAAGAAAACTGAATGTTGACACGTCTGCACTGCGCGAGGTTGGAAACGCGACTGAGCGTAGCAGCAGCGCGCGCCTAGCCGGCGGCCCGTATGACCGCAGCTTTCACGAGTTGACGTGGACCAATAGCACTTCACTGCGCAATGTTATTACCGTTCTAGTACTGGCTTGTCTCGCGAAATAGAGTATAGTCTACCTAGTACTCAATACATCAAATAAAAAAATATGAAATTAGATGTCTGCTATTATTATTATTATTATTTTATCTCTTTATTCACACATTTACAATAATTCTACATATACGGAGTATAAAAATACAAACATAATATACCTACCTAACATTAATATAAAAATAAACAGATGTTGCAGAGTTTCCACCACCGGCGGCGGGGCGAACCCAGGCTACCGTTGGTCGGGTCCCAAAGAGATACCTCCGGACTGTGCGTGCAGTGTCGAACAGGGCTGAATTGTGGATCTGGCCCTTGACCCAACCACTCAGCGAGAGCCTCTCAAGGTGGTCGTCGAGGCTCTTCACTACCAGCTAGGCTTGACAGATGTGATGTTAGCCTTCTCGGGACATATATACTATCTGCATCCTTCATAAGGCGGAGAAATGCTCAGAGAAATGAAAGGTAACATTCGAATTGTATTTCAGTAATTATTAAATTAAAACATCGAGACCGCACACCGACATTAATCACTCGCCGCCATACTGCTTTCTTGAAGGGAGCGGGGAAGGGGGGTGAAGGAACCAGTCGGCACGCATTACCGCAAGATGGCGTTACAAAGGCCAACATTTTTAGTTCGTTAGTAAGCAACACTACACGGCATCGAGCGATTCCACTCCGTGCCGGCTTCCTTGCGCGACGTCAAGTTGTATGATATATTTTTCTTCGCGGGACCAATTATTGCACTCTCCAGGACAAAACGATCCTTCGCCCGGGACACGGGACATTGGAGCCTAGCCCGAGACAATCCCGGAAATCCCGGGCACCTGGCAAGCCTACTACCAGCCCATGCGCCGATATGACAATGGGCACAACGATCGTCGAGTCGACGGGCCACATTTTGGTAACATCCTGTTGCAGGTACTTTATCATCTTCTCTGCTTCCTTACTGACGAGTTTACCATCGTGCGGCACGACGACAATATCGACTAGCGTTGTGCGCCCCGCTTGCCTCCACTATCACAATATCAGGCCTGTTCGCGAGAATAGTCCTGTATGTGCTAATGGACCGGTCCCTGTAGATTGTGACATGACTGTTCTCGAGAACTGGCGGAGGATCGTACATAGTAAGGCACCTCGGTACCCACAAGGTTGAACTTTAGGGCAAGTTGCTGGTGGATAATCCTGGCTACTAGGTTGTGTCTATGCAGATACTATAGGGGCTTCTCATTTGCTTATCATCCTGGGTACCTACTTACGTCGCCCCCCATTACCTCACTCCCCATTTTCTTATTTATTTCGAAATTGGATTCAACTCTCAAATTTGTTATATGTTTGCGGTCTCTCGTGTAGAAGAACGCAGCCGCCGTTCGTCTACACACGATTATGTATAATTTGTATATTCGAATTGTCAATTTTAGGTTAGAAAAAATTAGCAAAAAATTTCAGGCATGTTTGGTTTTTCCTGTATTTAAAAACAATCCGTCTGTATAATGCGCGGGACGGATCTCGGCGTGTCGTCGCCGCAGCGGGCGACCCGCCACGCGAATACACTATACAAGTACGGTGCGGGTGCGAGGGAGAACACTGACGAACCGCTGCGGCGGCGACACGCCGAGATCCGCCCCGCGCATTATACTTCTAAATAAGTGAATCCTGACTTCTTTTAATTTCGTGGATAATTTCATTGACAATAAGTGTATTAAAATATTGATTTGACTTCATTATTTTACGAAATATTTGAGGTTATGTGCACGCGTGGACGCGAAATTTTGCGCGGCGAAAATGGCATGGACGCCAAGATGTGTAGGCATTATAGTGTGAACATATAAGTGTGACATATAAGTGGGAACTCCGAGGGTTAATTATGATTGGTTGGTAGGTACTTACATTGTTATCGCATGTAACAGGACGGATGCACGCACGGTCAGCGACGTACTAAAACTCTTGCACGTAACGCAACCACCGCAACTGCAAGAGGCAAAGATAAAATAAACGCGGAAGAAAGAAGTAATGAAGCCAAGGAAGCACCCACCCACACATATATTGGTAATCTGTGACCCACACACCAGATTACCGCGTACGACACCTGAAAGCCATTGTCGTGCCTGCTGTTCCTGCGATCCTACTCCTTCGCCCGGAGCGAACCAATAGAAGCCGATATTCGTTTGGTCGGTTAAGTAACTTCTTAGCTTAGCTCAGTGGTAAGCATGTAGGGTATGCATTTTTTGGACCAAAACATCATTTATTTATCACTTCAAGGAGTGGTTCCGCAGGATCGCAGGAACAGCAGGCACGGCAATGGCTTTCAGGTGGCGCACCGCAGATTACCAAACATATTGGTAATCTGTGTTACCATACCATATATAATTTAACCCTAACCTAATGTTGAGGCGGTGCATGTCGTTAACAAAAACGACATGCGCCGCCTCAACATTAGGGGTTAACACTCCTTCGAGCCGAGTGTTTCCGAAAGAGTTTCCGCAGGATCCGCAGGAACCCCCTGAGCTGTCAGGTGGCTGACCGGAGCGAGCCACCCACCAGTGTTGCCAGATGAGATTTCCGCCCGCGCAGTGTTGCCAACGCAAATTTTGAATTTTTCCTAGATTGACTGCCAACACTCCCAGACAAGTATTTTCAATACCATGAAATATGTAATAATGAATTCAGAACTGTATGTTCAATAATTACTGTGATTCTCAGATATTTACTAAATATCGTGGTAAACCCTTCACCTCCCACAGTACCGTGCGGGCTTTACACGGCGCACAACGATTACGGCTCACAACACAACACAAAACCCGCGCGGGTGTGTCGGCTATTCCTTTGTTCTTTTTTTTTTAGTGCAGGACCCAAAAAAAACTAACTTTTATGACTGACATTTATGACATATCTGGAATAGACAAAGGTTATACAGTAATTTGTGTACCCGTATTCGATAGTACGTTTCTTTACGTTTATTTTGATATATGACTTGTAAGGAGAAATTATACATTTTTGGTCAGAAAAAATCGGAAAAAAATGTCGTGCGTAATTTATTTTGCCTGGAGTTAAAAAAATACGTCTGTGCTTCTAAGTGAATCCTCAAGTATTTAGTATGACTGCATGCGTAGTTTCACTATAAATAAGAGTGGACAGACTTTATTGATCTAAATTCATTACCTTGCGAAATATTCGGATTTGTGCGGGCCAAAATTTCGCGTTTTTGCGCGCGGCGAAAATGGCATGGGAGTGATGGGACTGAAGGGAGATAAGCAGGAGATAAACATATGCTTATAAGCATACCAGAGATCGCGGTAATCCGGACAGCCGCCGGCTGTCCGGATTGCCACGCTCTCTGGACTATCAGGGGATCGGATTATCGAGGCCCTACTGTAATTCAAAAAATGTCTCACTCAACACACCGTTACCAATTTAATACAAAACCGACGTTCTTGTTTGCTGCCCAGCCTCTTGGGAAGTCGGGTGGGCCATTCTCCGCACTGAGACCTCAAGACGTTCGTACATCCGTTGTACTGTACGCTGGCGCCCGGGCAGGGTTACCATACGTCGTGATTTTTCCTGACCTGGCATGTCAGGATTTTTAGGCTCGTCAGGATTGCCTCCGGATTTTGCAAATGTCAGGATTTTTCGATTTTTCAATGAAGTACAGCACATTATTTATAATTTTTTTTATTAGAAAGTTATACAAACGGTAATGTAATTACTACCTAATTAGAGTAAATTACAGAGCACAATAAACTGAAACAGAAACATGATCATCTTTACTAACAACTTTGGTAATATTAGGCAAATTAAGTAAGTATTACATATAAATATATTTTTACCATCTTTGGGTGGCGTTTGAGTTGAAATGGAGTTCGACCAGTGAGTCCTGCCCCCGCGCCAAAGCATACACACACATTTGAAACTTTAGGTATTTATGAAGCAGGTACGCAGTTGTTAATTACGCTTGCAACAAAATTAGGCTTTTTGTCAGGACTTTTAAACTTTCCATCTGGTAACCCTACGCCCGGGTAGTGCTACTCCAGCCGCCCGAGCTCTTTCATGAAGTAGAGCACTCTTCTCGGTCGCTTCCACAGTCCATGGGAAGTTCCCACCGACGTATGGAGTATGGCATTGGTAACAATTTCGTGGGACGAAGTCGGTAGCCTTGTCATCGAAGGGTGCATTATTATGAGATTGAAATTAAATCACCAGTTAAAAACTTACAGAAATTTATTCACATTTATAGCTTACTTACTTCATAAACTTATGTTACATTATTATGTCACTATTAACTAGTCGCTTAATTTATGAACAGCATTTTAACATTACACAATCATACATTTAAAAGTGTCAGCTGTTGTGTTAGAGCTCTGGGAAAATCACGATTAATTAGCAAAGGAGGATGGGCAAAAATGTATGGGAGTTCGTCTAACCCTCCTCTAACAATGAATGATATATCAATACAAAGGTCTTTCCAAGAAAACCGTTTTGTCCAAACATACCTAACATCTATTGTTAGTACTTTAGGAGTTATATCACTTTAAATAAACATAGAACCTTGTCATAGTAATATGCTTACGTCTGTACGATGATCATCGTTCTAGGAATGGTAAGTACTTAGAGCGAAACCGTGCCATATTGAGTGAGCGAGATTGTAACCAATTTTTTTTTTAAATCATTACGGTTTCAATACCGCTCGGTCATTTTGGTACTGTTTCGCTCTAAGTGCTTGCCCTTCCTAGAACGATGATCATTGTACAGAGGTAAGCATATTACTGTGATAAGGTTCTATGATGATTATAGAACTTAAAAGGGATATAACTCCTAAAGTACTAATAATTGACGTTGGCTGCCATACTAAAAATGTTGTATATAAATCAACCTATCCATTGATATAACACTCACAGCTAGAGGAAGGGTAGACCAAAACGCTCATTCTCCTTTGTTTACCAACAACATACATACCAGTGGCGATTCCTGGTGCTGAGTATTGGGTTGGCTCTGGCTAAGGACTTTTTTTTCATAATTTCATAACTTACGCGGCTTACGCGATAATTTATTTCTAGCACAATGAGTTCAAAAACTGAAAGACCATATAGGTATTCCTTTTTGCTGTCTGTGTACGGACTTTAGACTCGACAAACTTGGGCAAGGGCGACCGTTTTGAACAATTAAAAGTTTTTCAGAAAATGTCCTCGTTGAGAACGGGCTTTCCAAAAGCTCTTCTATTATAGATTTCGCACTGGAGTTTGCCATCATTACGAAATTTTTTATATAGATATTATTCATAAAATGTACTCCGTTTAATTCATATAAAATGGTGTATAAACACCATTTTATATTATAAAGGTAATTATAATTTTCACTGAAGACGACGTAAGTCGTAAATAATTTTTCCATTATTACGAATAAATAATCACTTAAAAAAACATTGGTTGTCCGGTTTACGGACGATAGTTTTACGTGATAACGTCATACAACCCTTGTTTCATGAAGACGGCACGACCGAAGGGAAGCACTGACGTGGCACCAAGTTCACCCGGTGTTATGGGCTGACATCACGGATGTTGTAGGTGATGTAGCCAACCGTGTCAGTTTCAATAAAAAAAAAAAAAAAATTCGAAATTTGAAATCTTTTCCGACCGGCCAGATAGTTTTAATTTCTGCGGCCCTGGTACTTTTACAAGCCGACGCACTGCCGCTTGGGCCGAGGACGTTTCCATGGTAACTCAACGTGACTATCAACGTAACGTGACTATCAACGTGACGTGATATTCGTGCGTGCTGCCCGTGTTCATCAATTTATAAGACGTTATCACGTCAAAAACACCGCACAGGATTCATCAATAACAGGTCCATACTTACAAAACGAAATATAGGTATGCAGCAATTGGCACGAATGCCCACCTGCTGCATGACTCGGTGGAAAGACCGTGCAAAGGTGAGAGGTGGCTAACCTGTCGCCCTTTAGCACGGCATCTCGTCCTTATCCCTTAGTCGCTTGCGGGGCTTAGGAATTTCGGAAAGAGCCAATCACAACACACGGACACTTTTGGACGGCCGAGCTGACTGCCTTGCAGTAAAGTTTGTACTTGGGCAATTGTAATTTTTTTTATTTGTACAACCTGTTCGCTCCCGCGTTATAAAGCCCCAAAACCGCTTAGTCCCGCATGGGCGTGGCCCGCGGACGGCGCGCGCGCACATGAGCGCCGACCTCGACATAAACGCAGATATTTCGGAAACTAATAAAGTTAGATCTATAAACTCTTCTGTCCTAGAAAGCCTAGAAAATTTCCTAAAATCCATGTGAAACAGTGAGGCTTACCTTGTTTAGAAGTACCAGATATTTTAGATAGAAAAAAAAATCCCAAAAAAAATTTGAAAAATTCATTATAATATAAATTCAAAACATACCTTTACAATATTTATATTAGAATACTCGTAAAGAAACATACTTTTAGAAATAGTAAAGTATAATATACGTTTTCTTTACAGAAATCGGCGAAATCGGATGTTCAACATGAACATCCTGAGAGCATCAGGACAGTCCGAGATGGCACTCGCGTGATATTTTTTACCAATTTTATAAATATATTATTTGAACTAAACCTTCTTTTATTTTGCAACTGGTCGTATGTTTGTATAATAATGCGAAGAAAATTGGAAAAATAAGCTATATTTCCATGAAAAATATGCCCTCAAAGTCATTGTTTACACATTTCATACAAAAATAAACAAACATTTTTGAGCGACGAAAAATATGACTTTTGTCGCCACCCGAACTCGTAATGCATCTTCTATTGGTAGAATAACTAATAAATAACACTATTTACTAACCTTTAGCTCATAGATGCACTTGAATACACTTATAAACATTATTTTCACGGAGCGCTCTTACTTGAAAAATACGCACACGGACAGATTATCAATGTGTCCACCAGTGCCTGGACACTTCAAACAAATTAGCGATAGTACCGTAGTACCGTGCCAGGTACTCATTTATGCCAACATAAGAAAAAAATGTACAATTCGTCAGTGTCGCCATATATACGGATTCATAAGGATTTGCAAGAAAGATTACGGATTAAGAATACGCGAGTTTTCAATGAAATTTATCACTTACCTATACGGATTTTTACGCAACTTGATTTGTAAAGGACTTTTAAATAAAATAAAATAAAATAGGGATTTCCTGTAAAACTTTTAATAGAAAATACGAATTTCGAAATATCTAATACCGATTTTACTCCAATTACGTCTGGCAACGCTGCATGTCGACCTAAACATTATATTCTTTGGCCTAAACTAATACGTGTGCTGTGCTGTGGAGAAATAGGTTATTTCTATTAAAATATTTTCTATTAAAAGTTTTACAGGAAATCCCTATTTTATTTTATTTTATTTAAAAGTCCTTTACAAATCAAGTTGCGTAAAAATCCGTATAGGTAAGTGATAAATTTCATTGAAAACTCGCGTATTCTTAATCCGTAATCTTTCTTGCAAATCCTTATGAATCCGTATATATGGCGACACTGACGAATTGTACATTTTTTTCTTATGTTGGCATAAATGAGTACCTGGCACGGTACTATCGCTAATTTGTTTGAAGTGTCCAGGCACTGGTGGACACATTGATAATCTGTCCGTGTGCGTATTTTTCAAGTAAGAGCGCCCCGTGAAAATAATGTTTATAAGTGTATTCAAGTGCATCTATGAGCTAAAGGTTAGTAAATAGTGTTATTTATTAGTTATTCTACCAATAGAAGATGCATTACGAGTTCGGGTGGCGACAAAAGTCATATTTTTCGTCGCTCAAAAATGTTTGTTTATTTTTGTATGAAATGTGTAAACAATGACTTTGAGGGCATATTTTTCATGGAAATATAGCTTATTTTTCCAATTTTCTTCGCATTATTATACAAACATACGACCAGTTGCAAAATAAAAGAAGGTTTAGTTCAAATAATATATTTATAAAATTGGTAAAAAATATCACGCGAGTGCCATCTTGGACTGTCCTGATGCTCTCAGGATGTTCATGTTGAACATCCGATTTCGCCGATTTCTGTAAAGAAAACGTATATTATACTTTACTATTTCTAAAATAATAAGTATTCTAATATAAATATTGTAAAGGTATGTTTTGAATTTATATTATAATGAATTTTTCAAATTTTTTTTGGGATTTTTTTTTCTATCTAAAATATCTGGTACTTCTAAACAAGGTAAGCCTCACTGTTTCACATGGATTTTAGGAAATTTTCTAGGCTTTCTAGGACAGAAGAGTTTATAGATCTAACTTTATTAGTTTCCGAAATATCTGCGTTTATGTCGAGGTCGGCGCTCATGTGCGCGCGCGCCGTCCGCGGGCCACGCCCATGCGGGTACCGTGTGGGGTCGGTACTTAAAAAGAATAGCCCCACTGCATCTCTCCCCGTCGCATGTCGTAAAAGTCGACTAAGGGATCGTCAGCCTCGGCAGCTCAGTGGTGCGGTCAGTTATTGGATGGGTGACCGCCCGACCGTTGGAGGCTGACCGTGGTTCGGATTCCACGTTAAACTGTAGGTCCCTTCCCTTCTTACCTTACTGGGTGGTAGGGTTTATCCCGGCCGGGTTGGTACCACCGCACTGAGCGAAACGTCGGTCGAAACGGCTATGTAAATAGTTCGTGTTTTCCGTCCAGTTCAGTGTAGCCGACGCGAAATGAAGGGAAGCACTGACATAGCACCTAGTTCACCCGGTGTTATGGGCTGACATCACAAATGTTGTAGGTGATGTAGCCAACCGTGTCAGTTTCCATAAAAAAAAAAAAAAAAAAAAAAATAGGTTATTTTATCAATCACTCTAATCTATTTTGGCTTTCGATACGAATTATACGAAACAACGTTCTTCTGCTGTGACTTTGTGCTTGGGAATTTAAACTTTGGCTTTACTCTGGACTTCGAAAATCTCGCTAATACGACAACCTGTGGCTTTGAACCTGACTCCGATCATCTGGCTTAAACGTGCGTTCTGTGGCTTTGCTCCTGGACTCTGGCATGCCGAAGCATCGGGATAATATTATGTTCTAACACGGTGAATTGCAGGGCCCATTATTGTTATTTATTATTTTTAATTCATAGATACTAAGGTGTTGAACTTAGCTTACAATAGCTTCACCGAATATATCCGGGCTAATTGGCAGTAGAGAACATACAAACAAATAAAGTGCTTTAATCAAACTTATAATTGTTTAATTTCCCCTTTTTAAAATAAAAACATAACCTTTAAGGTCATCTACACGGGTACATCTGTGTGTGTGCATGTATTAGTGTGACTACGTATGTGTGCGTGGTTTTAGTTTTTTCATGTTGGTACTTCAGAAATACTCCATGCATATAAACGCTTGTTTTCTTTTTTTGTTAGCGAGTGCCGTCTCTTAAAACGCAGTGATTATTTACTCTGTGGTGTCCACTGACGGCTAGTTATTGTTTCCATAGCCAATGTTATTGTTTCTTGGAGACAGGCTCCTCATCCTTTCAAAAAATGGTCAGGCAGTCAAGAGAGGATCAGGGCAAAATAAATTGAATTTGGTCAAATAGTGCGGCCGTAAATTGCGCATAAATCTTGTGACCGAACGGCCACCGCGGGACCCGGCGGAGATTCGATTTGTTCCCCTACGGGAACCAAGGGAGCGGACTCCGGCCGGCGTGCACCAATGAGTTTTTTCTGATGAAAAAATTTACGTGCACACCTACACCTGTGCTGCTTCACCGTTCGGAATCGGTGTAAAACTGTAGGTCCCTTCCCTTGCTAGGTGGTAGGCTCAAATTGTAGCCGACTGGGTTGATACCACCGTACTGAATGTAAGATGGCCGCATAGCAACCTTGGTTGTGTTCTCCTCTAGTCCAGTATAACCATATCAATTCAAAGGTAAGTCTCTGGTATGGCACCTACCTTCTCGGAGGTGATATTGGCTGGTCGGAGCATGCGCTTTGCCCCCTTCGACTCAGCCACCAGTACCGGACTAAATAAAAAAAAATTTAAATGCAACATTATTACTTCATATTACTTCATTGTTACGAGGAATTCCCCGTGGACCAACTGAGTGGCACAACTAGTTGTGCCATAGGGAATTCATTGGCCAATTTATTCCCCATGACACAACTAGTGTAAAATTGAAATTCATACTAAATTTTCGTGTGTTTCATCTCTAAATCACAACATTGAATAACAGAATGACCATTTTTGTGATAACGTTTACAAACAAATTAAAGAACCAATCTTTATTTGGAAATAAATAAAGTTGTTATTTATATAAATATGAATTACCACAACTATGCACTTTCATCAGATCTAGATTTTTTATTTAACTTATTTCGGCTAGTGTTTTGGGTACGGTGGTTTTGGGTAGGGAATCTGCGGAGATGGATGAATTTTTTTTTTATTTAATAGGTGTTAATTTTATTTTTTTTTTTCATTGTTATATTATCAACATGAAATAAATTATCAACATTTACTTACAATATAATCGTATTCTTAGAACATAAAGAAACATTTCTTATGTTGAAATTTATGTTAAAATATGACGAATCCGAGTGCAGTGTATTGTCTTTGGATGATGAATACGGAATAATTAAGAATACATTTTCTATTTCAAATTTATTTTAATTTTTATGGAAATACACGGTTGGCTACATCGCCTACAACATTTGTGATGTCAGCCCATAAGACCGGGTGGACTAGGTGCCATGTCAGTGCTTCCCTTCATTTCATGTCGGCTACCCTGAACTGGACGAAAAACACGAACTATTTACATAGCCATTTCGACCGACACATTTCATTCAGTGCTGTGGTATCAACCCAGGCGGAATAAAACCTACCACCTAACAAGGTAAGAAGGGATAATGTAAGATTTATATTGTTATTGAATGCTTGATTGTGTTTAGGGAAAAGAAAATTCATAAATTTAACGTTCCCGATGACACAACTAGGTAGTTGAGTCATTGGAAATAGTTTTCGGGATGGCACAACTAGTTGTGCCACTCAGTTGGTCCACGGGGGACTCCACACCGTGTCCTGCGTGAGCGACACAAGCGAATGCGACCGCGACGCGATGGCCGCGCGACCGGCGCGCAATCCAAAGCGACGCGATGCAAAGCGACGGCGCTGTCCTGCGTGTACGGGCGCGACACGACGGGCGGCGGCGACAGCCGCGTCCGCTCCTTTGAGAGCGCGCGCGTCGCTTCTGTCGCGCGGAAAAATCAAACCGAATGATCGCAAGTTTGCGCGACTCGTCGCGCGACCGCCGCTTGCTGCGTGGGTTCGCCTATGCAGGCAGGACACTCCAGCGGGCGTCGACTGTTTGATATATTCGCGTCGCTTCGCGCATTGCTTCGGTCACGCGACGATCGCTCACGTAGGACGAGGCGTTACCAGTTGTATTCTTGCGATTTGTATAAGGCCGTTTTAGTGTTGCGCTGGTGGCCGCCGCCGGTCGCACGCGCGCTGGTCATCGCGCGTGTGCCAGCGTCCTGGCGCCAGTCGCTGGTTGTTTTTAGTGTGAGGCTGACGGTTGACGCGCTTGCGTTGATACAATAGGCGAAATAAATTGCTTGATTCTCCTGTGCTACTTTTTATTAAAGAGACGACGTGAAAGTAAAAAAATGCATGTACACCCTTTAGTGGCAACCAGATTACTCAATGAAGCATTCATAACTACGTTCTCAGTGTTGAGAGACGATGGTATAAATTTCTTCAATTACTTTAGATGTCCGTGGCATCGTTCAATGAACTACTACATGCTAAACTAGAGACATCATTAATGTACCCGCGACGCGTGTCACCAGCGCAACAGTAGAGCACGCACTGGCTTCTGTAGCGCTCGCGCGCGCCGGCGCCGGCGAAGCGCGAGGGCTCGAGCGTGCGATCTTGCTACGCGCCGCGTGCGCTTACCAGCGCGCTGGTACACGCGTCACCCTAAAATGTACCTACAAAATTGAAGTTTGGCAACACGCGCGCGTGCGACCGGCGGCCACCAGCGCAACACTAAAAACGGCCTTACAGCTAAAGCGGGTCACATACAACATGATTATAATTATATAGTAACTTAAATATAGACACTTAGAGACAATATGGAGAATGCGTGCGTGTGTATGAATCAGCGGCGACTCCTGGTCCTGAATATTGGGTTGGCTCTGGCTAAGGATTTTTTTTTCTTCATAATTTCATAACTTAGGTACCTACGCGTTAATTTATTTCTACCACAATGAGTTCAAAAACTGAAAGACGATTCGAGAGACGATTACGATATAGATAGTTTATAATATTTAGTTTAAATGATTTATTTTGCTCACTTACGATTTATTTGTCTGGAGATAGGTACCTACTGGTTGTGTCAAAGCAGTCGAGTTGCAGCCGACAACAGCGACGTCTCCTCTGGCACGACGACGACGAGACAGGCATACAAGCTTGAATTGTTACATTTTATTTGTACATGAAGTTCACACATTCGTTCCACAGACAAGAAATTTTCGATGACTCGATCGTGAAAATCTTCTTTTTTCCTCAATTTTGTTAGCAACTCCTTTTCCACAGATATGTAAGAGTGCCAAATTACTGAGTCTCTCTTGTCCTTGAGTGCTCCGTAGATAGCTCGGTAGGAGTTTGCCATTATAATTACCAATAAATCACTTTAAATTTAACAACACTGCACAGGATTCATCCATACAAATTCCATACCTACATAACGGAATATATGCAGCTATCAACTCGCGAGCCAATGCGCACACACACGCGCACATAACACACCTAGCCTTGTCGCATCGCATCGCAATTCGCACGTCGCACCGCACAGCACAAGAATACTCGTCGTGTGGACGCAGCGCGCACACACCCGCACACGCAACACACACACCTAGCTCGCTCGCTAGCTCGCTCTACTCGCTACCGCGTCACTAAATGCACTCCCCGCTGCGCCAACTCGAAAGGCTGATCAGCGGGTCCGCGCGGGACGGGGGGGACATCGGTCGCTTCCGCCTTGTATGGAATACGATGGCGCTTCAAAATGTAGCCAACCGGCCAATGAACGCCTTGATGTGTCGTCATTCGTCGTCGCCCGCGTTTGACGCGCGCGAAATTTCAAATTATGTAACGGGTACGGGATTGACGTTTTATCTTATTAATCGTGGATTATATGACATAAATAATATAACTCCGAAATTTTTTCACATTTATTTTAGCCTGATACTTCTGTATTAATGGTGTCATTCATTTTATTCGGTTTGGCGGCGCCAACCTCGCCAACTGAGAGGAGTCGCCGCTGGTATGAATCAAAGAAAGAATAGTATGGACGGGAGAGAGAATATAAGAGAAGCGATCGGTTATTATAATATATTTGCGTTTAAATTGCATTTTCTATTAAACCGAATCTACCGCGAACCGCGAGCGAAGAAGGGGCCAAAAGCTAGTACGAGTATATAGAATTTGATGACCGAACCACGGACGCATAGCGAACTAATTTCGATTTTGAATGACTAATTAGAGTGCATCATGTGACTTGTCAAATGATAAGAGTGATAGGACTTGTTATAAGAAATACCTACAAATAATTTTAAAACGCATAAGTAGGTCAAAAGATATTAAAGAAAATATACGAAAATCGCGAATTACCGCCCCCCCCCCCCCCCCCCCCCTTGTCCTAAAACTATTGAGTCTAAAATATAAAAAAATTTGAAATATAGGTCCCCTCTTATTATGATTATTTTATTCCTTTATTAACACATATAGAAAGAAAGAAAGAAAGAAAGAAAGAAAGAAAAACGTTTATTCAGCTAAAACTATAAAATAACAAGATTATAAAAATAAAAATGTAAAAAACATTTTTTTTTAGCTGAAAGGTAGCAGACACAGCACAATGCAAGACCTAACAAGTAGGTAGTTGCGGCTGGTTCTAAGTCTGCCCCCTTACATTATTACATAACAACAATTTAGATTTAATCAAATTATAAACTGAAAATCAAATTTAACAACCAAAAACAAAATATAAACACAAACATATTTAAAAACATTATGGTAGGTAACTCAAAGACACATTACATAAAAAAGAAAATAGTAACGAATTAACAATTTTAAACAAAAAAAAAAACGTCTAATAAATTAATGATATATATATAAAACACAAGGAAACAAAAAACAAAACCCTTAAAAATATATAGCATTTGTTATAACGATGTAGCTGTAGCAATCGCTGTTGTGTCATCAACAACAGTTTATATTTAGATTTGAAAGCGACATTTTTAAGACCTTTCAGCGGTGGTGGTATGTTGTTCCAACATTAAGTTGCTGCATAACGGAAAGATCCCTCAAATGCCGCCCCCTTGTGTATGGATATTATAAGGAGTTTACCTACAGCTCGCGTACCAAACCTATGCCGTTCTCCGGCCCATGTCAGTTTATCGAACAGCAACTCTGGCGTACCTGTGTGAACGATGCGACTGACCTGCGCGGTGAGGTGAAGTGCACGCCTGTTCTCCATGTTGAGGATATTCAGCTTGTTCAGAATGGGCGTTATCCGTTGTCTACGTCTGATTGGACAACAGAAACGCATGCAAGCATTCTGAACACGCTGAATTCTCTTTTGTGTCTGTTTCAGGAGACAGGGACCGTACACAGTATCGCAGTAATCGAATTGGGACAATATAAGTGCATCTGTAAGAATGTGCCGCATCTCCTCAGTCAGATGCTCGCGTACTTTATACATTATTTTTAGTCTCCCAAAAGCAGATTGAATTTTTTTTGTAACGTGATTATCAAATTTGAGATGGCTGTCCATTTGCAGTCCTAGATTACGAGCACATTGCACTAGAGGGATGGGAACATTATTTATCTTAATGTCGGGTTTCATTTGAACCACTTTTGATACTTGATGCTTTGTACCCATTATCAAAAAGACCGTTTTATCCGGATTAAGAGCCAACCCATTATCTATTGACCACTGCCAAGTTCGATTTAGGTCCTCATTTATTTTAAGAACAGCGTCGTCGACTTGGTCCGCATGAAAGGAGTATGCAAGTTGACTATCATCTGCGTACATTTGACATATATTTACAATAATTTTACATATAATAAACTATACCTAAAATATACAAAAATTATATATAAAATTATTATAAAATAAATGGAGTTTCCACCACCGGAGGCGGGGCGAGCCCAAGCTACCGATGGTCGGGTCCCAAAGAGAGGAACCTCCGGACGATGCGTGCAGTGTTAAGCAGGGCTGCCTTCTGTACTGGCCCTTGACCCAACCACTCAGCGAGAGCCTCTCAAGGTGGTCGTCGAGGCTCTTCGCTATCAGCCCATGCGCCGAAACGACTATGGGCACAACGATCGTCGAGTCGACGGGCCACATTTTGGTAACCTCGTGCTGCAGATCCAGATATTTTAACATCTTCTCTGCTTCCTTACTGACGAGGTTACCATCGTGCGGCACGGCGATATCGACGAGCGTTGCGCGCCTTGCCTCCCGGTCTACTATCACAATATCAGGCCTGTTCGCGAGAATAGTCCTGTCTGTGATAATTGACCGGTCCCAGTAGAGTGTGACATGACCGTTCTCGAGAACTGGCGGTGGATTGTACTTATAGTAAGGCACCTCGGTACCCACAAGGTTGAACTTTAAGGCAAGTTGCTGGTGGATAATCCTGGCTACTAGGTTGTGTCTATGCAGATACTCGGTGTTGGCAAGCTGCGAACAACCGGAAATCACATGTCTGAGGGACTCGCCAGGTTGGTGGCAGGCGCGGCAGATGTCAATGGTGCCGTCCTTCATTATGTGTTTCCTATAGTTGTTCGTCTTGACAACCTCATCTTATCATTATGATTATTATTATATATCTTATTATTTACAGAAAAACCTAAACGAGACGGAACCCCCTGTCCACGCGAGTTTGACTCGCACTTGATCGCTTTTTAGGGTTCAGTAACTAAATGGCCAAAAGGGAACCCGTATAATTTCGTCCTGTTCATCTGTCCGTCCGTCCGTCCGCCCATGAGACACGACAGGCATTTTACTCCGAGACTATGGCATTATATAGATGGAATTTGGAAGGAATGTACATTCTATGAACCGCTATACAATGGTGTGGTGAAATTAAGAAAAAAATTATATTAGGGCTAAGCACACGGATTGGAAAAAAACAATTGGAAATATTATTTTTATTGAAAAATAATTTTTTTGCAAATATAGCATTTGTGTGGTCGTTCATCTGTGTCTTAACATGTGGGTATTTAAAGTGGATTTACGTGCAGCACTATATTTGCAAATTTCACATTTGTATGTTCGTTCACCTGTGTGAGTTAACATGTGGGTATTTAAATTCGATTTGTGTGTAGCACTATATTTGCAAACATCGCACTTGTGTGGTCGTTCACCTGTGTGAGTTAACATGTGCTTATTCAAACTGGATCCATCTATAGAACTATATTTGCAAACATCGCACTTGTGTGGTCGTTCACCTGTGTGAGTTAACATGTGGGTTTTTAAATTGGATTTATGTGTAGAACTATATTTGCAAATATCGCATTTGTGTGGTCGTTCACCTGTGTGAGTTAACATGTGGGTTTTTAAAGTGGATTTTTGTGTAGAACTGTATTTGCAAACATCGCATTTGTGTGGTTGTTCACCTGTGTGTGTTAACATATGGGTTTTTAAAGTGGATTTACGTATAGAACTATATTTGCAAATATGGCATTTGTGTGGTCGTTCACCTGTGTGAGTTAACATGTGCTTATTGAAACCGGATTTAAGTGTAAAGCTATATTTGCAAATATCGCATTTGTGTGGTCGTTCACCTGTGTGAGTTAACATGTGCTTATTCAAACTGGATTTATCTATAGAACTATATTTGCAAATATCGCATTTGTGTGGTCGTTCACCAGTGTGAGTTAACATGTGGATATTTAATCTGGATTTCAGTTTAGCACTATATTTGCAAATATCGCATTTGTGTGGTCGTTTACCTGTGTGAGTTAACATGTGGTAATTCAAACTGGATCTATGCATAGAACTATATTTGCAAATATCGCATTTGTGTGGCCGTTCACCTGTGTGAGTTAACATGTGGGTTTTTAAAGTGGATTTATGTGTAGAACTATATTTGCAAATATCGCATTTGTGTGGTCGTTCACCTGTGTGAGTTAACATGTGTCTACTTAAATTATGTTTCTTCAAAAATGCCTTTTTGCAAATATTACAATTATGTTGTCGTCTACCTATGTGTGCTGTTATTAAGTGATGTTGTAATGACATCTTCCTTAAAAAACTTCTATTACAAAAGTAACATATATACTGAGCCCTGCTCGAACTTCGCACAGCATCGCTGTTGTCTTGTGTGAGCGCTGCATTTGTTTCATTATTGATGAGATTATCTCGTTCCATTCTGTAAATGTAATAAACAAGCTTATTGTGTCAACAAAGTCGTGATAATACAATTGTCAAATATTATTTCGCTTTGCACCAAACTCCACGAGGATAAATCACGCGAGAGCTATTCAAATTTTATACTTGTTGAACAATTTTTTATCCGAAGCCAACATTGATAATATATGTTAAAAAGGAGGTAGATAGGTTCTACGAGCTCCCAAAGCGGCACAATAATAACAAGACAATTGTGCAAGAAGTCAGTCTCGCACAAACGACGCGCGTGTTCAGTCAGACGTGTGTTGTCCTTCCTAAGTAGTTATCAGAATCGCTGATTGTTAGAAAGGGGCTATGTTACACTTTTGGCCAAATTGACTTTTTGATCGGTTCGCGCTCTTGAACGGTAGCTCCATCGATTAGTGTAACAAGGGATGAAATTAATACACTGGAAGTGGTTTATTTGACAGCTTGAAAATAGGTTGATTGTTAAAAGGGAGCTATGTTCTGCACTTAATGCACTAAATGTGCGAAAATGTGTTAACTTTAACCTAAGTTAATCACACTAAGACTAAGACTAAGAATAATGTAACCCTAAATCTAAGCTAAATAATTACGTTATGCAAAAGAAAAATGTACAAGATGAAAGAAAATGTAACGAAAACAATAAATGGGTACTAAATTTATTATTTTTAGTAGAAATGTGAAATATTATTGATTTTAATATAATTTCCACATTTTAATCATCATTACTCACCTAATACAGGTATTTTAGACCAGTTCAGAAATGAAATTTCCCGTTGATTGTTAAAAGGGAGCTATGTTAAGGAATTTGTTTTATTTTTATTTAAAAAATTATGGAAATAAAAAAACTTGTATCCTTAACACAAAAAAATCACTAAATACACTTTTTTTTTTATTATTACTTAGTTCCAGTCTTGTCTCAGCTGTACATGCCGAGACTGGTTAGTCATATCAAATTTTGAAACTGCTAAAATAAATTAATGGTGAGAGTAAATACTATATACATACTATACTACTATATAAATATATACATAATTATATTTAATAAATACATACGTCAAATATATACAGCCAAAATATTTTATTTATTTCCTATTTGTTCTCTCTAATAATGATCTATATACACTAACTTTGTTATAAATAAATTCATTTACAATATACGTGACTACATTAGAAATGAAACAGTTTTTGTTTAATATCTCGGAAAGTTTAAAATGTAACATAACCCCCTTTTAACAATCAGCGATTCACTGTTATACCAACCGCCACATAACTTGAGTTCCCTCCCTTACTCTTCCGCGCTGCGCCCCGCATGCGCAATCTCATTCTCAATACGCGGAATGTGCTATGTGGGACGACGCAGAGCAACATATACTTGTCTCTTTTTTTCTCTCAACCTGAGACATGTCATCCGTATTCCTCTCTCAATATTGTGACGTTAAAATGTGGCTTTGTAGTTATATACTACTCTGTCAAGAAAGTACCGGGAAAAGGTTAATAATAAAATAATACACAAAATGTTAATAATTCTTCCAAATTTATACTATCGCCTTCAAAGTAGGTCCCTTCCGAAATAATACACTTACGTCCACGAATGATCCAATTATCAAAAAAAATTTTAAATACATTTTCCTGAATCGACGTCAGTTCTCACCGCGAATTTTCTTTTATGTCTTCTATAGAGTGAAAACAGGTGCGTCGAAGTGGTAATTTGAGTTTTGGAAACAGAAAAATCTCGGCCAGGGCCATATCCAGTGAATACGGTGGTTGTTCGATGGTATTTGTAGAGTTTTTGGCCAAAAATTCGTTCACAATGATGGCCTTAAGCGATTGAGTTTTTGAAGAAAATTCAAATCTCGAGCGGCAACGTGTTTCATGCCCAAGCGATCGCTTGAAATGGTACGAATCGATTCG
Source organism: Nematopogon swammerdamellus (assembly GCA_946902875.1). Lineage (NCBI taxonomy): Eukaryota > Metazoa > Arthropoda > Insecta > Lepidoptera > Adelidae > Nematopogon > Nematopogon swammerdamellus. The sequence continues at coordinate 983,044 of OX336352.1, read as the reverse complement.
TGAGACACAGAAAGTTGAGCGGCTATCTCTCTCAAACTTTAATGAGGATTTTCAGTCATCAATTCCTTCACTTTAGCCATATTAACTTCAGTTGAACACGTTGATGGCCGACCAGAGCGAGGCAAATCTTCCACCACATCTCGACCGCTTTTGAATGCACTGTACCACTTATGCACACGTGTTTTTGATAAAAGTCGATTTACCGTAACCTTTCTGTAACATTTTCAGCGACTCGGAATACGAAATTCCATTTGCGATGCAAAATTTGAGACAGACTCATTGTTCGATATTTTTATTCATTAAAAAAATTGCAAAACACACTTGAGATGAACTAACAAAATCTAGCACTGTAAACAAACTAAATGACAGATGGTGCTCCAACTCCGCGCCAATATAGAAAACAGTTGTGCCAACTTAGCGACAAAAATAATTATTTGAATTGAATTTGGAATTAGAATTAAATCATCAATTCCCGGTACTTTTTACAGAATGTATGTAGTGAGGCGCTAATTCATTTCCACCGTAGAAATTAAATTGCAATCGTCGAAATTCATACAGTTAATTCGTCCGGCGGCAGTCGGACAATATGACTGTGTGGATGAATTTAAATAATTTACGAATGCAAACGCCGAAAACAATTGAATGAATCGGAATCGCCGCGACTGTTCAACTGCATTCGAAGTCGAGGAAATTTCTAATGATTGCAATAAGACTATTCGAGTTGGCGCATCACTTTATAGTTCTTTCTGTCAACTTTACAAGCACAGATTACCAATATACAGGGTGGCCCAGTTATAGTGGTCCAAAAATTTTTTTTAGATGGAGGACATCATGTTGACTTATTTAAAAAAAAACATTAGTACCGCGAAAATCAATAGTTCAGAAGTTATGATTTTTTTAAACTTTTTTTGAAATTTCTCTATTTTAGTTACATTAACCGCTCTAGTTGGATATCTATTCCTTAAAATCTAATAAAATTTGGTATAGAAGTAGAGCAGACATGTAGCTAGTACGTAATTCATATTTTTTAGGTTTAGTCCTAGACTGTACTGTTGCTATAGCCCTTTCAGTGAATTTTAGTTCAGTTTACATTAAAACTGATTAATTTTTGTAAAATCACTGTGAAAAAAAAGTACTACCGGAGATTTGCCCATGCCCTTAAAAACTACATATACATATCACAATTCTCCAGACCAAAAATTTTAGTGGTGTAACAATTGTAACATATCCAAAATTAACATAATGTGTACAAAGTCACTACACAAAAAGTGACGATTACCTTAATTTTAAAAATCTTTTTTTTTAAAACATTACTAAACAGTTTTTTATGTGTAGATTAGCGCTGTTCGAGACAGGTTTGTGAATAATGTGAAATTATAGTTGAACTAAAGTTGTGAAAAAAATAAGATTTTAAAAATTAAGGTAATCGTCACTTTTTATTGTAGTGACTTTGTACAAATGATGTTAATTTTGAATATGTTACAATTGTAACACCACTACAATTTTTAGTCTGGAGAATTGTGATATGTATAGGTAGTTTTTAAGGGCATGGGCAAATCTCCGGTAGTACTTTTTTTTTTCACAGTGATTTTACAAAAATTAATCAGTTTTAATGTAAACTGAACTAAAATTCACTGAAAGGGCTATAGCAACAGTACAGTCTAGGACTAAACCTAAAAACTATTCATTACGTACTAGCTACATGTCTCCTCTACTTCTATATCAAATTTTATTCGATTTTGCAAAAAAGTTTTAAAAAATCATAACTTCTAAACTATTGATTTTTGCGGAACTAATGTCTTTTTTTAAATGAGTCAACATGATGTCCTCCATCTAAAAAAAATTTTTGGACCACTATAACTGGGCCACCCTGTATATGTTTCAAGGTCGTGCCGTGTGTGAGCACCGAATGTCGTGTAGACAACGTATCTTTCTTAAAATATCATTGGAAGCCAACCAGTAAGATATCATAATGTGTCAAGTAAATGAGAAAATATTGTCTGGAAGAGTGTCCAAGCAATATGTTGCTCAACATCTTGATCATAAAATGTTCATACTCTTCACAGAACCTGCACACCGGTGTGTCACTAAGGCAGATAGACAGATAGACGCCTGATCGATTTAATAAGGGCCTGCCAGCGAGCCTGGCTACTGAATCTTAACAAGGTATTTATAAAAGTAAAGTAAGAATAAAGTGGAAAGTGCTCCGCAGTATATATCTAACTGCTAAGCATAGTTCAGAGAGCGGACAATGCGGGGAGCGGAGCTGCGGGCCGGTGCGAGTGGTGTATAAGAGGACGAGGGAGACTCACCGTGATGCATCGCCACCGGCGGGCTCGGGCTTGCAGGGCAGCAACATGTACTGCAGGTCCGGCGGCTGCAGCACCTCGGGCCCGATGTCCAGCTCCTGCTTGACCGAGCAGACGCCATCCTGCACATCCGCACCGCACACTCTGTACTCTCCACACCGCTCCGCGTGCACCCATCCCCTTCTCGTTACCAATTTCCTAAGTACATTCCGTGAACAAGTCGTGCGAGTGAGTCGCCCGCAGAGCATTACTGCAGATTTAACTGTCTGTTGCTCTTTACGAATAAACAAAATTAAATATATCACCCAAAGGTTGACTGGAAGAAAACTCTTGGAAGAAAGTCAATCTTTCCGCTCTTGTTAATTTATTTCTCCGTTTATTATTGTATTGTTTTTCTGAATGTTTTCTTTATATAGCTCCCAGCTGACGCATGCACTTCACGTGTTGAGTGCACTTTTTTCATAATACATCCTATTTATTTTTTTGTTTTCATTAGTTAATTCATTATTCACACCCAAAATATCACACACCCAAAATATTACCGCAAACTATTGTAAGCTGTCCTCTATACTCTACGGCACAGTCTGCCTAGACTAGTGTAGAGGACAGAGACCATTAATTTAAGTGTATTTTATTAGTTTAATAAATGTTTTTTGATTTGATTTGATATTTATATTAAATATAATGTATTAAATGAAAAAAATAGAACGAAGTTTTAAAAATCTAGTTGACAAACATTTGATAAAAATATACAAGTAAACCTAATAAAAAAAAACATATATAGAATGAAGTACTCAACACGTGCAGTACACGCGTCAGCTGCAAGCTTATAGTCTATATAAGTAAATAATAATAATAAAAGCATATATAAAGACATTTCCGACGCAACATTAAAGCCAAGCCCAGAATCTCGGCGGAGCGATGGTTCTAACGCTGCTATTAGTAAAATTAAGCATATCCAGGCACAGTTAGAATCTGAATGGGGAAATAAATTGATAGCTAATGAAATGATCTATTCACAACATAAAAAAAAGAAGTGAATATTTTTTTTTTTGTGGATATGATTCAATGGCCCCATACGTACGTTGTGCGGCGTCGTTCTTCGTGGCAGCGTTCTTCACCTAAACTTTGGTATGTGATATATAAAAAGGAATTGTCAATTTTAGGTTAGATTGGCGGGTGGCCGAGTAGTTTGGGCATCGGCTTCTCATGCGAGAGTTCCGAGGTTCGAATCCAGTCGGCGTGTACCAATGAGTTTTTTCTGACGAAAAAATTTACGTGCATACCTACACCTGCTGCTTCACCGTTCGGAACCGGTGTACAACTGTAGGACCTTTCTGTAAAACTGTAGGGAAAGGTCCCTTACTAGGTGGTAGGCTCAAATTGTAGCCGACTGGCTTGGTACCAGGGTAATGGATGTAAGATGGCCGCATAGCAGCCTCGGTTGTGTTCTCCTCTAGTCCAGTATAGCCAGCAATCCAGGGAAGTCTCCAGTACGGCACCTACCTTCTCGGAGGTGATATTGGCTGGTCGGAGCATGTGCTTGGCCCCTCCGACTCAGTCCGTCCGTCATATCGGATAACATAAAAAAAAAAACATTCCGAAAACATTGCGGCAGTGGTTTGTTTTAAAAAAATCCATCTGTGCTTTTAAACAAGTGAATCCTCTGGTCTAGGACTCGAGGGAGTGTGAGGCTCAACAGGTTAAATAACTAAGAACCTCGTCAAGGTGGTCGTCAACATCTGCTGGTTCACTCTTCACTGCATTATCCACGTCCAGTGAGCGGACATCATCAGGAACATCAGCAGGCTCTGCCATTGATCACTTTGAATCGGCTATTTCCACGCAAGTGTCTGCAACAATCACTTCAGTGTTTTAGGAACAGACCAGGATATACAGACAATCGGGGTCCGTAAGCCGTCACCGCAAATTGATGCCAGCTGCATACTCCAAACATCACTCTTGTATGCAGCCGGGATCAAGTCTGTGCGGCAGAATTTGTAAATTATCTTATATTATCTTTTGCCCGCGGCTACGCTCGCATAGCCTATGTCCATCCTGAAGGTCCCTTCGAAATATTGGTCAAAGAATTAAAAAAAATTTGATGAGTATTTTCGGACCGTGTGGGGTTTGTACTTAAAAAGAATAACCCCACTGCATCTCTCCTCGTGCATGTCGTAAAAGGCGACTAAGGAATAAGGACAAGATGCGACAGGTACATGGGTAAAGGGCGACAGGATAGCCACCTCTCACCCCGGCACGGTCCTTCCAACGAGCGTATACCTACTTTGCTAAACGTGGTGGTCGGTGTTGTGCTGTAGTCTCCGCACTAAGACCTCAAGACGGTCCGTTGTACGTCCAATGTCCAAAATGAATGCATTGTGTAAGCATTATAGGTTCTTGAAAAAATCCGTCTGTGCTTCTAATTAAGTATTTCGTCACTTGTTTGACATATATTTGTGGATAATTTCATTCGCTACCTACCTATCAGTGCAGAGTTTATTAATTTAAGACTTCTTGTTTTATTTTTCTTTTTCGATGGCAAATGGCCTCTTGACCTTTAAGTTGACGCTCAATGTGCCAGTGTCAAGTTGTAAGATCCAAGTGAGTTCCAAATATTGGGTACAATGTCAAAAAATATAAAACAGGCCAGTACTGAGAGTTGCTATCTCATGTTTACCATAGTCCTAAGTCAGAGACGGCAGATCGTTAGACCCTGCCCATTATCCCCACCACGCCTGCTTAATGCTTTCAAATTGTTAAGGCGCGTTTATACTTGTCGTACTTGTGCTGTGTGCTTGGCTCGGCGGGCGAAAATAATTAGTTTTTCCGTCGATTGCAACGGACGCTTTGCTGGTTTCACAGTTCGTTCGTTCATGTTACAGGCGGATTCGGTTGTTAAATCAGCCATGTCACTAACTTTCAGACGGAACGATGAAAAAACAGAAAGAAAACTGAATGTTGACACGTCTGCACTGCGCGACGTTGGAAACACGAATGAACGTGGCAGTAGCAGGCGGCTAGCGGGCGACCTGTATGACCGCAGCTTTAACGAGTTGACGTGGACCAATAGCGCTTCACTGCGCATTGTTATTACCGTTCTAGTACTGGCTTGTCTCGCAAAATAGAGTATAGTCTACCTAGTACTCAATACATAAAAAAAAAATTAAATTAAATGTCTGCTATTATTATTATTTTATTGAAACATTTACATATTTACAATAATTCTACATATACGGAGTATAAAAATACAAACATATACCTACCTAACATTAAATAAAAATAAACAGATGTTGCAGAGTTTCCACCACCGGCGGCGGGGCGAACCCAGGCTACCGTTGGTCGGGTCCCAAAGAAAGATACCTCAGGACTATGCATGGAGTGTCGAACAGGGCTGAATTTTGGATCTGGCCCTTGACCCAACCACTCAGCGAGAGCTTCTTAAGGTGGTCGTCGAGGCTCTTCACTATCAGCCCATGCGCCGATATGACAATGCGCACAACAATCGTCGAGTCGACGGGCCACATTTTGGTAACCTCGTGCTGCAGATCCAGATACTTCAACATCTTCTCTGTTTCCTTACTGACGAGTTTACCATCTCGCGGCACGACGACGATATCGACTAGCGTTGTGCGCCCCGCATGCCTCCACTATCACAATATCAGGTCTGTTCGCGAGAATAGTCCTGTCTGTGATAATGGACCGGTCCCTGTAGATTCGAGAACTGGCGGAGGATTGTACATAGTAAGTAAGGCACCTCGGTACCCACAAGGTTGAACTTTAAGGCAAGTTGCTGGTGGATAATCCTGGCTACTAGGTTGTGTCTATGCAGATACTCTAGGGCGCTTCTCATTTGCTCATCATCCTGGGTACCTACTTACGTCGCCCCCCATTACCTCACTCCCCATTTTCTTATTTATTTCGGAATTGGATTCAACTCTCAAATTTGTTATATGTTTGTGGTCTCCCGTGTAGAAGAACGCAGCCACCGTTCTTCTACACACGATTATGTATAATTTGTATAATCGAATTGTCAATTTTAGGTTAGAAAAAATTTGCTAAAAATGTCAGGCATGTTTTGTTTTTCCTGTATTTAAACAAATCCGTCTGTGCTGCTAAATAAGTGAATCCTGACTTCTTTTAATTTCGTGGACAATTTCATTGACAATAAGTGTATTGATTTGACTTCATTATTTTACAAAAGATTTATGTTATGTGCACGCGTGGACACGAAATTTTGCGCGGCGAAAATGCCAAGGTGTGTAAGCATTATAATAAGTGGGAACTCCGAGGGTTAATTATGAAACCTTGGTTGGAAGGTACTTACATTGTTATCGCATGTAACAGGACGGATGCACGCACGGTCAGCGACGTAGGTACTCAAACTCTTTTATGCACGCAACCACCGCAACTGCAAGAGGCAAAGATAAAATAAACGCGGAAGAAGTAATGAAGCCTAGGCTATGGAAGCACCCACACACAGATTACCAAGCACCGAAGCATCAAGCCGAGCAAAAAAGCAAGCGCTTTAACACCTGACAGCTCTGGCTGAACCTGTGGACGAGTCCTTCTTTTTTGTTTTTTGTTTTTTTTTTAGTTGTTTTATCCCTTTTTTGGGATAGGCAAAGGTATTATACCATGCAGCCTTGTCTGTTGTTTGATCCCTTGTTTGGTATAGGCAAAGGTATTATACCATGCAGCCTTGTCTGTTATATATATATATGTATTTTTAATTCTATATATGTCTTCAATGGTTGTTGTTGTTGTTCAAATTCGTAGATGGATGGGAAACATTCCGTATTAGCAAGAAGTCCTGTGTGACCCGCGGCATATTTTCAGGTTTTTTATAAATTTCCATCAATCTTTTTGTGAAGGTAAGTCGCTGGACGTTAAAGATCGGGCATTCAAAAAACACGTGATCCAGAGTCTCGTTCGTACTATCTCCTTGATTCTGTTCATCGACATCATTAGAACAATGTGGGCAGACGGCAGAGTTAATAATATTCATGCGATGAAGATGAGCGCCGAAGCGACGACAGTGGCCAAATGGAAGACGACATATTATGGTGTAAAATTTTCTTTTCTTTGGAGAATATTTTGAAAACCAAGTTTTTTTCTATAGTGGCGGACCGGAGCGACGAATGGGTCTTCTTCTTCTTTTTTTAAATAGTGGCAACCAAACGAATAGGAAATTCGTTTATATGGGTCGGGGCCAATTCTGATGTCTCTCACTGACAGTTCTCCTCCTAAGAAATTTTTATTTTCGGAATTATTCGGAAATATACAAATTGTTTTGGTGGTTTAAAAAAAAAAAAACCAGGGTTAATATAAAGAAGATGCGTCGCTACGCGACGAATCTTCTTTATATTAACCCTAACCTAATGTTGAGGCGGTGCATGTCGTTTTTGTTACTAGTTTGTATTTCCGAAAATAATTCTTAGGTGTTTATAAAAAAACTAAACACCCTAAAACAATTTAAACACCGTAACATTGCTTAAAAAAGAAAAAACCCAAAAAAAAACTAAAATGATTTAATGGTATTCGAACCCATGGTCATAAAACTACTAGTCCTAGACCCTCACCCCTGAGCCACGAAATCACATAAACGAACCAACGAATATCGAATTCCCTTGATTCGCTTTCGGCTCTATGACGTCATAGCTGTCAGCGAGAGCCAACAGAATTGATCCCGAGCTACTCGTGGTGACACGAATGGCTCGGGGCCAATTCCGATCTCACTGACAGTTCTCCTCCTAAGAAATTTTTATTTTCGGAAATATTCGGAAATATACAAACTGTTTTTTTAGGTCGAAAAAGATGGCGGACGGCGGAAGTTTGTCGCGTCGTCGTTGTAATTAAAAAAATATATTTTTGTGGTTCTCGCGGGCCGAGAATTTATACAACAGACGTTAAGCTACAAAAGAAATGGCTGTATACTCTAATGAGTTTTGCTTGTTTCGGGAGGAGACGAATTAAATAATAAAAAAAAAACAAACTGTTTTGGTGGTTTAAAAAAGATGGCGGACGGCGGAAGTGTGTCGCGTCGTCGTTGTAATTAAAAAAATATATTTTGTGGTTCTCGCGGGCCGAGAATTTATACAACAGACGTTAAAGCTACAAAAGAAATGGCTGTATACTCTAATGAGTTTTGCCTGTTTCGGGAGGAGACGAATTAAATAAAAAAAATAAAAAATAAAAAAAACAGGGTTAAGTAGTAATTACATTACCGTTTGTATAACTTTCTAATAAAAACATTAATAAATAATGTGCTGTAGGTACATAATTCATTGAAAAATCGAAAAATCCTGACATTTCCAAAATCAGGCGGCAATCCTGACGAGCCTAAAAATCCTGACATGTCAGGTCAGGACAAATCACGACGTATGTTAACCCTGCCCGGGCGCCAGAGTACAGTACAACGGATGCACGAACGTCTTGAGGTCTCAGTGCGGAGAAATCAGACTTCCCAAGAGGCTGGGCAGCAAACAACAACGTCGGTTTTTTATTAAATTGGTAACGGTGTGTTGAGTGAGACATTTTTTGAATTGCAGTAGGGCCTCGATAATCCGGTCCCCTGATAGTCCAGAGAGCGCGGTAATCCGGATTCGCGGATCCGGAACTCCGGATTACCGCGATCTCTGGTATGCTTATATGCATATGTTTATCTCCTGCTTATCTCCCTTCAGTCCCATGCCATTTTCGCCGCGCGCAAAAACGCGAAATTTTGGCCCGCACAAATCCGAATATTTCGCAAGGTAGTGAATTTAGATCAACAAAGTCTGTCCACTCTTATTTATAGTGAAATTACGCATGCAGTCATACCAAACACTTGAGGATTCACTTAGAAGCACAGACGTATTTTTTTAACTCCAGGCAAAACAAATTACGCTCGAAATTTTTTCCGATTTTTTCTGACCAAAAATGTATAATTTCTCCTTACAAGTCATATGTCAAAATAAAGGTAAAGAAACGTACTATCGAATACGGGTACACGAATTACTGTACAACCTTTGTCTATTCCAGATTTCTCATAAATGTCAGTGGTTAAAAAGTTAGTTTTTTTTGGGTCCTGCACATAAAAAAGTGTTGGGTTCTGAGTGATCCGTAACCGTTGTGCGCCGTGTAAAACCCGCACGGGTACTGTGGGAGGTGAAGGGTTAAGAGTAAATTACAGAGCACAATAAACTGAAACAGAAACACGATCATCTTTACCAACAACCTTGGTAATATTTGGTAAATTAATTAAGTATTACATAAAGATATATTTTTACAATCTTTGGGTGGCGTTTGAGTTGAAATGAAATTAAGTTTGAAAATTGAGTTGAAATGGAGTTCGACCAGTGAGTCCTGCCCCCGCGCCAAAGCATAAACAAACATTTGAAACTTTATCTATTTATCAAGTAGGTACGCAGTTGTTAATTACGTTTGCAACAAAATGTCAGGACTGTTCTATGGAAATTAAGCTTTTTGTCAGGACTTTTAAATTTTCCATCTGGTAACCCTACGCCCGGGTAGTGCTACTCCAGCCGCCCGAGCTCTTTCATGAAGTGGAGCACTCTTCTCGGTCGCTTCCACACTCCGTGCACAGTCCCCACCGACGTATGGAGTATGATACTGGTAACAATTTCGCGGGACGAAGTCGGTAGCCTAACCCCGCAACAATTTAAATTGTCCCTATGTACATTATTGTGAGAGTGAAATTAAATCACCAGTTAAAAACTTACAGAAAGGTCATCGGGCACATAAGTATGAAAAATTTACCCACGATGATCTACAGAAAATTAACTGATTTGGGATGTTGCGACATGTATCTCTGGTTTACGATTATATGGGTCGCATTTCCATAAATAATGGGAATTAGACAGAAAATGAAATTCTGTATCTTAGAAAAAAATATATTACTGAGGTTTATTTCAACTTGATTAATACCTACAGGTGCAATTGTACTATCTCACTTAGTACGAAAAATATACCCAGAATCTACAGAAATAAAATAGTGTAGAGAATTTCGATAAATTGTTCATGATGGATAAAATAAAATTCTGTATTTGTAAAAAAAAGATTTATTTATTTATTTATAATAAGATTTATTCTATTCCATCAACTCTAGTACGCTAGTACATAATACCTCTTTGTACGCATGGTGTTTTTTAATACAATTCCTTCATTGAAATTCTATGAATTTGTTCTTTGCGATAAATATCTTCAACTATTAAATCACTTGTTATATTTTATTCCCATGGTTTTTTAAAAATAATTTTTACATAAAATGAAAAGTGGGATATACCATATTATTTTAAAAGCAATTTTGTTTCTGTAGGCAAACCTTCACAAATTAGGTCGGATTATGCCCAATGACCTTTACTTCATAAACTTATGTTACATTATTAACTTATGTTACATTATTATTTACCGTAAGATGTTCGCTAGTTTCCACTCTCTGAGACGCCTCAAGAATTTCCTGCCCATCAAAACCAAGAATACGTTAGCAAAATCTCTTCTACTACCAATCCTTGACTATGCTGACATTGCTTACCTTGATCTAAACGAGATCCTTCTCAATAAATTAGAACGACTTCTCAACTTATGCATCCGATACATCTTTGGGTTGCGTAAGTATGACCACATTTCTGAATATCGCGCTCGTCTTAATTGGCTGGATATGCGTAGGCGTAGGAATGCTCATGTCTTATCCCTTCTATTCTGTACGTTAAATAATCCTGGTGCCCCCCAGTACTTGAGTGAGCGGTTTGAATTTCTTTGTTCGCACGGCCGACCACTGAGATCGACCGACTCCCTTGTGCTGGCCTTCCCCTCTCATACCACCACTTCTTATTCAAACTCCTTCACTGTTAATGCTGTTCGTATGTGGAATGAACTACCCATCGACGTTCGTATGTCCCCTTCTCCTTTTGTTTTCAAAAAAAGACTTATGTCAAACTTCCTAAAGTAGCTTATTATTCCCCTATTACCTGTCCTTATATTGCTCTTGAGTCCGTGTACACTTATATAATGTATATATTTATTATATATATATATATATACATTATATTTATTTATGTAGTTTTTATTTATTAAAATATTACCTATAATATATTTAGTATGTAAATTTTTATCTTTTTTTTGTAATTAGATTTAAGCACTTGTTTCATGTCTCTTTCTTCCTGCCACTCCATAACCACTCTGTAAATAATAAGGCGTACTGTAAGAGAACCCTATATTTAGAGTTAAGTATTTGCCTGTTGTGCAATTTTTGAGTGCAATAAAGATATTTGATTGATTGATTGATTATTATGTCACTATTAACTAGTCGCTTAATTTATGAACAGCATTTTAACATTACACAATCATACATTTAAAAGTGTCAGCTGTTGTGTTAGAGCTCTGGGAAAATCACGATTTATTAGCAAAGGTGGATTGGCAAAAATGTATGGAAGTTGGTCTACCCCTCCTCTAACAATGAATGCTATATCAATAGAAAGTTCTTTAGAAGAAAACAATTTTGTCCAAACATACCTAACATGTATTGTTAGTACTTAAGGAGTTATATCACTTTAAGTTGTATAAACATAGAACCTTATCATAGTACCTAATATACCTCTGTACGATGATCATCGTTCTAGGAAGGGTAAGCACTTAGAGCGAAACAGTACCAAAATTACCGAGCGGTATTGAAACAAAAAAAAAAGTCCACCGCGAACCGCGAGCGAAGAAGGGGGCAAAAGCTAACACGAGTATATAGAATTTGATGACCACGGACGCATAGCGAACTAATTTCGATTTCTCGATGACTCGCACTTGATCGCTTTTTAGGGTTCCATAACTAAATGGCCAAAAGGGAACCCGTATAATTTCGTCCCGTTCGTCTGTCCGTCCGTCCGTCCGCCCAAGAGACATGACAGGCATTTTACTCCGAGACTACGGTACTATATAGATGGAATTTGGAAGGAATGTACATTCTATGAACCGCTATACAATGTTGTGGTGAAATTAAGAAAAAAATTATATTAGGGCTAAGCACACGGAATGGAAAAAACAATTGGAAATATTATTTTTATTGAAAAATATATTTTTTGCAAATATAGCATTTGTGTGGTGGTTCATCTGTGTCTTAACATGTGGGTATTTAAACTGCATTTACGTGTAGCACTATATTTGCAAATTTCACATTTGTATGTTCGTTCACCTGTGTGAGTTAACATGTGGGTATTTAAATTCGATTTCTGCGTAGCACTATATTTGCAAATATGGCATTTGTGTGGTCGTTCACCAGTGTGAGTTAACATGTGGATATTTAATCTGGATTTCAGTTTAGCACTATATTTGCAAATATCGCATTTGTGTGGTCGTTCACCTGTGTGAGTTAACATGTGGTTATTCAAACTGGATCTATGCATAGAACTATATTTGCAAATATCGCATTTGTGTGGTCGTTCCCCTGTATGAGTTAACATGTGGGTTTTTAAAGTGGATTTCTGTGTCGCACTATATTTGCAAACATCGCATTTGTGTGGTCGTTCACCTGTGTGAGTTAACATGTGCTTATTCAAACTGGATCTATGTATAGAACTATATTTGCAAACATCGCACTTGTGTGGTCGTTCACCTGTGTGAGTTAACATGTGGGTTTTTAAATTGGATTTATGTGTAGAACTATATTTGCAAATATCGCATTTGTGTGGTCGTTCACCTGTGTGGGTTAACATGTGCTTATTCAAACTGCATCTATCTATAGAACTATATTTGCAAACATCGCATTTGTGTGGTCGTTCACCTGTGTGAGTTAACATGTGGGTTTTTAAAGTGGATTTCTGTGTAGCACTATATTTGCAAACATCGCATTTGTGTTGTCGTTCACCTGTGTGAGTTAACATGTGCTTATTCAAACTGGATCTATGTATGAAACTATATTTGCAAATATCGCATTTGTGTGGTCGTTCACCTGTGTGAGTTAACATGTGGGTTTTTAACGTGAATTTACGTGTAGAACTATATTCGCAAATATCGCATTTGTGTGGTTGTTCACTTTTGTGAGTTAACATGTGTTTATATAAATTACTTTTACTTGCGGAAGTATATTTGCAAGTATCGCATTTGTATGGTCGTTCACCTGTGTGAGTTAACATGTGGGTTTTTAAAGTGGATTTATGTGTAGAACTATATTTGCAAATATCGCATTTGTGTGGTCGTTCACCTGTGTGAGTTAACATGTGTCTACTTAAAATATGTTTCTTCAAAAATGCCTTTTTGCAAATATTACAATTATGTTGTCGTCTACCTATGTGTGCTGTTATTAAGTGATGTTGTAATGACATCTTCCTTAAAAAACTTCTATTACAAAAGTCACATATATACTGAGCCCTGCTCGAACTTTGCACACCATCGCTGTTGTCTTGTGTGAGCGCTGCATTTGTTTCATTATTGATGAGATTATCTCGTTCCATTCTGTAAATGTAATAAACAAGCTTATTGTGTCAACAAAGTCGTGATAATACAATTGTCAAATATTATTTCGCTTTGCACCAAACTCCACGAGGATAAATCACGCGAGAGCTATTCAAATTTTATACTTGTTGAACAATTTTTTATCCGAAGCCAACATTGATAATATATGTTAAAAAGGAGGTAGATAGGTTCTACGAGCTCCCAAAGCGGCACAATAATAACAAGACAATTGTGCAAGAAGTCAGTCTCGCACAAACGACGCGCGTGTTCAGTCAGACGTGTGTTGTCCTTCCTAAGTAGTTATCAGAATCGCTGATTGTTAGAAGGGGGCTATGTTACACTTTTGGCCAAATTGACTTTTTGATCGGTTCGGGCTCTTGAACGGTAGCTCCATCGATTAGTGTAACAAGGGATGAAATTAACACACTGGAAGTGGTTTATTTGACAGCTTGAAAATAGGTTGATTGTTAAATGTCCTGCACTTAATGCACTAAATGTGCGAAAATGTGTTAACTTTAACCTAAGTTAATCACACTAAGACTAAGACTAAGAATAATGTAACCTAAAATCTAAGCTGAATAATTACATTATGCAAAAAAAAATTTGTACTCCTAAGATGAAAGAAAATGTAACGAAAACAATAAATGGGTACTAAATTAATTCTTTTTAATTGAAATGTGAAATATTATTGATTTTAATATAATTTCCACATTTTAATCATCATTACGCACCTAATACAGGTATGTTAGACCAGTTCAGAAATGAAATTTCCCGTTGATTGTTAAAAGGGAGCTATGTTAAGGAATTTGTTTTATTTTTTAACCCCCGACGAAAAAAAAGGAGGGGTGTTATAAGTTTGACGTGTGTGTGTGAGTGTGTGAGTGTGTCTGTTTGTGGCATCGTAGCTCCCAAACGGATGGACCGATTTGGATGCGGTTTTTTAACATTGGAAATGTTTTTTTGATCGCGTTGGTAGGGGTCCGTTTTCAGCGAAAGTGCGACATCGCTCTGGCGTCGTCAATTTTGGGGGTATCAAAAGACGTGTCTTGACGAGATCTACAAGATGGTGTAAAACATGTGTGAAAAAGTCAAAAACGGTGTGGTGGCGGTGCGGTGCGACATACTTGCTGCAACGTACAACCTGCCACGCGTGCTCGGCGTCGACTGCGTCTCCCTGCTGCTTACGCTGGGTCGACGAGATGTCGCCGATGGCGGCGGTGGCGGTAATCGTGGCAGATTACTTATTTGTGCTACATACATACCTCCGGCCTATCCGTATGATGCCTACTGTAGTCATTTTGATGCGCTCCAGCAGGCATATACTGAACTGGACGACTGCCACATCTGCGCTGTTGGTCACTACAATATTCCGGAAATATATTGGCGTGACTGCGATGGGTTTGTAGTCTAGGATTTCTCTTGTGAGCGGAGTGCGAGTTCTCGTACCGCTCAACTACTCAGTAATGTGTCTGCTTTCTTGGCGTTCAATCAATATAATACGCATCGTAACGCCAACAATCGCATACTTGACTTGATATTGAGCGACTGTAGATGTACTATGCTGCCTATAATTGAGCCGTTGGTCGCCCCGGACCGTCATCACCCTGCTCTTCTGTTCACTATAAATGTTAAATTAAAATAGAGATGACATTGACTCGTTGCCCTCAGCCGCGATTAAAATTTGCCGACGCAAATTATGCGGAAGTTAACTCTGCAATAGCGGGGATCGACTGGCACACGGAACTATCTACACTATCAGCTGAGTGGGCAGTTACCTTTTTCTATGAAAAGATTTATGAAATTATAAAAAAATACATTCCTTGTAAAGTCAAGCGTGTTTCCAGGTTTGCGTTATGGTTTACGCCTCAACTAACGCAACTGTATAATCGGAAAAAAAGAGCCTGGATAAAATGGAAAACTTACAGAAATCAATCGGACTATGAAGTTTTCAGTGTTTTGCGTGAGCAGTTCAAACATGCTGCTGCATCTTGCTACAATGCATACATGGTAAGTGTGGAGGACGGTATTTCCTCAAATATAAAAAATTGTTGGTCATTCATCTCTGCTCACCGTGGCGGAAGTGCATATCCAGCTACAATGTGATTTAGAGATGAAACTTCTAGCGATCCAGCAGAGATCTGAAATATATTTTCGTCTTATTTTAGTTCGGTCTACGAACCGACATCTCTGAGTCGCAATGTGTGGGCGCCTCCGCCAGGTATGTCACCTCACTGTGTCCTTATTGATGATCTGCATATTACCTCTGACGCTATAATCAAGCAGTTAAAATGCCTGGATTTAAAGAAGGGGGCTGGGCCTGATCCGATAGAACCACTTTTTCTTGTGCGTACAGTTGATTCAATCTCGTGCCCCCTTTACATAATTTATAATAAGTGTCTAAGGAGTGGGATCTTCCCTGATATATGGAAAACCGCTAATATAACACCGGTACATAAAAGTGGATCGAAAGCGGATGTTGAAAATTACCGCCCCATATCCATCTTACCAACCTTATCAAAGGTCTTTGAGAAGCTTGTACATGGTGCTATCTATCCTCTTCTTCATAACATCATTATCCCTCAGCAACATGGCTTTGTTCTAAAACGTTCCACTACTAGTAATCTCTTAGTCTTTTCAAATTTTCTGTTCTATTGCTTGGATAAGGGAGGCCAAGTCGACGCTGTGTACACCGACTTTAAGAAAGCCTTTGATAAGGTTGACCACGTAATGCTACTCCAGAAAATTGCCTTTAACGGTATCAGAGGTAATCTGCTGAGATGGTTCACATCATATATAGTGAACAGAAGGCAGCGTATAGTCGTGAATGGGTACGAATCGGATACTGTGACGGTGACGTCGGGTGTTCCACAGGGTTCCATCTTGGGACCTCTGTTATTTATTTTGTTTTTGAATGATGTCCACGAGTGTTTTAAAAACTGTCATTTCCTTGTTTATGCTGACGATATAAAATTTTACAAAAAAATCAATACTGTTGTTGACTGTCTCGATCTCCAGAAAGATCTCGATCGATTCTACGAATATACTTTGAATAACAAACTATTTCTTAGCCTTCCGAAATGTATCCGAATATCACATTTACTAAACGTATAGCTCCTGTCAATTTTACTTATTCCATTGGTGGTGTTGTTTCACAGAGTATTGTATCTATACGTGATCTTGGAGTAACCCTGGACTCAAAACTTCATCTTGATTCACATATATCCAATATTGTTAAGAAGGCTTATCGAATGTTAGGCTTCGTCTTGAGGTCCTCGGTTTACTTTAGAAAAGACTTATAGATATTTATACATGACCTTAATAAGATCACAAGTCGAACATGCTGAACCTATTTGGAATCCATTCTACGATAAATACACACATGCCATTGAGATGATACAGCGGAAATTCTTATACATAATGCATGGTCGATGTGGTGGTGGCTCGCACTTACCGTATGTTGACCTACTTCGTAAATATAATTTAATAAGCCTTGGTGATCGTAGAAATGTTCTCTCAGCTACGTGCCTCTATAAAATTTGTAATAATTATGTGGACTGCCCCGACTTGCTGTCGTTGATCCGGTATCATGTCCCTCGTCCATCCACAAGAACTAGTACCATATTTCACCTTGATCTCTGTCGTACTAATGCGGGATTTCGTGCGCCTGTGCGTAAAATGTGTAACTTTTTCAACAGGATATCTGTCAATATAGACATTCACTACCTGAGTCCATTCGCCTTCAAAACACGAGTCGCTTCTACACTCTCTAATAAATAACAAACAGTGAGCTACTACTGTGTATTGGGCTATTGCTGTGTGTGCACTATTTGTTGTACATATATACATGTAAAAATATATATATAATTATGGTATGTCACTTTCTGTTACTTTGTTAAGGTTCGTCTTCTCCCTGTATTTGATTATTATTTAAGTTATGTGTCGTATTTCCTCTGTATTTCATCTTCATTAAATGTACTGTTTGCCACGTTATATATCTATAAGTACAATAGGTGCCTAACGATGCTGGAGGCAAACTTAATTATTGTTTGTATATTTCTGTATTTTGTTGTTTGTTTGTTTGTTTCTGTTTGTTTTGGCCAAATAAATAAAATAAAAAAAATAAAAAATTCAAAAAAAAAACAAAAAACAAAAAAAAACTTGAATGAGGATTTTCAGTCATAATTTCCTTCACTTTAGCCATATTAACTTCAGTTGATCACGTTGATGGCCGACCAGAGCGAGGCAAATCTTCCACCACATCTCGACCGCTTTTAAATGCACTGTAGGTATCACTTATGTAACGTGTTTTTGATAAAAATCGATTCACCGTAAGCTTTCTGTAACATTTTCAGCGACTCAGAATACGAAATTCAATTTGCCATTTCCATGCAAAATTTGTCTTGTTCGATATTTTTATCTATTATAAAAATCGCAAAACACACTGGAGATGAACTAACAAAATCGAGCACTGTAAACAAACTAAATGACAGATGTTGCTCAAACTCCGCGCCAATATAAAAATTGTGTGTTGTGCCCCAAACAGTTATGCCAACTTAGCGACATAAATAATTATTTGGATTGAATTTGGAATTAGAATAAAATTATCAATTCCCGGTACTTTTTACAGAATGTATGTAGTGAGGCGCTAATTCATTTCCACCGTAGAAATTAAATTGCAATCGTCGAAATTCATACAGTTAATTCGTCCGGCGGCAGTCGGAAAATGATGAATGTCACTCCGGCTGAATTTAAATAATTTACGAATGCAAACGCCGAAAACATTTGAATGAATCGGAATCGCCGCGACTGTTCAACTGCATTCGATGTTGAGGAAATTTCTAATAATTGCAATAAGACTATTCGAGTTGGCGCATCACTTTATAGTTCTTTCTGTCAACGTTTCGAGCACAGGAGGTCTACTCGGAGTTGTAAAAACGATGCATCGTGTCATTTGTCGTGTCGTAACCTACTCTAATTGACATCGTTTCGATATATCGTTTTTAGAACTACATAATAAAAAAATGGCATTGTCATTGTCGTGTCGTAACCCTACTCTTAGGTTCAAATGTCAAAGAACGAACATTTGAATTTGACCAATGAGCAAACGACAATTTTCGATAATTCCAACGACACCTCATGAGCTCTCGTTGAGATTGTCGTTTTGTTGCCACTATTAAATAAAAAGAAGAGATTGTCGTTTTGGTGTATGTATTGCGTTCATTGACTTACACACGATTTACGAGTACCTACCTATGTGTGCATTGGTGATTTGTTTTCGTTTTTTGTTTATTGTATAATTTCATCCATAAGTTGCTACCTACGCTTGGAAAATATCAAAAAAATTAGAGGACTCAGCGCGATCGTCGCGGCGGTCATGAAGTCATGACATGACTGACTGGGCTGAGTGACGGGCGGCGAAGGCTACGGCGGCGGCGGCGAATGACTGGCGGTCGGGGTCGAGCCGGCCCGCGAGCGCGCGGCGCGGCGCGGCTCCGGCTCCGGTCGCTCGCCCCGCCTCGCCCCGTCGGCGTCGCGGACGGAGCGGCCGGCTACAGCCGGCCGCTCCAACCGCCCCGCCTTCATCCATCCATCTACAGATTACCAATACAAAGAATATAATACTACTATACCAATATATTATGCTTTTGTATAAGGTGCGACACGCGAGAACCACAAAAATATATATTTTTAATTACAACGACGACGCGACAAACTGGCGCCGTCCGCCATGTTTTTCCACTGCATCCATCCAATACTATCTTAGATACACAAATTTGACCACAACAACTTTTATTTTGGTCTTGGACACAAATCGCTTGTCTATGATTGCGAAAAAAACAAAACTTTTTGTCTATGCTTTCGATATGTCACTTCTTCCGACCGACCGAACATTTGGATAGAGTGGGAAGGAAGGTGTGGATCTAAGCTTGCGATGGCTTCACCGAACATATCCGGGCCCATCGGCAGTAGAGGAGGGTATTAATCGAGGCCGGGACTAGCGAGTGGCCACTCTAAATTTCCCGCGCATGCTCCACGTTTCGGCTCGCTTCAAGCCCTCGTCAGCTAGTCTGCGTTGACTAGGACGCGGGGAAACCACCAGTCCCGCTCTCGACCTCCCTCTCTCTACCTATCCATATTCTGTAGGATGCTTCCAGTGACGTTTTCGAAGCTCTCTCCATATATGAGCTTAGCGTCGATCTTGGGAGCCCTAGATTCTTGAAGAGACTGTAGAGCGACTTCGCTGGTAGTCCTCTTGCTCCGACTTCCACAGCGAAGAGATCAGTCTTGAATCCGTTTCTCACAATCCGGTCTACTAAGTTGCAGTACTTGTTAAGCTTGATGTTGTGGTCCTTCGGTATGTTACTTTCCCATGGAACTGTAAGTTCAACAAGTACTACATGCTTTGTCGCTTTTGAGAATATGAGTATATCCGGTCTTAATGCTGTGGTACAGATTTCCGAAGGCATTTGGTAATGCTTCTCATGTGTGTCCATCAACAATTCCCAATCCTTTGCTGCTCCCAAAATTGAAGAAGGTTTAGTCCTATCTTTGGGCAGCTTATTGGCTCCAGGTTTCACAAAGTTGACCTTCTGGAAGCCGCTACTGGTTTGCCCTTTCCTGGTCCGTGCAATTGACAGGTTGATGGCCTCTCTGATGATTTGGAGGACTTTATCATGACGGTAGGAATACTGGCCTCGCTCAAGTAGTATTTTGCATCCGCATAACAAATGTTTGGCCGTGCCTACGAACTCCTTACATGACGGGCATAGTCTATTTGTAGATTTCCCCCATCTAACTATGTTACTCGGGTCGGGGAGAGTAAGCTGGAATGCATTTAAGTAGAACTTAAGCAGCTCAGGGGACCAGTTGTATATTATGGATTTCCACTTCAATGCAGGAGGGATGCAGAAGTCACCCACTGTTAGCCAATCATTCTGCATTTCTAGGTTTAAGGCGTGAAGTTTGAAGCCTTGTTCCATGTCCTCCTGAGCAAAACCTTTCAGTATTTCTTTATCAGACTTTGCTGTTTCTATGCCCAATCCAGATCTATTGGTGCGTGTACCAACTTGGAATGATTTGTAGAAGTCGAGTCTCGATTCCAGTTCATCTGATAGTGATGTGTTGGGTAAGGCTTGAATAGCGCTATCATTGGAGTCTTTGAGTATACATCGTTTGGCTATTCTCGCCTTTTGATAAAATATCGACGGTTTCTTAATGTTCAGTCCAAAGTTATTGTGAGATCTGTAGAGCGTTAACGAGTCAGCCGGGTGAGCCAGTCCAAACCATGATTTCAGGAATCTGGTCACATACGAGTCTAATTTAGTCAGGTTTAGCTTTGTGAAGTCGTAGACGAGAAATGGCCATGAAAGTTTTGATGTCAGGTAGTTATCGTAAATCCATGCCTTTTGTGTACCCAGGAGGGGAAGATTGTCAGTTTTGTATGAGTTAGACACATCCCGAGATACATCCGATATATTCGGATCTATCCGAATATATCGCAATCGAAACTCCGAGTAGACCTCCAGATTACCAATATATATGTTTCAAGGTCGTGCCGTGTGTGAGCACCGAATGTCGTGTAGACAACGTATCTTTCTTAAAATATCATTGGAAGCCAACCAGTAAGATATCATAATGTGTCAAGTAAATATTGTCTGGAAGAGTGTCCAAGCAATACGTTGCTCAACATCTTGATCATAAAATGTTCATACTCTTTTATACAGAACCTGCACACCGGTGTGTCACTAAGGCCCACTTGCACCAACACAAATTTAATATATAAACCAGTTTAACTCGTTAAGCTAGCACCCGCTGACTGTGGGAACCGGTTTAAATATGGTTTAAATCCATAACTCGCTACTTAACTTTAAACTCGTGTTGGTGCAAGTCGGCCTAAGGCAGATAGACAGATAGACGCCTGATCGATTTAATAAGGGCCTGCCAGCGAGTCTGGCTACTGAATCTTAACAAGGTATTTATAAAAGTAAAGTAGGAATAAAGTGGAAAGTGCTCCGCAGTATATATCTAACTGCTAAGCATAGTTCAGAGAGCGGACAATGCGGGGAGCGGAGCTGCGGGCCGGTGCGAGTGGTGTATAAGAGGACGAGGGAGACTCACCGTGATGCATCGCCACCGGCCGGCTCGGGCTTGCAGGGCAGCAACATGTACTGCAGGTCCGGCGGCTGCAGCACCTCGGGCCCGATGTCCAGCTCCTGCTTGACCGAGCAGACGCCATCCTGCACATCCGCACCGCACACTCTGTACTATACTCTGTACATTCCGTGAACAATTCGTGCAAGTGAGTCGCCCGCAGAGCATTACTGCAGATTTAACTGTCTGTTGCTCTTTACGAATAAACAAAATTAAATATATCACCCAAAGGTTGACTGGAAGAAAACTCTTGGAAGAAAGTCCATCTATCCGCTATTGTTAATTTGTTTCTCCATTTATTATTGTATTGTTCTTCAAAATGTTTTCTTTATATAGCTCCCAGCTGACGCATGCACTTCACGTGTTGAGTACACTTTTTTTATAACACATCCTATTTATATTTCTGTTTTTATTAGCTTAATTATATGTTACCCAAAAAATCAAGTTATCCGCACACCCAAAATATTACCGCAAACTATTGTAAGCTGTCCTCTATACTCTATGGCACAGTCTGCCTAGACTAGTGTAGAGGACAGAGACCATTAATTTATGTGTATTTTATTAGTTTAATAAATGTTTTTTTATTTGATTTGATATTTATTTTTAAGTACCGTCAAGCCCAAAATCTCGGCGGGGTGATTGCTCTATTGCCATTAGTAAAATTAAGCACATCCAGGCACAGTTTGAATCTGAACGGCGAGATAGATTGATAGCTAATGAAATTATCTATCCACAACATAAAAAAAAAGTCTTGAAGAATTTTTGACGTGATGACGTCACATCTTATAAATTGATGAACACCGGCTGCACACACGAAAAAGTGTCACATTCCATCTGAGCCTGTCTGTGCAAGCGAGAGCGCGTAACAAGCGATAGAGAGGCACCATCGGTATAGTCAAAGTTACCATGGAAACGTCTTAAGAAGTAAAACTGTCAAGATCAGACAACAGAAGTTTATTGATGGCCATTCACAAAATGATTCATCTTTCTACTGGAAATAGAATTACTGATCTTTGCTCTATGTACTACGATTAATCCACGTCATCACGTAAAACTATAAAACTATCGTCCGTAAACCGACTTTACAGACAACCAATTTTTTTTTTGTGGATAAGATTCAATGGCCTCGTACGTACGTTGTTCGGCGTCGTTCTTCGTGGCAGCGTTCTTCACCTAAACTTTGGTATGTGATATATAAAGGGGAATTGTCAATTTTAGGTTAGAAGACATTCCGAAAAAATTGCAGGAGTGGTTTGCTTTAAAAAAATCCATCTGTTCTTTTAAACAAGTGAATCCTCTGGTCTGGGACTCGAGGGAGTGTGAGGCTCAACGGGTTAAATAACTAAGAACCTCGTCAAGGTGGTCGTCAACATCTGCTGGTTCACTCTTCACTGCAGTATCCGTGTCCAGTGAGCGGGCATCATCAGGAAAATCAGCAGGCTCTGCCATTGATCACTTTGAATCGGCTATTTCCACTCAAGTGTCTGCAAAAATCACTTTAGTGTTTTAGGAACAGACCAGAATATACAGACAATCGGGGTCCGTAAGCCGTCACCGCAAATTGATGCCGGCCGCATACTCCAAACATCACTCTTGTATGCAGCCGGGATCAAGTCTGTGCGGCACAATTTTTAAATTATCTTATATTAGCTTTGACCGCGGCTTCGCTCGCATAGCCTATGTCCATCTTGAAGGTCACTTCGAAATATTGGTCAAAGAATTAAAAAAATTTGATGAGTATTTTCAGGCCGTGTGGGGTCGGTATTTAAAAAGAATAACCCCTCTGCATCTCTCCCCGTGCATGTCGTAAAAGGCGAGTAAGGAATAAGGACAAGATGCGACAGGTACAAGGGTAAAGGGCGACAAGATAGCCACCTCTCACCCCGGCACGGTCAATCCAGCGAGTCATGCAGCAGGTGTGTCTTCATGCCTTACTTGCTGCTTGATGTAGTTATTTTATCCGAATACTTTGCTAAACGTGGTGGTCGGTGTTGTGCTGTAGTCTCCGCACTGAGACCTCAGGACGGTCCATTGTACGTCCAATGTCCAAAATGAATGCACTGTGGAAGCATTAGGTTCTTCAAAAAATTCGTCTGTGCTTCTAAATAAGTATTTCTTCACTTGTTTGACATATATTTGTGAATAATTTCATTCGCTACCTACCTATAAGTACAAACAGAGTTTATTAATCGAAGACTTCTTGTTTTATTTTTCTTCTTCGATGGCAAGTGGCCTCTTGACCTTTCAGTTGAGGCTCAATGTGCCAGTGTCAAGTTCTAAGATCCAAGTGAGTTCCAAATATTGGGTACAATGTCAAAAAATATAAAATATGACTATAGGTACTTTATTTTTCGAAACAGGCCAGTACTGAGAGTTGCTATCTCATGTTTACCATAGTCCTAAGTCAGAGACGGCTGATCGTTAGACCCTGCCCATTATCCCCACCACACCTGCTTAATGCTTTCATATTGTTAAGGCGCGTTTATACTTGTCGTACTTGTGCTGTGTGCTTGGCTCGGCGGGCGAAAATAATTAGTTTTTCCGTCCATTGCAACGGACGCTTTGCTCGTTTCAGTTCGTTCGTTCGTGTTACAGGCGGATTCGGTTGTTGAATCAGCCATGTCACTAACTTTCAGACGGAAAGATGAAAAAACAGAAAGAAAACTGAATTTTGGCACGTCTGCACTGCGCGAGGTTGGAAACACGACTGAACGTGGCAGTAGCGCGCGGCTAGCCGGCGACCTGTATGACCGCAGCTTTAACGAGTTAACGTGGACCAATAGCGCTTCGTTGCGCATTGCTATTACCGTTCTAGTACTGGCTTGTCTCGCGAAATAGAGTATAGTCTACCTAGTACTCAATACATCAAATAAAAAAATATGAAATTAGATGTCTGCTAATATTATTATTTTATCTCTTTATTCACACATTTACAATAATTCTACATAGACAGAGTATAAAAATACAAACATATACCTACATAACATTAAATAAAAATAAACAGATGTTGCAGTTTCCACCACCGGCGGCGGGGCGAACCCAGGCTACCGTTGGTCGGGTCCCAAAGAGAGATACCTCTGGACTATGCGTGCAGTGTCGAACAGGGCTGAATTCTGGATCTGGCCCTTGACCCAACCACTCAGCGAGAGCCTCTCAAGGTGGTCGTCGAGGCTCTTCACTACCAGCTAGGCTTGCCAGATGTGATGTTAGCCTTCCCGGGACATATATACTATCTGCATCCTTCATAAGGCGGAGAAATGCTCAGAGAAATGAAAGGTAACATTCGAATTGTATTTCAGTAATTATTAAATTAAAACATCGAGCCCGCATACCGAAATTAACCACTCGCCGCCATACTGCTTTCTTGAAGGGAGCGGGGAAGGGGAGTGAAGGAACCACGCATCGCCACGCATTACCGCAAGATGGCGTTACAAAGGCCAACACTTTTAGTTCGTTAGTAAGCAACACTACACGGCATCGAGCGATTCCACTCCGTGCCGGCTTCCTTGCGCGACGTCAAGTTGTATGATATATTTTTCTTCGCGGGACGAATTATTGCACTCTCCGGGACAAAACGATCCTTCGCCCGGGACACGGGACATTGGAGCCTAGCCCGGGACAATCCCGGAAATCCCGGGCACCTGGCAAGTCTACTACCAGCCCATGCGCCGATATGACAATGGGCACAACGATCGTCGAGTGGATGGGCCACACTTTGGTAACCTCGTGTTGCAGGTACTTCATCATCTTCTCTGCTTCCTTACTGACGAGTTTACCATCGTGCGGCACGACAACGATATCGACTGGCGTTGTGCGCCCCGCCTGCCTCCACTATCACAATATCAGGCCTGTTCGCGAGAATAGTCCTGTCTGTGATGATAATGGACCGGTCCCTGTAGATTGTCACATGACTGTTTTCGAGAACTGGCGGAGGATTGTACATAGTAAGGCACTTCGGCACCCACAAGGTTGAACTTTAGGGCAAGTTGCTGGTGGATAATCCTGGCTACTAGGTTGTGTCTATGCAGATACTATGGGGCGCTTCTCATTTACTCATCATCCTGGGTACATACTTACGTCGCCCCCCATTACCTCACTCCCCATTTTCTTATTTATTTCGAAATTGGATTCAACTCTCAAATTTGTTATATGTTTGCGGTCTCTCGTGTAGAAGAACGCAGCCGCCGTTCTTCTACACACGATTATGTATAATTTGTATATTCGAATTGTCAATTTTAGGTTAGAAAAAATTTGCAAAAAATTTCAGGCATGTTTGGTTTTTCCTGTATTTAAAAACAATCCGTCTGTACTTCTAAATAAGTGAATCCTGACTTCTTTTAATTTCGTGGATAATTTCATTGACAATAAGTGTATTAAAATATTGATTTGACTTCATTATTTTACGAAATATTTGAGGTTATGTGCACGCGTGGACGCGAAATTTTGCGCGGCGAAAATGGCATGGACGCCAAGATGTGTAGGCATTATAGTGTGAACATATAAGTGTGACATATAAGTGGGAACTCCGAGGGTTAATTATGATTGGTTGGTAGGTACTTACATTGTTATCGCATGTAACAGGACGGATGCACGCACGGTCAGCGACGTACTCAAACTCATGCACGTAACGCAACAAGCAACTGCAAGAGGCAAAGATAAAATAAACGCGGAAGAAAGAAGTAATGAAGCCAAGGAAGCACCCACACCCACACATATATTGGTAATCTGTGACCCACACACAGATTACTGCGTACGACACCTGAAAGCCATTGTCGTGCCTGCTGTTCCTGCGATCCTACTCCTTCGCCCGGAGCGAACCAATAGAAGCCGATATTCGTTTGGTCGGTTAAGTAACTTCTTAGCTTAGCTCAGTGGTAAGCATGTAGGGTATGCATTTTTTGGACCAAAATATCATTTATTTATCACTTCAAGGAGTGGTTCCGCAGGATCGCAGGAACAGCAGGCACGACAATGGCTTTCAGGTGGCGCACCGCAGATTACCAAACATATTGGTAATCTGTGTTACCATACCATATATAATTTAACCCTAACCTAATGTTGAGGCGGTGCATGTCGTTGTTAACAAAAACGACATGGGCCGCCTCAACATTAGGGGTTAACACTCCTTCGAGCCGAGTGTTTTCGAAAGTTTCCGCAGGATCCGCAGGAGCCGCCTGAGCTGTCAGGTGGCTGACCGGAGCGACGAGCCACCCACCAGTGTTGCCAGATGAGATTTCCGCCTGCGCAGTGCTGCCAACGCAAATTTTAAATTTTTCCTAGATTGACTGCCAACACTCCAGACAAGTATTTTCAATACCATGAAATATGTAATAATTAATTCAGAACTCTATGTTCAATAATTACTGTGATTCTCAGATATTTACTAAATATCGTGGTAAACCCTTCACCTCCCACAGTACCGTGCGGGTTTTACACGGCGCACAACGATTACGGCTCGCAACACAACACAACACCCGCGCGGGTGTGTCGGCTATTCCTTTGTTCTTTTTTTTTTTTAGTGCAGGACCCAAAAAAACTAACTTTTATGACTGACATTTATGACATATCTGGAATAGACAAATGTTGTACAGTAATTTGTGTACCCGTATTCGATAGTACGTTTCTTTACCTTTATTTTGATATATGACTTGTATGTAAGGAGAAATTATACATTTTTGGTCAGAAAAAATCGGAAAAAAATGTCGTGCGTAATTTATTTTGCCTGGAGTTCAAAAAATACGTCTGTGCTCCTAAGTGAATCCTCAAGTGTTTGGTATGACTGCATGCTTAATTTCACTATAAATAAGAGTGGACAGACTTTATTGATCTAAATTCACTATCTTGCGAAATATTCCTCGAAATATTCGGATTTGTGCGGGCCAAAATTTCGCGTTTTTGCGGGCGGCGAAAATGGCATGGGACTGAAGGGGGATAAGCAGGAGATAAACATATGCATATAAGCATACCAGGGATCGCGGTAATCCGGAGTTCCGGACAGCCGCCGGCTGTCCGGATTACCACGCTCTCTGGACTATCAGGGGATCGGATTATCGAGGCCCTACTGTAATTCAAAAAATGTCTCACTCAACACACCGTTACCAATTTAATACAAAACCGACGTTCTTGTATGCTGCTCAGCCTCTTGGGAAGTCGGGTGGGCCATTCTCCGCACTCAGACCTCAAGACGTTCGTACATCCGTTGTATTGTACGCTGGCGCCCGGGCAGGGTTACCATACGTCGTGATTTGTCCTGACCTGACATGTCAGGATTTTTAGGCTCGTCATGATTGCCGCCGGATTTTTTTTTTTCATTTACCTATTTAAAGGGTTTGTTTCATTAAATGAAAATGCCAACCCTCTTCATACAACAACAAACATAACACAATAAAATAATAGACAACAACAACTTAAAAACTAACCAAACTAATTCGAGCGAGCAGCTCTTTCTTTCATAATAACATTATACATTATAAACAACTTCGCAGCACCCTCGGATGCTGGATGAGCCAAATTATCTATATATGGACCTAAACAGAATCGCCCATAATTCAAATGTTGGAAATGTCAGGATTTTTCGATTTTTCAATGAAGTACAGCACATTATTTATAATTTTTTTTATTAGAAAGTTATACAAACGGTAATGTAATTACTACCTAATTAGAGTAAATTACAGAGCACAATAAACTGAAACAGAAACATGATCATCTTTACCAACAACTTTGGTAATATTAGGCAAATTAAGTAAGTATTACATATAAATATATTTTTACCATCTTTGGGTGGCGTTTGAGTTGAAATGGAGTTCGACCAGTGAGTCCTGCCCCCGCGCCAAAGCATAAACACACATTTGAAACTTTAGGTATTTATGAAGCAGGTACGCACAGTTGTTAATTACGTTTGCAACAAAATTAGGCTTTTTGTCAGCACTTTTAAACTTTCCATCTGGTAACCCTACGCCCGGGTAGTGCTACTCCAGCCGCCCGAGCTCTTTCATGAAGTGGAGCACTCTTCTCGGTCGCTTCCACACTCCATGGGCAGTTCCCACCGACGCACGTATGGAGTATGACATTGGTAACAATTTCGTGGGACGAAGTCGGTAGCCTTGTCATCGAAGGGTGCATTATTATGAGATTGAAATTAAATCACCAGTTAAAACCTTACAGAAATTTATTCACATTTATAGCTTACTTACTTCATAAACTTATGTTACATTATTATGTCACTATTAACTAGTCGCTTAATTTATGAACAGCATTTTAACATTACACAATCATACATTTAAAAGTGTCAGCTGTTGTGTTAGAGCTCTGGGAAAATCACGATTAATTAGCAAAGGAGGATGGGCAAAAATGTATGGGAGCTCGTCTAACCCTCCTCTAACAATGAATGATATATCAATACAAAGGTCTTTCCAAGAAAACCATTTTGTCCAAACATACCTAACATCTATTGTTAGTACTTTAGGAGTTATATCACTTTAAATAAACATAGAACCTTATCATAGTAATATGCTTACGTCTGTACGATGATCATCGTTCTAGGAATGGTAAGTACTTAGAGCGAAACCGTACCATATTGAGTGAGCGAGATTGTAACCAATTTTTTTTTTAAATCATTACGGTTTCAATACCGCTCGGTCATTTTGGTACTGTTTCGCTCTAAGTGCTTGCCCTTCCTAGAACGATGATCATTGTACAGAGGTAAGCATATTACTGTGATACCGTTCTATGATGATTATAGAACTTAAAAGGGAGTAAAGTCCTAAAGTACTAATAATTGACGTTGGCTGCCATACTAAAAATGTTGTATATAAATCAACCTATCCATTGATATAACACTCACAGCTAGAGGAAGGGTAGACCAAAACGCTCATTCTCCTTTGTTTACCAACAACATACATACCAGTGGCGATTCCTGGTGCTGAGTATTGGGTTGGCTCTGGCTAAGGACTTTTTTTTCATAATTTCATAACTTACGCGGCTTACGCGATAATTTATTTCTACCACAATGAGTTCAAAAACTGAAAGACCATATAGGTATTCCTTTTTGCTGTCTTTATGTACGGACTTTAGACTCGACAAACTTGGGCAAGGGCGACCGTTTTGAACAATTAAAAGTTTTTCAGAAAATGTCCTCGTTGAGAACGGGCTTTCCAAAAGCTCTTCTATTATAAATTTCGCACTGGAGTTTGCCATCATTACGAAATTTTTTATATAGATATTATTCATAAAATGTACTCCGTTTAATTCATATAAAATGGTGTATAAACACCATTTTATATTATAAAGGTAATTATAATTTTCACTGAAGACGACGTAAGTCGTAAATAATTTTTCCATTATTACGAATAAATAATCACTTAAAAAAACATTGGTTGTCCGGTTTACGGACGATAGTTTTACGTGATAACGTCATACAACCCTTGTTTCATGAAGACGGCACGACCGAACGGAAGCACTGACGTGGCACCAAGTTCACCCGGTGTTATGGGCTGACTAGTTGTGCCATAGGGAATTCATTGGCCAATTTATTCCCCATGACACAACTAGTGTAAAATTGAAATTCATACTACATTTTCGTGTGTTTCATCTCTAAATCACAACATTGAATAACATAATGACCATTTTTGTGATAACGTTTACAAACAAATTAAAGAACCAATCTTTATTTGGAAATAAATAAAGTTGTTATTTATATAAATATGAATTACCACAACTATGCACTTTCATCAGATCTAGATTTTTTTATTTAACTTATTTCGGCTAGTGTTTTGGGTACGGTGGTTTTGGGTAGGGAATCTGCGGAGATGGATGAATTATTGTTTTATTTAATAGGTGTTAATTTTAGTTTTTTTTTTCATTGTTATATTATCAACATGAAATAAATTATCAACATTTACTTACAATATAATCGTATTCTTAGAACATAAAGAAACATTTCTTATGTTGAAATTTATGTTAAAATATGACGAATCCGAGTGCAGTGTATTGTCTTTGGATGATGAATACGGAATAATTAAGAATACATTTTCTCTTTCAAATTTATTTTAATTTTTATGGAAATACACGGTTGGCTACATCGCCTACAACATTTGTGATGTCAGCCCATAAGACCGGGTGGACTAGGTGCCATGTCAGTGCTTCCCTTCATTTCATGTCGGCTACCCTGAACTGGACGAAAAACACGAACTATTTACATAGCCATTTCGACCGACACATTTCATTCAGTGCTGTGGTATCAACCCAGGCGGAATAAAACCTACCACCTAACAAGGTAAGAAGGTATAATGTAAGATTTATATTGTTATTGAATGCTTGATTGTGTTTAGGGGAAAGAAAATTCATAAATTTAACGTTCCCGATGACACAACTAGGTAGTTGAGTCATTGGGAATAGTTTTCGGGATGGCACAACTAGTTGTGCCACTCAGTTGGTCCACGGGGGACTCCACACCGTGTCCTGCGTGAGCGACACAAGCGAATGCGACCGCGACGCGATGGCCGCGCGACCGGCGCGCAATCCAAAGCGACGCGATGCAAAGCGACGGCGCTGTCCTGCGTGTACGGGCGCGACACGACGGGCGGCGGCGACAGCCGCGTCCGCTCCTTTGAGAGCGCGCGCGTCGCTTCTGTCGCGCGGAAAAATCAAACCGAATGATCGCAAGTTTGCGCGACTCGTCGCGCGACCGCCGCTTGCCGCGTGGGTTCGCCTATGCAGGCAGGACACTCCAGCGGGCGTCGACTGTTTGATATATTCGCGTCGCTTCGCGCATTGCTTCGGTCACGCGACGATCGCTCACGTAGGACCTGGCGTTACCAGTTGTATTCTTGCAATTTGTATAAGGCCGTTTTAGTGTTGCGCTGGTGGCCGCCGCCGGTCGCACGCGCGCTGGTCATCGCGCGTGTGCCAGCGTCCTGGCGCCAGTCGCTGGTTGTTTTTAGTGTGAGGCTGACGGTTGACGCGCTTGCGTTGATACAATAGGCGAAATAAATTGCTTGATTCTCCTGTGCTACTTTTTATTAAAGAGACGACGTGAAAGTAAAAAAATGCATGTACACCCTTTAGTGGCAACCAGATTACTCAATGAAGCATTCATAACTACGTTCTCAGTGTTGAGAGACGATGGTATAAATTTCTTCAATTACTTTAGATGTCCGTGGCATCGTTCAATGAACTACTACATGCTAAACTAGAGACATCATTAATGTACCCGCGACGCGTGTCACCAGCGCAACAGTAGAGCACGCACTGGCTTCTGTAGCGCTCGCGCGCGCCGGCGCCGGCGAGGCGCGAGGGCTCGAGCGTGCGATCTTGCTACGCGCCGCGTGCGCTTACCAGCGCGCTGGTACACGCGTCACCCTAAAATGTACCTACAAAATTGAAGTTTGGCAACACGCGCGCGTGCGACCGGCGGCCACCAGCGCAACACTAAAAACGGCCTTACAGCTAAAGCGGGTCACATACAACATGATTATAATTATATAGTAACTTAAATATAGACACTTAGAGACAATATGGAGAATGCGTGCGTGTGTATGAATCAAAGAAAGAATAGTATGGACGGGAGAGAGAATATCGACACCATACAACCAAAACCCAATAACTTGGCTTTTTAGCGAAACTGAGTTAAATATACAGAAATGATTATTTTGAAACGTTCTTTCGACAGATAAAACCCAATTTCTTCTATCACGCGTAATTACAGAGATATGGGTTACCATAATCCAATAAACCCACAAAATGACACGTATTATTCAATCAAAAACCAATAACCTTAACTTAATGTATGATTTACACCGGCTGTACAGCGAAAACCCAATAAATAAGAAATGTTGGATTTTTGTTGTTAATATCAGTTGTCTGTAAATCAAAATGTTATTCTGCTAAAACCAAATAAGATTGATAATGCGATTTTGGTTATATTTTTAGGCTGTTTTCTTTTTTATTTATCTACAACAAAAATCAAATAAGTACAGTCATAGGATTTTCGCTATACTTATGACGGCTGTTAGTTGAATTTTTTCTACCAATAAAATCAAATAAATACTATTATAGATTTTTTGCTGTAGTCTTGGAAACCCACTTAATTCAATTAGATAACACGAAAATCAAATTAAAAAAAAAAAACTAAATTGAAACGGCCTTTTTTCAATTTAATTATTCGTAATCGTATTCCATATTTATTTCAAATTTTTAGCATATTTTTGCAAATAAAATGGTCTGGAATATATACAAAGATTGCATTGTGGTTGTTAATATCAGCCGTCTGTACATCAAAATGTTATTCTGCTAAAACCAAATAAAATTGATAATGCGATTTTTGCAATATTTTTAGGCTCTTGTTTTTAATTTATCTAAGTAAAGCAAAAATCAAATAAATAGAGTCATACGATTTTCGCTGTACTTATGACGGTTGTTCGTTGAATTTTTCTAACAATAAAACGAAATAAACACTATCATAGAATTTTTGCTGTAGTCTTAGAAACCCACTTAATTAATTTATCTATCACGAAAATCAAATATTCTCAATCCAGCATCAGGACAAATTATAGGCGTATTTTGGAAATGGATGCAGGAGCTCTTTTTTTGTTCCAAAGAAATATCAATGTTCAAAGTGTACATTCTATCTAAATGACCAAGGAGACCAAAAGCTGTTGTTAGAATCGAGTCATTCAGAACACTTAAAACGGGTCAAAGAATTCCTTGCAGCAAAGAACACGGATAAAGAAAAAAACAACAGAGAACAATCCTTTCTATCCGTCACATTTGATTTGCAATCTGTCCTGCTGATTCCATGCAGCGAAGCTAGTCCACTGTATTACAGTCGGAAATTAAATGCTTATAATCTTACAGTGTATGAAGCATACCTCCCAAACAATGCATTTTGATTCTCTAGGAGAGATAAATGGGAAGAAAGGAAGCTCGGAAATCGGCAGTTGTATCCTGTTTTACTTATAAAACTGCATAGGAAAAAATACAGTTTTCCGATACTGGCTGGCTATTTTCCGATTAGCCCGGAACAAATGCATCTATGGAAAAAAAAATTAGAAAATAAAGAAAGATGCATACAACGTCAAAGAGTTCAAGTATTGGTACTGTTATGATCTGAAAAATATAGCAAGCAATATTATAAACAACAAAAATATTGATATTGAAGGTGAACGTGTCATGTGGATGAAAATAAAAAATATCTAATTCGTAAAAGGTGCAATAGATCAAATACAACCATAACGATGAATATAAGAGCATAACTTTCAAAATAAGCCAAAAACGTCAAAGGCAATCAGAACAACAAGGAAAGTTCCAACGGGAAGCCCCAGCACATCATGTCAGAGCTCCAGTAATCCATTAGTACTTCCAGAATTAATTTTTTTTTTAAACCCTGACCTTGTATAAAGGCTGAGATGATTACACAGTTCTGCTCCAGGGACCTAACATCCATCAGAGTCCGGGGGGAGACCAAGACAGAAGTACCGCAAGTGGTGGTAGCCTCAGCCTACCTGCCAATAGACGCTGCTGCTCCAACACAAGAACTGGTGGACCTGGTTGCCTTCTGTGAGGAAGGCAAACAACAAATCATCGTTGCAGCAGACACCAACGCACACCACACGATCTGGGGGAGCTCCACCACAAACAAGAGAGGTGAGGATTTCTCAGACTTCCTATTTTGCACTACCCTAAACATCTTAAACACGGGAACAGAACCAACTTTTGTCACTTCCAGATGCCAGACAGTCATAGATGTCACATTAGCCTCAAACGAGACTGCTGAGCACATCTGTGGCTGGCACGTATCAGAAGATGCATCCTGCTCGGACCATAGATGGATCTGTTTCGACTTACATGTGAGCTTTCAGGGACCAGCACCCAGGAGGTTCCCAAGGAAAACGGACAAAGCCAAATTCCTTGGCGGTGTACGAGACAGAATAGGCAATGGCGAAGCACCAGGGCCCATAGAAACGACAGATGACATAGAATTGTGGGTAAATACCATCACCTCTACGCTCATCGAAAACTACCACCTATCCTGCCCGCTAAGGGAATGCTCTAGCACCACCGGCAAAAGCAAAAGTTGGTGGAGCCCTAAGCTGGAGCAACTCAAAAGGAAGGTAAGAAAACTCTTTAATAGGGCAAGAAACACACGAACGGATACAGACTGGGGGCTCTATAAGGCAGCACAGTCAGAGTACAACAAGGACATCAGGGCGCACAAAAGACGGTCGTGGAGAGGCTTCTGTGAAGGTATAAAAAGAACAAGTGAAGCAGCCAGAATCAAGAAGTTACTCTCTAACGACCGAAGGGGCACCCTGGGAAACCTGAAGAAGTCAGACGGGACATACACACAGGACGACTCGGAAACATGCGAGGTATTACTGGAAACCCACTTCCCAGGACTGTACCTTAGTCAGGACGTGGAATGGGGGGATCCGGAGCACAATGCCCCCATTGCATCAGAATGGACATCGGCCGAAAGAATAGTCACCGACAACAAGGTGAGATGGGCCGTAAACAGTTTCCAGACCTTCAAGGCAGCAGGCCTCGATGAGATCTTCCCGGGGCTCATGCAGTGGACCATAGACATCACAACTCCCATACTAGTCGACATATTTAGGGCGTGTCTTGCGCACAAATATGTCCCCAGACCATGGAGAGAGGTAAAAGTAGTGTTCCTTCCAAAGCCAGGCAAGGACGACTACACGCTGGCAAAATCGTACAGACCGATCAGCCTGACCTCCTTTCTCCTTAAAACCCTGGAAAGGCTCTGCGACAGGGAAATCAGAGACATAACTATAGTCAGAAATCCCCTTCACGCTAACCAGCACGCCTACACTCCAGGAAAATCAACAGAATCGGCACTTCACTGCGTGGTATCAAAGATAGAAAGTGCCATAAGCAATAAAAACTCCACCCTAGGAACCTTCATTGACATAGAAGGCGCCTTTGACAAAACTACCTTCATCAGTATCAGAGCAGCCCTAGCTAGATTTGAAGTCGATCCAACAATCACAGACTGGATCGATAACATGCTCAAGCTTAGGGCCGTCCAATTCACTATTAACAACACAACGAGGGGGGTGGTAGCTAGAGGCTGCCCCCAAGGCGGCGTACTGTCGCCCCTACTCTGGAACTTAGTAGTCGATGATCTTATCAGGCAACTGAACGAGAGTGGCTACTACACGATAGGATACGCAGACGACCTGGCAATCCTAATAAATGGATTATTTGAGGGAACCCTGTGCAATATGACTCAGGGCGCCCTGAGGATTGTCGAAAAATGGTGTAAGGACTATTCGCTTAATGTTAACCCCGGCAAAACAGAGATGGTCCTCTTCACCAACAGAAGGAGACTGGGCGCTATGCAGCTGCCCAGACTGTTCAACACACAACTGACTCTATCGCCAGAGGTAAAGTATCTAGGTGTAATCCTAGACTCCAAGCTAAACTGGTCGAAACATCTGGAACACAAGCTAAAGAAGGCGAGCATATCCTTCTGGCAATGCCAGAGGCTCATGGGTAAATCATGGGGTCTCCGGCCAAAGATTTCTCTCTGGTTATATACAGCAGTCATCAGACCTACGGTAACATATGGTGCAGTAGTCTGGTGGCCCAGGACAAAGCTGAGCACAGGAGTCGAGAAGCTACAGCGACTCCAAAGACTGGCGTGCGTGGCAACAACAGGATGCATGCGCACAACACCGACTACAGCTATGGAGGTAATACTATCTTTAGTACCGCTAGACCTGTACGTACAACAGGAGGCTGCGTCTGCGGCGGTGAGACTCAGAACTCTGGGACTTTGGCACAATAACGCCACACTGCCACACACAAAGCTCCTTCAGAAGGTAACAGCGGAGATACCGCTACTGGCAGCCTGCTGTGACCGTATACCCAAACTGTACGTATTTGAGAGATCATACACTATCAACCTGGCCGGAGAGGCCAAAGACCAATCAGAGGAGCTACGCATATATACCGATGGCTCCAAGACGAAGACAGGTACAGGCGCTGCAGCGCACTCCCTGGACCTAAACATCAACAGGTACACTTACCTTGGACAACATAACTCAATATTCCAGGCAGAATGTGTCGGGATCATTGAAGCAGCTACAATAGTGGCCCAGCGCAACATGGAGGGACAGAGCATCAAGATACTGTCGGACAGCGCCTCAGTACTAGCGGCGCTGAACGGCAGTATAATGAGCTCAGGACTAATCCGTCAATGTCACCTCGCGCTGGAGACCATTGCTACAAGAAACAAGGTAACGCTACAGTGGATAAAGGGCCACAGCGGATCCCGGGGGAACGATGCTGCTGACGAACTCGCGAAGAGGGGATCCAGCAGCAAACCTGAAGGACCCGAACCTCTAGTACCACTACCACACAACCAACTGAAAAGTTGGATACACAAACGTACGTATCGACTACACATAGACAGATGGGCAGCGGGCAGTGACTGCAGACAGGCGAGGGATGCAATGGCTAAGCCGGACCTCCGTCTCGCCAAGACGCTGCTCCGTGTCCATAGATCAAAACTACGCATAGTGATAGGTATGCTTACTGGTCACTGTACACTTAACAGACACCTCTATGTAATCGGAGTAACGGACAGTCCACTGTGCAGAGCATGCCTGCAGGCGGACGAGACACCCACCCACGTGCTGCTGGAGTGCGAGGAGTTGGCAGACATAAGGGCGAAGGAGCTGGGAGGCCCTACTACACTTCGAGAGGCGTGCCAGGACCCAAGGAGAGTGTGCCGCCTCCTGGAAGAACTCGGCTGGCTGGATTAAGGCCATAGGACGCGCAAAAGGCCCGCATGGAAGCGGGCTTAGGCGCGGAAAACGAGTCCACCACAACAACAACCCTGACCCTTAAATAGTCAAAAATAATTTATGTTTACTTACTTAAAGGAGTCGGGGGACCGGGCAGTAAGTAAACGAAAATTATTTCTGATTTTTTAAGGGTCGGGGGCTTTTATCTTTGTAATTTAACGTTTATTTCAAGCTTTTAAAAAAACCGTATCCAACTCGGTCCACTTTTTAAGATAATACATTTTTTGTTTACTTAATTACTTGATTAATTGACACCTCACACACGCACACGTTAAACTTATAACAACCCTCTTTTTCGTCGGGGGTATAATGAAAAAAAAGGATCTGATAAAACTTTGCAAAAGCGGTATCACACCTTGTGAATTTCATGGATGGTACGAGAACCTGCCAAAATCTAAAGATGCTATTGATGGTGCACCTGAACCTGCGTTAGGCGAATCGAGTGATGATGACTCTGACTAATAAATAAATTTGGATAAAATGTATGAATACCAATAAATCTGGACCTCTTATTTCTTTCGTTCAGCATTTCGTTATAAATTATAGTTGTCGAGTTTCGACCGTAGTATAAATATCTGTAAAGTAACTGTTTCATTGCATTCAAATTATGGCAAAATAAGAGTAATCTTAATTTTTCTTTAAAGTTACCATACAACTTAATGTATTTGAAACTAAAAGTACTTCAGCGAAAACCCAATAAGTGTGATTTTTCGCCTACCCCGGTACCATTTTTATTTTTTTACTTGCTTCTGTTTCACAATTTTCTTGAATTTTTCCAGTGGGCATGTAGAATATGAATGGGTTAAACATAATAAAATAGTTTAAACACATTATATTGTTTTATTCATGGTCTTCTGGATGTATAAACTTTCAAATTGAAATATCTCGAAACTAGGTTTTCCTAAGTTATTGGGTTTTGGTTGTATGGTGTCGATATAAGAGAAGCGATCGGTTATTATAATATATTTACGTTTAAATTGCATTTTCTATTAAACCGAGTCTACCGCGAACCGCGAGCGAAGAAGGGGCCAAAAGCTAGTACGACTATATAGAATTTGATGACCGAACCACGGACGCATAGTGAACTAATTTCGATTTTGAATGACTAATTAGAGTGCATCATGTGACTTGTCAAATAATAGGAGTGATAGGACTTGTTATAAGAAATACCTACAAATAATTTTAAAACGCATAAGTAGGTCAAAAGATATTAAAGAAAATATACGAAAATCGCGAATTACCGCCCCCCCCCCACCCCCCCCCCCCCCCCTTGTCCTAAAACTATTGAGTCTAAAATATAAAAAAATTAGAAATATAGGTCCCCTCTTATTATGATTATTTTATTCCTTTATTAACACATATATTTACAATAATTTTACATATAATAAACTATACCTAAAATATACAAACATTATATATAAAAATATTATAAAATAAATGGAGTTTCCACCACCGGCGGCGGGGCGAGCCCAAGCTACCGATGGTCGGGTCCCAAAGAGAGGAACCTCCGGACGATGCGTGCAGTGTCAAGCAGGGCTGCCTTCTGTACTGGCCCTTGACCCAACCACTCAGCGAGAGCCTCTCAAGGTGGTCGTCGAGGCTCTTCGCTATCAGCCCATGCGCCGAAACGACTATGGGCACAACGATCGTCGAGTCGACGGGCCACATTTTGGTAACCTCGTGCTGCAGATCCAGATATTTTAACATCTTCTCTGCTTCCTTACTGACGAGGTTACCATCGTGCGGCACGGCGATATCGACGAGCGTTGCGTGCCTTGCCTCCCGGTCTACTATCACAATATCAGGCCTGTTCGCGAGAATAGTCCTGTCTGTGATAATGGACCGGTCACAGTAGAGTGTGACATGACCGTTCTCGAGAACTGGCGGCGGATTGTACTTATAGTAAGGCACCTCGGTACCCACAAGGTTGAACTTTAAGGCAAGTTGCTGGTGGATAATCCTGGCTACTAGGTTGTGTCTATGCAGATACTCGGTGTTGGCAAGCTGCGAACAACCGGAAATCACATGTCTGAGGGACTCGCCAGGTTGGTGGCAGGCGCGGCAGATGTCAATGGTGCCGTCCTTCATTATGTGTTTCCTATAGTTGTTCGTCTTGACAACCTCATCTTATCATTATGATTATTATTATATATCTTATTATTTACAGAAAAACCTAAACGAGACGGAACCCCCTGTCCACGCGAGTTTGACTCGCACTTGATCGCTTTTTAGGGTTCAGTAACTAAATGGCCAAAAGGGAACCCGTATAATTTCGTCCTGTTCATCTGTCCGTCCGTCCGTCCGCCCATGAGACACGACAGGCATTTTACTCCGAGACTATGGCATTATATAGATGGAATTTGGAAGGAATGTACATTCTATGAACCGCTATACAATGGTGTGGTGAAATTAAGAAAAAAATTATATTAGGGCTAAGCACACGGATTGGAAAAAACAATTGGAAATATTATTTTTATTGAAAAATAATTTTTTTGCAAATATAGCATTTGTGTGGTCGTTCATCTGTGTCTTAACATGTGGGTATTTAAAGTGGATTTACGTGCAGCACTATATTTGCAAATTTCACATTTGTATGTTCGTTCACCTGTGTGAGTTAACATGTGGGTATTTAAATTCGATTTGTGTGTAGCACTATATTTGCAAACATCGCACTTGTGTGGTCGTTCACCTGTGTGAGTTAACATGTGGGTATTTAAATTCGATATATGTGTAGAACTATATTTGCAAATATCGCATTTGTGTGGTCGTTCACCTGTGTGAGTTAACATG
This sequence comes from Nematopogon swammerdamellus, assembly GCA_946902875.1. Classification (NCBI taxonomy): domain Eukaryota; kingdom Metazoa; phylum Arthropoda; class Insecta; order Lepidoptera; family Adelidae; genus Nematopogon; species Nematopogon swammerdamellus. Next base: position 942,519 of record OX336352.1, on the reverse strand, counting down.
TGGGTTTTTAAAGTGGATTTTTGTGTAGAACTGTATTTGCAAACATCGCATTTGTGTGGTTGTTCACCTGTGTGTGTTAACATGTGCGTTTTTAAACTGGATTTACGTATAGAACTATATTTGCAAATATGGCATTTGTTTGGTCGTTCACCTGTGTGAGTTAACATGTGCTTATTGAAACCGGATTTAAGTGTAAAGCTATATTTGCAAATATCGCATTTGTGTGGTCGTTCACCTGTGTGAGTTAACATGTGCTTATTCAAACTGGATCTATGCATAGAACTATATTTGCAAATATCGCATTTGTGTGGCCGTTCACCTGTGTGAGTTAACATGTGGGTTTTTAAAGTGGATTTATGTGTAGAACTATATTTGCAAATATCGCATTTGTGTGGTCGTTCACCTGTGTGAGTTAACATGTGTCTACTTAAATTATGTTTCTTCAAAAATGCCTTTTTGCAAATATTACAATTATGTTGTCGTCTACCTATGTGTGCTGTTATTAAGTGATGTTGTAATGACATCTTCCTTAAAAAACTTCTATTACAAAAGTAACATATATACTGAGCCCTGCTCGAACTTCGCACAGCATCGCTGTTGTCTTGTGTGAGCGCTGCATTTGTTTCATTATTGATGAGATTATGTCGTTCCATTCTGTAAATGTAATAAACAAGCTTATTGTGTCAACAAAGTCGTGATAATACAATTGTCAAATATTATTTCGCTTTGCACCAAACTCCACGAGGATAAATCACGCGAGAGCTATTCAAATTTTATACTTGTTGAACAATTTTTTATCCGAAGCCAACATTGATAATATATGTTAAAAAGGAGGTAGATAGGTTCTACGAGCTCCCAAAGCGGCACAATAATAACAAGACAATTGTGCAAGAAGTCAGTCTCGCACAAACGACGCGCGTGTTCAGTCAGACGTGTGTTGTCCTTCCTAAGTAGTTATCAGAATCGCTGATTGTTAGAAGGGGGCTATGTTACACTTTTGGCTAAATTGACTTTTTGATCGGTTCGCGCTCTTGAACGGTAGCTCCATCGATTAGTGTAACAAGGGATGAAATTAATACACTGGAAGTGGTTTATTTGACAGCTTGAAAATAGGTTGATTGTTAAAAGGGAGCTATGTTCTGCACTTAATGCACTAAATGTGCGAAAATGTGTTAACTTTAACCTAAGTTAATCACACTAAGACTAAGACTAAGAATAATGTAACCCTAAATCTAAGCTAAATAATTACGTTATGCAAAAAAAAATGTACAAGATGAAAGAAAATGTAACGAAAACAATAAATGGGTACTAAATTTATTATTTTTAGTAGAAATGTGAAATATTATTGATTTTAATATAATTTCCACATTTTAATCATCATTACTCACCTAATACAGGTATTTTAGACCAGTTCAGAAATGAAATTTCCCGTTGATTGTTAAAAGGGAGCTATTTGTTTTATTTTTATTTAAAAAAATTATGGAAATAAAAAAACTTGTATCCTTAACACAAAAAAATCACTATATACACTTTTTTTTTTTTATTATTACTTAGTTCCAGTCTTGTCTCAGCTGTACATGCCGAGACTGGTTAGTCATATCAAATTTTGAAACTGCTAAAATAAATTAATGGTGAGAGTAAATACTATATACATACTATACTACTATATAAATATATACATAATTATATTTAATAAATACATACGTCAAATGTATACAGCCAAAATATTTTATTTATTTCCTATTTGTTCTCTCTAATAATGATCTATATACACTAACTTTGTTATAAATAAATTCATTTACAATATACGTGACTACATTAGAAATGAAACAGTTTTTGTTTAATATCTCGGAAAGTTTAAAATGTAACATAACCCCCTTTTAACAATCAGCGATTCACTGTTATACCAACCGCCACATAACTTGAGTTCCCTCCCTTACTCTTCCGCGCTGCGCCCCGCATGCGCAATCTCATTCTCAATACGCGGAATGTGCTATGTGGGACGACGCAGAGCAACATATACTTCTCTTTTTTTCTCTCAAACTGAGACATGTCATCCGTATTCCTCTCGCAATATTGTGACGTTAAAATGTGGCTTTGTAGTTATATACTACTCTGTCAAGAAAGTACCGGGAAAAGGTTAATAATAATCAGACATCGGAATCCGCGGGGCACGAATACGACCTGGTTAGGGATTGACTACGGCGATCAATAAACAATCGACACTGTTATCGATACTCATATTTATTTGTTTATTGTATTTTATTCATGTCATATTTCAGACCTGAATACTTATATAACTACAGTACTTATATAAACATGTATACTTTATGTTAACGATTAAGTAAATATAATACATATTTATATAAGGTCTTTCAAAATTAGTTCATAGTACGCTAAGGGGGGGTTCTGTATCATATAGGGAGTAAAACCTATATAAAAATTTTTGGACCTTGGGCTTTTTTTAAGTAAAATTTTTTTTAAGTAGGTATTTAAATAAAAAAATAGGTGGTTGATTTTTATAACCTAATCGATTCAGTTTCATAACAGTAACAAAAAAGTCTTCATGACAATTATGATGTAACACGTGTAAGTTGGTAAAAAAAATTAAATTCTTTCTATTCCATACTAATAAAACTAAAATTGTGGTTTTTCACAATTTCTGAAAGAAAGAGATATACGTGTTGGAAGACTTTTTTGTTCCTAGCACGAAACCGAAACGATTAAGAAAATTTTTTTTTTACATTTAACATTAAAAAATAAATTTTGTGAAAAAAAAAATTCTTTGTTCTTCAAAAGTGATCTATTTCCGATACAGAACCCCCCCTTAGCTTACTATGAACTAATTTTGTAAGACCAATTTTTTTGGACCTTGGCCTTTTTTATGTAAATATATTTTTTTATGTGTTTAAATAAAAAAATAGGTGGTTGATTTTTATAGCCTAATCGATTCAGTTTCATAACAGTAACAAAAAAGTCTTCAATATCATTATGATGTAATACATGTAAGTTGGTAAAAAAAATCAAATTATTTCTATTCCATACTAATAAAACTAATATTGTGGTTTGAACAGATTTGTATTGTACCTACAAAGTAAATACAACATTTGATTATTATATCTTATTTTCTATAGAAATACTCTTAGTTTTAATAATCGACATTATATCATATTATTCTAAAATAACGATCGATTTTCGATATTTGTGGATACATTGTCCCATCACTAAACAACCTTGAATCATTCGTGCCCCGCGGATTCCGATGTATGTTAATAATACACAAAATGTTAATAATTCTTCCAAATTTATACTATCGCCTTCAAAGTAGGTCCCTTCCGAAATAATACACTTACGTCCACGAATGATCCAACTATCAAAACATTTTTTAAATACATTTTCCTGAATCGACGTCAGTTCTCACCGCGAATTTTCTTTTATGTCTTCTATAGAGTGAAAACGGGTGCGTCGAAGTGGTAATTTGAGTTTTGGAAACAGAAAAATCTCGGCCAGGGCCATATCCGGTGAATACGGTGGTTGTTCGATGGTATTTGTTGAGTTTTTGGCCAAAAATTCGTTCACAATGATGGCCTTAAGCGATTGAGTTTTTGAAGAAAATTCAAATCTCGAGCGGCAACGTGTTTCATGCCCAAGCGATCGCTTGAAATGGTACGAATCGATTCGTGAGACACAGAAAGTTGAGCGGCTATCTCTCTCAAACTTGAATGAGGATTTTCAGTCATCAATTCCTTCACTTTAGCCATATTAACTTCAGTTGAACACGTTGATGGCCGACCAGAGCGAGGCAAATCTTCCACCACATCTCGACCGCTTTTGAATGCACTGTACCACTTATGCACACGTGTTTTTGATAAAAGTCGATTTACCGTAAGCTTTCTGTAACATTTTCAGCGACTCGGAATACGAAATTCCATTTGCGATGCAAAATTTGAGACAGACTCATTGTTCGATATTTTTATCCATTAAAAAAATTGCAAAACACACTTGAGATGAACTAACAAAATCTAGCACTGTAAACAAACTAAATGACAGATGGTGCTCCAATTCCGCGCCAATATAGAAAACAGTTGTGCCAACTTAGCGACAAAAATAATTATTTGAATTGAATTTGGAATTAGAATTAAATCATCAATTCCCGGTACTTTTTACAGAATGTATGTAGTGAGGCGCTAATTCATTTCCACCGTAGAAATTAAATTGCAATCCTCGAAATTCATACAGTTAATTCGTCCGGCGGCAGTCGGACAATGATGAATGTCACTCCGGCTGAATTTAAATAATTTACGAATGCAAACGCCGAAAACAATTGAATGAATCGGAATCGCCGCGACTGTTCAACTGCATTCGAAGTTAAGGAAATTTCTAATGATTGCAATAAGACTATTCGAGTTGGCGCATCACTTTATAGTTCTTTCTGTCAACTTTACAAGCACAGATTACCAATATACAGGGTGGCCCAGTTATAGTGGTCCAAACATTTTTTTTAGATGGAGGACATCATGTTGACTTATTTAAAAAAAACATTAGTACCGCGAAAATCAATAGTTCAGAAGTTATGATTTTTTTAAACTTTTTTTGAAATTTCTCTATTTTAGTCACATTAACCGCTCTAGTTGGATATCTATTCCTTAAAATCGAATAAAATTTGGTATAGAAGTAGAGCAGACATGTAGCTAGTACGTAATTCATATTTTTTAGGTTTAGTCCTAGACTGTACTGTTGCTATAGCCCTTTCAGTGAATTTTAGTTCAGTTTACATTAAAACTGATTAATTTTTGTAAAATCACTGTCAAAAAAAAAGTACTACCGGAGATTTGCCCATGCCCTTAAAAACTACATATACATATCACAATTCTCCAGACCAAAAATTGTAGTGGTGTAACAATTGTAACATATCCAAAATTAACATAATGTGTACAAAGTCACTACACAAAAAGTGACGATTACCTTAATTTTTAAAATCTTTTTTTTAAAACATTACTAAACAGTTTTTTATGTGTAGATTAGCGCTGTTCGAGACAGGTTTGTGAATAATGTGAAATTATAGTTGAACTAAAGTTGTGAAAAAAATAAGATTTTAAAAATTAAGGTAATCGTCACTTTTTATTGTAGTGACTTTGTACAAATGATGTTAATTTTGAATATGTTACAATTGTAACACCACTACAATTTTTAGTCTGGAGAATTGTGATATGTATAGGTAGTTTTTAAGGGTATGGGCAAATCTCCGGTAGTACGTTTTTTTTTTTTCAAAGTGATTTTTCAAAAATTTATCAGTTTTAATGTAAACTGAAATAAAATTCACTGAAAGGGCTATAGCAACAGTACAGTCTAGGACTAAACCTAAAAACTATAAATTACGTACTAGCTACATGTCTCCTCTACTTCTATATCAAATTTTATTCGATTTTGTGCAATAGATATCCAACTAGAGCGGTTAATGTGAGTAAAATAGAGAAATTTCAAAAAAAGTTTAAAAAAATCATAACTTCTAAACTATTGATTTTTGCGGAACTAATGTCTTTTTTTAAATGAGTCAACATGATGTCCTCCATCTAAAAAAAATTTTTGGACCACTGTAACTGGGCCACCCTGTATATGTTTCAAGGTCGTGCCGTGTGTGAGCACCGAATGTCGTGTAGACAACGTATCTTTCTTAAAATATCATTGGAAGCCAACCAGTAAGATATCATAATGTGTCAAGTAAATGAGAAAATATTGTCTGGAAGAGTGTCCAAGCAATACGTTGCTCAACATCTTGATCATAAAATGTTCACACTCTTTTATACAGAACCTGTACACCGGTGTGTCACTAAGGCAGACAGACAGATAGGCGCTTGATCGATTTAATAAGGGTTCCTGCCAGCGAGTCTACCTACTGAATCTTAACAAGGTATTTATAAAAGTAAAGTAGGAATAAAGTGGAAAGTGCTCCGCAGTATATATCTAACTGCTAAGCATAGTTCAGAGAGCGGACAATGCGGGGAGCGGAGCTGCGGGCCGGTGCGAGTGGTGTATAAGAGGACGAGGGAGACTCACCGTGATGCATCGCCACCGGCGGGCTCGGGCTTGCAGGGCAGCAACATGTACTGCAGGTCCGGCGGCTGCAGCACCTCGGGCCCGATGTCCAGCTCCTGCTTGACCGAGCAGACGCCATCCTGCACATCCGCACCGCACACTCTGTACTCTCCACACCGCTCCGCGTGCACCCATCCCCTTCTCGTTACCAATTTCCTAAGTACATTCCGTGAACAAGTCGTGCGAGTGAGTCGCCCGCAGAGCATTACTGCAGATTGAGCTGTCTGTTGCTCTTTACGAATAAACAAAATTAAATATATCACCCAAAGGTTGACTGGAAGAAAACTCTTGGAAGAAAGTCCATCTATCCGCTATTGTTAATTTGTTTCTCCATTTATTATTGTATTGTTCTTCAAAATGTTTTCTTTATATAGCTCCCAGCTGACGCATGCACTTCACGTGTTGAGTGCACTTTTTTTATAATACATCCTATTTATTTTTTTGTTTTCATTAGTTAATTCATTATTGCGCACACCCAAAATATTACCGCAAACTATTGTAAGCTGTCCTCTATACTCTACAGCACAGTCTGCCTAGACTAGTGTAGAGGACAGAGACCATTAATTTATGTGTATTTTATTAGTTTAATAAATGTTTTTTGATTTGATTTGATATTTATATTAAATATAATGTATTAAATGAAAAAAATAGAACGAAGTTTTAAAAATCTACTTGACAAACATTTGATAAAAATATACAAGTAAACCTAATAAAAAAAAACATATATAGAATGAAGTACTCAACACGTGCAGTACACGCGTCAGCTGCAAGCTTATAGTCTATATAAGTAAATAATAATAATAAAAGCATATATAAAGACATTTCCGACGCAACATTAAAGCCAAGCCCAGAATCTCGGCGGGGCGATGGTTCTAACGCTGCTATTAGTAAAATTAAGCATATCCAGGCACAGTTAGAATCTGAATGGGGAAATAAATTGATAGCTAATGAAATGATCTATCCACAACATAAAAAAAAGTAGTGAATATTTTTTTTTTTGTGGATAAGATTCAATGGCCCCATACGCACGTTGTGCGGCGTCGTTCTTCGTGGCAGCGTTCTTTACCTAAACTTTGGTATGTGATATATAAAAAGGAATTGTCAATTTTAGGTTAGATTGGCGGGTGGCCGAGTAGTTTGGGCATCGGCTTCTGATGCGAGAGTTCCGAGGTTCGAATCCAGTCGGCGTGTACCAATGAGTTTTTTCTGACGAAAAATTTTACGTGCATACCTACACCCGCTGCTTCACCGTTCGGAACCGGTGTACAACTGTAGGTCCTTTCTGTAAAACTGTAGGGAAAGGTCCCTTACTAGGTGGTAGGCTCAAATTGTAGCCGACAGGCTTGGTACCAGCGTACTGGATGTAAGATGGCCGCATAGCAGCCTCGGTTGTGTTCTCCTCTAGTCCAGTATAGCCAGCAATCCAGGGAAGTCTCCGGTATGGCACCTACCTTCTCGGAGGTTATATTGGCTGGTCGGAGCATGTGCTTGGCCCCTCCGACTCAGTCCGTCCGTCATATCGGATAACATAAAAAAAAAAAAAACATTCTGAAAACATTGCGGCAGTGGTTTGCTTTAAAAAAATCCATCTGTGCTTTTAAACAAGTGAATCCTCTGGCCTGGGACTCAAGGGAGTGTTAGGCTCAACGGGTTAAATAACTAAGAACCTCGTCAAGGTGATCGTCAACATCTGCTGGTTCACTCTTCACTGCAGTATCCACGTCCAGTGAGCGGGCATCATCAGGAACATCAGCAGGCTCTGCCATTGATCACTTTGAATCGGCTATTTCCACGCAAGTGTCTGCAACAATCACTTTAGTGTTTTAGGAACAGACCAGAATATACAGACAATCGGGGTCCGTAAGCCGTCACCGCAAATTGATGCCGGCTGAATACTCCAAACATCACTCTTGTATGCAGCCACGATCAAGTCTGTGCGGCACAATTTGTTAATTATCTTATATTATCTTTTGACCGCGGCTACGCTCGCATAGCCTATGTCCATCCTGAAGGTCCCTTCGAAATATTGGTCAAAGAATTAAAAAAATTTGATCAGTATTTTCGGACCGTGTGGGGTCGGTACTTAAAAAGAATAACCCCACTGCATCTCTCTCTGTGCATGTCGTAAAAGGCGACTAAGGAATAAGGACAAGATGCCATGCTAAAGGGCGAAAGGATAGCCACCTCTTACCCCGGCACGGTCCTTCCACCGAGTCATGCAGCAGGTGTGTCTTCGTGCCTTACTTGCTGCTTGATGTAGTTATTTTATCCGAATACTTTGCTAAACGTGGTGGTCGGTGTTGTGCTGTAGTCTCCGCACTGAGACCTCAAGACGGTCCGTTGTACGTCCAATGTCAAAAATGAATGCACTGTGTAAGCATTAGGTTCTTCAAAAAATCCATCTGTGCCTCTAAATAAGTATTTCTACACTTGTTTGACCTATATTTGTGGATAATTTCATTCGCTACCTACCTATAAGTGCAAACAGAGTTTATTAATTGAATTATTATTATTATTATTAAAGACTTCTTGTTTAATTTTTCTTCTTCGATGGAAGGTGGTCTCTTCAGTTCAGTTCATTTATTAATCTTTCTTAGGTACTAATAGTACACTTGATTTCGTCAGTTGATTAATATATAAATCTAATCTCACGTACATGTAATATTAGGAGCACTGGCCTGGCCATGACGGCGAAATTTTGTTTAAAAACAAATTATATTATACTATTCACAAGAACAACATACTTAGCCAAACAAATGTACTTAGCTTCAATAGAATTGTCAAAATAAAATACAAGAACTATCCAGACAAAGATCAGTGTTATAAAATTAATATCATCAAAAGAATTGTCATAAAATAAAAAATAAAAATAAATTAATTAATAAGAACACAATTAAAGTGACCTTGACCTTTCAGTTTAGGCTCAATGTGCCAGTGTCAAGTTGTAAGATCCAAGTGAGTTCCAAATATTGGGTACCTACAATGTCCAAAAATATAAAATATGACTATACTTTATTTTTCGAAACAGGCCAGTACTGAGAGTTGCTATCTCATGTTTACCATAGTCTAAGACAGAGACGGCTGATAGTTAGACCCTGCCCATTATCCCCACCACGCCTGCTTAATGCTTTCATATTGTTAAGGCGCGTTTATACTTGTCGTACTTGTGCTGTGTGCTTGGCTCGGCGGCCGAAAATAATTAGTTTTTCCGTCGATTGCAACGGACGCTTTGCCTGTTTCACAGTTTGTTTGTTCGTGTTACAGGCGGATTCGGTTGTTGAATCTGCCATGTCCCTAACTTTCAGACGGCACAATGAAAAAACAGAAAGAAAACTGAATGTTGACACGTCTGCACTGCGCGAGGTTGGAAACACGAATGAGCGTGGCAGCAGCGCGCGGCTAGCCGGCGGCCCGTATGACCGCAGCTTTAACGAGTTAACGTGGACCAAAAGCACTTCACTGCGCAATGTTATTACCGTTCTAGTACTGGCTTGTCTCGCAAAATAGAGTATAGTCTACCTAGTACTCAATACATAAAAAAAATGAAATTAGATGTCTGCTATTATTATTATTTTATTGACACATTTACATATTTACAATAATTCTACACATACGGAGTATAAAAATACAAACATATATGTACCTAACATTAATATAAAAATAAACAGATGTTGCAGAGTTTCCACCACCGGCGGCGGGGCGAACCCAGGCTACCGTTGGTCGGGTCCCAAAGAGACATACCTCCGGACTATGCGCGCAGTGTCGAACAGGGCTGAATTCTGGATGTTTAGCCAACCACTCAGCGAGAGCCTCTCAAGGTGGTCGTCAGTGCCGGATTAAACCTCGTGGAGGCCCTTAGGCTGTAAAAATTCGAGGCCCTCGCAAATTACTTCCTAAATGTATTTAAATTTTTTTACTTGAGTTGACTTTAACAAAACAACTTTATTTATTATTAGGTACACACTTCAAACATTTATTAAATTAATGAATGCATTTCTCATGATAAAACCATATACGAAAGAAAATTTCATTTTATGCATACACTTTCCTAAATTTTTTTGTTATGAAATCTATCAGAATGTCGCGAAAGTCTAATTTTTTAGGCGATTTTTTCATAGAAAAACACGTAGTATAGGAGTGAAAGCATCCTGGAGGTGAGTAGATAAAGCTCGTACGTATAAACTGTGTTAGTATGAGTCTAACTTGAGTTAATACCCATATGCACCTATTCGAATTATGTAAATTGTGTAAATTTTCAAAAACCACTATTTTGACAATTGTCGCGAGGCCCCTAGGCTGCCGCCTACTCTGCCTTTATGGAAGAACCGGAACTGGTGGTCGTCGAGGCTCTTCACTACCAGCTAGGCTTGCCAGATGTGATGTTAGCCTTCCCGGGACATATCTACTATCTGCATCCTTCATAAGGCGGAGAAATGCTCGGAGAAATTAAAGGTATAGCATATCGGATCTTGTATTTCAGTAATGATAACTTTAACATTCGAATAGTATTTCAGTAATTATTAAATTAAAACATCGAGCCCGCATACCGAAATTAATCACTCGCCGGCATACTGCTTTCTTGAAGGGAGCGGGGAAGGGGGGTGAAGGAACCAGTCGGCACGCATTACCGCAAGATGGCGTTACAAAGGCCAACACTTTTAGTTCGTTAGTAAGCAACACTACACGGCATCGAGCGATTCCACTCCGTGCCGGCTTCCTTGCGCGACGTCAAGTTGTATGATATATTTTTCTTCGCGGGACCAATTATTGCACTCTCCGGGACAAAACGATCCTTCGGCCGGGACACGGGACATTGGAGCCTAGCCCGGGACAATCCCGGAAATCCCGGGCACCTAGCAAGCCTACTACCAGCCCATGCGCCGATATGACAATGGGCACAACGATCGTCGAGTGGATGGGCCACATTTTGTTAACCTCGTGTTGTAGGTACCTACTTTATCATCTTGTCTGCTTCCTTACTGACGAGTTTACCATCGTGCGGCACGATGAAGATATCGACTAGCGTTGTGCGCCCCGCCTGCCTCCACTATCACAATATCAGGCCTGTTCGCGAGAATAGTCCTTCTGTGATAATGGGCCGGTCCCTGTAGATTGTGACATGACCGTTATTGAGAACTGGCGGAGGATTGTACATAGTAAGGCACCTCGGTACCCACAATGTTGAACTTTAGGGCAAGTTGCTGGTGAATAATCCTGGCTACTAGGTTGTGTCTATGCAGATAATCTAGGGTGCTTCTCATTTGCTCATCATCCTGGGTACCTACTTACGTCACCCCCCATTACCTAACTCCCCATTTTGTTATTTATTTCGGAATTGGATTCAACTCTCAAATTTGTTATATGTTTGTGGTCTCTCGTGTAGAAGAACGCAGCCGCCGTTCTTCTATACACGATTATGTATAATTTGTATATTCGAATTGTCAATTTTAGGTTAGAAAAATGTGCAAATAATGTCAGGCATGTTTTGTTTTTCCTGTATTTAAAAAAATCCGTCTGTGCTTCTAAATAAGTGAATCCTGACTACTTTTAATTTCGTGGATAATTTCATTGACAATAAGTGTATGAAATATTGATTTGACTTCATTATTTTACGAAATATTTGATGTTATGTGCACGCGTGGGCGCGAAAGTTTTCGCGACGAAAATGGCATTGAGGCCAAGGTGTGTAGGCATTTAGGAACTCCAAGGGTTATGAAATCTTGGTTGGTAGGTACTTACATTGTTATCGCATGTAACAGGACGGATGCACGCACGGTCAGCGACGTAGGTACTCAAACTCTTTTATGCACGCAACCCAACCACCGCAACTGCAAGCTGCAAGAGCCCAAGCGGCAAAGATAAAATAAACGCGGAAGGAAGTAATATAAAAAGCCAAGCAGGCAAGCACCTAGCAACACTGTTGCCAACTGGTGAAATAGAAAAGTAGCTAGTTGAGAATCTGAAAGTAGCTAGAAGTAGCTAAATGTATATAAAAAAAAAAATACCTGTCCTTTGTCATGGTTTTTTTATGAATCGACTTATTTCCTCATACAGATTAACCCCCTTAAAGGCTATAGATTTATTTTTTACACCTTATAAATGTAAGTAGAGAAATAAAAAAAAACTTACTATTTCAAAAAAGTTTTCATCTTCTAAAATGTCTGTTTACATATTAGTAAAGAGTGCGCCCAGCGCCATACGAAACGCGTGATATATATATGACTGCAACAGTCGGACTGATACGATACGATACTACTATTAATACGAAACGAACCAACTAATATTGCGAAGAGGTGACGAGAATTCCCCCGATTCCATAAACAATGCTTTCTGTTCAAAACTCCCATGTGGGAAGTGTTGCAAGCTATAAATCTTACATATTTACCAAAGTAGCTACAAAAGTAGCTAGATTTATTTTGTAGCTAAAATGATTATTTTGTAGCTGAGAACATCCAAAAGTTGCTAGATCTAGCTATAAAGTAGCTAAGTTGGCAACAGTGCCTAGCAAGCGATATTTTTTTTTTTTTTTAGATAATTTTTTTTTTTTTTTTTTAGTTTAATTCGTCTCCTCCCGAAACAGGCAAAACTCATTAGAGTACCTATACAGCCAATTCTGTCGTAGCTTTTAACGTCTGTTGTATAAGTTCTCGCACCGCGAGAACCACAAAAATATATTTTTCTAATTACAACGACGACGCGACAAACTCCCGCCGCGCCGTCCGCAGTTAATTCGTCTCCTCCCGAAACAGGCAAAACTCATTACAGTATACAGCCAATTCTGTCGTAGCTTTTAAAACGTCTGTTGCAAAGAATATAATACTACTAGGGCGTAGAAGAAGCACAAGCCCATACAAAATTTGTTTGCCTATGTTTTAACCTTGGTTTGGTGGCGCCAAATGCGGCCACTCCGGCGTCTTTCAGAACTAGCACTTGGCGGGAATTGGCGGGAATTTCGAATTACATTTATTTTTAGTAGGTACTGCACATTTAGCCAAACTGTGACCATTTCACACTGATATTTCAGCCCACTCTGACTGAGCAGGCAGAACTGACAATTTTAGAACAATCAATGTGAGATGGTCACAGTTTAGCTAAATGTGCCAAATAAATAACATCATGAGTACACAGCAAATTCTCTTTTATTAAGAAAACGAAGTGTTTGTACAAGTAAACTATTACACAAGTAAATATTAAAGTAAATAAGCAATTTCATCCAAATAATTGGCACAAACCGTACAACATAGGAAACTGTACATAATAAGTTTGTTTTATGATCTTTTTTGGTTTGTTTTTCTCTTAACAATTTTTTATATGGTGAAATTCGCCTACAACAACTTGGCTTATAACAAGTATGTACATAATAACTCATAAATCAATGCTTATATATAATGAACATCCTCATATTACTACATACTTACAATATTACCGTTACATATAATTACAAATGCACGATTTCACGATAAAACAATTCGTCTTTATCTGTTTGAGCTGGGGCGCTTTACAAATGAAGTTTTCTAAATTATTTATTAAATGTGACTGACCTTGTAAGATACATTTTGTACTACGACTGTGCGTCACTATGCCACTAATCGTCACAGTTTTTAGTCCAGCAAGAATTGCTGGACTGTGGGATTGTTGTTATTTCCACAGCTCGATCTTACGCCCCCAAACATGTTTTCTAAATTGTCTTGATTTAGACAGTTCATTGAGACTAAATAAAAGTCTAGATGTTGTAACATTTTAAACAAACGCTCAAGTGCTTCTATTGTAGCAATCCACTCATTTTGGGAAGGTGGAATGGCCCTCGCTCCTTACCACTTTCAATGTTTAATGGCTTGCTTGTGTTGTTGCCCAAAGAGCTGGTCCACATCTTCTACGAGGTTCGCCATTGTCACTGCTTGCAGGGGCAGCTCACCTGTAACATATTATGTGTAATGAGCATGTATGTATATAATACTAGCATTTACCCGTGACTGCGTGCGCATTTGTATTAACTGTTCAGCCCGCTGGCTGACGGCATGCCGTGGCGTAGAAGCAAATTGATTGATTGGTTTCGGATTGATTGATTGATTGATTTTCAGTGGTAAGTGTTACCACCTTGTAAGGATGGAAAGGATTTCCTTGCAGTGTTTTCCTTCACTCGCCGGAGCGACGAGGGGCAAATTGTAAAGCCTTTTACAAGGACTGGGATTCAAACCCACAACCTCGCACTTGAGAGGCCAGTAAAGCCCCAGAAACTGAGTGACTCATAGCTTATGCTGTCAATTTCACTCACATATTTTCTTTACCGTTCTGATTGACTTCCATAAGTATTGTACATACCATTGGTCTTACCTTTCAAAATTGTTCAAGTTAGGTGAAGGAAATCTGTGATATGATCGTGCTGCTTCGACCGCGTGTTTTGCAGAAGACGCCCCACATTTTACGGACTTCCATGGTCTTATCTGGGAAACAACACACCAAGATTTTATTTATAAGATTATTAGTACCTACATACTTTGATTTGTGGTCGGCCGTTGCAGACAGTAACCTAAATTGGCTTGCTACTGCAGGAGTTGAATGAGAGGGGAGTCATAAATATATTCTAAGGCTGCAGTACATTTATCGGATAGGACTGAGTCAATAAAAACCTTACCTAATTAACCAGCAGCATTGTTTTTTTTTTCATTGTGTTTCTCTCGTAATAGAGAACTAGAGGCGTATTTCAATTTCCTGTACACAAAGGCGTGCGGCATACATAATTTAATGGATGATATGATACTGCACATTTTCAGGTTATGTTTATTTTGAAAATTTTCACTACAACCCTACTTGGGTAATATAATAACTTACTCTGTACTACAGACAAAGGCAAGCATCCAATAAATAACATGCTCTAACATTATGTTATTTGGAAAATATAGGAGATATCGTGGAAAAATATGAAATATTGACATATATCAAAAGCACTTTTCTTACCTCCGTGAAGCTGTAGGTACACTGCACTTCACCCAAATACTTTTACTGTTTGCTGCAAGCTTGGTGCATTCGTTTTCGAACGAAATTATAGTAAAAGGCATAACTCGTGTTTTTACGTAGTTGATTCTTTTCTTTGGGTAAAATTTCCAAAATCCTGGAATCCATAATGTTACCAGGTAAAAAATGTAAAAATGTGAATTGAATAAAAAAACTTTCTTACCACTGTCTGAAATTACTGATTAAGCAATTATGTGGAGAAAATATTATATTTTACTGTTCCGTATTTTTTTACAGATATCTAACTGTTAAAATCGTGCTAACTTCGTGTAATTAGTTTGATAAATTTCCCCATAAAACCCTGGAACTGGCAATTCAGTAATAGCGGGGAAGTGCAGTGTTGTCTCTTTCATTTTGCATGAATTTTCTGTAGAACTGTTCCTCTCGAAATGTGGCCACTGACCTTCAAAACCAAAGAATATAATTCAAAACATAGGCCACGACAGCCGGACTGGACTTGGCTCCCCGTGGTCTGTTGTATAAGTTCTCGCACCGCGAGAACCACAAAAATATATTTTTTTAATTACAACGACGACGCTTCAAACTGCCGCCGTCCGCCATCTTTTTCCACTCCATTACCAAATACCAATATAGATAGAGAGAGAGCGAGCCGCGATCGACACCTGAAAGCCTTGCGGGCTCCTTCCGGCTACTTTCGTGACTCGGCTCGAAACGAAACGTAACAAAAACGACATGCACCGCCTCAACATAAGGTTAGGGTTAATATAAAGAAGATGCGTCGCTAGCGACGTAACTGGTAATTTTTTTTAAACCACCAAAAACATCACCTTTCCTTCGAGCCGAAATTCACTCTGAAAGCAGCCGGTAAGGAGCCGGCATCTCTTTCAGGAGGCGGACCGGGCTTTTTTTTTCTACGGAAAGGCAAAGATAGTGTGACCGTATAGCCACAACAACCACAAAACACTGCTATTAGAAAGGACTTAGGCCCGTATACATAAAGAGTTCTCAGTCTTAGCTCGGCAAAAACTCGGTCTCAAGTCGTCATTTGGCATTCATAGACAATGCTTGAGACTAGACTCACAACTTTTACTCACAATAATCTCGGCTGAGCCGAGACGAACCCAAGTCTCGAAATATCACGACTTAGCAAAATCCTACGGCTCGAGACAGTCTTGGCGTTCCAAGTTCGCATCATTTGCATTATTAATCAATGCGAATGATTTAAAAATGGAACGCAGGCTGTCGGTTTGTTTGTATCGGGGTTTCTTTTCAATTAAAATTACATAAAATTTACATAGTATAGCATCACTGTCTTATTCATGTGAGCTGAGCAATGAGATCGGAAGTGCACGAAATCGGAGAAGAATATTATTTTTTGTAATGCACCTATTGATTTATGTTCTGTAGATATAAAGGTGCATAGAAAACTACCTAGGTACCGTGCAATAAATTGTTGACTATTATATTGACTATTATTTGTAGGAATCTTCCAAATCCAGTCGAAGGCCATAAATTAATATAGTATCATTTTTAGGGTTCCATATCCGGTACGGGACCCTATTACTAAGCCTACGCCGTATGTCTGTCTGTCTGTCTGTCTGTCTGTCTGTCCGCCCGCCCGCCCGCCCGCCCGTCCGTCCGTCCGTCCGTCCGTCCGTCCGTCCGTCTGTCTGTCCGAGGGCTGTATCTCTTGAACCGTAATAGGTAGCCCGTTGAAATATTCACAGAATATGCGTTATTATGGCCGATATAACAACAAATAATAAAAATAAGAAAAAGTCAAAAATCCATGGGGGTTCCCATAAAAGAAACCAAAAAGTGTATGCGCGCGCGCCATCTGCCGAATAGAGTGTGAAGCATTTTAACTAATCATGACATTTAACTAATATGAAGCATTTCATAACACGCCATAGATGGCGTGACTGACGCTAACTATGACATGGCGATACGGAACCCTCGGTGCGCGAGTTCGACTCGCACTTGGCCGGTTTTTTCTCTGTGGTATTTTTCATTTGCAGGGGACTATTTTGTATTATGCTAAATTGAACTTTACAGTAGTAGACATAAAGGCAAATATCACATCATATGGCTAATCTTACCGGTAACGATGAGTTCATTTGTTTATGGCCGTTCGCTAGATTTCGTAGATTTGAGCCATAAAGTCAAGACAAAGAGGAGAAATTCATTGTAATATACTTATTTTTGGTAAAAAAAAAAACAAAAGAATAGTAACTAAATAAGGATTAAAGGATAGCTGTGCTGCCGGTCTGACCATCTGTTTTACAACCTTTCCTGCATTCATTTTTATAGTAGTTTTTCGACCTTCAACCGCCTTTTATATATTATTTTATCGCCTCGCAACTGTCGAAAAAAATTCAGATATTTTGCTATCGCCTAAGTACCTACTTAAAAAGATCAGTTCATTGTTTTTTTTTTTTTATGGAAACTGACACGGTTTGGCTACATCACCTACAACATCCGTGATGTCAGCCCATAACACCGGGTGAACTTGGTGCCACGTCAGTGCTTCCCTTCGGTCGTGCCGGCTACACTGAACTGGACGGAAACGCAAACTATTTACATAGCCGTTTCGACCGACCTTTCATTCAGTGCGGTGGTATCAACCCGGGCGGGTTAAACCCTACCACCTAGTAATATAAGAAGGGAGTCATACCCCTTAGTCGCCTTTTACGACATACACGGGGAGAGATGCACTGGGGCTATTCTTCTGTTTGTCTTCAGAATGTGTTTCTGTTCACACAAAAACAAAGTTAAATATATACGCATAGTTTTTGAATGATCTAACATTGCTCGTCATTATTTGTTGATTTCAAATAGGGGTAGGTATGATGTTATACCTACTTTATCTCAATTAATTAAATATTACTTCTAAAAAAATATTACTTCAAATAATTTACTGTTTATAGGTTCAGAAATCAAATATTTTGGGGTAATTTCATATTATGGCAACTCAATTTTTTCTATGTTACAAACGACGGCGAACCACCAACAAAAAGAAACGGCTGCACTACGCAGTAATCGCGTAATATTATGGTTATATCCTTAGCGTCCACAGCAAAAAAAAAAAAGTTGACTTGAGATTTACTCAGGATTTTCTTGAGTAGTCTCGGCGGAGACGTTGACGAGATTTAACTATGAATACGATTGAGTGCGCTCGGCCGAGTAAGATTTGAGAACGACTTGACTGAGCTGAGCGTAAGAAGCGATTTGAGCACGCTCTATGTATACGGGCCTTAGCCTGCGGAAATTAAAACTTGGGCCGACACGCCCGCGCGCGCCGCTGCCGACGCCCGTGCCGCGGACGCAATCTGCGCCCACTCTACGCGCACCTGATCCACCGCGTCGGCAGACTAATATGACGCATACGGGTCTCTATTGGGACCCGTACAGACACAAGTGGAGAAAAAGTCATTTTAGTTCTTAGGGACACTTAATATGTATTGTCAATATGGCCCTAGTTGGCTGAAATAAAGAGATAAATAAATTAAAAAAAAAATAAAAAATTAATAAAACTTCACGAAAATAATTTATTTTCAAATCCGACTTAGGATTGCCTCTTCTCCGGCGCTGCGGGAAGTGCAGCCCCGCCGTCCTTGCGTAACACCGCGCAGGCACCCATGCTCGTCTCCGCAGCTTCGGCTTTTTGGCCGCCTGCGGCGACCAGCCTCAGCCGGTCCGGCTCACACGGGTGCCTGCGCTGTGTTACGGCGGACGGGGGCTGCATTCCCACCGCGCTGCCGGCTTATAAAAACACTCTAGGGAATAGCCACACTAACAGGTTATGTCGGGGCGGTGAATTTAGTTTACCTCCATTGTCCTTTCAAATGTTGTCAACACACACCATAACTATACACCATTCTGAATCATCACGATGAACGACGAATTTGCTTCGCTTCTCGACTTCGTTATAATATAAGCGTTGTGCGTGGCAAGGCAAGCGCGTGCGTAGTATGGTAGTTTTTGTTCCAGCAGCGTCAGCCAAAGAATATAATACTAGCTGTCAGGTTTGCTCAAACAAATTAATAATCTGTGTAAAAAAAAGTTTACTGTTACTACAAAGAGACACTCGTGACAATCGGGGTAAGCAGAGTAGTTGGTGTTGTGCTGCAAGGACTCTTGTAAATCTGGGGACACGGCAGTGCCCCCGCCAAGTCGATCAAAACACGGCCGCTTTTCTCGAAGCAACTCAGGGTACTTTTAGCCTCCCTGTATCTTTGTTGTGGATAGACATAAACACCTGAAATCAAGGTACCAAGAGTACATACCAAACCTAGCTATAGTTTGCGAGATATAGCCAAAGTTCCAGTTAAACGCGTAAGGGACCTACAGTTTAACGTGGAATCCGAACCACGGTCAGCCTCCAACGGTCGGCGGTCACCCATCCAAGCACCGACCGCGCCCAGCGTTGCTTAACCATCAAGAGCGACAGTCGACTGTCTGCACCACTGAGCTACGAGGCTGACGAATTTCCTTATCCCATAGTCGACTTTTACGACATGCGACGGGGAGAGATGCAGTGGCGCTATTCTTTTTAAGTACCGGCCCCACACCGTGCTGAGAAATTACAGTAGGATTATCAATGGAAGACATCTCGGAAGTTGAAACAAGGACTAAACACTCACTGACTGACCGAACCAGATCTGACTACACGTAAAGGCCTATTATTTTATGTACCTATGTACATATCTATGTACAGTACACCTGGATCTGCGGTTTATACAAAGCAGTTTTGGGTCCGGAGTGAAGTACGGTGCGCCCAGCTTTTTGGAAGTCAGCTTAGCCTTGTCCTCGATATGGCGACACAAGTTTAGGTCGTGCGACAGTTCCGACTCCGAGGACCCCGAGGTGGTAGCTTATTTTAAGCGATGTGCCTTGGAAGGAATGAGCCGATGTGAACGCCGCCGCTCTCTTCGCACTGAACACACAAGCTTACCCCTTAGCCCCACGTAAGTGGGGTCATTTGCAAGGTTTTGACCCATGATACCTTTTTTCTGGTGTCACGTGGTATCGAGATACGATTTTTTTTTTCTTTATTTTTGGAAATTACCTACCAAAATCCCAGCTTTTAACCCATGTAACTTTTTTGTTTATAATTTTAACAGCACGAAATAAAATTTATTAAATTTCACGATGTATCCTTGTTCTTGAAAAAATATAATTTGATGAAGTTAATGAAACGGACTTATGACCTTCCAAAGACCCGAGGAGGAGGAAAAATATGACAGAATCATAATTTCTTAATTTATCAAAAAGAGAACTGACAGGAATTGAGAGCTTCGTTTTCTTGTAAAAAGCTTGCTAGTTTATGCCCTTTCCAATGGTATACCACATGTCATATAAATAATTCACTACCTATGTGGCCAAAATTAGGGACAGAGACCAGAACAGAACGACAACACGGGCACTTTGTATGTAATAGGGCCACTTATAGGTGGTCGCTTTCGCTTCCCGTAGGTATTGAGAGCGTTTTCCGGACCATTTTCAAATTTAGAACCAGTACCGGTCGCGCAGGCACTTTGTTCAGTTCGAACTACTTCGCTTCCATTGTTAGTGTTTAGATTGTTGCAAATTATCCCTATTTTGGCCACATATATGTCTATGATATCTAGTATACCGTTGGAAAGGGCATACACTAGCAAACTTTTTAAAAGAAAACGAAGCTCTCAATTGCTGTCAGTTTTTTTTTTATGAATTAAGAAATTAATATTCTGTCATATTTTTACTCTTCCTCGGGACTTTGGGAGGTTATAAGTGTTGGAGAGATTGCAATAACCTCTATTCATAGACAATCTCAAATCAACTCATAAGAGAAAAGTATTAATGTCATGTTTGACATGTATTATTCTGATAGATTGTCATTGGTGAAATGGAGTAAAAAAACATTTTTCTGAGAAGACTTGCTTTATTTCAAAGATACATAAACTATCACAGGTTATGGGCGCAGCGTGTTTCGTGTAAAGCAGAGAGAAAGTTATCTCAGTGATGGCAAGTGGCGGAGGTGGTGAGGAACCACCGCCGGACTGCGGGGAGTCGCACTCTCGAGGTATGCCGTCTATAGAGAAATTAGATGGAAACGCCAACTATAATACGTGGAAGTTTTTGATGGAGTTGCACCTAATCCACGATGATTTGTGGCAGTATACTCATTCCATGCCGACAGAGGGTGATGCAAAAGGCATCAAAGGAGACCAAAAGGCACGTGCAAAAATTTGCCTGATGGTTAGGCCGCATTGTTTAGTTCACGTACGTCAGGCGAGAAATGCTAAGGAAGCTTGGGATGCCCTCAAGTTTGCATTTGAGGACAGAGGCCTCAATAATCGATGTCGAATGCTGTCGAAGCTAATCAGCCTCAAGTTGGAGCAATTTATAACAGTGAGAGTCACTTATCACTGAATAAATGACTTTGACTTTGACTTTGACTTATGTAACTGCTCAGATGACGGTAGCACAACAACTTCGTGACATAGGCAAGGAGATAGATGATGAGCTACTTGCAGCATTAATGCTACAAGGTCTTACTGAAGATTTTCAACCTATGAGAATGGCTATTGAGAATATAAACATTACATTGACGACTGACTACATCAAGACTAAACTTCTACAAATGGATGAAGTTTACTTGGGCACTACTACAGCGACGAGTTCTGCACTTATTTCAAAGAGCACCACAAACGTCAAGCGAGAGATTCAGAGGGATAATCAGAGACAAATCAAGTGTTTCATTTGTAATGGATCGCACAAGGCAAGAGACTGTCCGGACAACCCAAGAGGAAAGAAGATTACTCCTCCTGCGAGTGTGCATACGACGTTTGCTGCTACTGAAAAAGATCATCCTCAGGAAGAGTGGATCCTAGATTCTGGAGCATCGTCTCATATGTCTAATCGGGTAGATTGGTTAAGCGGATACAAAGAGCACGAAAAGAGGGAGGTCTCGGCTGCGAATGGTGGTAAGATGTATGGACAAGGAACTGGAACTGTGGTGATAGATGAATTGGATGTTGATGTGAGGAATGTTATGTATATACCTAGGTTATCAACTAATCTACTGAGTATAAGTACCCTAACTAAGAGAGGTTTAGTGGCTGTGTTCTCAGAGAGAGAATGCGAGATATACAAAGAGAATGAAGTTAGTATAATAGGCAAGGTATCAGTTAAAGGTACTGTAGATAAAGGTATTTATAAACTGAAATACTCTTCACAGGGATTATTTTAAATCAAACAGCTTTACTCACGGTTTCACTCCGAGCTATGTGGCTCGACGTTTCGGGCCAAGCGTATGGCCCATCATCTTGGAGCACTCTGCCTTGTGCGACGGTTGGCAGAGAACTGTCAGATCTTCGTCCGTCGTTGACGAAGATTGTAGCTGTGGCCAGTGCGGGTAGTTTCCGTAGACGAGGGTTCAGGTGCGTTCCGAATCTCGGCGGAGAGACAGAAGGCGCTGACGGTGTCCACTTCCGGCTGGTCGTGTCCGTCGTGTCTTCTTCTCTTGAGCGGTGCTATGACTGGGTTCAACATCGGCGACAACTTGAAGGCGTCCTCCCGGTTGAAGTTGTCGTGCTTCCTGATTTCGATGGACTCTTGGACAGGGAGTTGCACTGACTTCAACAGCAAGTGATGAACTGTTTTTGTGGCATCGGAGGATGGCACACCTAGGAGTACGTAACCTGAAACTACTTAGAGACCACATGGCAACAGGGGTGAGTTTCATAAATGTTACTACCACATCGCTAGATTGCGAATGTCTGAAGGGCAAACAGAGAGGCTTGGATGGGGAAACAACCTGACCTGAGTGCGATTAGAGTTTTCGGTAGCAAAGCTTTAATGCATATTCCAGATCAAAAACGTACCAAGTGGGATCCAAAAAGTAGAGAGCTAATCCACCTTGGATGCGACGAGAACTCTAAGGCATACAGGCTGTTTGATCCGAGCACTGGAAAATTATACAAGGCGAGAGATGTCGTATTTTTTGAAAATAAAAAATACAACAGTAAGGTAGAGACACCTGAAAGAGAACAGATTCATGTCCCCATTACGTTTGAGAAAGAGTCTCAAACAGAAGTCGCGAATTCACCTAGAATCCCTAAAGAGACGCCAGAGGCAGAGGTAATTCTAGAAGAGATACTTGACATAAAAGACCAAAACAGATTTGATGATAGTAAATCAACTGAAGAAAGAGACGACATAAATGAGAGTGATAATGGTCAAGAGAACTCTAATGAAAAGAGTCCAGCTGAAGAGATAGATGACCCGGTTGAGACTGAAAGTTCAGATATTCCAGCTGTTGTTCCAGAGAGAAGATACCCAGCTAGAGAAAGAAAGCAGAAGTGTTTTCCAGACCACGTCACATACCAGTCGGTAATTGATGAAGACGAACCATCAACCTTGACAGAGGCTTTATCTAGGAGAGATCAAGATAAATGGAGAATGGCAATTCAGGAGGAGTTAGATGCTCTAAAGAAGAATGAAACATGGAGTTTGGTGAAACCTCCACGAGTGTGCAATGTTGTTGATTCAAAATGGTTATTTCGAGTCAAAAAGGGGGCGGGAAATAAGACAAGATACAAGGCTCGACTTGTTGCACGAGGTTTCAGTCAGAGAAGAGGAATCGTTTATGATGAGACATTTGCGCCTGTAGTGAGATACAGTTCACTGAGAGTACTGATGGCACTGGCTGTAGAGCTAGGTCTGAATGTCGATCACATGGATGTGACAACTGCATTCCTGAATGGCAACTTAAACGAAGTTGTCTATATGAAGTAACCGAAGGGGTTTGCTGAAAAGGGAAAAGAAGACTACATCTGTTTACTGAAGAAGTCACTGTATGGACTTAAGCAGGCTCCGAGAGCATGGAACCAGAAGCTTAATTTTGAGTTAGAGCGGATGAACTTCAAGAGGTCCGAGAATGAACCATGTGCTTATACAAGAGTTAACGAAGGAAAAGTTATCATCATTGCAGTGTATGTTGATGACTTACTGATATTGTGGAATAATGCGCAAGAGATGCAGCATGTGAAGAAGGAACTTAAATCTAAGTTCAGCATGAAAGACTTGCGGAAAGCTGAACTTGTAATCGGTATGAGGCTGAAACAAGAGAAGGGAGAGATCAAAATAGATCAAGAAGAGTATGTAAACAAGCTTCTCAAAAGGTTCGGCATGGAGGACTGTAAGCCAGTCACTACTCCGTCAGTTCCAGGCCAGAGGTTGACCAAACCGGATCAAAACCACAAACCGGATGAGAAGATTCCATACCAAGGACTGATAGGATATCTTATGTACCTGGCAGTGTGCACGAGACCAGATATAGCACATGTCGTCAGCTACTTGAGCCAGTTCAACAACTGTTACAGCGAAGAGCACTGGGTGGCTGCAAAGAGAGTTCTTCGGTATTTGAAGGGCACAAGGAAAGGAGCTATGGCCCAAAGTACAGAAGACACGATCAATGTATCAAAGAGTTTGCAGATGCAGATCACGGAGGTGATATTTGTGACAGACGATCATATTCCGGCTTCGTGTTCAATCTTGCAGGAGCAGCAGTCTGCTGGCACTGAGAGAGCAAAAAACAAAAAACTGTGGCATTGTCAACTGCGGAGGCGAAATATGTGAGTTTGTCACAAGCTGCGAAGGAAGCAGTATTTCTACGTAGATTCATCACAGAGATGACGAAGAAGCCGGAGGGCTTCATCACTGTCTACACAGACAGCCAGTCTGCTATGGCGATAGCTACCAATCCAGTTCATCACCAACGTACTAAACATGTGGACGTCAGATATCACTATGTAAGGCTATGGTTCCGTTGGCACGTCGCACGCGGCCGGCGGCGTGTGCGCACGCCGCCGGCCGCGTGCGACCGACGTCTGCACGTTGTCGGCGGCGCGCGCGTGGTGCACACTACACGCGGCCGGCGGCGTGCCCTGTTCTGGCCATTCTCGCTCTAGCTTTCGACAGTTACGGTATAAATAAAGGAAATGACATAATAATTAATAATAAACTCCATTTGTTTTATAATAATTTTAGATATAAGTATTGTT
The DNA here is from genome assembly GCA_946902875.1 of Nematopogon swammerdamellus. Lineage (NCBI taxonomy): Eukaryota > Metazoa > Arthropoda > Insecta > Lepidoptera > Adelidae > Nematopogon > Nematopogon swammerdamellus. Next base: position 917,398 of record OX336352.1, on the reverse strand, counting down.
TGTATATTTTAGGCATAGTTATATGTAAAATTATTTTCACAGTACTTTTGTAGTTCTTGTCTGATGCATCATACAAAACGCTATTGCATTTCACCAACTCAATTAACATTTCATCTTTTTCTTTATCGAAACTCATTTTAAAACACAAAGTTGAAACTCAGACACGTCCAGACGCGCACGCGCCTATGCTTCGATAGAACCACGGACGCCGCACGCCGCCGACGAACGTCGCCCGCCGCGTTCGCACGCCGCCGGCGGCGGGCCATAGAAACCATGGCGAGGTATTGTCATAGAAACCATTCAAACGCGACGTGCGATCAGACGCCACCGGTCGCGTGCGGCGTGCCAACGGAACCAGCGCCTAAGAGAGACAGCAGTGAACGGTGTTATTCAATTAAAATACAAAGCAACAACCGAGATCATCGCAGATGCTTTAACCAAGCCGCTTCTGAGAGGGAAGTTTGAATTCTGTGTGAAAGGAATGGGTTTGAGTGCATGAACTTTGAAAGAGTGTTTTGTCTGAGTGCTAGAGTGATGCATGGTGAGTGTATGATGAGAAGTATGATTGTGAGATTAAGGAGGAGTGTTGGAGAGATTGCAATAACCTCTATTCATAGATAATCTCAAATCAACTCATATGAGAAAAGTATTAATGTCATGTTTGACATGTATTATTCTGATAGATCATTTAGTGTCACTGGTGAAATGGAGTAAAAAAACATTTTTCTGAGAAGACTTGCTTTATTTCAAAGATACATAAACTATAACAATAAGTCCTATTCGTGGTATTAGCTTCGTCAAATAATGTTTTTTTTTTCTAGAAGAAGGATACATCGTCAAGTTACAAGGGGTTAAAGCTAGGATTTTTGTTATTTTCAAAAATAAAGAAAAAAAATCGTATCTCGATACCACGTGACACCTGACAAAATAGCAGCCTTTACACTAGACAGATCGGAACGCGCTCCCGGGAACGCAGTCCGAACCGCGCGCTGGAACGCGCTTCAACTCGACGCTTTGGACTGCGTTCCGAACCGCAGCGCTAAAATACGCACAATTTGGTACAACAGCTTTGAACGCGCTCCGAACTGCCTTTATTCGTCGCGCGCGCCGAACTGCAAGTGCAAAGCCAATTTTGAGAGTTTGGCGCGCGGTTCGGACTGGCGCGTGGAGTGTCCCCGTTGCACAAAAGTTTTGCTTCAGATCTGAGTAGACACGGACTCTCCTGAGGTCGTAATCGCTCTAGCTGGCTTATTAGCCACTTTAAATAATAAACCTAAACGAAGAATGCGGGAAAAAATGTATAGACGTCGTTTTGGCCACATATCCATGTTAAGTGAACTGCATGAAAACTATCCAGAAGATTGCAAAAATTACTTTCGGATGGACAGTGCCAGCTTTGATTATTTACTTGCTATAGTGTATTCAAAAATTAAAAAGAGAAATATAGTATTTCTGCCCTGGCTTTAAGTATAATAATACCCGACTTATATTATATTAATATAAGCATTTTAAAGATATTTAGTTTTTTTATAAATTGTTTTTATAATTTTTTTATTTAAATAATTTAATTAATAATTAAAATAAAATATTTTAAGAGAAAGTTTTAAAATATTTTTTATAATAAAAAATTAATTATTAAAAAATATAAAATTTATATTATTTATTAATATAGTATTTCTAAGACTTGGTCTTCCACAAAGCAGGATGAGATATAAATATTAAAATGAATTCGGTGAGCAGGTACTTCCACAGTCCAAACCGACATTTTGGAGCGTCCTTGCTTTACACGTGGTGCTTTTTTAGAACGCGCGCCAAACTCTGACACATCTGCGCGCGCCGAAGCGACAGTTTGGAATGCACGCCACTTGTAAGTAAGTAAAGTAAAAGTGAAAAAACGTTTAATTCTCGATCACGAGGCAGTACAATAAATACACCTTAAAATAACAAGTTGACAATATGAAGCTAGCCTAAAAAATAAAGATATACATACAGTGCCATGACCGGAAAAGGATGTGACACAGCATGTGACTCCATATAGCTAGGTAGCTACATGTAATCGCTGGTTTTAAGCCACACCCAATATAAAATAATACTTAACAAATAAGAAAATAACTACCCTTATATATATAACCCAAACGCTATGCCCAAAAAATTAACTAAGCAAATCCTACGACTACACCGTACTCTATAGTAGTACAATTACATAATTATCTGTATCTATTATATAAAACTAATTCTAATTCCTAATTCCTAATACAAACCCAGTCAAGTCTCACACATAAATAAACGATTAAAACACAACAAAGCAAAGAATAAAACACTAGTGAATAACCAAACAATACAATAGGTACATACAGAACACATTTTAGAAATCTTATAATTATAATAATAGATAAGTAGAAACGAACAAAACCGAAACAATAATATTGAAAGGATAAATTTGAGAGGATAAATAAATTTTCCTACTCAGCCACGCTGAGATTCAAAAAGAATCTTCTTAAGTTTATCCTTAAAAACTGCAGTGGACTGTAACTCCTTTAGTGGAGGTGGCAAATTATTCCAACACAGCGTCGCCACATATCGGAATGAACCTCTAAATGCGGCGCCGCGGTGCTTCGCAATGAGGAGTAATCAACCTGTACCTCTAGTTTGACGAGATAGATGTTCACCTGCCCATTCCAACTTTCTCCAGAGGTAGTCAGGTTTCTCAAATTTTATCAGCTTGTGGATTTGACAAGCGAACTGCAGTTCACGCCTGTGCTTCATTTTTAGGATTCCGTGATCGTTGAGGAATGGGGTAACGTGCGCTCTTTTGGGTACATTAAAACAAAAGCGAGCACAGGCATTTTGAACTCTCTGGATTTTGTTGGAGCACTTCTTAGTGATTCGTGGGCCATAAACAGTAGAACCAAACTCAAATAGTGAAAGGACCAGCGCATCAGAGACAGTTTTTCGAACAGCTGTACTCAAGAAAGATCTATTTTTATACAATACTTTAAGTCTAGAGAAGGAAAATTGGCATTTTTTTAGCACATGCTCTTCGAATGTTAATCGACTATCAAAAATTATCCCTAGATTTCTAGCCGATTGAACATAGGGTACTAGAACACTGTTCAGCACCACACGTGGCGTGACCGCGATCTTAGCTAGTTGTTGTCTGGAACCAATAATCATCATGAGCGACTTCTGCGGGTTTAGTGCAAGTCCATGTCGGTCGGACCACTGCCAAATCCTCTCTAAGTCCTCGTTCAGTTTGCTTACAGTAACGTCTAAATCATCAACAGAGCATGATATCCGAAGTTGACAATCGTCCGCAAATAGGTGGTAGTTCGAGTGCTTTACACATTCACACATATCAGCTGTGTAGATTGTATAGCAAATAGGAGAAAGTATGGAACCCTGGGGACAGCCCTTGTCGAGATTGACCAAATTAGAATAAATAAAAGCACCATCGCTGCCCTTGGTGATCTGTGCACGACCCGATAAATATGATTCAAACCATTCACATGCAGACAGTGAGAGACCATAGTGGTAAAGCTTCGCAGTCAATAGCTTGACATCTATACAATCGAAAGCGCGAGAGTAATCCAACAGGACCAGAATCGAGACTCGTTCTCTGTCCATGGATGCAAGAATGCCATCAGTTACCTCCGACAGAGCTGTGGCGGGACTGTACGATTTTCTGAAACCGGATTGGTAAGGCGGTAGAATGTTGTGGTCCTCAACATGCCTAGTAAGTTGGTGAAAGATAGTTTTTTCCAATATTTTGGACAAGGCTGGCAGGATACTAATTGGACGAAGATCTGAAACACTAGTAATTTGGTTTTTTTTTGAATTGGGGTAATAATAGCTTTTTTCCAAATTTTGGGAAAAATAGATGAACTAATAGATTTATTTATTATGGTCGTAATGGTTTGTAAAGAATTTGGCAAGGTCAATTCTAACATTCTCATAGAAATTCCATCCGCCCCACTGCATTCGATTTGATTTTTCTAATCATGTTGAAAATGTCACATTCACCGACTGTATGGAATGAGAGCTCAGGGTGGCAGATCTTGCGGCTTGATCTGAATTTTTTTCCGGTCCGTTTAGTTTTAGGTGCCAATTTATCGAACAGATCCAAGACATGCTCATTAAACATTTCAACAATCTCGTCTAGGCTCACCAATTTATTTATATTTGACCAAGCAATGTTATCTAATGCAGCATCCAATATATCCATATTTATTTTATTGAATGGTCTGTAGGTAATAAATTGTGGCTTGCAAGGAGTTTTCTTGAATTTTAGTGAGACCACTGCCATACTATGATCGCTGATTGCGTCATTATGTAGCACCCTGGTTTCGATAACGTGTTCCTCAGCGTTAGTGCAAATTAGATCTAGGAGAGTCTGGGAGGTGTCCGTAACTCTGGTAGGTTCGGATATTAATTGACTTAGACCAAATTGGAACAGAGTATCCTTAAACAATGATACATGAGGTATATTTTGAGTCCAATTAATGTTAAAATCAGACATTAGAAATGTAAAGTCCGAGGCGGGCACAATAATTCCCAACACTTCGCTTAAATGATCAATACCATGAGACACATTTATCGATGGTGCTCGATAAACGGCGCCAAAGGCGCACGTGAACTTCCCACACTTTACTTGTACCCATAGCTGCTCTAGTGGTCCATTAGGAACATCGAGAGATTTTACCACTAAACTTGACCGAATGTAGAAGCCGACTCCCCCGCCCCGTGCGCCGCGCGGTCGGTGCTGCAACACGTACCCGGGTATCTGGTAATCAGCTACCAAGTCTACATCCGACAACCATGTTTCATTCAACGCAAGAATGTCGAGACTATTTATTTGAACAGTAGCTACGAGTTGGTCGAAGCCAGTGTTCAAAGAACGAACATTCAGAAGAGCCGCCGAGAATAAATGTTTAACTCTATTGCGTGAAGTCATCGCGACAATCTTCTTGCAATCTTGAAAATATTATTGCCCTTGTAGTTGGCGAGTGATATTACATACGAACTTATTTTTATTATTCTGAAAACTACCAACACTACGGAGGGATTACTGGAGTTGCATACTATCTTCAAACGTTCAACATTTACTACCAACACTGAGTTTGGTTTGCACCATAAACAAACCATACAGAAATAAATGTTAATGAGATGCCGAAAAACTGAGGGTAGACACAGTTTGCAGTAAGGACAAGTTATTGACACATAAAATGTTTGTTTACAAACCAAACACAGAGAGGAGTTCGTTCCTCTCTGTGTTTGGTTTATGATAATAAAACGAAGAATAGTGAATAAAGCAGCATTAGAGTAGTAGCGATTGATTAGATTACACTCATACAAGTTTATTAGAATACGAGATATATTAGAATGTTGTACACAGTAAGGAAGTTTAATCGATAGTAAGATTCTTAGGGCTAGACAGTTTCTGACAAGTACAGTACAAAACTTAAAGATGTTTGAGTTGCAGAGTATTTGGAAAATTGAGAAACATTTAGACGAGCCAGAGGTCACAGTGTAGGTTATATTCGAAAAAATTAGATGATGTACATTACTAGAAACATGGTACAAATACTGATGGATTCGGAGAAGCTTAAGGTTGGTATTGGAGATTACTGAAACATTGCCAAAAAATCATCGTAGCTCCGTACCGCCCGAATGCGCGAGTTTTCGTTGCCTTTACACTCACAGTTTAGAGCGCGGTTTGGAGTGGCGCGTGGTGATGCGCGCGGTCCGAACTCTTAGTGTAAAGACCGCTAATGTATCTTCAGTCTTTTGACTGAAGATATCATCTGCAAGGGTTTTACCTTGCAGATGACCCCACGTACCTATAAAAACAAATTTCGGTCGATGTGCCGAACACCGTGTATATATTTGAATCTTACAAACCTTAATCTAATCCAACCATTCATGTGATCAATGATCATTGACTTGTGTGAGTTACAGACATTCCATCTCACAAAGTCCGTTTGGCTATGAATGTTGTCAGGCGTGTACATGCACATTGTTTTAGTATGAGTAACCTCGAGAGCGCTCAGTCACGATCGCGACGCGATCCACGCACACACACACACACACAAGCGAGCTTGTGCACGTCACTACTACAACCAGAGCCAAACGGACTTCCTAAGATAGAAAATCTGTAACATGTGCTGTTTAGGGTTCCGCAACTCAAAAGACGAAAAAACTGAACAATTATATGATCACTACACTAGGCGGTAGGGTTTAACCCGGCCAGGTTCGTACCACCCACAGATCGGTACCACCGCACTGAATGAAAGGTCGGTTCAAACGGCTATGTAAATAGTTCTGCTTTCCGTCCAGTTAAGTGTAGCCGGCAGGACCTGAAGGGAAACACTGACAAGGCACCTAATTCACAAAAGGTGTTATGGGCTGACGTCACGGATGTAGCAGGTGATATAGCCAACCGTGTCAGTTTCTGTAAAAAAAGCTCTATGTATGTCACTGCGACGAAAAAAATTGAAAGGGAAAGTCTGTATGTACGTTTCAAGTAAACTCGGAACTACTTTTTTTTTATGTAATCCGGTATGGGTGGCTGAGTCGGAGGGGCCAAAGCACATGCTCCGACGCATCACCTCCGAGAAGGTAGGTGCCATACTGGAGACTTCCCTGGATTGCTGGCTATACTGGACTAGAGGAGAACACAAACGAGGCTGCTATGCGGCCATCTTACATCCAGTACGGTGGTAATAACCCATTCGGCTACAATTTGAGCCTACCGCCTAGCAAGGTGCAAGGGAAGGGACCTACAGTTTTACACCGGTTCTGAACGGTGAAGCAGCAGGTGTAGGTATGCACGTAAATTTTTTCGTCAGAAAAAACTCATTGGTACACGCCGACCGGATTCGAACTGCGGACCTCTTGCATGAGAAGCCGATGCCCAAACCACTCGGCCGCTTAACATATTTTGATGCGGTTTGCACCAATGAATATAGCCATCTACCATCACGCTAAATAGCCTTAGGACTGAACAGTATCAAAGGTAAAGGTAAAAGTTAAAAAATATTTATTCCCATAAACACATTCCAAAAAAATAATGCAATCTTAGTTATAATATATTTTAGTATTGCTACCGAACTATTTATATATATATTTAATTAACTATTATAATAAACTTAAATATATGTTTTTTTTAAGTCTTTTATTTACATTTTTAGGTGTTCTGCCCAGTGGCGGCTGGTGACTTCAGTGACCGGTAGTGCGCTAAGTACCTACCTACTTAAATACCAAATTACCCAACACATTCCCCTCATGTTATTTTAAGATCGGGACTTCCGATTTTTTTAAATGCCTGCCTTTAATAATTATGTACGTCATCATCATCATCATCATCATCAGCCTGTATCGGACCACTGCTGGACATAGGCCTCTCCCAAGGCACGCCACCACACGCCTTATGTACGTACCTAGTATGAATATTCCCAAGACACTCAATGAGTTGCAAAAAACAAGAAAAGAAATCCAAACAACTTTTTTAACTAATTTTAGTACATTTATGAACACATCCATAAACCACAACACTACTGCAGCTTTAAAAAAGAAAACAGTAGTAATGCCCCAAAAATACTTTTAAAAAAATATTTAAAAAAATAAAAGCATTTGAAAAGTAGGAATTGAACCTGGGATCACCTGATTGTAAAGCCTTACCTTTAACCAACGCTTAGGCAAATATCGGCACCACTTAATTCACAGTATCACACAGAAAACACAAAACCTAACCATATCCCATTTTAAATATTCGCGCGCTAACGGGTATGTGACATCACATGACAGCGCGCTGACTCTAGCTAGACAGACGGACTCGTGCAAAACGAATCGCTCGCGAAGCGACGCGTCGCACGCGCGGCTATTCACGATATAGCGTCCTTGTTTGGCGCTCGTGCGCCGCACGCAGAACTCCATTTCGGCCCATACTGTTTCTATGAAGTATCTTTTGTCTCACGCGCCAGCGGTGTTTTGCCGATCTCCATACATTCAGCATGGGAGACCCGCGTGCGCTCTCCGATTTCGCACGGGGCGCGCGTTTACTCGCAAAAAGTGTCTTGTGATCTATAAAATAAGGTCGAATTCACATTCGTATTTATTTGGAGTACGATCTTTATGGTTTTAATGTAGGTATATTGTAAGATATTATTTATTTTGAGTGAAGTGAAGACTTCTCGTGGTATGGTAGTGCGGCGCACGAGCGCACTTTAGGACCAGCCGCCAGTGGTTCTGCCCTTAAGCTATCCCACTGCCTGTACTATAAGGGGCAGTGCTTCCATTCTTACAGCTAAAGCGGGTCACACACATGATTATAATTATATAGTAACTTAAATATAGACACTTATAGACAATATGGAGGATGCATGCGTGTGTATGAATCAAAGAAAGAATAGTATGGACGGGAGAGAGAATATAAGAGAAGAGATCTTTTATTATAATATATTTGCGCTTAAATTGCATTTTCTATTAAACCGAGTCTAACGCGAGCGAAGCCTGGGGCAACACCTAGTATATAGAATTTGATGACCCAATCACGGAAGCATAGCGACTAATTTCGATTTTGAATAACTAATTAGAGTGCATCATGTGACTTATCAAATGATAGGAGTGATAGGACTTGTTATAAGAAATACCTACAATTTTTTTTTCATAATCTTAAAATGCATAAGTACGTCAAAAGATATGAAAGAAAATATACGAAAATCGCGAATTACCCCCCACCCCATGTCCTTAAACAATTGAGTCTAAAATAAAAAAATTGGAAATATAGGCCCCCCTTATTATTATTATATATATTTTATTATTTACAGAAAAACCTAAACGAGACGGAACCCCCTCTCCGCGCGAGTTTGACTCACACTTGATCGCTTTTTAGGGTTCCATAACTAAATGGCCAAAAGGGAACCCGTATAATTTCGTCCCGTTCGTCTGTCCGTCCGTCCGCCCGCCCATGAGACACGACCGGCATATTACTCGGAGACTATGGCACTATATAGATGGAATTTGGAAGGAAGGTACATTCTATGAATCGTTATACAATGGTGTGGTGAAATTAAGAAAAAATAATATTAGGGCTACGCACACGGAACGAAAAAAATTGGAAAAATTATTTTTATTGAAAAATATATTTTTGCAAATATAGCATTTGTGTGGTCATCTGTGTCTTAACATGTGGGTATTTAAACTGGATTTACGTGTAGCACTATATTTGCAAATATGGCATTTGTGTGGTCGTTCACCTGTGTGAGTTAATATGTGTTTACATAAATTACGTTTACTTGCGGAAGTATATTTGCAAGTATCGCATTTGTATGGTCGTTCACCTGTGTGAGTTAACATGTGGGTGTTTAAATTCGATTTCTGTGTAGCACTATATTTGCAAATATGGCATTTGTGTGGTCGTTCACCTGTGTGAGTTAACATGTGTTTATATAAATCACTTTTATTTGTAGAAGTATATTTGCAAGTATCGCATTTGTATGGTCGTTCACCTGTGTGAGTTAACATGTGGTTATTCAAACAGGATTTATGTATAGAACTAAATTTGCAAACATCGCATTTGTGTGGTCGTTCGCCTGTGTGAGTTAACATGTGGGTTTTTAAAGTGGATTTATGTGTAGAACTATATTTGCAAACATCGCATTTGTGTGGTCGTTCACCTGTGTGAGTTAACATGTGGGTTTTTAAAGTGGATTTCTGTGTAGCACTATATTTGCAAATATGGCATTTGTGTGGTCGTTCACCTGTGTGAGTTAATATGTGTTTACATAAATTACGTTTACTTGCGGAAGTATATTTGCAAGTATCGCATTTGTATGGTCGTTCACCTGTGTGAGTTAACATGTGGGTGTTTAAATTCGATTTCTGTGTAGCACTATATTTGCAAATATGGCATTTGTGTGGTCGTTCACCTGTGTGAGTTAACATGTGTTTATATAAATCACTTTTATTTGTAGAAGTATATTTGCAAGTATCGCATTTGTATGGTCGTTCACCTGTGTGAGTTAACATGTGGTTATTCAAACAGGATTTATGTATAGAACTAAATTAGCAAACATCGCATTTGTGTGGTCGTTCGCCTGTGTGAGTTAACATGTGGGTTTTTAAAGTGGATTTATGTGTAGAACTATATTTGCAAACATCGCATTTGTGTGGTCGTTCAGCTTTGTGAGTTTAGATGTGTTTATATAATTCACTTTTATTTGTGGAAGTATATTTGCAAGTATCGCATTTGTATGGTCGTTCACCTGTGTTGAGTTAACATGTGGTTATTCAAAGAGGATTTATATATAGAACTAAATTTGCAAACATCGCATTTGTGTGGTCGTTCACCTGTGTGAGTTAACATGTGGGTTTTTAAAGTGGATTTATGTGTAGAACTATATTTGCAAACATCGCATTTGTGTGGTCGTTCACCTGTGTGAGTTAACATGTGGGTGTTTAAATTCGATTTCTGTGTAGCACTATATTTACAAACATCGCATTTGTGTGGTCGTTCAGCTTTGTGAGTTAAGATGTGTTTATATAAATCACTTTTATTTGTGGAAGTATATTTGCAAGTATCGCATTTGTATGGTCGTTCACCTGTGTGAGTTAACATGTGGTTATTCAAACAGGATTTATGTATAGAACTAAATTTGCAAACATCGCATTTGTGTGGTCGTTCACCTGTGTGAGTTAACATGTGGATTTTTAAAGTGGATTTCTGTGTAGCACTATATTTGCAAATATGGCATTTGTGTGGTCGTTCACCTGTGTGAGTTAACATGTGTTTATATAAATCACTTTTATTTGTAGAAGTATATTTGCAAGTATCGCATTTGTATGGTCGTTCACCTGTGTGAGTTAACATGTGGTTATTCAAACAGGATTTATATATAGAACTAAATTTGCAAACATCGCATTTGTGTGGTCGTTCACCTGTGTGAGTTAACATGTGGGTTTTTAAAGTGGATTTATGTGTAGAACTATATTTGCAAACATCGCATTTGTGTGGTCGTTCACCTGTGTGAGTTACCATGTGGGTTTTTAAAGTGGATTTATGTGTAGAACTATATTTGCAAACATCGCATTTGTGTGGTCGTTCAGCTTTGTGAGTTAAGATGTGTTTATATAAATCACTTTTATTTGTGGAAGTATATTTGCAAGTATCGCATTTGTATGGTCGTTCACCTGTGTGAGTTAACATGTGGTTATTCAAACAGGATTTATGTATAGAACTAAATTTGCAAACATCGCATTTGTGTGGTCGTTCACCTGTGTGAGTTAACATGTGGATTTTTAAAGTGGATTTCTGTGTAGCACTATATTTGCAAATATGGCATTTGTTTGGTCGTTCACGTGTGTGAATTAACATGTGGGTTTTTAAAGTGGATTTCTGTGTAGCACTATATTTGCAAATATGGCATTTGTGTGGTCGTTTACCTGTGTGAGTTAACATGTGTGTTTTTAAAATGGATTTATGTGTAAAACTATATTTGCAAATATGGCATTTGTGTGGTCGTTCAACTTTGTGAGTTAACATGTGTCTACTTAAATTATGTTTCTTCAAAAATCCCTTTTTGCAAATATTACAATTATGTTGTCGTCTACCTATGTGTGCTGTTATTAAGTGATGTTGTAATGACATCTTCCTTAAAAAAGTTCTAATACAAAAGTAACATATATACTGAGCCCTGCTCGAACTTCGCACAGCATCGCTGTTGTCTTGTGTGAGCGCTGCATTTGTTTCATTATTGATTAGATTATCTCGTTCCATTCTGTAAATATAATAAACAAGCGTATTGTGTGAACAAAGTCATGATAATACAATGAGGATCAGTAAAGTTCAGCACATTCAATAGAAGGTATATTCACGTTGTTCTTTATGGCATAAGAATGGCATATCTTTTTGAATTATCAAAATCGGACCATTAGTTACGGAGATATTATCAATAAACTTAAGCCGTTTCTGCCGCTAAAACTCCGTGCGCCGCGGATACGCGTGACGTCACTTTATCTCAGACCCGCGCGCTCGCGCTAGCCAGCCAACGCGCACTCATTCGTCGAGGGCTGTATCTCTTGAACCGTAATAGGTAGCCCATTGAAATTTTCACAGAATATGTGTTATTATGGTCGACGTAACAACAAATAATAAAAATAAGAAAAAGTAAAATATTCACGGGGGTTCCCATAGAAGAAACCAAGCGAGTTCGACTCGCACTTGGTTAATTTAAATAGTATAAATTTTGCATTGTGCCGAAATGTACAAATACGTATATCAAAACGCCAGAGAAACTGATGTACCGTTTGGGGCCGGTACTTTAAAAGAATAGCCCCACTGCATCTCTCCCCGTGTATGTCGTAAAAGGCGACTAAGGGATATGACCAGGCCTCACGCACTCTATGTACTTGCGCGCACTAACTACCTACCGCCCGGCGCACCGCCGGCGGTGAATTTCAATGGGCTGCCCAAAGAATATAAACATTAAACAGCCGCGCGGCCGGCGCAGCTGCAAAGCAATAATTACTTTACACTCGATCGTTAAGGTACATTTTCGCACGCAGCGATTGGCGACGTGAAGCGGTAGGCTATTAAAGCCCGAAGGTAGGAACTTTTTCTATGGAGTGATTTATCTGTTACGAAGTAACTATTTAGTAATCTGTGATATGACTCCCTTCTTATATTACTAGGTGGTAGGTTTTAACAAGCCCTGGTTTGTACTCATTTGGTGGGTTTGGACGAGTGTGCCATACTTCCACAATACACTTGGTGACGAGGGTCTGATGATGGAGACAAGAGGTGGACAGTGGAACTGTTCAACCGTTACTAGTAACCCTCTCGAGTTTGGGCTCATTTGGTTGGTTCGGACGAGTGCTCCATACTTCCACCAATACACTTGGTGACGAGGGTCTGATGATGGAGACTGGAGGTGGACAGTGGAACTCTTCATCCGTTACTAGTAACCCCCTCGAGTTTGGGTTCATTTGGTTGGTTCGGACGAGTGCTCCATACTTCCACCAATACACTTGGTGACGAGGGTCTGATGATGGAGACTGGAGGTGGACAGTTGAACTCTTCAACCGTTACTAGTAACCCCCTCGAGTTTGGGTTCATTTGGTTGGTTCGGACGAGTGCTCCATACTTCCACCAATACACTTGGTGACGAGGGTCTGATGATGGAGACAGGAGGTGGACAGTGGAACTCTTCGACCGTTACTAATAACCCCCTCGAGTTTGGGCTCATTTGGTTAGTTTGGACGAGTGTCCCATACTTCTACTAATACACTTGGTGACGAGGGTCTGATGATGGAATCAGGAGGTGGGTAGTGGAACTCTTCAGTTATAGTGGTCCAAAAATTTTATTTAGATGGAGGACATCATGTTGACTCATTTAAAAAAAACATTAGTTCCGCGAAAATCTTTATGATAATAAATCTTTATGATAAAAAAGTTATGATTTTTTTAAACTTTTTTTGAAATTTCTCTATTTTAGTCACATTAACCGCTCTAGTTGAATATTTATTCCACAAAATCGAATAAAATTTGGTATAGAAGTAGAGGAGACATGTAGCTAGTACGTAATGAATAGTTTTTAGGTTTACTCCTAGCCCTATATAGCCCTGTTGCTATAGCCCTTTCAGTGAATTTTTGTTCAGTTTACATTAAAACTGTATATTTTTTGAAAAATCACTGTGAAAAAAAATTGTACTACTGGAGATTTGCCCATGCGCTTAAAACCTATAATAACCTACCTATACATATCACAACTCTACAGACCAAAAATTGTAGTGGTGTAACAATTGAAACATATTAAAAATTAACATAATATGCACAAAGTCACTACAATAAAAAGTGACGATTACCTTAATTTTTAAAATCTTATTTTCTTCACAACGTTAGTTCAACTACAATTTCACATTATTCACAAACCTGTCTCTAACAACGCTAATCTACACATAAAAAACTGTTTAGTAATGTAGAAAAAAAAAAAGATTTTAAAATTTAAGGCAATCCTCACTTTTTATTGTAGTGACTTTGTACACATTATGTTAATTTTGAATATGTTACAATTGTTACACCACTAAAATTTTTGGTCTGGAGAGTTTTGATATGTATAGGTAGTTTTTAAGGGCATGGGCAAATCTCCGGTAGTACTATTTTTTTTCACAGTGATTTTTCAAAAATTAATCAGTTTTAATGTAAACTGAACATATTCGATCGGTCAAGAAAGGTCAAGCGGATAAGTCAGCCATTTGTGACCACATCGACTCCGGACAAAATCATTGGATTAGATTCGATCAGGTGAAGATTCTCGCCACCGAAAAACGACATCTGCCGCGTATTGTCCGTGAGTCGATAGAAATTGCTAAACATGACAACTTCAACCGCGAAGATTCTTTCAAGATCTCGCCGATATGGAAGCCGGTACTGGCTACGCTGCAGTCAACACATAACCGAAACGACGATCTCCTAGAGCTCGACACCGTCAGCAATTTCTGTAGGTCCGAAGAGACAAAGAACGCAGCGAATTCGGAAGTTATACCTACCCACCACTACAATTTGAGAAGCAGGCGGGCTCCTGTCTGTGACGTGCTGGCTGCCGGAGGAGCTATCACGTCCTCTTAAAACGGGTCCCATAGAGGACTCGAAACGTCGAGCTGCAGCGATGCGCTCGCCATCATCGCACCGGTAAGCCGATTTAATAAGTTAATAAGGGTTCCTGCCAGCGAGTCTAGCTACTGAAATAAAAAGAATAAAATAAAATAAATAAAGTGGAAAGTGCTCCGCAGTATGTATCTAACTGCTAAGCATAGTTCAGAGAGCGGACAATGCGGGGAGCGGAGCTGCGGGCCGGTGCGAGTGGTGTATAAGAGGACGAGGGAGACTCACCGTGATGCATCGCCACCGGCGGGCTCGGGCTTGCAGGGCAGCAACATGTACTGCAGGTCCGGCGGCTGCAGCACCTCGGGCCCGATGTCCAGCTCCTGCTTGACCGAGCAGACGCCATCCTGCACATCCGCACCGCACACTCTGTACTCTCCACACCGCTCCGCGTGCACCGATCCCCTTCTCGTTACCAATTTCCTAAGTACATTCCGTGAACAAGTCGTGCTAGTGAGTTGCCCGCAGAGCATTACTGCAGATTTAACTGTCTGTTGCTCTTTACGAATAAACAAAATTAAATATATCACCCAAAGGTTGACTGGAAGAAAACTCTTGGAAGAAAGTCCATCTATCCGCTATTGTTAATTTGTTTCTCCATTTATTATTGTATTGTTCTTCAAAATGTTTTCTTTATATAGCTCCCAGCTGACGCATGCACTTCACGTGTTGAGTACACTTTTTTTATAATACATCCTATTTATATTTCTGTTTTTATTAGCTTAATTATATATTACCCAAAAAATCAAGTTATCCGCACACCCAAAATATTACCGCAAACTATTGTAAGCTGTCCTCTATACTCTATGGCACAGTCTGCCTAGACTAGTGTAGAGGACAGAGACCATTAATTTATGTGTATTTTATTAGTTTAATAAATGTTTTTTTATTTGATTTGATATTTATTTTTAAGTACCGTCAAGCCCAAAATCTCGGCGGGGTGATTGCTCTATTACCATTAGTAAAATTAAGCCCATCCAGGCACAGTTGGAATCTGAATGGCGAGATAGATTGATAGCTAATGAAATTATCTATACACAACATTAAAAAAAAGTCTTGAATAATTTTTGACGTGATGACGTCACATCTTATAAATTGATGAACACCGGCTGCACACACGAAAAAGTGTCACGTTCGATCTGAGCCTGTGTGTGCAAGCGAGAGCGCGTAACAAGCGATAGAGAGGCACAATCGGTATAGTCAAAGTTACCATGGAAACGTCTTAAGAAGTAAAACTGTCAAGATCAGACAACAGAAGTTTATTGTTGGCAATTTACAAAATAATTCATCTTTCTACTGGAAATAGAATTACTGATCTTTGCTCTATGTACTACGATTAATCCACGTCATCACGTAAAACTATCGTCCGTAAACGGACTTTACAGACAACCAATTTTTTTCTTGTGGATAAGATTCAATGGCCTCGTACGTACGTTGTTCGGCGTCGTTCTTCGTGGCAGCGTTCTTCACCTAAACTTTGGTATGTGATATATAAAGGGGAAATGTAAATTTTAGGTTAAAAAACATTCCGAAAAAATTGCAGGAGTGGTTTGCTTTAAAAAAATCCATCTGTGCTTTTCAACAAGTGAATCGTCTGGCCTGGGACTCGAGGGAGTGTGAGGCTCAACGGGTTAAATAACTAAGAACCTCGTCAAGGTGGTCGTCAAAATCTGCTGGTTCACTCTTCACTGCAGTATCCGTGTCCAGTGAGCGGGCATCATCAGGAACATCAGCGGGCTCTGCCATTGATCACTTTGAATCGGCTATTTCCACGCAAGTGTCTGCAACAATCACTTTAGTGTTTTAGGAACAGACCAGAATATACAGACAATCTGGGTCCGTAAGCCGTCACCACAAATTGATGCCGGCTGCATACTCCAAACATCACTCTTGTATGCAGCCGGGATCAAGTCTGTGCGGCACAATTTGTTAATTATCTTATATTAGCTTTGACCGCGGCTTCGCTCGCATAGCCTATGTCCATCCTGAAGGTCCCTTCGAAATATTGGTCAAAGAATAAAAAAAAATTGATGAGTATTTTCAGGCCGTGTGGGGTCGGTACTTAAAAAGAATAACCCCTCTGCATCTCTCCTCGTGCATGTCGTAAAAGGCGACTAAGGAACAAGGACAAGATGCCATACTAAAGGGCGACAGGATAGCCACCTCTCACCCCGGCATGGTCCTTCCAGCGAGTCATGCAGCAGGTGTGTCTTCATGCCTTACTTGCTGCTTGATGTAGTTATTTTATCCGAATACTTTGCTAAACGTGGTGGTCGGTGTTGTGCTGTAGTTTCCGCACTGAGACTTCAATACGGTCCGTTGTACGTCCAATGTTCAAAATGAATGCACTGTGTAAGCATTATAGGTTCTTCAAAAAATCCGTCTGTGCTTCTAATTAAGTATTTCGTCACATGTTTGACATATATTTGTGGATAATTTCATTCGCTACCTACCAATCAGTGCAGAGTTTATTAATTTAAGACTTCTTGTTTTATTTTTCTTTTTCGATGGCAAATGGCCTCTTGACCTTTAAGTTGACGCTCAATGTGCCAGTGTCAAGTTGTAAGATCCAAGTGAGTTCCAAATATTGGGTACAATGGCAAAAAATATAAAATATGACTATACTTTATTTTTCGAAACAGGCCAGTACTGAGAGTTGCTATCTCATGTTTACCATAGTCCTAAGACAGAGACGGCTGATCGTTAGACCCTGCCCATTATCCCCACCACACCTGCTTAATGCTTTCATATTGTTAAGGCGCGTTTATACTTGTCGTACTTGTGCTGTGTGCTTGGCTCGGCGGGCGAAAATAATTAGTTTTTCCGTCGATTGCAACGGACGCTTTGCTCGTTTCAGTTCGTTCGTTCGTGTTACAGGCGGATTCGGTTGTTGAATCAGCCATGTCACTAACTTTCAGACGGAACGATGAAAAAACAGAAAGAAAACTGAATTTTGGCACGTCTGCACTGCGCGAGGTTGGAAACACGACTGAACGTGGCAGTAGCGCGCGGCTAGCCGGCGACCTGTATGACCGCAGCTTTAACGAGTTAACGTGGACCAATAGCGCTTCGCTGCGCATTGCTATTACCGTTCTAGTACTGGCTTGTCTCGCGAAATAGAGTATAGTCTACCTAGTACTCAATACATCAAATAAAAAAATATGAAATTAGATGTCTGCTAATATTATTATTTTATCTCTTTATTCACACATTTACAATAATTCTACATAGACAGAGTATAAAAATACAAACATATACCTACCTAACATTAAATAAAAATAAACAGATGTTGCAGAGTTTCCACCACCGGCGGCGGGGCGAACCCAGGCTACCGTTGGTCGGGTCCCAAAGAAAGATACCTCAGGACTATGCATGGAGTGCCGAACAGGGCTGAATTTTGGATCTGACCCTTGACCCAACCACTCAGCGAGAGCTTCTTAAGGTGGTCATCGAGGCTCTTCACTATCAGCCTATGCGCCGATACGACAATGGGCACAACGATCGTCGAGTCGACGGGCCACATTTTGGTAACCTCGTGCTGCAGATCCAGATACTTCAACATCTTCTCTGTTTCCTTACTGACGAGTTTACCATCGCGCGGCACGACGACGATATCGACTAGCATTGTGCGCCCCGCCTGCCTCCACTATCACAATATCAGGTCTGTTCGCGAGAATAGTCCTGTCTGTGATAATGGACCGGCCCCTGTAGATTCGAGAACTGGCGGAGGATTGTACATAGTAAGTAAGGCACCACGGTACCCACAAGGTTGAACTTTAAGGCAAGTTGCTAAGGCGCTTCTCATTTGCTCATCATCCTGGGTACCTACTTACGTCGCCCCCCATTACCTCACTCCCCATTTTCTTATTTATTTCGGAATTGGATTCAACTCTCAAATTTGTTATATGTTTGTGGTCTCCCGTGTAGAAGAACGCAGCCACCGTTCTTCTACACACGATTATGTATAATTTGTATAATCGAATTGTCAATTTTAGGTTAGAAAAAATTTGCTAAAAATGTCAGGCTTGTTTTTTTTTCCTGTATTTAAACAAATCCGTCTGTGCTGCTAAATAAGTGAATCCTGACTTCTTTTAATTTCGTGGACAATTTCATTGACAATAAGTGTATTGATTTGACTTCATTATTTTACAAAAGATATATGTTATGTGCACGCGTGGACTCGAAATTTTGCGCGGCGAAAATGGCATGGAGGCCAAGGTGTGTAAGCATTATAATAAGTGGGAACTCCGAGGGTTAATTATGAAACCTTGGTTGGAAGGTACTTACATTGTTATCGCATGTAACAGGACGGATGCACGCACGGGCAGCGACGTAGGTACTCAAACTCTTTTATGCACGCAACCAGCGCAACTGCAAGAGACAAAGATAAAATAAACGCGGAAGAAGTAATGAATGAAGCCTAGGTTATGGAAGCACCCACACACAGATTACCAAGCACCGAAGCATCAAGCCGAGCAAAAAAGCAAGCGTTTTGACACCTGACAGCTCTGGCTGATCCTGTGGACGAGTCCTTCTTTTTTTAGATTAATTCGTCTCCTCCCGAAACAGGCAAAACTCATTAGAGTATACAGCCAATTCTGTCGTAGCTTATAACTTATAACGTCTGTTGTATAAGTTCTCGCACCGCGAGAACAACAAAAATATATTTTTCTAATTACAACGACGACTCGTCTTTTTTGTTTTTTTTTTTTAGTTGTTTTATCCCTTTTTTGGGATAGGCAAAGGTATTATACCATGCAGAATTGTCTGTTATATATATATATGTATTTTTAATTCTATATATGTCTTCAATGGTTGTTGTTGTTGTTCAAATTCGTAGATGGATGGGAAACATTCCGTATTAGCAAGAAGTCCTGTGTGACGCGCGGCATATTTTCAGGTTTTTTTATAAATTTCCATCAATATTTTTGTGAAGGTAAGTCGCTGGACGGATCGGGCATTCAAAAAACAGGTGATCCAGAGTCTCGTTCGTACTATCTCCTTGATTCTGTTCATCGACATCATTAGAACAATGTGGCCAGACGGCAGAGTTAATAATATTCATGCGATGAAGATGAGCGCCGAAGCGACGACAGTGGCCAAATGGAAGACGACATATTATGGTGTAAAATTTTCTTTTCTTTGGAGAATATTTTGAAAACCAAGTTTTTTTCTATAGTGGCGGACCGGAGCGACGAATGGGTCGGGGCCAATTCTGATGTCTCTCACTGACAGTTCTCCTCCTAAGAAATTTTTATTTTCGGAATTTCCATCAATCTTTTTGTGAAGGTAAGTCGCTGGACGGATCGGGCATTCAAAAAACAGGTGATCCAGAGTCTCGTTCGTACTATCTCCTTGATTCTGTTCATCGACATCATTAGAACAATGTGGCCAGACGGCAGAGTTAATAATATTCATGCGATGAAGATGAGCGCCGAAGCGACGACAGTGGCCAAATGGAAGACGACATATTATGGTGTAAAATTTTCTTTTCTTTGGAGAATATTTTGAAAACCAAGTTTTTTTCTATAGTGGCGGACCGGAGCGACGAATGGGTCGGGGCCAATTCTGATGTCTCTCACTGACAGTTCTCCTCCTAAGAAATTTTTATTTTCGGAATTATTCGGTTTTGTTGGTTTAAAAAAAAAACTGTTTTGGTGGTTTAAAAAAAAAAATAACCAGGGTTAATATAAAGAAGATGCGTCGCTACGCGACGAATCTTCTTTATATTAACCCTAACCTAATGTTGAGGCGGTGCATGTCGTTTTTGTTACTAGTTTGTATTTCCGAAAATAATTCTTAGGTGTTTATAAAAAAAACTAAACACCCTAAAACAATTTAAACACCGTAACATTGCTTAAAAAAGAAAAAAAAGCAAAAAAAACTAAAATGATTTAGTGGTATTCGAACCCATGGTCATAAAACTACTAGTCCTAGACCCTCACCCCTGAGCCACGAAATCAACGAACCAACGAATATCGAATTCCCTTGATTCGCTTTCGGCTCTATGACGTCATAGCTGTCAGCGAGAGCCAACAGAATTGATCCCGAGCCACTCGTGGTGACACGAATGGCTCGGGGCCAATTCCGATCTCACTGACAGTTCTCCTCCTAAGAAATTTTTATTTTCGGAAATATTCGGAAATATACAAACTGTTTTGGTGGTTTAAAAAAAAAACAGGGTTAATATAAAGAAGATGCGACGCATATTTTTTATTTTAACCCTAACCTAATGTTGAGGCGGTGCATGTCGTTTTTGTTACAAGTTTGTATTTCCGAAAATAATTCTTAGGTGGTTATAAAAAAAACTATACACCCTAAAACAATTTAAACACTGTAACATTGCTTAAAACGAAAAAAAAGCAAAAAGATTTAGTGGGATTCGAACCCATGGTCATAAAACTACTAGTCCTAGACCCTCACCCACTGATGGGTCGATCCCGGGATTGAATCTTTATGGGCGGGATTTTATCATAAAAACCCGGATTTAATCCTATTCTAGGACCGAATGAGGATTTTATGTTTTAAGGTTAAGTATGTGAAGTTGTTCTGTAATATGAGCGAAATTTTATCATAAAGTCCCGGATTTAATCCTATTTTAAGATCGAAAGGATTTTATGTTTTTAAATAGCTTTTGCCCGCGGCTTCGCTCGCGTGAAATTCGTATTTCAAAAGAAGAAACTAAATCATTAAGGGCGAGGCCGAAGGCTGAGCTGCGTTCAGGTTAATGATAAACCTTCTCGAATAAAGTATGTTTTTAACTAGCTTTTGCCCGCGGCTTCGCTCGCGTGAAATTCGTATTTCAAAAGAAGAAACTAAATCATTAAGGGCGAGGATCTCGTTATGAGCCACGCAAGTTTGTAACGAGTTTTCACGAGTCGTATTTGTGAGTGGTCATTGCAAGGGATCGCTTGGACTATCCGCTCTGATCTGATGACATTACATCTCTGATTACATTACACAAGTAGTATTAAGCGGCGGGTGGCCGAGTTTTTGGGTATCGGGTTCTCATGCACGAGGTCCGAGGTTCGAATCCGGTCGGTGTGTACCAATGAGTTTTTTCTGACGAACAAATTTACGTGCATATTTACACCTGCTGCTTCACCGTTTAGAACTGGTGTAAAACTAGGTACCTTCCCTTGCCCCTTACGAAGTTGTAGGCTCAAATTGTAGCCGACTGGGTTAGTACCACCGTACTGGATGTAAGATGGCCGCATAGCAGGCTCGGCTGTGTTCTCTTCTAGTTCAGTATATCCAGCAATCCAGGGAAGTCTCCGGTATGCACGGGCACCTACCTTCTCGGAGGTGATATTGGCTGGTCGGAGAATGTGCTTAGGCCCCTTCGACTCAGGCGACCGGATTACATAAAACAGTATTATTTTTAGTAACTATTATAGTTTACTAGCTTATGCCCGCTCTCGTGAAATTCGTATTTCAAAAGAAGAAAGTAAGTTATAAAGCGAAAAGGGCGAAAGCTGAGCTGCATTCAGGGTAATGATAAACCTTCTCGAACAAAATATGTAACTACTGACTAGGCCGAAGGTCGAGCTCCTTTCAGGTAAACGTTATTTTTCTCGAAGAAACTAAGTTACCTATGGCGACGCCGAAGGCGGAGCTCCCTATAGGTAAACCATATACTTTTTCAAAGAGGCCGACGAGGCCGAAGGCCGAGCTGCGTTCAAGTAAATGATAATCCTTCTCAAAGAAACTAAGTTAATGCCCTGCCGAACGCCGAGTTGCGTTCGCGTAAATGATATTCTCGCCCTTATTTACTTACTTTCATCGAGAAATATATCGTTAACTTGAACGAAGCTCCGCTTTCGGCCTCTCCCTTAGTTACTTACTTCGAAAAGGTACATGTTTCGTATCGGTGACGTCATATTTAGTTTACATGTATCCTAACTTGTACCATAAGAATAGGATAAAAAAATTAGGATCGAATCAAATTACAATTTTGGCTTTCTATAGTATGGGGAGTGCGCTTTTATAGGCACCCGCCCGCGCGCTGCGCCGCCCGCTCCCCCGCACCGCCCGCTCCGCCAAGCCGCCGGCTCGCTCATATCTGATACCTGCGCGCGAAACATTACAGTTTGGGAACCACATCTTAGCGTAACCGGAACTGAATTTTATTTAGCTTATCCTCTGTGTCGTATAGTATAGGATATAACATCCTTGTACGATGTTTCATCGAATTCAGATGATCGGTTTAAGAGTTATGGTGGAACATACATACACAGAAAATATTTCTAAAAATCGTCAATTTAGCTTTAGTATCATACATAGAGTCTTATACCTCAGTATCTCATAAAACAAAGTAACTTACTCTATGACCATCCCTTACAGATTTATTATTAGTATTGATTTAACAAATATCGGTAGATTATGACCTCAAATCGTTATTTTTTAACCGACTTAAAAAAAAGGAGGAGGTTCTCAATTCGACTGTATGTTTTTTGGTCAAACATGACCGAAATTGGTAGATCTACCAAAAAATCAGTACCTAACTTTTTACACTGTCACGGTCACTGAACAGACTCGATTACCGACCTTTTTCCTCTCTCACATCACGGCGAAATGTACGCGCGCTCAAACGACCACAGATATTGATTATTTTGTAAACATAACTAGGGAATCATGCATTCAAATTAAAACCTGTCGAGACATTATTTATTTAGATATAGGAATTCATCCAGTAAAACAATGATCTACATACCTACTACCAAATTATGCCTAGTACTAATGAAAACAACTCATTCACGATGTTGAAATCTAATATTAAAATAAAATCCTATTTCATAGGATCGAATGAGGAACCTTCCCCAACTCTCCCAATAAAATCCCTATAAAGTCTCGAATAAGGATTCGGTCCCAAATGGGATTGAATCCTTGCCCATCAGTACCCTCACCTACTGATGGGTCGATCCCGGGATTTAATCTTTATGGGCGGGATTTTATCATAAAAACCCGGATTTAATCCTATTCTAGGACCGAATGAGGATTTTATGTTTTAAGGTTAAGTATGTGAAGTTGTTCTGTAATATGAGCGAAATTTAATCATAAAGTCCCGGATTTAATCCTATTTTAAGATCGAAAGGATTTTATGTTTTTAACTAGCTTTTGCCCGCGGCTTCGCTCGCGTGAAATTCGTATTTCAAAAGAAGAAACTAAATCATTA
Organism: Nematopogon swammerdamellus; assembly: GCA_946902875.1. Taxonomy (NCBI): domain Eukaryota; kingdom Metazoa; phylum Arthropoda; class Insecta; order Lepidoptera; family Adelidae; genus Nematopogon; species Nematopogon swammerdamellus. The sequence continues at coordinate 893,564 of OX336352.1, read as the reverse complement.
AGGGCGAGGCCGAAGGCTGAGCTGCGTAATCTGTGGTTCAGGTTAATGATAAACCTTCTCGAATAAAGTATGTTTTTAACTAGCTTTTGCCCGCGGCTTCGCTCGCGTGAAATTCGTATTTCAAAACAAGAAACTAAATCATTAAGGGCGAGGCCGAAGGCTGAGCTGCGTTCAGGTTAATGATAAACCTTCTCGAATAAAGTATGTTTTTAACTAGCTTTTGCCCGCGGCTTCGCTCGCGTGAAATTCGTATTTCCAAAGAAGAAACTAAATCATTAAGGGAGAGGATCTCGTTATGAGCCACGCAAGTTTGTAACGAGTTTTCACGAGTCGTATTTGTGAGTGGTCATTGCAAGGGATCGCTTGGACTATCCGCTCTGATCTGATGACATTACATCTCTGATTACATTACACAAGTAGTATTAAGTGGCGGGTGGCCGAGTTTTTGGGCATCGGGTTCTCATGCAAGAGGTCCGAGGTTCGAATCCGGTCGGTGTGTACCAATGAGTTTTTTCTGACGAACATATTTACGTGCATACTTACACCTGCTGCTTCACCGTTTAGAACTGGTGTAAAACTAGGTACCTTCCCTTGCCCCTTACGAGGTTGTAGGCTCAAATTCTAGCCGACTTGGTTAGTACCACCGTACTGGATGTAAGATGGCCGCATAGCGGGCTCGGCTGTGTTCTCTTCTAGTTCAGTATATCCAGCAATCCAGGGAAGTCTCCGGTATGCACGGGTACCTACCTTCTTGGAGGTGATATTGGCTGGTCGGAGAATGTGCTTAGGCCCCTTCGACAGTATAAAACAGTATTATTTTTAGTAACTATTATAGTTTACTAGCTTTTGCCCGCTCTCGTGAAATTCGTATTTCAAAAGAAGAAAGTAAGTTATAAAGCGAGAAGGTCGAAAGCTGAGCTGCATTCAGGGTAATGAATGATAAACCTTCTCGAACAAAATATGTAACTACTGACTAGGCCGAAGGTCGAGCTCCTTTCAGGTAAACGTTATTTTTCTCGAAACTAAGTTACCTATGGCGACGCCGAAGGCGGAGCTCCCTATAGGTAAACCACATACTTTTTCAAAGAGGCCGACGAGTTCTTCTGCGTTCAAGTAAATGATAATCCTTCTCAAAGAAACTAAGTTATTGCCCTGCCGAACGCCGAGTTGCGTTCGCGTAAACGATATTCTCGCCCTTATTTACTTACTTTCATCGAGAAATATATCGTTAACTTGAACGAAGCTCCGCTTTCGGCCTCTCCCTTAGTTACTTACTTCGAAAAGGTACATGTTTCGTATCGGTGACGTCATATTTAGTTTACATGTATCCTAACTTGTACCATAAGAATAGGATAAAAAAATTAGGATCGAATCAAATTACAATTTTGGCTTTCTATAGTATGGGGAGTGCGCTTTTATAGGCACCCGCCCGCGCGCCGCGCCGCCCGCTCCGCCGCGCCGCCCGCTCCGCCGCGCCGCCCGCTCCGCCACTCCGTCGGCTCGCTCATATCTGATACCTACTCGCGCTAAATGGCGCGTGAAACATTTCAGTTTGGGAACCACATCTTAGCGTAACCGGAACTGAATTTTATTTAGCTTATCCTCTGTGTCGTATAGTATCGGATATAACATCCTTTTACGATGTTTCATCGAATTCACATGATCGGTTTAAGAGTTATGGTGGAACATACATACCCAGAAAATATTTCTAAAAATCGTCAATTTAGCTTTAGTATCATACATAGAGTCTTATACCTGAGTATCTCATAAAACAAAGTAACTTACTCTATGACCATCCCTTACAGATTTATTATTAGTATTGATTTAACAAATATCGGTAGATTATGGCCTGCATTGGTTGTTTTTAACCGACTTCAAAAAAAGGAGGAGGTTCTCAATTCGACTGTATGTTTTTTGTTAAACATGACCGAAATTGGTAGATCTACCAAAAAATCGGTACCTAACTTTTCACACTGTCACGGTCACTGAACAGACTCGATTACGGACCTTTTTCCTCTCTCACATCACGGCGAAATTTACGCGCGCTCAAACGACCACAGATATTGATTATTTTGTGAACATAACTAGGGAATCATGCATTCAAACCTGTCGAGACAATATTTATTTAGATATAGGAATTCATCCAGTAAAACAATGATCTACATACCTACTACCATATTATGCCTAGTACTAATGAAAACAACTCATTCACGATGTTGAAATCTAATATTAAAATAAAATCCTATTTCGTAGGATCGAATGAGGAACCTTCCCCAACTTTACAAATAAAATCCCTATAAAGTCTCGAATAAGGATTCGGTCCCAAATGGGATTGAATCCTTGCCCATCAGTACCCTCACCCCTGAGCCATGAAATCACTTAAACGAACAACGAATATCGAATTCCCTTGATTCGCTTTCGGCTCTATGACGTCACACCTGTCAGCGAGAGCCAACAGAATTGATCCCGAGCCACTCGTCTCGTGACCGGACCGGAGCGAGCCACCCACCAGTGCTGCCAGATGATTTTTCCGCCTGCGCAGTTTTGCCAACTCAAATTTTGAATTTTTCCTAGATTGACTGCCAACACTCCCAGACAAGTATTTTCAATACCATGAAATATGTAATAATTAATTCAGAACTTTTAAGGCAACAAGTTCAATAATTTACTGTGATTCTCAGATATATACTAAATATCGTGGTAAACCCTTCACCTCCCACAGTACCCGTGCGGGTTTTACACGGCGCACAACGGTTACGGATCACTCAGAACCCAACACTTTTTTATGTGCAGGACCCAAAAAAAACTAACTTTTTAACCATGACATTTATGAGAAATCTGGAATAGACAAAGGTTGTACAGTAATTCGTGTACCCGTATTCGATAGTACGTTTCTTTACCTTTATTTTGATATATGACTTGTAAGGAGAAATTATACATTTTTGGTCAGAAAAAATCGGAAAAAAATGTCGAGCGTAATTTGTTTTGCCTGGAGTTAAAAAAATACGTCTGTGCTTCTAAGTGAATCCTCAGGTGTTTGGTATGACTGCTGGCGTAATTTCACTATAAATAAGAGTGGACAGACTTTATTGATCTAAATTCACTACCTTGCGAAATATTCGGATTTGTGCGGGCCAAAATTTCGCGTTTTTGCGCGCGGCGAAAATGGCATGGGACTGAAGGGAGATAAGCAGGAGATAAACATATGCATATAAGCATACCAGAGATCGCGGTAATCCGGAGTTCCGGACAGCCGCCGGCTGTCCGGATTACCGCGCTCTCTGGACTATCAGGGGACCGGATTATCGAGGCCCTACTGCAATTCAAAAAATGTCTCACTCAACACACCGTTACCAATTTAATACAAAACCGACGTTGTTGTTTGCTGCCCAGCCTCTTGGGAAGTCTGATTTCTCCGCACTGAGACCTCAAGACGTTCGTACATCCGTTGTACTGTACGCTGGAGCCCGGGCAGGGTTACCATACGTCGTGATTTGTCCTGACCTGACATTTCAGGATTTTTAGGCTCGTCAGGATTGCCGCCTGATTTTGGAAATGTCACGATTTTTCGATTTTTCAATGAATTATGTACCTACAGCACATTATTTATTAATGTTTTTATTAGAAAGTTATACAAACGGTAATGTATATACTACTTAATAAGAGTAAATTACAGAGCACAATAAACTGAAACAGAAACACGATCATCTTTACCAACAACTTTGGTAATATTACATAAAGATATATTTTTACAATCTTTGGGTGGCGTTTGAGTTGAAATGAAATTAAGTTTGAAAATTGAGTTGAAATGGAGTTCGACCAGTGAGTTCTGCCCCCGCGCCAAAGCATAAACAAACATTTGAAACTTTATCTATTTATCAAGTAGGTACGCAGTTGTTAATTACGTTTGCAACAAAATGTCAGGACTGTTCTATGGAAATTAGGCTTTTTGTCAGGACTTTTAAATTTTCCATCTGGTAACCCTACGCCCGGGTAGTGCTACTCCAGCCGCCCGAGCTCTTTCATGAAGTGGAGCACTCTTCTCGGTCGCTTCCACACTCCGTGGACAGTCCCCACCGACGTATGGAGAATGATACTGGTAACAATTTCGCGGGACGAAGTCGGTAGCCTAACCCCGCAACAATTTAAATTGTCCCTATGTACATTATTGTGAGATTGAAATTAAATCACCAGTTAAAAACTTACAGAAAGGTCATTGGGCTCATAAGTATGAAAAATTTACCCATGATGATCTACAGAAAATTAACTGATTTGGGATGTTGCGACATATATCTCTGGTTTACGATTATATGGGTCGCATTTCCATAAATAATGGGAATTAGACAGAAAATGAAATTCTGTATCTTAGAAAAAAATATATTACTGAGGTTTATTTCAACTTGATTAATAATACCTACAGGTGCAATCGTACTATCTCACTTAGTACGAAAAATATACCCAGAATCTACAGAAATAAAATAGTGTAGAGAATTTTGATAAATTGTTCATGATGGATAAAATAAAATTCTGTATTTGTAAAAAAAAGATTTATTTATTTATTTATAATAAGATTTATTCTATTCCATCAACTCTAGTACGCTAGTACATAATACCTCTTTGTACGCATGGTGTTTTTTAATACAATTCCTTCATTGAAATTCTATGAATTTGTTCTTTGCAATAAATATCTTCAACTATTAAATCACTTGTTATATTTTATTCCCATGGTTTTTTAAAAATAATTTTTACATAAAATGAAAAGTGGGATATACCATATTAATTTAAAAGCAATTTTGTTTCTGTAGGCAAACCTTCACAAATTGGGTCGGATTGTGCCCAATGACCTTTACTTCATAAACTTATGTTACATTATTATGTCACTATTAACTAGTCGCTTAATTTATGAACAGCATTTTAACATTACACAATCATACATTTAAAAGTGTCAGCTGTTGTGTTAGAGCTCTGGGAAAATCACGATTTATTAGCAAAGGTGGATTGGCAAAAATGTATGGAAGTTGGTCTACCCCTCCTCTAACAATGAATGCTATATCAATAGAAAGTTCTTTCCAAGAAAACAATTTTGTCCAAACATACCTAACATGTATTGTTAGTACTTTAACCTGTCCGCTCCCACGTTATAATATGCCCAAAACCCCTTAGTCCCGCATGGGCGTGGCCCGCGCGGGCACAGGCCCGCGCGGGCCGCCGTGCGCGCCCACATCGACATAAACGCAGATATTTCGGAAACTAATAAAGTTAGATCTATAAACCCTTCTGTCCTAGAAAGCCTAGAAAATTTCCTAAAATCCATGTGAAACAGTGAGGCTTACCTTGTTTAGAAGTACCAAATATTTTAGTTAGAAAAAAAAAACTCAATTTTTTTTTTAAAAATTCATTATAATATAAATTCAAAACATACCTTTACAATATTTATATCAGAATACTCGTAAAGAAACATACTTTTAGAAATAGTAAAGTATAATATACGTTTTCTTTACAGAAATCAGCGAAATCGGATGTTCAACATGAAGATCCTGGGAGCAACCGGAAACTCCGAGATGGCACGCGCGTGATATTTTTTACCAATTTTATAAATATATTATTTGAACTAAACATTCTTTTATTTTGCAACTGATCGTATGTTTGTATAATAATGCGAAGAAAATTGGAAAAATAAGCTATATTTCCATGAAAAATATGCCCTCAAAGTCATTGTTTACAAATTTCATACAAAAATAAACAAACATTTTTGAGCGACGAAAAATATGACTTTTGTCGCCACCCGAACTCGTAATGCATCTTCTATTGGTAGAATAACTAATAAATAACACTATTTACTAACCTTTAGCTCATAGATGCACTTGAATACACTTATAAACATTATTTTCACGGGGCGCTCTTACTTGAAAAATACGCACACGGACAGATTATCAATATGTCCACTGACGGCAAGTTATTGTTTCCATAGCCAATATTATTGTTTCTTGGAGACAGGCTCCAAATCCTTTCAAAAAATGCTGCCTGAGTCAAGAGAGGATCAGGGCAAAATAAAGTGAATTTGGTCAAATAGTGCGGCCGTAAATTACGCATAAATTATGGGTCCTTGGAGACCCGGCGGGAGCTAGACGATAGGCGCGGCGGGTCTCCGCGGACCCGCTCGGGAGTCAATAGGTGGAGTTATATCACTTTAAGTTGTATAAACATAGTATAAAAGACGAAAACGAGATTTCAGTGGAAAAAAGCAGCCATTTAATCACAAGTTGCTATGACAACGTATTTTTACATTTTTCTATTTGTTTGGCATTTTTCAAACCTGCCTGTCGCAAACATCCTGCCCCCTTCGTGCTGAAGCACACCTTCACACGGAATCAACCGGCAAGCGCACGAGTTTCTTTACAGGTCGGCGTAAAATCCCTCCGCTTGTTTTCACATCTGCAACGCGAACCACGCCGTCCTTACCCGGAAACACTGCAGTAATGCGTCCTCTCGGCCAAGTCGCTCGAGGGAGGTTGCCATCGGCTATCAGCACCGGGTCTCCTATGGCCATGTTCTGCACAGGTTCAGCTCCTCGTCGGGGGAGAAGAGTAGGGAGGTATTCCTTCACCCATCTAGACCAAAAGTGATCGGATAGTCTAATGGCCTTCTTCCAGTCTGATCTTCGCATTAGATCTGCATCGTCAAGTTGCAAAGGTAGAGGAGATGTAGATGGGGATCCTAGTATAAAATGAAAGGGGGTTAATACTTCGGGATCATTGGGGTCGACTGAAACGTAGGTTAATGGTCGGGAATTGACTATTGCTTCAGCTTCTAGGAGTAGGGTGTGCAAAACTTCTTCTCTTGGAGCTCGTTCATGAAGAGTTACTTTCAGTGCTGTTTTCACACTTCTAACGAGCCTTTCCCAAACCCCACCCATGAACGGGGATGCAGGCGGGATGAAACTCCATTGTATCCCCTTATTCGCTGCAAAATCACCAACGGCCTGATCATAAAGTGCTGATAGTTCATTACACGCTCCGACAAAGGCAGTTCCATTATCGGAAAATATCTTCGTTGGCGCTCCTCTGCGTGCTATTAGGCGCCGTAAGCTCATTATTGCGGCGTCTGCCGACAAACTTCCGACTATTTCGAGGTGAACTGCTCTCGATGTTAGGCATGTGTAAAGCGCCACATATCTCTTCTCCCGTCTGCGAAGAACAGCTACTTGTACGGGTCCGAAGTAATCGACTCCAATAAAGGTAAAAGCTCGATGGTGATGAGCTAGTCTCTCGGCAGGGAGGTCTCCCATTGGTGGTTCTGGAGGGGTAGCTCGGCGTATTCGACAGAACTGGCATTCTTTTGCAACACTTCTGACGGTATCACGTAGACGTAAGATCCAGAAACGTTGTCTCAGTTGGTTTATCACCATTTCATTATTCGCATGTGCAGCATCCACGTGGAACTTTTTTACTAGTAGTCGTGTTGTGCAGTGTCTTCCGTCAAGTATAATCGGTCGTTTTGCTTCATCATCAATTTCAGGTGCAGATTTTATGCGTCCAATCAAGCGGAGGATGCCGTCGTCATCCAGCTCAGGTGAGAGATTCCATAGTCGACTTTGTTTAGGTATCGGTCGTGCAGCTTGAATGCTGGCTATTTCTCGAAGAAATGTGTCTTGCTGGCATTGACGTAAAACGTGCGTTTCTGCTTCACGTAAATCATTAGCGCTCAGAGGGATGAAGGTGTGAGTGGAAGGGGACAAGGGAACATCTGACGAAGGAAGTGTGCGAGTAGGCTTCTGCGCAGATGTAAGTGGAGCAGTGTGTGGCCCCCTTCGTACAGAAGCCGCAGGATCTTGAATAAAATGTGGCCCCCTTCGTACTGAAGTTCGAGTCACTGGCTGATCTGAAACAGAAGAAACTTTACGACGCAAGGATACAAGATAGTCAGGGTCGGTAGAATTTTTGGTCTTCTTTGCCAAAACGCGATCTTTCAATAATTTGATGTATTTGTGGGCGTATGCAGTCGCTCTTAATAAGCGTAGCCAGTTACTGAATCGCTTAGAATTCGCCGAAACTGTTGCATACAAGATTTGCACTGTAGTGCAACTTGAGTCCATCAGTTTCATTTTTATTTCATTATCAACGTCTTTGTGAATATGCGATTCCGTCTTACACGGTTCTGTGGGCCATTTTTCCGGAGATTCCAGTAGGAAATCAGGGCCGGTGAACCATCGATGGTCTGAGCCCAAATGACCCGACTTTGAGCGAGTGGCGTCGTCAGCCACGTTCAGAGCACTCGGAATCCATCTCCAATCAGCGACGTTTGTCGTCTCGCAGATCTCACCAACTCGATGGCCGACGAATGCTCTGAACTGGCGAGCATCGCTTCGGAGCCATCCGAGAACTGTAGTGGAATCAGTCCAATATTGAGTTCGTGTCGGTTTTAACCTATGCTCATCGCGAATCGTATTTGCGAGACGAGCCGCGATAAGTGCCCCCTGCAGTTCTAGTCTAGGTATCGTTGAAGGTTTTAGCGGCGTGACTCGAGCCTTGCTGCTCACAAGGGAGAGTTCCACCTTTCCATCCGCGTATGTGAATCTCCAGTAGGCTACGCAACCATAGGCGAGCTCACTGGCGTCCGAGAAAAGGTGTAACTCGCAAACAGCAAAATCCGGATCACGCAGATACCATCGAGGTAAATGCAGAGTACTGACTGCGTGGAGGTCGATGAACCACTCACGCCACCGCTCATCTTCTTCTCGTTCGAATGCCTCATCCCAACCGATTCCAGTTCTCCAGGTCTGCTGAAAAAGGATACGACCGCGTACTACGATCGGAGCCAAGAGCCCAAGTGGATCATAAACGCGCATAACGTGAGACAACACTTTCCTTTTAGTAAGTTGTTCTGGAACTTCTCCTTGCAATCCGGTTTGGAAACCCAGGGAATCCCGCGTAGGATTCCAAATCAGACCTAGAGTGCGGACAGTAGGCTGGATCGAACCTAGTTTAATGTTAGATGGTTGGATGAGTCGTAGTTCTGGTGATAAATTGGCCAAAACGGTTGGATCGTTTGATACCCAGCTCCTCATGACAAAGCAGCATTTCTGGTGAACTGTCACTATGTCAGAGGCGAGACGTGCAGCAGCACATGGATCATCGAGACTTCCAATGAAATCGTCCATGTAGTGATCATTAATAATAGCGTGAGCTGCATCAGGGTAAGCCGTTTCGAAGTCCTTTGCGTTCTTATTCTTAACATAGAGTGCTGTGCAAGGGCTGGAAGTAGCACCGAAGATTACCGAGCTCATTCTATATTGCCTTATTTCAGCGTTTGGGTTGCCATCCCGCCACAGAAATCTCTGAGCATCACGATCTTGCTCTCGGATTTTGATCTGTGGGAACATCTCCTGGATATCTGCGGTCATTGCAATACGACCTTCCCTAAATCTGAACAGGATCCCCAGAAGAGGTTGAAGAAGGTCTGGTCCCGGCAACAAGAATGAGTTCAAGCTTACTCCTTGACTCTTGGCTGCAGCGTCGTGAACAATCCTAAGCTTTCCAGGTTTGTTCGGATTGGTTACTCCGAAGTGTGGTAAGTACCAGCAACGGTTCAGCTCAATACCATTTTTAGGAGGAGGACATTCCTCAGCATAGCCCTTGTCCAGCATATCATTCATGTTCTTCTTGTATGCAGTAGCGAACAGTGAATCTTTCGCCATCTTCTTTTCGATCATTTCTAACCTACGACGTGCTAAAGAGAAACTTTCCGGAAGTTCGGCGTTGTCCTCACGCCACAGGAGGCCAACCTCGAACCTGCCCGTAGAAAGACGGCGAGATGTGGATTCAAGAATGTCCTGGGCACGACGGTCATTCTGAGTACACAACTCGGTTTTCAGAATACCTATCGAGTCGAGCTTGTATTGATTCTTTATCAAGTTTTCAAGATTCTGATCATCGGTAAAACTACTACTTTCTACTACAGTATGGTTTACATATTGCACAGTTTTGGTTTTGCTAGACTCGAACCCATGAACGACCCAGCCCAGAGGTGTCAAACACGCTAACTGTTCGGAATGAGAACCCTTCCTTGTGCATTTAGAGTATGTTAAAAGGCAGTCCGCGCTACCTATGAGAACCGTCGGCGTGGCGTCCTCGTATGCGAGCTCTTCCACCAAGTCAGCGAGGTGGCGGTGGCGGGCTAAGTCCACACGGCTAACGGTCTGTCGGGCCAGACCGAGCGAAGGAACGGAATGAGCATTTCGCACCGTGTGAACTTCGTCACTGTGCCGACCTCTGATATAAAAACTTACATAATTTATTTCTGTTTCGGTTGTCATACCCTTAACACCACTTACAGTCATGCGCCCCTCGGGGCCCTTCGCACCTATGCGCTCAGCCACAGACGAGTCAATCAATGTAGCAGTAGACCCATCATCGATCAGAGCGTACGTCTCAACGTGACCGGCTGGTCCGCATACCACGACAGGAATTACTTTCAGCAGTACTTGGTCCTGTCGCTGTCGTGTAGCTAGGGAAGTGACCGAAGTGTTATTTAAAATAATATTTTTCTCTGTTGTGAGCCTCTGCTCTGGAATAGTACTCGTAGTTAACTTACTGTCTAACTTTTTTTCTACTGTGTCAACATTCTCTCCTAGAATGTCAGAAGCGCACATATTTATTGTAGAAGTGCTCGGTTTGCTGATAGGAGGGAATGTTGCCCCATGTAGAAGAGAATGGTGCCGAAGTTGGCAACCATCGTGATCACATAGTTTTGTTTTACACGTCTTCCATTGATGAGAATTGGCACTGAGGCACCTATAACAAACTTTCTTCTGGCGTATCCAGCGCCACCTATCATCTACAGGGAGCGACTTGAATTTACTGCAAAAACAGATGTTGTGTTTTTCACTGCAATAAATGCAAGTTGCTTGGACCGATGAAAAGGCAGACGTAGCGTGAACTTTTTCTCGTTTCTTGTCTGATTCAAAATGTGCACTCGTATTAGCATGAGATACGATTCCAAATTTAACCTGTCGTTCTGCTTCACGCGTGATAAAATCTGACAATAATTCTAATTTCACCTTTTCCGGTTGCTCGGCCGCAAAGTCCATCCATCTGCTTCGCATCCACGGCGACAGCTTCGCTAACAATGCATCGAATAGTTCAGGAGAATGCAAATATTCATGTTTATTTAACAATACAATAGTAGAAACACAGTTTCGAAGTTTACATGCAAATACATTCAAATCTTTATTCTCGTTCAGCCTCGGCATAGAGCGCACGGCGGCGAGCTCCTGCAGTACGATCTGTTCAGGGCGAGCGAAACGAAGTTCAAGCGCTCGCATCACTTCGTCGGGGTCGTGCGCCGATATGAGCAGCGAGGCGACGGCCTCGCGCGCCTCACCGCGCAGCGCGTGCCGCAGACGCGCTAGATTCTCTACAGTCGTGTACGATGCCCTAGTGTCTTCGTAGGTTCGCTTGAACCCGAGCCACTCGGTGGGACTTCCGGAGTAGGGCAATAGCTCTATGTACCACGGCTTGGAGACCCTGTTGTGTGATTTTGAACTAGATTTCTCAGCTAAAGCGGCGATGGCTAATGCAAGTTGAGAAATATCCGATGGTATCTCTTTATTGAGTGTAATATTAGCTGGGTTAGTTTCACCGGCTTCACAGTTAACCTGTTCTGTTCCGCTTATCATCGAAGGCGGCAGAAGTGGTGGTTGAGCGAGCGGCGACCGCAGGGACGCGAGCCCAGCATTCGTCGGCATCTTTGCTTCATTTCGCTCAGGTAGTTGCGGCACCGATTGCTCTGTCGCGGGTGGCCGAGGATCGCGCACGGGCAGCGCGTCGTGTTGCCGAGCAACGGCAGCACCAGCGACAGCCGGCGGCCACAATACCTGCTGTGTAAAATTTTCATTGTGAGGCAAGTTTACAGGGGTTTGGAACGTTATTGTGTCTTGGGCGAGAGCTTCATACTGTAGCTGTGTGCCGACATTCGTTCTACATGTCTGCGATTCATTTTGTGAAGGTAATGTAACATCATTAACCTGTAATGGGTCAGAATCGGAACCATAAACCCAATCCTGTGTGCGCATGGAACTGGTGCGCACGCTGCCGCTGGCGACACCATGCGCACTTGCGGCGGCGTCGATGGCAGCAAGCGCCGCCCGTAGTTCCATCTCTGCCACCTCACGCTCACGTTCCGCAGCAACGCGCTCGCGCTCTGCCTCTCGTGCGGCAGCAATGCGCTCACGCTCAGCCTCTCGTTCCAGCATCCTGCGCGCATGAAGAGCTTCTACAGCAAACTTGCGCGCAATGACCGTGGATGCTGACCGTGAAGAATGTGCTGAGCTCAAGCCGCTGCGACGATTTCCTCCTGCAACAGAAGCCGGCGGCGGTGTTGGAGGTGGTCGCGCCGCCGGTGGTTCCGTTTGAGACACCGGGTTCACGTCTCCTGCCTCACGTCTCGGGGTATTGTGTGCGGCCGACATATGAGGCAAGCTGGGCGAGACCGAGCCCTCCGAGGTTGAGGAGGTGCCCGGTCGTGATCGCCCAGCCGCCGTGTCGACAGCACCCGAGTCGGATGCAGGGCGTGTGTGTGAATCCGCTGCCTCTGGTCCTCTCTTCGACTGAGACCTCGTCTTCATTTTGCGCTAGTAATAATGTAAAAGATCCGGCTCGAAGGACCAATATAAAAGACGAAAACGAGATTTCAGTGGAAAAAAGCAGCCATTTAATCACAAGTTGCTATGACAACGTATTTTTACATTTTTCTATTTGTTTGGCATTTTTCAAACCTGCCTGTCGCAAACACATAGAACCTTATCATAGTACCTAATATACCTCTGTACGATGATAATCGTTCTAGGAAGGGTAAGCACTTAGAGCGAAACAGTACCAAAATTACCGAGCGGTATTGAAACAAAAAAAAAAGTCCACCGCGAACCGCGAGCGAAGAAGGGGGCAAAAGCTAACACGAGTATATAGAATTTGATGAGCACGGACGCATAGCGAACTAATTTCGAATGACTAATTAGAGTGCATCATGTGGATTATCAAATGATAGGAGTGATAGGACTTGTTACAAGAAATACCTACAAATATTTTTTTTTCATAATTTTGAAATGCCTAAATAGGTCAAGATATTAAAGAAAATATTGGAAAATCGTGAATTCCCCCCCCCCCCCCCTGTCCTGAAACTATTGAGTCTAAAATAAAAAAATTGGAAATATAGGTCCCCTATTATTATTATTATATATCTTATTATATTTTACAGAAAAACCTAAACGAGACGGAACCCCCTGTCCACGCGAGTTTGAGTCGCACTTGATCGCTTTTTAGGGTTCCATAACTAAATGGCCAAAAGGGAACCCGTATAATTTCGTCCCGTTCGTCTGTCCGTCCGTCCGTCCGCCCAAGAGACATGACAGGCATTTTACTCCGAGACTACGGTACTATATAGATGGAATTTGGAAGGAATGTACATTCTATGAACCGCTATACAATGTTGTGGTGAAATTAAAAAAAAATATATATTAGGGCTAAGCACACGGAATGGAAAAAACAATTGGAAATATTATTTTTATTGAAAAATATATTTTTTGCAAATATAGAATTTGTGTGGTCGTTCATCTGTCTTAACATGTGGGTATTTAAACTGGATTTACGTGTAGCACTATATTTGCAAATTTCACATTTGTATGTTTGTTCACCTGTGTGAGTTAACATGTGGGTATTTAAATTCGATTTCTGCGTAGCACTATATTTGCAAATATGGCATTTGTGTGGTTGTTCACTTTTGTGAGTTAACATGTGTTTATATAAATTACTTTTACTTGCGGAAGTATATTTGCAAGTATCGCATTTGTATGGTCGTTCACCTGTGTGAGTTAACATGTGGGTTTTTAAAGTGGATTTATGTGTAGAACTATATTTGCAAATATCACATCTGTGTGGTCGTTCACCTGTGTGAGTTAACATGTGTCTACTTAAATTATGTTTCTTCAAAATGCCTTTTTGCAAATATTACAATTATGTTGTCGTCTACCTATGTGTGCTGTTATTAAGTGATGTTGTAATGACATCTTCCTTAAAAAACTTCTATTACAAAAGTAACATATATACTGAGCCCTGCTCGAACTTCGCACAGCATCGCTGTTGTCTTGTGTGAGCGCTGCATTTGTTTCATTATTGATGAGATTATCTCGTTCCATTCTGTAAATGTAATAAACAAGCTTATTGTGTCAACAAAGTCGTGATAATACAATTGTCAAATATTATTTCGCTTTGCACCAAACTCCACGAGGATAAATCACGCGAGAGCTATTCAAATTTTATACTTGTTGAACAATTTTTTATACGAAGCCAACATTGATAATATATGTTAAAAAGGAGGTAGATAGGTTCTACGAGCTCCCAAAGCGGCACAATAATAACAAGACAATTGTGCAAGAAGTCAGTCTCGCACAAACGACGCGCGTGTTCAGTCAGACGTGTGTTGTCCTTCCTAAGTAGTTATCAGAATCGCTGATTGTTAGAAGGGGGCTATGTTACACTTTTGGCCAAATTGACTTTTTGATCGGTTCGCGGTCTTGAACGGTAGCTCCATCGATTAGTGTAACAAGGGATGAAATTAATACACTGGAAGTGGTTTATTTGACAGCTTGAAAATAGGTTGATTGTTAAAAGGGAGCTATGTTCTGCACTTAATGCACTAAATGTGCGAAAATGTGTTAACTTTAACCTAAGTTAATCACACTAAGACTAAGACTAAGAATAATGTAACCCTAAATCTAAGCTAAATAATTACGTTATGCAAAAAAAAATGTACAAGATGAAAGAAAATGTAACGAAAACAATAAATGGGTACTAAATTTATTATTTTTAGTAGAAATGTGAAATATTATTGATTTTAATATAATTTCCACATTTTAATCATCATTACTCACCTAATACAGGTATTTTAGACCAGTTCAAAAATGAAATTTCCCGTTGATTGTTAAAAGGGAGCTAATTGTTTTATTTTTATTTAAAAAAATTATGGAAATAAAAAAACTTGTATCCTTAACACAAAAAAATCACTATATACACTTTTTTTTTTTTATTATTACTTAGTTCCAGTCTTGTCTCAGCTGTACATGCCGAGACTGGTTAGTCATATCAAATTTTGAAACTGCTAAAATAAATTAATGGTGAGAGTAAATACTATATACATACTATACTACTATATAAATATATACATAATTATATTTAATAAATACATACGTCAAATGTATACAGCCAAAATATTTTATTTATTTCCTATTTGTTCTCTCTAATAATGATCTATATACACTAACTTTGTTATAAATAAATTCATTTACAATATACGTGACTACATTAGAAATGAAACAGTTTTTGTTTAATATCTCGGAAAGTTTAAAATGTAACATAATCCCCTTTTAACAATCAGCGATTCACTGTTATACCAACCGCCACATAACTTGAGTTCCCTCCCTTACTCTTCCGCGCTGCGCCCCGCATGCGCAATCTCATTCTCAATACGCGGAATGTGCTATGTGGGACGACGCAGAGCAACATATACTTCTCTTTTTTTCTCTCAAACTGAGACATGTCATCCGTATTCCTCTCGCAATATTGTGACGTTAAAATGTGGCTTTGTAGTTATATACTACTCTGTCAAGAAAGTACCGGGAAAAGGTTAATAATAATCAGACATCGGAATCCGCGGGGCACGAATACGACCTGGTTAGGGATTGACTACGGCGATCAATAAACAATCGACACTGTTATCGATACTCATATTTATTTGTTTATTGTATTTTATTCATGTCATATTTCAGACCTGAATACTTATATAACTACAGTACTTATATAAACATGTATACTTTATGTTAACGATTAAGTAAATATAATACATATTTATATAAGGTCTTTCAAAATTAGTTCATAGTACGCTAAGGGGGGGTTCTGTATCATATAGGGAGTAAAACCTATATAAAAATTTTTGGACCTTGGGCTTTTTTTAAGTAAAATTTTTTTTAAGTAGGTATTTAAATAAAAAAATAGGTGGTTGATTTTTATAACCTAATCGATTCAGTTTCATAACAGTAACAAAAAAGTCTTCATGACAATTATGATGTAACACGTGTAAGTTGGTAAAAAAAATTAAATTCTTTCTATTCCATACTAATAAAACTAAAATTGTGGTTTTTCACAATTTCTGAAAGAAAGAGATATACGTGTTGGAAGACTTTTTTGTTCCTAGCACGAAACCGAAACGATTAAGAAAATTTTTTTTTTACATTTAACATTAAAAAATAAATTTTGTGAAAAAAAAAATTCTTTGTTCTTCAAAAGTGATCTATTTCCGATACAGAACCCCCCCTTAGCTTACTATGAACTAATTTTGTAAGACCAATTTTTTTGGACCTTGGCCTTTTTTATGTAAATATATTTTTTTATGTGTTTAAATAAAAAAATAGGTGGTTGATTTTTATAGCCTAATCGATTCAGTTTCATAACAGTAACAAAAAAGTCTTCAATATCATTATGATGTAATACATGTAAGTTGGTAAAAAAAATCAAATTATTTCTATTCCATACTAATAAAACTAATATTGTGGTTTGAACAGATTTGTATTGTACCTACAAAGTAAATACAACATTTGATTATTATATCTTATTTTCTATAGAAATACTCTTAGTTTTAATAATCGACATTATATCATATTATTCTAAAATAACGATCGATTTTCGATATTTGTGGATACATTGTCCCATCACTAAACAACCTTGAATCATTCGTGCCCCGCGGATTCCGATGTATGTTAATAATACACAAAATGTTAATAATTCTTCCAAATTTATACTATCGCCTTCAAAGTAGGTCCCTTCCGAAATAATACACTTACGTCCACGAATGATCCAATTATCAAAACATTTTTTAAATACATTTTCCTGAATCGACGTCAGTTCTCACCGCGAATTTTCTTTTATGTCTTCTATAGAGTGAAAACGGGTGCGTCGAAGTGGTAATTTGAGTTTTGGAAACAGAAAAATCTCGGCCAGGGCCATATCCGGTGAATACGGTGGTTGTTCGATGGTATTTGTTGAGTTTTTGGCCAAAAATTCGTTCACAATGATGGCCTTAAGCGATTGAGTTTTTGAAGAAAATTCAAATCTCGAGCGGCAACGTGTTTCATGCCCAAGCGATCGCTTGAAATGGTACGAATCGATTCGTGAGACACAGAAAGTTGAGCGGCTATCTCTCTCAAACTTGAATGAGGATTTTCAGTCATCAATTCCTTCACTTTAGCCATATTAACTTCAGTTGAACACGTTGATGGCCGACCAGAGCGAGGCAAATCTTCCACCACATCTCGACCGCTTTTGAATGCACTGTACCACTTATGCACACGTGTTTTTGATAAAAGTCGATTTACCGTAAGCTTTCTGTAACATTTTCAGCGACTCGGAATACGAAATTCCATTTGCGATGCAAAATTTGAGACAGACTCATTGTTCGATATTTTTATCCATTAAAAAAATTGCAAAACACACTTGAGATGAACTAACAAAATCTAGCACTGTAAACAAACTAAATGACAGACTCCAATTCCGCGCCAATATAGAAAACAGTTGTGCCAACTTAGCGACAAAAATAATTATTTGAATTGAA
Source organism: Nematopogon swammerdamellus (assembly GCA_946902875.1). Taxonomy (NCBI): domain Eukaryota; kingdom Metazoa; phylum Arthropoda; class Insecta; order Lepidoptera; family Adelidae; genus Nematopogon; species Nematopogon swammerdamellus. Next base: position 875,906 of record OX336352.1, on the reverse strand, counting down.
TTTGGAATTAGAATTAAATCATCAATTCCCGGTACTTTTTACAGAATGTATGTAGTGAGGCGCTAATTCATTTCCACCGTAGAAATTAAATTGCAATCCTCGAAATTCATACAGTTAATTCGTCCGGCGGCAGTCGGACAATGATGAATGTCACTCCGGCTGAATTTAAATAATTTACGAATGCAAACGCCGAAAACAATTGAATGAATCGGAATCGCCGCGACTGTTCAACTGCATTCGAAGTTAAGGAAATTTCTAATGATTGCAATAAGACTATTCGAGTTGGCGCATCACTTTATAGTTCTTTCTGTCAACTTTACAAGCACAGATTACCAATATACAGGGTGGCCCAGTTATAGTGGTCCAAACATTTTTTTTAGATGGAGGACATCATGTTGACTTATTTAAAAAAAACATTAGTACCGCGAAAATCAATAGTTCAGAAGTTATGATTTTTTTAAACTTTTTTTGAAATTTCTCTATTTTAGTCACATTAACCGCTCTAGTTGGATATCTATTCCTTAAAATCGAATAAAATTTGGTATAGAAGTAGAGCAGACATGTAGCTAGTACGTAATTCATATTTTTTAGGTTTAGTCCTAGACTGTACTGTTGCTATAGCCCTTTCAGTGAATTTTAGTTCAGTTTACATTAAAACTGATTAATTTTTGTAAAATCACTGTCAAAAAAAAAGTACTACCGGAGATTTGCCCATGCCCTTAAAAACTACATATACATATCACAATTCTCCAGACCAAAAATTGTAGTGGTGTAACAATTGTAACATATCCAAAATTAACATAATGTGTACAAAGTCACTACACAAAAAGTGACGATTACCTTAATTTTTAAAATCTTTTTTTTAAAACATTACTAAACAGTTTTTTATGTGTAGATTAGCGCTGTTCGAGACAGGTTTGTGAATAATGTGAAATTATAGTTGAACTAAAGTTGTGAAAAAAATAAGATTTTAAAAATTAAGGTAATCGTCACTTTTTGTGTAGTGACTTTGTACAAATGATGTTAATTTTGAATATGTTACAATTGTAACACCACTACAATTTTTAGTCTGGAGAATTGTGATATGTATAGGTAGTTTTTAAGGGTATGGGCAAATCTCCGGTAGTAAGTTTTTTTTTTTCAAAGTGATTTTTCAAAAATTTATCAGTTTTAATGTAAACTGAAATAAAATTCACTGAAAGGGCTATAGCAACAGTACAGTCTAGGACTAAACCTAAAAACTATAAATTACGTACTAGCTACATGTCTCCTCTACTTCTATATCAAATTTTATTCGATTTTGTGCAATAGATATCCAACTAGAGCGGTTAATGTGAGTAAAATAGAGAAATTTCAAAAAAAGTTTAAAAAAATCATAACTTCTAAACTATTGATTTTTGCGGAACTAATGTCTTTTTTTAAATGAGTCAACATGATGTCCTCCATCTAAAAAAAATTTTTGGACCACTGTAACTGGGCCACGCTGTATATGTTTCAAGGTCGTGCCGTGTGTGAGCACCGAATGTCGTGTAGACAACGTATCTTTCTTAAAATATCATTGGAAGCCAACCAGTAAGATATCATAATGTGTCAAGTAAATGAGAAAATATTGTCTGGAAGAGTGTCCAAGCAATACGTTGCTCAACATCTTGATCATAAAATGTTCACACTCTTTTATACAGAACCTGTACACCGGTGTGTCACTAAGGCAGACAGACAGATAGGCGCTTGATCGATTTAATAAGGGTTCCTGCCAGCGAGTCTACCTACTGAATCTTAACAAGGTATTTATAAAAGTAAAGTAGGAATAAAGTGGAAAGTGCTCCGCAGTATATATCTAACTGCTAAGCATAGTTCAGAGAGCGGACAATGCGGGGAGCGGAGCTGCGGGCCGGTGCGAGTGGTGTATAAGAGGACGAGGGAGACTCACCGTGATGCATCGCCACCGGCGGGCTCGGGCTTGCAGGGCAGCAACATGTACTGCAGGTCCGGCGGCTGCAGCACCTCGGGCCCGATGTCCAGCTCCTGCTTGACCGAGCAGACGCCATCCTGCACATCCGCACCGCACACTCTGTACTCTCCACACCGCTCCGCGTGCACCCATCCCCTTCTCGTTACCAATTTCCTAAGTACATTCCGTGAACAAGTCGTGCGAGTGAGTCGCCCGCAGAGCATTACTGCAGATTGAGCTGTCTGTTGCTCTTTACGAATAAACAAAATTAAATATATCACCCAAAGGTTGACTGGAAGAAAACTCTTGGAAGAAAGTCCATCTATCCGCTATTGTTAATTTGTTTCTCCATTTATTATTGTATTGTTCTTCAAAATGTTTTCTTTATATAGCTCCCAGCTGACGCATGCACTTCACGTGTTGAGTGCACTTTTTTTATAATACATCCTATTTATTTTTTTGTTTTCATTAGTTAATTCATTATTGCGCACACCCAAAATATTACCGCAAACTATTGTAAGCTGTCCTCTATACTCTACAGCACAGTCTGCCTAGACTAGTGTAGAGGACAGAGACCATTAATTTATGTGTATTTTATTAGTTTAATAAATGTTTTTTGATTTGATTTGATATTTATATTAAATATAATGTATTAAATGAAAAAAATAGAACGAAGTTTTAAAAATCTACTTGACAAACATTTGATAAAAATATACAAGTAAACCTAATAAAAAAAAACATATATAGAATGAAGTACTCAACACGTGCAGTACACGCGTCAGCTGCAAGCTTATAGTCTATATAAGTAAATAATAATAATAAAAGCATATATAAAGACATTTCCGACGCAACATTAAAGCCAAGCCCAGAATCTCGGCGGGGCGATGGTTCTAACGCTGCTATTAGTAAAATTAAGCATATCCAGGCACAGTTAGAATCTGAATGGGGAAATAAATTGATAGCTAATGAAATGATCTATCCACAACATAAAAAAAAGTAGTGAATATTTTTTTTTTTGTGGATAAGATTCAATGGCCCCATACGCACGTTGTGCGGCGTCGTTCTTCGTGGCAGCGTTCTTTACCTAAACTTTGGTATGTGATATATAAAAAGGAATTGTCAATTTTAGGTTAGATTGGCGGGTGGCCGAGTAGTTTGGGCATCGGCTTCTGATGCGAGAGTTCCGAGGTTCGAATCCAGTCGGCGTGTACCAATGAGTTTTTTCTGACGAAAAATTTTACGTGCATACCTACACCCGCTGCTTCACCGTTCGGAACCGGTGTACAACTGTAGGTCCTTTCTGTAAAACTGTAGGGAAAGGTCCCTTACTAGGTGGTAGGCTCAAATTGTAGCCGACAGGCTTGGTACCAGCGTACTGGATGTAAGATGGCCGCATAGCAGCCTCGGTTGTGTTCTCCTCTAGTCCAGTATAGCCAGCAATCCAGGGAAGTCTCCGGTATGGCACCTACCTTCTCGGAGGTTATATTGGCTGGTCGGAGCATGTGCTTGGCCCCTCCGACTCAGTCCGTCCGTCATATCGGATAACATAAAAAAAAAAAAAACATTCTGAAAACATTGCGGCAGTGGTTTGCTTTAAAAAAATCCATCTGTGCTTTTAAACAAGTGAATCCTCTGGCCTGGGACTCAAGGGAGTGTTAGGCTCAACGGGTTAAATAACTAAGAACCTCGTCAAGGTGATCGTCAACATCTGCTGGTTCACTCTTCACTGCAGTATCCACGTCCAGTGAGCGGGCATCATCAGGAACATCAGCAGGCTCTGCCATTGATCACTTTGAATCGGCTATTTCCACGCAAGTGTCTGCAACAATCACTTTAGTGTTTTAGGAACAGACCAGAATATACAGACAATCGGGGTCCGTAAGCCGTCACCGCAAATTGATGCCGGCTGAATACTCCAAACATCACTCTTGTATGCAGCCACGATCAAGTCTGTGCGGCACAATTTGTTAATTATCTTATATTATCTTTTGACCGCGGCTACGCTCGCATAGCCTATGTCCATCCTGAAGGTCCCTTCGAAATATTGGTCAAAGAATTAAAAAAATTTGATCAGTATTTTCGGACCGTGTGGGGTCGGTACTTAAAAAGAATAACCCCACTGCATCTCTCTCTGTGCATGTCGTAAAAGGCGACTAAGGAATAAGGACAAGATGCCATGCTAAAGGGCGAAAGGATAGCCACCTCTTACCCCGGCACGGTCCTTCCACCGAGTCATGCAGCAGGTGTGTCTTCGTGCCTTACTTGCTGCTTGATGTAGTTATTTTATCCGAATACTTTGCTAAACGTGGTGGTCGGTGTTGTGCTGTAGTCTCCGCACTGAGACCTCAAGACGGTCCGTTGTACGTCCAATGTCAAAAATGAATGCACTGTGTAAGCATTAGGTTCTTCAAAAAATCCATCTGTGCCTCTAAATAAGTATTTCTACACTTGTTTGACCTATATTTGTGGATAATTTCATTCGCTACCTACCTATAAGTGCAAACAGAGTTTATTAATTGAATTATTATTATTATTATTAAAGACTTCTTGTTTAATTTTTCTTCTTCGATGGAAGGTGGTCTCTTCAGTTCAGTTCATTTATTAATCTTTCTTAGGTACTAATAGTACACTTGATTTCGTCAGTTGATTAATATATAAATCTAATCTCACGTACATGTAATATTAGGAGCACTGGCCTGGCCATGACGGCGAAATTTTGTTTAAAAACAAATTATATTATACTATTCACAAGAACAACATACTTAGCCAAACAAATGTACTTAGCTTCAATAGAATTGTCAAAATAAAATACAAGAACTATCCAGACAAAGATCAGTGTTATAAAATTAATATCATCAAAAGAATTGTCATAAAATAAAAAATAAAAATAAATTAATTAATAAGAACACAATTAAAGTGACCTTGACCTTTCAGTTTAGGCTCAATGTGCCAGTGTCAAGTTGTAAGATCCAAGTGAGTTCCAAATATTGGGTACCTACAATGTCCAAAAATATAAAATATGACTATACTTTATTTTTCGAAACAGGCCAGTACTGAGAGTTGCTATCTCATGTTTACCATAGTCTAAGACAGAGACGGCTGATAGTTAGACCCTGCCCATTATCCCCACCACGCCTGCTTAATGCTTTCATATTGTTAAGGCGCGTTTATACTTGTCGTACTTGTGCTGTGTGCTTGGCTCGGCGGCCGAAAATAATTAGTTTTTCCGTCGATTGCAACGGACGCTTTGCCTGTTTCACAGTTTGTTTGTTCGTGTTACAGGCGGATTCGGTTGTTGAATCTGCCATGTCCCTAACTTTCAGACGGCACAATGAAAAAACAGAAAGAAAACTGAATGTTGACACGTCTGCACTGCGCGAGGTTGGAAACACGAATGAGCGTGGCAGCAGCGCGCGGCTAGCCGGCGGCCCGTATGACCGCAGCTTTAACGAGTTAACGTGGACCAAAAGCACTTCACTGCACAATGTTATTACCGTTCTAGTACTGGCTTGTCTCGCAAAATAGAGTATAGTCTACCTAGTACTCAATACATAAAAAAAATGAAATTAGATGTCTGCTATTATTATTATTTTATTGACACATTTACATATTTACAATAATTCTACACATACGGAGTATAAAAATACAAACATATATGTACCTAACATTAATATAAAAATAAACAGATGTTGCAGAGTTTCCACCACCGGCGGCGGGGCGAACCCAGGCTACCGTTGGTCGGGTCCCAAAGAGACATACCTCCGGACTATGCGCGCAGTGTCGAACAGGGCTGAATTCTGGATGTTTAGCCAACCACTCAGCGAGAGCCTCTCAAGGTGGTCGTCAGTGCCGGATTAAACCTCGTGGAGGCCCTTAGGCTGTAAAAATTCGAGGCCCTCGCAAATTACTTCCTAAATGTATTTAAATTTTTTTACTTGAGTTGACTTTAACAAAACAACTTTATTTATTATTAGGTACACACTTCAAACATTTATTAAATTAATGAATGCATTTCTCATGATAAAACCATATACGAAAGAAAATTTCATTTTATGCATACACTTTCCTAAATTTTTTTGTTATGAAATCTATCAGAATGTCGCGAAAGTCTAATTTTTTAGGCGATTTTTTCATAGAAAAACACGTAGTATAGGAGTGAAAGCATCCTGGAGGTGAGTAGATAAAGCTCGTACGTATAAACTGTGTTAGTATGAGTCTAACTTGAGTTAATACCCATATGCACCTATTCGAATTATGTAAATTGTGTAAATTTTCAAAAACCACTATTTTGACAATTGTCGCGAGGCCCCTAGGCTGCCGCCTACTCTGCCTTTATGGAAGAACCGGAACTGGTGGTCGTCGAGGCTCTTCACTACCAGCTAGGCTTGCCAGATGTGATGTTAGCCTTCCCGGGACATATCTACTATCTGCATCCTTCATAAGGCGGAGAAATGCTCGGAGAAATTAAAGGTATAGCATATCGGATCTTGTATTTCAGTAATGATAACTTTAACATTCGAATAGTATTTCAGTAATTATTAAATTAAAACATCGAGCCCGCATACCGAAATTAATCACTCGCCGGCATACTGCTTTCTTGAAGGGAGCGGGGAAGGGGGGTGAAGGAACCAGTCGGCACGCATTACCGCAAGATGGCGTTACAAAGGCCAACACTTTTAGTTCGTTAGTAAGCAACACTACACGGCATCGAGCGATTCCACTCCGTGCCGGCTTCCTTGCGCGACGTCAAGTTGTATGATATATTTTTCTTCGCGGGACGAATTATTGCACTCTCCGGGACAAAACGATCCTTCGGCCGGGACACGGGACATTGGAGCCTAGCCCGGGACAATCCCGGAAATCCCGGGCACCTAGCAAGCCTACTACCAGCCCATGCGCCGATATGACAATGGGCACAACGATCGTCGAGTGGATGGGCCACATTTTGTTAACCTCGTGTTGTAGGTACCTACTTTATCATCTTGTCTGCTTCCTTACTGACGAGTTTACCATCGTGCGGCACGATGAAGATATCGACTAGCGTTGTGCGCCCCGCCTGCCTCCACTATCACAATATCAGGCCTGTTCGCGAGAATAGTCCTTCTGTGATAATGGGCCGGTCCCTGTAGATTGTGACATGACCGTTATTGAGAACTGGCGGAGGATTGTACATAGTAAGGCACCTCGGTACCCACAATGTTGAACTTTAGGGCAAGTTGCTGGTGAATAATCCTGGCTACTAGGTTGTGTCTATGCAGATAATCTAGGGTGCTTCTCATTTGCTCATCATCCTGGGTACCTACTTACGTCACCCCCCATTACCTAACTCCCCATTTTGTTATTTATTTCGGAATTGGATTCAACTCTCAAATTTGTTATATGTTTGTGGTCTCTCGTGTAGAAGAACGCAGCCGCCGTTCTTCTATACACGATTATGTATAATTTGTATATTCGAATTGTCAATTTTAGGTTAGAAAAATGTGCAAATAATGTCAGGCATGTTTTGTTTTTCCTGTATTTAAAAAAATCCGTCTGTGCTTCTAAATAAGTGAATCCTGACTACTTTTAATTTCGTGGATAATTTCATTGACAATAAGTGTATGAAATATTGATTTGACTTCATTATTTTACGAAATATTTGATGTTATGTGCACGCGTGGGCGCGAAAGTTTTCGCGACGAAAATGGCATTGAGGCCAAGGTGTGTAGGCATTTAGGAACTCCAAGGGTTATGAAATCTTGGTTGGTAGGTACTTACATTGTTATCGCATGTAACAGGACGGATGCACGCACGGTCAGCGACGTAGGTACTCAAACTCTTTTATGCACGCAACCCAACCACCGCAACTGCAAGCTGCAAGAGCCCAAGCGGCAAAGATAAAATAAACGCGGAAGGAAGTAATATAAAAAGCCAAGCAGGCAAGCACCTAGCAACACTGTTGCCAACTGGTGAAATAGAAAAGTAGCTAGTTGAGAATCTGAAAGTAGCTAGAAGTAGCTAAATGTATATAAAAAAAAAAATACCTGTCCTTTGTCATGGTTTTTTTATGAATCGACTTATTTCCTCATACAGATTAACCCCCTTAAAGGCTATAGATTTATTTTTTACACCTTATAAATGTAAGTAGAGAAATAAAAAAAAACTTACTATTTCAAAAAAGTTTTCATCTTCTAAAATGTCTGTTTACATATTAGTAAAGAGTGCGCCCAGCGCCATACGAAACGCGTGATATATATATGACTGCAACAGTCGGACTGATACGATACGATACTACTATTAATACGAAACGAACCAACTAATATTGCGAAGAGGTGACGAGAATTCCCCCGATTCCATAAACAATGCTTTCTGTTCAAAACTCCCATGTGGGAAGTGTTGCAAGCTATAAATCTTACATATTTACCAAAGTAGCTACAAAAGTAGCTAGATTTATTTTGTAGCTAAAATGATTATTTTGTAGCTGAGAACATCCAAAAGTTGCTAGATCTAGCTATAAAGTAGCTAAGTTGGCAACAGTGCCTAGCAAGCGATATTTTTTTTTTTTTTAGATAATTTTTTTTTTTTTTTTTTAGTTTAATTCGTCTCCTCCCGAAACAGGCAAAACTCATTAGAGTACCTATACAGCCAATTCTGTCGTAGCTTTTAACGTCTGTTGTATAAGTTCTCGCACCGCGAGAACCACAAAAATATATTTTTCTAATTACAACGACGACGCGACAAACTCCCGCCGCGCCGTCCGCAGTTAATTCGTCTCCTCCCGAAACAGGCAAAACTCATTACAGTATACAGCCAATTCTGTCGTAGCTTTTAAAACGTCTGTTGCAAAGAATATAATACTACTAGGGCGTAGAAGAAGCACAAGCCCATACAAAATTTGTTTGCCTATGTTTTAACCTTGGTTTGGTGGCGCCAAATGCGGCCACTCCGGCGTCTTTCAGAACTAGCACTTGGCGGGAATTGGCGGGAATTTCGAATTACATTTATTTTTAGTAGGTACTGCACATTTAGCCAAACTGTGACCATTTCACACTGATATTTCAGCCCACTCTGACTGAGCAGGCAGAACTGACAATTTTAGAACTATCAATGTGAGATGGTCACAGTTTAGCTAAATGTGCCAAATAAATAACATCATGAGTACACAGCAAATTCTCTTTTATTAAGAAAACGAAGTGTTTGTACAAGTAAACTATTACACAAGTAAATATTAAAGTAAATAAGCAATTTCATCCAAATAATTGGCACAAACCGTACAACATAGGAAACTGTACATAATAAGTTTGTTTTATGATCTTTTTTGGTTTGTTTTTCTCTTAACAATTTTTTATATGGTGAAATTCGCCTACAACAACTTGGCTTATAACAAGTATGTACATAATAACTCATAAATCAATGCTTATATATAATGAACATCCTCATATTACTACATACTTACAATATTACCGTTACATATAATTACAAATGCACGATTTCACGATAAAACAATTCGTCTTTATCTGTTTGAGCTGGGGCGCTTTACAAATGAAGTTTTCTAAATTATTTATTAAATGTGACTGACCTTGTAAGATACATTTTGTACTACGACTGTGCGTCACTATGCCACTAATCGTCACAGTTTTTAGTCCAGCAAGAATTGCTGGACTGTGGGATTGTTGTTATTTCCACAGCTCGATCTTACGCCCCCAAACATGTTTTCTAAATTGTCTTGATTTAGACAGTTCATTGAGACTAAATAAAAGTCTAGATGTTGTAACATTTTAAACAAACGCTCAAGTGCTTCTATTGTAGCAATCCACTCATTTTGGGAAGGTGGAATGGCCCTCGCTCCTTACCACTTTCAATGTTTAATGGCTTGCTTGTGTTGTTGCCCAAAGAGCTGGTCCACATCTTCTACGAGGTTCGCCATTGTCACTGCTTGCAGGGGCAGCTCACCTGTAACATATTATGTGTAATGAGCATGTATGTATATAATACTAGCATTTACCCGTGACTGCGTGCGCATTTGTATTAACTGTTCAGCCCGCTGGCTGACGGCATGCCGTGGCGTAGAAGCAAATTGATTGATTGGTTTCGGATTGATTGATTGATTGATTTTCAGTGGTAAGTGTTACCACCTTGTAAGGATGGAAAGGATTTCCTTGCAGTGTTTTCCTTCACTCGCCGGAGCGACGACGGGCAAATTGTAAAGCCTTTTACAAGGACTGGGATTCAAACCCACAACCTCGCACTTGAGAGGCCAGTAAAGCCCCAGAAACTGAGTGACTCATAGCTTATGCTGTCAATTTCACTCACATATTTTCTTTACCGTTCTGATTGACTTCCATAAGTATTGTACATACCATTGGTCTTACCTTTCAAAATTGTTCAAGTTAGGTGAAGGAAATCTGTGATATGATCGTGCTGCTTCGACCGCGTGTTTTGCAGAAGACGCCCCACATTTTACGGACTTCCATGGTCTTATCTGGGAAACAACACACCAAGATTTTATTTATAAGATTATTAGTACCTACATACTTTGATTTGTGGTCGGCCGTTGCAGACAGTAACCTAAATTGGCTTGCTACTGCAGGAGTTGAATGAGAGGGGAGTCATAAATATATTCTAAGGCTGCAGTACATTTATCGGATAGGACTGAGTCAATAAAAACCTTACCTAATTAACCAGCAGCATTGTTTTTTTTTTCATTGTGTTTCTCTCGTAATAGAGAACTAGAGGCGTATTTCAATTTCCTGTACACAAAGGCGTGCGGCATACATAATTTAATGGATGATATGATACTGCACATTTTCAGGTTATGTTTATTTTGAAAATTTTCACTACAACCCTACTTGGGTAATATAATAACTTACTCTGTACTACAGACAAAGGCAAGCATCCAATAAATAACATGCTCTAACATTATGTTATTTGGAAAATATAGGAGATATCGTGGAAAAATATGAAATATTGACATATATCAAAAGCACTTTTCTTACCTCCGTGAAGCTGTAGGTACACTGCACTTCACCCAAATACTTTTACTGTTTGCTGCAAGCTTGGTGCATTCGTTTTCGAACGAAATTATAGTAAAAGGCATAACTCGTGTTTTTACGTAGTTGATTCTTTTCTTTGGGTAAAATTTCCAAAATCCTGGAATCCATAATGTTACCAGGTAAAAAATGTAAAAATGTGAATTGAATAAAAAAACTTTCTTACCACTGTCTGAAATTACTGATTAAGCAATTATGTGGAGAAAATATTATATTTTACTGTTCCGTATTTTTTTACAGATATCTAACTGTTAAAATCGTGCTAACTTCGTGTAATTAGTTTGATAAATTTCCCCATAAAACCCTGGAACTGGCAATTCAGTAATAGCGGGGAAGTGCAGTGTTGTCTCTTTCATTTTGCATGAATTTTCTGTAGAACTGTTCCTCTCGAAATGTGGCCACTGACCTTCAAAACCAAAGAATATAATTCAAAACATAGGCCACGACAGCCGGACTGGACTTGGCTCCCCGTGGTCTGTTGTATAAGTTCTCGCACCGCGAGAACCACAAAAATATATTTTTTTAATTACAACGACGACGCTTCAAACTGCCGCCGTCCGCCATCTTTTTCCACTCCATTACCAAATACCAATATAGATAGAGAGAGAGCGAGCCGCGATCGACACCTGAAAGCCTTGCGGGCTCCTTCCGGCTACTTTCGTGACTCGGCTCGAAACGAAACGTAACAAAAACGACATGCACCGCCTCAACATAAGGTTAGGGTTAATATAAAGAAGATGCGTCGCTAGCGACGTAACTGGTAATTTTTTTTAAACCACCAAAAACATCACCTTTCCTTCGAGCCGAAATTCACTCTGAAAGCAGCCGGTAAGGAGCCGGCATCTCTTTCAGGAGGCGGACCGGGCTTTTTTTTTCTACGGAAAGGCAAAGATAGCGTGACCGTATAGCCACAACAACCACAAAACACTGCTATTAGAAAGGACTTAGCCTGCGGAAATTAAAACTTGGGCCGACACGCCCGCGCGCGCCGCTGCCGACGCCCGTGCCGCGGACGCAATCTGCGCCCACTCTACGCGCACCTGATCCACCGCGTCGGCAGACTAATATGACGCATACGGGTCTCTATTGGGACCCGTACAGACACAAGTGGAGAAAAAGTCATTTTAGTTCTTAGGGACACTTAATATGTATTGTCAATATGGCCCTAGTTGGCTGAAATAAAGAGATAAATAAATTAAAAAAAAAATAAAAAATTAATAAAACTTCACGAAAATAATTTATTTTCAAATCCGACTTAGGATTGCCTCTTCTCCGGCGCTGCGGGAAGTGCAGCCCCGCCGTCCTTGCGTAACACCGCGCAGGCACCCATGCTCGTCTCCGCAGCTTCGGCTTTTTGGCCGCCTGCGGCGACCAGCCTCAGCCGGTCCGGCTCACACGGGTGCCTGCGCTGTGTTACGGCGGACGGGGGCTGCATTCCCACCGCGCTGCCGGCTTATAAAAACACTCTAGGGAATAGCCACACTAACAGGTTATGTCGGGGCGGTGAATTTAGTTTACCTCCATTGTCCTTTCAAATGTTGTCAACACACACCATAACTATACACCATTCTGAATCATCACGATGAACGACGAATTTGCTTCGCTTCTCGACTTCGTTATAATATAAGCGTTGTGCGTGGCAAGGCAAGCGCGTGCGTAGTATGGTAGTTTTTGTTCCAGCAGCGTCGGCCAAAGAATATAATACTAGCTGTCAGGTTTGCTCAAACAAATTAATAATCTGTGTAAAAAAAAGTTTACTGTTACTACAAAGAGACACTCGTGACAATCGGGGTAAGCAGAGTAGTTGGTGTTGTGCTGCAAGGACTCTTGTAAATCTGGGGACACGGCAGTGCCCCCGCCAAGTCGATCAAAACACGGCCGCTTTTCTCGAAGCAACTCAGGGTACTTTTAGCCTCCCTGTATCTTTGTTGTGGATAGACATAAACACCTGAAATCAAGGTACCAAGAGTACATACCAAACCTAGCTATAGTTTGCGAGATATAGCCAAAGTTCCAGTTAAACGCGTAAGGGACCTACAGTTTAACGTGGAATCCGAACCACGGTCAGCCTCCAACGGTCGGCGGTCACCCATCCAAGCACCGACCGCGCCCAGCGTTGCTTAACCATCAAGAGCGACAGTCGACTGTCTGCACCACTGAGCTACGAGGCTGACGAATTTCCTTATCCCATAGTCGACTTTTACGACATGCGACGGGGAGAGATGCAGTGGCGCTATTCTTTTTAAGTACCGGCCCCACACCGTGCTGAGAAATTACAGTAGGATTATCAATGGAAGACATCTCGGAAGTTGAAACAAGGACTAAACACTCACTGACTGACCGAACCAGATCTGACTACACGTAAAGGCCTATTATTTTATGTACCTATGTACATATCTATGTACAGTACACCTGGATCTGCGGTTTATACAAAGCAGTTTTGGGTCCGGAGTGAAGTACGGTGCGCCCAGCTTTTTGGAAGTCAGCTTAGCCTTGTCCTCGATATGGCGACACAAGTTTAGGTCGTGCGACAGTTCCGACTCCGAGGACCCCGAGGTGGTAGCTTATTTTAAGCGATGTGCCTTGGAAGGAATGAGCCGATGTGAACGCCGCCGCTCTCTTCGCACTGAACACACAAGCTTACCCCTTAGCCCCACGTAAGTGGGGTCATTTGCAAGGTTTTGACCCATGATACCTTTTTTCTGGTGTCACGTGGTATCGAGATACGATTTTTTTTTCTTTATTTTTGGAAATTACCTACCAAAATCCCAGCTTTTAACCCATGTAACTTTTTTGTTTATAATTTTAACAGCACGAAATAAAATTTATTAAATTTCACGATGTATCCTTGTTCTTGAAAAAATATAATTTGATGAAGTTAATGAAACGGACTTATGACCTTCCAAAGACCCGAGGAGGAGGAAAAATATGACAGAATCATAATTTCTTAATTTATCAAAAAGAGAACTGACAGGAATTGAGAGCCTCGTTTTCTTGTAAAAAGCTTGCTAGTTTATGCCCTTTCCAATGGTATACCACATGTCATATAAATAATTCACTACCTATGTGGCCAAAATTAGGGACAGAGACCAGAACAGAACGACAACACGGGCACTTTGTATGTAATAGGGCCACTTATAGGTGGTCGCTTTCGCTTCCCGTAGGTATTGAGAGCGTTTTCCGGACCATTTTCAAATTTAGAACCAGTACCGGTCGCGCAGGCACTTTGTTCAGTTCGAACTACTTCGCTTCCATTGTTAGTGTTTAGATTGTTGCAAATTATCCCTATTTTGGCCACATATATGTCTATGATATCTAGTATACCGTTGGAAAGGGCATACACTAGCAAACTTTTTAAAAGAAAACGAAGCTCTCAATTGCTGTCAGTTTTTTTTTTATGAATTAAGAAATTAATATTCTGTCATATTTTTACTCTTCCTCGGGACTTTGGGAGGTTATAAGTGTTGGAGAGATTGCAATAACCTCTATTCATAGACAATCTCAAATCAACTCATAAGAGAAAAGTATTAATGTCATGTTTGACATGTATTATTCTGATAGATTGTCATTGGTGAAATGGAGTAAAAAAACATTTTTCTGAGAAGACTTGCTTTATTTCAAAGATACATAAACTATCACAGGTTATGGGCGCAGCGTGTTTCGTGTAAAGCAGAGAGAAAGTTATCTCAGTGATGGCAAGTGGCGGAGGTGGTGAGGAACCACCGCCGGACTGCGGGGAGTCGCACTCTCGAGGTATGCCGTCTATAGAGAAATTAGATGGAAACGCCAACTATAATACGTGGAAGTTTTTGATGGAGTTGCACCTAATCCACGATGATTTGTGGCAGTATACTCATTCCATGCCGACAGAGGGTGATGCAAAAGGCATCAAAGGAGACCAAAAGGCACGTGCAAAAATTTGCCTGATGGTTAGGCCGCATTGTTTAGTTCACGTACGTCAGGCGAGAAATGCTAAGGAAGCTTGGGATGCCCTCAAGTTTGCATTTGAGGACAGAGGCCTCAATAATCGATGTCGAATGCTGTCGAAGCTAATCAGCCTCAAGTTGGAGCAATTTATAACAAAGAGAGTCACTTATCACTGAATAAATGACTTTGACTTTGACTTTGACTTATGTAACTGCTCAGATGACGGTAGCACAACAACTTCGTGACATAGGCAAGGAGATAGATGATGAGCTACTTGCAGCATTAATGCTACAAGGTCTTACTGAAGATTTTCAACCTATGAGAATGGCTATTGAGAATATAAACATTACGTTGACGACTGACTACATCAAGACTAAACTTCTACAAATGGATGAAGTTTACTTGGGCACTACTACAGCGACGAGTTCTGCACTTATTTCAAAGAGCACCACAAACGTCAAGCGAGAGATTCAGAGGGATAATCAGAGACAAATCAAGTGTTTCATTTGTAATGGATCGCACAAGGCAAGAGACTGTCCGGACAACCCAAGAGGAAAGAAGATTACTCCTCCTGCGAGTGTGCATACGACGTTTGCTGCTACTGAAAAAGATCATCCTCAGGAAGAGTGGATCCTAGATTCTGGAGCATCGTCTCATATGTCTAATCGGGTAGATTGGTTAAGCGGATACAAAGAGCACGAAAAGAGGGAGGTCTCGGCTGCGAATGGTGGTAAGATGTATGGACAAGGAACTGGAACTGTGGTGATAGATGAATTGGATGTTGATGTGAGGAATGTTATGTATATACCTAGGTTATCAACTAATCTACTGAGTATAAGTACCCTAACTAAGAGAGGTTTAGTGGCTGTGTTCTCAGAGAGAGAATGCGAGATATACAAAGAGAATGAAGTTAGTATAATAGGCAAGGTATCAGTTAAAGGTACTGTAGATAAAGGTATTTATAAACTGAAATACTCTTCACAGGGATTATTTTAAATCAAACAGCTTTACTCACGGTTTCACTCCGAGCTATGTGGCTCGACGTTTCGGGCCAAGCGTATGGCCCATCATCTTGGAGCACTCTGCCTTGTGCGACGGTTGGCAGAGAACTGTCAGATCTTCGTCCGTCGTTGACGAAGATTGTAGCTGTGGCCAGTGCGGGTAGTTTCCGTAGACGAGGGTTCAGGTGCGTTCCGAATCTCGGCGGAGAGACAGAAGGCGCTGACGGTGTCCACTTCCGGCTGGTCGTGTCCGTCGTGTCTTCTTCTCTTGAGCGGTGCTATGACTGGGTTCAACATCGGCGACAACTTGAAGGCGTCCTCCCGGTTGAAGTTGTCGTGCTTCCTGATTTCGATGGACTCTTGGACAGGGAGTTGCACTGACTTCAACAGCAAGTGATGAACTGTTTTTGTGGCATCGGAGGATGGCACACCTAGGAGTACGTAACCTGAAACTACTTAGAGACCACATGGCAACAGGGGTGAGTTTCATAAATGTTACTACCACATCGCTAGATTGCGAATGTCTGAAGGGCAAACAGAGAGGCTTGGATGGGGAAACAACCTGACCTGAGTGCGATTAGAGTTTTCGGTAGCAAAGCTTTAATGCATATTCCAGATCAAAAACGTACCAAGTGGGATCCAAAAAGTAGAGAGCTAATCCACCTTGGATGCGACGAGAACTCTAAGGCATACAGGCTGTTTGATCCGAGCACTGGAAAATTATACAAGGCGAGAGATGTCGTATTTTTTGAAAATAAAAAATACAACAGTAAGGTAGAGACACCTGAAAGAGAACAGATTCATGTCCCCATTACGTTTGAGAAAGAGTCTCAAACAGAAGTCGCGAATTCACCTAGAATCCCTAAAGAGACGCCAGAGGCAGAGGTAATTCTAGAAGAGATACTTGACATAAAAGACCAAAACAGATTTGATGATAGTAAATCAACTGAAGAAAGAGACGACATAAATGAGAGTGATAATGGTCAAGAGAACTCTAATGAAAAGAGTCCAGCTGAAGAGATAGATGACCCGGTTGAGACTGAAAGTTCAGATATTCCAGCTGTTGTTCCAGAGAGAAGATACCCAGCTAGAGAAAGAAAGCAGAAGTGTTTTCCAGACCACGTCACATACCAGTCGGTAATTGATGAAGACGAACCATCAACCTTGACAGAGGCTTTATCTAGGAGAGATCAAGATAAATGGAGAATGGCAATTCAGGAGGAGTTAGATGCTCTAAAGAAGAATGAAACATGGAGTTTGGTGAAACCTCCACGAGTGTGCAATGTTGTTGATTCAAAATGGTTATTTCGAGTCAAAAAGGGGGCGGGAAATAAGACAAGATACAAGGCTCGACTTGTTGCACGAGGTTTCAGTCAGAGAAGAGGAATCGTTTATGATGAGACATTTGCGCCTGTAGTGAGATACAGTTCACTGAGAGTACTGATGGCACTGGCTGTAGAGCTAGATCTGAATGTCGATCACATGGATGTGACAACTGCATTCCTGAATGGCAACTTAAACGAAGTTGTCTATATGAAGTAACCGAAGGGGTTTGCTGAAAAGGGAAAAGAAGACTACATCTGTTTACTGAAGAAGTCACTGTATGGACTTAAGCAGGCTCCGAGAGCATGGAACCAGAAGCTTAATTTTGAGTTAGAGCGGATGAACTTCAAGAGGTCCGAGAATGAACCATGTGCTTATACAAGAGTTAACGAAGGAAAAGTTATCATCATTGCAGTGTATGTTGATGACTTACTGATATTGTGGAATAATGCGCAAGAGATGCAGCATGTGAAGAAGGAACTTAAATCTAAGTTCAGCATGAAAGACTTGCGGAAAGCTGAACTTGTAATCGGTATGAGGCTGAAACAAGAGAAGGGAGAGATCAAAATAGATCAAGAAGAGTATGTAAACAAGCTTCTCAAAAGGTTCGGCATGGAGGACTGTAAGCCAGTCACTACTCCGTCAGTTCCAGGCCAGAGGTTGACCAAACCGGATCAAAACCACAAACCGGATGAGAAGATTCCATACCAAGGACTGATAGGATATCTTATGTACCTGGCAGTGTGCACGAGACCAGATATAGCACATGTCGTCAGCTACTTGAGCCAGTTCAACAACTGTTACAGCGAAGAGCACTGGGTGGCTGCAAAGAGAGTTCTTCGGTATTTGAAGGGCACAAGGAAAGGAGCTATGGCCCAAAGTACAGAAGACACGATCAATGTATCAAAGAGTTTGCAGATGCAGATCACGGAGGTGATATTTGTGACAGACGATCATATTCCGGCTTCGTGTTCAATCTTGCAGGAGCAGCAGTCTGCTGGCACTGAGAGAGCAAAAAACAAAAAACTGTGGCATTGTCAACTGCGGAGGCGAAATATGTGAGTTTGTCACAAGCTGCGAAGGAAGCAGTATTTCTACGTAGATTCATCACAGAGATGACGAAGAAGCCGGAGGGCTTCATCACTGTCTACACAGACAGCCAGTCTGCTATGGCGATAGCTACCAATCCAGTTCATCACCAACGTACTAAACATGTGGACGTCAGATATCACTATGTAAGGCTATGGTTCCGTTGGCACGTCGCACGCGGCCGGCGGCGTGTGCGCACGCCGCCGGCCGCGTGCGACCGACGTCTGCACGTTGTCGGCGGCGCGCGCGTGGTGCACACTACACGCGGCCGGCGGCGTGCCCTGTTCTGGCCATTCTCGCTCTAGCTTTCGACAGTTACGGTATAAATAAAGGAAATGACATAATAATTAATAATAAACTCCATTTGTTTTATAATAATTTTAGATATAAGTATTGTTTGTATATTTTAGGCATAGTTATATGTAAAATTATTTTCACAGTACTTTTGTAGTTCTTGTCTGATGCATCATACAAAACGCTATTGCATTTCACCAACTCAATTAACATTTCATCTTTTTCTTTATCGAAACTCATTTTAAAACACAAAGTTGAAACTCAGACACGTCCAGACGCGCACGCGCCTATGCTTCGATAGAACCACGGACGCCGCACGCCGCCGACGAACGTCGCCCGCCGCGTTCGCACGCCGCACAGTGGTCTGGAAATCGAGCTCCATAGACATAGAACCTTAATGTCAGGAATAAAAATGAAAACCAATTTAATGTCTCTGGTATACTTCCCTTTATTTCATATTATAGTATGAAGGGTATAAGTAGCTCCACGAGTGAGAAAAAAAAAGTTTTGTTTTTTTTTGTATGGATGAAAACACTTAAAGTAATTTTTTTTTTAACTGAATGAAACTGAAGGGCTGGTGCTCACATCTTCTATTGCACCTTACACGGCGATCAAGATGACATACAATTCCTTCACCTTTGGGTGCCTATTTGCGCGTAGCAAACGTTTGAAATTTGGAATTTTCGATAAATTATTTTTCAAACCTTAGTCGTAATTTAATGAAGTTGCCTATCGCTTTGAATATGAAAATACTTTTCTCATGTTGTTATTGTACTGAGTAGTACTGACAGTACAGTAATTAACCATATTTTATAGTAAACACAGCGTAGCACTGTTAAAATAATAAGAATAACATACATTTTCGTGTTTGTGGCAAACAACAGTTGTTTCCCACAGCCCAGTGCGTTGTTTGAAGTTTTTAGGAGTTCCCTTGATCTGTCAGAAAGTGAAAAGAAAGAACTGAAATAATTCTTATGTGTGTTCGTTGAGGAACAAGTGCATCTCGTGTAATCGCACGAGACTTGCATTCACGAAGAAGTACGAGACGTGACTGCAAGAAAACATAAAATGGCCTGAGTTCATGAGGGAAAAGATGACACCTTCTTTAGTGTCAGTAGAGCGGCAACCATGTTCCAGTGACTTCGATGTAAATGAGGGTGCATCAACGTCCTCAAAACCAGAGACGTGCACTGTTGGAATATCACCAAGAGTTGTGAGTGAAAGGAAACCGTTCTCGGAACTAAACCCTAAACAGAAGAGTAGGAGAGTGGAAGAGCTCCTAACGCATAGCACTGAAAGTCTCGTTCATGTAACTTTTTTAAGTGTGAACAACAAGGATGTGGCAGAAATAATAAAATTGGTCACAGAGCATCCCGAAGAGGCTACAAAGATAAAACAATTGTTGAAGCCCAAGAAAGCTGTGCCCGTATGTTCCGTTGATAAAGCTTTAGGTATTTTGACGCAGAGACGCAGAGGCACAAAGGAGCACATAAAAATACTGGAATCATATTTGTCCGCCATACTTTGCTTGTACAAACTTTGCCCTGAAGCACCATCAAAGCCCCACTTGGATATTAGTTTTAGTTCTTTGCCATCCAGCGAACATCCCAAACGTAGGAATTTTCCTAGCCTAGCAACAGTGTTGTCCAAAATTGCTTGAAGCTTTACTCTTACCGATCTTTCCGTGATTTTTATTGTATCTTTTGGTGGGTAACACTCCTTTGCCTCTAAGATGGCAGTATACGAAGGATAGAGTTGTACTCCTTCTTGTTTTGCACAAGCTCTTAATGTTGTATACTGCCACTTCGAAAGCTTCAACGACGTCAAAATACCTAAAGCTTTATCAACGGAATATACGGGCACAGCTTTCTAGGGCTTCAACAATTGTTTTATCTTTGTAGCCTCTTCGGGATGCTCTGTGACCAATTTTATTATTTCTGCCACATCCTTGTTGTTCACACTTCAAACAGTTGCATGAGCGAGGCTTTCAGTGCTATTCGTTAGGAGCTCTTCCACTCTCCTTCTCTTCTGTTTAGGGCTTAGTTCCGAGAACGGTTTCCTTTCACTCACAACTCTTGGTGATATTCCAACAGTGCACGTCTATGGTTTTGAGGACGTTGATGCACCCTCATTTACACCGAAGTCACTGGAACATGGGTGCCGCTCTACTGACACTAAAGAAGGTGTCATCTTTTCCCTCATGAACTCAGGCCATTTTATGTTTTCTTGCAGCCACGTCTCGTACTTCTTCGTGAATGCATGTCTCGTGCGATTACACGAGATCCATTTGTTCCTCAACGAACACACATAAGTCTGACAGAATTGTTTCAGTTCTTTCTTTTCACTTTCTGACAGATCAAGGGCACTCCTAAAAACTTCAAACAACGCCCTGGGCTGTGAGAAACAACTATTATTTGCCACAAACACGAAAATGTCCAAATTGGTACCAAAACCTTCCATCATAGCACGAAAACAAATAGAACGTAATAAGTATAGTTGTTAGCGCACAAGTGCTAAAAGCTACTGAAAGAATTTCGCTGAAACTAAGAAGGCATGGGACTGGTTATGTGTTGGGGATTAGTACGCGCTGCGAGTGGAAAAAACCGGTTTTCACTAACTCGTTAATTAGTTGTCGCTCGCTTGTGAGTGTTGTATGTTATTCTTATAATTTTAACAGTGCTACGCTGTGTTTACTATAAAATATGCTTAATTACTGTACTGTCAGTACTACTCAGTACAATAACAACATGAAAAAAGTATTTTCATATTCAAAGCGATAGGTAACTTCATTAAATTACGGCTAAGGTTTAAAAAATAATTTATCGAAAATTCCAAATTTCAAACGTTTGCTACGCGCAAATAGGCACCCAAAGGTGAAGGAATTGTATGTCATCTTGATCACTGTGTAAGGTGCAATAGAAGATGTGAGCACCAGCCCTTCAGTTTCATTCAGTTAAAAAAAAAATTACTTTAAGTGTTTTCATCCATACAAAAAAAAACAAAACTTTTTTTTTCTCACTCGTGGAGCTACTTATACCCTTCATACTATAATATGAAATAAAGGGAGGTATACCAGAGACATTAAATTTGTTTTCATTTTTATTCCTGACATTAAGGTTCTATGTCTATGGAGCTCGATTTCCATACCACTGTGCGCCGCCGGCGGCGGGCCATAGAAACCATGGCGAGGTATTGTCATAGAAACCATTCAAACGCGACGTGCGATCAGACGCCACCGGTCGCGTGCGGCGTGCCAACGGAACCAGCGCCTAAGAGAGACAGCAGTGAACGGTGTTATTCAATTAAAATACAAAGCAACAACCGAGATCATCGCAGATGCTTTAACCAAGCCGCTTCTGAGAGGGAAGTTTGAATTCTGTGTGAAAGGAATGGGTTTGAGTGCATGAACTTTGAAAGAGTGTTTTGTCTGAGTGCTAGAGTGATGCATGGTGAGTGTATGATGAGAAGTATGATTGTGAGATTAAGGAGGAGTGTTGGAGAGATTGCAATAACCTCTATTCATAGATAATCTCAAATCAACTCATATGAGAAAAGTATTAATGTCATGTTTGACATGTATTATTCTGATAGATCATTTAGTGTCACTGGTGAAATGGAGTAAAAAAACATTTTTCTGAGAAGACTTGCTTTATTTCAAAGATACATAAACTATAACAATAAGTCCTATTCGTGGTATTAGCTTCGTCAAATAATGTTTTTTTTTTCTAGAAGAAGGATACATCGTCAAGTTACAAGGGGTTAAAGCTAGGATTTTTGTTATTTTCAAAAATAAAGAAAAAAAATCGTATCTCGATACCACGTGACACCTGACAAAATAGCAGCCTTTACACTAGACAGATCGGAACGCGCTCCCGGGAACGCAGTCCGAACCGCGCGCTGGAACGCGCTTCAACTCGACGCTTTGGACTGCGTTCCGAACCGCAGCGCTAAAATACGCACAATTTGGTACAACAGCTTTGAACGCGCTCCGAACTGCCTTTATTCGTCGCGCGCGCCGAACTGCAAGTGTAAAGCCAATTTTGAGAGTTTGGCGCGCGGTTCGGACTGGCGCGTGGAGTGTCCCCGTTGCACAAAAGTTTTGCTTCAGATCTGAGTAGACACGGACTCTCCTGAGGTCGTAATCGCTCTAGCTGGCTTATTAGCCACTTTAAATAATAAACCTAAACGAAGAATGCGGGAAAAAATGTATAGACGTCGTTTTGGCCACATATCCATGTTAAGTGAACTGCATGAAAACTATCCAGAAGATTGCAAAAATTACTTTCGGATGGACAGTGCCAGCTTTGATTATTTACTTGCTATAGTGTATTCAAAAATTAAAAAGAGAAATATAGTATTTCTGCCCTGGCTTTAAGTATAATAATACCCGACTTATATTATATTAATATAAGCATTTTAAAGATATTTAGTTTTTTTATAAATTGTTTTTATAATTTTTTTATTTAAATAATTTAATTAATAATTAAAATAAAATATTTTAAGAGAAAGTTTTAAAATATTTTTTATAATAAAAAATTAATTATTAAAAAATATAAAATTTATATTATTTATTAATATAGTATTTCTAAGACTTGGTCTTCCACAAAGCAGGATGAGATATAAATATTAAAATGAATTCGGTGAGCAGGTACTTCCACAGTCCAAACCGACATTTTGGAGCGTCCTTGCTTTACACGTGGTGCTTTTTAGAACGCGCGCCAAACTCTGACACATCTGCGCGCGCCGAAGCGACAGTTTGGAATGCACGCCACTTGTAAGTAAGTAAAGTAAAAGTGAAAAAACGTTTAATTCTCGATCACGAGGCAGTACAATAAATACACCTTAAAATAACAAGTTGACAATATGAAGCTAGCCTAAAAAATAAAGATATACATACAGTGCCATGACCGGAAAAGGATGTGACACAGCATGTGACTCCATATAGCTAGGTAGCTACATGTAATCGCTGGTTTTAAGCCACACCCAATATAAAATAATACTTAACAAATAAGAAAATAACTACCCTTATATATATAACCCAAACGCTATGCCCAAAAAATTAACTAAGCAAATCCTACGACTACACCGTACTCTATAGTAGTACAATTACATAATTATCTGTATCTATTATATAAAACTAATTCTAATTCCTAATTCCTAATACAAACCCAGTCAAGTCTCACACATAAATAAACGATTAAAACACAACAAAGCAAAGAATAAAACACTAGTGAATAACCAAACAATACAATAGGTACATACAGAACACATTTTAGAAATCTTATAATTATAATAATAGATAAGTAGAAACGAACAAAACCGAAACAATAATATTGAAAGGATAAATTTGAGAGGATAAATAAATTTTCCTACTCAGCCACGCTGAGATTCAAAAAGAATCTTCTTAAGTTTATCCTTAAAAACTGCAGTGGACTGTAACTCCTTTAGTGGAGGTGGCAAATTATTCCAACACAGCGTCGCCACATATCGGAATGAACCTCTAAATGCGGCGCCGCGGTGCTTCGCAATGAGGAGTAATCAACCTGTACCTCTAGTTTGACGAGATAGATGTTCACCTGCCCATTCCAACTTTCTCCAGAGGTAGTCAGGTTTCTCAAATTTTATCAGCTTGTGGATTTGACAAGCGAACTGCAGTTCACGCCTGTGCTTCATTTTTAGGATTCCGTGATCGTTGAGGAATGGGGTAACGTGCGCTCTTTTGGGTACATTAAAACAAAAGCGAGCACAGGCATTTTGAACTCTCTGGATTTTGTTGGAGCACTTCTTAGTGATTCGTGGGCCATAAACAGTAGAACCAAACTCAAATAGTGAAAGGACCAGCGCATCAGAGACAGTTTTTCGAACAGCTGTACTCAAGAAAGATCTATTTTTATACAATACTTTAAGTCTAGAGAAGGAAAATTGGCATTTTTTTAGCACATGCTCTTCGAATGTTAATCGACTATCAAAAATTATCCCTAGATTTCTAGCCGATTGAACATAGGGTACTAGAACACTGTTCAGCACCACACGTGGCGTGACCGCGATCTTAGCTAGTTGTTGTCTGGAACCAATAATCATCATGAGCGACTTCTGCGGGTTTAGTGCAAGTCCATGTCGGTCGGACCACTGCCAAATCCTCTCTAAGTCCTCGTTCAGTTTGCTTACAGTAACGTCTAAATCATCAACAGAGCATGATATCCGAAGTTGACAATCGTCCGC
This sequence comes from Nematopogon swammerdamellus, assembly GCA_946902875.1. Classification (NCBI taxonomy): domain Eukaryota; kingdom Metazoa; phylum Arthropoda; class Insecta; order Lepidoptera; family Adelidae; genus Nematopogon; species Nematopogon swammerdamellus. Next base: position 851,070 of record OX336352.1, on the reverse strand, counting down.
AAATAGGTGGTAGTTCGAGTGCTTTACACATTCACACATATCAGCTGTGTAGATTGTATAGCAAATAGGAGAAAGTATGGAACCCTGGGGACAGCCCTTGTCGAGATTGACCAAATTAGAATAAATAAAAGCACCATCGCTGCCCTTGGTGATCTGTGCACGACCCGATAAATATGATTCAAACCATTCACATGCAGACAGTGAGAGACCATAGTGGTAAAGCTTCGCAGTCAATAGCTTGACATCTATACAATCGAAAGCGCGAGAGTAATCCAACAGGACCAGAATCGAGACTCGTTCTCTGTCCATGGATGCAAGAATGCCATCAGTTACCTCCGACAGAGCTGTGGCGGGACTGTACGATTTTCTGAAACCGGATTGGTAAGGCGGTAGAATGTTGTGGTCCTCAACATGCCTAGTAAGTTGGTGAAAGATAGTTTTTTCCAATATTTTGGACAAGGCTGGCAGGATACTAATTGGACGAAGATCTGAAACACTAGTAATTTGGTTTTTTTTTGAATTGGGGTAATAATAGCTTTTTTCCAAATTTTGGGAAAAATAGATGAACTAATAGATTTATTTATTATGGTCGTAATGGTTTGTAAAGAATTTGGCAAGGTCAATTCTAACATTCTCATAGAAATTCCATCCGCCCCACTGCATTCGATTTGATTTTTCTAATCATGTTGAAAATGTCACATTCACCGACTGTATGGAATGAGAGCTCAGGGTGGCAGATCTTGCGGCTTGATCTGAATTTTTTTCCGGTCCGTTTAGTTTTAGGTGCCAATTTATCGAACAGATCCAAGACATGCTCATTAAACATTTCAACAATCTCGTCTAGGCTCACCAATTTATTTATATTTGACCAAGCAATGTTATCTAATGCAGCATCCAATATATCCATATTTATTTTATTGAATGGTCTGTAGGTAATAAATTGTGGCTTGCAAGGAGTTTTCTTGAATTTTAGTGAGACCACTGCCATACTATGATCGCTGATTGCGTCATTATGTAGCACTCTGGTTTCGATAACGTGTTCCTCAGCGTTAGTGCAAATTAGATCTAGGAGAGTCTGGGAGGTGTCCGTAACTCTGGTAGGTTCGGATATTAATTGACTTAGACCAAATTGGAACAGAGTATCCTTAAACAATGATACATGAGGTATATTTTGAGTCCAATTAATGTTAAAATCAGACATTAGAAATGTAAAGTCCGAGGCGGGCACAATAATTCCCAACACTTCGCTTAAATGATCAATACCATGAGACACATTTATCGATGGTGCTCGATAAACGGCGCCAAAGGCGCACGTGAACTTCCCACACTTTACTTGTACCCATAGCTGCTCTAGTGGTCCATTAGGAACATCGAGAGATTTTACCACTAAACTTGACCGAATGTAGAAGCCGACTCCCCCGCCCCGTGCGCCGCGCGGTCGGTGCTGCAACACGTACCCGGGTATCTGGTAATCAGCTACCAAGTCTACATCCGACAACCATGTTTCATTCAACGCAAGAATGTCGAGACTATTTATTTGAACAGTAGCTACGAGTTGGTCGAAGCCAGTGTTCAAAGAACGAACATTCAGAAGAGCCGCCGAGAATAAATGTTTAACTCTATTGCGTGAAGTCATCGCGACAATCTTCTTGCAATCTTGAAAATATTATTGCCCTTGTAGTTGGCGAGTGATATTACATACGAACTTATTTTTATTATTCTGAAAACTACCAACACTACGGAGGGATTACTGGAGTTGCATACTATCTTCAAACGTTCAACATTTACTACCAACACTGAGTTTGGTTTGCACCATAAACAAACCATACAGAAATAAATGTTAATGAGATGCCGAAAAACTGAGGGTAGACACAGTTTGCAGTAAGGACAAGTTATTGACACATAAAATGTTTGTTTACAAACCAAACACAGAGAGGAGTTCGTTCCTCTCTGTGTTTGGTTTATGATAATAAAACGAAGAATAGTGAATAAAGCAGCATTAGAGTAGTAGCGATTGATTAGATTACACTCATACAAGTTTATTAGAATACGAGATATATTAGAATGTTGTACACAGTAAGGAAGTTTAATCGATAGTAAGATTCTTAGGGCTAGACAGTTTCTGACAAGTACAGTACAAAACTTAAAGATGTTTGAGTTGCAGAGTATTTGGAAAATTGAGAAACATTTAGACGAGCCAGAGGTCACAGTGTAGGTTATATTCGAAAAAATTAGATGATGTACATTACTAGAAACATGGTACAAATACTGATGGATTCGGAGAAGCCTAAGGTTGGTATTGGAGATTACTGAAACATTGCCAAAAAATCATCGTAGCTCCGTACCGCCCGAATGCGCGAGTTTTCGTTGCCTTTACACTCACAGTTTAGAGCGCGGTTTGGAGTGGCGCGTGGTGATGCGCGCGGTCCGAACTCTTAGTGTAAAGACCGCTAATGTATCTTCAGTCTTTTGACTGAAGATATCATCTGCAAGGGTTTTACCTTGCAGATGACCCCACGTACCTATAAAAACAAATTTCGGTCGATGTGCCGAACACCGTGTATATATTTGAATCTTACAAACCTTAATCTAATCCAACCATTCATGTGATCAATGATCATTGACTTGTGTGAGTTACAGACATTCCATCTCACAAAGTCCGTTTGGCTATGAATGTTGTCAGGCGTGTACATGCACATTGTTTTAGTGTGAGTAACCTCGAGAGCGCTCAGTCACGATCGCGACGCGATCCACGCACACACACACACACACAAGCGAGCTTGTGCACGTCACTACTACAACCAGAGCCAAACGGACTTCCTAAGATAGAAAATCTGTAACATGTGCTGTTTAGGGTTCCGCAACTCAAAAGACGAAAAAACTGAACAATTATATGATCACTACACTAGGCGGTAGGGTTTAACCCGGCCAGGTTCGTACCACCCACAGATCGGTACCACCGCACTGAATGAAAGGTCGGTTCAAACGGCTATGTAAATAGTTCTGCTTTCCGTCCAGTTAAGTGTAGCCGGCAGGACCTGAAGGGAAACACTGACAAGGCACCTAATTCACAAAAGGTGTTATGGGCTGACGTCACGGATGTAGCAGGTGATATAGCCAACCGTGTCAGTTTCTGTAAAAAAAGCTCTATGTATGTCACTGCGACGAAAAAAATTGAAAGGGAAAGTCTGTATGTACGTTTCAAGTAAACTCGGAACTACTTTTTTTTTATGTAATCCGGTATGGGTGGCTGAGTCGGAGGGGCCAAAGCACATGCTCCGACGCATCACCTCCGAGAAGGTAGGTGCCATACTGGAGACTTCCCTGGATTGCTGGCTATACTGGACTAGAGGAGAACACAAACGAGGCTGCTATGCGGCCATCTTACATCCAGTACGGTGGTAATAACCCATTCGGCTACAATTTGAGCCTACCGCCTAGCAAGGTGCAAGGGAAGGGACCTACAGTTTTACACCGGTTCTGAACGGTGAAGCAGCAGGTGTAGGTATGCACGTAAATTTTTTCGTCAGAAAAAACTCATTGGTACACGCCGACCGGATTCGAACTGCGGACCTCTTGCATGAGAAGCCGATGCCCAAACCACTCGGCCGCTTAACATATTTTGATGCGGTTTGCACCAATGAATATAGCCATCTACCATCACGCTAAATAGCCTTAGGACTGAGCAGTATCAAAGGTAAAGGTAAAAGTTAAAAAATATTTATTCCCATAAACACATTCCAAAAAAATAATGCAATCTTAGTTATAATATATTTTAGTATTGCTACCGAACTATTTATATATATATTTAATTAACTATTATAATAAACTTAAATATATGTTTTTTTTAAGTCTTTTATTTACATTTTTAGGTGTTCTGCCCAGTGGCGGCTGGTGACTTCAGTGACCGGTAGTGCGCTAAGTACCTACCTACTTAAATACCAAATTACCCAACACATTCCCCTCATGTTATTTTAAGATCGGGACTTCCGATTTTTTTAAATGCCTGCCTTTAATAATTATGTACGTCATCATCATCATCATCATCATCAGCCTGTATCGGACCACTGCTGGACATAGGCCTCTCCCAAGGCACGCCACCACACGCCTTATGTACGTACCTAGTATGAATATTCCCAAGACACTCAATGAGTTGCAAAAAACAAGAAAAGAAATCCAAACAACTTTTTTAACTAATTTTAGTACATTTATGAACACATCCATAAACCACAACACTACTGCAGCTTTAAAAAAGAAAACAGTAGAAATGCCCCAAAAATACTTTTAAAAAAAATATTTAAAAAAATAAAAGCATTTGAAAAGTAGGAATTGAACCTGGGATCACCTGATTGTAAAGCCTTACCTTTAACCAACGCTTAGGCAAATATCGGCACCACTTAATTCACAGTATCACACAGAAAACACAAAACCTAACCATATCCCATTTTAAATATTCGCGCGCTAACGGGTATGTGACATCACATGACAGCGCGCTGACTCTAGCTAGACAGACGGACTCGTGCAAAACGAATCGCTCGCGAAGCGACGCGTCGCACGCGCGGCTATTCACGATATAGCGTCCTTGTTTGGCGCTCGTGCGCCGCACGCAGAACTCCATTTCGGCCCATACTGTTTCTATGAAGTATCTTTTGTCTCACGCGCCAGCGGTGTTTTGCCGATCTCCATACATTCAGCATGGGAGACCCGCGTGCGCTCTCCGATTTCGCACGGGGCGCGCGTTTACTCGCAAAAAGTGTCTTGTGATCTATAAAATAAGGTCGAATTCACATTCGTATTTATTTGGAGTACGATCTTTATGGTTTTAATGTAGGTATATTGTAAGATATTATTTATTTTGAGTGAAGTGAAGACTTCTCGTGGTATGGTAGTGCGGCGCACGAGCGCACTTTAGGACCAGCCGCCAGTGGTTCTGCCCTTAAGCTATCCCACTGCCTGTACTATAAGGGGCAGTGCTTCCATTCTTACAGCTAAAGCGGGTCACACACATGATTATAATTATATAGTAACTTAAATATAGACACTTATAGACAATATGGAGGATGCATGCGTGTGTATGAATCAAAGAAAGAATAGTATGGACGGGAGAGAGAATATAAGAGAAGAGATCTTTTATTATAATATATTTGCGCTTAAATTGCATTTTCTATTAAACCGAGTCTAACGCGAGCGAAGCCTGGGGCAACACCTAGTATATAGAATTTGATGACCCAATCACGGAAGCATAGCGACTAATTTCGATTTTGAATAACTAATTAGAGTGCATCATGTGACTTATCAAATGATAGGAGTGATAGGACTTGTTATAAGAAATACCTACAATTTTTTTTTCATAATCTTAAAATGCATAAGTACGTCAAAAGATATGAAAGAAAATATACGAAAATCGCGAATTACCCCCCACCCCATGTCCTTAAACAATTGAGTCTAAAATAAAAAAATTGGAAATATAGGCCCCCCTTATTATTATTATATATATTTTATTATTTACAGAAAAACCTAAACGAGACGGAACCCCCTCTCCGCGCGAGTTTGACTCACACTTGATCGCTTTTTAGGGTTCCATAACTAAATGGCCAAAAGGGAACCCGTATAATTTCGTCCCGTTCGTCTGTCCGTCCGTCCGCCCGCCCATGAGACACGACCGGCATATTACTCGGAGACTATGGCACTATATAGATGGAATTTGGAAGGAAGGTACATTCTATGAATCGTTATACAATGGTGTGGTGAAATTAAGAAAAAATAATATTAGGGCTACGCACACGGAACGAAAAAAATTGGAAAAATTATTTTTATTGAAAAATATATTTTTGCAAATATAGCATTTGTGTGGTCATCTGTGTCTTAACATGTGGGTATTTAAACTGGATTTACGTGTAGCACTATATTTGCAAATATGGCATTTGTGTGGTCGTTCACCTGTGTGAGTTAATATGTGTTTACATAAATTACGTTTACTTGCGGAAGTATATTTGCAAGTATCGCATTTGTATGGTCGTTCACCTGTGTGAGTTAACATGTGGGTGTTTAAATTCGATTTCTGTGTAGCACTATATTTGCAAATATGGCATTTGTGTGGTCGTTCACCTGTGTGAGTTAACATGTGTTTATATAAATCACTTTTATTTGTAGAAGTATATTTGCAAGTATCGCATTTGTATGGTCGTTCACCTGTGTGAGTTAACATGTGGTTATTCAAACAGGATTTATGTATAGAACTAAATTTGCAAACATCGCATTTGTGTGGTCGTTCGCCTGTGTGAGTTAACATGTGGGTTTTTAAAGTGGATTTATGTGTAGAACTATATTTGCAAACATCGCATTTGTGTGGTCGTTCACCTGTGTGAGTTAACATGTGGGTTTTTAAAGTGGATTTCTGTGTAGCACTATATTTGCAAATATGGCATTTGTGTGGTCGTTCACCTGTGTGAGTTAATATGTGTTTACATAAATTACGTTTACTTGCGGAAGTATATTTGCAAGTATCGCATTTGTATGGTCGTTCACCTGTGTGAGTTAACATGTGGGTGTTTAAATTCGATTTCTGTGTAGCACTATATTTGCAAATATGGCATTTGTGTGGTCGTTCACCTGTGTGAGTTAACATGTGTTTATATAAATCACTTTTATTTGTAGAAGTATATTTGCAAGTATCGCATTTGTATGGTCGTTCACCTGTGTGAGTTAACATGTGGTTATTCAAACAGGATTTATGTATAGAACTAAATTAGCAAACATCGCATTTGTGTGGTCGTTCGCCTGTGTGAGTTAACATGTGGGTTTTTAAAGTGGATTTATGTGTAGAACTATATTTGCAAACATCGCATTTGTGTGGTCGTTCAGCTTTGTGAGTTTAGATGTGTTTATATAATTCACTTTTATTTGTGGAAGTATATTTGCAAGTATCGCATTTGTATGGTCGTTCACCTGTGTTGAGTTAACATGTGGTTATTCAAACAGGATTTATATATAGAACTAAATTTGCAAACATCGCATTTGTGTGGTCGTTCACCTGTGTGAGTTAACATGTGGGTTTTTAAAGTGGATTTATGTGTAGAACTATATTTGCAAACATCGCATTTGTGTGGTCGTTCACCTGTGTGAGTTAATGTGGGTGTTTAAATTCGATTTCTGTGTAGCACTATATTTACAAACATCGCATTTGTGTGGTCGTTCAGCTTTGTGAGTTAAGATGTGTTTATATAAATCACTTTTATTTGTGGAAGTATATTTGCAAGTATCGCATTTGTATGGTCGTTCACCTGTGTGAGTTAACATGTGGTTATTCAAACAGGATTTATGTATAGAACTAAATTTGCAAACATCGCATTTGTGTGGTCGTTCACCTGTGTGAGTTAACATGTGGATTTTTAAAGTGGATTTCTGTGTAGCACTATATTTGCAAATATGGCATTTGTGTGGTCGTTCACCTGTGTGAGTTAACATGTGTTTATATAAATCACTTTTATTTGTAGAAGTATATTTGCAAGTATCGCATTTGTATGGTCGTTCACCTGTGTGAGTTAACATGTGGTTATTCAAACAGGATTTATATATAGAACTAAATTTGCAAACATCGCATTTGTGTGGTCGTTCACCTGTGTGAGTTAACATGTGGGTTTTTAAAGTGGATTTATGTGTAGAACTATATTTGCAAACATCGCATTTGTGTGGTCGTTCACCTGTGTGAGTTACCATGTGGGTTTTTAAAGTGGATTTATGTGTAGAACTATATTTGCAAACATCGCATTTGTGTGGTCGTTCAGCTTTGTGAGTTAAGATGTGTTTATATAAATCACTTTTATTTGTGGAAGTATATTTGCAAGTATCGCATTTGTATGGTCGTTCACCTGTGTGAGTTAACATGTGGTTATTCAAACAGGATTTATGTATAGAACTAAATTTGCAAACATCGCATTTGTGTGGTCGTTCACCTGTGTGAGTTAACATGTGGATTTTTAAAGTGGATTTCTGTGTAGCACTATATTTGCAAATATGGCATTTGTTTGGTCGTTCACGTGTGTGAATTAACATGTGGGTTTTTAAAGTGGATTTCTGTGTAGCACTATATTTACAAATATGGCATTTGTGTGGTCGTTTACCTGTGTGAGTTAACATGTGTGTTTTTAAAATGGATTTATGTGTAAAACTATATTTGCAAATATGGCATTTGTGTGGTCGTTCAACTTTGTGAGTTAACATGTGTCTACTTAAATTATGTTTCTTCAAAAATCCCTTTTTGCAAATATTACAATTATGTTGTCGTCTACCTATGTGTGCTGTTATTAAGTGATGTTGTAATGACATCTTCCTTAAAAAAGTTCTAATACAAAAGTAACATATATACTGAGCCCTGCTCGAACTTCGCACAGCATCGCTGTTGTCTTGTGTGAGCGCTGCATTTGTTTCATTATTGATTAGATTATCTCGTTCCATTCTGTAAATATAATAAACAAGCGTATTGTGTGAACAAAGTCATGATAATACAATGAGGATCAGTAAAGTAACAGCACATTCAATAGAAGGTATATTCACGTTGTTCTTTATGGCATAAGAATGGCATATCTTTTTGAATTATCAAAATCGGACCATTAGTTACGGAGATATTATCAATAAACTTAAGCCGTTTCTGCCGCTAAAACTCCGTGCGCCGCGGATACGCGTGACGTCACTTTATCTCAGACCCGCGCGCTCGCGCTAGCCAGCCAACGCGCACTCATTCGTCGAGGGCTGTATCTCTTGAACCGTAATAGGTAGCCCATTGAAATTTTCACAGAATATGTGTTATTATGGTCGACGTAACAACAAATAATAAAAATAAGAAAAAGTAAAATATTCACGGGGGTTCCCATAGAAGAAACCAAGCGAGTTCGACTCGCACTTGGTTAATTTAAATAGTATAAATTTTGCATTGTGCCGAAATGTACAAATACGTATATCAAAACGCCAGAGAAACTGATGTACCGTTTGGGGCCGGTACTTTAAAAGAATAGCCCCACTGCATCTCTCCCCGTGTATGTCGTAAAAGGCGACTAAGGGATATGACCAGGCCTCACGCACTCTATGTACTTGCGCGCACTAACTACCTACCGCCCGGCGCACCGCCGGCGGTGAATTTCAATGGGCTGCCCAAAGAATATAAACATTAAACAGCCGCGCGGCCGGCGCAGCTGCAAAGCAATAATTACTTTACACTCGATCGTTAAGGTACATTTTCGCACGCAGCGATTGGCGACGTGAAGCGGTAGGCTATTAAAGCCCGAAGGTAGGAACTTTTTCTATGGAGTGATTTATCTGTTACGAAGTAACTATTTAGTAATCTGTGATATGACTCCCTTCTTATATTACTAGGTGGTAGGTTTTAACAAGCCCTGGTTTGTACTCATTTGGTGGGTTTGGACGAGTGTGCCATACTTCCACAATACACTTGGTGACGAGGGTCTGATGATGGAGACAAGAGGTGGACAGTGGAACTGTTCAACCGTTACTAGTAACCCTCTCGAGTTTGGGCTCATTTGGTTGGTTCGGACGAGTGCTCCATACTTCCACCAATACACTTGGTGACGAGGGTCTGATGATGGAGACTGGAGGTGGACAGTGGAACTCTTCATCCGTTACTAGTAACCCCCTCGAGTTTGGGTTCATTTGGTTGGTTCGGACGAGTGCTCCATACTTCCACCAATACACTTGGTGACGAGGGTCTGATGATGGAGACTGGAGGTGGACAGTTGAACTCTTCAACCGTTACTAGTAACCCCCTCGAGTTTGGGTTCATTTGGTTGGTTCGGACGAGTGCTCCATACTTCCACCAATACACTTGGTGACGAGGGTCTGATGATGGAGACAGGAGGTGGACAGTGGAACTCTTCGACCGTTACTAATAACCCCCTCGAGTTTGGGCTCATTTGGTTAGTTTGGACGAGTGTCCCATACTTCTACTAATACACTTGGTGACGAGGGTCTGATGATGGAATCAGGAGGTGGGTAGTGGAACTCTTCAGTTATAGTGGTCCAAAAATTTTATTTAGATGGAGGACATCATGTTGACTCATTTAAAAAAAACATTAGTTCCGCGAAAATCTTTATGATAATAAATCTTTATGATAAAAAAGTTATGATTTTTTTAAACTTTTTTTGAAATTTCTCTATTTTAGTCACATTAACCGCTCTAGTTGAATATTTATTCCACAAAATCGAATAAAATTTGGTATAGAAGTAGAGGAGACATGTAGCTAGTACGTAATGAATAGTTTTTAGGTTTACTCCTAGCCCTATATAGCCCTGTTGCTATAGCCCTTTCAGTGAATTTTTGTTCAGTTTACATTAAAACTGTATATTTTTTGAAAAATCACTGTGAAAAAAAATTGTACTACTGGAGATTTGCCCATGCGCTTAAAACCTATAATAACCTACCTATACATATCACAACTCTACAGACCAAAAATTGAAGTGGTGTAACAATTGAAACATATTAAAAATTAACATAATATGCACAAAGTCACTACAATAAAAAGTGACGATTACCTTAATTTTTAAAATCTTATTTTCTTCACAACGTTAGTTCAACTACAATTTCACATTATTCACAAACCTGTCTCTAACAACGCTAATCTACACATAAAAAACTGTTTAGTAATGTAGAAAAAAAAAAAGATTTTAAAATTTAAGGCAATCCTCACTTTTTATTGTAGTGACTTTGTACACATTATGTTAATTTTGAATATGTTACAATTGTTACACCACTAAAATTTTTGGTCTGGAGAGTTTTGATATGTATAGGTAGTTTTTAAGGGCATGGGCAAATCTCCGGTAGTACTATTTTTTTTCACAGTGATTTTTCAAAAATTAATCAGTTTTAATGTAAACTGAACATATTCGATCGGTCAAGAAAGGTCAAGCGGATAAGTCAGCCATTTGTGACCACATCGACTCCGGACAAAATCATTGGATTAGATTCGATCAGGTGAAGATTCTCGCCACCGAAAAACGACATCTGCCGCGTATTGTCCGTGAGTCGATAGAAATTGCTAAACATGACAACTTCAACCGCGAAGATTCTTTCAAGATCTCGCCGATATGGAAGCCGGTACTGGCTACGCTGCAGTCAACACATAACCGAAACGACGATCTCCTAGAGCTCGACACCGTCAGCAATTTCTGTAGGTCCGAAGAGACAAGGAACGCAGCGAATTCGGAAGTTATACCTACCCACCACTACAATTTGAGAAGCAGGCGGGCTCCTGTCTGTGACGTGCTGGCTGCCAGAGGAGCTATCACGTCCTCTTAAAACGGGTCCCATAGAGGACTCGAAACGTCGAGCTGCAGCGATGCGCTCGCCATCATCGCACCGGTAAGCCGATTTAATAAGTTAATAAGGGTTCCTGCCAGCGAGTCTAGCTACTGAAATAAAAAGAATAAAATAAAATAAAATAAATAAAGTGGAAAGTGCTCCGCAGTATGTATCTAACTGCTAAGCATAGTTCAGAGAGCGGACAATGCGGGGAGCGGAGCTGCGGGCCGGTGCGAGTGGTGTATAAGAGGACGAGGGAGACTCACCGTGATGCATCGCCACCGGCGGGCTCGGGCTTGCAGGGCAGCAACATGTACTGCAGGTCCGGCGGCTGCAGCACCTCGGGCCCGATGTCCAGCTCCTGCTTGACCGAGCAGACGCCATCCTGCACATCCGCACCGCACACTCTGTACTCTCCACACCGCTCCGCGTGCACCGATCCCCTTCTCGTTACCAATTTCCTAAGTACATTCCGTGAACAAGTCGTGCTAGTGAGTTGCCCGCAGAGCATTACTGCAGATTTAACTGTCTGTTGCTCTTTACGAATAAACAAAATTAAATATATCACCCAAAGGTTGACTGGAAGAAAACTCTTGGAAGAAAGTCCATCTATCCGCTATTGTTAATTTGTTTCTCCATTTATTATTGTATTGTTCTTCAAAATGTTTTCTTTATATAGCTCCCAGCTGACGCATGCACTTCACGTGTTGAGTACACTTTTTTTATAATACATCCTATTTATATTTCTGTTTTTATTAGCTTAATTATATATTACCCAAAAAATCAAGTTATCCGCACACCCAAAATATTACCGCAAACTATTGTAAGCTGTCCTCTATACTCTATGGCACAGTCTGCCTAGACTAGTGTAGAGGACAGAGACCATTAATTTATGTGTATTTTATTAGTTTAATAAATGTTTTTTTATTTGATTTGATATTTATTTTTAAGTACCGTCAAGCCCAAAATCTCGGCGGGGTGATTGCTCTATTACCATTAGTAAAATTAAGCACATCCAGCTAATGAAATTATCTATACACAACATTAAAAAAAAGTCTTGAATAATTTTTGACGTGATGACGTCACATCTTATAAATTGATGAACACCGGCTGCACACACGAAAAAGTGTCACGTTCGATCTGAGCCTGTGTGTGCAAGCGAGAGCGCGTAACAAGCGATAGAGAGGCACAATCGGTATAGTCAAAGTTACCATGGAAACGTCTTAAGAAGTAAAACTGTCAAGATCAGACAACAGAAGTTTATTGTTGGCAATTTACAAAATAATTCATCTTTCTACTGGAAATAGAATTACTGATCTTTGCTCTATGTACTACGATTAATCCACGTCATCACGTAAAACTATCGTCCGTAAACGGACTTTACAGACAACCAATTTTTTTCTTGTGGATAAGATTCAATGGCCTCGTACGTACGTTGTTCGGCGTCGTTCTTCGTGGCAGCGTTCTTCACCTAAACTTTGGTATGTGATATATAAAGGGGAAATGTCAATTTTAGGTTAAAAAACATTCCGAAAAAATTGCAGGAGTGGTTTGCTTTAAAAAAATCCATCTGTGCTTTTCAACAAGTGAATCGTCTGGCCTGGGACTCGAGGGAGTGTGAGGCTCAACGGGTTAAATAACTAAGAACCTCGTCAAGGTGGTCGTCAAAATCTGCTGGTTCACTCTTCACTGCAGTATCCGTGTCCAGTGAGCGGGCATCATCAGGAACATCAGCGGGCTCTGCCATTGATCACTTTGAATCGGCTATTTCCACGCAAGTGTCTGCAACAATCACTTTAGTGTTTTAGGAACAGACCAGAATATACAGACAATCTGGGTCCGTAAGCCGTCACCACAAATTGATGCCGGCTGCATACTCCAAACATCACTCTTGTATGCAGCCGGGATCAAGTCTGTGCGGCACAATTTGTTAATTATCTTATATTAGCTTTGACCGCGGCTTCGCTCGCATAGCCTATGTCCATCCTGAAGGTCCCTTCGAAATATTGGTCAAAGAATAAAAAAAAATTGATGAGTATTTTCAGGCCGTGTGGGGTCGGTACTTAAAAAGAATAACCCCTCTGCATCTCTCCTCGTGCATGTCGTAAAAGGCGACTAAGGAACAAGGACAAGATGCCATACTAAAGGGCGACAGGATAGCCACCTCTCACCCCGGCATGGTCCTTCCAGCGAGTCATGCAGCAGGTGTGTCTTCATGCCTTACTTGCTGCTTGATGTAGTTATTTTATCCGAATACTTTGCTAAACGTGGTGGTCGGTGTTGTGCTGTAGTTTCCGCACTGAGACTTCAATACGGTCCGTTGTACGTCCAATGTTCAAAATGAATGCACTGTGTAAGCATTATAGGTTCTTCAAAAAATCCGTCTGTGCTTCTAATTAAGTATTTCGTCACATGTTTGACATATATTTGTGGATAATTTCATTCGCTACCTACCAATCAGTGCAGAGTTTATTAATTTAAGACTTCTTGTTTTATTTTTCTTTTTCGATGGCAAATGGCCTCTTGACCTTTAAGTTGACGCTCAATGTGCCAGTGTCAAGTTGTAAGATCCAAGTGAGTTCCAAATATTGGGTACAATGTCAAAAAATATAAAACAGGCCAGTACTGAGAGTTGCTATCTCATGTTTACCATAGTCCTAAGTCAGAGACGGCAGATCGTTAGACCCTGCCCATTATCCCCACCACGCCTGCTTAATGCTTTCATATTGTTAAGGCGCGTTTATACTTGTCGTACTTGTGCTGTGTGCTTGGCTCGGCGGGCGAAAATAATTAGTTTTTCCGTCGATTGCAACGGACGCTTTGCTCGTTTCAGTTCGTTCGTTCGTGTTACAGGCGGATTCGGTTGTTGAATCAGCCATGTCACTAACTTTCAGACGGAACGATGAAAAAACAGAAAGAAAACTGAATTTTGGCACGTCTGCACTGCGCGAGGTTGGAAACACGACTGAACGTGGCAGTAGCGCGCGGCTAGCCGGCGACCTGTATGACCGCAGCTTTAACGAGTTAACGTGGACCAATAGCGCTTCGCTGCGCATTGCTATTACCGTTCTAGTACTGGCTTGTCTCGCGAAATAGAGTATAGTCTACCTAGTACTCAATACATCAAATAAAAAAATATGAAATTAGATGTCTGCTAATATTATTATTTTATCTCTTTATTCACACATTTACAATAATTCTACATAGACAGAGTATAAAAATACAAACATATACCTACCTAACATTAAATAAAAATAAACAGATGTTGCAGAGTTTCCACCACCGGCGGCGGGGCGAACCCAGGCTACCGTTGGTCGGGTCCCAAAGAAAGATACCTCAGGACTATGCATGGAGTGCCGAACAGGGCTGAATTTTGGATCTGACCCTTGACCCAACCACTCAGCGAGAGCTTCTTAAGGTGGTCATCGAGGCTCTTCACTATCAGCCTATGCGCCGATACGACAATGGGCACAACGATCGTCGAGTCGACGGGCCACATTTTGGTAACCTCGTGCTGCAGATCCAGATACTTCAACATCTTCTCTGTTTCCTTACTGACGAGTTTACCATCGCGCGGCACGACGACGATATCGACTAGCGTTGTGCGCCCCGCCTGCCTCCACTATCACAATATCAGGTCTGTTCGCGAGAATAGTCCTGTCTGTGATAATGGACCGGCCCCTGTAGATTCGAGAACTGGCGGAGGATTGTACATAGTAAGTAAGGCACCACGGTACCCACAAGGTTGAACTTTAAGGCAAGTTGCTAAGGCGCTTCTCATTTGCTCATCATCCTGGGTACCTACTTACGTCGCCCCCCATTACCTCACTCCCCATTTTCTTATTTATTTCGGAATTGGATTCAACTCTCAAATTTGTTATATGTTTGTGGTCTCCCGTGTAGAAGAACGCAGCCACCGTTCTTCTACACACGATTATGTATAATTTGTATAATCGAATTGTCAATTTTAGGTTAGAAAAAATTTGCTAAAAATGTCAGGCATGTTTTTTTTTCCTGTATTTAAACAAATCCGTCTGTGCTGCTAAATAAGTGAATCCTGACTTCTTTTAATTTCGTGGACAATTTCATTGACAATAAGTGTATTGATTTGACTTCATTATTTTACAAAAGATATATGTTATGTGCACGCGTGGACTCGAAATTTTTCGCGGCGAAAATGGCATGGAGGCCAAGGTGTGTAAGCATTATAATAAGTGGGAACTCCGAGGGTTAATTATGAAACCTTGGTTGGAAGGTACTTACATTGTTATCGCATGTAACAGGACGGATGCACGCACGGGCAGCGACGTAGGTACTCAAACTCTTTTATGCACGCAACCAGCGCAACTGCAAGAGACAAAGATAAAATAAACGCGGAAGAAGTAATGAATGAAGCCTAGGTTATGGAAGCACCCACACACAGATTACCAAGCACCGAAGCATCAAGCCGAGCAAAAAAGCAAGCGTTTTGACACCTGACAGCTCTGGCAGATCCTGTGGACGAGTCCTTCTTTTTTTAGATTAATTCGTCTCCTCCCGAAACAGGCAAAACTCATTAGAGTATACAGCCAATTCTGTCGTAGCTTATAACTTATAACGTCTGTTGTATAAGTTCTCGCACCGCGAGAACAACAAAAATATATTTTTCTAATTACAACGACGACTCGTCTTTTTTGTTTTTTTTTTTTTAGTTGTTTTATCCCTTTTTTGGGATAGGCAAAGGTATTATACCATGCAGAATTGTCTGTTATATATATATATGTATTTTTAATTCTATATATGTCTTCAATGGTTGTTGTTGTTGTTCAAATTCGTAGATGGATGGGAAACATTCCGTATTAGCAAGAAGTCCTGTGTGACGCGCGGCATATTTTCAGGTTTTTTTATAAATTTCCATCAATCTTTTTGTGAAGGTAAGTCGCTGGACGGATCGGGCATTCAAAAAACAGGTGATCCAGAGTCTCGTTCGTACTATCTCCTTGATTCTGTTCATCGACATCATTAGAACAATGTGGCCAGACGGCAGAGTTAATAATATTCATGCGATGAAGATGAGCGCCGAAGCGACGACAGTGGCCAAATGGAAGACGACATATTATGGTGTAAAATTTTCTTTTCTTTGGAGAATATTTTGAAAACCAAGTTTTTTTCTATAGTGGCGGACCGGAGCGACGAATGGGTCGGGGCCAATTCTGATGTCTCTCACTGACAGTTCTCCTCCTAAGAAATTTTTATTTTCGGAATTTCCATCAATCTTTTTGTGAAGGTAAGTCGCTGGACGGATCGGGCATTCAAAAAACAGGTGATCCAGAGTCTCGTTCGTACTATCTCCTTGATTCTGTTCATCGACATCATTAGAACAATGTGGCCAGACGGCAGAGTTAATAATATTCATGCGATGAAGATGAGCGCCGAAGCGACGACAGTGGCCAAATGGAAGACGACATATTATGGTGTAAAATTTTCTTTTCTTTGGAGAATATTTTGAAAACCAAGTTTTTTTCTATAGTGGCGGACCGGAGCGACGAATGGGTCGGGGCCAATTCTGATGTCTCTCACTGACAGTTCTCCTCCTAAGAAATTTTTATTTTCGGAATTATTCGGTTTTGTTGGTTTAAAAAAAAAACTGTTTTGGTGGTTTAAAAAAAAAAATAACCAGGGTTAATATAAAGAAGATGCGTCGCTACGCGACGAATCTTCTTTATATTAACCCTAACCTAATGTTGAGGCGGTGCATGTCGTTTTTGTTACTAGTTTGTATTTCCGAAAATAATTCTTAGGTGTTTATAAAAAAAACTAAACACCCTAAAACAATTTAAACACCGTAACATTGCTTAAAAAAGAAAAAAAAGCAAAAAAAACTAAAATGATTTAGTGGTATTCGAACCCATGGTCATAAAACTACTAGTCCTAGACCCTCACCCCTGAGCCACGAAATCAACGAACCAACGAATATCGAATTCCCTTGATTCGCTTTCGGCTCTATGACGTCATAGCTGTCAGCGAGAGCCAACAGAATTGATCCCGAGCCACTCGTGGTGACACGAATGGCTCGGGGCCAATTCCGATCTCACTGACAGTTCTCCTCCTAAGAAATTTTTATTTTCGGAAATATTCGGAAATATACAAACTGTTTTGGTGGTTTAAAAAAAAAACAGGGTTAATATAAAGAAGATGCGACGCATATTTTTTATTTTAACCCTAACCTAATGTTGAGGCGGTGCATGTCGTTTTTGTTACAAGTTTGTATTTCCGAAAATAATTCTTAGGTGGTTATAAAAAAAACTATACACCCTAAAACAATTTAAACACTGTAACATTGCTTAAAACGAAAAAAAAGCAAAAAGATTTAGTGGGATTCGAACCCATGGTCATAAAACTACTAGTCCTAGACCCTCACCCCTGAGCCATGAAATCACTTAAACGAACAACGAATATCGAATTCCCTTGATTCGCTTTCGGCTCTATGACGTCACACCTGTCAGCGAGAGCCAACAGAATTGATCCCGAGCCACTCGTCTCGTGACCGGACCGGAGCGAGCCACCCACCAGTGCTGCCAGATGATTTTTCCGCCTGCGCAGTTTTGCCAACTCAAATTTTGAATTTTTCCTAGATTGACTGCCAACACTCCCAGACAAGTATTTTCAATACCATGAAATATGTAATAATTAATTCAGAACTTTTAAGGCAACAAGTTCAATAATTTACTGTGATTCTCAGATATATACTAAATATCGTGGTAAACCCTTCACCTCCCACAGTACCCGTGCGGGTTTTACACGGCGCACAACGGTTACGGATCACTCAGAACCCAACACTTTCTTATGTGCAGGACCCAAAAAAAACTAACTTTTTAACCATGACATTTATGAGAAATCTGGAATAGACAAAGGTTGTACAGTAATTCGTGTACCCGTATTCGATAGTACGTTTCTTTACCTTTATTTTGATATATGACTTGTAAGGAGAAATTATACATTTTTGGTCAGAAAAAATCGGAAAAAAATGTCGAGCGTAATTTGTTTTGCCTGGAGTTAAAAAAATACGTCTGTGCTTCTAAGTGAATCCTCAAGTGTTTGGTATGACTGCTGGCGTAATTTCACTATAAATAAGAGTGGACAGACGTTATTGATCTAAATTCACTACCTTGCGAAATATTCGGATTTGTGCGGGCCAAAATTTCGCGTTTTTGCGCGCGGCGAAAATGGCATGGAACTGAAGGGAGATAAGCAGGAGATAAACATATGCATATAAGCATACCAGAGATCGCGGTAATCCGGAGTTCCGGACAGCCGCCGGCTGTCCGGATTACCGCGCTCTCTGGACTATCAGGGGACCGGATTATCGAGGCCCTACTGCAATTCAAAAAATGTCTCACTCAACACACCGTTACCAATTTAATACAAAACCGACGTTGTTGTTTGCTGCCCAGCCTCTTGGGAAGTCTGATTTCTCCGCACTGAGACCTCAAGACGTTCGTACATCCGTTGTACTGTACGCTGGCGCCCGGGCAGGGTTACCATACGTCGTGATTTGTCCTGACCTGACATTTCAGGATTTTTAGGCTCGTCAGGATTGCCGCCTGATTTTGGAAATGTCACGATTTTTCGATTTTTCAATGAATTATGTACCTACAGCACATTATTTAATAATGTTTTTATTAGAAAGTTATACAAACGGTAATGTATATACTACTTAATAAGAGTAAATTACAGAGCACAATAAACTGAAACAGAAACACGATCATCTTTACCAACAACTTTGGTAATATTAGGTAAATTAATTAAGTATTACATAAAGATATATTTTTACAATCTTTGGGTGGCGTTTGAGTTGAAATGAAATTAAGTTTGAAAATTGAGTTGAAATGGAGTTCGACCAGTGAGTTCTGCCCCCGCGCCAAAGCATAAACAAACATTTGAAACTTTATCTATTTATCAAGTAGGTACGCAGTTGTTAATTACGTTTGCAACAAAATGTCAGGACTGTTCTATGGAAATTAGGCTTTTTGTCAGGACTTTTAAATTTTCCATCTGGTAACCCTACGCCCGGGTAGTGCTACTCCAGCCGCCCGAGCTCTTTCATGAAGTGGAGCACTCTTCTCGGTCGCTTCCACACTCCGTGGACAGTCCCCACCGACGTATGGAGTATGATACTGGTAACAATTTCGCGGGACGAAGTCGGTAGCCTAACCCCGCAACAATTTAAATTGTCCCTATGTACATTATTGTGAGATTGAAATTAAATCACCAGTTAAAAACTTACAGAAAGGTCATTGGGCACATAAGTATGAAAAATTTATCCACGATGATCTACAGAAAATTAACTGATTTGGGATGTTGCGACATATATCTCTGGTTTACGATTATATGGGTCGCATTTCCATAAATAATGGGAATTAGACAGAAAATGAAATTCTGTATCTTAGAAAAAAATATATTACTGAGGTTTATTTCAACTTGATTAATAATACCTACAGGTGCAATCGTACTATCTCACTTAGTACGAAAAATATACCCAGAATCTACAGAAATAAAATAGTGTAGAGAATTTTGATAAATTGTTCATGATGGATAAAATAAAATTCTGTATTTGTAAAAAAAAGATTTATTTATTTATTTATAATAAGATTTATTCTATTCCATCAACTCTAGTACGCTAGCACATAATACCTCTTTGTACGCATGGTGTTTTTTAATACAATTCCTTCATTGAAATTCTATGAATTTGTTCTTTGCAATAAATGTCTTCAACTATTAAATCACTTGTTATATTTTATTCCCATGGTTTTTTAAAAATAATTTTTACATAAAATGAAAAGTGGGATATACCATATTAATTTAAAAGCAATTTTGTTTCTGTAGGCAAACCTTCACAAATTGGGTCGGATTATGCCCAATGACCTTTACTTCATAAACTTATGTTACATTATTATGTCACTATTAACTAGTCGCTTAATTTATGAACAGCATTTTAACATTACACAATCATACATTTAAAAGTGTCAGCTGTTGTGTTATAGCTCTGGGAAAATCACGATTTATTAGCACAGGTGGATTGGCAAAAATGTATGGAAGTTGGTCTACCCCTCCTCTAACAATGAATGCTATATCAATAGAAAGTTCTTTCCAAGAAAACAATTTTGTCCAAACATACCTAACATGTATTGTTAGTACTTAAGGAGTTATATCACTGTAAGTTGTATAAACATAGAACCTTATCATAGTACCTAATATACCTCTGTACGATGATCATCGTTCTAGGAAGGGTAAGCACTTAGAGCGAAACAGTACCAAAATTACCGAGCGGTATTGAAACAAAAAAAAAAGTCCACCGCGAACCGCGAGCGAAGAAGGGGGCAAAAGCTAACACGAGTATATAGAATTTGATGAGCACGGACGCATAGCGAACTAATTTCGATTTCGAATGACTAATTAGAGTGCATCATGTGGATTATCAAATGATAGGAGTGATAGGACTTGTTACAAGAAATACCTACAAATATTTTTTTTTCATAATTTTGAAATGCCTAAATAGGTCAAGATATTAAAGAAAATATTGGAAAATCGTGAATTCCCCCCCCCCCCCTGTCCTGAAACTATTGAGTCTAAAATAAAAAAATTGGAAATATAGGTCCCCCTATTATTATTATTATATATCTTATTATTTACAGAAAAACCTAAACGAGACGGAACCCCCTGTCCACGCGAGTTTGACTCGCACTTGATCGCTTTTTAGGGTTCCATAATTAAATGGTCAAAAGGGACCCGTATAATTTCGTCCCGTTCGTCTGTCCGTCCGTCCGTCCGCCCAAGAGACATGACAGGCATTTTAATCCGAGACTACGGTACTATATAGATGGAATTTGGAAGGAATGTACATTCTATGAACCGCTATACAATGTTGTGGTGAAATTAAGAAAAAAATTATATTAGGGCTAAGCACACGGAATGGAAAAAACAATTGGAAATATTATTTTTATTGAAAAATATATTTTTTGCAAATATAGCATTTGTGTGGTCGTTCATCTGTGTCTTAACATGTGGGTATTTAAACTGCATTTACGTGTAGCACTATATTTGCAAATATCGCATTTGTGTGATCGTTCACCTGTGTGAGTTAACATGTGCTTATTCAAACTGGTTCTATGTATAGAACTATATTTGCAAACATCGCATTTGTGTGGTCGTTCACCTGTGTGAGTTAACATGTGGGTTTTTAAGGTGGATTTACGTGTAGAACTATATTTGCAAATATCGCATTTGTGTGGTCGGTCACCTGTGTGAGTTAACATGTGGGTTTTTAAATTGGATTTATGTGTAGAACTATATTTGCAAATATCGCATTTGTGTGATCGCTCACCTGTGTGAGTTAACATGTGGGTTTTTAAGGTGGATTTATGTGTAGAACTATATTTGCAAATATCGCATTTGTGTGGTCGGTCACCTGTGTGAGTTAACATGTGGGTTTTTAAATTGGATTTCTGTGTAGAATTATATTTGCAAATATCGCATTTGTGTGATCGTTCACCTGTGTGAGTTAACATGTGCTTATTCAAACTGGTTCTATGTATAGAACTATATTTGCAAACATCGCATTTGTGTGGTCGTTCACCTGTGTGAGTTAACATGTGGGTTTTTAAAGTGGATTTATGTGTGGAACTATATTTGCAAATATCGCATTTGTGTGATCGCTCACCTGTGTGAGTTAACATGTGGGTTTTTAAGGTGGATTTATGTGTAGAACTATATTTGCAAATATCGCATTTGTGTGGTCGGTCACCTGTGTGAGTTAACATGTGGGTTTTTAAATTGGATTTATGTGTAGAACTATATTTGCAAATATCGCATTTGTGTGATCGCTCACCTGTGTGAGTTAACATGTGGGTTTTTAAGGTGGATTTACGTGTAGAACTATATTTGCAAATATCGCATTTGTGTGGTCGGTCACCTGTGTGAGTTAACATGTGGGTTTTTAAATTGGATTTATGTGTAGAACTATATTTGCAAATATCGCATTTGTGTGATCGCTCACCTGTGTGAGTTAACATGTGGGTTTTTAAGGTGGATTTATGTGTAGAACTATATTTGCAAATATCGCATTTGTGTGGTCGGTCACCTGTGTGAGTTAACATGTGGGTTTTTAAAGTGGATTTATGTGTAGAACTATATTTGCAAATATCGCATTTGTGTGATCGCTCACCTGTGTGAGTTAACATGTGGGTTTTTAAGGTGGATTTACGTGTAGAACTATATTTGCAAATATCGCATTTGTGTGGTCGGTCACCTGTGTGAGTTAACATGTGGGTTTTTAAATTGGATTTATGTGTAGAACTATATTTGCAAATATCGCATTTGTGTGATCGTTCACCTGTGTGAGTTAACATGTGCTTATTCAAACTGGATCTATGTATAAAACTATATTTGCAAATATCGCATTTGTGTGGTCGTTCACCTGTGTGAGTTAACATGTGGGTTTTTAACGTGAATTTACGTGTAGAACTATATTCGCAAATATCGCATTTGTGTGGTTGTTCACTTTTGTGAGTTAACATGTGTTTATATAAATTACTTTTACTTGCGGAAGTATATTTGCAAGTATCGCATTTGTATGGTCGTTCACCTGTGTGAGTTAACATGTGGGTTTTTAAAGTGGATTTATGTGTAGAACTATATTTGCAAATATCGCATTTGTGTGGTCGTTCACCTGTGTGAGTTAACATGTGTCTACTTAAAATATGTTTCTTCAAAAATGCCTTTTTGCAAATATTACAATTATGTTGTCGTCTACCTATGTGTGCTGTTATTAAGTGATGTTGTAATGACATCTTCCTTAAAAAACTTATATTACAAAAGTCACATATATACTGAGCCCTGCTCGAACTTTGCACACCATCGCTGTTGTCTTGTGTGAGCGCTGCATTTGTTTCATTATTGATGAGATTATCTCGTTCCATTCTGTAAATGTAATAAACAAGCTTATTGTGTCAACAAAGTCGTGATAATACAATTGTCAAATATTATTTCGCTTTGCACCAAACTCTGCGAGGATAAACCACGCAAGAGCTATTCAAATTTTATACTTGTTGAACAATTTTTTATCCGAAGCCAACATTGATAATATATGTTAAAAAGGAGGTAGATAGGTTCTACGAGCTCCCAAAGCGGCACATTAATAACAAGACAATTGTGCAAGAAGTCAGTCTCGCACCAACGACGCGCGTGTTCAGACGTGTGTTGTCCTTCCTAAGTAGTTATCAGAATCGCTGATTGTTAGAAGGGGGCTATGTTACACTTTTGGCCAAATTGACTTTTAGATCGGTTCGGGCTCTTGAACGGTAGCTCCATCGATTAGTGTAACAAGGGATGAAATTAACACACTGAAAGTGGTTTATTTGACAGCTTGAAAATAGGTTGATTGTTAAAAGGGAGCTATGTTCTGCACTTAATGCACTAAATGTGCGAAAATGTGTTAACTTTAACCTAAGTTAATCACACTAAGACTAAGACTAAGAATAATGTAACCCTAAATCTAAGCTAAATAATTACATTATGCAAAAAAAAATGTACAAGATGAAAGAAAATGTAACGAAAACAATAAATGGGTACTAAATTTATTCTTTTTAATTGAAATGTGAAATATTATTGATTTTAATATAATTTCCACATTTTAATCATCATTACGCACCTAATACAGGTATGTTAGACCAGTTCAGAAATGAAATTTCCCGTTGATTGTTAAAAGGGAGCTATGTTAAGGAATATGTTTTATTTTTTAACCCCCGACGAAAAAAAAGGAGGGGTGTTATAAGTTTGACGTGTGTGTGTGAGTGTGTCTGTCTGTGGCATCGTAGCTCCCAAACGGATGGACCGATTTGGATGCGGTTTTTTAACATTGGAAATGTTTTTTTGATCGCGTTGGTAGGGGTCCGTTTTCAGCGAAAGTGCGACATCGCTCTGGCGTCGTCAATTTTGGGGGTATCAAAAGACGTGTCTTGACGAGATCTACAAGATGGTGTAAAACATGTGTGAAAAAGTCAAAAACGGTGTGGTGGCGGTGCGGCGCGACATACTTGCTGCAACGTACAACCTGCCACGCGTGCCCGGCGTCGACTGCGTCTCCCTGCTGCTTACGCTGGGTCGACGAGATGTCGCCGATGGCGGCGGTGGCGGTAATCGTGGCAGATTACTTATTTGTGCTACATACATACCTCCAGCCTATCCGTATGATGCCTACTGTAGTCATTTTGATGCGCTCCAGCAGGCATATACTGAACTGGACGACTGCCACATCTGCGCTGTTGGTCACTACAATATTCCGGAAATATATTGGCGTGACTGCGATGGGTTTGTAGTCCAGGATTTCTCTTGTGAGGAGTGCGAGTTCTCGTACCGCTCAACTACTCAGTAATGTGTCTGCTTTCTTGGCGGTCAATCAATATAATACGCATCGTAACGCCAACAATCGCATACTTGACTTGATATTGAGCGACTGTAGATGTACTATGCTGCCTATAATTGAGCCGTTGGTCGCCCCGGACCGTCATCACCCTGCTCTTCTGTTCACTATAAATGTTAAAATAGAGATGACATTGACTCGTTGCCCTCAGCCGCGATTAAAATTTGCCGACGCAAATTATGCGGAAGTTAACTCTGCAATAGCGGGGATCGACTGGCACACGGAACTATCTACACTATCAGCTGAGTGGGCAGTTACCTTTTTCTATGAAAAGATTTATGAAATTATAAAAAAATACATTCCTTGTAAAGTCAAGCGTGTTTCCAGGTTTGCGTTATGGTTTACGCCTCAACTAACGCAACTGTATAATCGGAAAAAAAGAGCCTGGATAAAATGGAAAACTTACAGAAATCAATCGGACTATGAAGTTTTCAGTGTTTTGCGTGAGCAGTTCAAACATGCCGCTGCATCTTGCTACAATGCATACATGGTAAGTGTGGAGGACGGTATTTCCTCAAATATAAAAAATTGTTGGTCATTCATCTCTGCTCGCCGTGGCGGAAGTGCATATCCCGCTACAATGCGATTTAGAGATGAAACTTCTAGCGATCCAGAAGAGATCTGCAATATATTTCGTCTTATTTTAGTTCGGTCTACGAACCGACATCTCTGAGTCGCAATGTGTGGGCGCCTCCGCCAGGTATGTCACCTCACTGTGTCCTTATTGATGATCTGCATATTACCTCTGACGCTATAATCAAGCAGTTAAAATGCCTGGATTTAAAGAAGGGGGCTGGGCCTGATCCGATAGAACCACTTTTTCTTGTGCGTACAGTTGATTCAATCTCGTGCCCCCTTTACATAATTTATAATAAGTGTCTAAGGAGTGGGATCTTCCCTGATATATGGAAAACCGCTAATATAACACCGGTACATAAAAGTGGATCAAAGCGGATGTTGAAAATTACCGCCCCATATCCATCTTACCAACCTTATCAAAGGTCTTTGAGAAGCTTGTACATGGTGCTATCTATCCTCTTCTTCATAACATCATTATCCCTCAGCAACATGGCTTTGTTCTAAAACGTTCCACTACTAGTAATCTCTTAGTCTTTTCAAATTTTCTGTTCTATTGCTTGGATAAGGGAGGCCAAGTCGACGCTGTGTACACCGACTTTAAGAAAGCCTTTGATAAGGTTGACCACGTAATGCTACTCCAGAAAATTGCCTTTAACGGTATCAGAGGTAATCTGCTGAGATGGTTCACATCATATATAGTGAACAGAAGGCAGCGTATAGTCGTGAATGGGTACGAATCGGATACGGTGACGGTGACGTCGGGTGTTCCACAGGGTTCCATCTTGGGACCTCTGTTATTTATTTTGTTTTTGAATGATGTCCACGAGTGTTTTAAAAACTGTCATTTCCTTGTTTTTGCTGACGATATAAAATTTTACAAAAAAATCAATACTGTTGTTGACTGTCTCGATCTCCAGAAAGATCTCGATCGATTCTACGAATATACTTTGAATAACAAACTATTTCTTAGCCTTCCGAAATGTATCCGAATATCACATTTACTAAACGTATAGCTCCTGTCATTTTTTTTTTTTTTTTTTTTTTTTTTTTTTATTGCTACCGAACTGGGTGGCCCTGTCCGAGGTCGCAACCTCAGGCGCAGCCAATTTCACCCCCGAGGAGGTGCCAGTCCGGCTTGGAGGTGGACTAATGTTGCTGGGGAAAGGCTATTAACCCGCGATTTGAAGATCTGTGGATTGTAGGAGTGGGGGAAGATATTTCCTGGGAGCCCGTTCCACACCTTTGCAGTGCGGCACAAGAACGATTTAGAGAATCGTGCAGTTCGAAGAACTCTTCTGTCGACTACAAACGGGTGTTCCGCGAGAGTATGGCGGGTTTGGCGAAGGCGAACAGGAGGAGGAGGGATAAGGGAAGCTAGTTCGTCAGAGCAGCGGCCATAGTAGTACCGATAAAACAGGCTCAATGACCCAACGATACGTCTGTGCTTTAGAGGTTGAAGGTCCTTTGTGAGTACGGAGTCACCAATGAGGCGAATGGCTCGTCGCTGAATAGAATCCAAGGCTGAAAGAAGGTACTCAGGGGAACCCTCCCAAAGATGACTGCAATATTCCATCACCGGTCTTACTTGTGCTTTGTAGAGTGTAAGCAGTTGGACCGGCGTGAAAAATCGCCGACAGCGGTAAAGGACTCCTAATTTTCGAGACGCTAGTTTCGCCTTGGACTCTATGAACGATCGACAATTTTACTTATTCCATTGGTGGTGTTGTTTCACAGAGTGTTGTATCTATACGTGATCTTGGAGTAACCCTGGACTCAAAACTTCATCTTGATTCACATATATCCAATATTGTTAAGAAGGCTTATCGAATGTTAGGCTTCGTCTTGAGGTCCTCGGTTAACTTTAGAAAAGTTTCTACTTATAGATATTTATACATGACCTTAATAAGATCACAAGTCGAACATGCTGCACCTATTTGGAATCCATTCTACGATAAATACACACATGCCATTGAGATGATACAGCGGAAATTCTTATACATAATGCATGGTCGATGTGGTGGTGGCTCGCACTTACCGTATGTTGACCTACTTCGTAAATATAATTTAATAAGCCTTGGTGATCGTAGAAATGTTCTCTCAGCTACGTGCCTCTATAAAATTTGTAATAATTATGTGGACTGCCCCGACTTGCTGTCGTTGATCCGGTATCATGTCCCTCGTCCATCCACAAGAACTAGTACCATATTTCACCTTGATCTCTGTCGTACTAATGCGGGATTTCGTGCGCCTGTGCGTAAATGTGTAACTTTTTCAACAGGATATCTGTCAATATAGACATTCACTACCTGAGTCCATTCGCCTTCAAAACACGAGTCGCTTCTACACTCTCTAATAAATAACAAACAGTGAGCTACTACTGTGTATTGGGCTATTGCTGTGTGTGCACTATTTGTTGTACATATATACATGTAAAAATATATATATAATTATGGTATGTCACTTTCTGTTACTTTGTTAAGGTTCGTCTTCTCCCTGTATTTGATTATTATTTAAGTTATGTGTCGTATTTCCTCTGTATTTCATCTTCATTAAATGTACTGTTTGCCACGTTATACAGGGTGGCCCAGTTATAGTAGTCCAAAAATTTTTTTTAGATGGAGGACATCATGTTGACTCATTTAAAAACAACATTAGTTCCGCGAAAATCAATAGTTTAGAAGTTATGATTTTTTTAAACTTTTTTTGAAATTTCTCTATTTTAGTCACATTAACCGCTCTAGTTGGATATCTATTCCACAAAATCGAATGAAAATTGGTATGGAAGTAGAGGAGACATGTAGCTAGTACGTAATGAATAGTTTTAAGGTTACTCCTAGACTGTACTGTTTCTATAGCCCTTTCAGTGAATTTTTGTTCAGATTACATTAAAACTGATGAATTTTTGAAAAATCACTGTGAAAAAAAAAAGTACTACCGGAGATTTGCCCATGCCCTTAAAAACTACCTATACATATCACAATTCTCCAGACCAAAAATTGTAGTGGTGTAATAATTGTAACATATTCAAAATTAACCTAATGTGTACAAAGTCACTACAATAAAAAGTGACGATTACCTTAATAAAAAAAAAATTTTTTTTTTAACATTAATAAATAGTTTTTATGTGTAGACTAGCGCTGTTAGAGACAGGTCTGTGAATAATGTGAAATTGTAGTTGAACTAACGTTGTGAAAAAAATAAGATTTTAAAAATTAAGGTAATCATCACTTTTTATTGCATTGACTTTGATGATGACAAATGATGTTAATTTTGAATATTTTACAATTATTACACCACTACAATTTTTGGTCTGGAGAATTGTGATATGTATAGGTAGTTTTTAAGGGCATGGGCAAATCTCCGGTAGAACTTTTTTTTTTCAGTGATTTTTAAAAAATTCATCAGTTTTAATGTAATCTGAACAAAAATTCACTGAAAGGGCTATAGAAACAGTACAGTCTAGGTGTAACCTTAAAACTATTCATTACGTACTAGCTACATGTCTCCTCTACTTCCATACCAATTTTCATTCGATTTTGTGGAATAGATATCCAACTAGAGCGGTTAATGTGACTAAAATAGAGAAATTTCAAAAAAAGTTAAAAAAAATCATAACTTCTAAACTATTGATTTTCGAGGAACTAATGTTGTTTTTAAATGAGTCAACATGATGTCCTCCATCTAAAAAAATTTTTTGGACTACTATAACTGGGTCAGCCTGTATATCTATAAGTATAATAGGTGCCTAACGATGCTGGAGGCAAACTTAATATTATTGTTTGTATATTTCTGTATTTTGTTGTTTGTTTGTTTGTTTCTGTTTGTTTTGGCCAAATAAATACAAAAAAAACAAATTAAAAAAAAAAACAAAAAACAAACAAAAAACTTGAATGAGGATTTTCAGTCATAACTTCCTTCACTTTAGCCATATTAACTTCAGTTGATCACGTTGATGGCCGACCAGAGCGAGGCAAATCTTCCACCACATCTCGACCGCTTTTAAATGCACTGTAGGTACCACTTATGTACACGTGTTTTTGATAAAAATCGATTCACCGTAAGCTTTCTGTAACATTTTCAGCGACTCAGAATACGAAATTCAATTTGCCATTTCCATGCAAAATTTGTCTTGTTCGATATTTTTATCTATTATAAAAATCGCAAAACACACTGGAGATGAACTAACAAAATCGAGCACTGTAAACAAACTAAATGACAGATGTTGCTCAAACTCCGCGCCAATATAAACATTGTGTGTTGTGCCCCAAACAGTTATGCCAACTTAGCGACATAAATAATTATTTGGATTGAATTTGGAATTAGAATAAAATTATCAATTCCCGGTACTTTTTTACAGAATGTATGTAGTGAGGCGCTAATTCATTTCCACCGTAGAAATTAAATTGCAATCGTCGAAATTCATACAGTTAATTCGTCCGGCGGCAGTCGGACAATGATGAATGTCACTCCGGCTGAATTTAAATAATTTACGAATGCAAACGCCGAAAACAATTGAATGAATCGGAATCGCCGCGACTGTTCAACTGCATTCGAAGTTAAGGAAATTTCTAATAATTGCAATAAGACTATTCGAGTTGGAGCATAACTTTATAGTTCTTTCTGTCAACGTTTCAAGCACAGATTACCAATATATATGTTTCAAGGTCGTGCCGTGTGTGAGCACCGAATGTCGTGTAGACAACGTATCTTTCTTAAAATATCATTGGAAGCCAACCAGTAAGATATCATAATGTGTCAAGTAAATATTGTCTGGAAGAGTGTCCAAGCAATACGTTGCTCAACATCTTGATCATAAAATGTTCATACTCTTCACAGAACCTGTACACCGGTGTGTCACTAAGGCAGATAGACAGATAGACGCCTGATCGATTTAATAAGGGCCTGCCAGCGAGTCTGGCTACTGAATCTTAACAAGGTATTTATAAAAGTAAAGTAGGAATAAAGTGGAAAGTGCTCTGCAGTATATATCTAACTGCTAAGCATAGTTCAGAGAGCGGACAATGCGGGGAGCGGAGCTGCGGGCCGGTGCGAGTGGTGTATAAGAGGACGAGGGAGACTCACCGTGATGCATCGCCACCGGCGGGCTCGGGCTTGCAGGGCAGCAACATGTACTGCAGGTCCGGCGGCTGCAGCACCTCGGGCCCGATGTCCAGCTCCTGCTTGACCGAGCAGACGCCATCCTGCACATCCGCACCTCACACTCTGTACTCTCCACACCGCTCCGCGTGCACCCATCCCCTTCTCGTTACCAATTTCCTAAGTACATTCCGTGAACAAGTCGTGCGAGTGAGTTGCCCGCAGAGCATTACTGCAGATTGAACTGTCTGATGCTCTTTACGAATAAACAAAATTAAAGATATCACCCAAAGGTTGACTGGAAGAAAACTCTTGGAAGAAAGTCCATCTATCCGCTATTGTTAATTTGTTTCTCCATTTATTATTGTATTGTTCTTCAAAATGTTTTCTTTATATAGCTCCCAGCTGACGCATGCACTTCATGTGTTGAGTGCACTTTTTTTATAATACATCCTAATTATATTTCTATTTATCTATTTATAATTATATGTTACCCAAAAAATCAAGTTATCCGCACACCCAAAATATTACCGCAAACTATTGTAAGCTGTCCTCTATACTCTATGGCACAGTCTGCCTAGACTAGTGTAGAGGACAGAGACCATTAATTTATGTGTATTTTATTAGTTTAATAAATGTTGTTTTATTTGATTTGATATTTATTTTTAAGTACCGTCAAGCCCAAAATCTCGGCGGGGTGATTGCTCTATTGCCATTAGTAAAATTAAGCACATCCAGGCACAGTTTGAATCTGAACGGCGAGATAGATTGATAGCTAATGAAATTATCTATCCACAACATAAAAAAAAGTCTTGAATAATTTTTGACGTGATGACGTCACATCTTATAAATTGATGAACACCGGCTGGCACACACGAAAAAGTGTCACGTTCCATCTGAGCCTGTCTGTGCAAGCGAGAGCGCGTAACAAGCGATAGAGAGGCACCATCGGTATAGTCAAAGTTACCATGGAAACGTCTTAAGAAGTAAAACTGTCAAGATCAGACAACAGAAGTTTATTGATGGCCATTCACAAAATGATTCATCTTTCTACTGGAAATAGAATTACTGATCTTTGCTCTATGTACTACGATTAATCCACGTCATCACGTAAAACTATCGTCCGTAAACCGACTTTACAGACAACCAATTTTTTTTTTTGTGGATAAGATTCAATGGCCTCATACGTACGTTGTTTGGCGTCGTTCTTCGTGGCAGCGTTCTTCACCTAAACTTTGGTATGTGATATATAAAGGGGAATTGTCAATTTTAGGTTAGAAAACATTCCGAAAAAATTGCAGGAGTGGTTTGCTTTAAAAAAATCCATCTGTTCTTTTAAACAAGTGAATCCTCTGGTCTGGGACTCGAGGGAGTGTGAGGCTCAACGGGTTAAATAACTAAGAACCTCGTCAAGGTGGTCGTCAACATCTGCTGGTTCACTCTTCACTGCAGTATCCACGTCCAGTGAGCGGACATCATCAGGAAAATCAGCGGGCTCTGCCATTGATCACTTTGAATCGGCTATTTCCACGCAAGTGTCTGCAACAATCACTTTAGTGTTTTAGGAACAGACCAGAATAGACAGACAATCGGGGTCCGTAAGCCGTCACCGCAAATTGATGCCGGCCGCATACTCCAAACATCACTCTTGTATGCAGCCGGGATCAAGTCTGTGCGGCACAATTTTTAAATTATCTTATATTAGCTTTGACCGCGGCTTCGCTCGCATAGCCTATGTCCATCTTGAAGGTCACTTCGAAATATTGGTCAAAGAATTAAAAAAATTTTATGAGTATTTTCAGGCCGTGTGGGGTCGGTATTTAAAAAGAATAACCCCTCTGCATCTCTCCCCGTGCATGTCGTAAAAGGCGAGTAAGGAATAAGGACAAGATGCGACAGGTACAAGGGTAAAGGGCGACAAGATAGCCACCTCTCACCCCGGCACGGTCAATCCAGCGAGTCATGCAGCAGGTGTGTCTTCATGCCTTACTTGCTGCTTGATGTAGTTATTTTATCCGAATACTTTGCTAAACGTGGTGGTCGGTGTTGCGCTGTAGTCTCCGCACTGAGACCTCAGGACGGTCCATTGTACGTCCAATGTCCAAAATGAATGCACTGTGGAAGCATTAGGTTCTTCAAAAAATCCGTCTGTGCTTCTAAATAAGTATTTCTTCACTTGTTTGACATATATTTGTGGATAATTTCATTCGCTAGCTACCTATAAGTACAAACAGAGTTTATTAATCGAAGACTTCTTGTTTTATTTTTCTTCTTCGATGGCAAGTGGCCTCTTGACCTTTCAGTTGAGGCTCAATGTGCCAGTGTCAAGTTGTAAGATCCAAGTGAGTTCCAAATATTGGGTACAATGTCAAAAAATATAAAATATGACTATAGATACTCTATTTTTCGAAACAGGCCAGTACTGAGAGTTGCTATCTCATGTTTACCATAGTCCTAAGACAGAGACGGCTGATCGTTAGACCCTGCCCATTATCCCCACCACACCTGCTTAATGCTTTCATATTGTTAAGGCGCGTTTATACTTGTCGTACTTGTGCTGTGTGCTTGGCTCGGCGGCCGAAAATAATTCGTTTTTCCGTCGATTGCAACGGACGCTTTGCTCGTTTCACAGTTCGTTCGTTCGTGTTACAGGCGGATTCGGTTGTTGAATCAGCCATGTCACTAACTTTCAGACGGCACAATGAAAGAAAACTGAATGTTGACACGTCTGCACTGCGCGAGGTTGGAAACACGACTGAGCGTAGCAGCAGCGCGCGGCTAGCCGGCGACCTGTAAGACCGCAGCTTTAACGAGTTGACGTGGACCAATAGCGCATCACTGCGCATTGTTATTACCGTTCTAGTACTGGCTTGTCTCGCGAAATAGAGTATAGTCTACCTAGTACTCAATACATCAAACAAAAAATATGAAATTAGATGTCTGCTATTATTATTATTTTATCTCTTTATTCACACATTTACAATAATTCTATATATACGGAGTATAAAGCCCGTCGGTCGGGTCCCAAAGAGAGATACCTCCGGACGATGCGCGCAGTGTCGAACAGGGCTGAATTCTGGATCTGGCCCTTGACCCAACCACTCAGCGAGAGCCTCTCAAGGTGGTCGTCGAGGCTCTTCACTACCAGCCCATGCGCCGATATGACAATGATGGGCACAACGATCGTCGAGTCGACGGGCCACGTTTTGGTAACCTCGTGTTGCAGGTACTTTATCATCTTCTCTGCTTCCTTACTGACGAGTTTACCATCGTGCGGCACGACAACGAAAATTAAATAATTAAATATTTATTTATTTTGTTATTTAATTTTTAATTCTAATTTTTAATATAATTTATATACTAGGTTAATTTTTAGGACGAAGTGAACAGGGAAAAAATTATGTTAATTTTTATAATCACTAATAACTGAATGACTTTGACTTTGACGATATCGACTAGCGTTGTGCGCCCCGCCTGCCTCCACTATCACAATATCAGGCCTGTTCGCGAGAATAGTCCTGTATGTGATAATGGACCAGTCCCTGTAGATTGTGACATGACTGTTCTCGAGAACTGGCGGAGGATTGTACATAGTAAGGCACCTCGGTACCCACAAGGTTGAACTTTAAGGCAAGTTGCTGGTGGATAATCCTGGCTACTAGGTTGTGTCTATGCCATGGGTCGGGAACCTGCGGCTCGCGAGCCGCATGCGGCTCTTTGCCCCAAAAGTTCGGCTCTTTGCCCCAAAAGTTCGACTCTTCGTCTGCTCCACTCATAAAGAAATTATTGAGTAAAATATTCAGCACACCAGCAGCGTCATGACAGCACAGGTCGCACGCGGAGAGAAGTAAGTTAAAAGGCCCCATTCAATGCTGATGTTGGTACAGTTAACTACAACTGCTGGACATAAGAGCCAAAGACTTGTGGAGTTCAAAGTTTATTAACCTCACTGAGAGCTTGGAACAGCTGGAGATAAAGAAGGCGACCTTAATTTCTCAACATAAGTGGGAGGCTGCACAACAATTACCAAAAGTTGAGTCACTAATATTCGAAACTTGGAGTGGCCCCCCAGAAACTTATGACCACATAAAAAAGGTTGCCTTTGGAGTACTTACTGTGTTCGGATCTATGTACTCATGCGAACAAGTATTCTCTTCTATGAATTTAATAAAAAACAAGTTAAGAAGTCAGCTTACAAATCAAAATCTGCAATCGTGCCTGAAACTAAAAACAACTATGTTACGAATGAACGAGACATAAAAAAGCTTTCTCAATAAATGCAAGCCCAACGTTCTCACTGATTTACTGATTGTTTGTAATGAGTAATGAATATTATATGTAATTTAATTTCAATAAATGTATAAAATTTTAATATATTTTAGTTCTAATAACACATCATTTAACATCTCAGAAAATACTTGAGGGTACATATTATTATCTGTGGCTCTTCAGTTTTAACTGTTATTTATATATTGAAAATTTGGCTCACCTGGCGAAAAAGGTTCCCAACCCCTGGTCTATGCAGATACTATAGGGCGCTTCTCATTAGCTCATCATCCTGGGTACCTAGTTACGTCGCCCCCCATTACCTCACTCCCCATTTTCTTATTTATTTCGGAATTGGATTCAACTCTCAAATTTGTTATATGTTTGTGGTCTCTCGTTTAGAAGAACGCAGCCACCGTTCTTCTAACCGATTATGTATAATTTGTATATTCGAATTGTCAATTTTAGGTTAGAGAAAATTTGCAAAAAATGTCAGGCATGTGTTGTGTTTCCTGTATTTAAAAAAATCCGTCTGTGCTTCTAAATAAGTGAATCCTGACTTCTTTTAATTTCGTGGACAATAAGTGTATTAAATTATTTGACTTTATTATTTTACGAAATATTTGAGGTTATGTGCACGGTTATGGGCGCGAAATCTTGCGCGGCGAAAATGGCCTGGAGGCCAAGGTGTGTAGGCATTATAATAAGTGAAAACTTCAAGTGGGAACTTTCAACTTCATGAAAGCTTGGTTGGTAGGTACTTACATTGTTATCGCATGTAACAGGACGGATGCACGCACTGTCAGCGACGTACTCAAACTCTTTCTTTTATACACGCAACGCAACAAGCAACTGCAAGAGGCAAAGATAAAATCAACGCGGAAGGCCGGAAGGTGAAGCCAAGGAAGCACCCACAGCCCACAGATTACCAATAGAATAGAAGCACCGAAGCATCAGGCGGTCCGCCTCCTGAAAGCCTTTTTCAATCCTGCAAATCCCTCAATCCTGCATTCCTATTCCTTGAATGTAGTAGGCGGTGCATGCGACGCATCATCTATATATTAACCCTACCCTAACCTAATGTTGAGGCGGTGCATGTCGATTTTATTACGTTTGTATTTCCGAAAATAAAGCTTTTAGATGGTTATAAAAAAACTAAACACCCTAAAAAAATTTAAACATCCTAACATTGCTTAAAAAAAAAAACCATTTTGAAGGACACGGACCCATTGTCAAAAAATACAAATCCTACACTCTTACCACTGAGCTACCAAATTACATAACCGACCAAACGAATATCGGCTTCAGTTGGTCGCTCCGGGAGAAGGATTAGGATTGCAGGATTGAGGGATTCGCACATCTAAAACGATTGAACCAATATTGGACCGTGTTTATGCAAGCAGTGTTACGCCCGTACACGTCGCGTCGTTAATGTTTCGTGTTGTTTGCGCAGCGGTATTTCCACGTAGGAACTCATATTCGAAAATTGTACGAATCCCACACAGACACCCAGATATCGATTTTGAAAGCAATCGGTCCAGTAACATTGACATAAATATTACTAACCACTGTCCAGTAACTAAAAAGTTCAAAATGGCGGTCACTTTTTTTAAATGTTCACTACAGATTCGTATTTCGTCTAGAAATAAGATTCAGGCGAAAAAACATCAACATTCGAGAAATTATGAAAAAATAGGTTGTTTTATTTTTCTCTCCACCTATTCAGACAGACTGCTACAGAGGGCCTAGTCCGAGTTAACGTGACAGCTACGTAAACGTCAAATACTGATCGAATTCAGTTTTTATGTATGGAGCTCGTTAACACGTAGCTTATAGTGTCTAAGTGCAACCGCTGCATCTTTTTAGTAGGTAACCATTGATAACATTTGTGATCGAGTACCGTGTGGGGTCGGTACTTAAAACGAATAGCCCCACTGCATCTCTCCCTGTGCATGTCGTAAAAGGCGACTAAGGGATAAGGACAAGATGCCGTGCTAAAGGGCGACAGGCTGGCCACCTCTCACCTTGGCACGGTACTTCCACCGAGTCATGCAGCAAGTGGGTCTTCGTGCCTTACTTGCTGCTTGATCGATTGAATCTTGTTTGAATACTTTGCGAAACGTGGTGGTCGGTGTTGTGCTGTAATTTACTCAGAGTTCTTGCAGCACAACACCAATTACTCTGCTTACCCCGATTGTCGGGATTCAGCGTGTGTGATATGATATGTAATGTAATGATGATAACATTTCACAGAATTTGGTAAACATTCTGGAAATACCAAATTTGGACCTGGAAGTGAAATCTGAACGAACCGCAAGAACTGCCCAGTCACGTTGATATTCAAAGTTACCATGGAAACGTCCTCGGCCCAAGCGGCAGTGCGTGCGGTACCCAAGCGGCAGTGTTGCCAAACGTACGGTAATTGCCGTAGCGTACGGTAATCGAAAAATCGACAAATGTACGATTGTACAATTCTTTTAGCTGTGTTTCTTTATGACGTTATCACGTAAAACTATCGCCCGTAAACCGACTTTACAGACAACCAATTTTTTATTTGAGTTTGTGTGTGTGAAACGTTCTTATAATTATAAATTCCGAAATGTTCATGTTAGGCTAACCAACTTTCGAAAATCTCATTGAATACTATAGTAGTTAAACAGAAACATGATCATCTTTACCAACAACTTTGGTAATATTAGGCAAATTAAGTAAGTATTACATATAGATTTTTAATATCTGTGGGTGGCGTTTGAGTTGAAAAGGTGTTCGACCAGCGAGTCATGAATGAATGATCCGCGCCAAAGCATAAACAAACATTTGAAACTTTAGGTATTTATCAAGTAGGTACGCAGTTGTTAAAAAATTACGTTTGTAACAAAATGTCAGGACTTTTAAACTTTCCATCTGGCAACCCTACGCCCGGGTAGTGCTACTCCAGCCAGCCAGCCGCCCGAGCTCTTTCATGAAGTGGAGCACTCTTCTCGGTCGCTTCCACACTCCGGGGGCAGTTCCCACCGACGTATGGAGCATGACATTGTTAACAATTTCGTGGGACGAAGTCGGTAGCCTTGTCATCGAAGGGTGCATTATTATGAGATTGAAATTAAATCACCAGTTAAAAACTTACAGAAATTTATTCACATTTATAGCTTACTTACTTCATAAACTTATGTTACATTATTATGTCACTATTAACTAGTCGCTTAATTTATGAACAGCATTTTAACATTACACAATCATACATTTAAAAGTGTCAGCTGTTGTGTTAGAGCTCTGGGAAAATCACGATTTATTCAACGACATTCTACTTTCTGGACAGGCCCTCGGACATTTTACCGGTAGAAAGAGAATCTCTCTCACAGATGCACACTAAGCTAAAATTTTACACACACACTTAACATAGGCTAGAATAAGACGTGCAGATGCAAACTCCGTGAACGGAAAAGGGATGCCTAGTGCGATTGGAGTTCTTCTATATATTGCCAATATTTAAAACAGCGTAAGTACGCGAGCGCCTCACGTTACGTTTCCGCTCTGTGAACGTCGATAGAGTAAGAAGAAGGTGTGGATCTAAGCTTACGATGGCTTCACCGAACATATCCGGGCCCATCGGCAGTAGAGGAGGGTATTAATCGAGGCCGGGACTAGCGAGTGGCCACTCTAAATTTCCCGCGCATGCTTCACGTTTCGGCTCGCATCAAGCCCTCGTCAGCTAGTCTGCGTTTACTAGGACGCGGGGAAACCACCAGTCCCGCTCTCGACCTCCCTCTCTCTACCTATCCATATTCTGTAGGATGCTTCCAGTGACGTTTTCGAAGCTCTCTCCATATATGAGCTTAGCGTCGATCTTGGGAGCCCTAGATTCTTGAAGAGACTGTAGAGCGACTTCGCTGGTAGTCCTCTTGCTCCGACTTCCACAGCGAAGAGATCAGTCTTGAATCCGTTTCTCACAATCCGGTCTACTAAGTTGCAGTACTTGTTAAGCTTGATGTTGTGGTCCTTCGGTATGTTACTTTCCCATGGAACTGTAAGTTCAACAAGTACTACATGCTTTGTCGCTTTTGAGAATATGAGTATATCCGGCCTTAATGCTGTGGTACAGATTTCCGAAGGCATTTGGTAATGCTTCCCATGTGTGTCCATCAACAATTCCCAATCCTTTGCTGCTCCCAAAATTGAAGAAGGTTTAGTCCTATCTTTGGGCAGCTTATTGGCTCCAGGTTTCACAAAGTTGACCTTCTGGAAGCCGCTACTGGTTTGCCCTTTCCTGGTCCGTGCAATTGACAGGTTGATGGCCTCTCTGATGATTTGGAGGACTTTATCATGACGGTAGGAATACTGGCCTCGCTCAAGTAGTATTTTGCATCCGCATAATAAATGTTTGGCCGTGCCTACGAACTCCTTACATGACGGGCATAGTCTATTTGTAGATTTCCCCCATCTAACTAGGTTACTCGGGTCGGGGAGAGTAAGCTGGAATGCATTTAAGTAGAACTTAAGCAGCTCAGGGGACCAGTTGTATATTATGGATTTCCACTTCAATGCAGGAGGGATGCAGAAGTCACCCACTGTTAGCCAATCATTCTGCATTTCTAGGTTTAAGGCGTGAAGTTTGAAGCCTTGTTCCATGTCCTCCTGAGCAAAACCTTTCAGTATTTCTTTATCAGACTTTGCTGTTTCTATGCCCAATCCAGATCTATTGGTGCGTGTACCAACTTGGAATGATTTGTAGAAGTCGAGTCTCGATTCCACTTCATCTGATAGTGATGTGTTGGGTAAGGCTTGAATAGCGCTATCATTGGAGTCTTTGAGTATACATCGTTTGGCTATTCTCGCCTTTTGATAAAATATCGACGGTTTCTTAATGTTCAGTCCAAAGTTATTGTGAGATCTGTATAGCGTTGGTTAAATGGCAATTATATACGTATATGGGCATTGTATATGGGAGACAACGATTGTAAAGCCTGACCAGGAATATACGAGGGGCCGCCATATTGCGGAATTTCGTTGGAACAAATTTCTTACACTGGCCACAATTATGTTTGATGCTTGTTGTCAATGTCAAAATTGCTTCTGAACAGACATTTAGGTGAAACGTTATGTCATTGTAGTGAGATTGTCATGAATTGGCCGCCGTAATGTACAATTAGGTAATTATTTTTTGTTCTATCTAGGTGTATCTCAAGCATCTATTTACCGAATAGCAAACAAAAGAGGGACGTAAATATTATTCGTTCTGAACAAAAAACACGTTTTGACTTTACAGAAATACGAAACGTTCGAATAAAAATAGCTTAGGTTAAGCTTTTCTGAACTAGAATTTTTATTAAAAAGTTTTGTGTTTCAGCAAGGTCGATTAATAGTTTTTTTTAATAATTTGTACACTTTGCTTCAGGACCTATGTGCAGATACATGAAAAAAATGTTGTGAACATGTAAATGTCAAGGCTTACATTGACATCAAAATATATATAAAAGATGCATTAAATTAAAATACATTTCGTATATCTTATTGTGTATTTGAGTGCAAAAGTACATTTTGAATAAAAACATCGGCCAATTCAATATGAGCGTACTATACTGAATGTTGCTATATAAATCTAAAAAGTGGCTCCATCTTGACAGCTCTCATATATTTCTGGTCAGGCTTTACATTCCAAATTAGAATCCGTACACTTGAACTTTGTATGTCGCTGCTTGCGCGTGTCTCTTTATATTCATATAAGACTTGTGCCATGCGTTACAAGATAGGTTTAGAACCCTGCATGTCGCCACTGCATGTTCTCAGTGACTGACACTCGTATGCTCTCGTCTCGAACCGAGTAACGTATAGCTATCCTTTTCACGCTCATATTTCGTGTATGCGAATGCATGATATTCTATCTCCCTCTTTTACGGACGGACGGATACAAAAACGTGACCTGCCTGAGCCGCGCAGTGCGGCGGACTGACTGCTCGCGAAAGAGGGTGCGCTGTATGCTCACAAATAGCGCGCCTCAAGTCGGTGCGTTGTATGCCAATTCCCGATACTTTTTAATTTGTTGGATTTATTAGCATATTTCTTTACCAACAACATAGGTACATACCAGTGGCGATTCCTGGTGCTGAGTATTGGGTTGGCTCTGGCTAAGGACTTTTTTTTTCAAAATTTCATAACTTACGCGGCTTACGCGATAATTTATTTCTATTACAATGAGTTCAAAAACTGAAAGACCATATAGGTATTCCCTTTTGCTGTCTTTATGTATGGACTTTACTATGGCAAGGACAACCGTTTTGAACAATATGCCGTTTAGTGTTTGCATACAGTACATTTACGAGAAATAAGCAATTTTTGTGACCTAGTTTTCTCCATACAAAATTGATCGGCCGTTCGGGATGGCTCGGGTGAATTTTATTGTGAACGACACGGGGGGCTGCTGATACACAAGAAAGGTATGATTAGGTCCGTTATTTATTAGTGTTTATAATAAAAATACTATGTAACCGATTGGCGGTCTAATAAATTTATATAAAAAAAAACCTGAGAGAGGTCGCGATTTTCACATAGAAGAACTTTACAAAATAATTTTGTCACCTAGAATACGTAATATAGGTATATAAAAAAATGCAATTTATAGCTAGAATATTTATCTGTAAAATACAATCCATATGTTAGTTCATGAAGTTTTATGGAAAAATCTTCCAAAATGATTTTTTTTCAAGAGTAATGCGCCGGCGCCGATCGCGGCGCGCCACCTGGTGTAGCAGAAGGATTGTTTTGGTTAATGCTTCTGTAGCAGAAGGGAAGTTTTTCAGAATATGTCCTCGTTGAGAACGGGTTTTCCAAAAGATCTTCTATTATAGATTTCACACTGGAGTTTGCCATCATTACGAATAAATAATCAAAAACACCGCACAGGATTCATCCGTAACAGGTCCATACTTACAAAACGGAATATAGGTATGCAGCAATTGGCACGAATGCCCACCTGCTGCATGACTCGGTGGAAAGACCGTGCCAAGGTGAGAGGTGGCTAACCTGCCGCCCTTTAGCACGGCATCTCGTCCTTTTTTTATTTTTTTTTTTATTGATACTGACACGGTTGGCTACATCACCTACAACATCCGTGATGTCAGCCCATAACACCGGGTGAACTTGGTGCCACGTCAGTGCTTCCCTTCGGTCGTGCCGGCTACGCTGAACTGGACGGAA
Organism: Nematopogon swammerdamellus; assembly: GCA_946902875.1. Classification (NCBI taxonomy): domain Eukaryota; kingdom Metazoa; phylum Arthropoda; class Insecta; order Lepidoptera; family Adelidae; genus Nematopogon; species Nematopogon swammerdamellus. The sequence goes on along the minus strand of OX336352.1, from coordinate 809,164 downwards.
AACACAAACTATTTACATAGCCGTTTCGACCGACCTTTCACTCAGTGCGGTGGTACCAACCCGGGTGGGTTAAACCCTACCACCTAGTAATATAAGAAGGGAGTCATATCCCTTAGTCGCCTTTTACGACATGCACGGGGAGAGATGCAGTGGGGCTATTCTTTTAAAGTACCGGCCCCACACGGTACAAAGTATCCCTTAGTCGCTTGCGGGGCTTAGGAATTTCGGAAAGAGCCAATCACAACACACGGACACTTTTGAACGGCCGAGCTGACTGCCTTGCAGTAAAGTTTGTACTTGGGCATTTGTAATTTTTTTATTTGTACATTAAGCGGCGGGTGGCCGAGTGGTTTGGGCATCGGCTTCTCGTGCGGAGGTCCGAGGTTCTAATTCGGTCGGCGTGTAGTTACAAATGAGTTTTTTCTGATGAAAAAAGATAGATTTTTTCTGATGAAATGGAACGGGGTAGTCGCTGGGGAGCGATCGCAGTGGTAGACTTCGGTCTACCCAAGGTGTCGGGCCCGGCCACCAGTATCCATAGACCCGTATTAGCGACCTTTGTACGGGGTCGCAGAGGCGTTTAGTCGTCCAAGGTGTCTGAGTTGGGTACTAGGATCCGTGACGTTTCCCTATGCAGACCACACGGTGGCTACCCTTAAAACTAGCAGTTGGCTACCCTATCCCGCAACTGGGCGGTGTAACGGGCGTCACTGTTAGAAATAATGTGTGGTAGAGAACTTGTTCTCGACGATTACTCATTAAACGTTGCTAGTCTAACATGAGTACTAAGTTGTGGGTTTCGGCCTCCTCTTAGCTCACGCTGCTGACTCCACTCAGGTCGGTGGGTCAAATGAGATACTACCCTAAACGCTGGGTTGAGTACTGCGGGGTTCCTTTAAAAGCCCCAGAATGCTTCGTGTTTCTGCACGGAACACTGGAGTTGGTCTCGCAGGGGTTGTGGTTTAGCGTTGATTCCCTGGTGCTTCCGTACTTGTGTTTAAAGCACCTAACACGGGAATAAGTAGCGAAAGCTGCGAGTGGTGAGCCACTTAGAGCTCCGTAACCAATGTGGAGAATTGGTAGACATGCGAATAATGTAGATCGGTATGTCGGTGCTACACACACTTATATGTGGATGTGGGATGGATTTCCCACGAGCTAATGACGCTGACGTAAGTCTGTCATTCGAGACCGGTGGATCCCCGGTACACATTAGGTGGTGGTCATATGCACTTCCACGCATATACATAGCTGGTGAAAACAAAAGCCTTTGGGCTAGTACAAAACGCTGAGGCCCTGGGCACAGGTTGCGGTTGGATAGGGTGCTGACCCCAGTGGCAGTGAAGGCTTCACCCCCGGCTCTCGACTTCGGTCGGGGGTTCCTTCGGGTGGACGGGTGGTGGCTCGGATCGGCTGGGGAAAGGTCGCAGCCTGTGTTTCCCATGGGATTTTTTCGGAAGAACGGATGTTCGACAGAGCAGCTATGGGGCCTCGATCTGGCATACATGATCACTGTACTCGCAAGAGTGCAGGTAGTAGACGTCTGGATTTTGTAGCCGAAAGGCTGGTATCTCTGGACGTCTATAAACAAAACGTAAATCAATAAATGATAGAAAAGAAGATTGATGAAATGGAAGTCGGAGCAAGAGGACTACCAGCGAAGTCGCTTTACAGTCTCTTCAAGAATCTAGGGCTGCCAAGATCGACGCTAAGCTCATATATGGAGAGAGCTTCGAAAACGTCACTGGAAGCATCCTACAGAATATGGATAGGTAGAGAGAGGGAGGTCGAGAGCGGGACTGGTGTTTCCCCGCGTCCTAGTCAACGCAGACTAGCTGGTGAGGGCTTGATGCGAGCCGAAACGTGAAGCATGCGCGGGAAATTCAGAGTTGCCACTCGCTAGTCCCAACCTCGATTAACACGCTCCTCTACTGCCGATGGATGGGCCCGGATATGTTCGGTGAAGCCATCGCAAGCTTGGATCAACACCTTCCACGCATTCGCCCGGCGTGTGCAGGAGTAGACCAGAACATACACAATCCATTAGTGCGACAGAGATATTTCTTGTTCTAGAAATATCTTTGGGTTGTTGCGAACATCAGCATCAGCATCCGCGGAACTTCAGCATCATTTTCAACATCAGCATCGCATCAGCATCCGCATTGATCGATGCTGATTATAAATGCTGATGTTCGAGTCGTGAATATAATTTACAAACCTTCTCGGAACAGACTCGAAGCCGGAAAAGCAGCAAATACAGTTCCAAATAGTTCCAAAGTTCCACCAACAATTTAATTGATAAGATATAATAATTACTAAACTGGTACTGGTATCAGATTGATTTTTTTTTTTATTAAATGTCACAAAATTATTAAAACACAATCTTTTATTTCAATACCAACCAAAACTTTGGATATAAATTCATAATATTCATTTTGTTCAGTATGGGTGGTTCAGTACCGTGTGGGGCCGGTACTTAAAAAGAATATCCCCACTGCATCTCTCCCCGTGCATGTCGTAAAAGGCGACTAAGGGATAAGGACAAGATGCCGGCTAAAGGGCGACAGGCTCGCCACCTCTCACCTTGGCACGGTAATTCCACCGAGTCATGCAGCAGGTGGGTCTTCGTGCCTTTACTTGCTGCTTGATCGATTGAATCTTGTTCGAATACTTTGCGAAACGTGGTTATTGGTGTTGTGCTGTAATTGACCAGAGTTCTTGCAGCACAACACCGATTACTCTGCTTACCCCGATTGTCGGGATTTAGCGTGTGTGATATGTATGTATGTATGTATGTTCAGTATTTTTCCCATCATCAGCATCCACTGATGTCGATGATAAAATATCAGCATCAGCATCAGCAACAACCCTGCTTCCTATGTGGGCGACACCCATACACACGCACGCACACTAATCAGCGAACATGTCTTCAATCTTCTTCTGGACCTCGGCCTCGCTGTGCGAGTGTAGAGCTTGCGCGATGTCGCTCGTGACTCCCCCCGCGCCGCCGCCGCCGCCGCCGTCCGCCCGCGCGCCCGACTCCACCTGCAGTCTCGTCTGCGCGTACAGACAGACACGAAGGCAGGTTAGGCAAACTCTCTGATATGTAAACATCTAATATTTATGTTTATATGTTAGTACTAAGCACATACCCGCTTTATATATATTTTTAATTAGAAAAATGCAATGTGAAAATCATTGAAAAAAATACATCCCGGCCAAGATTTGAACCTTTGGCTTGAGCCGCCAGCGCGATAAACAACTACACAACCGGGCCGTGACATAATATCTCAAAATTTTTTGTTCTGTTGCATCTTCATGTTGCAACTTGCACGGTTCCACGTTGAGCCTTATGCTGTCGTCGCCAAAGTCGTATTTTTTAATTTCCAATGATTTTCGCATTGCATTTTTATAATTAAAAATATATGTAAACATCTACACCGGGACGCATATTTTCTTGTCCGTGTTCAATAGGAGGCAGCCTTGACGGTGCACGCGTTTGTTGTGGTGAGCTCCTTTTTTAAACACATGTTCAATTCAAAGCGTACTTCCGATAAATATTTTTTTATGTGGTTATAAAAAAAAATTACCATAACCTATTTTTAATATCCTAAACAAAGCTTAACATTAAAAAAAAATCTGTCAAGTGCGAGTTTTACTCGCGCGCGAAGGTTTCCGTATCTATCCGCTATCAATCATGATGGCATGGTCTACGAATTTGAATTTATCAGATATATTATGTTTATGTTATGACAGGTCTCCATGTTTGCCCACTGACAGCTGTTACCATAGTAACGTCACTTTATTTTTTAAAAGTGATCTGTCAAACATCAAACTTCTGAAAATTCTTTTTTTGGAACGACCAAAGATTAAGAAGCGGCTATCTTTTAGAGACGCCTCAATGAGGTCGATAGCACTTTACGGTGAGAAAATGACAGCACTTAACAATGCATGAAATGTATAAAAGTCGTTTGCGCCATCTGTTATTAAATATTGTGACTAATCTATTTTAATAAAATGTTTCTTGGGGGCCCCCTTAATTTTAACTTTTTCTTATTTTTCATTTGTTGTTTCATCCGCCATAGTAACGCATATTCTGTGAAAGTTTCAACGGGCTACCTGTTACGGTTCAAGAGATACAGCCCTCGGACAGACGGACGGACGGACGGACGGACGAACAGACAGACGGCGTAGGCTGTCGGAGACGAGTTGCGCCCAGCGGCGGTGCAGCGTGCGCAGGCGCGCGCCGCTCGCCGTCTGCGAACTGACAACGCCTAACAACGCTCGCCTCGGCGACTCTCGCCTCCAGCTCCACGATGGCCCTCTCCAGCCGGTAGTTGTCGGAGACGAGCTGCGCCCAGCGGCGGCGCAGCGTGCGCAGACGCGCGCCGCTCGCCGTCTGCGAACGCTTGCGCTCCCAGTTCACGCTCGCGCGCGCGCCCCTGCAACACCGCACCACTCTTGTCTAACTTGATATTTATTATGTAAAAACCGGCCAAGTGCGAGTCGAACTCGCGCACCGAGGTTTCCATATCGCCATGTCACGGTCAGCGCCACTCACGCCATCTAGATAGCGTGTTATGAAATGCTTCATATTAGTTAAATGTCATGATTAGTTAAAATGCTTCATAATCTATTCGGTAGATGGCAGCGGTAGGTAAATTACAGCACATACACTTTTTGGTTTCTTCTATGGGGACCCCGTGAATTTTTTACTTTTTCTTATTTTTATTATTTGTTGTTATATCGGCCATAATAACACATATTCTGTGAAAATTTCAACAGGCTACCTAACTATTACGCTTCAAGAGATACAGCCCTCGGACAAACGGACGGACGGACGGACAGACAGACAGACGGCGTAGGCTTAGTAATAGGCTTCCGTACGGGATACGGAAACCTAAAAAGCATATGACACTCTACCTGCCCATATATTTCCCCCCAAGTATAGTCTCGGGTCCTTCAAGAGAGGCGTAAATGGGCACCTGTCGGGCCGCCATGGCATTCGCAGCCCCCACATGCGACCGAATGTCCATAGGCGTCGCTAGACACCTTATGGGTGCAAGAACTCTGGTAAATTACAGCACAACACCGACCCCACCATGATTCGCAAAGTATTCAAACAAGATTCAATCGATCAAGCAGCAAGTAAGGCCTGAAGACCCGCCCGCTGCATGACTCAGTGGAAGTACCGCGCCAAGGTGAGAGGTGGCTAGCCTGTCGCTCTTATGCACGGCATCTTGTCCTTATCTCTTAGTCGCCTTTTATGACATGCATGGGGAGAGATGCAGTGGGGATATTCTTTTTAAGTACCGGCTGTTATTCCGTAAACATTTAAAATGAGTATAATAAATGACAGAGTAAAGTTAAAAACATTATTGGTATTTAAACAAGTCTCTAGGAGCGCTATAGCAATAGTGAAACTCACCGTATCTCCGTGTAGACAGCTTGCGATGTGTGCACGAGCGCTGTGAGTGTCGCGAGGTAGCTACGCCACGCCTCGCTCCCGTACGACAACTGCACATTAGTGAAATAAAGGGTTTTTCAATAGGAACGCTTGAACTTTGACAGCGTATAGCGGCCATCTTGGAAAAGTGACAGCTGTCAAATTTGGCGGGAATACATATTTAGTCGTGACATTTCACCATAGAACGCTAAATGCTTGAACAACGCGTAGAACAGTGTTGCCATATGTACGGATTTATCCGTATTTATACGGATTTTCAATGTAAGATATGGAATTAAAATACCTGGGTTTCATACAAATTTATGATTTATACGGATTTTCACGCAAGAAGATTTGTATGCAGTACGGATTTTCTATAAAGCTTTTCATAGAAGAAAACACATTTATACGGATTCTCCAATTACATAAACGGATTTTTGAAAACCTGATCTGGCAACGCTGGCGTAGAAATTGTTAAAATTTATTATCAAAACCAGTTCTCTGTTCGCCTAACATTCCGTCCTAACATTCGTCCTTCCGTAAAATTTTGTCATCTCGCGTGGTGGCGACATCAACTGGCTGCCGAGATCGTGTGACTTAACACCGCTCGACTACTTTTTGTGGGGCTACGTGAAATCTCTGGTCTATGCAGACGAACTACAGACAATTGCTGCCCTGAATGCCAACATAACTCGCGTTCTTCATGAAATTGAGTCCAATTTATGCAAAGATGTCGTCCAAAATTGGTCTACCAGGATACACCACCTACTCGGATGGGTGACCGCTCGACTGTTGGAAGGCTGAGCGCGGTTCAGATTCCACGTAAAACTGTAGCTTACCTTACTAAATTTATAAAAAAAAATATTATATAAGGTCTTTTTTTTAACTGACAATGGGTAAAGGGGGTGTTCAGTATCGGAAATGGATCATATTAAAATTATAAAAAAAGGGGGTTATATGTTTATATTTTATTTTTATAATATATTTTATAATAAAAAAATACTAACATACTCTCCTCAATTCAACATTTAACACCTTTTTCTAATAAACTATGTTTCTATTTCTAACAATTACTGAGATAACAATTGTGAAAGTTTATTAAAGTTTAAATTCATATGGAACACGCGTTGGGATGGGAAGGTAGCTACCTACCTACGTAACTTCGCACATTATCTGTGCTACGCACGGCGGTGGTTAATGAATTTCGCTTCGACCTTGACACACATTAGTAATTTCTGCTGTTCGGAAGTCGGAGAGCGGGCGTAGGTATGGAACACTGCCGTCGCGCCGGGCGGGAGGAGCGAATGCATGTTATGATTTCGTATCCTGAAGCATTCCGAAGCGAAGTGGCGAGCGCACGTCCAAAGTTTTTTTGTTTTGGTTGTACGCTGCCGCCGGTACGCAAGCAAGGCCGAAGTTCCTTTCCATTCCGAGACGGGGGAGGGGGTGGGGGGTAATACGTATGCCCGCTCAGCTGGATAGCGCGCACATATCGCCACAGACAGACAGAGTATCGCCGCGCACGCTGCCGCCGACGCCGCTTCGCGCCGCTACCCGAATTTGTGCCACTAGGTCAAAGTTCATTAACCGTTGGTGCATTCCGAACTTTAATAAACTTGTACAATTATTATCTCAGTAATTGTTAGAAATAGAAACATAGTTTCTTAGCAAAATGTGTTAAATGTATTGAGGAGAATATGTTAGTATTTTTTTTTTATTATAAAATAAAATATAAACATATTACCCCCCTTTTTTATAATTTTAATATGATCTATATCCGATACTGAACACCCCCTTTACCCATCGTCAGTTAAAAAAAAAGACCTTATATATTAAGCTGGTGTTTGTGATATTTATTTTATTTACTTATTTACTTATTTATTTATTTATTTAATGTTAACAAAACTATAATTATAATGTAACTAACATTATTTATAAAAAAAAATTTAAATAAAAAACTATTTAAAAAAATATAAAAACTGCCTTCAAAAATGTATGAAATAAAAAAAAAATCAAACCCTAGAGTTGAAGGCGGTGCTAAAGAAGGCTACACAAATCACTAAGGATATCATCCACTCATGTTTTCTTTCATGCATCATTTTTGCTTGCTTTAGCACCGCCTTCAACTCTAGGGTTGGTTTGTAAAATTTTTATTTTTATTTTTTTTTAGTAATTTTTTGCTATTAATGTACTGGGCGGAATTGCTCGGCCTTCGGCCTCGCAATTCCGCCTCGCTTTCCAATCCGATCTTGGCCAAATTAAAATGGGACCACACAGGAAGCACCAGCTTTCAAATAAAAAAAGAATCATCAAAATCGGTCGAAAGTTCTGAGGTAACCAACATAAAAAAAAACAGTCGAATTGAGAACCTCTTCCTTTTTTGAAGTCGGTTAAAAAGAATACAAACGTACGTACCTGCAGCTCAAGGTTCATGACGCGCGTCGCCTGCTGCTCTAGCTGAGCGAGCGAGTTGTCGACGGCCTCCGCCCACGCCGACGGCTCCGTGAGCCGAGCGGCCGGCGGCGGCGGCAGCTCGTATCTATACACACAAGCACACAGTCAGCTCCAGGTTCATGACGCGCGTCGCCTGCTGCTCTAGCTGAGCGAGCGAGTTGTCGACGGCCTCCACCCACGCCGACGGCTCCGTGAGCCGAGCGGCCAGCGGCGGCGGCAGCTCGTATCTACGCACACAAGCACACAGTCAGCTCCAGGTTCATGACGCGCGTCGCCTGCTGCTCTAGCTGAGCGAGCGAGTTGTCGACGGCCTCCGCCCACGCCGACGGCTCCGTGAGCCGAGCGGCCGGCGGCGGCGGCAGCTCGTATCTACACACACAAGCACACAGTCAGCTCCAGGTTCATGACGCGCGTCGCCAGCTGCTCTAGCTGAGCGAGCGAGTTGTCGTCGGCCTCCGCCTACGCCGACGGCTCCGTGAGCCGAGCGGCCAGCGGCGGCGGCAGCTCGTATCTACACACACAAGCACACAGTCAGCTCCAGGTTCATGACTAGATAACATTGTATTGTATTGTATATAAGGTCTTTTTTTTTAACTGACGATGCGTAAAGGGGTTGTTCTGTATCGGAAATAGATCATATTAAAATTATAAAAAGGGGGGTAATATTTTTATATTTTATTAAGTATAATAAAAACTCGCTTTTACATATTAAACACCTTTTGCTAAGAAAATATGTTTCTATTTCTAATAATTACCGAGATAATAATTGTGAAAGTTTATTAAAGTTCGATTCATAAGGAACACGCGTTGGGTAGGTAGCTACCTACCTACGTAACTTCGGACATTATCTGTGCTACGCACGCCGCGGCGGTCATTGAACTACGGCCTCGAAACACATTTAACGCGCATCTGCTGTTCGGAAGTCGGGGAGCGTGCATAGGTACTTACGTATGTTTGGATGGAGCACTCGTTGCCGCCGCCGCGCCGCCCCGCCGCGTCGGGCGGGAGGAGAGAATGCATACATACGTAAGTATCTACGCACACTCTCCGACTTCCGAACAGCTAATGCGCGTTTAATTGTGTTTCGAGGTCGTAGTTCAATGACTGCCGCTTGCGTAGCACAGATAATGTCCGAAGTTACGTAGGTAGGTAGCTACCTACCCAACGCGTGTTCGTTATGAATTGAAACTTTAATAAACTTTCACAATTATTATCTCGGTAATTATTAGAAATAGAAAGATAGTTTCTTAGCAAAAGATGTTTAATATGTAAAAGCGAGCTTTTTTAAATATTTAATAAAATATAAAAATATTACCCCCCTTTTTTTATAATTTTAATATGATCTATTTCCGATACAGAACACCCCCTTTACGAATCGTCAGTTTAAAAAAAATGCCCTTATATAAGGTCTTTCATTAGTAGGTAACTTTACGCTAAGGGGTGTATGTGTATCAGATACTGACTGATCGATCACGTTCCCATATAATTTTTTTGACATGATGTGATGACGTCACGTCTTATAAATTGATGAACACCGGCTGCACGCACGAAAAAGTGTCACGTTCCATCTGAACCTGTGTGTGCAAGCGAGAGCGCGTAACAAGCGATAGAGAGGCATATACAATAGTAGGAAATACAAAATATATTTGTCCGTCTTTTGCGAGCCTCGAACCCGCCGGTCCCTGCCACCATCACCAACCAGACGTCTTAACCACCCGGGCTAATCGATCATGTACCTATCGAAGCGAATTTGCTCAACAGTATGTGAAGATTTCATGGAGCGACATCTAGCGTCAACATCTAGCGTCAATAGTAAATGAAATACTTTAGCTTCGCAGTTTTTGATAATATTATGTAGATGGCGTTATTAAAAATTAATAGTCGTTATTTTCGCTTCGCAGTTTTTGATAATATTATGTAGATGGCGTTATTAAAAATTAATAGTCGTTATTTTCTCATATTTTTTATTAGTTATTATCACATCTTTAAATATAAATAATTTAACATATGTAAAATCACAAAAATTCATTCATCTATATTATAGTGATTCAAACATAAGCCTAAAGGCATTATCTGCCAGTCATGCCTGGGATTGTGAGTATGGTAGATGGGTAGTGCGGGTAAATTAAAAATTAAAAAAATCCCGACCAAAGTCAAATATAATTTCCGTTTACTTACTTAACCCATTGAATGCCGACTACGTAGTAATACGTAGCAGGCGACAACGCCGGAGGCCCACTACGTAGTACTACGTAGGACTTCTGTACAGTCTACACAGGAAACAGTGTGAGTTGGCCACCCGTTTTATTCACTAGTTTACTCCTTGGCACCCTGAATAAAACACACATTCATAAAAGAGTAACTTTATTGAAAGTAAGAAAACAAAATTACAATCTTCTTAGGGCACGAAATAAAAAAACAATACCGTCTGAGATTAATTTATAAAATGGTTTTTGCTTGGGCCTTACTATTAAAATTAAACACAAAAGTTTTTGCTTACATCACAGCACTAAAACTACACGAAATGAGGATGAGTATGAAATATATTGAAACAGTTTATGATACAGAGAGAGCTGCTTTTTCAGGCCAAACTGCACACACATAGCAGGACTTTTTGTGACGTTTTTCTTTCGTGCATACACGGCAAAGTTTGCCAGGGAAAGCTTTCTTTACAGGAATTTTTACAAGTAATGTAAATTTTCAGGAGAAACTCGGGTTACAATATTGGATCGAGAGGTCTGAAACTGGCCTGGTCTGATGGTACTGGTCTGAGGAGTTTGAGGGTCTGTGTCCGAGTACCTTACTCTTAATGGCGGAACCACACTTCGTTATTCGTTATTTGTTATTCGCCTTATTTGCCCGCATAAGACGAAGTGTGGAGGGCTCATTCGTCTACATTTGCGTTATTCGCCCGCATAGCACGAATAAACGAATAGCGAATACGCGTATCCGTCCACTTGTCGGTTTTTTGGCACACATCAAAGGACACGAATAAGCCGAATATGTGCGTCGCCTGCCCGCACTTCGTTCACTCATTCGCGCGCGTTCGCTCGCTCATAACGGTCGTGTCTCGCTCGCTCGACGTGTGCTGTGGTCCTGTGTGTGCGAAACGAAAATGGAGTGGACGAATGAAAAAGTGATGCGCTTTCTGGAACTATATCAGATGCAGCCCTGCATCTGGGACCCCAAAAATAATTGCCATAAAGTAAAAACCAAGATAAACGATGCGTGGAATGAAATTAAAAATCAGCGCTTTCTATTCGATCTTTTACTAACTTTGTACTTATACAACAGGTATTGGTAAGCTGCATTTAGGTAAAAATAAGCTGCTGCCGCTGTCAACACGTCCATCTTGTGTTTTGCGTGTGGACTAATGATTACGCAAACAACACACATATTTGGCATGTTTGGCATACTGGCACGAAGTGTGGATAGCATGTTCGTTGCTCGCTCACATAGCAAATATTTGGGCGAATACGGCATAGCCGCATAACGAATAACGAAGTGTGGTTCCGCCATTAGAGATGAGAAACGAAGTCTTTGCGAAATTTCAGTAAACGCATTTTTTAATTGCTATTTTTTTTTTCGAAGAAGTCGATGGGCGTTTTGTATAGAAACGTCGAAAATATGGATAGCTAACTTCGGGCGTCCCCGCGCTTCCCCGCCGCTGCGAGTGGGACACAGCAGGGAACAGGACAGCACGCGAATGCGCCGGAGTGCCATAAAACAGAAAGAATATAGTACGTAATATTACGAAGTTGGCACCTATGAACAAACTTTTTATGACTGATGCCAACTACGTAATACTACGTAGGAACACGTTTGTATGGTTGCTCCTGAACTTGCCATTTTGAAATTAGTCAGCATTCAATGGGTTAAAGGTCGGGGGCCGCTAAGTAAATTCCTGCGCTGCTCTGAGTTTTTATATTTTACGCGACGCATCTTCTTTATATTAACCCTAACCTAATGTTGAGGCGGCGCATGTCGTTTTTGTTGCGTTTGTATTTCCGAAAATAATTCTTAGGTGGTTATAAAAAAAACTAAACACCCTAAAAAAATTTAAACACCGTAAACATTGCCAAAAAAAAACAAAAAAATTTTTAGGGATTCGAACCCATGGTCAAAAAATACAAATCCTACACTCTTACCACTGAGCCAAGAAATCACATAAACGACCAAACGAATATCGGATTCCCTTGGATGGCTTTCGGCTTTCTTAGGAGGACAACTGTCACTGAGAGACAGAGAATTGGCCCCGAGACACTCATCCTTTCAATTTCTTCTGCCTACTTTAGAACCGTTTCTAGTAGTCTTACCACTTTATGACGTCATCACGTAAAACTATCGTCCGTAAACCGACCTTACAGACAACCAATTTTTTTACGATATAAAAAACATACTTATTAAGGTGAAATACGCGCACTTCACGTATTAAATTTGAGGAGTAGGTTTTTTATATCGTAAAAAAAATTGGTATGGGAACGTGATCAGTATCTGATACACATACACCCCTTAGCGTATCGTTACCTACTAATGGAAGACCTTCTCAAATAGAATATGGGCAAAAGGTAACTCTCCTTTGTAGTCAGAACTCTCACTAAAATTGTTAATCTTGCTCTCGGGATGTGTTTTCGATAGACTGGGCTATGGTTATTAGGTATGTGGCTAGTCACTAAATACTTGTAAAAGTATGTATGAAAAAAAAAATACCCTGCGAAGTTTCTTGTCGGTTCTTCTTCGTGGATGTAATCGAACCGGATAGAACAAATTGTGACAAGTTAGAGTGCAGTCTAACTGCCATAAGAATGATCAATAAATAAAACAAAACAAAAAAATTGGAATTGTACCGTGTGGGGCCGGTACTTTAAAAGAATAGCCCCACTGCATCTCTCCCCGTGTATGTCGTAAAAGGCGACTAAGGGATATGACTCCCTTCTTATATTACTAGTTGGTAGGGTTCAACCCGTCCGGGTTGGTACCACCGCACTGAATGAAAGGTCGGTCGAAACGGCTATGTAAATAGTTTGTGTTTTCTGTCCAGTTCAGTGTAGCCGGCACGACCGAAGGGAACCACTGACGTGGCACCAAGTTCATCCGGTGTTATGGGCTGACATCACGGATGTTGTAGGTGATGAAGCCAACCGTGTCTTTTTTATTTGGTATGTGCTGCTTTTTCGGCTTCGAGTCTATTCCAAGAAGGTTTGTAAATTATATTAGCAATTAAATTATTAGTATTGGAACTATCAGCTCCGCCCCTCTGCAGTCATGTCACGACTCGAACATCAGTATTAATAATCAGCATCAGTCTATGCGGATGCTGATGCGACGCCGTCGCAACAACCCTGCATACCACACACGCTGTATCCCATCAATAGGGGACAGTAGAGTAATCGGCGTTGTGCTGCAAGTACTCTTGTAAATTTATAGCACAACCACCAGCCACCAGGTTTAGCAATGTATTAGGAGGAGATATTTTATCAATTTAAAAACCGTTTGGACACTCATCTGAATAAATAAAATAAAAGAGTAACTAAGTGAACCATAATAGAATAAGTTGAAATAAAACAGTGTGGGGTCGGTACTTAGAGTAACGTGTGGGGCCAGTACTTAGAGTACCGTGTGGGGCCGGTACTTATAAAGTACCGTGTGGGGCCGGTACTTAATGTACCGTGTAGGGCCGGTACTTAAAGTACCGTGTGGGGCCAGTACTTAGAGTACCGTGTGGGGCCGGTACTTAGAGTACCGTGTGGGGCCAATACTTAGAGTACCGTGTGGGGCCGGTTCTTATAAAGTACCGTGTGGGGCCGGTACTTAATGTACCGTGTAGGGCCGGTACTTAAAGTACCGTGTGGGGCCAGTACTTAGAGTACCGTGTGGGGCCGGTACTTAGAGTACCGTGTGGGGCCAGTACTTAGAGTACCGTGTGGGGCCGGTTCTTATAAAGTACCGTGTGGGGCCGGTACTTAATGTACCGAGTAGGGCCGGTACTTAAAGTACCGTGTGGGGCCAGTACTTAGAGTACCGTGTGGGGCCGGTACTTAGAGTACCGTGTGGGGCCGGCACTTACAAAGTACCGTGTGGGGCCGGTACTAAAGTACCGTGTGGGGCCAGTACTTCGAGTACCGTGTGGGGCCGGTACTTATAAAGTACCGTGTGGGGCCGGTACTTAATGTACCGTGTAGGGCCGGTACTTAAAGTACCGTGTGGGGCCAGTACTTAGAGTACCGTGTGGGGCCGGTACTTATAAAGTACCGTGTGGGGCCGGTACTTAATGTACCGTGTAGGGCCGGTACTTAAAGTACCGTGTGGGGCCAGTACTTAGAGTACCGTGTGGGGCCGGTACTTAGAGTACCGTGTGGGGCCAGTACTTACAGTACCGTGTGGGGCCGGTTCTTATAAAGTACCGTGTGGGGCCGGTACTTAGAGTAACGTGTGGGGCCGGTACAAGTGCCGTGTGGGGTCGGTACTTAGAGTAACGTGTGGGGCCAGTACTTAGAGTACCGTGTGGGGCCGGTACTTATAAAGTACCGTGTGGGGCCGGTACTTAATGTACCGTGTAGGGCCGGTACTTAAAGTACCGTGTGGGGCCAGTACTTAGAGTACCGTGTGGGGCCGGTACTTAGAGTACCGTGTGGGGCCAGTACTTAGAGTACCGTGTGGGGCCGGTTCTTATAAAGTACCGTGTGGGGCCGGTACTTAATGTACCGTGTAGGGCCGGTACTTAAAGTACCGTGTGGGGCCAGTACTTAGAGTACCGTGTGGGGCCGGTACTTAGAGTACCGTGTGGGGCCAGTACTTAGAGTACCGTGTGGGGCCGGTTCTTATAAAGTACCGTGTGGGGCCGGTACTTAATGTACCGAGTAGGGCCGGTACTTAAAGTACCGTGTGGGGCCAGTACTTAGAGTACCGTGTGGGGCCGGTACTTAGAGTACCGTGTGGGGCCGGTACTTACAAAGTACCGTGTGGGGCCGGTACTAAAGTACCGTGTGGGGCCAGTACTTCGAGTACCGTGTGGGGCCGGTACTTATAAAGTACCGTGTGGGGCCGGTACTTAATGTACCGTGTAGGGCCGGTACTTAAAGTACCGTGTGGGGCCAGTACTTAGAGTACCGTGTGGGGCCGGTACTTATAAAGTACCGTGTGGGGCCGGTACTTAATGTACCGTGTAGGGCCGGTACTTAAAGTATCGTGTGGGGCCAGTACTTAGAGTACCGTGTGGGGCCGGTACTTAGAGTACCGTGTGGGGCCAGTACTTACAGTACCGTGTGGGGCCGGTTCTTATAAAGTACCGTGTGGGGCCGGTACTTAATGTACCGTGTAGGGCCGGTACTTAAAGTACCGTGTGGGGCCAGTACTTAGAGTACCGTGTGGGGCCGGTACTTAGAGTACCGTGTGGGGCCAGTACTTAGAGTACCGTGTGGGGCCGGTTCTTATAAAGTACCGTGTGGGGCCGGTACTTAATGTACCGAGTAGGGCCGGTAGTTAAAGTACCGTGTGGGGCCAGTACTTAGAGTACCGTGTGGGGCCGGTACTTAGAGTACCGTGTGGGGCCGGTACTTACAAAGTACCGTGTGGGGCCGGTACTAAAGTACCGTGTGGGGCCAGTACTTCGAGTACCGTGTGGGGCCGGTACTTATAAAGTACCGTGTGGGGCCGGTACTTATAAAGTACCGTGTGGGGCCGGTACTTAGAGTACCGTGTGGGGCCGGTACTTATAAAGTACCGTGTGGGGCCGGTACTTAATGTACCGTGTAGGGCCGGTACTTAAAGTACCGTGTGGGGCCAGTACTTAGAGTAACGACCGTGTAGGGCCGGTACTTATAAAGTACCGTGTGGGGCCGGTACTTAAAAAGAATAGCCCCACTGCATGTCTCTCCATGCATGTCATAAAAGGCGACTAAGGGATAAGGACAAGATGCCGTGCTAAAGGGCGACAGGCTCGCCACCACTCACCTTGGCACGGTACTTCCACCGAGTCATGCAGCAGGTAGGTCTTCGAGCCTTACTTGCTGCATGATCTATTGAATCTTGAACAAATACTTTGC
Source organism: Nematopogon swammerdamellus (assembly GCA_946902875.1). Taxonomy (NCBI): domain Eukaryota; kingdom Metazoa; phylum Arthropoda; class Insecta; order Lepidoptera; family Adelidae; genus Nematopogon; species Nematopogon swammerdamellus. The sequence goes on along the minus strand of OX336352.1, from coordinate 793,219 downwards.
GAAACTTGGTGGTCGGTGTTGTGCTGCAATTTACCAGAGTTCTTACAGCACAACACCGATTACTCTGCTTACCCCGATTGTCGGGATTCAGCGTGTGTGATATGTATGTAATGTTGAAAAAAAGAAAACAAAAACAAACAATTGTAACTATTACCAATGAACTACCACCACTACCTAGATCGTAAAATGCATCGACATCTATTTTATAGATCGAACGTCGTACGATGCAACCTGTGCTAGACGTCGGTACAAGTGTGCGTGCACACACACGCAGTATTGTGATACGTGACACGATCCCTACGACGATACTATCGCGCGCTCGCCCCCACCCGCCCACAGATGACAAGAACGAGCGAGAAAGACGTCATGCGGCGCGTTTGCCGTCTTTCCGCCCACTCCCATCACCAGCAGGCAAGCGAGAACGAGAACGCGATACCACCGCACCGTCACACGATCCTATCCGTGACAGCATGGCTTCTTAACACGCCGTAACATGCTCAGGCGAAACAAACAACAACGTTCGTCACTGTCACTCTTTATAACAGCAACCGGGCATGCTGCACACACGCGTCACCGACTCGATACAGACATGCGTGCGTTCAACACGCGCCGCACACGCCGTATGAAGCGGCTGTCCGTGAAATCTGCAATTTATACAGTTCTCGTCGAGAACATATTTTTTCGGGAGTAATGTATGGGATGGGTATATCTCTAAATATACATCAATGGTAAAATGTAAGAAACTAAGTTAGAGTCACTTTGTTTGTTTGTTCATATTTCTGTGTTACCTTAGGTAGTATATTTAAACCTCATCTGAGCCGAGCGGCAGCGCGAGCGCAACGCATCGCGGCCCATTCATTACCAACCAAATTTCAGCATAAAAAAAAACCTAGCCATAAATTATTCGCCAAAACGATCAGTGCCGATTGCTGAAATGTTAGCCTACATTCATACGGAATGCGTGAGCCGATCGACGACGACGAAACGGGCGTAGCGTCGTCATGTGAGTGCAACAGAGCGAACGATAGTTGACTTAGTCTGCTCTGCTGGATGGGTCGTGCTGCGTTGAGTTTCGTTTCGCATCGTTTGGCTCCTATGGGCTCCTGGTACTTTTCATATGACTTAGTTTTGTTATGTAAGTGGGTAGAAGAAATCAATTATAAGCAATGTAGAAAATATGATACCAGCAAATATTGAAGGAGGTGTTTGCCCGTCATTGGGTCCACACTACAGCTTTAAACACTTTGTAGTTACATAAATACTTGAATGTAAATGTGTCCGACCTGTTGGTGAACCTTAATAAATAAATAAATAAATAAATAAACTATAAACTTGATTTAGATGCATTAGTCCAGGCTACCTGTTCAAAATAAAATACTTAAAATATAAATACAAATATAATTAATGTAAATAATAGCCCCACTGCATCTCTCCCCTTACAGTACTGTGTGGGGCAGCTACTTAAAAATAATAGCCCCACTGCACCTCTCCCCGTGTATTACGGACCAGCCAATATCACTTTCGTAAGGTAGGTGCTATACCGGAGACCTCCCCATGGATTGCTGGGTATACTGGACTAGAGGAGAGCACAACCGGGGCTGCTATGCGAGGCCATCTTACATCCAGTACGGTGGTACCAACCCAGTCGGCTACAATATGAGCCTACCCCCTAGTAAGGTGCAAGGGAAGGGACCTACAGTTTTACACCGGTTCCGAACGGTGAAGCAGCAGGTGTAGGTATGCACGTAAATTTTTTCGTCAGAAAAGACTCATTGGTACACGCCGACCGGATTCGAACCTCGGACCTCTTGCATGAATATGGAACCCATATTTAAAAAAAGATATTCACCTTTTGGAAAAAATTCAACGCCGAGCAACAAAAATGGTCATGGGAATCACAACAAAAATGGTCATGGGAATCACAACAAAAATGGTCATGGGAATCACAACAAGCTGCACGTAGTCAACTCGCCTCTTCATGGAGAGCGGATCCATCGGCAGGCGGCTTTGCACTCGCTCCATCTCGCGCTGTATCGCCGCGGTCTCGAACGGCGACGTCGCCTCGCCGGCGCTCTCCACGTAGCTCTTGGTCGGCCGGTAGCGGCGGCACTCCTCCTCCACCATCGCCAGCGCCTGAGCCAGCAGTCACAAATATACACATACACACACACACACTCGCAAAAAAAAAACATATGTTTATAGGAGCATTTTTTCTCATAACAAAAAAATAAAATCAAATAAGTAGCTGTAAAAACCAATCATAGTTACAACAAACAGCTGTTCTGCGTTTGAACATAGTACGGTCATTGACCCAGTGGCGGTTCCCCAGGTGAAGCAAGTGAAGCACCGCCTCACTTAATTATCTTGAGGTGAAGAAAAAAAAACATTTAAAAATATCATGAAAGAAAATATTAAAAAAGTCTATCCGATCCGAACTGGTCAGAACATTAGCGCGGCGGCGTGGAGGCGAGGAGACGGCGGCGGGTGTGCCGCGCGGAGGTGGTGCGAGGGGGGTCTTTAGAGGCGCGCGCGACGAAATACTCGGCTCAGCGCCAAATATGTGTTAGTGCATACAATACACATGCATGACTTGTCCACGCGGGTGTGTTGGTGCAAATGCCGACATCACCACTACACAGCATGCACACGCACACTACGCCAATAGAGAACAGTTTGACCTTGAAGGCTTCGAATGTAGGAAGTAACTGAGGCTCTGTTAAATGCCGCCGGACGAGACATCTATATCCAACCATTAGAACGCAGAGCGAGATGAGGCGATTGACGACGTCACATTCACGTTTTCTAGTGTTGCCATGTCGGGTTGTTTTACCTCCGGAGTTGGGATGTTTTTTAACATTAATGGTAGTGAATGTTTTTGGTCAGACTCGGGATTTTTTTTTCTAGATATTATGTATTTTCATTAGTGAGTTACTTTTCGTTTTGTTAGATAGAACACACAAATCTGCAAGGTGGCAAAATTATGTCCGAAACTTACTTGTAAAAGTAATATTTATATTAGTAATAGAAATATAAAAGGAATATAAAAAATTAATAATTATACCTAATAAACCTAACTGATCGAAATAACCATTACTTATCAATAATAAAGGTAGGAATTAACCACTGGTTGAATTAAGATAGATAGAATACAAAGTATGACAAAATACCGCGTAGATGGTTCTATTGAATAGAAGTACTAGTCGAAAACGCCTACTAATTTTAATGGCTGGCTGGACTAGAAGTATTCTTATAAGAGGCTAACGCTATTCATTCGAATTCAGTACCTTTTTCATTTCATCAGGGAGGTCTAGCTCGCATAGCGTAAGCAACACTGAACCCCAGCCGTCCTCCGTCGTTCGGGAGGCGCGCGCAGCCGCCGCCGCTTCTCCGCGCCGCGCGCGCTGACGGCCGGCCGACCCGGCCGAGCCGATCAGTCAGTTCAGTCCATTCGTCGAGAGAGGTTGACTTCACGCATTCGAAACACGCGCGCTAGCGCGGGAGTCGATCTTAATATTTTTTTTACTTTCTCTAAACTAAAACTACGCTTAGGTACCTTACAACTTGAGAGATTTTGATTAAGTATATAAACAAACAAATTTATATTTTCACGAAATTTAACGTTTAAAATGGAACCGGCATTAGATATTAGGTACTTTACTTTATTAATAATAAAGTAAAATAATATCTACCTCTTACCTTACTAGGTAGTAGGGTTTATCCCGCCCGGTACCACCGCACTGAATGAAACGTCGGTCGAAACGGCTATGTAAATAGTTCGTGTTTTCCGTCCAGTTCAGTGTAGCCGACATGAAATGAAGGGAAACACTGACATGGCACCTAGTTTTCACCCGGTGTTATGGGCTGACATCACGGATGCTGTAGGTGATGTAGCCAATCGTTTACTTGTAGGTAAAACAATGGCACATGTCGCGCTATCCATAAAAAAAGGGTTTATTGATAAGTTTCAATGAAGTTTTATTAGTCATTTCTATGTTATATTTATTTGTCTTGAAATGAAATGAAAATGAAAATATACTTTATTATAAGTCAATGACTTTATTGCACAAAAAGTGACAAAAGGCGGACTTAAGGCCTAAGGGCATTATCTGGGATTGTGAGTAGGGTAGATACACATTAATTAACGCAATCAACATGGATGTTTATTTATTGCTAAACTTTGGGCGAAATGAAAACTGCAATACAACATTAATAAAATAATAGCTATTACTTATGTAGGTGGATTTTTAGTCGCCTCACTAAAATTGATTGGTCAAAGCCGCCACTGCATTGACCCCGTACAATGCAAGTTACCTACTGTTACCTACTGCCAATTAGTTACCAGTTAGTTACCTATTGCCAACCTGTCGACTTTGACGGCTCGAAGTGTTACAGTTATAAAAATTGGGTTATACTTGTATGCATCTAAAACATGTAATATTTAATAAACCTAATGTGATCTGTATGATATATGTTTTAGAATTTATTAATAAAAACTTTTTTACTTTTACTTTACTTTACTTTTACTTGTTACAGACAGGTTAATGTTCAATAAGAGAGAGAGAGAGAGAATTTTTTTTTCTCTACAGCATTACATTATTATGAAGCTGCGTATGCATTAGAGCAGCCTCAGGCCGAGCAGCCTCGACTGGAAGCAAACTGAGGCTGCTCACTCTGAGGCACAGATTAGGCCGGTGATAGAGTACTGCAGTCACATATGGGAGGGTAGTCCCCATTATCTGCTAGCATCCTTGGACTCGATACAGCGCCGAGCCATCCGTCTTGTTGGTGACCCGAAACTTACAGATGGTCTGGAGTCCCTGAGTCACAGACGATTTGTGGGTTCGCTTAGTCTGTTTTACAGATACTATCACGGACGCTGCTGTGTGGAACTAGCATCCCTTATTCGTTGCCACCCGTCCTATCTCCGCATGACTCGTCGCAGAGAGACTCAGCACCCTTTTGTTGTTGACATTGGGCTTTTGAGAACCCATCGGTTCTCTAAATCGTTTCTTTGTCGCACCGCTAGAGTGTGGAACTGTCTTCCGGCGAGTGTATTTCCTGAATCCTGGGTGTCTTCAAGCGTCGTATTAACGGGCTAGACAGCCTAGCAACAGTCCGCAAATCTGCTGGCATGGCACCTAACTGAGCGTGGTTTCGCGAGGAGAGGTGATTTTGGCTCTGTCGACTGCACCATTGGTCCCTCGGCACAGCCACCCATGCTGGTTCACATAAAAAAAAAAAAAAATTGTCTCCAGGCACGTTGCGGATACATGTGAGGCGTGGACCGTTGCCAGCCTCGATAGCTCAGTGGTGCAGACAGTCAACTGTCGCTATTGAATGTTAAGCAACGCTGGGTGCGGTCAGTACTTGGATGGGTGACCGCTGACCGTTGGAGGCTGACCGAGGTTCGGATTCCTCGTAAAACTGTAGGTCCCTTCCCTCCTAACCTTACTTGGTGGTAGGGTTTAACCCGCCCGGGTTGGTACCACCGCACTGAATGAAACGTCGGTCAAAACGGCTATGTAAAATAGTTTGTGTTTTCCGACCAGTTCAGTGTAGCCGGCACGATCAAAGGGGGAAGCACTGACATGGCACCTAGTTCACCCGGTGTTATGGGCTGGCATCACGGACGTTGTAGGTGATGTAGCCAACCGTGTCAGTTTACATAAAAAAAAAAAAAAACCAAATGCACGGCTCGAACTGAGGCTCCTTTGAGCGCGGCAAAAAAACCGACAAAATATGGCTCGGCCCGAGGCGACGAATTTGCCTCATGGCGCGGCGTGCCTCGGGTTGAGGCAGCGTCTCCACCTGTGCGGCCTCGGGTCGAGCGGCTGCCTCGCCCCGAGTCTGCCTCTAGTGGATACGCAGCTACAACATACAAGCGCGGTAGCGACGCACCTAATCTTTCAACTCGGCCTACACAATAAGCATACCAGCAATTTGCGATCTGTGTAGTCGTCTACTAATCCACACCCTAGTGAAGATTTCACTATAACCCTTTCGTGACCATCCGATACATTCGTGCGTTCGACTTTAAAAAATTCTAGCGCCGTGCGGAATCAACTTTACTCAACGGAGACGGTGTCAAACGATCGAGCGTTCACTTTTAATATGAATTTGGCGCAGTTGGCGGACTTGCGTGAAGTCGTTTCCTGTCAGTTCGTTCGCAAAAATGGCGGCTCACTTTGTGGATCGTCGCGGTCGAATTGAGTAAACACTAACATTATTTCCAGTGTTTCATTCTGCTTAGTTTTGTGCTTGTTTTTATGTTTATGTAGCTTATTTCGTGTGTAAGTAATAATTTAATGAAAACGAATAGTATAGATGTAAATATTGTGGTGTTCATTTTTAAATGCACAAAAGTACGACTTCGGCTTCAAGAGTCAAAAAAATTATTGACTGAGAATTAAAAAAAATAAAGACTTATTACTGTTCATTAACCCTTTGAGTCCCTTTGACTCAAAATAGTACTACTCCCCTTGGTTCCCAGGCCCTTTTAGCGGCGCTCAAAAACGCAAAATTTTGGCGCGCGCACTCCCGCACAAATTCGAATATCCCGCCTCAATCTATCGATCCATCAATACTCGTTATTCAGTCTTGTTTGTACTGAAATTACGCGTTCAGTGATACCAAACTCTTCAGGATTCACTTATTTAGAAGCACAGACCGATTTTTTTAACTCCAGGCAAAACAAAACATACTCGACATTTTTTTTGGAATTTTTCTGACCAAAACTGTACAATTTCGTCTTACATGTCGGATACCGAAATAAGCGCATTGAAACGAACTATCGAATACCGAACTACGTTTACGGGTACAATCTTTGTCTATTCCAGGGTCAGTGGAAATGTCAGCTGCCAAAAGTGACATTTTATTTTCTGTCAACTTCATTATTTATTTTCTGTGTGAAGGTTATTGTGTGCCCAGTCGTGTCTGAGAATAGTTATTAGTAAGTTTAACCAAGAAATGATACCAGTATTGAGTGTTTTGGTGGAAAATTGGTAGAATTAGATAATGAATTAAAACTAGCGGCGCGCAAAAGGCGCGCAATAAGTGGAGCGCGCGCTCCACTTGGGAGCCATGGGTAGGCGACGAAAACTGGAGCGCGCGCTCCACTTGGGACTCGAACGGTGAATTAAAAAGTAAATAGGTAAACAATAATAGGTAACAGAATCTTGTTTATTTTCGTGCAATATCGTCTTTCTTGGGGTGACTTCACATTACATGCTCATTGTACGATAGAAGCCTATAGCGCACGATCGTGACATGCCCTTCCCGAGGGGTGAGATTTTTGGTATTATTTTTTTGGGATCGTTTCAGGTCTATGTACTAAGAAACCAAACACAGAATCAAGAGATTCGAAAAAAAAAATTTCAGGCCTGAAAGGGATATAGACTCAGCACTGTATTTAAGTTGATTGAATTCTCTGGCCCCAGCAGACCGGTAGCAACATCCGCACGCATAGCTCCCATTCACTATAAATGTAACATTCAGTCGGGCCGCAGCGAGGAGCGCATCGTATTGACGGATCAATTTTTTTATTTTTTTTATAGACTACCGGCACGGGTGGCTGTGCCCAAAAGTTCAAAGAACGATTAAGACACAGCCAATAACTCCACTCCTCGCGAAACCACGCTCAAGAGGCACCATGCCAGCTACAAGGCGGACAAAGAGGTCGTTGTCTAATTTATTAACACACCTTTTGAAGATTCCCAGGTTATAGGTGGTGAGGAACACACTCGCCGGAAGACGGTTCCATATTTTCGCCGTACGACATAGGAACGATTTCGAAAAGCGATGCGTTCTCGGAAGTTGTGTGTCAACAAAATATGGATGTTCCGAGCGAGTACGGCGGGTGTGACGAATACAGATCGGGGCAGGAGGGATGAGGGAAGCCAGTTTTTCGGAACATCGGCAATGGTAGTATTACTTGTCTATTGCTGGTTTGCCGCTACCTCAGCCCGCGCTTCCGCACATCGCGCCTCACGCCACACCCGCTGACGCCTAGCTCAGTAGCGTTAGTATCGCTGTCGCGTAGCCAAAGAATATAACACCGCGTGGCCACGTCCGTATTATATGTGTAACACCTCGCGCGTGTACGAATTTAGTTTTTTTTTTGTGTTATTTGTTTTATTACTAACATTTGTTGTGTTCAAATGCCAATATGAGTTAAAAAAGGGAATAGTAATTTGACTATGACGTGTGCGCTAGCTTCACTAGTCATGTCACTTAATTACGTAGAATTATTATTACATGGTAGTACATATTAATTCTATGCCTGAAATACGAAGTAACGACAGTTCCGTTTAACACCTGGTGGCGGGAGCATTCGTCTATCCGACTTTTTTGTCGGCGGTACCGATAGCTGTTACGTCATAACCGTCAGCGGAGGCATACTGGAACCAGACGACTAATATCTATAAAACAGGCTAAGGGAACCAATTGTTCGCCAGTGTTGCAATGATTCAATACCCTTCAAGTGATTTGCAGGCGATATCTTGCGTTCGCTTAGTTTTGGAAATCTACGCCAAACAAAACAGCGCGCTCCAAGTGCTACGGTACGCTGAAACTCTCGTCAACGAAGTAATTTGAGGTTATGTACCGCTTCCCTGACGCCCGGCTCGTCGTAGCCCTGGTCGATGTACGGCAGCGCGTCCACGACCACCTCCCCACCAGGCGCTGCGGCACCGCCGCCGCCGGCGCCGCCCTCCGTAAACTTAATGGCTAGCGTCGTCGCCGACATCACTCACGTTGGAAGAGAGAAACTAAACAAACGAAACAAACACGGGAAATTCGCCCAAAGAATATAATATTATTGTTGTTGTTGTTGTTATTGTTTTCGCCATAAATAGGCAGGCAAAGATCATTTGACCATACAGCCAAGAATATAATAACGACGTCACCAGTATTAATATTCTTTGACGTCACCATAAAGATTTTTTTTGTCTTTTTTATCCTTTTTTTTTTTTAGCTTAATTCGTCTCCTCCCGAAACAGGCAAAACTCATTAGAGTATACTGCCAATTCTGTAAGGCGAGCGGCGATGGTCGGTTGACCGTACAGCCATCACCATGGAGACGGTAAGTAAGTACTACTCGTCTGTTTCCAGAATTCCACCACTGACGGTTATGTATGACGTTACAGCTATCGGTACCGTCGACAAAAAAGTCGGATAGACGAATGCTCCCGCCACTACCTAGGTGTTAAACTGAACTGTCGTTACTTCGTATTCCAGGCATAGAAGTAATATGTACTACAATGTAATAATAATTCTACGTAATTAAGTGATATGACTAGTGAAGCTAGCTCACACGTCATATTCCTTTTCCTTTTCTTACTCATATTGGAATTCAAACACAACAAATGTTAGTAATAAATTTAACAAATAACACAAAACAGAACAATGTTCGTACACCCGCGAGGGGTCGGTAGCTCAATTACACATACAATACGGACATAGCTACGCGACAATGATACTAAGCTGGGCGTCAGCAGGTGTAGCGTGAGGCGTGATGTGCGGAAGCGCGGGCGGAGGTAACGGCAGACCAGAAACAGACAAGTAATAGTGTTATATTCTTTGCCATAGTGTAAGTAACTCCAGTCTGTAAGACTCATTCAATATTTTTTTCGGCACATATTTTAGAATGTATGGCGCCGACGACGACGACGCGCCACCACGCCGCCCCGCGCCGGTGCAGTGAGGGAGGAATGTGATTGTGAAGCTGCTTTCTATCGACCCTCCGCCATTGCCCTCGCACTGGCGAAGTCCTGTATTTCCCTATCAATATGAAATAGATAAAGGAGGGTCCCCCAAGTGCGATTTTTATGTGTTAAGGCCGAAATAAGAGTGAACGCGGCCTTCAATTTCGAACACGTCGGTGGGGAAGGGGCGAAGATCCCCGCGAAACTATAGGTAGCTGTGAGTCGAGCTCAGCAACACATACGGAAATTATACGGAAGAATTACTTATTTCTTTAGTACAACAGTATAAAGAGCTGTCCGATCTAGGAGACGCCAAATACCTTCGCCATCATTTCTTTTCTTGCATATATCATGCACCCACATCTTATGCACTCGTCGTTTTTTATTTTTTTGTTCTTCTTCATCCAAAAGAATTTGGAACATCAACATTTCTTCGTCTGAGCTATCCATTGTAGCACGACCGCACTCGCTCAGTAGTAGATTACGTCTGAAACAAAAAATCCGCCTGGCCGATCCGCCGCGCCCCGTATAGATAGACGCGGTGCAACGATGCGATGCGGCCCGTTCTGCCCCGACCCGGCCCGATCCGCCGCTAATGGACGCCTAGCTTTATGAATACCAGAGGATTGTATTACTTGTCTATTGCTGGTTTGCTGCTACCTCAGCCCGCGCTTCCGCACATCGCGCCTCACGCCACACCCGCTGACGCCTAGCTCAGTAGCGTTAGTATCGCTGTCGCGTAGCCAAAGAATATAATACCGCGTAGCCACGCCCGTATTATAATATGTGTAATTGAGCTACCTACCCCTCGCGCGTGTACGAATTTTGTTTTTTTTTGGTGTTATTTGTTTTATTACTAACATTTGTTGTGTTCAAATGCCAATACGAGTAAAAAAAGGTATAGTAATATGACTATGACGTGTGCGCTAGCTTCACTAGTCATGCCACATAGTTACGTAGAATTATTATTACATGGTAGTACATATTAATTCTATGCCTGAAATACGAAGTAACGACAGTTCAGTTTAACACCTGGTGGCGGGAGTATTCGTCTATCCGACTTTTTTTGTCGACGGTACCGATAGCTGTTACGTCATGTCATAACCGTCAGCGGTGGCATACTGGAACCAGACGACTTAATATTCTTTAACCAGAGGGCTCCAAAGAACTAGAATCCAGAGCCGTCAAAATGATCAAAATCTCATGAGGAGTTTCGCACGCAGGTCCGTTTTGTCATGCATGTTATTTGCACTCAACTGTAAAAGTAATCTATTTTCATGCAATATTAGGATTATTTCTGACAGAACAAATCCGCATTAGATTTTTTTATCAGATATGAGAATTTTGGAACATCCGTACGAGAATTCATTATTAGCTGTCTAACATCCCTGGGCGGAATGTGGCGGCGTGCGTGGGTGATCGATCTGATTCAAAGAATATAATACTACTAGGCGTCTAATCTGATTAGATTTTAGACGCCTGGCGCATAGAGTAACTTATATGGTGGGGTCCGAGCCCGAGCCCGAAGTCCGAAGCCGTTAATATCCGTCGTATTTTTAATCAGACGAAGTAAACTGACAGTAGCTAATGTCACTTTGCAAAATAATGTTGCCTTATTTAATGTAATAGTGATGTGCTACGATAAAATCTAAACTTTTTTTATTGTTTGGCCATCTGCGATCATAAACAATACTTTTAGTATATTTTTTTGTTTTCTGGGTTTGGCATTAAGAGGCTGAAGTCCAGTGAGTCCGGTTCTACATTTTAATGCATTGGACTATTCATTTCGAGAGGTTGCGCCTCATTCCATTCTTACCTTACTAGGTGGTAGGGTTTTTCCCGGCCGGATTTCTACCACCGCACTGAATGATACGTTGGTCGAAACGGCTATGTAAATAGCTCGTGTTTTCCGTCCAGTTCAGTGTAGCCGACATGAAATGAGGAGAAGCACTGACATGGCACCTAGTTCACCCGGTGTTATGGGCTAACATCAGATTCAGGGATCGGAATTAGGTAGTGTGATTTGGTACCAAAGTAGGTAAAGTTCGCGAGAGGATATAATATGGAGTTGTTAAAACCACCACTTTGTATGGGAATTCTGAAAATTTCCTGGGAAATTTCCGGGACTGAATTTTTCTTCGGGATCGTATTTATTGACTAAATACAAGCTTCTTTTGTTCTTAGATGATTTTCTCTAGAGTGGCCGCTTATGGAGATATAATTTTTTTCATAAATTTTTATTTCTACTCAATTTACAGGAAAACCGGGGAAGATGTGATAAAATAATCAAAGAGTGTATCGAACTGCTAACAAAACAAGACCTAATTTGTTGTCGTACCATCATTGGTTCTCGATTTATTGCTGGCCGCGATTTTGAATTATCCAGGACGGCATTTGTATGGAAAGCTCCGCCCCCTTTCCTGATTTAATTTCTCGAATGTTGATATTTTTTCGCCTGAATCTTATTTCTAGACGAAATATAAGGCACTTTTATTCTTACACGTTTTTGAAAAAAATCTATATTTACGGAGAAAAAAAAAATCAAAATTTTTTTTTTCCAATATGTTCTCGATTGGTGATGTTTTTTGGCGGATTCTTATTTCTAAACAAAATATAAGATACTTTTATTCTTACACGTTTTTCACTTAAGTCGATATTTCCGGAGAAAAAAATAAAACAACCTATTTTGTATACGTTGCGTATCATAAGTTTTTCGGTGGCGCTAAGAGCAACACGTGGTCTTTTTTTCTTTGGAGATATAGAGTCTTGTTGGCTTGATGTACTCGGGCGAGGATCCATGTCTTTTGTATTGACAACGAAACAATACGAAGACAGGTTAACGAAACAAAAACTCAACAATACAACACACAAACACAATAACCACAAACAAAATGTAACAAAAAACTTCACAACAGAACAGCGTACGCGCAAAGTAAACATTCGTGCATTCAGATCAGTGGTTAGAAGCCGAATGAAAATTTGTCATTCGGCACCATCTGTCATTGACAGGAGTTGCCAGATGCTATTTTTCCAATTTCCCCAGGTTGTAAAATTATTTCCCCAAAATTATACTAGAAAAACAGTGTTTCTGATAAAAAAAATATAACACAATTAATAGTGATCTATTCATAATTATGATATAAACATTGACGAGAGTTGCCAGATGCTATTTTATCAAATTTCCACAGATTGAAAAATAATTTCCCCAAAATTATAGTAGAAAAACAGTGTTTCTGATAAAAAAAATATAACACAATTAATAGTTATCTACTCATAAATATTATATAAACAACTTATCTGTCATTGAGAAGAGTTGCCAGATGCTATTTTTAAAATTTCCCCAGGTTGATAAAATAATTTTCCAAAAATTATACTAGAAAAACAGTGATTCTGGTAAAAAAATTGTTGTTTCTAATTGTCGTGAGTTCAAGTTCCGATTTAGCAATTTAATTCAACATTCTTAGGGTGTAATATTTTTCTGTTAATAAAAAGCTTTTCTAAATCCTTAGCATGACTTTAATTTCTTTTTTATATGTTTGGATTACACATCTATTAGATCTTGAAAACCCCTATCGCTTTTTTATGATTTATTTTATATTTTATAGCTATTTTATATTAATTATTGAGTGAGTGATAATTATCGATAGTTTGCGTCACAACACTATTTATTTTTTCTCAAAACCTGGCATCCCAGCAAACGTCAGTTTACTTCGTCTGATTAAAATTTAGTCTGTGATATCGCGTGAAGTTGAAAAATAAATACACAACACTTCGCCTCGCGCCATCTTCGCCCGGTGATATTCGTCGTCGCGGCGACGCGGGACGCTCCCTCCCGCCCCGCCACAGCGTGGGTCCGCTTGCTTTATCGAGTGGGAGTTTGATCCGACAACTTCTGCCTTCACTTGTAACTAACAGGCAGGTACCTATATATCTGATATTGCATTGTTGAACATTTCGTGTCATCGTTCTAGACTTAATTTGGACATGTACAAGCGTAGGTTACCTACCTATGGATGAAATTATACAATAAACAATAAACAATTGGGTTATGCCGTTTATCCACGACGGGTGCGCTGTAGAAAGAGGCAGGTTTAGAGAAGATTGCTGGTAGCTGGGAATGGTAGGTGAGGGTCGAAGGAATTATTAGCAAAAATAATTAATTTTTGAAGTGAAGTTTCTTTAGCGGCGCTTGGCACTTTTTTAGGTGGGTTAAAAATGTTAAACTCGCGTCATCGCATCATCGCGTCAGCGTCAGATTTATTTTTATGATTTAGAATGTTACCTTAAGGCAATGCATTAAGGGTTAAGTTACGAGTGGCTCGGGATCAATTCTGTTCTTCTCTCAGTGACAGTGGGAATCCGATATTCGTTTGGTCGTTTATGTGATTTCGTGGCTCAATCTTAAGAGTGTAGGATTTGTATTTTTTGACCATGGGTTCGAATCCCTCAAAATTTTTTTTCTTTTGTTTTCTTTTTTAAGCAATGTTACTGTAAGTGTTGGAGTGATATAAGTAATATATGTCCGTGTCCACTTAACTTGAGTCTCGGTGTGTGGGAGCTAAAGTAAACGCAACAGTTTAGGTTAATACTTTATATTGCCCACAAGCACAACGTAAGCGCGAGCCGGATGCTCAGGCGCAGTGCACGAATACACGTTAGGTTGCTTAGCCGAAGACTGAGGAGCTGGGGCGACGTGGTGGTACTAGTAGGGCACGTAAGTCCGCTGGCGCGTGGGGGAAAGTGCCCCACCTTGCTGCACTGTCATGAAATGTGCAATGTGCCCAATGAGTCACCGCCACATCACTCCATCCCCAAAAAAAACTTAAAGAAAAACTATACAATTTCCTTCAACAAAAATTTCAATTACAATTAAGTGTTTTACTGTACTAAATATGTACTATGGTCAAGTCGATATTAACAATCGAACACACTGTACTGTGGTTTACTGTGGCGTTTATCGATATGCGCGCGCGAAACGCTTGCTGAGTCAGATTTCGTCGTAACGAGTGCATCGCTCGCCTGCAGCTATGTACCTACTCGCTTATGCATTTATATGACAAATTGCACAGAATGTTTACAATTATTTTTACATACGTCAGTAACCTACTAATTTCATTTTCTTAACAGTGTTACTTAGTATACAATTTCTTTGCGTGTCAGTCGGTCAATTCCGAGGTGACCTATATTTCACTTTTGCTGACCAGGTGCGAAACATTTCGAACAATATCGAGAATTGTTTTTGCATGCATTGATAACTTACTAAACTACGAGTACATTTATTTAACCGGGTCACAGAGTATGCACTTTTTTGTATGTTTCTCGGCCAAAGCTGAGGTGACCTACAAATTTTGCACATCATCTCGAGGATGTCGTTTTGCATACGGCAATACCCTACTAAAATACATTATTCTTTAACGGGGCCACCGAGTATACACTTTTTGGTATGTCACTTGGTCAACGTTATGTGGCCTGCCTCTCGCCCTATTTCTTATAAGATAAATACAAGATACATTTCAGAATTTATCGTTACAA
Source organism: Nematopogon swammerdamellus (assembly GCA_946902875.1). Lineage (NCBI taxonomy): Eukaryota > Metazoa > Arthropoda > Insecta > Lepidoptera > Adelidae > Nematopogon > Nematopogon swammerdamellus. The sequence goes on along the minus strand of OX336352.1, from coordinate 777,986 downwards.
TTGTTACATTAATCTCATGTGTTTCATTTTTGTACAAAATACAGCACTGCCTTTCCTAAATCGGGACAGAATATTAAGCCTATTCGTCTTGAGAATTAAATAAAAATGTTGAGCAAAGTATATTTTACAAGTTGCCTTAACTACCTATGTTTACATTTTAAATTTACACATTTACAATACAGCTAATATTAACATTAAAATTGTACCAACGCTTGTTAAAATTACTCTGCATAATATCAGGTTCCGATACTCTTTATTTGAAATTTCTTCTCAGTAGAAGTAAATACATTAATTAAAAATAGTTAACAGAATCTGACCGGTGTTTTGATGACTCGGCCGCTGCGAGTGCTTATCGGAACTGATCTAGTAATGTCATCAGCTGCAGCGTCGGTGTCGATTACACCGTCTGCCGGGACTGGCGGGGAATGCGCTTGCTGCGCAGTGCGAATCACGCCAGCCTGTCGCTGTGTGGCGTCTTGTGCACCCTTATTGTTTAGTATGAAAGCTGGTTTGAGTCGATCGATACTGACCGCTTTCTCTCCTTGGGGTAACTCAACAATAAAATACTTCTCGCATCGCTTTATGACCTTGAATGGACCCGCGTACGGAGGGATCAACGGTTTCGTTACATGGTCGTTTCTTACGAAGACATGTGCAGTCTTATTTAGGTCCGCATGTATGAAAGTGGAGTTTTGTCGTGCTTCTCGAGCTGGCACCGGTGCTATACCTTCGGTATGCATACGGAGCCTATCAACGAAGCTTTCACCTACCTCATCTGTTAGATTTGAGTGTTTAAAGAAGTCTCCTGGGAGTCGCAACTGCGTGCCGTATACCAACTGTGCGGCGATTACGTCCGCATTTTCACGCAATGCGGCTCGTAAGCCCATCAGTACTGTGGGCAATTCTTCAGCCCAATTTTCGGTGTTGCAGCGGGCCATCAGTGAGGCTTTTAGTCCCCTATGGAATCGCTCAACTTTGCCATTGGCTTTTGGATTATACGCCGTCGTGCGTATCTTCTTCATCCCCATTATTTTACTAAGTGAAAAGAAAAGATCTGATTCGAAATTACGACCTTGGTCAGTCGTGATACGGATTGGACAACCAAAACGCGTGATCCAATTCTCATATACGACTCTCGCTGATGTTTCGGCGGACTGGTCCGAAACTGGTACTGCTTCTGGCCATGACGTACCCCTATCTATGATCGTGACTATATATCTGCATCCGTTTGATATGGGTAGTGGTCCGACTAAGTCTACATGTATATGCTCGAAGCGCCCAGACTCCTCAAATGTCCCTAAAGGTGAATGCGTGTGTCTGGTCACTTTAGACTTCTGACATTGTATGCACGATTTTGTCCACTTACCAATGTCGCTATTCATGCTGGGCCAATAATACCGCTGAGCTACCAGACGTCGCGTACCGCGAGTCCCTGGGTGAGAAATTCCGTGCACAATATTAAATACTTGCGTACGAAATTGCTCAGGTATGTATGGTCTCACATTACCATCTTGGATGTTACAGTACAATGTTACTTGAGAATCGCCAGTAGGTATGTTTAACCTCGTGACTGGGGAAGGGTCTTTAACCGTTATCTCCTGTAACTGTTTATCAGTGATTTGCTTGACAGCCAGTTCTGTCCAGTCCAGCGGTGACGGACAGCTAATAGAATTTATTCTACTCATTGCGTCAGCCGCCGCGTTGTCTACACCCGATATGTGCACTAAACGCGCGCAATACTGAGAAATGAATCCCAACTGTCGGATTCGTCTCGGAGTATCGTTGTCGCTTGCACCGTTTTGGTATGTATAGATTAGTGGCTTGTGATCTGTCTGGATCGTGAGATCTCGTCCTTCTATGAGTCGTCTGAAGTGTTTAACGGATAAATAAATACCTAACAACTCTCTGTCGAATGTGGAATATTTCTCTTGCGCTGGACTGAGCGCGTTTGAGAAAAATCCCAAGGGTTGTTTTACACCTTTGTTATCCTGGCATAGCGCTCCTCCAACACATGTAGAGGACGCGTCTGTCATCAGATATAGTTCCCCGTCCGGAGACGGGAAAGCTATGGCAGTAGCTTCCTTTATGCTCTCCCGGCTCCTTTCGAACGCTTCTATCGTCGTGGGTGTCCATTCTATGACCGTTTTGTCGTTTTTTTTCTTGGACCCCACCAGATACGCGTTTAGAAGTCGCTGATGGTCCGCCGCGTCCTTTACACTGTCGCGGTAAAAGTTTATTAGGCCTAAGTACTGCCTCAACTGCTTAACCGTGGACGGGCGGGGGTAACTTGTTATCGTTTCTATTTTCTCGGGCAAAGGTAGGATGCCGTCCTTCGACACCTCGTACCCAAGGTAGGCCAATGAAGTACAGTTGAATGAGCATTTCTGGACGTTCAGCTGCACTCCGTACCTGTTAAGTCGCTCTAGTACCATTTTAACCTGCGCTGTGTGCTCCGCTTGTGTCTCGGAGGCTATCAAAACATCATCTAGGTAAATGAAAGCGAAATCTAGCCCGTGTAACACCATCTGCATGAACCTCTGGAACGTCTGACCGCTATTCCGTAGGCCAAAAGTCATCCTAGGAAACTCAAACAATCCAAATGGCGTTATTATAGCAGTTTTTTCGATGTCTTTCTCTAGGACCGGAATCTGATAGTATGCGCGTTTCATGTCAAGTTTCGTAAAAACAGTTTTATTATAGGCTAAATACATAAAATCTTGTAATCTAGGTATGGGGTATCGATCTGGCTTAGTCACTAAATTCAAGCGTCTGTAGTCCCCACACAAACGTAAATCTCCATTACTTTTCACCACCACCTGGAGAGGACTGGCCCAAGGAGATTTCGACGGACGGCATATGCCCTGTTCCAGCATGTCTTCAAAATCTTTTTTGACCTTATTATACCTGTCCGGCGGGAGAGGTCTAGCTCTCGCGTACACTGGGGGACCAGTCGTCTCGATGTGGTGCACAGTGTCATGTAATGGGACCTCGTTGACAGTATTCGATGTAGAACTTAACCTAGGGTACTCACGCAATAGTTCGTGTAGTGGTTCCGCACTATTCAGTGTCTGTACGCACGTGTTGAGTTCACTCCTGTCTATCACACAACACACTTCGAGCGTAGTGGTGTTGTCCACGAGTCTTTTTCTCCTCAAGTCCACTAAGAGATTATGGTAGCTAAGAAAGTCCGCGCCTAAAATCGGGACTGCTACATCGGCGACGATGAATGTCCACCTATACGGTCGCCGGAGCCCTAAATTTAGCACTAGTGTCCTATCACCATATGTCTTTATGGGCGTACCGTTCGCCGCATAAAGTACGCGTTCTTCTGCTGCTACTCGTGTCTTCACCATCGCAGGTAATACGGATACTCCTGCGCCCGTGTCCACGAGGAAAGACAACCCTGTCTCCCGGTCTCGCACCTTGAGTCGGCTGTTGGGGCAGTGCAGAGAGCAGAGGTCTGCCGACGTGGGCCGCTGCTCGTTGTTTAGTTTCCCGACAGCTTCGTCCACGCGCACGGTTGCTTGCATGACCGCGCCTTCCCCCTGTACTTGAAGTGAGCCGTGCACAGCCAGTTGGGGTCAGCTGCTGCGCGCTTCTCTTGCCAGCGTGATCGGCTGGCGCTTCGTGATGTCCTCGGGCCCGTCTGCGATCTCGAACGCTCGCGTGCTACGTGGCTTCGGTCGGCCTTTATCTCGCAGATGTCGGTTGGAAGCTGCGCGAGTTGTCTGGACATCTCTGCTATGGTTTCCTCCAGTTTTGACGACGCTGATGAAGCTGCTGGGCGTCTGTCGATCGCCGCGATGTCCGTCTTGGTGGCATTCTCCATAATCTTGTCGGCCAGGTTTGCCAACTGTTCAAGTTCCGTCTCGTCGCTTACCGCGAGCACGGTCCGCACGGTGGCAGGCAAGTGGCCCGCCCACAGAAATTTAAGCGCTTCCGCGCTCAGCTTATTCCCTGCTAATCCCCTCATTTTCCTCAGGAGTTGGGACGGCTTCTGATCCCCCAACTCGACCTCACTGAGCAAGCGCTGGAATCTCCGTAGCTCTGTGTCAGCGTTTGTCGATATCAGTCGGGCTTTCAACGTGTCGTATTTCTTCGTCTCTGGTGGGTTCGTGAGGAGGTCGCTCACCTGTTGAAGGTCCTTTAGTTGAAGCTTGGCGATTACCGTTTGCCATTTTTGTTCATCCGAAAGTTTCATTGCGGCTGTTGCCGCCTCCAGTTGTACAAACCATAATTTTGGCTCTTGGTGTCAAAATTCTGGTATCCGGTTTGATACTGAGATTGCTGCCAGCTCGCCCATGTCGACGTGAGCCATTGGCTGGGCGGGAGACGCGGGCACCCCCACGGGCACTGTAGGTTGCGATATGGGGTTCGCCGCCGCCGGTCGCGACTGCAGAGGCAGTGGGCGTCCATACTCGTCCATAGTTCACTTTATGATTTTAACTGTCCGAATGTTCAAAATTATCCGCCCGCCCTAGGTGTTCACTGTTTTTCGGGGTCACCAATGTAACCGCCCGCCTTAGGTGTTCACTGTTTTTCGGGGTCACCAATGTAACCGCCCGCCTTAGGTGTTCACTGTTTTTCGGGGTCACCAATGTAAGTGTTGGAGTGATATAAGTAATATATGTCCGTGTCCACTTAACTTGAGTCTCGGTATGTGGGAGCTAAAGTAAACGCAACAGTTTAGGTTAATACTTTATATTGCCCACAAGCACAACGTAAGCGCGAGCCGGATGCTCAGGCGCAGTGCACGAATACACGTTAGGTTGCTTAGCCGAAGACTGAGGAGCTGGGGCGACGTGGTGGTACTAGTAGGGCACGTAAGTCCGCTGGCGCGTGGGGGAAAGTGCCCCACCTTGCTGCACTGTCATGAAATGTGCAATGTGCCCAATGAGTCACCGCCACATTACGGTGTTAAATTTTTTTTAGGGTGTTTAGTTTTTTTTTATAACCACCTAAGAATTGTTTTCGGAAATACAAAAAGTTTTCACTTCTGCCGGCACTCCCGGAGTGCAACTGTGGCTTTTTTTTTAAAGATATCCCACAGTGTGGGCACTGTCGGACAACATCTCTGCGTTAGTCTGGCGCGCGCCATATGTCGTGCGGTAAAATTGTTTGCTGTAAGGGCGTAGCTGGGGGTTCTGTCTGTCTGTCTGGTTCAATTATAACTTTTGTTACAAAAGTTGGAGTAACCGTGTCTTACACTGGCGGCTGTGGACAGGAAAACGGAGTGTGGAAAGACCACCCGCCAGGTGGGACGACGACATCAAGTACGTCGGCGGAAAGCAGTAGTTCCGTACCGCTGAAGGCCGGGAGGACTGGAGGAAAATTGGAGAGGCATATGTCCAGCAGTGGACGCTTACACGCTGACTGACTGACTGACTGACTTACAAAAAGTAACAACACATTCAGCGGCGGGTGGCCGAGTCGGCTTCAAATGCGAGAGGTCCGAGGTTCGAATCCGGTCGGTGTGCACCAATAAGTTTTTTCTAAGGAAAAAATTTACGTGCATACCTACGCCTGCCGCTTCACCGTTCGGAACCGATGTAAAACGGTAGGTCCCTTCCCTTGCGCCTTACTAGTTTGTAGGCTCAAATTGTAGCCTAATCGTATGGTTGGTACCACCGTACTGGATGTAAGATGGCCGCATAGCAGCCTCGGTTGTGTTCTCCTCTAGTCCAGTATAGCCAGCAATCCAGGAAAGTCTCCGGTATGGCACCTAACTTTTCGAAGGTGATATTGGCAGGTCGGAGCATGCGCTTTGGCCCCTCCGACTCAGCCACCCATACCGGGTTACATAAAAAAAAAACATTCAAGGATAAAATACCAATAACATGGATTTACCAAATCAAGGTGGATTTGGTACCACCGCACTAAATGGAAGGTCGGTTAAAACGGCTATGTAAATATAGTTCGTGTTTTCCGTCCAGTTCTGTGCAGCCGGCACGACCGAAGGGAAGCATTGACATGGCACCTAGTTCACCAAGGTGTTATGGGCTGACATCACCGATGTAGCCAACCGTGTTGGTTTCCATAAAAAAAAAACAATTATAGTGTAATTGCCCAGGGACGTATATAAGGGGGGGTTTAGGGGGTCCGGAGCCCTCCCCCCCCCCCCCCCCCCTTCGACACGCAGTTTACACTAGATATAATTAAATGTTCAAACTTCATCCTATACCATTCAGGGTTACTGGTAATTCGATGCATTCCTTTCAGGGGGTTATAGTAGAGGTAATTTGTGTTTTTTTTCAACCATATAATTCCTATTCCGAAAATGCTTGGTATACGAGTTATTTAAAATTTTGTGCTTTTTTGAACACGTCAACGTTGCTAAAATTTTTTCTTAATAAAAAAAAACCATTGCAATTTTTTTTTAGTTTTGTAATTATTTTGTAAACTACATAGCATAGCAATGCTTGATTGTACAAAATTAATAAAATGGCATGCCACAAATAAAAACAGTGCATGTTCAAACATATGGAAAATACCAGAAATAAAAGCTTGGTTTTTATTTCGAAAAATTTATACTACGTGAAGTGTACAAATCAGTTTAAAAACATTTGCATTTAAGCAGCTTTAAAATAAGATATTATTTATTATAATTAAGCATTTGGTTTCATAAATAATAATAAATACCTTTTAAAAACCTATGACATGACATGACACCTAGTTCACCAAGGTGTTATGGCATGACATCACCGATGTAGTAGGGCGATGTAGCCAACAGTGACGGTTTCCATAAAAAAAAAAAAAAATTATTGTGTAATTGCTGCGTTGTCAGATTGATGAATGAACTTCACACATGCATTTCTCTTAAGCCTAATCTAACCTTTCAAAACGTATTCAAGTAAAAAAAAATTCTGTATGCTTATATTCTTGTATTCGGAATGTACCTAGTTTAGTTGATTGACGATGGCCTATTTTTTTTTTTATGTAAACCAATGTGGGTGGCTGTGTTGAGGGACCAATGGTCGTCCAGTCGACAGAGCCAAAAACCCCTTCTCCTCGCGAAACCACACTCAGTGAGGCGCCATGCCAGCAGATTTGCGGACTGTTGCTAGGCTGTCTAGCCCGTTGATACGACGTTTGAAGATACCCAGGTTAAAGGATTCAGGAAACACTCTCGCCGGGAGACAGCTCCACCCCTAGCGGTGTAACAAAGAAACGACTTTGAGAACCGATGGGTTCTCAAAAGCCCAATGTCGGCAATAAAAGGGTGCTCATTTCTTGCTTGGACCACAACATAGAACCATAGAACTATAAACATTTAAGTAGCTTTTTGTAATTTACCTACCTTAACTTCTATGGAAGTTCCTCAAGGCTCCATACTGGGACCATTCATCTTTTTAATTTATGTTAATGATATATCTATTTGCATTCAAGATGATATTGAGCTAATAATGTTTGCCGATGATATATCAATAGTTTAAAAAAAGAACGTTACTGAATTACGTGAGTCCTTTCATTTCTGTAATTGTAAATTGTAAAGAGACTGCTGACGAGGGCTTAGTGCGAGCCGAAACGTGAAGCATGCGCGGGAAATTCAGAGTGGCCACTCGCTAGTCCCGTCCTCGATTAACACCCTCCTCTACTGCCGATGGGCCCGGATATGTTCGGTGAAGCCATCGCATGCTTAGTTCCACACCTTCCAATTATTAAAGATGTGGGTTGATTCTAATAACCTTTTGCTCAATGTAAATAAAACAAATGTTATGCATTTTTAACCCTTTATAGGACGGCTAGAACAAAGTGGTCAGTTTACTGGCCACTTGCATTAAAGGTTACACTTCATACAAGTTTGGTCTAATTATGATCCTTATAGTAATAAGCAGTCGCCGATAGAGTACAGTGGCCAGTGGACTGTACACCTCTATTCAAATAAGCGTCAAGTAAAATCAGGCGAACAAATTGCAGGCGGCCAGTGTACTGGCCACCCGGAACTCACAGACGTATTGTTAACTAAGAAATTGTCAAAACTGCAGAAGAACTCGGCTGGGGTTTCCATTACGTACACCTTTCTTTCAACTAGCTGGTATGATAGGCGTGTAGTTTAGGCTTTTACGATTCTAAGGATGTAATTTTTATTATGTGGAAATTAGTAGTTTCGGAGAAAAAAATTAATAAAGAAACTTTTTTTTTCGTTTGTGTGACTTTGTCACACTCAATCGCTTGCTGTACACATAGGGTTACTTACTACTATTTAATGTGACAAGGTACCACCCGGGACTTTAGAGTAAATATAATAGTTTGAAGTGTGTTTCGTACAGAATGGTATAGATAAGGTGTGTGTTGCCACATTTGAAAGGAAAATGGGGTAAATAACATACTTTGCGGAAAAACTAAATCCACCGCCCCGACATAACCTGTTAGTGTGGCTATTCCCTAGAATGTTTTTATAAGTCGGAGGCGCGGAGGGAGTGCAGCCCCCGTCCGCCGTAACAAAGCGCAGGCACCCGTGTTAGCCGGAGCGGCTGAGGCTGGTGGACCAAAAACCCGAAGCTGCGGAGGCTTTTTTATTTTTAATTTTTTTATTTTTGGCCTCAGTTTTGATTTCCGCAGGTTAAGTCTTTTCTAATAGCAGTGTTTTGTGATCCTTTATGATCCTGTATTTCTTGTTTTGTTTTTACGAGGTGTACGTTTTGGAAACCCGCTCCAAGAACTCACATTAAATATCTCCAAAGAAATAACCTTTTTAGGTGTAATATTTGACCGCACCTTAACTGGAAACCTCACATAGATGCACTTGCTGGTAAGCTAAGTGCAGCTTGTTATGCCTTAAAAAAAATCAAAGAACTGTGTGGTATGCAAGCTGCTAAAACGGTCTATTATGCTTACTTCGATTGTCTTGTGTCCTATGGACTATTACTATTTGAGGAAATTCAGCGGAATCTAACGGAATATTTGTTCCTCAATAAAGAGTACTGTGTACTCAGTATGAAAGCCAGGGACTCTTGTAGAAATGTATTTCATAAAGTAGGAATCATGACATTACCCAGTGTTTATTATTTTATCCATTTATTTACACATCTATTTACAATAATTTTACATACAACTACTACCGGCGGCGGCGGGGCGAACTCAGGCTACCGATGATCCGGTCCTAAAGAGAGAACCCTCCGGACGATGCGCGCTGTGTCGAGCAGGGCTGCCTTCTGGATCTGCCTCTTGACCCAACCACTCAGCGAGAGCCTCTTAAGGTGGTCGTCGAGGCTCTTAGCTATCAGCCCATGTGCTGATACGACAATGTGCACAACGATCGTCGAGTCGACGGGCCATATTTTGGTAACCTCATGCTGCAGATCCACATACTTCAACATCTTCTCTGCTTCCTTACTGACGAGGTTACCATCGTGCGGCACGGCGATATCGACGAGCGTTGTGCGCCTCGCCTCCCGGTCCACTATCACAATATCAGGTCTGTTCGCGAGAATAGTCCTATCCGTGATAAGATAATGGACCGGTCCCAGTAGAGTGTGACATGACCGTTCTCGAGAACTGGCGGTGGATTGTACTTATACTAAGGCACCTCGGTACCCACAAGGTTGAACTATAAGGCAAGTTGCTGGTGGATAATCCTGGCTACTAGGTTGTGTCTATGCAGATACTCGGTGTTGGCAAGCTGCGAACAACCGGAAATTACATGTCTGAGGGACTCGCCAGGTTGGTGGCAGGCGCGGCAGATGTCAATGGTGCCGTACTTCATTATGCGTTTCCTATAGATGTTCGTCTTGACAACCTCATCTTGTATTGCAAAGACAAAATCCTCGGTTTCCCCAAAGAGGTCCCGGAAGCGTAGCCAGTGCACGGAAGCGAGTTGGTCTACATCCGGTCCCGTGAGAGACCGGAAGTACCTACCATGCAGCTCCTTGCCTTTCCATACTTCCATGCGGTCCTCGGTGCTCAGTACAACCGGCTTCCACCAGTTCTCTTTTCGTTTGTATTGTATAAAAAAAATATACCCTGCGAAGTTTACAAGTACTTTTGTGACTGGCCACATACTTAACACCGCTTATATTCTATCGAAAACACAGCTTGAGAGCAAGATTAACAATTTTGCTGAGAGTTCTGACTACAAAGACTTATTAATTAAGTGTATCAGGTGTGAAGAGCCTTTGTCAAACTTTGATACGTAATTTGTATCAACATAAATTATGTTAGTTTATCAAACATACTACAATGTGGTATAATTGTCAAAAATTAAAATATTATGAATATGAGATACTTACTTGAAATATCAAGTTGTCAGTGGATTAATAAAATTGGGGGACTAATCGTACCTAGTCAAGAGTTAACTAATTATGCAGTCAGAACCTCAAGATATGATTTTATCAGCTAAGGCCTTCTTTACAGTGTAGTAGGCTTTCTTTAATAGGGTAGAATATACGTGTTTCTTAAAGAAAGTATGATTAAATTTTTTTACCTGTTCTGGTATTTTATTATACACGGTGTTACATTTTTTCGCGACATTTCAATTGTATTACTGAATAATAAACCATTTCGTATACTGATTATTTTGTGGTACTTAAAAATTAAATCTAAAATTGTTAAAAAAAATTGCATATTTTATTAATAATTTTACCTCAGCGACAATTTCTCTTTGGAATGGTGTAGCGAGCTCCGCCGCGCGCCGCGCGCCTGCGACCGTGTGCGTACCCCAGCCCAGCTGACTGACGACGTGTCGCGCGCTAGCTGTTGTGAATGAATGTGAATTTTTTGATTTATTTGAAAAATTACCCAGCTTTCGATTTTTTTGGTAATGCAGTGCGATTCCTATTACGAAATACTATGTTTTTATACCAAATATAGAAATTGAAAATTTTAAAACCAGAGCTCAAAAAAAAAATTACCCCCTTTTTCGGCATCAGAATAACCCCCTTTCGGGAATGTCGCCTATTTAGGTTAACACCGTGTATATTCTAATACTATTACAAACAAAACTTTTCGACATTTTAGATGATCTGTGCTTCGTAATGTAACGTTGCCGCCTGTGTCCGACTGTTCTCCCAGTCCAGGCGACTTCGTTATCTCCTAAACTGTTCAATAAAACATTGATTTAACGTTTTAAGATAGTTTAATTTAAATTATATTTTAAACCCTCACATAAATATCCCATCGTATCAACCAATAAATCCTATTACCCTTACATACCCCAACCGTATAGATACGTCCTACTAGGGAAGGAACGTCCAGCACCGGACCCACTAGAGGCCCAGGTGCTGAAGGAAGGGGTGTCCAACACCGGACCCACGAGAGGCCCAGGTGTTGAAGGGAAAGAGGTGTCCAACACCGGACCCACGAGAGGCCCAGGTGTTGAAGGGAAGAGGTGTCCAACACCGGACCCACGAGAGGCCCAGGTGTTGAAGGGAAGAGGTGTCCAACACCGGACCCACGAGAGGCCCAGGTGTTGAAGGGAAACTAGCAAAGGGACCCACGAGAGGCCCACCAGGCTAGGGAAGTGAGGCACTAGCAAAGGGACCCACGAGAGGCCCACCAGGCTAGGGGAGAGGGGAAATAGCAAGGGGACCCACGAGAGGCCCACCGAGCTAGGGAGATGAGTCCGGTTCGAGAGGCGAAGCCGAACTGATTTACTCTTACATGTGTGCCCCTTTTATATGCTTCCGAGACTAGGCGAGCTGGACGTTGACTGGTGGATTCGAACACTGCCGGTAGCGTTCGACTCCGTCCGCTGCGCTGTCGGTCGTCGCGCTGCTGTGCGGCGCGAGCTCGTTCGATGTTTGAATTCGTGACGCGGCAATATGTCTCGTCACAGTAAAGCCTGACCAGGAATGTATGAGAGCTGTCAAGATGGAGCCACTTTTTAGATTTATATAGCAACATTCAGTACAGTACGCACATATTGAATTGGCCGATGTTTTTATTCAAAATGTACTTTTGCACTGAAATACACAATAAAATATACAAAATGTATTTTAATTTAAGCATCTTTTATATATATTTTGATGTCAATGTAAAAAGAACTAGGCTTGACATTTACATGTTCACAAAATTTTTTCCATGTATCTGCAGATATTATGTCCTGAGGCTAAGTGTACAAATCATTAAAAAAATTTTTTATCGATGCTTGAGATACACCTAGATAGAACAAAAAATAATTACCTAATTGTACATTAGGGAGCCAATTCATGACAATCTCACTACAATGACATAACGTTTTACCTAAATGTCAGTTCAGAAGCCAACTTTACTACATCATTTAGAGGAATGCTTTCACATCCTGCACGTTTTTTGTCTTGCAAACACTTGAAAACATTGTACACAGTATTCCGCTCCCTACTATGACTAGTTTTTGGCATTTAATAGTGTTATTTTATAGTTTAACGCAAAAACATAATATCAAGAGATTATGAAATTTTGACATTGACAACAGATTATCAAGCATCAAACATAATTGTGGCCAGTGTAAGAAATTAGTTCCAATGAAATTCCGCAATATGGCGGCCCCTCATATATTCCTGGTCAGGCTTTAATTTGAATATTATTTTTACTCCTAGTGTCATGCTGGTGAATATCGGAATGAAGAGTAGCGTTCTGCATATACTTCCTATCATAAGTTTATTGTATATTGTATAATTTCATCCATAGGTAGGTAACCTACGCTTGTCATGTCGAAAATTCCACCAGTTCTAAATTCAATGCGAAGAAGAACTGAAAAACAAACTTCGCAAGTCACAATGTTTTGTTAGTACCTTATAAGTATTATATTATAGTAACTTACAAATAATTAACCCATACTACCGCTCACAAGAGCATTGATATTTACAGCATAAACATGAATACTGAAGAATCTGACCACACTGCCTATTTAAATTACCTATATCTGGTGTAATTGGTAAATTGCCATCGTCAATTTTGATACTTCATATTATATCAAGTCAAAAAATAAATAAAAATTAGTTTACATTTATTACAAAGAGATGTAATAAGTCATATAAAAATTTTTTTTATGATACAAAGTGTATCCAAATATCAAATTGTCAAAGTTTGTTAGTGGAAAAAACAGTAGTCAAACTCTTAGATAAAATAATGGTCAATTAATGCATCCTTAATAGTGTAATAACTCTTTTCAATTAACATTAATTTAATCCGTCGTTTGAAATTATTATCATCTAATTGTTTTATGTTAGAAGACAGTTTATTATAAAATCTAACACTATTACAAATAAAGCTTTTTGAGGTTTTAGCTAATCTATGTCTTATTAGTTGTACATTATTCTTACACCTTGTATCATAGTTATGATTGTCGGAATTAATAGAGGAATCATTAATGTATTTTCTGGCATAGTATATGTTCTGGTAAACATATGCACTTGGTAAAGTCATGATTCCTATCTCCCCGAACGCTGTCCTACAAGTATCTCTAGTTTTCATATTTAGGATGTACCGCAAGGCCCTCTTCTGTAATAAAAATATTCTATTTGAGTCGGCTGCATTTCCCCAAAACATAAGGCCATATGACACGATCCTCTCAAAATAGGCATGATAAACCGTCTTTGCAGCATGATTTCCGCATAGCTCTTTAACCCTTTCGGCGCCAGGCCCGCCAGGACCCAGTCATGCGCCCAGGCCAAGGCTTTACGAAACCTCCACCGGTATTACTACTACAATAAACTACAATTAAACCTGTTTATATGAAAGCACTTTTCTAAATCACATATGTGTGCGCCTGGCCTCACAGAATGACTAATAGGCGCGCACAAATATGTGCGCCTGGCGCCACCTATTTATGAAAGCACTTTTTCTAAATCACATATGTGTGTGCCTGGCCTCACAAAATGACTATAGGCGCACACAAATATGTGCGACTGGCGCCGAAAGGGTTAATAAAAGGATTCTCTTAGTTTACTTATATCATTGTTTTTCAGTACAACTGAGATATCGTCTGCAAACATTACCATCTCTATATCGTCTGTTATACAGTACGAGATGTCGTTAACATATGTTAGAAACAATAATGGTCCCAGGATAGAACCCTGCGGCACACCCATTGTAATTGATTCTACATTAGATTTTAAGCCATTGACGTCACATATTTGAGCTCTATTTTCTAAATATGATTGGAATTTACGCAATTCATTGTCTCTTATACCATAATGTTCTAGTTTCATTAGTAATTTTCATGATTTACACAGTCAAAGGCTTTGGACAGATCACAAAAGATGCCATAAGTATGCTGAGAGTCGTCTAGGGAAGTTAATATTGATTTTACCATAGAAGCTATAGCATCACCCGTTGACAGTCCTTTCCGAAATCCAAATTGTTTACAACTTAAAAGTTCATTATCAATAAAGAATTTAATTAACCGTTTTTCCAAAAAAAATTCAAAGACCTTACTGAAAACCGGCAATATAGAGACGGGACGATAGTTCTCAACATTGTTATGACATCCCTTTTTATACAAAGGTATAACTTTGGCTACTTTTAATGAATCTGGGAATATGCCATTTTTTAGAGAGTCATTTACAATATCTGTTAGCGGGCCGATGACACTTGTTATAGATTTCAATAATACAGGTGAGATACTCCAAAGATCTTGGGAATGTTTAGATTTAAGGTCCCTAATTACTCTCTTAGTCTCTAGGTATGTGACAGGTGAAAATATGGCTGATTCAGAATTCCGAGGGATAAACGCTTTGAGGTAGTTTAATGATACTTCTTTACTAGACTTTAGACTTTGAGTAGTACTATCGGCTATTGTGGAAAAGAATTTATTCACATGATTGGCAATCGTTGTGTTATCCGAAATAATTTCTGATCCAATTTTTAACTCTAGCTTGGTGTTACAGTCGTTAGATTTGCCAGTTTCTTCTTTAATTATGTTCCAGGCCATTTTTATTTTATTATTTGAATTCATAATTTTGTTTTTAAGGAACAGTTGCTTGGCTTTAATGGTAACTTGTTTAAAGATTTTGCTGTAACGTGTAACATAAGATCTAAGATCTGGATTATTGTTAACTTTAAGGAGATCATATAAATAAAATTATTTGTCTTTAGAAATAATAATAGCTGGAGTAGCCCAGTCGGCAAATGTTTTTTATTAGTTACACACATATGTTTTAGTGACATATGCTTGTCTAGATATCTCATAAATATATTGAAAAATTCTTTAAAGCTATAAATATTATTACCACAGAATTCAGATTGTAAATCTAAGTTTAACGAATTTATCAGAACCTTGTTTGATATTCGTTTCATCTTGCCCGAAGTAGTATTCTTACTTGTCGAGTAATTTATAGAAATTAATTGCGCGTAATGATCTGATGATATTCCAGGAAATACTTTTGACTCTAGTACTTAACAATCAGTAAAAATATTATCAATGCACGATGAACACGAATCTGTCACTCTAGTATATTGGAACATTGTTTGTCTAAGCAAAAAACTATACATCAAATCAGATAGCTCATGTTGCCCTCCTTCTTCTAAGGGGAATTTAATATTAAAGTCTCCACAAACAATTATTGATTTATTATTATTGGTATTCAATTTACACAAAAAAAAAAAAAAAAAAAAAATTTACACAAACATTCTTCCAATTTGTTTATAAATGATGGCACATTCCCACACGGTGACCTATATACTGATACTATGAATATTGAGTCCATTTCTATACAACTTATTTCAAACTCTTTTTCCACTGACTTATGATAAATACTGAGTTATGATAAATATAAATAAAACAAGTGCACCGCCAATTTACCAACTTCGATGTACACGCATCAGCTTTAAGCTGCTAGTGTATCTAAACAATAATAATAATAATCCTCGAACATCGGCTTCTCCCGGAATTCATGACCACTGGTGTCACCCACCTGCTCCATAAATCTGGTAGCACTGCGAAACCCAAAAATTATAGACCAATCACTTGCTTGCCTACCACCTACATTCTCCTGAGTCCTGACATCCATTCTGACACACAAAATATGGAATCCTGATTGTGCGAAGTTTCTTGTCGGTTCTTCTTCGTGGGTATAATCGAACCGGATAGAACAAATTGTGGCAAGTTCGAGTGCAGTCTAACTGACATATGAATGATCAGTAAACAATACAATACCAAAATATTTTGACGAACGAAAAAGTGTAACTTGTTACCTAAAGAGAATAAACAAAATTGGATTCAAAAAATTTAATTTCATTGACGTTTGCGAAATTGCCAAAAGGCTATGTGAGCTTTGTTAATTTTAAAATTAAGATGTTTGCCCCAATTCAGCTTACTGCCAAGTATGATGTCCAGGTATTTAACTTCTGTTGCTAGGGCCTAACTCCGTTTGTGTGTAATGAGAACTAGACTAGCTTATAACAACATAACAAGATTATGGTTGACATTTAGCAAGAACTATATGCACTATTGTTCTAGGATTCTGAAAGCATCTCACATTAAATTGAATTGGAATTTTAGAATGTGCCGTCACCAGCACAACACGGTCAGAAAGTCTGCATAATCTACCGTGTAGCGGCCAGCTTTGTTTAGACGTCTGGTTAGGTTATCCACCACAAGATTCCACAGGAGCGGTGACAGTACTCCTCCTTGTGGACATCCTTTGGCAATGATGCCTCTATTTGTGGTGGAACTGGAAGGCTCGATGTTCTAGCAATGTTAGAACATCATGTTAGTAACTAGCATGTTACCTATCCAATTGCAGAGGGAAAAATTCACCCCCTGCCGGGTTAATACTACGTTTATACTACAAATGTTTTCTTATAAAGGCTATTAATTGTTACAGATACTCGTGACTGATGGCAGATCAAAAATGGACTAATAACAAAGGTGAGCTTATGCAAGATGACGGCAGGACTTCACGCCCGGATGCGGTCTCTACTCTGCATTATGCTCTCACCGATAATGCTAGTCTGCTGGAGACGGGTACTGCTGTTAAACATGAGCCACCGGATGTTAACGACGACGTCTGCTCTGCGGATGATATTGTTAATGTAAACAGCGAGGCTTCTAATATTTTGGATAGAGTTTGCTTTCTGGAAATGGATACTGCTGTTAAAAATGAGCCATTGAACGTCAATGCCGATGTCTGCTCACAGGACGGTGTTGGTAATGTGATGAGCGAAGATTCTGATAATTGTAATGTAGTCAGCCCGTTGGACACGGCTGCTATGGTCAAGCATGAGTTGGACATTGGACCCACAGTGCTGCAGTTTCCAGATATAAAGTTCATGATGCTACCTTGCAAGCCCGATCCGGAGAATAATGTTGCGCAGTGAGTAACCCATCTTGTTCGAAATGTTATGAGGTTTATTTTACTTTAAAATGGTAAACAATGAGTATTACATATGAATAATAATAACTTATATAAATATGTAGACAAATTCATTAAAATTTAAACCTTAAGTTAAATATGCTTGATAAACCTTATGAGTAGAATTTACGAGACGTTATTTTAAATCAATCAGCTTTACTCACGGTTTCACTCCGAGCTATGTGACACTTCTCTGCCAACCGTCGCACAAGGCAGAGTGCTCCATGAAGATGGGCCATACGCTTGGCCCGAAACGTCGAGCCACATAGCTCGGAGTGAAACCGTGAGTAAAGCTGATTGATTTAAAATAATGTCTAACAACCACGGTAATTTACGAGACGTCCGAAATATGCCGGAAAAAAGACAGGTGAAGATCCCTTCTCTCTGCTTGCCATTGAGTGAGAGACATTCGTGGAGATGATGTTATGCTCTCTCACTCCATCTCTTCTCAATTTAATTTGTACACTCATTAGTTACAAATTTACGCTAAGAGTGTTCTTATTCACGTGTTTGTAACATTTTCAGGATGGAATCTCATCGTCTGTGTGAACAACTATATCATTGTGATATATGCAAGAAGGCATTTTTGAAAAAAACAACTTTAGAACGCCATATTCTAACTCACTCTGATGAAAGACCATGTCGCTGTGACGTATGCAGTAAACATTTCTCAGTGAAAAGTGTTTTAAAAAAACACAAGTTAACTCACACAGGTGAGAGACCACATCGCTGTGACATTTGCAATAAGAACTTCTCGGAAAAAAATACATTAAAAAGTCACATGTTAGCTCACACTGGTGAAAGGCCACATCGCTGCCACATATGCAATAAGAATTTAACCCGAAAATGTGCTTTAAAAACCCATCTGATAACTCACACAGGTCCGAGGCCATATCGCTGTGACATATGCAATAAGAATTTCTCACGAAAAGGTCATTTAAAAACGCACATGTTTACTCACACAGGTGAGAGACCATATCACTGTGACATATGCAATAAGAATTTCTCGGGAAAAGGTACTTTGAATAAGCACGCGTTAACTCACACAGGTGATAGACCACATCGCTGTGATATTTGCAATAAGAATTTCTCGCAAAAATGCAACTTAAAATTTCACATTTTAACTCACACTGGTGAAAGACCACATCGCTGTGACGTATGCGGTAAGGATTTCTCTATAAAAAGAAATTTAAAAACGCACATGTTAACTCACACAGGTAGACCACATCGCTGTGATATTTGCAATAAGAATTTCTTGCAAAAATGCAGCTTAAAATTTCACATTTTAACTCACACTGGTGAAAGACCACATCGCTGTGACGTATGCGGTAAGGATTTCTCTATAAAAAGATATTTAAAAACGCACATGTTAACTCACACAGGTAGACCACATCGCTGTGATATTTGCAATAAGAATTTCTCGCAAAAATGCAGCTTAAAATTTCACATTTTAACTCACACTGGTGAAAGACCACATCGCTGTGACGTATGCGGTAAGGATTTCTCTATAAAAAGAAATTTAAAAACGCACATGTTAACTCACACTGGTGAAAGACCACATCGCTGTGACGTATGCGGTAAGGATTTCTCTATAAAAAGAAATTTAAAAACGCACATGTTAACTCACACAGGTAGACCACATCGCTGTGATATTTGCAATAAGAATTTCTCGCAAAAATGCAGCTTAAAATTTCACATTTTAACTCACACTGGTGAAAGACCACATCGCTGTGACGTATGCGGTAAGGATTTCTCTATAAAAAGATATTTAAAAACGCACATGTTAACTCACACAGGTGAGAGACCATATCGCTGTGACATATGCAATAAGAATTTCTTACGAATAGGTCATTTCAAAACGCACATGTTTACTCACACAGGTGAGAGACCATATCGCTGTGACATATGCAATAAGAATTTCTCGGAAAAAAGTGCTTTGAAAAGGCACGCGTTAACTCACACAGGTGAAATGCCACATCGCTGTGACGTGTGCAATAAGGATTTCTCACTGAAAGGCAATTTAAAAAGGCACATTTTGACTCACACTGGTGAAAGACCACATCGCTGTGACATATGCAATAAGAATTTCTCAGAAAAAGGTAAATTAAAATTGCACATTTTAACTCACACTCGTGAGAGGCCACATCGCTGTGACGTGTGCAATAATAATTTCTCACGAAAATTTAATTTAAAAAAGCATATGTTAACTCACAGGTGAGAGACCATAACGCTGTGACATATGCAATAAGAATTTCTCGGAAAAAGTACTTTAAAATTGCACATTTGAATTCATACAGGTGAGAGACCACATCGTTGTGATGTATGCAATAAGAATTTCTCATTAAAAAGGTACTTTTTTGTATTTCCAAACATTTTAAGTTCTAGCAACAGAAAACAGCTCAAATGTCTTCTAGATTAAATACGAAAAATCTACGTCCTTACTGGTTTCAAGCAAAATCCACGGTAGGCTACGTGAGGGTGACCAAAAGACAGGGATGGCTTCAGAATCTAAATTTAATATAGCGCCGAGAAACTAAATTATTCTATGTAATAAATAACATTTCACACCTGCGGGTCTACCGGCGTTAACTCACTCGCTGACTACTCGCATATTTCAACCAATAGCTGGGCCGGATGCCTCACCGAACGCCGTCTGATTGGTTGAGTGATATCGTTTCTCATACTCACATCGGCGAGTGAGTAACGCCGGTACAGGGGCTGGGTTTGAAATTAAAATGGGACATGATTTTAATTTCGCACCCAGGAACGAAATTAAAATACAACATGATTTAAATTTGGCACCCAAATTAAAATACAACGTATATTATTTTCGTTCCTGGGTACGAAAATAATATTCATGGTGTTTTTTAAAAGGACGATCTTCCAGACTAAATACGATCCTTTTCAAACTCGAGTACGATAATTTTTAGTGAACTCGAATCGAACACTGACCACAATCATGGTTGAATCATGGATTTTTTTATCTCATTCTGTTTATTGTTTTTGCATTCCGTTCACAAACTTATTACAAGTACAAAGGTTCAGTTTTCTTGTGGTTTTCTTGCCCTGAGTGACGTGAATGTGTTCATTACTGCTCCTGAGACTTTCAACGACCCCAGCGGCGACCCCCCCCCCCCCCCCCCCCCCCGTCCCCCTCGGACTCAGATTTCTCTGCGTTCTTTTTGACCCTATTTTTGGTATTTTGTATGCGCCTGGTTTTGGAACTTGTTTGGAATTTGGATAGCATCTCAGTATAAATGCTGTTGAAATTGTAAAAACATTGGCTTACCTATGTATTATTAATATAAAAAACATTTTTTTTAAATGGTTTTTTATTTTAAAATATTTATCAAGCTGTGTTCATCTACAAGTAAGTATTACGTATGCAACATTTTTAGCATATGTACAGCGGAAATGTAGATGAAACACTGCTTTTATAAGTAAATATAAAAAAAGATGCTTCTGATATATGTAGGTAGGGTGTATAATACAGTTTTTATAGTGATACATATATACATATATATATGAGGAGCATCAAATCAAAACGTATTATCTCCATCAGACTGATTTTCGAGGTAATCGAAAAAAACGTATATCTTGAAAACTGTTAGAGTTACAACTGTGGAATGTATGAGTGATTTCTTTAATAAATTAACGCCATTTTTATTTACTTTTATTGGCATACACTTTAATACACATTTTGAAAAATAAACACACTTAAAGTTTGGAGATAATATAGTTTGGTGTGTCCAATCACTTAAAAGGTTTTTTGATGTAACCACTTTTGGAGAAAATTGCTTTTGATCCGATTGTCGTACCGAGCGTATATTAAAATTTACCACCTTCATCTTCTTCCTCCAAGCATTCACATGTCTCACTTTCTTCATTCACATTAGGTTGGTATTGAGCGTTGTTTAAGGCATCTATTGTAAAATTTGAGAGCGCTATCGTCCTTCCAATTTTCTCCAAATCGTTTTTGTAGCAGTGTATCCACATCATTTTTTTTTAGGTTGCCTATTTTTTTTTTTTTTTTTAATGATAGCGCCACATGTGGCATCGTTTCACCTACAAGTAGGTGTCTAACGATGCCCATGGACATTCTGTGATGCACGGGGATTGCGAATGCCATGCCGGCCTGACAGGAGCCTTTTCACGCCCCTTTTGAAGAACCCCAGGTTGTACTTGGGAGGAAATAGATTGGCAGGGAGTGCGTTCCACATTTTCCCGGTTCTGTGAATAAAAGATCTACAGAACCGGTTGGTGCGCATCCGTGGTAGGTCGATTGAGTAGGGGTGCATCCCCTGCCCAGTACGCGTGGTGCGGAGGTGGAATGGGGACGGCGAAATCGCGTTAAACAGCTCCTCCGAACACTCCCCATGAAATAGACGATAGAACACACTTAGGGAGCCGACGTCCCTACGGAGTTGCAGTGGTTCTAAGTCGCGGGACACCGCAGGGTCACCCACCAGTCGCACGGCACGACGCTGGATTGAGTCTAGCGGCGCAAGCTGTTCTATCTTAGCTATCTTGTTCATTCAACTCTGAAATGCTGTCTATTACACGGCCCTTCTTCGTTACAGTAGTAAACGTCAAGTCTGCGTCACTAATGTAAAAAAGTGCCATTTTGTAATCAATCCGAGTTTTTATATAATACTTGTTGCTTTGTTCAGTAAAAGTCTTTTCTTCAAGTGTATCCGTTTGACGTCTCTTATGCCTTCCATTTTCTTCATCGCGGTACCGAGTTGTTTGATATCAAAAATGTTCCAGTCTTGACCCAAGACATGCACTTGGCCGTTTTTTTTGTAAATTTCTTCATATTCTTATGGGTTAATTATTTCTTCAGCAACTTTTAATTTCTTCTCGACCACTCCGAATACTCTATCCGGCGGCATGTATGAATGGCCGCGTACTGGATAGAATAGGTTAATTTCTTGTAAAGTCGTCGGTGATTTCAAGCGCATCCACCAGGCCACGGCATGAACCATATGCATGTTCTTGTTTTGGCCTCCACAGCCATCGCAGAACAATCTGAGCCATGTTGTAGTATCCTTAAATTTATGTTGGTTGAGAAACGGTATCAGGGCCGGTGCAACTTCTACGGAACCTTTTCCAGATTGAGTTTCTGTTCGGAGACTTCATCTTAACCCTAAATTCATAAACATACTTGGGAGATACACTATTCATAAACATTCGTCTGTCAGACGAATATAATATTTCGATGATTTTAGATTTCTACATTATAAAGGTACAATAAAATACATTAGAATTTTAAACTTTGTTTATTAATTTATTAATTAAAAGAAATTTAAGTGAGAAAAATACTTATTCTGAGCAATTAATGTATAAAGCGGCCGATATCGGCCGCTCCGTAGGAGAAGCGTTCAATGCAGTTGACTTTGACATCATGGTGGAAATGCTGAGGTCTCTTTAACTTATCTCCGGAGGTAATAGATTGGTTTGACTCATACCTTCGTGGTCGCCAGCAACGTGTTAGAATTGACAATGACTTTTCTGAATGGTATGATTTAACTGCTGGTGTTCCACAGGGTGGTGTGTTATATCCTCTACTCTTCGCAATTTTTATAAATTTTGTCTCCAAACTCTTAGTTTCTCTCTACCACTTGTATGCCGATGACTTACAACTATATCTGGCAGGTAGTATTGACGGCATTGCTGGAATCATTGATGTGATCAATGCTGATCTGGCCATTTTTGGCTGGACCAGATCCTTTGGACTCATCGTGAATCCAAATAAGTCTCAGGCAATGATTGCCGGAAGTCCTCGACTACTATCGAGGATTGATCGTGCCTCGTTGCCTGAGATTATGTACAACGGTACTACCATACCATATACTAGGGTTGTCAAAAACCTGGGAATCCTTATGGATGATACGCTATCTTGGCAGGCTCAGGTCAATGAGGTCAGTCGAAAAGTCTATGCTGCGGCGCACTCCCTGAGGCGGCTGCAGAACCTTCTTCCGACCTCCACAAAGACAATTCTAGCACAATCGCTGCTTCTCCCCATCCTTGATTATGCGGATGTGTGTTGCCTGGACGTTACTGAGGAACTCCTGGACAAGCTGGAGCGTCTGCAAAACATGTGTATACGCTTCATTTTCGGTCTACGTAAGTACGACCACGTTTCACAATACCGCAGACGTCTCAAGTGGCTCCCAATCCGTCTCCGCAGAAATTCCCACATTCTTGGCCTCCTTTATTCTTGCATCAACAACCCTTCTGCTCCCGAGTACCTATCTTCGCGTTTTCAGTACTTACTTATCTTCCCACGGTATAACGCTTCGGTCAAGTGATGATAATATCTTAGCCATTTCCACTCATAAAACTGGATTTTATGCAAACTCATTTTCTGTGCATGCAGCTCGGCTGTGGAATCTACTACCTCACTGTATACGGCACTGCAAGTCGCTTCCGTTATTCAAAAAACACTAAAGTTGTACTATCTCCGTCAATGTGAAGACAAAAGCTAAAAAATCCTTTAATTCTGAATGGACAAGTATGTATGTATATATTTAGGTATTATGTATTATATAAATTGTAATTCATATGTATTTAATGTAATTTATAAATAGTAATTTATATGTTTAATTAACTAGTACGTACTTATATGTAGTGTATATTATAGTTTATCATAGTTATTTTCCTTATATTATGTTATACATTCCCACACTCAAGTCTTTTGCTACTACCTACTTATATCTCACAACATACGACTCTCAAACATCCAAAGGTTGACTGGGAGAAATCCCTGTTAAGGGATAAGTCCGCCTTTGCCCCTCGTGTACATTACTTATTGTCTGTTTGTGTAAAATGTTTTCTGGAGCAATAAAGTATCTTCTATTCTATTCTAACTCCACTGCCGATGTGAAAAGTTTCCTCTTTGGGATATCCCTAGATATTCTAAGGTCATCGATTTTTTCTAAAAATGCCCGTACACACGAGCGACCATTAAATTTTACCTTGTACAGGTCGTTAAGCATACGACCTTCGCAACTCGCAACTCCGCGCGGCTCAGACGTGGGTCCGCTGCCGTGGCTCGGCACTCCGGCCCAGTGGCGTACCTAGGTAACCAAGGGCCCCGGTGCAAAAAAAATTTGGAGCCCTATCTAATGGTTAGGTTTAAAATATAAAATGAGTAAAAAAAATATTGCTTACGATTTTTTTTTTAATTATGAAGTAATTATTTTATCTTTATGACAAATGTTAGCCTGTAGACGTCCGCTGCTGGAAATATGATTCTACCATGTTTTTATTAAAGATAAGTAAGTAAAAAAAATCTAATTTTTTACTAGTTTTCAAAATAAAAAAATGGTAGAGGCATATTTCCAGCAGTGAACCTCTACTAACTAAAATAAATATTTTACATATTAGTGAGAATACAGGCTAACATTATGATTAGATAAAAAAAACTTGTTACGACTATACACGCCGACCAGACACGTCACGTCATGCCGAGTATACTAATATGACGCTATTGTGTGAATGTGTTAGTGACTTAATTCGATACAAATCAAACTTATTTGAAAATCTTGCCGTTAATTGTAAAAACACCATTTTCATTGAAAATCCAATGAAATTTTCTTCAAAATTTTATGACATACTCGGTGAAAGTATGAAAGGAATGTACCTACCGAAAATTTTTAGGAAAATCAACTTGAAAAATGTATGAAATAAAAAAAAAATCGAACCCCAGAGTTCAAGGCGGTGCAAAAGAACGCTACACAAAATCACAAAAGGGTATCATCCACTCATGTTTTCCTTCATCCATCATTTTTGCTTGCTTTAGCACCGCCTTCAACTCTAGGGTTCCATTTTTTTTTTTATTTAATACATTTTTCAAGTCGGTTTTTATATTTTTTATAAATAGTTTTTGTTTCACAGTTTTTTTTCCAAATTTTTTGCTATTGGTGTACTCGGCGGAATCGCGAGGCCGAAGGCCGAGCGATTCAGCCTCGCTTTTATTTCATTCTTTTTAGTAATATTACATAAAAAAGAATAATCGAAATCGGTTGAAATGGTACAGAATTATTCGCCATGTGTCAATCTGCAAAGTTTTGAGCGTGTGCAGTGAAGGTTGCAGTATAATGCAATGCAACCTTATTAGCATTGCCTTCAACTCTAGGGTTCGATTTTTTTTTATTTCATACATTTTTGAAGGCGGTTTTTACATTTTTTTAAATACTTTTTTATTTCACTTTTTTTTTAGTATTTTTTCCTATTAATGTACTCGGCGAAATGTTCTGCCTCGCTTTCCAATTCGATCTTGACCAAATTAAAATGGGACCACCTCAGGGTTATCCCCTTTCAAACAAAGCATGAATTTTCGAAATCGGCCCACAATTGACGGAGTAATCGCGTAACAAACATCCAAAAAAATAAAACATACCGTCGAATTGAGAATCTGCTAGGTCTAAAGTAAATTGCTCGTGAAGACAAATGCAACGAGCCCAAACACGATGGGTTTATCATGTGTAGTTTAGGAGTTCCTATGGCCACGTTCCGTCTCCATCATCAGACCAGCTCGATGGTACTCGTATAATAAAATATTATGCGCATCTGGCCCGTCGGAAAAGATTTCAAATTTAGAATACTTATTCATGAAAAAAGAGTCCGAATATGAATCACAATATCGATTCATGGTATTTCAATACAATGACAGAGAAAATTTCAAAATATTAGGTATTTAATACTTTTTAGTTCTATTTTTTTTTTAAGTCGGTTTTATATTTTTTTAAACTCTTTTTATTTCATTATTTTTATTAATATTACATAAAAACCAATAATCGAAATCGGTTGAAGTGGTACAGAATTATTCCCCATGTGTCAAACTGCAAATTGCTGAAAAAGTCCACATCACAAAAGTTTTGCTAAAGGTAACCACACACCATAGTAATTATCAAACTACAAATTGCTGAAAACGTCCACAACAAAAGTTTTGCTGAAGGTAGCCACAAACCATAGTTTTTTGTTGATTTTTCAAAAACCGCTGAATCAATTTATATGGGACCACCTCTGAAGTATCCTACCAAACAAAAAAAGAATTTTCAAAATCGGCCCACAATTGACGGAGTAATCGCGTAACAAACATAAAAAAAAACATTCAGTTGAAGTGAGAACCTCCTCCTTATTTGAAGTCGGTTGAAAATAAAAAATCCAGGTAAAATTTTAGGAGATTTTTTTGAAGAATTACTCCAAGTTTTCATGTTTGATTTGTATAAATAACTTCTATATTTAGTAAATACCAATAGTCTCTAGCTAGGGAGTAGCCACATACTACCAGTAGCCACATACGACCACATAGCACCTAGGGGTAGCATTTCTCGTGAGGTCAGTTCGAGATTTGCTATGGCCCAAGCTCAGGGGGCCGAGGGCCCTCTGAGCTTCGGGGCCCCGGTGCACTGCACCGCCTAGCCCTATGATAGGCACGCCACTGTTCCGGCCTCCGCTATCGGCGACTGCGTTCCAGTGACCGGTGTGCCGGCCGCGCCAGCCGACCCCTGCCCGTCGCGCTGCGCCTCACTGAAATGTGCCGACAATTTCAAGTAAACGCACATGTCATACAACTGATCAATAGTACCTGCCAGCCTGGTTGTTTCCGTCACGTGATCTTCGCTGATCGCGTCTACCCTTCTCACTCGATAATACATGTGGTTGATGATAGCAGTAAGAGACGCGATCGCTCGCCGCTCTGGTGCTACCTGTGTGCGGGTCAAGCGTGACTCAACCTCGCTGTCTTTTTTAGGCCAGCTAGATCCTCTGCTACTGTTTAGGTAGACTCGGCCAGGTCCTCCGGGCTAAACTCCGCGAAGCATTCCCTCAACAGTTTTTTATTTGCCTCAACCGTAGGACCGGGCTCGACCCCCATAATTTTCAGTTCATACACAGCTTCTTCTTCATTTAAATTTAAAAAATTTATTGGGCGAGCCATTTTAAAGTTTATACGTCACTCGTAATGAATTTAAAGCAAAAATCAAAAATATATACTTGTTTGTTACTGTTAACTTAAATTGTGCCGGCTCCGTTCACACCATAAGTAGTGTATGTCGGCTTGACAAACACTGTAAATATTTTTTAAGTATAGACTATACTATTTAAATAGTATATACTATACAATTTAGTTTATATGTATGTGTGCACCTCTGTGTACATATGTAGAAACTTGAAAAAAATAAAACAAAAATACACAAAAACCTACATGTCGGCTAACACTTATAGCGAAAAGATGGGAACTCAATCAGGGAGTGAAAATTCTTTATTAGGAATAAACGAACGAGATAAATGGAAAATTAATATGTGAACTTAAGGAAGGTGTGGATCTAAGCTTACGATGGCTTCACCGAACATATCCGGGCCCATCGGCAGTAGAGGAGGGTATTAATCGAGGCCGGGACTAGCGAGTGGCCACTCTAAATTTCCCGCGCATGCTTCACGTTTCGGCTCGCATCAAGCCCTCGTCAGCTAGTCTGCGTTTACTAGGACGCGGGGAAACCACCAGTCCCGCTCTCGACCTCCCTCTCTCTACCTATCCATATTCTGTAGGATGCTTCCAGTGACGTTTTCGAAGCTCTCTCCATATATGAGCTTAGCGTCGATCTTGGGAGCCCTAGATTCTTGAAGAGACTGTAGAGCGACTTCGCTGGTAGTCCTCTTGCTCCGACTTCCACAGCGAAGAGATCAGTCTTGAATCCGTTTCTCACAATCCGGTCTACTAAGTTGCAGTACTTGTTAAGCTTGATGTTGTGGTCCTTCGGTATGTTACTTTCCCATGGAACTGTAAGTTCAACAAGTACTACATGCTTTGTCGCTTTTGAGAATATGAGTATATCCGGCCTTAATGCTGTGGTACAGATTTCCGAAGGCATTTGGTAATGCTTCCCATGTGTGTCCATCAACAATTCCCAATCCTTTGCTGCTCCCAAAATTGAAGAAGGTTTAGTCCTATCTTTGGGCAGCTTATTGGCTCCAGGTTTCACAAAGTTGACCTTCTGGAAGCCGCTACTGGTTTGCCCTTTCCTGGTCCGTGCAATTGACAGGTTGATGGCCTCTCTGATGATTTGGAGGACTTTATCATGACGGTAGGAATACTGGCCTCGCTCAAGTAGTATTTTGCATCCGCATAATAAATGTTTGGCCGTGCCTACGAACTCCTTACATGACGGGCATAGTCTATTTGTAGATTTCCCCCATCTAACTAGGTTACTCGGGTCGGGGAGAGTAAGCTGGAATGCATTTAAGTAGAACTTAAGCAGCTCAGGGGACCAGTTGTATATTATGGATTTCCACTCCAATGCAGGAGGGATGCAGAAGTCACCCACTGTTAGCCAATCATTCTGCATTTCTAGGTTTAAGGCGTGAAGTTTGAAGCCTTGTTCCATGTCCTCCTGAGCAAAACCTTTCAGTATTTCTTTATCAGACTTTGCTGTTTCTATGCCCAATCCAGATCTATTGGTGCGTGTACCAACTTGGAATGATTTGTAGAAGTCGAGTCTCGATTCCAGTTCATCTGATAGTGATGTGTTGGGTAAGGCTTGAATAGCGCTATCATTGGAGTCTTTGAGTATACATCGTTTGGCTATTCTCGCCTTTTGATAAAATATCGACGGTTTCTTAATGTTCAGTCCAAAGTTATTGTGAGATCTGTATAGCGTTGACGAGTCAGCCGGGTGAGCCAGTCCAAACCATGATTTCAGGAATCTGGTCACATACGAGTCTAATTTAGTCAGGTTTTGCTTTGTGAAGTCGTAGACGAGAAATGGCCATGAAAGTTTTGATGTCAGGTAGTTATCGTAAATCCATGCCTTTTGTGTACCCAGGAGGGGAAGATTGTCAGTTTGGCGGAGGCTCTCTTCGAAAAGTTGGACAATATCATCAGTAGGATGCTCCTTTCCTCTGCTGGTGATCCTTTTGCCCAAGAATTTAAAAGGAGCTTCATCAGCCACGGTTGCGATTGGTTTTCCGGCTACTGTCAGACCTGGATTGCTCGAGGTAAACTTTGAAGTTTACCTCGAGCTTAAGAAGTAAACTTTGAAGAAGTTAAGCACTAAAAAGATTAAGAAGATGAATAGTTTAGGTACTAGGCGATAACTAGAGAGTGAGGATGTTGGCGATGACCTCTTAGTCTGAGTTGTTCCGGAAGGAAGAGCTGTCAACAGGTAGTAGAAGGTAGTGGTGCCATTGGCGAAGTCAGACGAAGAGCTGCTGGCAGGTGGAAGGTGGTAATGGTGCCGATGGTCTAGTCGGATGAAGAGCGACCAGCAGGTGGAAGGTGGTAGTGGTTCCGATGGTCAAGTCGACTAGCATCAGTCCGACAGGCTGGAACCCGAACTTGAGGCAGTACAGCCCCCGGCACGCATTGCTGATCTGTAGGCCAGCTTACTCCTCTTGCATAGTGATCAATCAATTAAATATTCTTGACGAATTGATAAGTTCAGCAATTTGTATTGAATTCCATCTCGACAGTGATGACAGGAGAGATCAACTGACGTTCCTTGTGTTTTTTTTACATTTTTCAAATTTCACAAACCAAGCATAGTAAATATAAAAGTATGTTTGTTACATTACCCCGTCTTCCCCTGCAAAAAAAAAATGATCCATTTTTTTTTGGACTTAACCCGTTTTCGCAATGTACCCAGTGTAGAGTCAAGATCGAAATTTGAAGAAATTACCAAAAATAATTTAAAAATAATTTAATTTAGAAATTTAGACATTAAAAAGAATTAATACAATATCAAGAAAACCAGGACAACACTTACTAGAACAATTAACCAGCATAATTATGTAGAGTAAGGTGTACCTATGGATGTATATGATAGAGGATGCATGGTATGAGAGGATGAGATGCGATGAAGTCGTAAGGTGAAAAAACAAACAAGTACAGCATGATATAATATTTACAAATGAGGAAAACACCTACTTTCATGCTTCTCTACCATTCTATCTATCATGCCTTCCATGTCGTACATCGTCACTCATACTGTCACTTCAGTTTACCTGAGTATGACCCATTCAAGTGAGAGTGTTGGTGTCCTAAAAAGGTTTAACAACCAATACACTCCCTGTGCATCTCATTATATTGGTATAGGCATTTGTGAAGAGTCACCAACCGCTCTTTTTAAAATTATGATAAATGATAATGTTAATATACAATGTGTATAGGTTTAGTGGAGTTACCACCTGCTCATAAAGCAAAAAGTACCATTCGACGAGAGTAAGTAATGGTACTAATAAATAGTAGATAATTCCACTCGTAAGTAGTAAGTAAGATAATTAAGTAGACATTAATGTAAAGTATAATATATAATATGTATAGTATAGTTTAGTATAGTAATAATAGTAAAACATACGCAACATGCATATTTTAGATAGTAATATCCATATTACATAGGTATCTAGTCAGCCACCTATAGAAAATAAATAACGATAATACTTATTTACAGATTATAATGTAGCTTTTCCAGCTATGACGATGAATTGAAGTGATGAATGAAAGATGAATGAAAGATGAATGTCATGAATGACCCATATACAAATACATGAAATGTGTAGTTTGGTATGAAAATAATACTTTACTTCTATAATGCCGGCCAATTGTTCCCGCAAAAATAATGCTGTACTAGTAATGCTGCATCGCGTAATAACGTCACATAAACAAGTTCTGGCTTGTTTAGGTGTGCAGGATCCATTTCTCTTTATCTAGGAAATAATTTTATGTTAGTACAAATTGTATTTATGATAAACAGTAACATAAAAAAGTGAATCAAGACCTTATTAATTAATTATGATACCATAATCATATTTTATCATTAAATCATTAAATCTGTTTTACACATTCATATTACAACGTAAATGAATAAAGATACACAAATTTTTTCTTCGAAAAAGGAAAACAATAATGGATGTAAGGAAGATGAGAAGTAATGTGAATGTTTGTCAAATAAGTTCAAATATTTTACATTGTCGAATTATGACTTTTAGAATTTTGAAGAATAATGAAATGAAGCTCTCGTCCGCTTATCCCTTAGCTCGTTGGGCGCCAATATAGCGAAAAAATGGGAACTCAATCAGGGAGTGAAAATTCTTTATTAGGAATAAACGAACGAGATAAATGGAAAATGAATATGTGAACTTAAAACACTAAAAAGATTAAGAAGATGAATAGTTTAGGTACTAGGCGATAACTAGAGAGTGAGGATGTTGGCGATGACCTCTTAGTCTGAGTTGTTCCGGAAGGAAGAGCTGTCAACAGGTAGTAGAAGGTAGTGGTGCCATTGGCGAAGTCAGACGAAGAGCTGCTGGCAGGTGGAAGGTGGTAATGGTGCCGATGGCCTAGTCGGATGAAGAGCGACCAGCAGGTGGAAGGTGGTAGTGGTTCCGATGGTCAAGTCAACTAGCATCAGTCCGACAGGCTGGAACCCGAACTTGAGGCAGTACAGCCCCCGGCACGCATTGCTGATCTGTAGGCCAGCTTACTCCTCTTGCATAGTGATCAATCAATTAAATATTCTTGACGAATTGATAAGTTCAGCAATTTGTATTGAATTCCATCTCGACAGTGATGACAGGAGAGATCAACTGACGTTCCTTGTGTTTTTTTACATTTTTCAAATTTCACAAACCAACCATAGTAAATATAAAAGTATGTTTGTTACACACTTCATTATACCTACTACACAAAATACATGTCCATAACCTCCAAAATACTCCTTTATATAGTCCTGTGTCGGTGCGTACGTACAGCTATAAACTCCTTTAGTTTATGTGAGCGGCTCTGCCCACATATCCTAATATAAAAACACCTGTCTACTGTATGTACCACCGATCGCAAATACCTAAAATGTTTCTTCACACAAAATATTCACAATATAAATTTGACAAATAACGATCCGGTGAATGTGGTTTCTAAACTGTAAACACTATTATAAGAGAGAGAAAAAAATTATTTTTTCGACATTGCACCTAGGCCAGACATGAACCAAAGTGGGTTTTATATTTGAGAGCGCCAATGTAAGGCGTGACTTTGGGGTGTATAGCTGAAGGGAGGGTGTGTGCGGCATATGGCCTAGAGCATAGAGGTGCGCCTGTCTGCCTTTCTTCAAGTCTCACTATCACATTTATGTCTAGACTTAGGTACTGTTTTTCCAATATTTTACTTCTTTCATCATCATCCTAAATTGAAACGCTCAACCTCTCGTTCGTTTCCTCCATTAAATCACTTTCCGCACCCTATATCGTGTTTTGTTACACATGTGAAGATTTAAATTAACTTTTTCTGGGAAATTCGTGTTACGTTTGCCACAGTGATGTGGTCTCTCACCTGTGAGTTAAAATGTGCCTTTTTAAGTGTGTTTTTTGTGAGAAAGTCTTATTGCATATGTCACAGCTATGTGGTCTCTCACCTGTGTGAGTTGACATGTGAGACTTTAAATGACATTTTTTTGAGAAATTCTTAATGCATACATCACAGCCATATGGTCTCTCACCTGTGTGAGTTAACATGTGTGATTTTAAATAAGCTTTTTGTGAGAAATTCTTATTGCACACGTCACAGCGATGTAGTCTTTCACCAGTGTGAGTCAACATGTGATTTTTTAAAATACATTTTAATGAGAAATTCTTATTGCATACATCACAACGATGTGGTCTCTCACCAGTGTGAGTCAACATGTGATTTTTTAAATGACTTTTTACTGAGAAATTCTTATTACATACGTCACAGCGATGTAGTCTTTCACCAGTGTGAGTCAACATGTGATTTTTTAAAATACTTTTTACTGAGAAATTCTTATTGCATATGTCACAGCGATATGGTCTCTCACCTGTGTGAGTTAACATGTGTGTTTTTATATAACCTTTTTGTGAGAAATTCTTATTGCAGACGTCACAGTGATGTGGTCTTTCACCTGTGTGAGTTAACGCGTGCTTTTTCAAATAAGATTTTTCTGAAAAATTCTTATTGCATATGTCACAGCGATATGGTCTCTCACCTGTGTGAGTTAACATGTGCTTTTTTAAATAACCTTTTCGTGAGAAATTTTTATTGCACACGTCACAGCTATGTAGTCTTTCACCAGTGTGAGTCAACATGTGAATTTTTAAATTACTTTTTACTGAGAAATTCTTATTGCAGACGTCACAGTGATGTGGTCTTTCACCTGTGTGAGTTAACGCGTGCTTTTTCAAAGTACCTTTTTCCGAAAAATTCTTATTGCATATGTCACAGCGATATGGTCTCTCACCTGTGTGAGTTAACATGTGCTTTTTTAAAACACTTTTCACTGAAAATTTTTTACTGCATACGTCACAGCGACATGGTCTTTCATCAGAGTGAGTTAGAATATGGCGATCTAAAGTTTTTTTTTGCAAAAATGCCTTCTCGCATACATCACAATGATATAGTTGTTCACCCAGGCGATGTGATTCCAATCTGAAAATGTAACAAACACGTGAATAAGAACACTCCTAGCGTAAATTTGTAACTAATGAGTGCACAATTAAATTGAGAAGAGGGGAGGTGAGAGTGCATAACATCATCTCCACGCATGTCTCTCACTCAATGGCAAGCAGAGAGAAGGGATCTTTACATGTCTCTTTTCCGACATACTTCGGACGTCTCGTAAATTCTACTCATAAGGTTTATCAAGCATATTTCACTTAAGGTTTAAATTTTAATGAAATGGAGAATATCAACGAATTGATATATTTAGTTCACAGTATACTTCATTAAAAAGAAAAAAATACTGTGCAAAAATTATTCCGATACGTCAAATAGTTTTCGAGATATTAAATTTTGAAGTTCGTGTGCGTCGCGGGCCCAGCGCCTGCGACGCGACGCTGCTGTGACGTCACTAGTTACACACAGCTTCGCGCTCGCCCAGTTCATTGCACGCTTTCATACTATTCGCATCGGCTACTCGCTAGTATTTTAAATTAAACTCTTGAAATGTCGAAATCACAAAACATTAAATATTGTGTTAACAACAAACCACAGAACTATCATTTATTTGGTCATTAGGAGCTTATCATTCACCAGGACTTAATATTTCACATTAAAAGCAGTTTTTTTTTTGTTTTTTTATTTTATTTTATAAATTTTTTTATTTATTTATTTATTTATTTATTTATTTTTTGTCGCACACGCAGCTGTCACCATCACCTGCCATTCATTATTCAAATAACTGTCATTAATATATTATAATTTTACTTACTGACGAACGGCTAGCGCCGAAATATTTAAGAAGTGTAATTATTGTACAAAACAAAATAATACAACACCACATAGTGGTTGAAAAAACGCGAGAGTGTTTTTAATATTTATCATAATATATATATATATATATATAAACTTTCTGTACCAAAATGTGTTAACACAAGCACGAATGCACCGGGAAAGTTGTTTTTTACTGTACCAAAGGTCCTCAAAATGCGAAAGAAATGGACAAAACTTATGAGAAGAGCCGAGCCATTGGGAGCTAAAAGTTCTTTGTATTGCTGCGAAGATCACTTTGATGTTAGTACCTACTTATTGCTTACCTACCTATTTATTTACGTAAGTACATAGGTTTTAATCATAATCCTATATTACGTGACTTTCACAGTGTTGTAATACATTGAAACTAAATTAGAATTAGATACATTAGAATTTACTATGCCATGATGCGATGTTACTATGACATTATTATAAGTGTACGTGAATTAAAGTTATTGTCTTAGATTAAAATCCATTAAATTTTTCTAAAATCAATACAATACACTAGATGAATGCAGGGTTGTTTAAAAATACAAATAATTAAAAAATATTAACAATAAATTACAATAAACTAAAATTAAATTAAAAATTAAACAGATTTAAAAAAGGTCATTACCTCCAACTAACCAATTAATAAAAATTAAACAAACCGTAAGATTACAATTAAAAAAGAACAAATTTTAATTAAAATTAATATGGGTTTTTTAGAATTGGAATTATTAGTCAAACTCAGTCAAAATTTAGTCAAAATTAGTCAAATTAATAAAATTAGGTTCTTAAAATTATACAATGTCTAAGTGTCAAAACTAAAATGCTTATTTTGGAAAAATTCGTCCAATTTATAATATTAACTATTAACAAGATATTCTTTCAGCTTTTTTTTTAAACAAATGAACATTACAGAATTGTGTTATTGATTCGTCAAATTGATTAAAAAATTTATACCCATGTATTCTTGACTATTTTTAAATATTTCACATTTCGGTAAAGTTAATTTTAAGTGTTTGTTGTCCCTCAAACTATATTTCTGTGTTTTCCCTACCGTTTCTAATATTCCTTTGTTTTTAAATATATTAACAGCTGATAATAAGATGTAAAGCGCAATAACAGTTAATATTTTATGCTTCACAAAAAGAGGCCGACATGTGTCTCGAAATTTAGCTCCCTCTATAATACGTATTGATTTTTTTTTTAATAACTTCTCTATATCTACGCTGTTTCCCCACACTTCCAATCCATATCTAAGCTTAGACTCTATGTATGCATAATATACCTGTTTTATCGTATCTACGGATGTTGTGGGTTTCAGGGTTTTTAAAGCATAACAAGCACTCGCAATTTTATTTACTATTTGCTCAGACATGTGTCTGCCAGTTTAGTTCGTCATCTATATAAATTCCTAAAAAATTCGTGTTATTCACTATTTGTATATCTTTAATGTCTTTTACTATAATATCTTTTTTATAAGTAAGTAGGGGTAAGAATAATGTACAACTAATAAGACATAGATTAGCTAAAACTACAAAAAGCTTTATTTGTAATAGTGTTAGATTTTATAATAAACTGTCTCCTAACATAAAACAATTAGATGACAATAATTTTAAACGACGGATTAAAATAATGTTAATTGAAAAGAGTTATTACAGTATTAAGGATGCAATAACTGACCATAATTTTATCTAAGAGTCTGACTACTATTTTTCTCACTAACAAATTTTGACAATTCGATACACTTTGTATCATTTGATTTTTAATATGACTTATTACATTTCTTTGTAATAAACGTAAACTAATTGTTTTATTTGACTTGATATAATATGAAATATCAAAATTGACGATGGCACTATACACCAGATATAGGTAATTTAAATAGGCAGTGTGGTCAGATTCTTCAGTATTCATGTTTATGCTGTAAATATTAATGCTCTTGTGAGCGGTAGTATGGGTTAATTATTTGTAAGTTACTATAATATAATACTTTTAAGGTACTAACAAAACATTGTGACTTGCGAAGTTTGTTTGTCAGTTCTTCTTCGCATTGAATTTAGAACTGGCGGAATTTTCGACATGTCCAAGCGTAGGTTACCTACCTGTGGATGAAATTATACAATAAACAATAAACAATATAATTAGCATTTTTTGTATATATCGAATAACATGTTTTTGATTTGTTAAGTTTGAGCTTGTTACATTTAAACCATTCCTCCAATTCATTTAAGTTTTTATTTACGTCTTTTGCTAGGTCTACTTTCGATTCTGTTTCAATTATTGAGCTGGTGTCATCAGCGAACAAAGACACATATCCAGTTGTTATATTGCCAGTAAGATCGCTGACAAAGATTAAAAATAAAAGTGGCCCTAGAACGGATCCTTGTGGAACACCACATCGCATTGTTTTTTCATTTGATAAGATAGTGACTAATTTATTATTTTCATTATTTATTGCAATTCGACATACTGTATTCGTTGTTTTAAATAGGATTTGAAATTTTTTTATTGTAGACCTCGAATGCCATAAAATTCCAGCTTGTCTTTACTAGACAAGCTGGAATTTTATTTGGTGGTCTACGCTATCAAAATCCTTACTTAGGTCGCAATACAATCCTGCACAGTGTTACCTGTCTATTTTTATGGCAATATAAATAAAACCCAGGTGTACAATTTGTAGATTTATTCAATCGTATTGTAACGGTTCAGTAGGGACACACCTGAAATATTTAAGCAACGCCATCTAGCGGCCGCGCACAACGACACGGTAATGCGAGCACAGCTCGCAGCATAGGCGATAACAGCCACAGGTCGAAGCGAATAGCGAGCGAGTACTAGAAACATCGAGGCAGTCGACCGGCAGAGGGCGCGACGATGACTCTGCAGACTTTCCAGAAACTTCGAGAACCGAGCCCAGAGATCGACAGCCATTCAGTGAAGATAGCAGAAATCGAAACGCCGTGCGTGAATAAAGATCGGAGCACCGATCGAGGACATCACAGTGCCAGCCACCGCGCGGAAAATACAACGACATATAACGCGATCGAGAGGGTGAGTAGAAAATCTAATTATATTCGGAATTCCCCACACTCGCTAGGAGCCAAACCCGAATCTACAAACGAAAGGGCGAGAATGTGAAATAACACGTAGCGAATGTGGTTGCAGGCCTTCCGACACGCCCTCTCGAGTTGCGGGCTACAAGACTGAGCTCCCGCTGCGACCCGACGAGTATTCCAGCCATTGCCGCGACAGTACAGCTAAGTCAACCCCGTAGTACGCAATCTTGTCCAAACCCGGCACAGGCACCCACCCCGGTGTCGCGACACCGCCGAACAGGCGCCGAGCCTCGCGTGGTCGCGACCCAGTAGCCCAAACGGGCCGTGGAACGGCCGAGCGGACCGCTATCGAAGCGCGGGAATTAGCCAGCCACGTGGTTCGAGAACGTTCGTCACAGGTCGATGACCTCGCCGTCCGGAGTGAACCAGTTTGGATCGAGTCTCGTTCTCGGACCTACCCCGCCTAGCCGCGCTACCCTACGGACTATTTGCCACCGGAGTAGTACCCTGAAATAGAATCAACGAGAGTTATCAGCGTGTAGTAGACTTAGGGCGATCCACCGAACCCCACAGATCTGTTAAAATAAAATTGTACTAAAGTGTGACCGCTAGATAAAAAGAAACATTCGTATATATTTGGTGTTATCGTGCAACTGTGTCCCTAGAGAACTTGTCGGATAGATCGCCGAACCCCACAGATCTGTTAAAATAAAATTGTACTAAAGTGTGACCGTTAGGTATAAAGAATCTTTGTGCATATTTCGTGTCACGGTGCGACCGTGTCGCCAGAGGAATTGCCGGGTCGAACGCCGAACCCCGCGGACCCATGTAATGAAAATCAAAAGTGTACTAATTTGATCCAAAGTCCAATTAGTTTAGTTTCTACGGGGAATATCGACCCGGAATATAGGGCAACCCAGTAGCAAAGGCCCACCCATCTCAATTAGCGAAAGGCCGTTTTCACTGGCAGAAACTATAACTAAAATAAAGTGTACTAAAGTGATCCAAGGACTATTTTGCAAAGGAGCTAGCTTGGAATACCTGGGCAGACGCTCGCCCGATTGCCAAGAGCGTCTGGCGCCCAATTTAGGATAAGTTTAGGTTAAGTATTTTGAGAGTATTTGCTGTGTTTAGTTTTAAGGTGTCTAGGTTAAGTTTTGTTCGAAATAGTAATTGAGTTGAAGGGGATCTGTGTGTATATTTGTGTAATAAACTGTGTCCTAACACCCAGCCGTTTCATTAGACCCACGCCCAGCTCAGACCCCATCACAATGGCGCCTAATTACGGAATGAACGGCTGGGTACTCTAGTGGGAGATTCCATCAGAATCGAACCGGCATTGGACCACCGCTGAACTCAAAATTTTGGAAATCTAATTTAGAGACATTTTGTAATTTAGAGGCGTCTTGGCCATACTTCAGCGATCGGAGGGAGGGTTTGAATATTGTTTTTATTTTTTTACAGCAGGGTTTTAATGGCACACACAGCGTAGCCTTAGTAAGTAAGAATAGCAATAAGAAAAGGTAGCGGGTTAGTAATAGTAAGAAATTGTGTACACTTATTCTCACGTGAACATAATAAGTCCACAACGACTAGGCATAAGTTCATAAGCAATAGTAATTAGAAATATAACACAACCAGGGATGTTAGTAATAGTAAGCCAATTCAGCACATTCATTCTCACGTGAACATATTAAGTCCACAACGACTAGGCATAAGTTCACAATCAATAGTAATTAGAAATACAACACAACAAGCAATTAAGGGGAAGGCAATAGGCAATATAAAGTAACGTGTAATTAGAAACAGACATAATGGATAGTAAATATCTACTTAAAGACGAAATCGAGTTCGAATTAGAACGTCGCGGCGTTAATAAACTCCAATCAGTCTCTGCAATGAGAAAAGTTTTAGGAGCCATATTAGAACAAGAACAACAAGGGTCGTCAGAAATCAGCCACCAAACCCCAGAGTCGTGTACCTCCAATCCGGCAGAACAGATAAAAATATGTGAAAAGAAACTAGATATCTTAGGTTCGGCGCTATCCGAAATAGACTTTAAACCAGATCGCACAGTATACCTTCGTACTTCCAGTAGACTAATCCACCTACAAAAAAGAATTAACTTAATACAAACAGAAGACCCACAACTACTAGAACGAAAAAAGGAGATATCCACCAAAATACAAGCGCAGATGAAAGAGCTGTCAAGGTTAGCCAACATGGAGGAAGAAAAAGAATATACAGAACTTTCAGAAGACGACAAAGAAATACTACACAGATCACTGGGCACAACAGCGCGAAAAATAATAACAGCAATGGAGAACAACGGCACACCAACAAAGGAGGAACAATCGGACGTCCAAACAGACATAAGCCAAGAAACAAATAGGGACAAGGACGAATATGACATAAAGAAAAGAGTAAAAATAATAACTTCGTCGCCACAGCCAACAGAGAAATCCGCGAAACAAAAATTAATACCAATCAAAGATTGGGGTATCAAGTACTCGGGCAGCAATAACGGGAGCGTCAATGCCTTCATCGAACGGGTAGAAGAATTGAAGGAAGCACGAAACGCGAACGCGGAAGATCTATGGAGATATGCGATAGATTTCTTCGAAGGCGACGCGCTCATTTGGTTCAGAGCCAACAAACAAGGCATAGACAACTGGGAT
Source organism: Nematopogon swammerdamellus (assembly GCA_946902875.1). NCBI lineage: Eukaryota > Metazoa > Arthropoda > Insecta > Lepidoptera > Adelidae > Nematopogon > Nematopogon swammerdamellus. The sequence goes on along the minus strand of OX336352.1, from coordinate 737,728 downwards.
GAACTGACCACCATGCTAAGGCTCACGTTCCAGAGACCATACTACCAGGAGGAATTATTAGACGAAATAAAGAAACGCACACAGGGGAAAGACGAAAAGGCAATGATATACGTGGCAATAATGCAAAATATGTTCAACCGTCTGCCGGAGAAATTAACAGAATCACAAAAACTACAAATATTGTTGAAAAACCTACAACCATACTTCCAACAAGCAATCTGCAGAGATAACTTCGAATCGATTATAGAGCTAACCACAGTGCTCAGGACACTAGAACAAACCAAGGCAAACTGCGAGGCGTTTAAGGAACCAACAGACGGGAAAAACACCATGGAACAAGATCTAGCGTACCAACGAAAGAATAAGGACGAAATATGCGCAATACAGCAAACAATACCAGCCAACAACACAACAAAATCGAAATGCTGGAACTGTAGGAGCGAAGGACACCTATTTAAAGAGTGTAAACTACAGCGACAAAGACTGTTCTGCTTCCGATGCGGCAAGTTTGGGGTATCCATAAAGGATTGCAAATGCGGACATTCGGAAAACGCACAGCGAGTGGTTTCAGAACCTGCCCAATAACCACTCGCGTACCCAAAACATCAAAAAAAGAATGGCAGGAATGGCTAACAACAATATCAAACTTCTTAAAGAAGCCCAAAGTATGCAGCATTTATAAGCACGTAAATCATGACAATAGATACTATTGTAAAGTAGATATACTGGGCATACAATGCGTAGGACTGGTAGATTGCGGGGCAACAATATCAGCAATGACAAAAGAATTCGGAACACAACTCACCAGGAGAGGTCTGAAACTACAGACACAGAATATAGAAAGACTATCGCTGGCGGACACAAGTGTAAAATACACACAAGGTATAATTGACGTACCATTCGAATGCTTCGGACAATATAAAATAATCCCCGTCCACATAATAGAAAAACTAAACCACAATATCATTCTAGGGATGGACTTTCTTGACACGTTCGGGATTCACCTAACCAGAAATCCAGACAGAGAGCAACTGGCCAAGTGGAAATTCTGCACAAAAAACAAGAAAGACATCGAAGCAATAGACCACAAACCAGCCGTCATATCCCGAAGTGAATTGACACCTAACCAGGAACGAAAACTGGAAGAAATAATAAAAGAAATGCACGTGAAAATCGGGAAAGGCTTAGGTCGAACGAGTCAAATAATCCATACCATAGAGACAGGGGAACACAGGCCAGTGAAACAGAGGCCATATCCGTTCTCACCTAACATAATAAAACTAATGGAAAATGAACTGAAAGACATGTTAGACAAGGACGTGATAGAACCATCTAACAGCCCATGGAGCTCCCCGATAATATTAGTGCAAAAGCCGGGAAAGAATCGATTGTGCCTAGACAGTAGACAATTAAACAAGGCCACCAAGACAGACTCATACCCGTTACCACGAGTGACATCCGTACTAGACAGCCTCAGAAACGCGAAATACCTTTCAACATTAGACCTCAAATCAGCATTCTGGCAAATACCTCTTGAGGAGAGTAGCAAGGGAAAGACGGCTTTTGCATTACAAGGAAAGGGCCTTTACCAGTTCAAAGTAATGCCATTCGGATTATGCAACGCGGCACAGACCCAACAAAGACTGATGGACCGAATATTCCCACCAGAATTAGAAGGAAAAGTTTTCACGTACCTAGACGACATCGTACTGTGCACCCAAACATTCGAAGAACACGTAGAAATTCTAAAAGACGTGATGCGACGACTACACGAAGCAAACCTGACTATCAATGTGGAAAAATGCCAATTCGGAAGATCATCGCTAAAATACCTGGGCTACGTAGTGGATAAAGACGGACTCCGCACAGACACAGAAAAGGTGGATTGCATAATCAACTACCCAAGACCGACGACCTATAAAGAATTAAAAAGATTTATCGGATTGGCTAGTTGGTACAGAAGATTCGTCCCGAACTTTTCGATAGTGGCGGGACCACTGCATGAACTAACGAAAGGCAACACCAAGAAAGTGACATGGACAAACGAAGCCGAAAACGCATTCTGTGAGTTGAAAACAACTCTAACATCCACACCAGTACTCACATGCCCGGACTTCTCAAAACCATTCAGAATAGAATGCGATGCCTCAAACCATGGAACCGGAGCAGTACTGGTGCAAGAAGTAGACGGAAAAGAGAAACCCGTCGCGTACACGAGCAAGAAACTGACAGAACGAGAGTCGAAATATTCGACATCCGAAAGGGAGCTACTAAGTGTAATTCATGCAGTGGAAAAATTCCGACCATACATCGAAGGGAGCCATTTCACAGTAGTCACTGACCACAGCGCCTTACAATGGCTAAATAACGCGAAAGACCCACACGGACGCTTGGCGAGGTGGTCACTGAGACTCCAACAATTTACATTTACGATCATCCACAAGAAAGGAAAGGAGAATGTAGTACCAGACGCCTTGTCCAGAGCCATACAAAGGGATGAGATCAACGAAATAGAAATAGACGAATCGGACAAAGACGACTGGTACAAAGACATCGAACAGAAATTGACAAATGGGAAGCAGAGACCTGGCTGGGAAAAGCGCAACGGCAACCTATGGAAATATCTAAAACTGCGACAATTCCCGCAAGATGAAGACTCCTGGAAAAAGGTCATACCACCGGACAAGAGAAACGAAGTAATGGTAGCGTGCCACGACGCGCCAACAGCCGGACATCTAGGAATCAAAAAGACCATCAACCGCGCCAAGCAACACTACTATTGGCCAACGTTGATAAGAGACATCAAGACACACGTCCGAAACTGCGAGACATGCGCGAAACAAAAGCCGAGCCAGGAGAGACCAATCGGCCTCATGGGGAGACACAGAGAAGTGACGAAACCATTCGATATAGTCTCAATGGACCTACTAGGGCCATACCCCAGATCAAAAAAAGGCAACACCATGCTATTCGTAGTCGCCGACTGGTTCAGCAAATTTGCCCTACTATTCCCGATCAGGAACGCAACGGCCGACACTATAAATAAAATTATAGAAGAACAAGTCTTTCTGATTTACGGAGTCCCAAAAACAGTGATATGCGACAACGGTACCCAATTCATATCGAAGAAAACGAAAGAACTGTTCGAGGAATACCACTCAAAACTCTGGTACACACCACACTACCACGCACAAGCTAACCCGACCGAAAGAGTAAATAGAGTACTTGTAACAGCAATAGGGTCATACATCAAAGACGACCACAAAGAGTGGGACGAACACGTACACCACATAGGACACGCAATACGGACGGCCGTGCATGAAGTGACGGGCAGGACACCGGCATATCTCGTCTTTGGCAGAGAAACGTCAGTACTGAGCCACAAGATACAAGAAACATCAGACGAAGAGCCGATTACATTCGACAGGACACACGTACCGGATAAAATCAAAGAAATGGAGAAAGTCTACGAGGACGTCAAAGAGAAATTGAGATCAGCATACAAAAGAAACGAAAAACACTACAATTTAAGACACAGAGCATATCATTTTAGAGAAGGCCAAGTAGTGTGGAGGAAAAGTAAAGTACTATCGAATGCGAGCAAGAATTTCTGCGCGAAATTAGCACCTCGATTCGAAAAAGCCATAATAAGCCAAAAGATCTCGAACGACGTATTCCTCCTCAAGAACATGAAGGGCAAAGACGTGGGAAAATGGCACTCCGCAGACCTGAAACCAGCAGCGTAACGCAATAGCCACATAGGAATCCGGGTCGGATTCCAGGAGAGGAGGGAGAATATTGTAACGGTTCAGTAGGGACACACCTGAAATATTTAAGCAACGCCATCTAGCGGCCGCGCACAACGACACGGTAATGCGAGCACAGCTCGCAGCATAGGCGATAACAGCCACAGGTCGAAGCGAATAGCGAGCGAGTACTAGAAACATCGAGGCAGTCGACCGGCAGAGGGCGCGACGATGACTCTGCAGACTTTCCAGAAACTTCGAGAACCGAGCGCAGAGATCGACAGCCATTCAGTGAAGATAGCAGAAATCGAAACGCCGTGCGTGAATAAAGATCGGAGCACCGATCGAGGACATCACAGTGCCAGCCACCGCGCGGAAAATACAACGACATATAACGCGATCGAGAGGGTGAGTAGAAAATCTAATTATATTCGGAATTCCCCACACTCGCTAGGAGCCAAACCCGAATCTACAAACGAAAGGGCGAGAATGTGAAATAACACGTAGCGAATGTGGTTGCAGGCCTTCCGACACGCCCTCTCGAGTTGCGGGCTACAAGACTGAGCTCCCGCTGCGACCCGACGAGTATTCCAGCCATTGCCGCGACAGTACAGCTAAGTCAACCCCGTAGTACGCAATCTTGTCCAAACCCGGCACAGGCACCCACCCCGGTGTCGCGACACCGCCGAACAGGCGCCGAGCCTCGCGTGGTCGCGACCCAGTAGCCCAAACGGGCCGTGGAACGGCCGAGCGGACCGCTATCGAAGCGCGGGAATTAGCCAGCCACGTGGTTCGAGAACGTTCGTCACAGGTCGATGACCTCGCCGTCCGGAGTGAACCAGTTTGGATCGAGTCTCGTTCTCGGACCTACCCCGCCTAGCCGCGCTACCCTACGGACTATTTGCCACCGGAGTAGTACCCTGAAATAGAATCAACGAGAGTTATCAGCGTGTAGTAGACTTAGGGCGATCCACCGAACCCCACAGATCTGTTAAAATAAAATTGTACTAAAGTGTGACCGCTAGATAAAAAGAAACATTCGTATATATTTGGTGTTATCGTGCAACTGTGTCCCTAGAGAACTTGTCGGATAGATCGCCGAACCCCACAGATCTGTTAAAATAAAATTGTACTAAAGTGTGACCGTTAGGTATAAAGAATCTTTGTGCATATTTCGTGTCACGGTGCGACCGTGTCGCCAGAGGAATTGCCGGGTCGAACGCCGAACCCCGCGGACCCATGTAATGAAAATCAAAAGTGTACTAATTTGATCCAAAGTCCAATTAGTTTAGTTTCTACGGGGAATATCGACCCGGAATATAGGGCAACCCAGTAGCAAAGGCCCACCCATCTCAATTAGCGAAAGGCCGTTTTCACTGGCAGAAACTATAACTAAAATAAAGTGTACTAAAGTGATCCAAGGACTATTTTGCAAAGGAGCTAGCTTGGAATACCTGGGCAGACGCTCGCCCGATTGCCAAGAGCGTCTGGCGCCCAATTTAGGATAAGTTTAGGTTAAGTATTTTGAGAGTATTTGCTGTGTTTAGTTTTAAGGTGTCTAGGTTAAGTTTTGTTCGAAATAGTAATTGAGTTGAAGGGGATCTGTGTGTATATTTGTGTAATAAACTGTGTCCTAACACCCAGCCGTTTCATTAGACCCACGCCCAGCTCAGACCCCATCACAGTATCTACAATTGGTATTTAAATAGGGTCTCTGGACTAAATACAAGTCCTCGGCGTGCAGCGTCCGCTCGGCGAACAAGAATTCCTACCTACCTACCTAGTCAGCTGACTGAGGGAGAATAGGAACGAGCGCACCGGTTTATTAACGGACGTCGTGGTCTTCGTCTCTGTCTTCCCGCACAATCAGCCGGAGGCCTAGCCTCTCGACGCGCAGCTCCCACGGCACGGCGTTCCGCTGAACACAGCAGAGCCGCCGGCAGTCCAGCGACAGGGGAGTCTCTGACTCGCAGGGGTGGCGTCGACGGGGCACTCTCCAACCGTCCTGCCCGCTCGCGCGGTGACGGGAGCGGAAGTCGGGAAGCTGTCCTGGAGCGAAGCCCGTACCAAACTCTGCGCGATAGGGATAAAAATCACACGCCGCACTAACATAATCGCCATGGAGCGGCGGTGGGCCTCTATCACGCAGTAAAAGCACAATTTGCAATTTTTAAAAACGTGGCCGGTGACGGTAGTCACGCGGCCGGTATAAAATTTTTACACAACGATTTGACACTATACAATTTATACAGGGTGGTCCAAAAATCGTGGACCAAACGAAACAGGGAGGTAGAGGGGGTTATTTGCAGTAAAAAATCCCTCCATGACAGGGTCCTATCTTGAACTCCTTAAAAGTTTTGACTATTTTAGTCTTTTTTTAATAAAATTCCATAATTCGTAATAATAAGGCAATTAAAAAAAAAAGTCAATAAAAAATGAAAAAATTAATGGTCATTAATTGGTTCTAGAGGATGTATGTTCACTACAAAAATGTTTTTATAATAGTGAATATCATGATTTATGAATAATGGAATTTTATTCAATATTATTTAAGTGTTATGAAAAATTATTTCTATCTTTAGAACCTTACTGTGAAAAAAAAATGTACTACTAAAACATGACCCCGTATGAAAATAACTTGCCTATTTAATGGCGATTAAAATGAGGTATAACACACTGCTGTTTCTAGCAAAATTATTTTTTTATGTATTTTTTTTCATAGCAAAGACTAAATTAAGGTAAATCAGAGGATAGTAAAAAAAAACAATTATCGAATTATAATTTTTTTTATTAGATAGAAATAACACATATCTACAAAAATTGTTCGAAATTCCTTCCTCTAGCGGCAATACATGCACGACATCGTCTAATAAAATTATTTCGCAATTTACGAAATGCGTTTCTGTTGAGTTTAACATTTTCTGTCGCTATCTCTATTTTATTTCTTAATTCTTGTTCTGTCCGGTTCTCTTTTTCGTACACCACCTCTTTCAAATATCCCCACAAAAAAAAATCAATGGGGTTTAGATCCGGAGATCTCGCTGGCCATTGGATTGTTCCACCTCGACCAATCCAACGATTTGGATACTGGGCGTTTAAATATTGTCGGACTGCCCGAGCGTAGTGTGGTGGCGCGCCATCTTGTTGCAGCCACATGTTATTAACCAAATCCTCTGGAATTTCAGCTTGGCGCAGTATTTCGTGCAAGTTATTTTGTAGAAATTCTAAATACAGAGCACCATTCAATCTTGGTGGCAATTCGAATGTTACAAGGTGTCCGCCAATGATCCCAGCCCACATGTTGACGCCAAACTGGTGTTGGAACTTGTCATTTCTAACTATGTGTGGATTAACGACAGCGTAATAGTGCAAGTTATGAATGTTAAAGATTCCAATTCTTCTAAAACTTGATTCGTCAGACCACAAAATTTTGTTGAAAAATTGTGGGTCAGCTCTATGACGTCGTAGCATTTCTCTGCAAAACTGCACTCTGTTTTCAAAGTCTGCTGGTAATAACGCTTGGATTCGTTGTACGTGGTACGCATGTAAATGATTTCTCTTTACGTAACGTTGAACTACCGACTTAGGAATACCCAAGTTTCGGTATATGCGACGCTGGCTCGTGGTGGGGTCCATTTCTAGTGCACGGAGTATTTGTTCTTCTTCTTGATCATCATGAATCGCTGGCCGACCACGACCATCTTCTGCATGATGTTGACCAGGTAAGTAACCTCCCGTGTAAGCAGCGTGAACGCGGACAAAAATCCTGTGGTCGGGAAAGCGGTCACGGTTCGGGTAACGTCGGCGATATTCTCTGGCAGCAGCCCGAGCATTTCCATCGCAAAAGCCATACAGGTAATGCATTTCTGCATACTCACGCTGGGTATACTCCACTCGTCTTACATCGGCCATATCCAGCCAAGTCCGGTAGCAAGCAACACAAAGTCCAAATGGGTAAGAAGCACAGGTCACACACAGGTAGGCAATAAATCACAGAGTCCGTAATAGCAAGCGTGGGTCACAAATTGGTAGATCACAACACAAGGTCCAAGTAATAGCGAAATTCGTCGGGTAGAGTAACAGAGATCACGTGTGGTGTAACAGGCAGATAGCGAGTAACTAAACCGGTTGGTAAGCGACATCCGCCGCCGCCGGCCGACTGTGGTGCACGCAAACAAAAGATGAAAAAACAAAAGCATTCCACGCAGCAAGCGAGTGAGTTATTGTTAATTTCGCATTCAGTTCCTTAGTGTGAAAAAGAGACAGATAATCTCTTTCTTTCTAAAATTCGATCGAAAAACGTTTTACGAAGAGCTGATGTGAAATAAAACATCACAGTAAATTTTTTTACTATACTCTGATTTACCTTAATTTAGTCTTTGCTATGAAAAAAAATACATAAAAAAATAATTTTGCTACAAACAGCAGTGTGTTATACCTTATTTTAATCGCCATTAAATAGGCAAATTATTTTCATACGGGGTCATGTTTTAGTAGTACATTTGTTTTTCACAGTAAGGTTCTAAAGATAGAAATAATTTTTCATAACACTTAAATAATATTGAATAAAATTCCATTATTCATAAATCATGATATTCACTATTATAAAAACATTTTTGTAGTGATGATACATCCTCTAGAACCAATTAATGACCATTAATTTTTTCATTTTTTTATTGACTTTTTTTTTTAATTGCCTTATTATTACGAATTATGGAATTTTATTAAAAAAAGACTAAAATAGTCAAAACTTTTAAGGAGTTCAAGATAGGACCCTGTCATGGAGGGATTTTTTACTGCAAATAACCCCCTCTACCTCCCTGTTTCGTTTGGTCCACGATTTTTGGACCACCCTGTATAATTGGCGTTCGCCTACTCACCCACTGACGTGGAGTTTACTTCTCGTTCAAGGCGAGATGTGAAAATATTCCTAATTGTGTTTTCACATTAATTTAAACTTGAACAAAAGAATTGTGCTGAGAGCGTGCAGAATAGTCTGACAGCCGGAAGAAAAAGTAAAGTCTGTCGCGCAGTGCTCTCCTTCGTGGTTCGCTCTCGGGTCCGCGACTCCGTTCGCTCTTTCTGTTGACGTGCTGCCTCGCTCCCTGGTATCGGCGAGCGAGACAGCACTTCATTCGTCCGTGAGCGGCGGCGCGGACAGTCGAACGAGTTGACGCCCATTAAATGATAATTCATTAGGTTCTACTCGCAACTGTGAAGTAAAGATTTTACAATTAATACCGTTATTTTATTTATCATTTGGACTATTAATGTTATCTAATACCGGCGCACGAAGCGACGCGACTCTGATTGAGCTGCTGTGTTGGTTGATGTCAGCTCAATGATTGATTGAATCGAATTGATTGATGGTTGATTGAAGGCAGCTGTAACCATACTACGCGCGGCCGTATTCTGGTCGCCGTATTTGGGTCGCCTTCGTCCGTGAGCGGCGGCAATATTTAAAATACTGAAACAAATAACTAAACAGAACCGTAGGGTCGTGTTACGGCAGACCTTGCGGTTTTGCAACGTAACAACAGTGATGTTTATTATTTAGGGAATTAAGTATTTTTGATGTTAGTTGAATAACTGCATTTATGGTAGATTTAGATTTCCTATATCCAAATTGACTATTAGTGCAATAGTCATTGTGTTCAAAATAAAAAACTAACCCTGCTGCCACTATCTTTTCATATATTTTGGAGATTGTGACAGTATAGCTATCGGTCTATAATTTGAGGGGTCTTTTTTGTCTCCTTCTTTGAATATAGGAATGATTTTTGCGATTTTTTAATTATCGGGGTAGACACCAGCTTCTAAACAACAATGTATAATACGCGTTTAGTGGTTTTGATACGTAACACTTTATTTATTTTAATATTTCAGTTGATATATTATCATTACCTACTGCTTTTGTTTTTTTTTTAAACAGTTAATCATTTTTATTATTTCGTCTTCGGTGGTTGGTTTCAAAAAGAATGACTTATTTGTGTCGATTGTTTTGTTGTTTTTGTATTTATTTTCTGTTTGCTTACTATTTTTGCCTGATGATTGTATTCCTACATTAATATAATGGTTATTTAGTGTATTTGCGACTTCCTTACTATCCGTTATGTCAATTCCATCTATTGCAAGTGTGATATTTTCTCTTTGAATGCTTAAGTTTTGGTTAGTATCCCGTTTTATGATGTTCCACGCGGTTTTCATCTTGTTTGATGATTCTTTTATTACCCTGTTGTTGGACTTTTTTGAATATATTGCTATAATTTTTGTATTCTTTTTCCAATAAAGGACTTTCATTTTTAAAATTCGTGTACATATTTCTTTTTATTCTACTAGAAATTATTGTCCGTTTAGTTCTCCACTTTTTATTATGAATGTTTTTAACGGAAAGCAATACTCTATAATGTCAATTACAATTTGACTAAATTGGTTGTATTTATTGTTTGGACAATTTTCTTGATATATTTCTAACCAATCTTGTTTTAATACAAGGTTTAAAATGTTTTCCTTATTTTTCATTTTATAATCCCTGCGTTTTATTTTATAAATATTTTCTTTAATACTGCTATTTTCTAAGGATACTATAATGGAATATGGTCTGATATATCACACGGAAACACATGTGTTTTTAAGTTGTTTAATTCAAGAGATGTCAATGCATTATCTATTATTGTACTTGTTGTTTTAGTGATTCTTGTTGGCTCTTTTATCAGAATTTTTAGATTGTAACTTTTAAATATTTTTTTCATTCTTTTACAGCATATATTATGTCTATCAAGCAAATTTATATTAAAATCACCTACTAATATTATATTTTTAACATTAATATACTCCAGTGCTTGGTCTAATTTGTCTATAAATGTGTTTATGTTTGAGTTTGGACTTCTTTATGCTAGTATTAAATGTATTACCTTTATCTTTCCAGTAATATTAATTTTCACACAACACAATTCTATGGTTTTTTCCTCAACAAACTGTGTCAAACTTATCTCTTCTACTTTTGATAGCATGGTTTTTTTACAGTAAATAATTGTTCCTCCTCCTTTATATAAAACTCGACTTTGTTGTGCTACAGGTTTATAATTATTGATACTTATTGAATTGTGTTCTCTGGGCTCTAGCCACGATTCGGAGAAACATAAAAACGAGGGGTCAATTTGTTTTTCATTCTGTAGGTATTCAACATAGTACTCTATATTTTGTAAAATTTTATTTGGAAGACTTTGTAACGGTGCTACTGAGCACACTCATATTTCCCGCCTTTTTGCCTTCCTACAAACCTTTAGCTCGCAAGCCTTGCGGGTAGGTTAGAAAGTCGAAACGCGAGCGAAGGGAAATATTCTCGAGAGTAGTCGCGATTGGCCCGGTGACGAAGGAAGACGCGCGCGCGAGAAGACGAGAGTGTCCCTGGAGGAAGAGACGGGACAGACGTTGGAATGTGTAAGGTGACTTGATTGCGACATAGACGTTTGTTTAGTTTATATATAAGTTAGTGCGCGAGCGAGAAGGTGACTCGGTCGGGGCCAGAGGTCATTCCGGACGCTGTCGTGGAAGCTGGAGATCTGCACGTTTTGGTGAGTGAGCCCTACCTATTACCTACATCTATCTTCCCATCTGTCCGTGCTGAGTACCCGTTATTAAGTGCCACAACTTCTTACATTTAAATACATTACGGTCAGTTTGTTTCCTACACTGGGCGACTTGATATTTCGCCTATATGAAAATTTTATTGTGAGTGTTTCATGTTCAAGTTATTGTAAAATAATTCATTTATCCTTTTTAAAATGCCGTTTAACTTTAACACTATTTTTTGTTTTCCATAGAACAATAGTTTCACAATCAGCTTTATAGTCGCTGTAAGACAACTTTTCATTAGTATCTAAGACATTTACATAGTTCAATTGGTTACATGACTTTATTAGTTCTAGGTGTAATTTAGATATGGACATATTATATTGAAAATCGTTTTCATTCATGCTATAGGGTATCGTGCAGACAATTACACGAGTGTTCGACAATTTTTTCACTGATGTTTCTATGCACTTCAACACTTCTTGTACTGAGTTCCGAGAATAATCACTTGCACCTGTCATTATTATATCACAGTCTTTGTCAGTGTAGTCACTAGTTTTGCGGTTAACCTCTTGCAGAACACGAGGGGTGTCGCCGCCATCACATCATAATCATGTCTTCTGTGCTTTGAAAGCATGTATGGTATATCGGTTGCGTGAAAATCTGATAATATTAATATTCTTGGTTTTTTGAGTTTAACTTTTTCGTCCTTTTCATGTATTTGGGGAGTTGGTTTTCTATTTGGTATCTTATTTATCAGTCCTTTTAGGTTATATCAAAGTCTTTAAAGGACTGATTAGGTTAGGTATATCATATCAGTGGCTTTGTGCTTCGGAGGGCACAGAACGGTAATAATCTACGGTAGTAGTCGCTAGTCATTTACATGAGCCATGTCAGAGGCCTTTGAAGGCTCAAAAACTCTGGATCAAAGGATGTGTGAGGTCCGTCATCGACCTGACAACCCACACGATATCAAACGATATCAATGTAAGAGGCCTTCTACGCAAGCTTCCATACTTCGGCATTCCACCCAAACACTGCTGCTGGATCGCCCGCTTTTTGGAAGGTCGTTCCACCTTGGTTCCATCGATGGCTTGTAATCGGCCGACGCTCCTATCAACGCTGGTGTTCCGCAGGGCTTTGTGCTGTCGCCTACGCTTTTCTGAATCTTTACCGATCTACTGTCCTTGGGCATGATACACATCTATGCAGACGACAGCACGGGACACGATGCTATGTTAAGGACTGGAAGAGTAGAGATTCGCGGCATAGTGAGGCTCAACGTAGTGGTTGATAAAGTCTATAACGTTCTCGGAAAAGAAGCTATATGGGGCCAGGAGAACCTTGTCGCCTTCAACGTTAGCAAGACTCAGTGCTGCACATTATCTGCTAAGGTCGATCCCATTCCTTTCCAAGCTAGTTTCCAAGACAGCGTCGTACCTGTCTCGGAGCACCTGGACTTCCTGGACACCACTATTTCCAAAGACGTAGGATTCCGGCAAGTAATCGAGTCTAAGGACAAAACTGCATCCAGAAAATTAGGAATACTTTACCGCAATCGGCGGTTCTTCTCACTGGCATAACTATTCCTGTTATACAAAACACTTCGGTAGCTCAGTGGTGCGGTCGACGGCTTTACCGCAATCGACTGTTGTTGTCGGTCGGCTGACCCTAAGTGCGGGCAGTACTTGGATGGGTGACTGCTCGACCGTTAGAGGCTGACCGTGGTTCGGATTCCACGTAAAACTGTAGGTCCCTTCCCTTCTTACCTTACTAGGTGGTAGGGTTTATCCCGCCCGGGTTGGTACCACCGCACTGAATGAAATGTCGATCAAAACGGCTATGTAAATAGTTCGTGTTTTCCGTGCATTTCAGTGTAGCCGACTGCCGACATGAAATGAAGGGAAGCACTGACATGGCACCTAGTTCACCCGGTGTTATGGGCTGACATCACTGATGTTGTAGGTGATGAGCCAACCGTGTCAGTTTGCGTCCTTGGACTCGACAGCGCCGAGGCATCCGTCTTGTTGGTGACCCGAAACTTACAGATGGTCTGGAGTCCCTGAGTCACAGACGATTTTGGGTTCGCTTAGTCTGTTTTACAGATACTATCACATACGCTGCTGTGTGGAACTAGCATCCTATATTCCCTGCTACCCGTCCTATCTCCGCATGACCGGTCGCAGAGAGACTCAGCACCCTTCTGTTGTTGACATTGGGCTTTTGAGAACCCATCGGTTCTCTAAATCGTTTCTTTGTCGCAACACTAGGGTGTGGAAATGTCTTTTATCGCACCACTAGGGTGTGGAAATGTCTTCCGGCGAGTGTAAGTATTTCCCAAATCCTGGGAGTCTTCAAACCTCTTATTAATAGGCTAGATAGCCTAGCAACAGTCCGTAAATCTGCTGGCATGGCACCTAACCTAACTGAGCGTGGTTTCGCGAGGAGAGGAGATTTTGGCTCTGTCGACTGCATTTTTACTCCTCGCATTTCGGCGGCTACAAAATTAAAAACAATTTTTTTAATAGTAGGCCACAATCCATCCATCTATTTTAGGTAGGGTAGGTTATCTGATTTTCTTTTGGCAAATCCTTCATCCATGATTAATTTATAATAATCACTGTATCACTACAGATAAGATAATGTAACACAGAACCACCTAGAACCACCAATAAACTTGGAGGAATGTGTGAACCTCGGCGTGAACTAGGCAGATACGCAGAACACTAGCGGACAGCGAGCGCGCGTGTGGCGAGTGGCGTCACACGGTTACATCTAAGCACGTATGTATGAGAGACTTTTAAAATTTGACAAACTCCAAAGTGCTATAACTTCCAGACTAAGTGGTCTATTTAAATGAAACAAAAAGTGATGTGTTTCTAATCATTTAGGCTTCATCCAACGATTCTACGGACCCACTGATATTCTCCATTAACTACATAGGTAGTTATATAAGTTATTATTATTCTTATTTAATTCTCATTGTTTACCATTTTAACCCATTCATTGCCACCAACGCACCGTTTGCGTTGAACGAGATTTCGATTTGGTGCCACAACGCACCGTGTGCGTTCAAGTGGAGCTTGCCTATTTATTATTATTATTATTATTTGTTAATGAACTAGCAGCTTAATATGCTGATGGGTTCATGTCTATGATGATCACTGGTGTTGCTATTTGTTATATTTCTTCGCTTTTTAAGTACTTGTCAAGCCTATTTTTGAATGTGTTTATTGAGGGTGCTTCAATAACTTCCTCGGGCAGTTTATTCCAGCAGTTTACGATTCTGTTAGTCAGGAAGTGTTTTCTTGCTTCGGTTGAGAAGCTTGTTACATTGAGTTTCAAGCTGTGACCGCTTAGGTGAGTGTTTGAGTTTAACACAAACATGCTTTCTAGCTCTGGGCAGTCATAGTGCCGCTTCAGTATTTTGTATGTCTCTATGAGATCTCCTCTATGTCTTCGTTGTTCCAGCGTTGTTAGTTTGAGGATTTTTAATCTTTGTTCATATGGTTTTTTTCTTAGAGTTTTTGGCAATTTTGTCGCTCTACGCTGTACACTTTCAAGTAAATTTATGTCCTTGGTAAAATAAGGGTTCCAGATTTGAAAACCATATTCAAGTAGAGGGCGAATGTAAGTTTTGTAAATCTTTATAAATGCTGTCATTGTTAGTGCTTGAAAAGCTTTCTTTACTAAATATAGCAGTGAATTTGCTCGCTTTACAATAATTTCAATATGGTTTGCCCATTTCAGGTTATCTGTTATTGTTATACCAAGGTCTTTTTGTGTGTTTGTGCCTGTTAAGCTGGTCAATCCCAGTTGATAGTCATGTTTGGGGTTGTTTCTACCAAGGTGTAGAACTGTGCATTTGTTGGGGTTAGTTTTAATAATCCAGTCTTGAGTCCATTTTGTGATTTCATCCAGAGCTTCCCTTAATATTCCACAATTCAAAACAGCATCAGCAGTGAGCTTGACATCATCAGCAAAGAGACTCGTTGATATTCCAAGGGGTTGGGGAAGATCAGAGATGAAGATCCCGAACAGTGTCGGAGCCAGGACAGATCCTTGAGGTACACCGCTGAGCACTTTACGAACATCTGATAATAATCCTCCCACTCTCACTTGGTATTGGTATGTACGTCCCGTTAGATAATTTTCCAACCATGTCAGCAGTTTACCACGTATTCCAAGATGCTCTAATTTTGCAAGTAATCGGCGATGTGGCACCGTATCGAATGCCTTCTCAAAATCTAGATAGATAACATCGACAGGAATTTTAGCATCAAATTGTTTTGTCCAATAGTCAAGGCAAAGTAGGAGGTTAGAGATAGTTGATCGATTAGGAACGAATCCATGTTGTAGGTAAGGTATAATGTTTTCTGATTTTAGGAAACCTTGCAGTTTATTCGCAATGATTCTTTCCATGCATTTGCACACTATACTGGTCAGGCTTATGGGCCGGTAGTTAGTTGCCATCATCTTGTCACCTTTCTTGTATACCGGGGTTACGATTGAGTGCTTCCAGTTCATCGGTACAATTCCAGATTCAAAAGATGACATCATGATGTCATGTATAGCTGGTAGGACAATATCCGAGCATTGCTTTAATACAGCGCCCGGCAGACCATCGGGACCAGATGACGAGGCTGGATTTATGTTGTTGAGAGCGCTCTGCACAGAATCCTGAGAGAAAATAATGTCAGAGATGGAGTTGGTTACTCTACGTAGCGGGTCAAGGGCTACTGATGCAATAATAGCAGGTTCATGTGAATAAGCTTTATGGAATTCGTCAGCAAAACAGTTGGAAATGGTTTTTGCATCTACTGTCATGTTGCCTTGTGCGTCGCGCATAGCTGGAGGTATAGTGACTTTAGATTAAATCTGGCTGCGCATATGTGCATAAAATGTTTTTTGCTCTGAGAGAACTATTCTCGATTCAAACTCTAAGAGCAACACACTTATTGTTCAGTAGCCACCGCACTTCTTGGTAGTTAGCAGTAGTTTTATTTTTGGTATAGGTTTTCCACAACTTTGATTTTGTTTTAATCAAAGCTATGGTTTCTGCATCAATCCAGGGTTTATTACGCTGCTTCTTATGCTGCATTAGAGGTGCATGCTTCTCTATGTTTATATGCATGATTTTCTCAAATGTCGACCATTTTATTTGTGCGTCTGCGTCATGAAGATTAATGTCGAGATCTGAATTCAAATCTGTTCTGAGTTTCTCATAATCAATATTGTGCAGTGCTCTCCTTGGTTCCGGATTATGTGTTGTGTTAACATTATTTTGATAGTGAATCTGGAAATACAGGCATACATGATCACTCTTTCCTATTGGTGTTTCTGTCCAAAGATCGGTTATCAGACATTCATCATTGCATAGGATTAGATCAAGCAGCGATGGTCTGTTGTTTTCCCTGAATCTTGTCGGTTGGGTCACAAGCTGAGCTAGACTACTGTCCAGAAACATGTCTTGGAATAACTCAGCGGAAGCGTCACATCTCTGTGATGCTGTCAATGGCCATGTTATGTTTCGATAATTGAAGTCTCCGGCAATCACCACTGTGTTGTTTTCAGCGGCTAGTTTAAGGTTGTTATAAAGTGAGTGGTCATGTTGTTGCCAATCTGAATGGTCCGGTCTGTATACTCCGACTAGTAAAAAATGGTGCTGACTCACCCGGATGTCCACGTAAAGCGCTTCCACTGAGTCTAGAGTATACCTGGTGTTAACATTGGCCGCTACAGGAATACCGTTGATGTGGTTACTTATGTACATTGCAATGCCTCCGCCACGTTTCTTGCTGTGATGCTTCCGGTCGTGTCGAAACAGGGTGTACCCAGGTATGTGGTATGTTCCGCTGCGATCTGCCCTTTTGAGCCAAGTTTCGACTAAGATGACAATTGTGGGTTTTTTCATATTTATTTCAAGCAAAAGTAAATCAAATTTAGGTGGTAAGGAGTCCAGATTCGTGTAAAGCAGAGTTATTGTTATAAAGGGCCAGGATATCGGCAATGCTACTCGTTTTTTGGAATCTTGACAATTGTCGGACTGCCTCTAATATATTTTATTGTGAGGTCAATCTCGCCGGCTTCCGTTCGTGCAGCTAGCTCTTTACGTAATTCCAACAATTGGTTGCGCTCCATAGGTGTGCGATCGGACGCGACCGAAATGGAGCCTATTATTTTATTTTTGTTTCTCAAAACATTACGTGCATCTAGCCTGGATTTGAATACAATTTTTACAGGCCTAGGCTTTTCACCAGGTTTACCCAGTCGAATGACTTTCAAAATCTTGCTTTTTGGATCGTCTATAGCACCCGTAAATGATTCGTTGATTTTTTCCTCGTCTGATTTGACCTTATCTGATACAGAGCCAGTGGAACATTCTGGAATGTTATAGGCGATCACATTCCGGATTCTATAATCCCTTTCCTTAATTTCTTTTATGATTTCTTCGCTCGGGGAGGTGGCAACTGGATTGTTTACCTTATTTTTGGTGAGTGCTGCGACTTCCAATCTCAGTTGTTCTATGCTTTTGATAAGTTGCGGAACTTGGAACAATCCTACCTTGCATCCAGAGCAGAGAAACATTAACACTCTGGCAGTCTTCGATGCCATGCACCGGGCTTCCATGGCGCTCATTTCACTGCATTTGATGCACAATTCTCGCTTACAGTCATCACACACAACAGCATCATTTCCGAGGACTTTTTTACAAGTAAAACACTTTGCCATTTTGTTGCCCACACTATTCGGGGTACTCGAACATGAAGTTTGTATTTCAGGTCTATTTGGACGTGAAGTTTGATGAGCTGTCCTGATATTTCTCTGCAAGTGCTATCACATTTCCACTTATCTCCAGTCATTATTGTAAATAGAGCTAATTAAACCCCGGCGCAATCTATATGTAATTTCGCGGAGCAGACTGTACAGGTCAGGTATTGCTTGTTTTTTATGTCATCCTTGCACTTCTCACACGAACCAACGGGAACGCGTCGAACGGAGGGCATATTTCCAAAGTAAACTCGCAATGAATTTACTACAAAAAGGAATATACTATTTTCTTTGAATTACTTATTAATAAACTGAATAATATAATAATTAATGTTTGTAAATAAATTTTTGATCGCTGTTAAAAAAATTTAGATTCAGATTCAGATTCAGATATTTATTTCGCCATAAAGAACACACAACAATAACAATATTTCATTGAGACATATGCATATTCAGTATGGTTCGTCATCATTTTTTATGATGTCCCGTTCAGTAGTGCAATCTATAAGGAAGAACCGGGTAAGAAACCTTACAGAGCTTTTTTTAAATATAACTTACATACTAAGTTTTCATTATGTTAAATATAACATACTATATCTAAGCAAAATTAAAAATACTAAGTCAAAAATATACCCATTAAAAAGATAATAAAATACAAAACAAAGAACATAGGGTTCAGTCAAGTTATTAATAAAATTTGTGTTTATGCATATAAACAATTTGAATTATCAAAGTCAGCAGAATTTTTATTTACAGTATGAAAAAAATTTACTTAACTTATAAAATGGATTGTCTAAGAGAAATATTTTCAGCTGACTCTGGAACACATTGTCACTATTTATTGATTTTATTGTATCAGGAACATTTTCGTACAATTTGGGTCCAATCACGTCAGGGTCTTTTTCAGCCATCGCCGATTTATGCGCAACAGATTTTAAACGCTCAGAGTTGCGTGTGTTATAATTATGACTTGCGCCATTTGACTCAAAAGAATTCATGTTTTTGCGTACATATACCACTACTTCATATATATATAGAGAGCACACAGTTAATATACCAAAGGATTTGAAAAAGTCTCTACAAGATGTTGTTCGCGGTACACTGGCTAATACCCTTATCGCTCGTTTTTGCAGTATTAGCACTCTTTCAGCGTCGGTTGAGTTACCCCACAGGATTACACCATACGACAGTAATGAGTGCACGTACGCATAGTAGGACTGTCTCAAAGCCTCCGGACTGATCAAGCGGCGTAACTCTCTTAGTGCATAAATACCTCTAGCCATCTTGTCACATAGTTTGTCTATGTGACTTTTCCAACTTAGAGTTGGGTCAATATAGAACCCTAAAAATCGTATACATGACTGGGAGCCAATAGAGCCGGATGAATTCGAAATAGAGAGCTCACGGGGACCACAGTTTCGTCCTGAAAATACCATATAGTTGGTCTTCGATGTATTTAGTATCAGTCCGTTCGCAGCAAACCATTCCGATATTTTTCCTACTACTATATTTAATTTTATTTCCAGTTCATGCATGGATTCAGCAAAGACTATTATACTAGTGTCATCGGCAAAAAGTATTAAAACACCATCTATTTTAATCAAGGCTAAGTCATTAATAAATACTAAAAATAATGTATTACCTAATGCAGAACCCTGTGGAATACCCATTTTAATTTTACCTGGCTCGGAACTTTTTTTGTTTCCTTTTAAAGTGACCTCAGTAACCTGTCTTCGATCTGTTAAAAATGACTTTAGCAATTCATGTGGTTTATCACTTACTCCATATTTTTCCAATTTGTGCAAGAGGAGGTTGTGGTCTACGACATCGAATGCTTTCGACAAGTCGCAGAATATACCTGCAACCTTGTTCCTCTTGTCTATACCTTTTATTATCTCTCCTACTAGCTTCATGCCAGCTGATTTTGTGGAGTGATCTTTACGGTATGCGTATTGGTTGGAAGAAAGAAGTTTATTATCCTCAAGATGCTTAATTACAGAGTCAGATATAACAGATTCTATGATTTTAGATAATGCTGGCACTAAACTTATAGGCCTATAGTTATTTGGGTCAGCTCTTTCGCCGGCTCCTTTATAAATGGGACATACACGGGTCTGTTTTAGTACATTAGGATAGGTACCCTCTTCAAACATTTGGTTAACCAATACTGATATGTATGGCGACAAACTATTTGAACATTTGGCAATCAACTCTCCCGACAACTCAAAAATATCAAGACTGCTTTTTTAGATAATTTGTCACGTATTAATTTTGAAATTTTTTCAGGTGTGACATAGGGTAGGCAAAAGGCTTGGTCGGCATCAAGACTGGGAATGTCTACCATTAGGGACAATGCTTTGCTTGGAGAAGCTGGATTCAGGGCTGTTAGCTTACTTCCGATATTCAGGAAGTGCATGTTCATACATTCAGGAATGTTTTCAATAGGAACATCATCTCCATCTGAGGTTATAAGCTTATGAATACCATCTTTCCTGCACTGCCCTCTGTTGGTTTCATCTTTAATCACTCGCCATATCGCTTTTTTAGGATTATTACTATTCATAATCCTTGACTCGATGCAATCTCTACGACTTTGCCAAGACATTATATCTATAGCTGTCTTGTACTTCTCAATACATTTTTTTAAAACGTCGCTATCAGGGAATTGTTTTTTCATTTCAAATGTGTGACAGAGTTTTGTCTTTAGTGATAATATGTCGTCATTCATCCAGTATTCGTTTTTCTTATTTCTACTTTTTGACATTTTCATGGGAAAATACATATTTATATAATAGGTTAATACATTTATAAACTTTTCAAACTTAACTTCAATTGAATAATTACTGTTACATACCATTTTACTCCAGTCATATGATTCGATCGCTTCGCAATACTGGCTCACTCTGCCGGGTGTACGAAGCCTCCGCTGTACAGAGGCAGGAGGTTCGCGACCGGCCTGCAGAGAGCTCTCTCTGAGACAGGCGAGCTGGCCGTCGTGATCACTGATTGCAGTGACACGTGCGGACACTGCGATCGATCTTGGAGACAAGTTAGAGGCTATGGCATCAATAGACGATTCTGACCCATCACAAGTTCGAGTCGGGAAAGTCACCAAATTGTACATGTTATATGTATTTAACAAGTCGGTTATTTTGCTACATTTTGAATTAATTGTCAAAAAATCAATGTTCCAGTCGCCAGCCAAAATTATGTTCTTATTGTCATTTGCAAAATGATTTAATATAGTGTCAATTGATTTAAGGAAAATTCTAAAGTCACCATTGTCAGTACAAATACACATTTACAAATGTGGTTAAATTTTTGGCAACACAGGCTAAGGGAAATCATTTTTACATGTAAAAACACTGTCGGTTTTAGGTGCGCGCTGTCAGTTTCGTTTCATCAGTTGGAAAAAAATTGGCTTGAATTGCGCTACTTTTTATTATCAAATAAATGAAGAAATACACTGGTGTCTATTATACAAATTTATGGGAAGTAATTGATGAGCTATATTCTTCCTTTTACACAATAATTTTCATTGTTTCATTGTATAATCAATCATAGAATAAAACTATATGCACGCATACGGTGCGTTCACTGGCATACCTGGGTAAATCCTTGTTGAATGGTTTTATGCATGATGCATAAATGATTTTAGGTATAATCTTTTTTGAAGTCATAATTACTTAATTATATAATAAATTATTTATACACGGCATTGCAATTGCCCCCACAATATTTTTAACTGACATCAGAACAACTTCTGCTGCGAAAAAGAAATTTTGAAACAAAACAAATTTTTTTTTCTATACAATTTTTAAATACCTATTCTCAAAATGTATGGGTAAAACATAATTTTTCTTTAAATTAAAAAGTAATAAACGATGCAAGTTCGCTGGTGGCCACAGTAAATAAAAAAAGAATAAGAAGTAATTGCACGTTGCATAATACTTTCTAGATTCGAACGCAAATGGTGCGTTGAATGGCACTCCTGATGAAAAACACTTCACCAGTGCCACCAACGCACAGGGTGCGGTCACCCATATTATTATGAAATTTTTTATATATAAAAAAATCATTTTTATATAATAATTGATGTTGATGATTTATGGGAGAAAATGAAAAGTGATCGAGACAGCTACTGAGATATGTGGCGTCGCAAAGAGAAAGAATGGAAGGAAATCCAATAAATCTTGGTGGAATGATGATGTAAAACGTGTAGTGGATGAGAAGAAGAAAGCATGGCTTGATCTGTTAGCGAGTAAGACTGACAGAAGAGTGAACGCAGGAAATAATGTAGTAGAGGTACGAAAACAAAAGTATGTTGAGGCTAAAATGAAAGTGAAAGAATGTGTTGAAAGAAGTAAAAGCAAAGACAAGAAAAGAATGACAGGAGATTCTCTGACAACTTCCGGACTAATATAAAACTGTTTTGAAAAATGGTAAAAACAGTCCGGAAGAAATCAGAGACATGTAAAATGACGGATATCAGGGACAATGAGGGATGTGTATTAAAGGATGAAAAGAAAATTTTAGTACGATGGAAGGATTATTTTGAAAGACTGTTTGAACCTGAATGTGTGGAGACACAGCCTGAAGCTGGAGCTGTGAGCGACACGCCTAGTATGGATGATGATAGCAAGATTAGTGTGGATGAGATTCAGAAAGCATTGAAAGGCATGAAATTAGGTAAAGCAGCGGGATATGATAGAGTGTCGGTCGAAATGCTGAGGCGCGGTGGTTGGGTGGCTGCAGACCTGTTGCACCGGCTCTTTAATATGTGCTGGCGACACGGCCGAGTACCAGATGATTGGTGCAAAGCTGTGATCGTCCCGCTGTATAAAGGAAAAGGTTCGCAGCAGGAATGCAAAAACTACCGGGGCATAAGCCTTCTCAGCATTGTCGGCAAACTGTACGCAAAAGTACTGATTGAAAGGGTG
Source organism: Nematopogon swammerdamellus (assembly GCA_946902875.1). Lineage (NCBI taxonomy): Eukaryota > Metazoa > Arthropoda > Insecta > Lepidoptera > Adelidae > Nematopogon > Nematopogon swammerdamellus. The sequence continues at coordinate 714,696 of OX336352.1, read as the reverse complement.
TTGAAAATTACGGAAGAAAAGATCTGGGATGTACAAGCGGGATTTAGGAAGGGTATGGGATGCACGGATCAGGTCTTTTCCCTACGGTGCATAGCCGAAAAATATCTGGCAAAAAACCAGAAGGTCTTTTGCGCGTTCGTAGATCTGGAGAAGGCCTATGACAAAGTGATGAGGAATGAGTTGTGGGCAGTGTTGTCCGAGTATGGAGTGGACAGTCACTTGGTGCAAGCGCTGAAATCTCTCTATGAGGGTTCTAGGGCTTGCGTCAGGATAAACGGGGCATACACCGACTGGTTTGACATTTCTAGAGGGGTCAGACAGGAGTGTGTGGCGTCACCCTGCCTGTTCAATCTATTCATGGACAGCTGCTTGGCTGATCTGAAAGAACATGATTGTGCATTAAGAATGGATGAGTTAGTTGTGAAATGCCTCTTGTACACCGACGATCAAATGATACTTGCGTCGTCGGTGGGCGAGTTGCAGGACATGGTAACTGTTATGGTTGAAGCATTTAAAAGGAAGGGAATGAAAGTGAATGTAAACAAGACGAATAAAAGTTATGGTAATGGAGAGGAATGAAACAGTGTCCGAATTCGATGTAAGGATTGGGATAGAGAGACTGGAGCAAGTGAACGAATTCGTACCTATATCTGGGGAATATGTTCACGCGTGATGGAAAATGTGAAAGAGATGTAGAAAAGAGAGTGAAAGCCGGCAACCAAGTGAAAGGGGCGTTGCACGCTATTATGAGCAGCCAAAGCATGTAAACTACGGCACGTTTGGCTGTCCATGGTGGAGTGCTGGCCCCTACACTTATGTACGGGAGTGAAAGTTGGGCATGGCAGACGAAGCATGAAAGCAGGATTAATGCTGTGGAAATGCGCGCGTTGAAGAGTATGTGTGGAGTTACAATGAAAGATAGATTGAGAAATAGTGTAGTGCGAGAGCGCTGTGGGTTGAAAGAAGACAAGACAAGAAAGTGACAAGGATTGAGAAAGGGATGCTTCGGTGGTTCGGTCATGTTGGAAGAATGGATGATAGGAGACTAACGAAAGAAATTTATGAAGCAAATGTGAGTGGAAGAGTCGGGAAGGGTCGCCCTAGACGCACGTACCTGGACCAGATCGGGCATGTGCTCAAAAAGGGGCAAGTGCTTAGTACCCGTAACCGACGAGCATGCATGAAGAACATTATGGGAGTGGAAGAGGCGGCAGAGGTGTGTCAGGATCGTGGCACGTGGAGAACCGTTGTCTCTGCCTACCCCACCGGGAAACAGGCGTGACGCTATTTATGTATGTAATTGATCTAAATCATCAATAAAATGTAGTGGCATGTCAGTCAGTCAGTCAGTCAGTCAGTCAGCGTGTAAGCGTCCACTGCTGGACATACGTCTATCCAATTTTCCTCCAGTCCTCCCGGCCTTCAGCGGTACGGAACCACTGCTTTCCGCCGACGTACTTGATATCGTCGTCCCACCTGGCGGGTGGTCTTCCCACACTCCGTTTTCCTGTCCACGGCCGCCAGTGTAGGACACGGTTACTCCAGCGGTCGTCGTCTCTTCGGCTGACGTGCCCAGCCCATTGCCACTTGAGCTTAGCCACCCGGTATCCAATATCGACTACTTTGGTGCGTCGGCGGATTGCCTCGTTACGCACCATATCACGTAGCATGTAGGTGTAGTGTAAAGATGTGGTGGCAATCAATGGGTTAAAGTAAAATAAACCTCATAACATTTAGAACAAGATGGGTTACTCACTGCGCAACATTATTCTCCGGATCGGGCTTGCAAGCTATCATCATGTACTTTATATCTGGAGACTGCAGCACTGTGGGTCCAATGTCCAACTCCTGCTTGACCATAGCAGCCGTGTCCAACGTGCTGACTACATCACAATCATCTGAGACCTCACTCATCACATTACCAACACCGTCCTGTGTGCAGACATCGGCGTTGACGTCCAATGGCTCATTTTTAAGAGCAGTATCCATTTCCAGGAAGTAAACTCTATCCAAAATATTACAAGCCTGGCTGTTTACATTAACAATATCATCTGTAGAGCAGACGTCATCGTTAACATCCGGTGGCTCATGTTTAACAGCAGTAGCTGTCTCCAGCGGACAAACATTATCGGTGAGAGCATTATGCAGAGTAGAGACCGCATCCGGGTGTGAAGTCCTGCCGTCATCTTGCACACGCTCACCTTTGTTATTCATCCATTTTTGATCTGCCATCAGTCACGACTATCTGTAACAATTTTATTCTAAGTATTTCGTAACTAAAAAGGAAATGAAATGGAACCAGAAATAAACTGTCGGCTCGTTGGTGCAATTCATGGGGCTTCGATCGTTCTTATCTTACTTGTTCATGGCGCTGAACGAGCCAGGAATGGGGAATAATGGACAGTTTTGGTGATTTAAATAAAAAAAAAACTTTACCCTACGCGGGACGCAAGTTAACGCCTTAAGTTTTTTTTTTATTTTATGGAAACTCACACGGTTGGCTACATCACCTACAACATCCGTGATGTCAGCCCACAACACCGGGTGAACTGGGTTCCATGTCAGTGCTTCCCTTCATTTCATGTCGGCTACACTTAACTGGACGGAAAACACGAACTATTTACATAGCCGTTTCGACCGACGCGCGACGTTTCATTCAGTGCGGTGGTACCAACCCGACCGGGTTGAACCCTACCACCTAGTAAGGTAAGAAGGGAAGGGACCTACAGTTTAACATGGAATCCGAACCACTGTCAGCCCCCGACGGTCGAGCGGTCACTCATCCAAGTACTGACGGGCCCAGCGTTGTTTAACAATCAATAGCAACAATCGACTGTCTGCACCACTGAGCTATCGAGGCTGACAATTTATCCTAAACCGAAACACATATACAAGGAATTAAACAAAAACCGAAAAAAATATTCTGACGTCTTGTCATTTTTGACTGAATGAAGGTTCCTTGGTTTTGTTTATTTATTTGGGAACTGAATCCAAGTCCCAAATTTTTTATACGTTTGTGGTCTCTTAGTGGCTACGTTCTCATACATGTTGACATATAATTTGTGTATTCGAATTGTCAACATTAGGTAAGAAAAAATTCGAAAAAAATTTCGGGCGTGCGTTATTTTTACTATAGATCAAAAAATCCATCTGTGCTTCTAAATAAGTGAATCCTCATTTCTTTTAAATAATTTCATGGGTAATTTCATTGACAATATGTAGAAATAGAGTATATTGATCTGACTTCGTTATTTTACTAAATATTTGAGTTTATGTGCGAATTTTCACTCTGCGAAAAAGGCAGGAAACCAAGGGGTGTAATCATATTTAATAAGTGGGAACTGCAAGTGTTAATTTTTGTATTTTATTATTAAAGAGCAATGTCAAACCCACTTTAGAGTCGCGGGCTATTGACAAAGCTGTTCACGTGGTTTCATAGATGTCTCCGCTGCTGCCGTGCGACGACGGTCGTGACGTCACTGTGACCGCGCAGTGTAGCGCGCAAGCAGCAAGTTGTCATAGAAGTTCACAAGCTATGCAACATGTCGCTGTCTTCAGGACCGCAAACTACCACCTACTAGATAAAGCTAGCGGAGAGGCGTCCTTTACCCTCGCTGTGGCGGAGTCGCGCCGAGCCGCGTCGCACGTCACGCCGCCTGCGCACAGCTGAGGGACTGCGTCTACTTTCCAACTATCTTCTTCTCCTTCAAGGCTTCCGCCAGGCGTAGCGTATGGGAACAACGAACCCCACCATATAAGTTACTCTATGAAAGAAATATGGTGTACCATATTCTAGTACATCGTATTCGAGTCCATCGTACTCTGGGTCCGATAATTTGGTTCATCGTATTTTGGTACATCGTATTCGAGGTGTCTTATTTTGGGCATCCGTATTCTAGTACAGCGTACTCTAGGTCAGATAATTTGGTACACGATAATTTAGGCATGACCCAAATTATCGGACCTAAAATACGATGGACTAGAGTACGCCGAGGCGCCGTACTTTGGGTAGTGTCGAATAAATAATTAACGACATCTACCGGGAAGTAGCAATCTCCCTTCAACTTATCAGCATGTTCAAGCTTACTTATTAGTCTGCTAGTTTGATTCATGTATTGTCTGTTAGATGTCACTAGCTACATTAAAATAAATGTAAAAGAAGTTTTTCCACATTAAAGATTTCACGGTACTAGTTTAGGAAAAAAGGTAGGTATCTATCTAGTATTGCCATATTATTTATTAACGATTTACTGCTGTATTTACAGATTTACCGAATCATTGTTTTAGGCAGTTATTTAGAGTTGACGTAAAATAAATAGGTACTTACGTAATTTAAGCATGTCAATAATTTTTAATTACCTAAGCATTTTTTTTTTCTTACCTGAAACATAATAATAATTATAGTAAGCTGGAAATAAATCACCGCCGCCGCCCGCGCCGGCGCCACCCCCGCCGGCGCCGCCGCCCCGCCGCGCCGGCGGCGGTGATAGAAACTCCGTTTTATTTGTATACTTGTAAGTACCTATTAGATTTTAAGTTTGTAAATAATATGTAAAATTTATATAAAAAGAAACGTGTGAATAAATGCATATAATAATTAGGTACACTTTATGCCACATAATGTGTCGCAACTAGTGGCAAAGGCGCACTTATTGCCTTAGGCAATCTCCTCCAGTCAACCAGCTGGACCTCCAGTTTTACATGGAATCCGAAATGGAGCAGTGGGTTAAGGTATGCACGTAAATTTACTTCAAAAAATACTAATAAGAATAAAATGTATAGGTAGAATTGGAAGTTGCACCCTTGGCTCTTGGGAGTTGGGTGGCGTCCATAGGTGGCGTCCTTCTAAGCTGCTTTTTACTGAACGTGCATGGACTCCATGGCCATGGCCGTCTGTCCCAAGTCTCAACCCTAGGGTGTAGAGTGACAAAATATAAAAAAACCTTATGAAAAGATCCTTATATCTTATATCAGTGCATATACAGGTATCCCAGTTTGCGTAGGGAACATTAAAATCTGGTGTAGATATTTGATTTTAATATTCAATATTTACTACTCCATGGTGTAAAACACGAATATGAAATAATTGTTAAGTTTGGTTAAGATTTTTTTTACTGTCCCCATAGATATATTTTGGCCGAAGTAAATATTGAAAGTTTATTTATAGACATAGACAATCAAAAAAATTCTAAACTACACTGAAAAATTCTTTCATATTCATATTCAACGCCATATAAGGAGTACCTACGCTACGACCTGATTTGAATATTTCTTACGCAAGCCGGGACGCATATATTATCCATAATCTATCTATAGGTGAGTTATGCTGATTGGTCGATGCCAGTTTGGCGGGAAATTAAATTTCGTCCGGCTCCGCCTCCGGCACTCCTAGCGAACCTACTGAACCCGAAATTCGTTAGCTCGTCTAAGTGATTTCGTAGCGCATTGGTACGGTGTAGAGTTTGTATTTTTTGACCATGGGTTCGAATCCCACCAAATCTTTCTGGTTTTTTTTTTTTCTTTTTTAAGCAATGTTAGGGTGTTTAAATTTTTTTAGGATGTTTAATTTTTTTTATAACCACCTAAAAGCTTTATTTTCGGAAATACAAACGTAACAAAAACGACATGCGCCGCCTCAACATTATATTACGCGACGCATATTCTAAATTTAACCCTGGTAATTTTTTTTAAACCACCAAAACGGAGAAAACCCGCATAGTGCAGTTCAAATACATCCGAAATTTAAATTTCCCGCCAAACTGGCATCGACCAATCAGAGGAACTCATCCTATAGACTTTGGAAATATGCAGCCGGGACACCCTGTCTAGCTAGAGACGACAATATTTTTTTTTAGATTGTGTATGCATAATTGGTTTTGGAGTTATAAAATGAATGGTATGCATACATTATCCAGTAAGTAATTAAATAATTGTTAGGCATTTTAATTCTGTAGGTACAGCATTCACTTTTTTAACAAAATACTTGAAAGAGATGAAATTCATATCTCTTTTTTACACAGACGAAAAGAGATCGAACTTCTTTCTCTATTTCCGGTGTATCGCTAAATACGAATGTAAAAGTTTATAGCTAAGATAAATAATTAATCTTTGGTCTATAGGAGTATGGTATGCATATCTCTCGGCATATGTAAATGTACATATAAAATAAATGGATGTTGGTATCTGTCTGTTGATCTGTTTGTTGGAGGCCGATAGACTCCGAAACTGCTGGACCGATCACCGTGGACCTTTGGGGGGTTGGTGTGGGGGTCTAGGTATGTTCCCACTGCACAGCTCCGAGAATGGTTCGCGCACTTGGCCGCACACGATGCCACTCCGCAAACCTCGCCCCGATCTTTTTTAGGTTAGGTTAGGTTAGGTTAGGTTAGGTTAGGTCCCGTACGGGAGCCTATAGATAATAGAGCAAAAATAGATAAATAGTTAACCGTCCGTTAGGAACTCGACTTAACTAGTCACCTGGCTCGGATGACATTTCGTCATGTGTTGCCAGATGGTTACAATTTCTTACATTTTTAGCAACTTTTGACACTCTCGCGCAACTTTTGTTTTTAGGCAAAGGGGGACGAGTTCGGACAGGATCTTTTCACAATCTCGTTCAGATTCTCTCATAGTTTAAGGATCTATATGCCTAAGTACTATCAAGTGCTATTGTTTTGAGAATTTAACGAAAACATATTGTGTCGCATACAAAAAAATTATAAATTTTTTTTTCTCCGGAATTATCAACTTTAGTGAAAAACGTGTAAGAATAAAAGTGTCTTATATTGCGCCTACAAATATGATTCCATCGAAAAAACATTAACATTCGGAAAAAAAAAATCAAAGTCCGCTTTATTGTACTTTCGAACCAGAGTGCGGCGGTTTGTCGATCGGACCTAATCTTTTTCACGCACCGAGGGTTCAGTACCACCACCGTAAATGTCCGATTTTTTATACAGATTTTAATTATTTTTAAAAATTAATTAAAGCCAAATTTTATTATTTAAATTATTTTTTATTTCTTATGATAGGTTATGTTATGTATGATTCTCATTTAATTATTGTGGTAACACTTTTTTCTTTGTGTAAATTGGGCGACTTGAGCTATCTTTTAACCGCGAAGTGGCTACTTGACCAGCAAGACATCTAGCAACCCTGTGTGCAAGCCGATCGAGCCAGGTGCCGAGTTAAGTCGACCGAGTTATACTACCGAAGCCTACGGCGGCGCGGCGGCGGCGCGGCGGCGGGCGTCCGCCTGTCTGTCCGTCTGTCCGTCCGTCCGTCCGGGCCGTCCGTCCGTCAGCTCGGCGGATATACCAACACATAATAAGAATAAGAAAAATAAAACAAATAAGGGGGGCACAGGCTACTTCTTCAAAAATCTACATGTGTGTGGCGTTCGTTACTACGCGCCAAAGAAGAGACGGAAATACGGATTACGCGCACGTAAGACTCAGCGCGACAATGTAGGTAAAAAAAAAAAACCGATGTACCAGAATAGATTTTTGAAGTGAAAACTTCTTTAGCGGCGTTTGGGTAAAAAAAATTTAATCTCGCGTCATCGCGTCCTCGTCAGTCTCGAAAAGCGAAATGTAACCTTAAGTCATTGCATTAAGGGTTAAGTTACAGTGGCACGGGATCAATTCTGTTCGCAACACCGCGACAGCGACATTATTATTTAAAAAGTCATTGCATTAAGGGTTAAGTTACGGTTGGCACGGGATCTGCCGGCCGGCACTCCCGGATTGCAACTGTTAAGTAGGGTTTCGTAACACGTTTATGTCTGTCTATTCTACTAAGTTCTGCAAAATGAATTGTAGGGTTCCGTAACAAATGCATGTCTGTCCGTTCTACTAAATTTAACATTTATTTCAAAATGAATGTAGGGTTCCGTAACAAATGCATGTCTGTCCGTTCTACTAAATTTTACAATTTTCAACCAAGGTCTTCCGACGGTTATTTTATAATAAAAGTAGGGTTCCGTAACACGTTTATGTCCGTCCATTCTACTAAATTCTGCAAAATGAATGTAGGGTTCCGTAACAAATGCATGTCTGTCCGTTCTACTAAATTTAACATTTTTTTCAAAATGAATGAAGGGTTCCGTGACAAATTCATGTCTGTCCGTTCTACTAAATTTACAATTTTCAACCAAGGTCCTCCGGCGGTTATTTTATAATAAAAGTAGGGTTCCGTAACACGTTTATGTCTGTCTATTCTACTAAGTTCTGCAAAATGAATGTAGGGTTCCGTAACAAATGCATGTCTGTCCGTTCTACTAAATTTAACATTAATTTAAAAAAAAAATTTCTTTCATTATTCTTTTTATATATATATATTTTTTTTATAATTTTTTTTTTGTTTTTTTTTCATTAATTTTTTTTTTAATATTTTTTTTTTCGTTCGGTCTTGTTCGACGCCACTTGTGTTCTCACATTGGCTCCAAGTCACGTTAGGACATCTTCAAGAGCGGTTGGCGCGGCCGAGGCTGGGGCGGAGAGCCTCAAACGCAACCAATATAGAAATATAATTCAAGATTTCGAATTTGTTGCGTTTGCGGTTGAAACCCTCGGTCCGTGGAGCAGTGAAGCCAAAAGAGGCTTGGGCCTCTGCTGCTTGTCGCAACTGGTGTCCCGCCATCAAGAGCTTATGTACTTCATTCAAAGGGTAAGCCTTGCCATCCAGCGGGGTAATGCCGCAAATGCTCTAAGAACATTTGAAAATGCCAGTCTTGATAGTTATTTTAATGTTTGTTAGGTAGGTTTTAATTCTTTAGTTATTAATATTACTTTTTTATTTTTATGAAATAAATCGATTGAGTAAACGATATTATATTCTATCGAAGAAAGGAAGTCTTTAAGGGCAAGGCCCGAAGGCGGAAGAGGGTTTTTGGTTTACCTAAACGCAGCTCGGTCTTCGGCCTCGCACTTAGTTCCTTCCTTTCTTCCAGAAGGGTTATCGTCTTCCTGAACGCAGCTCGGCCTTCGGCCTCGCCCTTACTTACTTCCTTTATTTGAGAAAGGTTTATCGTTTACCTGAAAGCAGCTCGGCCTTCGGCCTCGCCCTTAGTTAGTTACTTTCTTTGAGAAGGTTTATCGAATACCTGAACGCAGCTCGGTCTTCGGCCTCGCCCTTAGTTACTTACATTCTTCTTTGGAATACGAATTTCACGCGAGCGAAGCCGCGGGCAACAGCTAGTAAAATGATAAAAACACGATAAAAATAAAATTCAATATGAACTTGTCAATTGATATAAAAGGATAAAAGAAATTAGTAAAAAAAAATTGGTTAAAGTCGGTTTACGGACGATAGTTTTACGTGATGACGTGGAATAATCGTAGTACATAGAGCATAACTATATCAGTAATTCTATTTCCTACATTTCCAGTAGAAAGATTAATCATCTTGTGACTGGCCATCAATAAACTTCTGTTGTCTGATCTTGACAGTTTTACTTTTAAGACGTTTCCATGGTAACTTTGACTATACCGATTGTGCCTCTCTATCGCTTGTTACGCGCTCTCGCCTGCACACACAGGCTCAGATGGAACGTGACACTCCTTCGTGCGTGCAGCCGGTGTTCATCAATTTATAAGACGTGACGTCATCACGTCAAAAATATTAGTAAAATTTCCTGATAGGTAACATACTTTGGTCAACTTTTCTTCTTATTTCCTTCGTTTTCCTTAATACTATATATTATACAGTATAACTTATGCTGGAAATTCCTTCCAAGGGATAAACTAATTAGGAGGAAGGAATATTTTAGTGAAAGTTTCTGAACATGAAAGAATTAAAGGATAGGTAGGTACGTACATACATATCTTCCCCAACTCCATGCAAACAGCCGAATAGAGAATAGTGGAAGAGGCGGCAGAGGTGTGTCAAGATCGTGGCACGTGGAGATCCGTTGTCTCTGCCTACCCCACTGGGAAACAGGCGTGACGATATGTATGTATGTATGTATGTATGTCGAGAAAGATGTTTTTTGAAGTTGCTAAAAGGAACGAAATTCACGGTCACACACAAGAAGTAAAGAACTTATTAAAGTCAACAACTTAAACCTATCAGGTATAAAGGTGGGTTAAACCTATCAGGTATCCAGTATTGTTGGTCATCGTGGATGTGCACATTCCTTGTCTGTTGTCCACGAGTTGGGTGGTTGGTGAACTTCGCTGGCCATCCTGGACAAGAGCACGTAAAGTGCTCAACCTACTGACCAGACGCCAGCCTAGTGCAGCGTCATTTAAAATAATACCTAGTTCCCTTCATAAAAAGCCCAAATGGAATCTTCTTTGTATGGAGCGAGGTATTGCATTTTCTGAAAAAAAAAACCACAATGAAGACAATCGGGTTCCATTTTTAAGTACATACCTACCTAAGTACGACCTATATAAGTTACACAATTTTCTTTCCGGCAAGTTCAAATCAAATTTATTCAATTTCAAATCAAATCTAATTTATTAATTTCAAAATGACATACACACATTTTAATAACTGAGCCTCTGCACTAGAAGGTACATAAACATATATATATATATATATGGTGTTGCAATTGCCCTCCGCAATTTTTTTTACTGGCATCAGGGGGCTATTCTATATGTGAAACTAAATAACTTCTGCGTAGAAGAATAAAAGTTGTTCTGTTTCATGTACAGAATCGGATTTTGTGGTCGTGGTTGGGTGTTCAACCCCAACCACAACCACAAAATCCGTACTTATATATACTTATTGTATTTTTGTAAATTTTGCTTGATTTTTTTTTTATTAAAAAAATTGCTAATTTTGTGACCCGTATTTTTCTATCAAAAACTTTTCCAAAAATTCAGAAGAAAATCCCATGCATTGCAATACATTTACATAATATTTGCACCAATAACATAGGTTATAATTTTTTATAACCTATGTTATTGGTGCACAGGGTCTTCCGACTTAATTAAATAAAATCCAACTAATTCACTGCGTATTTGCAGCAGTTTGTTAATATTATTCCTTTGTGTGAGTCCTTATATGATACGCGTAAAGCATTTATACATTAATGCAGTATATAGCACCCCATCATAGAAGATGTAATAAATAATTTTATACATAATTTTAATATGTTTCATTCGACGACTTATCGAAATGTCTATCTATCGTGGGTATCCCGTAACATCGGTAATCCATTCCATAATCATGGTAATAATAATAATAATAGTCAAAATGGTTCGAGCAAGTAGTATAGTATATGTAAGCATACTCATCCGGTCCTCGGCGATTATTGTTCTTACGGAATACAATCCTTCTTTCTTTGCCTTTGTACGTTGCCGCAGGCGGGCGCGGCGTCCTACGACTTGCGCGTGTTTATCCCACACTTCTGATTTATTAACTATTTTGACAAAGTATTTATAAACACTGAGATTGAGTTTTGGATCATTCATCATTCATTATTACAGTCAGCCTCGATAGCTCAGTGGTGCAGACAGTCAACTGTCGCTATTGAATGTTAAGCAACGCTGGGTGCGGTCAGTAATTGGATGGGTGACCGCTGACCGTTGGAGGCGGACCGAGGTTCGGATTCCTCGTAAAACTGTAGGTCCCTTCCCTCCTAATCTTACTTGGTGGTAGGGTTTAACCCGCCCGGATTGGTACTACCGCACTGAATGAAACGTCGGTCGAAACGGATGTAAATAGTTTGTGTTTTCCGACCAGTTCAGTGTAGCCGGCACGATCAAAGGGGGAAGCACTGACATGGCACCTAGTTCACCCGGTGTTATGGGCTGACATCACGGACGTTGTAGGTGATGTGGCCAATCGTGCCAGGTTCCATAAAAAAAAACAACAAAAGTAAAATAATTTTTTTCCATACAAAATTTTAATACCTATTCTCAAAATGTATGGGGAAAATAATTTTTTTTTTCTTCAAATTAAAAAGTCGTAGAACAAAAGTTGTTCGGTTTCATGTACAGAATCACCCCCTTTCGGGTTTAGTGGTTGGGGGTGCAACACCGTGTATAGTTTTGTACTTGTACTGCGTATTATCTAACTAAAGAACGGTTATATAACTGACGACACCGCCGGCGCCGCCGCCTCCGCGCTACCGCGCGCCATATTTATTATGCTGTGCGCGCGCGGACGGCGGCGCGGCGCCACATGAATAGAGAAGCGAGAGTCCCTTCTTTACTCGTGTGACGGCGCGGGGGCGGGCGGCGCAGCGTCTACCAACGAGTCTTTCTTTCCTCACTATGCGGCCATCGACATCTATTTTATAGACTAGCCTTTCCCATAAATCACTTCCGTAAAAACATGTCATCCATCGACCAAGTCAGCCAGCTACTTTCGCAATGACTGAAGCTTGTGTTATACACGGTGTTAACTTTAATGGGCGACATTCCCGAAAGGGGGTTATTCTGGGTCACATACTGATGCCGAAAAAGGGGGTAAGGTTTTTTTTTGAGCTTTGGTTTTAAAATTTTCAATTTCTATATTTGGTATAAAAACATGGTATTTCGTAATAGGAATCGCACTGCATTACCAAAAAAATCGAAAGCTGGGTAATTTTTCAAATAAACCAAAAAATTCACATTCATATCGACACGATACAACAGCTAGCGCGCGACACGTTGTCAGTCAGCTGGGTACACAGTTACACGGTTACACACGGTCGCAGGCGCGCGGCGGAGCTCGTTACACCATTCCAAAGAGAAATTGTCGCTGAGGTAAAATTATTAATAAAATATGCAATTTTTTTTAAACTATTTTACATTTTATTTTTAAGTACCACAAAATAATCAGTATACGAAATGGTTTATTATTCAGTAATAAAATTGAAATGTCGCGCAAAAAGTTAACACCGTGTATATATGGCTCAACTTTTCGTCTTATGTCCGCAAATACGCGAGTGAGGAGCATTAATAGGACTATTATAGTTTGTTGCAACCACAACCACAATATCCGAAAGGGGGTAATTCTGTACTTTTGTTCTACGACTTTTTAATTTGAAGAAAAAAAAAATCATTTTCCCCATACATTTTGAGAATAGGTTTAAAAATGTTTATGGAAAAAATATTTTTTTTTTCGCCGCAGATGTTATTTAGTTTCATATATAGAATAACCCCCTGATGTCATTTAAAAATATTGCGAGGACAATTTGCAACACCGTGTATATTCATTCACACACAGGCACAGCATCTGATGGCTTGTAATGCGATATCGTTTGATTGGAAGTATGTATTTATGTTGACAAGTTTAGTTTCATCCCGCTATGCCGCTTCCGCATTTAGTTCAGTCTATGCGGCGCGGCGGCCGCGGCGCTGCTGTCATCAGCTGTTTGTTGCTGTGACACACACACACCACACCAAAGTGTGCTGCGCTGCACGAATTGGCAACGTTGACATTCGAAATCCTTATTAAATACCTATAATAAAAGCCAACGTCTGCTTTCTGTCTGAGTGTATGTATGTCTGTCTGTCCGCTTATAACTCGAGAACCAATGAACCGATTTTAATTAAAAAAATAATCTACGGATAGCTTGATTTCCCCCATCAACTATAGGCTACTTACTATCACGCTAAATGGCTTATGAGGTTAGCAGTGAAGTGAAATATGAGAGCGGGCGGAGCCGCGGGCACAGCTGGTTATATATAACTGCGTAGGTAGGTAGGTACCTACTTATTGTACCTAAGGCCGCCTCGCCATTCCACTATCATATATCCTACTTCTATGTTCTCGTTTTTGATATATAGTCCGGTCGCCCGTAGAACATTCATATTACCAAAAAGGTTACCGCTTGGCTTAGTGAAATTGTTATAAATTACGGCATTTTAAACACAAAAACCCAAGTCTTAAAGATCGCGAATGGGCGCAACCGTATTCGGTGACAAGTCGAAAATCGCCAAAAATATCGGTAAATTACTTTTTGAGGTTACCGATTCTTTTCACTGTAGTTATGTTCTCCAGCTTATTTCAATTACCACACGTCATCGTAAGACCATGGCAAGTGGGCATACACTGATTTAAGACCACATGAAGTCAGCCGATTTTGAAGTTAAATTACTTTTTGAGGTTACCGCTTCAAATTTATACAGCAGCTAATAGACCCTCTGTACAAACCACATACCCAATTTAAGACCCTTTCTGTGGGCGCTTTAGATTATAAGACCCATTTTGTCGGCGAAGAAAAATTTAATTTTTTTTTATTAAAGTACGTAAATACATACATAATGTACATACCACACGCTGTATTCCGACAATCAGGGTAAGCAGAGTAATCGGCATTGTGCTGCAAGTACACCTATAAGTCCTGTCGCCCGTAGAACATTCATATTACCGAAAAGGCTACCGCTTGGCTATGTGAAATTGTTATAAATTACGCCATTTTAAACACAAAAGCCCAAATCTGAAAGATCGCAAATGAGCGCAACCATATTCGGTGACAAGTCGAAAATTTCCAAAAATTTCAGTAATTTACTTTTCGATGTTACCGCTTCTTTTCACTGTAGTTATGTTCTCCAGCTTATTTCAATTACCACACGTCATCGTAAGACCATGGCAAGTGGGCATACACTGATTTAAGACCACATGAAGTCAGCCGATTATGACGATAATTTACTTTTTGAGGTTACCGCTTCAAATTTATACAGCAGCTAATAGACCCTCTGTACAAACCACATACCCATTTTAAGACCCTTTCTGTGGGCGCTTTAGATTTTAAGACCCATTTTGTCGGCGAAGAAAAATAAAAAAAAATTGTATTAAAGTACGTAAATACATACATAATGTACATACCACACGCTGCATTCCGACAATCAGGGTAAGCAGAGTAATCGGCGTTGTGCTGCAAGTACATCTAGTCCTGTCGCCCGTAGAACATTCATATTACCAAAAAGGTTACCGCTTGGCTATGTGAAATTGTTATAAATCACGCCATTTTAAATACTAAAACCCAAATCTGAAAGATCGCAAATGGGCGCAACCATATTCGGTGACAAGTCAAAAATCTCCAAAAATGTCAGTAATTTACTTTTCGAGGTTAACGCTTCTTTTCACTGTAGTTATGTTCTCCAGCTTATTTCAATTACCACACGTCATCATAAGACCATGGCAAGTGGGCATTCACTGATTTAAGACCACATGAAGTCAGCCGATTATGACGATAATTTACTTTTTGAGGTTACCGCTTCAAATTTATACAGCAGCTAATAGACCCTCTGTACAAACCACATACCCATTTTAAGACCCTTTCTGTGGGCACGTTAGATTTTAAGACCCATTTTGTCGGCGAAGAAAAATAAAAAAAAATGGTATTAAAGTACGCACATACATAAATATGTACTGTCATTCAGTTGATTGTGTTACAAAACGGTACCACCGATTAATGTACATAATATGTATGTTTATTATATACATATATATGCTTATTAAAATATTTATGTAGTATTCCTATGTAGTGTATCATACATATTTCTTTACAGTCTAACACATTGCCACTAACTATTCTTGTTCGCCTGCATGTACTTCTCCCACATCCCAAAGGTTAGTTAGAATAGAATGTCTCGCGGCATTAAGCTCGCCTGTTGTACCTAATTTTTATAAATTGGTGTTCAATAAAGAATATATACATAAACATCCAACTTGTCAGCCTCGATAGCTCAGTGGTGCAGACAGTCAACTGTCGCTATTGAATGTTAAGCAACGCTGGGCGCGGTCAGTACTTGGATGGGTGACCGCTGACCGTTGGAGGCTGACCGAGGTTCGGATTCCTCGTAAAACTGTAGGTCCCTTCCCTCCTAATCTTACTTGGTGGTAGGGTTTAACCCGCCCGGGTTGGTACCACCGCACTGAATGAAACGTCGGTCAAAACGGCTATGTAAATAGTTTGTGTTTTCCGACCAGTTCAGTGTAGCCGGCACGATCAAAGGGGGAAGCACTGACATGGCACCTAGTTCACCCGGTGTTATGGGCTGACATCACGGACGTTGTAGGTGATGTAGCCAACTGTGTCAGTTTCCATAAAAAAAAAAAAAAAAAAAAAAAAACATGTACATACCACACGCTGTATTCCGACAATCCGGGTAAGAAGAGTAATGGGCGTTGTGCTGCAAGAACACCGATAAATTATAGCTCAACACCGAAGGTTTAGCAAAGTAATCGAACAAGATAACGATCGAGCAGCAAGTAAGCACAAAAACCCACCTGCTGCATGATGGAAGGACCGTGCCAGGGTGAGAGGTGCCTACCCTGTCGCCCTTGAGCACGGCATCTTGCCCTTATCCCTTTTACGACATGCACGGGGAGAGATGCAGTGGAGCTGGTATAAACGTTCTGTTATAAACCTTGTATTGATACTATATTCTATTACCATGCAATAGAATATAGGAGCACTACAACGTTCGTCATTCATCTCGCCACCCGCGCTCATGTGGAAATTACTGCAATGCAACGTCGCATTATCGCACTTTACCTAAAACTACGTCGTAGATTTTTGCGATGCGACGTCGCACCGTCAGTCGCACCGCGCACCGCACGCGTACTCCGCCCGCAGTGATGTAAATTTAGTGAAACTAGATGCCTCCGACCTTTGTAAGTTTTACCTACGGTTAAATAATGTGTAATTTTTTCTAACATTGAGTGGAAAGACATGTCGGTGCAGGTTCGCAAGCTGGAACTATTATAAATTTTACAGAATAATGTTTGAATAAGTGTAAAAAGTGTTTGTCCAACCAAATATAGAAGAATTCGTTTGCCAGACGATGTGTCGTCAGAAATTGGTTAGCTTATTCGTATAAGTTCATATTTTACAAAGAAACTAAGTTTACTCGTATTTATACAAATATGTAAAACTCAAATTTTAGGAATTTCGAACGAGCTCTCCTAACGAACGGACCGCGGCGAGTCACGACGCTTCTTAACAAAACAAAAACTAAGCTCTAATCTAAAATGTTCTACGGGCGAGAGGACTAGGTGTACTTGCAGCACAACGCCGATTACTCTGCTTACCCTGTTTGTCGGAATGCAGCGTGTGGTATGTACATTATGTATGTATTTAGGTACTTTAATACCATTTTTTGAAATTTTTCTTCGCCGACAAAATGGGTCTAAAGATCTAAAGCGCCCACAGAAAGGGTCTTAAAATGGGTATGTGGTTTGTACAAAGGGTCTATTAGCTGCTATATAAATTTGAAGCGGTAACCTCAAAAAGTAAATTATCTTAAAAATCGGCTGACTTCATGTGGTAATATATGTTCTATGAGCGACAGGACTAGGTGTACTTGCAGCACAACGCCGATTACTCTGCTTACCCTGATAGTCGGAATGCAGCGTGTGGTATGTACATTATGTATGTATTTACGTACTTTAATACCATTTTTTGAAATTTTTCTTCGCCGACAAAATGGGTCTTAAAATCTAGAGCGCCCACAGAAAGGGTCTTAAAATGGGTATGTGGTTTGTACAGAGGGTCTATTAGCTGCTGTATAAATTTGAAGCGGTAACCTCAATAAGTAAATTATCGTCATAATAGGCTGACTTCATGTGGTCTTAAATCAGTGTATGCCCACTTGCCATGGTCTTACGATGACGTGTGGTAATTGAAATAAGCTGTAGAACATAACTACAGTGAAAAGAAGCGATAACCTAGAAAAGTAAATTACTGAAATTTTTGGAAATTTTCGACTTGTCACCGAATATGGTTGCGCCCATTTGCGATCTTTCGGATTTGGGCTTTTGTGTTTAAAATGGAGTAATTTATAACAATTTCACATAGCCAAGCGGTAACCTTTTTGGTAATATGAATGTTCTACGGGCGACAGGACTAGGTGTACTTGCAGCACAACGCCGATTACTCTGTTTACCCTGATTGTCGGAATGCAGCGTGTGGTATGTACATTATGTATGTATTTACGTACTTTAATACCATTTTTTTTAATTTTTCTTCGCCGACAAAATTGGTCTTAAAATCCAAAGCGCCCACAGAAAGGGTCTTAAAATGGGTATGTGGTTTGTACAGAGGGTCTATTAGCTGCTGTATACATTTGAAGCGGTAACCTCAATAAGTAAATTATCGTCATAATCGGCTGACTTCATGTGGTCTTAAATCAGTGTATGCCCACTTGCCATGGTCTTACGATGACGTGTGGTAATTGAAATAAGCTTTAGAACATAACTACAGTGAAAAGAAGCGGTAACCTCGAAAAGTAAATTACTGAAATTTTTGGAAATTTTCGACTTGTCACCGAATATGGTTGCGCCCATTTGCGATCTTTCGGATTTGGGCTTTTGTGTTTAAAATGGAGTAATTTATAACAATTTCACATAGCCAAGCGGTAACCTTTTTGGTAATATGAATGTTCTACGGGCGACAGGACTTATAGGTGTACTTGCAGCACAACGCCGATTACTCTGCTTACCCTGATTGTCGGAATACAGCGTGTGGTATGTACATTATGTATGTATTTACGTACTTTAATTAAAAAAAATTAAATTTTTCTTCGCCGACAAAATGGGTCTTAAAATCTAAAGCGCCCACAGAAAGGGTCTTAAAATGGGTATGTGGTTTGTACAGAGGGTCTATTAGCTGCTGTATAAATTTGAAGCGGTAACCTCAAAAAGTAATTTAACGTCAAAATCGGCTGACTTCATGTGGTCTTAAACCAGTGTATGCCCACTTGCCATGGTCTTACGATGACGTGTGGTAATTGAAATAAGCTGGAGAACATAACTATAGTGAAAAGAATCGGTAACCTCAAAAAGTAATTTACCGACATTTTTGGCGATTTTCGACTTGTCACCGAATACGGTTGCGCCCATTCGCGATCTTTAAGACTTGGGTTTTTGTGTTTAAAATGCCGTAATTTATAACAATTTCACTAAGCCAAGCGGTAACCTTTTTGGTAATATGAATGTTCTACGGGCGACCGGACTATACGAGATTATTGCCGTCGCTCGCCGCACAGACGCGTTGTGCGAGCGCGACGGCACTCGCACTATTTACTTGCGTGCGAGTGACGGAGACAAGTAGTGATGGGTCATTCACTTTATCCTGTTGCAGGACCATAGTTTTTTTTTATATAATCCGATATGGATGACTGAGTCGGAGGGGCCAGAGCACATGCTCCGACCAGCCAATTTCACCTCCTAGTAGGTAGGTGCCATACCAGAGACTTCCCTTTTAGATTGCTGGCTATACTACTTGGACTAGAGGAGAACACAGCCGAGTCGATCTTACATCCAGTACGGTGGTCATCCCAGTCGGCCACAATTTGAGCCTACCACCTAGTAAGGGGCAAGGGAAGGGACCTACAGTTTTACACCGGTAGTATACCCAATGATGTTTTAAAGTAATACAGATACCAAGAAAATCATCACTGCAAAATGTATAATTGAAAATATCCAGTTATCGCCATCTATCAACAAGTAGCGGAATAATAATTGAACCTTCTCGAGTAACAGAACGTTTGAATAGCAACGTTTCGTAATAGTATAGCCAGTCACTCATAGATGGAGCTGTGTAGACGGCCTAAAATACGATGTACCAAATTATCGACCCAAATTACGGATACCCAAAGTACTGCGCGACGCCGTATTCTAGTACATCGTATTTTAGGTCCGATAATTTGGTACAAATTTTATGTACTAGAATAAATGGACCAAATTATCAGACCCAAAGTATTGATACCTAAAATACGGTCTCGGGCCGGATTTTGGTACATTTTCATGTACCAAATTATCGGACCTAAAGTACGCGATCCCAAATTATATGCCACCAGAAATATCACAGTGGTTGTTGTTGTTTTGTTGTTGTTATTGTTTTCGCCATAAATAGGCAGGCAAAGATCATTTGACCATACAGCCAGATCAAAGATGGGCGTACGTAGGTATCTATGTCCTAAAGAATATAATAGGTATTTTATTTATTTGTCCCCTTTTCGGGACATGCAAAACTATTTACTACCCGGCGGAAATATCTAGGCGCCTCTAAGGAATGCGCTTCCACGCCCCGCGCTGCACTTCATCCCGGTCTCGCCCGCCAACGGTACAGTAACGGGGCGAGACCCGGGATGAAGTGCGGCGCGGGGCGGGAAGCGCATTCCTTCGAGGCGCCTAGATATTTCCGCCGGGTAGTAAGTATACAGCCTTTTCTGTTGTACTTCTAATGCCTGTTGTTTTCTTCTCATATTGCGGGAATCTCAAAAATATATACTTTTTATTTACGACGACGTTGCAAAGAAACTTGTTCAGTCGCCATCTTTATTCGGACTTTTCAATCAAAAAGAATTTGGCCACATAAATGTCCACCAAAGATAGATTTTTTTTCCATCGATGGCAAATGAACGAGTCCATGTTGAGAGGAATCATGCTCCCTATCTCCGCTCTACGCCCTTCGCTCCGACACCCCAGCGCATCTAGGGGAAAAAATTTGCAACACAAATCATTTGCATTAGCGACAGTATTACCTATATTCTTTGGTACCGATAGCGATTTAGGATTGCCTCTTCTCCGGCGCTGCGGGGAGTGCAGCCCCTCCATCCTTGCGTAACTAAGCGCAGGCAACCGTACTCGCCTCCGCGCCTTCGGCTTATAAAAACAATCTAGGGAACAATACTAACAGGTTATGTCGGGGCGGTGAATTTAGTTTTTTCGTAAAGTATGCTATGTAATTACCCCATTGTCCTATCAATTAATGTTGTGTGTGGATGGACGGGCACCGAAGAAACGCACGTCTAGACGGGCGCGTAGCCACAGCGTATTATAGTAGTAAGTAATATCCCTACCCTAGCAAGTCTGAGAGCTTATTTTCTCCGCTAGATGTGCTGGGGTATCGGAGCGGAGAGAAGAGCGGAGATCGGGAGCACGATTCCTCTCAATATATAAGGACTCGTGCAATCCAGCCCAGGCCCAGCGTCTGTGGAAAGGAAATGTCAGCTGCCAAAAGTGACATTTTATTTTCTGTCAACTTCAATATTTATTTTTTGTGTGAAGGTGATTGTGTTGCCCAGTCGTGTCTGAGAATAGTTACTAGAACTGAAATAAGAATACCAGTATTCAGTGTTTTGGTAGAAAATTGGTAGAATTGGATAATGAATTAAAACTAGCGGCGCGCAAAAATAAGTGGCGCTCCATCTGGGAGCCAACGGTCATCGACGAAAAGTGGAGCGCGCGCTCCGTGTGGGAGTAGAAGGGTGTCTGTACTTTGCGAATGTGGTCTAGGAGAAATTGGTGATTCTAATCACACTTTATTTGCTTGTCTTTTTTATAAAAAAAATCATATTTATCCGCGGCTTCCAAAATTTGAAGTTTCTCTCCCTGTTAATATTGTTTATCTCCTATCTATCCTTATTTATAATCCATTATTTTGGTTCGCCAGAACTTTTTTGAACAAAATAAACTAAAACTCATCTTTCTTTTTTAATCTACTCACAATGTGTTGTACACAAGTGTATTAGTCGTCTGGTTCCAGTATGCCACCGCTGACGGTTATGATATGACGTAACAGCTATCGGTACCGTCGACAAAAAGTCGGATAGACGAATGCTCCCGCCACCAGGTGTTAAACTGAACTGTCGTTACTTCGTATTTCAGGCATAGAATTAATATGTACTACCATGTAATAATAATTTTACGTAATTAAGTGACATGACTAGTGAAGCTAGCGCACACGTCGTAGTCGTATTACTATTCCTTTTTTTACTCGTATTGGCATTTGAACACAACAAATGTTAGTAATAAAACAAATAACACAAAAAAAAACTAAATTCGTACACGCGCGAGGGGTAGGTAGCTCAATTACACATTTAATACGGGAGTGGCTACGCGGTATTATATTCTTTGGCTACGCGACAGCGATACTAACGCTACTGATCTAGGCGTTAGCGGGTGCGGCGTGAGGCGCGATGTGCGGAAGCGCGGGCTGAGGTAGCGGCAAACCAGCAATAGACAAGTTTAGTAATAGTACAGTATTTTTTTTAGACTTTTGGAACACGCTTAGATCTTCAACTTGACACTGGCAGATTGAGCCTCAACTTAATGGTCAAGCAAGACGTCATTCATTTGCCATCGAAGGAAAAAAAAAATCTAGCTTTCTTTGTTGGACATTTTTGATAAATTATCTTTGAATGAAAAGTTCGAATAAAAATGGCGGCTGAACAAGATTATTTGCCGTGTCGTCGTAAATAAAAAGTATATACCTATTTTTGAGATTCTCGCAATACAAGAAGAAAACAACAGACATTAGAAGTACAACAGAAAAGGCTGTATACATAATTAGTTTTGCCTGTCCCGAAAAGGGACGAATAAATTAAAAAAAAATATTTTATTCTTTGGGACATATATGTACGCCGCCTATTTATGGCGAAAACAACAACAACAACAACATATGTACGCCCATCTTTGTTTTTTCTTTGCTTGGGATTATTCGTATTCCTATTCCCATACGCCTGGTGGAAGCAAGCCTTGAAGGAGAAGAAGATAGTTGGAAAGTAGACGCAGTCCCTCAGCTGTGCGCAGGCGGCGTGCGTGCGACGCGGCTCGGCGCGACTCCGCCACAGCGAGGGTAAAGGACGTCTCTCCGCTTGCTTTATCTCGTACCTAGTAGCTTGCGGTCGCTTCCGAGCCTACTCCGCCTGAAGGCAGCGAAACGTTGCATAGCTGGAAGTTTACACCAGGTACTTACCTATATGGTAACTTGCTGCTCGCGCGCTAGACATAGCGGCGCGGTCACAGTGACGTCACGACCGTCGCACGTAGGCTTGCGCTCTTTTTCACGGATAAGCGGGAAATAGAATTTAATATGCGGTACTTGGCCAAAAAAAGATCACTTTTATTTAAAATTTGAAAATTGAATAGAATATTTACAAAATAAACTCTTCGCTATTATAAAGTAATCATGACAAGAAATTTTAACACGAATCAGTAAAAAAACACACTTTGCTCCCCACTGGGGACTGAACGAGCGGCCAGGGGTCTAAATACCGTTAAAATGCTGGTATCGATACCAACCTCCAATGCGAATAACGTTATCGTGCATGTATACCGTTACCATATAATGTTAACTCTTTTTGTTACTTCTGAATATCGATACCTCGGGTGTTGTTACTTGGTATCGGAGTTAATAACGTTACCTCCCTGTCTCTTTCCAAGCTTTCCACTGTCTCATTCACGCTCACGCATCCGCCCGCAACTATCTAACAAACAACGGCAGACGTGGTAAGTGCGTGCGTGTGAGTGTGTGCCAATGTACCGGTAAAATAATGTTATTTCGTTCCGATACCCTATAATGTTATTTTCATTTCGTTACTTGATTTATCGATTCCAAGGTAACGAAATGAAAATACCGGTACTTAAGTATCAATTATTTTGATGGGAATTTTGCAACGTTATCAACCCCGGCGAGCGGACTTCATTGGACTCATTCCGTCCGGCACTCGCCCGACAACGTATTAACACGGTACCTCAATTGAATGGGAATTCAGTCTATTCTAGCTAAGTTTACCATAAATCGGGACAATTTGCGTCCCGCAGACTATGTATCGCGGGATGCATTATTTAAGTCGTGGAAACAGGATGTCCCGCCTCACGCGGGACGGTTGGCAAGCCTAGTTGCACGGCAGCAGCGAAGACAACTAATTTCAATTAGCTGTATTACAGCATACAAGTGTCAGCGAGCAAACTGAAGCAAGCCGAGGAAGCTGCTCGCAGATTGAGTTGTTCGCTCCATAGCTCGATGTTTCACGATGCTAGCGGCGCGGATGCAGTCCGCAGCAAGCCACGCGTACCCGCCTTGGCTTTACCTACCTTCTCAGGAGAACCTACTGATTGGAATGCGTTCTTTGATCTTTTTACATCAGTTGACGACAGCACTCAGTACGAGCAAGTAGACAAATTTAGGTATTTGTTGATCTCACTTAAGGAAAAGCTTTACAGCCTCATTAAATCGATACCAGTCACAAACGAAAATTACACCATTGCACTGGACATTTTGAAAGAGAGATACGAAAATCCTCATCTTTTTTTTTATTTAATCCGGTATGTTTGGCTGAGTCGGAGGGGCCAAAGCACATGCTCCGACCAGCCAATATCACCTCCGAGAAGGTAGGTGCCATACCGGATACTTCCCTGGATTGCTGGTTATACTGGACTAGAGGAGAACACAACCGAGGCTACCATGCGGTCATCTTACATCCAGTACGATGGTATCAACCCAGTCGGCTACAATTTGAGCCTACCACCTAGTAAGGTGCAAGTGAAGGGACCTACAGTTTTACACCGGTTCCGAACGGTGAAGCAGCAGGTGTAGGTATGCACGTAAATTTTTACCTCAGAAAAAACTCATTGGTACACGCCAACCGGATTCGAACCTCAGACCTCTCGCATGAGAACCCGGTGCCCAAACCACTCGGCCAGCCGCCACTTAAACCGATCTGTACTCGAATACAGTGTCACGCGACCAGACAGGACGCTACGTGGTAGCCTTGCCGTTTGAACCCGATGATGATCAGTTGGGAAAATCCTACGACATTGCATTGTCTAGGTACAAGAAACTCGAATTTCGATTATTAAAAAATCCCTCCTTGCGAGATCAATATAACCAATGTCTTGACGGCGGAATAAAACCTCTAACGGAAAATCATTAAATGATATTCTTTTAACGGGACCTAACTTACACCAAGATATAGTACACACGGGCGTAGCTAGGTTTCGTTTTCGGGAGGGGTTTTAGAAATAAAATCAACGCGAATTATTTTACAATATTTTCTTTTTTTTTATGGAAACTGACACAGTTGGCTACATCACCTACAACGTCCGTGTGCGCACTATTGTGTAAAATTATGGAGTATCCTTCACAAATGGCGAATTACCGGATGAGTGGAGGAGTGCGGTTGTAACGCCAATTTATAAGAAGGGAAGTAAACTGGAACCAATAAATTATCGACCAATTAGTCTCACCTGTCTCGTCACCAAATGTATGGAGAAAATTATTAATTGCAGAATCAAAGAATTTCTAATGCGCAACCACGTCATAGTTAATGAACAACATGGATTTATGTCAAGACGCTCCACCGTTACAAACCTACTCGAATGTCTTAATATGTGGACCATAGAAGTGGACAAACGCTCTCCGGTCGATGTAGTCTATTTAGATTACGAAAAAGCTTTTGACCGTGTTCCGCTCCGGCGACTTGTTGCTAAATTGGAACATTTTGGCATTCGAGGTAAACTCCTGAAGTGGATAGAAACCTACTTGAATAAGAGACAGCTGCAGGTACGAATAGGAGAAACTCTATCGGATCCTAGACCAGTCTGGAGTGGTGTCCCCCAAGGATCAGTGATTGCTACGACTCTCTACAATATATACATTACTGATCTTCACGCTATCATTAAATGCCACTTAAAATTCTTTGCTGACGATTCAAAGTACTTCACTAATCCAACTACCAGCCACAATAAACTGCAAGTTGGTCTGAACAACATACACCAGTGGTCTTCGGATTGGCTGATAAAACTAAACGCCCAAAAATGTACAGGTCTCCACCTAGGAAAGCAAAACCCCAGATTACCATATCACCTAAACCACATACAGCTACAGCCTGTTACATCGCAGAGGGATCTCGGTTTAACCATCAACTATGATCTGAAATGGGAGCCTCACATATCAGAAATCGTCAAAAGAGCCAACTCTCTGATATACCTAATTAAAAAGGCCTTTCATGTCTTGACACCGTCTACAATGCTCAAAATGTTCAAGTCATTTGTCCGCCCTCTATTGGAATATGGGTTTCAGATCTGGCAGCCGTACTTCTCGAAGGATATTCAACAACTAGAACGAGTCCAAAGAAAATTCACAAAAATACCACGGGAGCTACGACATCTTAGCTACGAAGAGAGACTCAAAGTGCTAAAGCTGCCCTCCCTGGAAGCTCGACGCCAGAGAGGGGATCTAATAGAGGTGTACAAAATTCTGACGTGTAAATACGATTGCCCTGAGCTGATCCAAATGTTCACATTGAACCAAAACGTTCATCTTCGAGGCCACAGCATGAAACTAAGTCGAACAATTTGGACTCCGTGGAAAACTACTACTGTGGCTGAAAGATCTCCTAACAAATAGAAAGTTCCGAGTGAGAGTTGGCGAACAACTATCTGAACCTCAACCAGTACTCAGCGGAGTACGGCAAGGATCGATCGTCGCACCAATCTTATTTGGGATATTTCTCACAGACCTACCAGCCATCATGAAACTCAGCTTCTCGCTCTTTGCCGATGATACAAAATTTTTTGCAGACCCTCTTATAAGCCATCAGACCATACAAGACACCCTTGACCAAATTCTACATTGGACAAAAGAATGGCTACTTTCACTCAACAGCAGTAAATGTACAGTACTCCACATAGATAGGGTCTAAAAACCCAAAGCTCTCATACAACATTGGTGGAAACCAAATACACCCAGTTAAGTCGCAAAAGGATTTAGGAGTCGTGATATCAGAAGATCTAAAATGGGAAGCGCACATAATTGAGCTAGTGAAGAGAGCAAATTCACTTCTCTATACAATAAGGAAAGCCTTCTCCTCCATCACCGCAGAACTGTTTCTGAAACTCTACAAGACATATATAAGACCACTACTTGAATATGGCTACCAAATTTGGAGTCCATATTTTAAAAAAGATATTGACCTACTAGAGAGAGTACAGCGACGAGCAACAAAGATGGTATCATTAATTAAAAAGAAAACATATGAAGATCGCTTACAGGCACTGGGATTAACAACTCTTGAGGAAAGGAGACAACGAGGAGACATTATAGAAACCTATAAAATCCTAAAAGAATGCTACGATGTACCAAGTCTACAGTCAATGTACGAAAGGAGCACTGAAGAACGTCTTCGCGGTCACTCATTAAAACTAAAATGGCCCACACATAGAACCAACCCCAGGAAGCATTTTCTGACGCACCGGGTCGTAAGGGCCTGGAACAAATTATCTGAGCACACCGTCAGCGCCCCCTCGGTTAATTCTTTAAAAAACCAATTAGACAAAATAAAAAAACAAAACAAAAAACAAACAAACAAAAATACTTAAAAACAATACAAGTGCACTCATAAATTAATAAACAGAATACACGCACCAGCTGTCAGTGTTTAAAATAAATAAATAAATAAATAAATCTTTAACAGCAATACTCGCAAACATTTCATAACAAACAGAGTGGTGGACGACTGGAACCAACTTCCAGAGGAAGTAATAAGCGCACTTAGTACTAACCAATTCAAAAATAGACTAAATAAATATTTAACAAATAAAACATAATCTCAAAAAGAGTGCTCAAGAACGATAATTAAATTAAAAAAAAAACCCCCCAAGATAATGAGAAAAACAACAAAGTTTAACTGGATTTAGACGCATCAGCCTAGGCTGCCTGTCTAAAATAAATAAATAAATAAAAACTATCTTATCCGACATATTTAGATTATATGACCCATTAGGCTTTCTCGGTCCGGTTTTGTATTTGCAAAGCAGCTGATCCAAAGTCTCTGGCTGGCGAAAACCGGCTGGGATTACGTATCTCCCAGTCACATCTTGGAAATATGGAATCGTATCACGGCGGAACTACCTACCCCTACTTTCAACCCTTCGTTTTCCAAGACTTATTTTACCTACAAACGGTACTCTACACCTGATTCACTTAATTAATAAGTCTTTGCAGACAGAACTCTCAGAAAAATTGTTAACCTTGCTCTCAAGCTGTGTTATCGATAGACTATGGGCGGTGTTATTATGTGGCTGGTCACATGTATAAAAAAAAATGCCCTGCGAAGTTTTTTGTCGGTTCTTCTTCGTGGGTGTAATCGAACCGGATGGAACAAATTGTGACAAGTTCGATTGCAGTGTAACTGCCATATGATTGATCAATAAACAATACAACAATACAATACAATGTTCAAATTAATGGTTTTTCCGATAGTTCTGAAAAGTCCACGGGCGCTTGCGTTTATCTACGACATTGCGATTCGCCCCGGCACCACTAACACCTTCCACTGCAGCTGAGCGGAGCAGAGCTGTGTAAATAGATTCATCCTATTGCACAATGTCTACACCAGGGATGTTGCGGATGCGATTTATTTGACATCCGCGGATACGGATGCAGATGCGGATTTTTGGACGCTCACATCCGCGGATGCGGATGCGGATGCGGATGTTAACAAGATTGCTTGAAGAGCCGGTTAGTTTAAGTCCTTGAATAAAAGAGATTATGCTTTTAATATCTTTTATTGATCAATCAAGTTTTAGTAAGAAAATTTCAAGATTGGGCTATTGTATTTAATGAAAAGTAAATTGGCTGCCTTTTCAACTTAGAAGACGCGTCGTCGCGCGTGTTTAGACACGCATGCATACACAAAACGTGACGGAATGAAATGACGCAATAATAATGGAAAACAAAGTCGTCAGCACTGCACTGCACCGTCGCACAGCATATTCCCTTCCTATTGGTCAATTGCAGCGCGCGCCACTCGCGGACTCCGCCCAATTTCATTCAAGTCTCAACCTGCACGACATCCGCATCCGCATGAGTTCCGCATCGATTTAATGCGGATGCGAATGCAGATGCGGATGTCAAAATCAATGCGGATGCTCCGCATTTACGGATGCGGATGCGAATATCCGCAACATCCCTGGTCTACACATCTCCGCCTCAGTGTAGTGTCACCCTTAGGTATAAGCGCAGAGGCAGACGGAAGATGATGCATTGTTATATGTTTGCAGGTAGACACCCGGATAACACCTCGTAGCTCACATATGTAGGTACCTGCTATCGACACTGAGCTCAGCTGTACAGTACCTACTGCCTGCGAGGTCGCGTCTAGCTGGTAAGTACCTATGTAATGTGTGTAGTGTGGATGTAAATCTCTGCGTTACAAGCGGTAGAGACGTCGCCTAGTTTTGCAAAAGTTGTCTGTTGTCTTGTCTGTAGAGATGCGGACGGTTCCTCGTGTGAGTGGCCAACACGCGGCCCAGGGCACGCTTGACCGTT
The DNA here is from genome assembly GCA_946902875.1 of Nematopogon swammerdamellus. Taxonomy (NCBI): domain Eukaryota; kingdom Metazoa; phylum Arthropoda; class Insecta; order Lepidoptera; family Adelidae; genus Nematopogon; species Nematopogon swammerdamellus. Next base: position 685,691 of record OX336352.1, on the reverse strand, counting down.
GGAAGCTGACCGTGGTTCGGATTCCACGTAAAACTGTAGGTCCCTTCTCTTCTTACCTTACTAGGTGGTAGGGTTCACCCCGCCCGGATTGGTACCACCGCACTGAATGAAACGTCGCGCGTCGGTCGAAACGGCTATATAAATAGTTCGTGTTTTCCGTCCAGTTAAGTGTAGCCGACATGAAATGAAGGGAAGCACTGACATGGAACCTAGTTCACCCGGTGTTGTGGGCTGACATCACGGATGTTGTAGGTGATTTAGCCAACCGTGTGAGTTTCCATAAAATAAAAAAAACCTGCCGGGCGTTAACTTGCGTCCCGCGTAGGGTACAATGTTTTTTTTTTCATTTAAATCAACACAACTCTGTACATTATTCCCCATTCCTGGCTCGTTCACCGCCATGAACAAGTAAAATAAGAACGATCGAAGCCCATGGCACCAACGAGCCGACAGTTTATTTCTGGTTCCATTTCATTTCCTTTTTAGTTACGAAATACTTAGAATAAAATTGTTACAGATACTCGTGACTGATGGCAGATCAAAAATGGATGAATAACAAAGGTGAGCGTGTGCAAGATGACGGCAGGACTTCACGCCCGGATGCGGTCTCTACTCTGCATTATGCTCTCACCGATAATGTTAGTCTGCTGGAGACGGGTACTGCTGTTAAACATGAGCCACCGGATGTTAACGATGACGTCTGCTCTACGTTTGATATTGTTAATGTAAACAGCGAGGCTTCTAATATTTTGGATAGAGTTTGCTTTCTGGAAATGGATACTGCTGTTAAAAATGAGCCATTGAACGTCAACGCCGATGTCACCTCACAGGACGGTGTTGGTAATGTTATGAGCGAGGTCTCAGATGATTGTGATGTAGTCAGCCCGTTGGACACGGCTGCTGTTGTCAAGCATGAGTTGGACATTGGACCCACAGTGCTGCAGTCTCCAGATATAAAGTACATGATGCTACCTTGCAAGCCCGATCCGGAGAATAATGTTGCGCAGTGAGTAATCTATCTTGTTCGAAATGTTATGAGGTTTATTTTACTTTAAAATGGTAAACAATGAGTATTACATATGAATAATAATAACTTATATAAATATGTACACAATTTCATTAAAATTTAAACCTTATGTTAAATATGCTTGATAAACCTTATGAGTAGAATTTACGAGACGTTATTTTAAATCAATCAGCTTTACTCACGGTTTCACTCCGAGCTATGTGGCTCGACGTTTCGGGCCAAGCGTATGGCCCATCTTCATGGAGCACTCTGCCTTGTGCGACGGTTGGCAGAGACTTCTCTGTCAACAACAACCACGGTAATTTACGAGACGTCCGAAATATGCCGGAAAAAAGACAGGTGAAGATCCCTTCTCTCTGCTTGCCATTGAGTGAGAGACATTCGTGGAGATGATGTTATGCTCTCTCACTCCATCTCTTCTCAATTTAATTTGTACACTCATTAGTTACAAATTTACGCTAAGAGTGTTCTTATTCACGTGTTTGTAACATTTTCAGGATGGAATCTCATCGTCTGGGTGAACAACTATATCATTGTGATATATGCAAGAAGGCATTTTTGAAAAAAAAAACTTTAGAACGTCATATTCTAACTCACTCTGATGAAAGACCATGTCGCTGTGACGTATGCAGTAAACAATTCTCAGTGAAAAGTGTTTTAAAAAAACACAAGTTAACTCACACTGGTGAGAGACCACATCGCTGTGACATTTGCAATAAGAATTTCTCGGAAAAAAATACATTAAAAAGTCACATGTTAGCTCACACTGGTGAAAGGCCACATCGCTGCCACATATGCAATAAGAATTTAACCCGAAAATGTGCTTTAAAAACCCATCTGATAACTCACACAGGTCCGAGGCCATATCGCTGTGACATAGGCAATAAGAATTTCTCACGAAAAGGTCTTTTAAAAACGCACATGTTACCTCACACAGGTGAGAGACCATATCGCTGTGACATATGCAATAAGAATTTCTCACGAAAAGGTCATTTAAAAACGCACATGTTTACTCACACAGGTGAGAGACCATATCACTGTGACATATGCAATAAGAATTTTTCGGGAAAAGGTACTTTGAATAAGCACGCGTTAACTCACACAGGTGATAGACCACATCGCTGTGATATTTGCAATAAGAATTTCTCGCAAAAATGCAACTTAAAATTTCACATTTTAACTCACACTGGTGAAAGACCACATCGCTGTGACGTATGCGGTAAGGATTTCTCTATAAAAAGAAATTTAAAAACGCACATGTTAACTCACACAGGTGATAGACCACATCGCTGTGATATTTGCAATAAGAATTTCTCGCAAAAATGCAGCTTAAAATTTCACATTTTAACTCACACTGGTGAAAGACCACATCGCTGTGACGTATGCGGTAAGGATTTCTCTATAAAAAGATATTTAAAAACGCACATGTTAACTCACACAGGTGAGAGACCATATCGCTGTGACATATGCAATAAGAATTTCTTACGAATAGGTCATTTCAAAACGCACATGTTTACTCACACAGGTGAGAGACCATATCGCTGTGACATATGCAATAAGAATTTCTCGGAAAAAAGTGCTTTGAAAAGGCACGCGTTAACTCACACAGGTGAAATGCCACATCGCTGTGACGTGTGCAATAAGGATTTCTCACTGAAAGGCAATTTAAAAAGGCACATGTTGACTCACACTGATGAAAGACCACATCGCTGTGACATATGCAATAAGAATTTCTCGGAAAAAAGTTATTTGAAAAAGCACGCGTTAACTCACACAGGTGATAGACCACATCGCTGTGACGTATGCAATAAGAAATTTTCAGAAAAAGGTAATTTAAAAAATCACATGTTGACTCACACAGGTGAGAGACCATATCGCTGTGACATATGCAATAAGAATTTCACACAAATAGGTCATTTAAAAACGCACATGTTTACTCACACAGGTGAGAGACCATATCACTGTGACATATGCAATAAGAATTTCTCGGAAAAAGGTACTTTGAAAAAGCACGCGTTAACTCACACAGGTGATAGACTACATCGCTGTGACGTGTGCAATAAGAAATTTTCAAAAAAAGGGAGTTTAATAAAGCATGCGTTTACTCATACTGGCGAAAGTCCATATTCAAATTCAAATTCTTTATTTAACTTTTGGCCACACAAAGATAGCATATTAAACATGTGAATAAATGTTACAATAAACATTATTTTAAATACATCATTCATTAGTCATAAAGATTCAAAATTAAATTAAAAATGAAATGGACAAGTCAGAGTTTTAAAGTCACACAATATATAAAATCAGAAAATAAGAATAAAAAAAAAAAAATAAAAAAAATTATGTATACACATATCACATATCATCTCGTAAGTTAATTAAATTTATCAAAATCAAAATAAATTTTGAAATTATGAAATTAATAAAAAAAAACTATCATTATACAATTACATTTAAAATTTACAATCATTACAATAAAATAAAATAAAATATTTATAAAAAATTTAATTAAATTAAAACTAAGACTAGAATAAAATATGCTAAATAGACTGCTGACTACGTGTTTTTTGTACTTATTTGGTCAAAACTAAAAATCTTATTATCAAAATATTCATCAATACTATATAAAGGCCTCGAAGCAAGGTAACTTCTTAATTTAGATCGAAAGACCCCGAAGCTACCAACCTGTGTCAGTTCTCTATTTACATTATTGTACATTTTAACTCCCATGAATTTCTAGCTTTTGTAGAACAACTGACATTTTGGGTTATCACCCGCAATGTCATCCTTGTTTCTGAGGTTATGCCCCTTATTATTAACTGTTTTAAACTTACTTTTATTTTTAAATATGTTACACAATGTCATGAAAATATAGAGTGATATTACTGTTAGTATCTTTTGATTTACAAATAATGGTCTACACGTATCTCTAAATTTTGCACCTGTTATTATCCTAATAGCTTTTTTCTGCATTTTTAACACTTTTTGTATGTCTACACTACTTCCCCATACTTCGATGCCATACCTAAGTTTAGATTCTATGTATGCATAATAAATTTGCCTAAGCGTTTTATTTGTAGTTATAGGTTTTAATGTTTTTAGTACATAACAGCCGCTTGCTATTTTATTTGGCAATTGCTCTATGTGAAATTGCCAGCTTAGTGTTTCGTCAATATTTATTCCTAAAAATTTTATACTGTTTACCGATTGTAAGTCTTTAATTTCCTCCGTTATACTTTGTTTGTCATAATTTAAGCTCTTCGAGAATATCATAAAACTTGTCTTTGTTTTGTTAAGTGCTAATTTGTTGCTACTAAACCATTGTTCCAGCTCGTTTACATTTTTTTTAATTTGCTTTGCTAATTCTTGTTTATTTTTAGACTCTATTATAGAGCTTGTATCGTCAGCAAAAAGAAATACTTTACCTGTGCTTATATTATCAATCAGATCATTTACAAAAATCAAAAAAAGCAGTGGGCCCAGCACAGATCCTTGGGGGACTCCACATTTAATATAGGCATTGTCTGAATTAACTTTAACTATTGCTCTTTTATTTTCGTATATACCTGTAGTTCTATATACTGCTTTCTTTTTTCCAGATATGATTTAAAAAACTGTTGTTGTATTCCCCGTAGACCATAAAATTCTAACTTGTATAGCAAAATTTCATGGTCTACGCAGTCAAATGCTTTGCTGAGGTCACAGAAAACCCCAGCACAGTGGAGCTTTTCATTATGAGCATTTATAATATTTGATATTAGCTTATTTACGGCGTCTATTGTTGATTTAGATTTTCTATATCCAAACTGATAATTTGTAAAAAACATATTTTTTTCAAAGTATTCAGTTAGTCTATCAGCTACAACTTTTTCAAATATCTTAGATACTGGTGACAATATTGATATTGGCCTATAGTTGGATGGGTCTTTTTTATCCCTTTTTTTGAATATTGGGATTATCTTTGCAATTTTGAGTTCATTTGGATATACTCCATCTTCCAAACACCTATTTATAATATAAGATAATGGTTTGCAAATACAGTATTTTACTTCTTTTATTAATTTAGTCGGAATATTGTCATAGCCTACAGAACTTGTATTTTTCAAGAATTATCTTGATATTTTCTGTCTCGTTTGTAGGTTCCATGTAAAACGATTTCCTATTGTTAATTATTTTATTTTGTAGCATAATTTTGTATTCATTTTTAGTAATTGGTTGAGTGTTATTTGCCCTACTGTTCATTGATGTTTTCAGTCCAACATTCGTAAAATATTTGTTTTATTCATTTGCAACTTCTATATTTTCAGTCACTTCTTTTCCATCTATTTGTAGTTTTATGTTATCTCTTTGTTCTTTTTTGCTTTGATTAGTATCTCTTTGTATTATTTTCCAAGTGGTTTTAATTTTGTTTGATGATTCTTGTATTTCCTTTTTGTTGCACAAGCTCTTAGCTTTTCTAATAATTTTTCTAAATAAACTATTGTATTTTTTATATTTTATTTCTAAATTGGGGCATTTTTTTGTTTTAAGGCTTATGTACATATTTCTTTTCACATTACTCGATATTCTTGTCCCTTTTGTCATCCATTTGCTCTGTCTATTTTTTATTATGTGGATTTTATAGGGAAAACATTCTTCTATAATACTTGTAAATATTTTATTGAAAATATTATATTGAGAGTTAGGTGTTTCTTCACACGCAATTTCTGACCAGTCTTCTTCAATAATTTTATTATGAAACTTTTGCATATTTTTTCTTCCAAAATTTCTTTGCTTTTGTTTATATATTACTTCTTGCGACTTGTGGTTTTCTAATGATATTATTATACTATCGTGGTCCGATAGGTCACACGGTATTACTTCTGTTTTTAATGTAATAATATCCAAATTTGCCAAAACATTGTCTATCATTGTACTTGAGCTGTGTGTGGTTCGCGTTGGTTCTAAGATTGCACTTTTTAGGTTATATGGTTTTATAATTCTTTTAATTTTTTTAAAATTTGTGTTATTTCTATCTAGAAAATTTATATTAAAATCACCTACCCATATAATATATTTTGCACTTAAGTGCTCTAAAATTTTGTCTAGGTGTTCTAAGAATATGTTGATGCTAGAATTTCACTCTCCTCTATATTACTCCTGTATATTAATAATAAGCAAATTTGTTTTTCTTGTGCTGTTGTTTTTATTCTTATTCCACTTATTTCTATAATTTTTTCTATATTGTACGATTTTAAGTTAATTTCTTCGACCTTTGTTACAAAATCATCCAAACAGTATATAATGGTTCCTCCTCCTCTATAAAGCGATCGACTTTGATAAGCTACCGGCTTATATCCATTTATACTAATGCAATTTTCTTCTCCTAATTCAAGCCAAGTTTCTGTAAAGCACAGGAGTGTTGGTTTTGAGTTTTTTTCTACATCTAAGAAATCTAGGTAATCTTCTAGTTGTAATATTTTGTTTCTTATGCTTCTAATGTTTAGGTACATAACATGCAATGTATTTTTTATTTTTGAATGTTTTTTATATGTCTTGTCTGATAATCCGAATATTTTTTCCAACTATTGTAAAAAATTTCATTAATGTTTTTAAGTATTTTATTGATTGCTAATACTATTTTATATTTACCATTATCTGACAGTTTTACGCGGTCCATTTTGTAATCGCTTGAACACAATTTTTCGTTGCTGTCGACAATGTATACATGACTCGTTTTGCCAAAACATTTTATTAACTCAAAATTTAGTTTCGATATGTAAATATTGTAGGGCATGCTGTGCTCCTCTTCCTCCATACTATACGGTATCGTGCTAATAATTAAATTAGTGTTCCTTAACTTATTTACAGCCGTATTCATGCAGCCTATCACGTCGTTAATTGAGTTTAAACCATAATCACTCGATCCTGCCATGATCACTATACAGTCTTTATTCGTGAAGTCCTTAGTTTTGACTTCAATTTGGTGTAGTACTCTTGTCGTTTCACCGTGGTAAATTATGTCAGCTGTCGTGTCGTAGTCTCCTCTCCTGTGCTTGGACAGCATGTAAGGGATGTCTGTAGCGTAGGTCCGAAAGTATTAAGAGGCGTGGTCTTTTACATAGGTCATTCTCAGAGTCTTCTTTATTTCCATAGGGGTTCCTTTGTACAGTTTCTATTACAGATATTTTGTCGGATGGGCTATTCGGATGAGAAGTAGTTTGGGCTCGACGGTGGGGCGGCTTGGGGTTTTGTTGATTTCTGGTATTGAGGCTGATATTGTTCTTTTCTGTTGTAGATGGTGTTAGGGGACCTGGAAAGATATCTGAGTGGTTCTGCATGTCTCTTGAATTATAAGTTATTTGTTTTTGTTCTTGATTAATTTTGCTGATGCCGCATATGACACTTAACTTTTCGTTGCATGATTTTAAGTTATTTATCAAATCATTTTCATTTAGAAAATTTTTGAGATCTTTTACTTTATTCCTTAATGATTTGTTAGTTTTTGTGATACTTCGACACATAGTTTTTAACTTCTTAATTATTTTCTGATAATTTGTAATTTTTTCCTCCAGTTGTTTAATTCGTTTAGAGTTATCCTTTTCTTGGTATACGGGTAAGGGGTGAGACGTCTTTTTGAGGGAGTTAATGGGATTGATGATTTCTGAGTATCGACTTTGTAGTTGTAAGTGCTCCTTTTCAAGGTTTAATAATTTTAATTTGAGTGGGGTTATTATCTGGATATTGCTGCATTCAAATTCTTCCTGTTCGTGTTTGTAGATTTCATTTTCTTGTTGCGCCTTAGTTAATTTATCTTCCAAGTCTGCATTTTCAATTTGTAGTTCCGCTAGTTGATTTTTTAAACTGGAATTTTTTTCACATAATTTCTCAAAATCTACACTATTTTGTTCGTGTTCTTTCAGTAATATTGTTATGTATTTTTCATTTTCACATAGTATAAATTTTTTTTCTTTGAACTGTTCTTCTAGTTCTTGTATTTTTTGTTGTTGTGCCTCATTTAAATTAACCTTTAGATCATTTTCCAATTGTTGAATTTTATTTTCCTTTTCTGATATTATCACGTTATGTTCTTTTATTGTATTTTTTAGTGTTTTAAGTTTATTTTGAATGTGTTCTTCCTCATAGTTTAACTCTGGCAAAGAGCCCGTTTTTTTAATTGTAGACCTAGTTTTCATAAGGCGTACCTTGTCCATTTTGTTGTTTTTATTTGACTAGGCTATTTTGGGCTTCGTCGGTTACAGGTAGCGACATCTGTGGTAATGATGCGAGTTCACATAAAGTAGTTTGTGGTGCTTGCTGTGTTGTTACTCTTGTGCTAGTAGATGGCGCTGTTTACGAAGGTCACTATTGACTTGTCAGTTGCTTTGATTAGATACTAGATGGCGCTTTTTTGTTTGAGTTGGCCTTGCTGTTTATTTTTACTCTTATTCATGCTGCTTGGTAATAGATGTCGCTGTTTACGTACGATCCGTCAGTTGTTTTGATTTCATGCTAGATGGCGCTTTTATAATAGATTTTTTAGGCGGGTAGTTTACGTAGACAATTACACAACATATTTTAATAATATATGGCTATTTCATAATTCAATGATTAAGTTTTTATAACTGACCTTTGTAAGTCCAAGTGTTTCAGTTTCTAAAGAGATGTAATGTTCTTTATGATCAATTTATTTTCTGTCACATTCAATTTCTTTTTGATATACTGAATTATTTAGAGCTTATTGCACTTTTATAACACTGTCGCTTCTTATTTAGGTTTAAAACTAACTGTATTAATAATTTTTCGTGTCCTTAGTTGCTATAATTTATTGATTTAACTTTTTGAAATAATAGCTGTTCTCTGTCGATATTTACTTAACTAGCGCCATCTGTCACATCGCTGTGACATATGCAATAAGAATTTTAATGTAAAAGGTACTTTAAAAAATCACATGTTGACTCACACAGGTGAGAGGCCACATCGCTGTGACGTGTGCAATAAGAAATTTTTACAAAAATGTAATTTAATAAAGCACGCGTTTACTCATACTGGCGAAAGACCACATCGCTGTGACATAGGCAATAAGAATTTTTTTGTAAAATGTACTTTAAAAAATCAAATGTTGACTCACACAGGTGAGAGGCCACATCGCTGTGACGTATGCAATAAGAAATTTTCAGAAAAAGGTAATTTAATAAAGCACGCGTTTACTCATACTACCGAAAGTCCACATCGCTGTGACATATGCAATAAGAATTTTTCTGTAAAAGTTACTTTAAAAAATCACATGTTGACTCACACAGGTGAGAGGCCACGTCGCTGTGACGTGTGCAATAAGGATTTTTCACTAAAAGGCAATTTAAAAAGGCACATGTTGACTCACACTGGTGAAAGACCACATCGCTGTGACATATGCAATAAGAATTTCTCAGAAAAAGGTAAATTAAAATTGCACATTTTAACTCACACTCGTGAGAGGCCACATCGCTGTGACGTGTGCAATAATAATTTCTCACGAAAATTTCATTTAAAAAGGCATATGTTAACTCACAGGTGAGAGACCATAACGCTGTGACATATGCAATAAGATTTTCTCGGAAAAAAGTACTTTAAAATTGCACTTTGAATTCATACAGGTGAGAGACCACATCGTTGTGATGTATGCAATAAGAATTTCTCATTAAAAAGGTGCAGATTTTTGCCTTTTTTGTATTTCCAAACATTTTAACTTCTAGCAACAGAAAACAGCTCAAATGTCTTCAAGATTAAATACGAAAAATCTACGTCCTTACTGGTTTCAAGCAAAATCCACGGTAGGCTACGTGAGGGTGACCAAAAGACAGGGATGGCTTCAGAATCTAAATTTAATATAGCGCCGAGAAACTAAATTATTCTATGTAATAAATAACATTTCACACCTGCGGGTCTACCGGCGTTAACTCACTCGCTGACTACTCGCATATTTCAACCAATAGCTGGGCCGGATGCCTCACCGAACGCCGTCTGATTGGTTGAGTGAGATCGTTTCTCATACTCACATCGGCGAGTGAGTAACGCCGGTACAGGGGCTGGGTTTGAAATTAAAATGGGACATGATTTTAATTTCGCACCCAGGAACGAAATTTAAATACAACATGATTTTAATTTCGCACACTATAAAAGACGAAAACGAGATTTCAGTGGAAAAAAGCAGCCATTTAATCACAAGTTGCTATGACAAAGTATTTTTACATTTTTCGATTCTTTATTGGCATTTTTCAAACCTGCCTGTCGCGAACATCCTGCACCCTTCGTGCTGAAGTACACCTCCACACGCAATCAACCGGCAAGCGCACGAGTTTCTTTACAGGTCGGCGTAAAATCCCTCCGCTTGTTTTCACATCTGCAACGCGAACCACGCCGTCCTTACCCGGGAACACTGACGTAATGCGTCCTCTCGGCCAAGTCGCTCGAGGGAGGTTGCCATCGGCTATCAGCACCGGATCTCCTATGACCATGTTCTGCACAGGTTCAGCTCCTCGTCGGGGGAGAAGAGTAGGGAGGTATTCCTTCACCCATCTAGACCAAAAGTGATCGGATAGTCTAATGGCCTTCTTCCAGTCTGATCTTCGCATTAGATCTGCATCGTCAAGTTGCAAAGGTAGAGGAGATGTAGATGGGGATCCTAGTATAAAATGAAACGGGGTTAATACTTCGGGATCATTGGGGTCGACTGAAACGTAGGTTAATGGTCGGGAATTGACTATTGCTTCAGCTTCTAGGAGTAGGGTGTGCAAAACTTCTTCTCTTGGAGCTCGTTCATGAAGAGTTACTTTCAGTGCTGTTTTCACACTTCTAACGAGCCTTTCCCAAACCCCACCCATGAACGGGGATGCAGGCGGGATGAAACTCCATTGTATCCCCTTATTCGCTGCGAAATCACCAACGGCCTGATCATAAAGTGCTGATAGTTCATTACACGCTCCGACAAAGGCAGTTTCATTATCGGAAAATATCTTCGTTGGCGCTCCTCTGCGTGCTATTAGGCGTCGTAAGCTCATTATTGCGGCGTCTGCCGACAAACTTCCGACTATTTCGAGGTGAACTGCTCCCGATGTTAGGCATGTGTAAAGCGCCACATATCTCTTCTCCCGTCTGCGAAGAACAGCTACTTGTACGGGTCCGAAGTAACCGACTCCAATAAAGATAAAAGCTCGATGGTGATGAGCTAGTCTCTCGGCAGTGGTTCTGGGGGGGTAGCTCGGCGTATTCGACAGAACTGGCATTCTTTTGAAACACTTCTCACGGTATCACGTAGACGTAAGATCGTAGAAGGTTTGAGCGGCGTGAATCGAGCCTTGCTGCTCACAAGGGAGAGTTCCACCTTTCCATCCGCGTATGTGAATCTCCAGTAGGCTACGCAACCATAGGCGAGCTCACTGGCGTCCGAGAAAAGGTGTAACTCGCAAACAGCAAAATCCGGGTCACGCAGATACCATCGAGGTAAATGCAGAGTACTGACTGCGTGGAGGTCGATGAACCACTCACGCCACCGCTCATCTTCTTCTCGTTCGAATGCCTCATCCCAACCGATTCCAGTTCTCCAGGTCTGCTGAAAAAGGATACGACCGCGTACTACGATCGGAGCCAAGAACCCAAGTGGATCATAAACGCGCATAACGTGAGAACAAAACTTTCCTTTTAGTAAGTTGTTCTGGAACTTCTCCTTGCAACCCGGTTTGGAAACCCAGGCAATCCCGCGTAGGATTCCAAATCAGACCTAGAGTGCGGACAGTAGGCTGGATCGAACCTAGTTTAATGTTAGATGGTTGGATGAGTCGTAGTTCTGGTGATAAATTGGCCAAAACAGTTGGATCGTTTGATACCCAGCTCCTCATGACAAAGCAGCATTTCTGGTGAACTGTCACTATGTCAGAGGCGAGACGTGCAGCAGCACATGGATCATCGAGACTTGCAATGAAATCGTCCATGTAGTGATCATTAATAATAGCGTGAGCTGCATCAGGGTAAGCCGTTTCGAAGTCCTTTGCGTTCTTATTCTTAACATAGAGTGCTGTGCAAGGGCTGAAAGTAGCACCGAAGATTACCGAGCTCATTCTATATTGCCTTATTTCAGCGTTTGGGTTGCCATCCCGCCACAGAAATCTCTGAGCATCACGATCTTGCTCTAGGATTTTGATCTGTCGGAACATCTCCTGGATATCTGCGGTCATTGCAATACGACCTTCCCTAAATCTGAACAGGATCCCCAGAAGAGGTTGAAGAAGGTCTGGTCCCGGCAACAAGAATGAGTTCAAGCTTACTCCTTGACTCTTGGCTGCAGCGTCGTGAACAATCCTAAGCTTTCCAGGTTTGTTCGGATTGGTTACTCCGAAGTGTGGTAAGTACCAGCGACGGTTCAGCTCAATACCATTTCTAGGAGGAGGACATTCCTCAGCATAACCCTTGTCCAGCATATCATTCATGTTCTTCTTGTATGCAGTAGCGAACAGTGAATCTTTCGCCATCTTCTTTTCGATCATTTCTAGCCTACGACGTGCTAAAGAGAAACTTTCCGGAAGTTCAGCGTTGTCCTCACGCCACAGGAGGCCAACCTCGAACCTGCCCGTAGAAAGACGGCGAGATGTGGATTCAAGAATGTCCTGGGCACGACGGTCATTCTGAGTACACAACTCGGTTTTCAGAATACCTATCGAGTCGAGCTTGTATTGCTTCTTTATCAAGTTTTCAAGATTCTGATCATCGGTAAAACTACTACTTTCTACTACAGTATGGTTTACATATTGAACAGTTTTGGTTTGACTAGACTCGAACCCATGAACGACCCAGCCCAGAGGTGTCAAACACGCTAACGGTTCGGAATGAGAACCCTTCCTTGTGCATTTAGAGTATGTCAGAAGGCAGTCCGCGCTACCTATGAGAACCGTGGGCGTGGCGTCCTCGTATGCGAGCTCTTCCACCAAGTCAGCGAGGTGGCGGTGGCGGGCCAAGTCCACACGGCTAACGGTCTGTCGGGCCAGACCGAGCGAAGGAACGGAATGAGCATTTCGCACCGTGTGAACTTCGTCACTGTGCCGACCTCTGATATAAAAACTTACATAATTTATTTTTGTTTCGGTTGTCATACCCTTAACACCACTTACAGTCATGCGCCCCTCGGGGCCCTTCGCACCTATGCGCTCAGCCACAGACGAGTCAATCAATGTAGCAGTAGACCCATCATCGATCAGAGCGTACGTCTCAATGTGACCGGCTGGTCCGCATACCACGACAGGAATTACTTTCAGCAGTACTTGGCCCTGTCGCTGTTGTGTAGCTAGGGAAGTGACCGAAGTGTTATTTAAAATAATATCTTTCTTTGTTGTGAGCCTCTGCTCTGGAATAGTACTCGTAGTTAACTTACTGTCTAACTTTTTTTCTACTGTGTCAACATTCTCTCCTAGAATGTCAGAAGCGCACATATTTATTGTAGAAGTGCTCGGTTTGCTGATAGGAGGGAATGTTGCCCCATGTAGAAGAGAATGGTGCCGAAGTTGGCAACCATCGTGATCACATCGTTTTGTTTTACACGTCTTCCATTGATGAGAATTGGCACTGAGGCACCTATAACAAACTTTCTTCTGGTGTATCCAGCGCCACCTATCGTCTACAGGGAGCGACTTGAATTTACTGCAAAAACAGATGTTTTGTTTTTCACTGCAATAAATGCAAGTTGCTGGGACGGATGAGAAGGCAGACGTAGCGTGGACTTTTTCTCGTTTCTTGTCTGATTCAAAATGTGCACTCGTATTAGCATGATATACGATTCCAAATTTAACCTGTCGTTCTGCTTCACGCGTGATAAAATCTGACAATAATTCTAATTTCACCTTTTCCGGTTGCTCGGCCGCAAAGTCCATCCATCTGCTTCGCATCCACGGCGACAGCTTCGCTAACAATGCATCGAATAGTTCAGGAGAATGCAAATATTCATGTTTATCTAACAATACAATAGTAGAAACACAGTTTCGAAGTTTACATGCAAATATATTCAAATCTTTATTCTCGTTCAGCCTCGGCATAGAGCGCACGGCGGCGAGCTCCTGCAGTACGATCTGTTCAGGGCGAGCGAAACGAAGTTCAAGCGCTCGCATCACTTCGTCGGGGTCGTGCGCCGATATGAGCAGCGAGGCGACGGCCTCGCGCGCCTCACCGCGCAGCGCGTGCCGCAGACGCGCTAGATTCTCTACAGTCGTGTACGATGCCCTAGTGTCTTCGTAGGTTCGCTTGAACCCGAGCCACTCGGTGAGACTTCCGGAGTAGGGCAATAGCTCTATGTACCACGGCTTGGAGACCCTGCTGTGTGATTTTGAACTAGATTTCTCAGCTAAAGCGGCTATGGCTAATGCAAGTTGAGAAATATCCGATGGTATCTCTTTATTGAGTGTAATATTAGCTGGGTTAGTTTCACCGGCTTCACAGTTAACCTGTTCTGTTCCGCTTATCATCGAAGGCGGCAGAAGTGGTGGTTGAGCGAGCGGCGACCGCAGGGACGCGAGCCCAGCATTCGTCGGCCTATCTGCTTCATTTCGCTCAGGCAGTTGCGGCACCGATTGCTCTGTCGCGGGTGGCCGAGGATCGCGCACGGGCAGCGCGTCGTGTTGCCGAGCAACGGCAGCACCAGCGACAGCCGGCGGCCACAATACCTGCTGTGTAAAATTTTCATTGTGAGGCAAGTTTACAGGGGTTAGGAACGTTATTGTGTCTTGGGCGAGAGCTTCATCCTGTAGCTGTGTGCCGACATTCGTTCTACATGTCTGCGATTCATTTTGTGAAGGTAATGTAACATCATTAACCTGTAATGGGTCAGAGTCGGAACCATCAACCCAATCCTGCGTGCGCATGGAACTGGTGCGCACGCTGCCGTTGGCGACACCATGCGCACTTGCGGCGGCGGCGTCGATGGCAGCAAGCGCCGCCCGTAGTTCTATCTCTGCCACCTCACGCTCTCGTGCGGCAGCAATGCGCTCACGCTCAGCCTCTCGTTCCAGCATCCTGCGCGCATGAAGAGCTTCTACAGCAAACTTGCGCGCAATGATCGTGGATGCTGACCGTGAAGAATGTGCTGAGCTCAAGCCGCTGCGACGATTTCCTCCTGCAACAGAAGCCGGCGACGGTGTTGGAGGTGGTCGCGCCACCGGTGGTTCCGTTTGAGACACCGGGTTCACGTCTCCTGCCTCACGTCTCGGGGTATTGTGTGCGGCCGACATATGAGGAAAGCTGGACGAGACCGAGCCTTCCGAGGTTGAGGAGGTGCCCGGTCGTGATCGCCCAGCCGCCGTGTCGACAGCACCCGAGTCGGATGCAGGGCGTGTGTGTGAATCCGCTGCCTCTGGTCCTCTCTTCGACTGAGACCTCGTCTTCATTTTGCGCTAGTAATAATGTAAAAGATGCACGCCGAAGGACCAATATAAAAGACGAAAACGAGATTTCAGTGGAAAAAAAGCAGCCATTTAATCACAAGTTGCTATGACAACGTATTTTTACATTTTTCGATTCTTTATTGGCATTTTTCAAACCTGCCTGTCGCGAACACACACAGGAGAGAAATTAAAATACAACATGATTTTAATTTCGCACCGAAATTAAAATACAACGTATATTATTTTCGTTCCTGGGTACGAAATTAATATTCATGGTGTTTTTTTAAAAGGACGATCATCCTTTTCAAACTCGAGTACGTAAATTTTTAGTGAACTCGAATCCAACACTGACCACAATCATGGTTGAATCATGGATTTTTTTATCTCATTCTGTTTATTGTTTTTGCATTCCGTTCACAAACTTATTACAAGTACAAAGGTTCAGTTTTCTTGTGGTTTTCTTGCCCTGAGTGACGTGACTCAGATTTCTCTGCTTTCTTTTTGGCCCTATTTTTGGTATTTTGTATGCGCCTGGTTTTGGAACTTGTTTGGAATTTGGATAGCATCTCAGTATAAATGCTGTGTAAGTACCATATTGTAGCGTGACCCGTAAGTAACTTTGTTCAATGACATTGTAAAAACATTGGCTTACCTATGTATTGTAAATGTATAAAAAACATTATTTTTAAATGGTTTTTTATTTTAAAATATTTATCAAGCTGTGTTCATCTACAAGTAAGTATTACGTATGCAACATTTTTAGCATATGTACAGCGGAAATGTAGATGAAACACTGCTTTTATAAGTAAATATAAAAAAAAGATGCTTCTGATATATGTAGGTAGGGTGTATAATACAGTTTTCATAGTGATACATACAGGGCTATTTTGTAAAGATAGTGCAAACTCACAGGGGTGACTCAGTATGTGATACAGAAGGTATCGATGTTATTAGTTTAATACAAAAAAAATTAAATAATATACAAATTTTAACCCACAATTTTAAAAAGTATGTGTACCCTACACGCACGCCGCGCCACGTCGTCGCCGCGGCCGCCGCCGCGTCCGCATCCGACCGACCGAGCCGGCAGCCGGCCGCGACCCAAAGTTCCAACACCCCCCTCGCCCCGCTCTGCCGCTGCGCTGCGCTGTGATACGCCGCGCCCGCGCATGCACCGCGCTGCGAGCGAGCGGCCGCCGCGCCGGTCGGCGGCGCTCGCTTCGCCCCCCCTCCGCTCCGCCCGCCCTCAGTTGCGCGCTAGCATCTGGCCGAGCGATACCTCGCTCGTTACTCGTTCGTTTACAGCTGATCCCGAATCGCGTAATTTCGTGAAAAATTCTTAGTGCCTAACCTAATGTAAATGGTGCGTAGTGAAAATGGATTACACGAACAATGAGAAGACAGATATGGTAGGTATTTACGCTCTAGGGAACTACAGTACCCGCGAAGCTGCAAGGTTATACCTACGCCTAAATGTTTCCTGGGAGGGGGGTCCCCGGCCCAATCCACGCACGTTTTTGCAAGTAACGCAAAATCTACGTGATTATGGACAATTTGCCATACCAGCAGGTCCACGTGGCCAAGGCAATCAGCTGTTACCTGTAGAACTACTAACGCCGCCCCGCCGCCGCGGTTCTTTGCGCACTTTAGCACCGCGCGGCGCGGTATGTCCATTCATACAATTAGGACTACCATGAAAACATATTTTTTTGGGAAAAATTGTAATCGTCATAATTCCGTCAAACAATTATTAATTCAAAATGTGACAACGCTAGTAGATTCACTGTAACACATAGATTCACCCCTGTGAGTTTGCTCCAACCTTACAAAATAACCCTGTATATACATATATATATGAGGAGCATCAAATCAAAACGTATTATCTCCATCAGACTGATTTTCGAGGTAATCGAAAAAAACGTATATCTTGAAGACTGTTAGAGTTACAACTGTGCAACGTATGAGTGATTTCTTTAATAAATTAACGCCATTTTTATTTACTTTTATTGGCATACACTTTAATACACATTTTGAAAAATAAACACACTTAAAGTTTGGAGATAATGTAGTTTGGTGTGTCCAATCACTTAAAAGGTTTTTTGATGTAACCACTTTTGGAGAAAATTGCTTTTGATCCGATTGTCGTACCGAGCGTATATTAAAATTTACCACCTTCATCTTCTTCCTCTAAGCATTCACATGTCTCACTTTCTTCATTCACATTAGGTTGGTATTGAGCGTTGTTTAAGGCATCTATTGTAAAATTTTAGAGCGCTATCGTCCTTCCAATTTTCTCCAAATCGTTTTTGTAGCAGTGTATCCACATCATTTTTTTTTAGGTTGCCTATTTTTTTTTTTTATATCTGGTTCATTCAACTCTGAAATGCTGTCTATTACACGGCCCTTCTTCGTTACAGTAGTAAACGTCAAGTCTGCGTCACTAATGTAAAAAAGTGCCATTTTGTAATCAATCCGAGTTTTTAGATAATACTTGTTGCTTTGTTCAGTAAAAGTCTTTTCTTCAAGTTTAACACTTGCCGAAGAACCAAACGAAGGATTGCGGGATTAAGGATTCGAGGGATTGGATAAAGTATTTCAGGTGGCCGACCGTCTGTTGCCGACCGGGCTTGGAAATAGTACGATTTTTATCGTACTTTTACGATAATTATAACGATCGTATGATGTACGTTCGTAATGCTTCCAAATTCTGTACTGTAATCCAGGGGATGTAAGTAAATAAATCACAGAATGTGATAGGTGCGGGCGGTTGGCGCGGTATATGCGTGAAAATATATGCATTTTGTTCAGCGTCCGATAATTTTGCCCTAAATACCATCATTTTCGACTTCGCGTACGATGATTTTTAGTGACCTCGCATCCAACCTTGCCGCACCCTGCCCGCACATTCGCCCGTGGCCGTGTGGTTCGTTCGCCCGCTCGCTCGCTCGCGAGCGTCGCGGGTGGATCACACGGCAACAATGGCGGACGCGCCATCGAATCATTCGAAATTCTTAACAATAAAACTTAGAAAATCATAACAATATCAAATAAAATGTAATTACCTACAGGTGGAAGGTAACTCCGTCCTTGTGTTTGCTTGACGTGTTGAATTTCTTATTTCACACGAAAAAGCTACATGTAGGCATTTTTTCGGGGCATTCAGACACGTTAAAGGCGTCAAGATGTGAACGCGAATGAAAGCGACCGCGAGCAAAAACAGTTTTATATTACGATCATGACTTTTTGTCTTATGTAACCCGGTGGAGGGGGTACTAAAGTGTAGTCTTATTTTGCTTCAGTCTGTCGAGATAGAAGGATATTCATACATAGACGTGCGTCGGCCAGTCGCAATTATGGCTCGGTACATACTTTTTACCTACTTTACTTTTATTCAAGAGAGAGTAGTGTTGTTGAAAATAAAATTGATTAAAAAGAAATGTTTTCCTTGTTTTCTTCCCTAAAACACATTGACTGCTTGCATACTACACGACAGCGTCGCGGCAGCGGTGACATGACCGCGACGCTGCAGCAGGTTTCGAGCCTACCTACCGTCACGGTATTGCTACATTTTTCCTGCTCTGCTGCCGTGACGTTACCGTCTAGATAGTGCATAAACAGTCGTTGGCTACATTAATGAAGTATATAAACAACACTACAGTAAATAAATACCAATTTGATTTAAAATATGCTTACCGGTAGAGTGTTCACTATAACCTCGGAGTCCCCGAGTCCGAAGCCCTGTCCCAACACCGCCAGCATCCGTTCGTCCTAATGCTCCCGCAGAGCTACCGGTGCCGCCGGCCCCACACCCGTTCCGCGGGCCTGCTGCCTGGCTCTACCGGCCAAGTTTTTTAAGTGAACTTTTTTGTCCGTCCAATAGTGAAAAAAAGATGAACATATTTGTAAAATATTAGGCTGAGGTATAGTTAATGGCAGGTTTGATAGCAAATTGCTGGTAGTTATATCCTGTAGTTTAGAATGTTAGAAGAATATTAGTGAAAGAATTAGCGCGAGAAGACCAAGACTTTTCGGGAAAAAATAAAAAAAAATATTTTTTTTTCATACAAAATAAATTTTAGATTTTTTTTTAACGCACCAAAACATTTATTTTGATTTTTTTCATTATTTAGGGCTGGTTATTTTTATTTTAAACAACCAAAACATTCACCCATACCACTTCCCTTGTTTTTACATACATTTATATTCAAAACCAATGTATTAGTGCCTTAATTTTTTTTTTTTAATTATCTATAAAAAATTAATTTGTATGGCGCCCCCGCCCCTAAACGGCACCCCTCCTCGGGGGGGGGGGGGGCGGCACCCCTCCTCGGCAAGTGAACCATGTTCACGTGCCGAGGGTCCCGTATACGCTGTTTCACTTTCATCTAATTAAATTTTCTACTAGGGTGCGGTCAGGTTTTGGATGGGTGGCCGTACGACCGTTGAAGTTGACAGTGGTTCGGATTCCACTTGAAACTGTTGTGTCGTCCCTTTATCTTACTGTGTACATATTTAGCTGGTAGGGGTTAACTCGTTCGGATTGGTACACCAGCACTGAACGAAGGTCGGTCGAAGAAAACGGCTATAAAAATTATACGTGTTGTATTGTAACGGACGACAGTGTTTTGTGCCGGGCTATGCAGACGTTCTACATGGACATTTACATGCAGTGCGTACAGTGGAATAAAAAAAAAATGTGTCTGTCTAGCTAGACAGTATCAAATCGCGGTGAGTGTAATGGCGATACGCGTTGCGCGCGAAACTCTGTGTTCGGCCGGTAGGTAGACTGTTACGCTTCATCTGGCAAGTTCCGGAGTTCCGGACGCGTTCGTTAATGATTTCTTCCGCCACTAGGTGCCACTAGTGTCTATGTACATGAAGAAATCATTGCAAATTTAACAGAAATAATGTGTAAATTGTTATTTTTTCTTAAAAAATATGTTAATTACACATATAGTTTATCTAAGTCATAATAAATTGGAAATCCTTTGGCGAAATGGGAATACTTAGGAATATCACTTAGATCTTGACTTGATTGTAAAAAAATTGGGTTTTCAGCAATAACTCTGTAAATGAAACAAGCACAATAATGATTGATGTGCCGAGGAAAGTGGAAAGAAAAACAATTATAATGAGAGGAAAGTTCTGAAAGTTGATCTGAGCACATTGCAAATGGGTAAAAATTATTTACAAAGAGACTTTTCATAAAAATAACGGTCATTAAAATATAACAGCCTGCTTTACGGAAACCTATCGAGGTACGTTCATTCATTCGTGCAGTTCACTTAAATTAATCGCTCTATAATACCAACAACAAGCCTCAAGACTGATGAACTCTGCTGAAAAATCTACTGAAAACTGTTGAAAACTCTGCTGAAAATCAAAGAAAGAAGACGTACAGCCCACATCTTGTCTACTGGCTTTATAATTCAACACCATACTGTTGGCAGTGGCAGGTAGTTGTGCGTGATGGGTGACGGAGCGAAATAATATACGCACTGTCAGCATACAATACAGTTTTAATCAGTGTTAAAACACATGAATGCGATCAGGAATTCACAATAGAAGAACAACACGATACAAAATTACATTAGACGAGACAGACGACAGATAACCGAACAGGAAGAGACGGACATAAATTAAAGAGGAAGAGATGTGTTGCCACTTTCAATAATCAATATTGAACATAGACAAACATACGTACATTATGAATTGGCGTTATGAAACATACCTACTCATTTCCCAACATGGAGCGCAGAGCGCACCACACTAAAAGAGGCAGTCCAAGACTGGGTAGTCTCCTTTTTCTCCTGTTTTATACAAAAATGACATGCGCCGCCGCCTCAACATTAGGTTAGGGTTAATTTTAAGAAGATGCGTCGCAGCGACGCATCTTCTATTGGTTTTTTTTTAAACCACCAAAATATTCACCCATATCACTTTCCTTGTTTTTACCTAACCTAACCTAACCTAACCCTTCTGCTACAGAAAATGTTAATTATTTTTTATAGACGGGCGTCGAAGAAAGACACTTTTAGACGGGCGCGTAGCCGCAGCCATTTGTTGTGAATTGTGAATTGGCTGTATGGTCAAATGATCTTTGCCTGCCTATATATGGCGAAAACAATAACTACAACAACAGCAAACAAAAGAGTATTGTAACGATGACAGTGGGTGGACAGGCGCATCTCTTTTTCTTTGCTTGTGATTGTTCGTAATACTCCCATACGCCTGGCGGAAGCCTTGAAGGAGAAGAAGAAAGATAGTTAGAAAGTAGACGCAGTCCCTCAGCTGTGCGCAGGCGGCGTGCGTGCGACGCGGCTCGGCGCGACTCCGCCACAGCGAGGGTAAAGGACGCCTCTCCGCTTGCTTTATCCAGCAGGTAGTAGTTTGCGGTCGCTTCCAAGCCTACTCCGCCTGAAGACAGCGACATGTTGCATAGCTTGTGAACTTCTATGACAACTGCTGCTTGCGCGCTACACTATAGCGGCGCGGTCACAGTGACGTCACGACCGTCGTCGCACGGCAGCAGCGGAGACATCTATGAAACCACGTGAACAGCTTTGTCAATAGCCCGCGACTCTAAAGTGGGGTTGACATTGCTCTTTAATAAAAATATATAATGTCTTTCTTTAGTAGGTACGCTAAGGGGTGTATGTGTATCAGATACTGATCACGTTCCCATACTATTTTTTTTTTTACTATATTAAAAACCTACTCACTTCTCAAATTTAATACGTGAAGTGCGCGTTTTTCACCTTAATAAGTATGTTTTTTATATCGTAAAAAAAAATTGGTATGGGAACGTGATCAGTATCTGATACACATACACCCCTTAGCGTATCCTTACCTACTAAAAAGAACCTTATATAACAATTAACCCTTGCAGTTCCCACTTATATATAACACTCGCCCGACATTTTTTTTTCGTATTTTTTCTTACCTAAAGTTGGCAATTTGAATACACAAATTATATATCAACATTTATGAGATGAGAACGTAGCCACTAAGAGACCGCAAACGTACCTATAAAAAATTTTGGGACTTGGATGCAATAAAAAAAAAAATAATAAATAAAAAAACAAAAAAATCACCATATCAACCTCTCATATGTCATAAATATCAACACCATACATAATATCTTATAGGTATTTTCACTGATGACAACAAAAGTTGAAATATCTGTATTAACTGTGTAATTTTTATTATTGAATTCAATTACAAAATAAAGTAAATACAACCATACACTAATACACTAAAACTAAAACTAATCTAAAATTAATATCCAGAAAACCTACAAAAAAATAAATTTCTGAAAAGTCCGCCGAAACGCCGTCTCTGCCGATGCCAAGTGTACCCAGTACGCTCGCCGCGTTACCCCTCTGAATCTCAATACTAATCCGCCGTTTAAGGAAGGCTTTGGAACGACGGTCGCCAGTCCTCTCCGCGAGAAGCTTTCCCAGCTTCACCGTGAAAACCTTGGTTTCAGACGACCATGGTCCCAAAGTCTCCACGGCGAAAGGTTGAAACTCAAAGCGGTCACGCAGCGAGCTGTACAATCTCGTCTTGGCGGCGGCAGCCTTGTTTGCCGCGGCCCCGGCAGACAAGGAGGTAATGGGAACATGGCTGGGGGCCAGGGTGTCCACGCATGTGGCGTCCCACACTAGAGCCCTCCCCCGGCTCCACGGCAGTAGGGTCATGCCGTCAGGTCTCTTATGGTCACCGCGGCTAAGGCCAGGTGGCTCCAGCATAGACGGAATATTGACTGAAGCCAGCGCTCGCTTTATGATGTTATTTAAACCGCAGTGACGGGAGAACCTGCCGGCACTCCTCTGACAAGAATTCTGGAGGAGTCTACGTTCTCACCGCAAACGCAGACGTGTGGTTGACACACCCTCGCACCCAGACGCAGAGCAACAGCAATACTGACCGTGACTCCGTCTAGGAGCGTACCCAGATTAGGTGATGGGTAGGCCTTAAGCCATGCCCCCGATTCCTCCTCCATTGATGCAAGGATGCGCCCGATCTATCGTGTTTGCCTCAAATAAAAGGCTGTCCCGATTTTTAACTGCCAAAGGCTCATCCCATAAACACTGTAGTTGTTTATTTTTGTTGGACGGCTCCTCAATGTCTGGACACAGCAACTTCCAGCGCTCCACTGCTACAGCCATGTTGTCGACCTCAATGTTGTCGCCTAGTGATGGTTGCAAGATCTTACACGTGAGCCCGACGCATGCCTGTGTGGACGATATGAAGGCTGGAAGTGCTATTTCCGACGCCCGTCTGATACCTATTCCGCCAAGACGTGTAGGCAGAGACGCATGAGTCCATTGTGAATTTTATAAATAATATTAATATATAAAAATTAATTTAACAAACATTTTACACAAATAAAAATAATTTATTACAAATAAATAAACAAAACAAGGAAAGATAGATAGAAAATTCTTTATTGCTCCAGTAAACATTAAACAGTAACAAATACATTGGAAAATTTACATAAGGTGCAAAGGCGGACTTATCCCTTACAGAGATTTCTTACAGTCAACCTTTGGATGTTTGAGATTCGGTAATATAGTGCAATGTAAGTAGGTAGTAGCAAAAGAGTTGCGTGACAATTGGAGATAAAAATAATAATAAGAATACTTATTAATACGTACATATAATTACATGCTAGTAAAATATAAGCCATACATGTTTAATACACATAAATTACTAAATATATAGAATATTATATACAAATAAATATACATATATACATACTTGTCCATCCAGGTAAGTATGAAGCAAAAGTGGTTTTTGTTTTTTAAGTTTTTACTTCACATTGACGGAGGTAATACAGTTTTAGGTGTTTTTTGAATAAGGGAAGCGATTTACAATGTCGGATAAAGTGTGGTAGTGAATTCCACAGTCGAGCTGAACAGTCGAACAAAACAAGGAACCTTTTATTCAGTCAAAAATGACAAGACGTCAGAATATTTTTTTCTGTTTTTGTTTAATTCCTTGTAGATGTGTTTCGGTATAGAATAAATTGTCAGCCTCGATAGCTCAGCGGTGCAGACAGTCGATTGTTGCTATTGATTGTTAAGCAACGCTGGTCAGTACTTGGATGGGTGACCGCTCGACCGTTGGAGGCTGACCGTGGTTCAGATTCCACGTAAAACTGTAGGTCCCTTCCCTTCTTACCTTACTAGGTGGTAGGGTTCAACCCGCCCGGGTTGATACCACCGCAATGAATGAAACGTCGTTCGAAACGGCTATGTAAATAGTTCGTGTTTTCCGTCCAGTTCAGCGTAGCCGACATGAAATGAAGGGAAGCACTGACATGGCACCTAGTTCACCCAGTGTTATGGGCTGACATCACTTATGTTGTAGGTGATGTAGCCAACCGTGTCAGTTTCCATACAAAAAAAAAACCTGCCGGGCGTTAACTTGCGTCCCGCGTAGCGTAGGGTAAATTTTTTTTTTTTCATTTAAATCAACAAAGCTCTGTCCATTATTCCCCATTCCTGGCTCGTTCAGCGCCATGAACAAGTAAGATTGTGTTTGTTGATTGAGGTGCATTTCAGCAGACTAGAATTTTATGAACAACCAAAGCAAGATTTGATTATTGTTTGAGATCCATTACAGATTAGAATTTTATTGTGTTTATTTCGTGCAGTGATATAGATCCAGACTGGATAAACCCTACCATGCAGTAAGTAAAGGCAAGGGGGCATTTTCACGTGGAATCTGAATCACGGCCAGCCTCATCGGTCGAGTGGTCACCCGTCCAAGCTCTGATCGCGTCCGGGTTTGTTTAACTTCCACGATCGAAGTCCGATGAGTTGTACCACCGAGCCGACAGTTTATTTCCGGTTCCATTTTAATTCCTTTTTAGTTACGAAATGCTTAGATTAAAATTGTTACAGATACTCGTGACTGATGGCAGATCAAAAATGGATGAATAACAAAGGTGAGCGTGTGCAAGATGACGGCAGGACTTCACGCCCGGATGCGGTTTCTACTCTGCATAATGCTCTCACCGATAATGTTAGTCCGCTGGAGACGGCTACTGCTGTTAAACATGAACCACAGGATGTTAACGATGACGTCTGCTCTACGGATGATATTGTTAATGTAAACAGCGAGGCTTCTAATATTTTGGATAGAGTTTGCTTCCTTGAAATGGATACTGCTGTTAAAAATGAGCCATTGAACGTCAACGCCGATGTCTGTACACAGGACGGTGTTGGTAATGTGATGAGCGAAGTTTCTGATAATTGGGATGTAGTCAGCCCGTTGGACACGGCTGCTGTTGTCAAGCATGAGTTGGACATTGGACCCACAGTGCTGCAGTCTCCAGATATAAAGTACATGATGCTACCTTGCAAGCCCGATCCGGAGAATAATGTTGCGCAGTGAGTAACCAATCTTGTTCGAAATTGTATGAGGTTTATTTTACTTTAAAATGGTAAATCATGAGGATTAAGTAAGAATTATAATAACTTACATAACTATCTAGACAATTTCATTAAAATTTAAACCTTAAGTTAAATATGCTTGATAAACTCTTTGACATTACAAAGTAAAAAAAAATAAAAAAATTAAAAATAGAAGGGACAAATATATTGAAAGAAAAGTGCTACTTTAGGTTAGAGATGTAGTTTTAAATAAAGTAATTATAAATGCATCCACACCCTATCCCACTCACACATACACGCACTCACCCTCTCATACTCACCCTCACACACACACACACACACACACACACACCCACACACCCTCACCCTTGTTTGTTTTAAGTACCATGTGAGGACCCCCGTTTTACTCATTCAGACTGAGGACCTCTCAGTATCTGGCCTATGCGACGTCGTGCGATGACCTCGACAAGACAGATTGGCGCCAAATTTATTTCTGCAAACGCTCAAGCACTTAGGGTTTCGATATCTCCTAATCTTTCTAACTTGAATTGTGACAAACAATGCGACGACACAATATACACTCGCAAACCTGTCTGGCGACGTCCATTCGAGAGCTTTGTGTTAGGCTGAACGAGGACTTTCGCGACCTGTCCAGCCATGCCATTTCGAGGAACTAATTGTACACCAATTCCTGAAACTTTGTATTATTCGAGGACCTTGTGTTGAATTTTCGACTATCAAACAGGGGACATTTTATTCTGATTTCTTCTGTACAAAACGAGGACCGGGGGGAAGGGGAAGAGAAGAACGTCGCCGGGGCGCTCTGCTCCGCGCCGCTGCCCCGCTTCTAAGATAACTTAACTAAGTAGGTAGGTAACCCAGCTGTTTCAAAAGAGTGCCTGCTTAGAATAATTTGTATTTCTATGCTTAGAATATAACTGAAACCATGATAAATGTATGCATGATTTCTTAGGGAAAGATCTTGAAAAAAAAGGTATCGTTTATTTTTTCAATGTTGTAGAAAAAATGCTATAGGTACATAGTTTTTTCATCGAGGTTTGAGCAACACCGCTGTTTAATGTGATCCCGCCGTCTCCTTTCCACCTCCACACCACGCGCACTGGGCAGGGATTGCATCCCTACACGCTGGACTTACCGCGGATGCGTACCAATCGATTCTGCAGATCTTTCCTCTACAGAACCGGTAGACTCTGGCTGGAACGCTCTCCCTGCCCATATATTTCCCCTCAAGTACAGTCTCGGGTCCTTCAAGAGGGGCGTGAATGGCCACCTGTCAGGCCGGCATGGCATTCGCAACCCCCGCATACGACCGAATGTCCATGGGCGTCGTTAGACACCTTATGGGTGGCCCGGCGCCATATGTCGCGCTGTCAGTAAAAAAAAACACCGACCGGGCGCGATCTAAATCCATCCGGAACGTTTTAGTTTGGCCGTGGTTCGGATTCCACGTTGATTCCACGTAAAAACTGTAGGTCTCCTTCCTTACTAGGCGGTAGGTAGGGTTTCTGCCGCCCGGGTTAGTGGCTGGCGTTCTGTCTCTGGTCTAAATTTAAAAATGACAAACGTCATACAATGTAGAAAAAAATTATGAAAAAACCAAAGATGGAAAAAACAATGATACTTAGTTCACACTCTTGCCCTCCTCCCTTGCGTGTTGACCATTCAATGCGAGGACCCACGAAAAAGTCCTCGTTTTGAAAATGTCCTCGTATGTGCCTTGTGTATTCAGGTGCACATCCTCGGATAGTACTTAAAACAAACACACACACACACACACAGATAAGACTCTTTCAACACAATAAAACTGTATCGTAAAGAAAAAACAATCTTATACTCAGTGCTAGTTTAAAATGTTATTAAATTATTGTTGGCGACGGACGAAAAATAAATTGATGTAATTTTTAATCTGTTCGTTGCCTTGGTAACGTTTAGTCTGTCATAAAAAACTTCTTATGAAAAAAGGCAAATATAAAAGCACAGCAAGGAAAACCACTTTTATTGTCTCATACAGTCCACTAACGACTATCGAAAGGGCCTGCCGGGGTCTCCGAGGCCGGAGCCACGCCCGGGGTCAACAATTATATACTCTGCCCGTTATATCTGTAACATTAGAAGCACTGCCCCTCATAGTACAGCCTTAGGGCTAGTTTGGGGGGCAGAAACCAAACATGGTAGAAAACACCAAATAAAAAATGTAGTTAATTTAGGTCTAGCAGATATAAGTCTATTTCTATAAGTATAAGATTCTATAAGTTTTTTATTTATATTCACATCTAAGACTGTTTCTATTCATCATCATCATCATCATCAGCCTGTATCGATCCACTGCTGGACATAGGCCTCTCCCAAGGCACGCCACCACACGCGGTCTTCCGCTCTTCTCATCCATCCACTCCCGGCTACCTTTTTTTAGGTCATCTGTCGTAACCGTGACCGCTACCGTAGCCAGGAATAGTAGGACTACCTGGAACTGGGGGCCGTTCTGTTTTGGCGTTGTCCATGGGAGGTTATGCCCTTAATCACCACGCTGGGCAGGCGGGTTGGTGATCGCAGTGCTAGGTTTCTTCCCGATCCCGAGTTACGCTGCTGCCCGTCACCGGATCTAAGCATTTGGGCCTAGCAATATTGGAATGGTTATACCGCCATTAGTCGGTCGCCAGAGCCTTGTTTGTTAGTTCAGCAGGATGTACCACGTGCAGGTAAGGTTGACATTTGGGCTTCACGAAGACTAGCCCCTTACATCCCTGTTTCTATTAGTTTATCTTTATTAAATGTACATGTTTTCTTTTTTATCTAAATAAACTGAAACTGAAAACCTTATGAGTAGAATTTGCGAGACGTCTGAAGTATGTCGAAAAAAGACATTTGAAGATCCCCTCTCTCTGCTTGCTATTGAGTGAGGGACATGCGTGGAGATGATGTTATGCTCTCTCACCTCACCCCTTCTCAATTTAATTGTACCCTCATTAGTTACAAATATACGCTAGGAGTGTTCTTATTCACGTCAGTCAGTCAGCGTGTAAGCATCCACTGCTGGACATACGCCTCTCCAATTTTCCTCCAGTCCTCCCGGCCTTCAGCGGTACGGAACCACTGCTTTCTGCCGACGTACTTGATGTCGTCGTCCCACCTGGCGGGTGGTCTTCCCACACTCCGTTTCCCTGTCCACGGCCACCAGTGTAGGACACGGTTACTCAAACGGTCGTCGTCTCTTCGGCTGACGTGCCCAGCCCATTGCCACTTGAGCTTAGCCACCCGGTATCCAATATCGACTACTTTGGTGCGTCGGCGGATTGCCTCGTTACGCACCATATCACGTAGCGTTATTCCCAGCATGGCTCGCTCCATTGCTCGCTGGGCAACTTTCAACTTTTGGACAACACCGACCGTCAGCGTCCACGTTTCACACCCGTACGCCATAACCGGGAGTACGTCATAACGTCATAAATTCACGTGTTTGTTACATTTTCAGGATGGAATCACACCGCCTGGGTGAACAACTATATCATTGTGATATATGTGAGAAGGCATTTTTGCAAAAAAATTATTTAGAACGCCATATTCTAACTCACTGTTATGAAAGACCATGTCGCTGTGACGTATGCAGTATAAATTTCTCATCGAAAAGTGTTTTAAAAAAGCACATGTTAACTCACACTGGTGAGAGACCACATCGCTGTGACATCTGCAATAAGAATTTCTCAGAAAAAAATACATTAAAAAGTCACATGTCAACTCACACTGGTGAAAGGCCACATCGCTGTGACGTATGCGGTAAGGATTTCTCTATAAGAAATTTAAAAATGCACATGTTAACTCACACAGGTGAGAGACCACATCGCTGTGACGTATGCAATAAGAAATTTTCAGAAAAAGGTACTTTAAGAAAGCACATGTTAACTCATACTGGCGAAAGTCCACATCACTGTGACGTGTGCAATAAGAATTTCTTACGAAAATATTCTTTAAAAAGGCACATGCTAACTCACACTGGTGAGAGAACACATCGCTGTGACGTATGCAATAAGAATTTCTCACAAAAAATTCATTTAAAGTTACACAAGTTAACTCACACTGGTGAGAGAACACATCGCTGTGACGTATGCGGTAAGGATTTCTCTATAAAAAATTTAAAAAGGCACATGTTAACTCACACTGGTGAGAGAACACATCGCTGTGACGTATGCAATAAGAATTTCTCACAAAAAAGTTATTTAAAGTTACACATGTTAACTCACACTGATGAGAGACCATATCACTGTGACATATGCAATAAGAATTTCGCGGCAAAAACTACTTTGAAATTGCACGCGGTTACTCACACTGGTGAAAGACTACATTGCTGTGACGTATGCAATAAGAATTTCTCACGTAAAAGTAATTTAAAAAGGCACATGTTAACTCACAAAGGTGAGAGACCACATCGCTGTGTAATGGTCATATGGACACAGCCGAAACGGGAGCACTACGCATCTGACGGTTGACAGCGCCGACAAAAGCGAACCGCGCACACACTGCCAGGAGCGAAAGAAACGCGTACGCGAGGCGGTGTGCAGGTTAGCCGGCAGGTGGCGTAGCGAAAGCAAGATAGAATGTTCCAGAAGAATCGAAGTCGTCGGACAGACATTTTACCGCCATCGACGAGTGAGGTCAAGAAATCTGAAACGTGAAAGTATAATAAGCTATTAAGTCGACGAACTAGCGCAATAAGCGGAGATCCCGAAAGCATCTGAGAGGGTAAGTACAGCACAATCGGAAGGATTTATTTCGCCTCGGCCGTCGGGAGCAAACCCACTCCCGAGCAAGGGCGAAGAAAAGATAAAGTGGAACCCCGATGTGATTGCAGGCCTGCCGCCACGCCCTCTCAGATTGCGGCTGACGACTACGTGCTACGGGTGCTCTGCCTAGCGGTCCAGCAACGACGATTCAGACAGAGCTAAGTGGAAATTAAGTAATACGGGTCTTCATCAGAGGACGGTGCGGGCACCCACTTGTGACGTCCCGTGGCCGGCCGAACAGGCACGGAAAGGCGTGCGGCATGTCCCCCGCGCTTCGGACTCATCGCAACGCGGCCGTGTGAGCTGCCGTAGAAGCGCGGGAAACCGGCCGCCACGTGTTTCCAGAACTTTCTTAATATGCAAATGGCCGCGCCGGCCTGAGGTGAAGACAGTTAGAGGGCCACGTGTTATCTGAGCAACGTCTACATCGGAACGTGATAGGGCCGGTTCCTCGAGATGAAAGTTTAGAAGAAATTAGTCGTGCTGGAATGCAACCTGTTGAACGCTTACTGATATCTAGCAATGAGTGTTATATAGTGTAATTGTGTTATTGCGAGAACAGCGCGCGGAGCGCCGTTGGCCGGTAAAAAGAAATGTAAAAGAAATTCGGTCTGGACTAAAGTTAGGCAATGTGGAATAAGTGAACTTCCTTGTAATTTCGTACGTAATGTATAATCACTAATCAAGTAAGAGGTAGATAGATAGATAGATAGAAAATTCTTTATTGCTCCAGTAAACATTAAACAGTAACAAATACATTGGAAAATTTACATAAGGTGCAAAGGCGGAATTATCCATTACAGAGATTTCTTACAGCCAACCTTTGGATGTTTGAGATTCGATAATATAGTGGAATGTAAGTAGGTAGTAGCAAAAGAGTTGAGCGTGACAATTGAAGATAAAATAATAATAAGAATACTTATTAACAATACATATAATTACATGCTACCTAGTAAAATATAAGCCATACTCTATAGCCATAGAGGTATATGTTGTTGGAATAGTGCGAAGAGTGTAGTAAGTCCGGCATACCTAATTAATAAAGAAATTGATTTGGACAAAAGTGGGACATGTCGGTCTCGTGAAATTGTTTTGTTTTAAATCGCGGGGAAGGTTCGTCTCGACCAGTAGGGTCGTCAGATACGTCCTCCGAACACAACACCATCGGTCCATCGGAGCGAATTAGTGGTGGGCTAATTTTGGACTAACTTGATCCAAGAGTAAATTCATACCAGGTGTCACGTCCTACGTCCGGGTGGAGCCCGGATGGGCGCGCATCTGCTCCTTTTCACAGGCAGCCTAACGGAGTGGTTGACAGGGATTTTTGAGATATAAATGAAACTTAGCTTGTCTGCCAACATGAACTATTCCTTGATTATTATTAATTTTTTACTAATGTTATTGTATCAAATTATTTTATTTTTAACGTAGCTGATCTGTGATTTAGGATAGGGATATTGACAATTCTTTTCATACTATTGTACCTTGTAAATTGTACTTTTATTTTATTTATTGTACCTTAAAATATTTCATTGACAAGTTTATTGACGCTAGCTTAAATAATTAACGCTAAATTAAGTAGATAGTAGTAGTATTAGTTAAGTGTAAATAGTAGTAGTCTATAAGCAAATGATAGCTTAAATTGTTTTTGTCTTTTATCTGGTTCTGTACAGCCCTTGTCATTGTTTTTATTGTTTTTCACTTTATTCGAAAGAACGAATTCAAGTGCAAAATGTATTTGCCTACGAACGATAATAAAAAAACTATATTTAAGAAAATTTTTACTATCTTAGATTAAACAACCTACTATACGGTGTGACGTAGCATTCCCCTTACCCGGGTATCCTACCTACCTAATGGCGGGAATGACTACTACTTCCTATCGAGGAGTACTTATTAAAACATCGATGTAATTTATTTGAACATCTTAACTTTATTATTAAAACGCTATTTATATCTACATAGCTTATTACTAATAACTTATCTTATATATACCTATCCTTATATCCTAATGTCTACTTACTACTAGCCTATCTTGTATAATATCCCTTATAACCATAACCTAGTGTCGCTGTCTATCGATATCTTACATATATTGGATAAGGCAGGACAAGGTGTTGCTGCCTACTTGGGTAATAGGCGGGGGGCCTGCGAGTTCGTGCGGAGGCCACCGATCGCTGGTACTGCGTGTAACGGGGGGGGGCATTGCGACTAAGCAGGAGGGATCAGTACTGCGTTCGTGCGGTGGCCACCGATCGCTGGTACTGCGGGTAAGAGGGGGGGGGGGGGGGGGGGGGGCTCTGCGATCAAGCAGGAGGGATCAGTACTGCGTTCGTGCGGAGGCCACCGATCGCTGGTACTGCGGGTAACGGGGGGGGGGGTCTCTGCGACTAAGCAGCTTTGCCACAGCTTAGAAGAGGTGAAACATATAAAATACTTGGGAGTCCAAATCGACTTTAGCGACTTTAGGTTATGCTGGGATAAGCAAATCATTATTTTATCGCGCAACATACGAAAACTTATCTACGTGTTCAAAGCCCTAAGGAGTATTTTAGACAAAGAATTGCTTAAAACAACTTATTATGCCCTTTGCCAATCCAGACTTACATACTGCATCACATGCTGGGGTGGCGTTGCCAAGTCACATCTCATTTACCTAGAACGGGCTCTGCGAGTCGTTCTACGTGTAATGCTTAGAAAATCTTTCCGATTCCCCACACAAACTCTGCTGAACGAATGCAGAGTACTTAGCATAAGGAAACTTTTTATAGCAGCAGTAATTAAGACTATACATGCAATACAAAAAGTTGAAGTATGTTACAGGAGGCCAAATAATACTCCGCATGGAAAGTATTATTCACTTTTAATTAAGGTCAAAGTACAAAGAATTTAATATGCACGTAGTGTTGGTGGTGTCCCGGCGCGGAATGTGTCGACCCACCGCGCCTCCTCTCCTGCCTGCCTGTGCTCTCAAGTGCCGTGTCGGTGTGATGTCGTAGGTGTGCGTGCATATGTCTGTCCAGCCGTATGTATGTGTAACACTCGGCCATCCTGACCACACCGTGTCTCACGGTGCCCTCTCTATAGTCACTTCGATTCTTGATTGTCCTGGAACAGAAACGGGGAGACGAACTGAGAATCTTAGTTTTGTGCGGAATGACTGGTACAAGCTGAGGATGCTAGTTATTCTCTAGCTGTGCTCTAGCTAGACGTCCGAAGCTGCTAATCCTGGTAGATATTCCATAGCCATAAAGGGTACGGTCTGGCAGTTACGTAGGTGCACCCAGCGAATACTAGACTGCACACAGCACGTATTAGGTTCCACACAGTAAACACTTCGGTTTCACACAGCAAATACCAGATTGCACACAGCACGTAGGTATTAGGTTCCACACAGTAAACTCTAGTCTGCACACAGCTGTACTAGTTTCCCACAGCAAATACCAGACTGCACACAGCACGTAGGTATTAGGCTCCACACAGTAAACACTAGTCTGCACACAGCTGTACTAGGTTTCACACAGCAAATACCAGACTGCACACAGCACGTAGGTATTAGGTTCCACACAGTAAACACTAGTCTGCACACAGCTGTACTAGGTTTCACACAGCAAATACCATACTGCCCAAAGCACGTAGGTATTAGGTTCCACACAGTAAACACTAGTCTGCACACAGCTGTACTAGGTTTCACACAGCAAATACCATACTGCACAAAGCACGTAGGTATTAGGTTCCACACAGTAAACACTAGACTGCACACAGCTGTACTAGGTTTCACAAAGCAAATACCATACTGCACCAAGCACGTAGGTATTAGGTTCCACACAGTAAACACTAGTCTGCACACAGCTGTACTAGGTTTCACACAGCAAATACCATACTGCACAAAGCACGTAGGTATTAGGTTCCACACAGTAAACACTAGTCTGCACACAGCTGTACTAGGTTTCACACAGCAAACAGTTCAATTTCCTATCCCAAGATTGGCTGGAACATATCAGGGATAAGTAGGTACACAGTTCCTGTTGACTGTTTTTTTTTTTTTTTTGGTAGATACTGCTACGGGACAATACATATTTCAATACAATGTCTGTTCATTGTTGTATTTAATTAGTGACCACTTAAGCTCTAAGGTCAACAAACGAATGTAAAACTATCGATGTATAAAACACAATAGTTTGAACAATACAAAGCAAATAATTTCACTACAGGTAGGTACATATGCTTCGCAGAGCAGCACAAGGGATACATACCGTTTATAAAGGATTTATTTATTTCATATAATGTATGCTTTATTGCTCTGAGAGGAATTCTAGTTAAACAAAGAATAAATGTACGGCTGCACTATATGTCTTGACTCATAATA
The DNA here is from genome assembly GCA_946902875.1 of Nematopogon swammerdamellus. NCBI lineage: Eukaryota > Metazoa > Arthropoda > Insecta > Lepidoptera > Adelidae > Nematopogon > Nematopogon swammerdamellus. The sequence continues at coordinate 650,712 of OX336352.1, read as the reverse complement.
ATTATTGTATTGTTTTTCGTTTATTTTTTCAAATAAGGTAATAAATATCCTAGCTCTTGAGTCTGGGCAAAAAGTGATAAATTTATCGTGGTGCTTGAGATGGCTTTCAAGGGGCTTGATTTATGTTCAGCTACGGGATTTTTGGGTTAAATAAATGTTATATTTTTGTATTTATTTTGTTTAGCTTTCCAACAGGTCTTTAAGTCGTCTCTCTCTACGTCGCTGTCGTGAGATTCTGAAGTGTCGTCAAATGTGGGTCTATATGGTCGAAGAGAGTCGGCTGGTACTGTGGCTATGAATTTTTTATACCCTTTCATACCCTTTATGCTCCTTATCTTGTATCGGTCTATGTCTGGGTATTGACGAATAATTTTATAGGGACCGCTAAATATGTTGCCGAGTTTCTTGTTTACACCCCGTTCACTGCATGTCGACCCGCCCTTCCACAAGACCAGCTGTCCACGTGTGTATTTAATAGCTTCCTTACGTTTTTTGTCGTAGCGTTTTTTCATTGTGACACTGTTTTTTTCTATGTGTGATTTAGCAATTTGTTGTCGGTTTTTCAAGTCATTTCGCATTCTGTCGATATCGCCCTCCGGTTGGTGCTGTAGGGCAGGAGACCGACTGTTTTTATGTGCAAACATTAGTTCGAACGGCACGAACTTTGTGGTAGAGTGTACCGTATTATTTATGCCCCATATTATGTCTGGTAGTTTATCGTCCCACGATTGTTCCGTAAGGGACGATGTGTTAATTGCGTCTAGTAAGTTTCTGTTTACGCGTTCAACTTGACCATTTGCCCGAGGGACCGCTATGGCATTCATAACGTGTTTGAATTGTTTCTCGTTAGAGAAAGATTTGAAATTTCTACTCGTGAATGCACTTCCTCTATCCGTTATGACCCGGGCCGGGTGTCCAAATGTAGTTATTACGTCGCGAATATGTTTAATGGTTTCCTTCGAATTTGTCGTACGGGTTGGACGGGCAAATACGAATTTGGAAAATGCGTCCACCATTAGAATGACATAGCTGTTACGTGCCGAACTCTTTGGGAATGGACCAATATGGTCAACGTGTAGTGTATGCATCGGTATAGCGACCTTTTCGATGGGGTGGAGTTTTCCTTCGCTTTTTCCATAATTTCCTTTCCTGTATGAGCAATCCAAGCAGGATCTCAAGTATTTACGTATGAAGTTCGTCATACGATGAAACCACATTTCGGATTTGATTAATTTTTCGCACCTTTCAAATCCTGGGTGCCCTATGTCGTCATGATATTTTTTCATTATGTTCCATCTCGCCGACTTCGGTATCACTATGCGACTTCCATTCACGGTTTTCCTGTACAATCTTTCATCGCGTAATTCGTAATTATCATAGACGTCCTGATTTGGACGTTGGCCCTTTAGCTGATCGATTAGTAATTGTATTTCATGGTCTTGCAGTTGTATAGTAAGAAGCCAATCTTCGTGCGTTATTTCCAGAACATTCGATTCGATGTTTTCAAATGCTGTAGTTGTAATTATTTGGTTAATAGGGTTTCGACTTAAAGCATCGACATGCGCCATCCGGCTACCGGATCTGTATTCTATTTCCAGATCAAAATCCTGAATTGTTAGCCACCATCTAGCGATCCGCGGCACCAAATCTTTTTTTACTAAAGTGGTTCTCAGCGCGACGCAATCAGTTATAACTTTTACGTGAATGCCACTTACATATATTCGGAATCGTTTCAGTGACTCGACCACAGCTAATGTTTTCAGCTCATAGCTGTGATAAAAGCTCTCCTCCTTAGAGGTAACTCTACTAAAATAAACTACAGGTTTTATAGTTTTGTCGCTCTGGTGTTGCATCAAAATTCCTCCTATTCCATGTTTACTCGCATCAGTGTGAACTTCGGTTACAGCGTTTCTGTTGTAAATTGCCAAAATAGGGCGGCGGGCGAGCTGATTCTTCAATTTTATGAACGCGTCTTCTTGTTCCTCTCCCCACAGCCACATAACATCTTTCTTTGTCAACTTCGTAAGCGGTTTTGCAATTATAGCGAACCCTTTGACAAACTTACGAAAATATGATGCAAGCCCGACAAATTGTCTAACTTCGTGCACGTTGCTTGGTCGTTTGAAGTGGCTTACTGCATCTGTTTTTTGTGTCCCGGGTCTAACGGTACCCGCTGATATTTCGTGCCCCAAATAGTTAATGGTTCGTTTAAGAAAATAACATTTTTCTAGGTTCAGTCTGAGATTAGCTTCTTGAAGTAGTTTTAACACCATTTCTAGAACGTAAATTCCTTCAGAGATGGTTTTAGACGGTATCAATATATCGTCCATGTAAATAAGTATTTTTGAGTTCCTTAGCGATCCTAATACGCGGTTTAGCAATCTAGAAAACACCGCAGGAGCGTTGGCCAAGCCAAATGGCATTTTTAGGAACTCATACAAACCAGTTGAGGTCACAAAAGCAGTTTTATGAATAGAATTTGCAGCCATAGGGATTTGATAGTAACCTTGCGCCAAATCTAGACTTGTAAAATATAGTTGCCCCGACAGATGTCCTACTTGGTCATCAATGTGAGGTAACGGGTAACGGTCTCGGCTGGTGATGGCATTTAGTGCCCTATAGTCTACACAAAGTCTATATTCGCCGCTCTTTTTCTTAACCAAAACGATAGGACTCGCGTATTCAGATTCAGATTCCCGAATGATTTTGCTGTGGATTAATTCATTTACTTTAGATTGAACGATTTCTTGTTGTGTATATGACAAGCGGTACGGTTTGTAATGTACGGGTTTGTCTGTAGTGGTTTGTATTTCCATTTCTGTTAATCTAGTACAGCCTAGATCTACAGGACTGAGCGCGAAGCTAGAACTATACTTCTGTAATAACCAAAACAATTTATCTTTATCTTCTACGCTTATATCTCCCATAATAACATCCCGGGGGTTTATTCTGGCGGATTTTGGTTTACTATCTTGGTCAGGCTCCACACGTAAAACGTTTGTCTTGGTCGTGTCTTCAGTACACATTTCTGCCCTGGTTAATAGCCGACCCGTTTTCCAGACTAAATCGCAGTTTCCCAAATTGGTGATTGTTAAACTACCCTGACTTCCATTTAAAACAGATCCCGGAATCACATACACTTCGCCTCCCAACTCATGGAATTTTGGTTTTGTTACGACGGTTTGTTTATCATCATTATTACCAACTATAACTACCTCAATAATTCCAGTTGAATTTGCCGGAATGATAGTTTATTTATTTTATTTATTTATATTATTTTTTTATAGTATCGTTGCGCACTCTCACTTGATAACTAATATTAAAGTCAGACTTTTCTAGTGTGATTAGATCCAAATGAATTGGAACTTGTGATTTCTTTAGTATCGTGGCCTTATTTTGTGATACTACTAACATAATGTCGCTGTCGTTGATAACAGGTTGTCCAAGAAGCAAGTCAAAATCCCCCATTTTACTGTCAGTTACAACTGCGTCAGTTTCAATACAAACGCCGTCTATTTCCACACACAATTCGACTTCGCCTAATGAAAATGACCGTCCTCCTCCAAAACCTTGCAAAATTATTGAAGACGGTTTTAAATCTAAGTTCATTGACCGTGCTTGATCAGCTGATAAGATGTTGACCTGACTACCTGTGTCTAAATACGCACACAGTCCCTTTCCATTTACAGTAACCATTTTTTTATACACATCCTTAAAATGCCCCAATCCTATTGTACGTACCTCCTGCTGGTTTAGCGGTCGTCCACCGGGCGCATATGGTCCCCACTTCCCCGGCCGCTTGAAGTGTGGCGCCGCCGCCGCCGCCTCCGTCGCCGCCGATCGCTCCCAGCACCGCTCAGCGGGGTGTCCGACGCGTCGACAAGTCGAGCAGCGACGGTTTTTGTTACACTCCCGTGCCAAGTGACCTGGCCGTCGGCAGGTGTAGCAAGCTCGCGGTACAGGGGTGGACATCGGCGAGGACACCGCCTCCGCCACCTTCCCCTCCATTCGGCGTCTCTTGTATGATGTTTCATTTCTAGCATCTCGATGATTAGAGCCCTCCAATGCAGATAAAAATCCAACGTAGAGATCTTCGAGGGAGTCGCACTTATACGCTCTGGCGTCTGACCTCAAATCTTGCGGAAGACCTTTGATAAGGCAGGAAACTGCAGTTTCGTCGTCTAGTTTACATCGACGCATTAATGCTACTTTTTCGTGATAATACTCCGTCATGTCTTCACTGCTCATCTTCTTCCTCGCCAACATTTTTTCCAGGAGTTCGGCTGGATCTGTCGAGCGCGGAAAGGCTTTTTGTAGTGCCGCCTTCCATTCTTCCCAGGTCATATCATAGTTCGTCAAGTCATTGTACCACTCGCGTGCTGGTCCTCTCAGCCGGGCCTGCATGTAGTATAGACGTTCCTTATTCTCCCAGTTATTGATCTCACCCAGCTGATCAACTTTATTTAGCCAGGTTAGCACATTTGTGTCCTAAATCGGGTCGAATTTAGGTATTACGTCGGACGATATAATTGATTTTGGAAAAACTCGTGGGGGGTTTTCCTTTATGTACTTCTGCACCATGGTCTCGAGACGTTTCTCTACCAACTTCTTTATCATTATGTGTGGGCGTTCCTCCTCACTATCTTCACTGTCTGAACGGTGGATCTTCTTATATTGACGTAAATACGCCATTGTGTCTTCGCCGTTACAAAGTTGTTTTTAATTTAAATGTTCATCACACAATAATTATCACTTAACTTAATTCACTGTCCCCTGATGCGCCTTCTACGCAAATAAGTCTTTGCCACACCAATTAAAACGAATTTAAAAATGTTATTGATCGATTATTGTTCAATACACATTCATTTGCACATAATAATTTGTGTTGTTTTGGTTTACCGGTCGCACTGACAATATACAACGCAAGTCTCTGTTTGATTATATTCTTGAGTAACAAAAAAATAACTTTTATTTTTGTTTAATTTTGTGACACTGAACGTTCAGTTTAGGGCCCAGTAATCCCACTTCTGAGATGTTACAGGAGGCCAAATAATACTCCGCATGGAAAGTATTATTCACTTTTAATTAAGGTCAAAGTACAAAGAATTTAATATGCACGTAGTGTTGGTGGTGTCCCGGCGCGGAATGTGTCGACCCACCGCGCCTCCTCTCCTGCCTGCCTGTGCTTTCAAGTGCCGTGTCGGTGTGATGTCGTAGGTGTGCGTGCATATGTCTGTCCAGCCGTATGTATGTGTAACAAGTACCAATCGCACATAACACGCGAAATGCAGGACAAGTGGCAGTGCCCGCCACAAGCACCAGATTTGCTCAACACTTTAGCTGGTTTCTTGGTCCATATTTATACAGAAAAATAGATCGACAATATTTCATTTGCCATAGACCATGGAATACCTACTTGCCGAAAAATTGTTTTTGATTATCTTCTAAATATTAAATATAATGATTCCGAACTGTTATTGTCGGTTATGAGGTAAGATTACTTAAGTTGGCTCAGCAAGGTACCTGAGTACTTCTATAAATAAAAAAATTAATAAATAAATAATAATAATCCGAAATGTCATAAGTGGAAACAATTTAACTTAAGAATATGCAATTTCTCAAATACCTACATAGCTAATAACCATACATACATACAACACGCATTAAATTACCTACTTATACCCGTACATATAAAATAACTTAACTGTTGACTAAACAACCTTTCCAAACATAATTATTATTCTTAGTCCATAATAAAATAATCTATAATGACACACCAACAACTAAAATAAACACACGCACGAACCACACAAATAACTATATAGTATAACAAAACAAAATCACAGTTATATAAATGAACTAATTCGTTGCTACACACACGGACACACCTCACACATTAGTTGTAAATAAAAACATATTGCACTTATTTTTCTTTGTCACATAACAGCTATAGAAACCATCTTTACTACACATTGTTATCCTCGATTCTCTGTACATAACAGTAGTATAAGCAAAAACACATACCTATAATTAAAATAATACTAATAAATATTCATGAGTGTCCTATCTTCATGTAGTAGAATCTTCTTTAGTATCTTCTGTCAGTGAATACATGTATCTTCCTTCATGTATTCACTGACAGTAGCTGTGAACTAACGATGTTCAAATACATTCACACAAAACTCAAACACACATCTACACGCGCCGCCCGCAGTCGGCTGACCGACCTAACTACCTACAAACTCGTAGTAAAAAACTGATAGGAGTAGGTGAGTGGGACTGCGGGTAGATGTGTAGTGGATGGGTTGTTCTTGTTAATTAGGTACAAGTACATAATATAATAATATCAACCACCTATAGTACAGCCATCAATGGCCAGTTTAGAGACGCAATAAAGTGCAATTCAGCTCGCACAGCGCTTTATACCTAACTCGATTAATAGCCTACACCACGCTTCTCTTTCTATCGCGTAACTCTATCTCTTTTGAAGCGACACGTGCAGTGTTAGGGTTGTCATCTTGTGACGAATAAATTACTCTGAATACTAAAAAACTCTGTGGCTTCTCGTAAGTATGATGACATGTTAATTTTATTGATTCACTAGCTTTTACGCGCGGCTTCGCTCGCGGTAGAGTCGGTTTAATAGCAACTCAGAAAAAAAACATAATATTAAACGATCGCTTCTCTTATATTCTGTCTCTCTTCCTCCCTCCCTCGCTCCCTGCCCTTCCATCTCACTGCCCTTCCCTCCCCTAACCATCCCCTCCCCTCTTTCCCCTCCCCATACTTGCCTCCTCTCTCCTCACCTTCCCTTTTGTAAAACAATAGCTTTTACCCGCGGCTTCGCTCGCGGTAAACTCGGTTTAATAGCAAATCCAATTTAAACACAAAAATGATAAATAGACGATGGGCTCTCTTGTATTCTTTCTCCCTGAACCAACTATCCGTCCCTCTCTCCCTTCCTCCCTCGCTTCAACCCCTCTCTCTTCTCCGTCTCCCTTTCCCCTTCTTCTTAACCTCGTTATCTGCTAGGTACCTCTCTCCCTACTTCCCTCCTTCCCCCCTCTCTTCTCCCTCGCCCCCCTTACTCCCCCTCTTTCCCCCCTCCCTCCCCCCTCGCTCCCTTCCTCTTCCCCTCTCACCTTCTCCCTACCTTCCACTATTCCCCCTCCTTCCTCTTCCCTCCCCTCTCCCCCCTCTCTCACCCTTCTCCCTCCCTCCCTCCTCCCTCCCTCCTCCCTCGCCTTCCTCGCTCCCTCTCCTCCAATCCACGCCTCCCTTCAACCGCCACTTATATCGCTCCCTCCCTCAGCCCTCGTTCATCCATCTCCCCCGCCGCTTCCCCTCCCTCCCTCTCCTTCGTCTCCCTCTTCTCACCTCCTTCTCCCTCTCTCATCAATCTTACACTCCTCCCCCGCCTCCCCTACCTCCCCCTACCCTAAATCCTTTCGACATTCTCCACCTCCCTACATTCGTCCCCTCCCTTCCTGCCCCTCCTACCGTCCTACCTACCACACTTCCTTCCCTCCCTTCCCACCCTCCTTCCGTCCTCCCTGCCTCCCTCCCTCACCTGCCTTAATCGCCCCTCCCCCTCCATGCTCACTCCTCTCCCACATAAATTTTAATAAATTCCTCGTTCAATAAATTTTATTTGATTTAAGTTAAGTACCTATCATTATTATCATTCATTACCATAATATCCGCCAACATTGCACCACGAAACAATTATATTAAATGCAAATAACTTTAATGAACTATCTGGTTCTTATATTACTACTATTCTTAGTAACTCCATTATTATAACGACAATAAATTATTTTTTTTTACAAAATGTTTGTTTGATGAATTTTTATATATTAATATTATTTATAAAATTACACAATTAATACAGATATTTCGACTGTGTTGTCATCAGTGAAAAATATAACATGAGTGGTTGATATGGGGGGTTTTTTTTTTATGAACGATATTTAATCCCGGGGTATGATGCGCGCCTAGGTTCCATACGAATGATGATGAAAAAAACCCATATCAACCACTCATATGTCATAAATATCAACACCATACATAATATGTTATATTTTTCACTGATGACGACAACACAGTCGAAATATCTGTAATAATTGTGTAATTTTATAAATAATATTAATATATAAAAATTCATTATTATAACGAAGAATAGGCATTGAAGTTCGTTCTTTCCATCCAGGCGATCGACTAACCGTCTCGTCGTGTACGTAAGTACCTACGTATGCGTGCGTTCGCTCGCAACGCGGGGCTGCCCGGGCTGTTTTGCATTCTCAGATTGTCGCGCGCTGTAGGTGATTATCGCGGTAGGTATGAAGGAGTATCTGAGGCCTGCTTTAGGTGGAAGTGAATACTATCAGACTGGCTATCTAAAACAAGTTACACAACTACAACTAGTTACTGTGTAAAAATAAATAAATAAAATATAAATTTAAAATTGTATTGTAATGTAATCTTGTAATGTTTTAGAAATCAACAATAAAAAAATAAAAAAAACCAGCAAAGTATCATAAAGAACTTGCAAGAAATCTTCTTACTTCAGTAGCTGTAAAAGGGAGAACGATAACAACGGCATCTATGATTTAACATGAACAGAATGAAGTAATTAACTGAGTTAGCGCCATCTATGAGCCAGTAGGTATTATATGAATAGAAATATACAGACAGCTACACAGCGGAAACTCTCTAAACACAACTGAAAATGTTGCACAATTATGTAAAATGAACTAATGCTTATGCAAGGAATGCATAGATACATACATTGTACACACTATAAAACAAAAACATATTATCTTATAAAGTAATAAATGAGAAATCGATCGTATGGTGCCTGCGCAACGGGTTGCCTTGGCGTTGCACTGAGCTATGATAGCAAGCCGAGACCAATTAATAATATGTACCGAGATTACATACTCCTATAAAAACATTAAATCATACCTACCACCAAGGACAAATACACGCTTTGAAGACAAGATCCAGAATTGTAAAATCGGATCTCCTACCAGAACTTCCAGCACGACCAGACCAAATCAGCTAAACTGTATATTATATACGATATACGATTTGATAATTGAATTAGTTATAGTTAGTCCTTAGATATTTTTACTCAGTACAATGATAAAATTACAAAGGAGTAAGTCAAATGCGTATAGGTCAGAGTTCGTCGAAATACCGTCCGGAGTGCCTCAGGGTTCACATCTCGGCCCGCTCTTCTTTAACGCCTACCTCTACGACGTCGTTAAATGTTTCCATTGGGCCCTGTTCCTGCTGTATGCTGATGACAAAAAAGTATACATGGCGATTTAGAACCAATCCGACTGTATTAAGTTACAGGAAGACCTTGATAGATTGTCACTCTACTGTTCACTCAATCGCCTAGACTTGAATATTAAGAAATGTCAAGTCATCACATTTGGGGGGTAATTGTTGTTCGCGTCCGTGACACCTTAAGGTCCTAAAGTCACACGTGCCTCCTGGGTGGTGCCAAATGAACAACAGAATACTTGTGGTAGACAGGTCTTCCACCGTGTCGTCCGGGTAGATACAACAGCTCGTAGGCGCAACCTCCTGATGCAGCTTGCTGCACTTGGAGGCCAGCAGACGAGTCAGCCGGGTCGGTGGACCGAGCAAGCGGAGGAGAGGAGGGGAGTGGATATTATTTCAGCCAACAATGAGGGCTCACTACCCAATTGCACTGTCTCTCGGGCCAGGGAGAGCCAGGTGCAACAGGAGTTATGTCGCTACCTGCCCGCGGATAGTACAGGGGCCCGCCGCGTGCGGTCGCACCAGCCTGCGTCGGGGGCTGCCCTATCAGCCAGCGAAAAATCCTGACGGAGGTGCACCTTGAGGCATGGTGACCTGGGGAGACCGGGGTGCATCCTCGTCAGGGGGGGCCTGGGGGTCCTCTCGTCCCTTGTGACAGTGTTCTTGGAGAGCCCACTTGAGCTGTCTTCAATATTACCGCTCCCCAAATTTCGTCTTGCTTGCTCCATTTTTTCATTTCCCTCAAAACTAACCTCATGCCAAGAAACAAAAGGAAATTCACCGCTTTAAGTGCGACTCCCACGTCTCCCAAACACTTTAAAGTAGACATGTGTAATATATATATATATATATATATATTTTTTTTTTTATGGAAACTGACACGGTTGGCTACATCACCTACAACATCCGTGATGTCAGCCCATAACACCGGGTGAACTAGGTGCCATGTCAGTGCTTCCCTTAATTTCGCGCCTTCATATGCGGTCTACGAGCTAACTTTAATGCTGTCGCCCAACATCTGCAGACAGCAAAACCACATCTTTTGTTTTTAACAGAGACTCAGGTCGCCCAACACACTACAAACCTGGACATCCCTGGATACAGTCTTTTCGAAAGATTTGTAGCCAAGAGTGGTGTATGTGTGTATGGTCGGTCTGACGTCTCTGTTAAACGGCTCACACTATTCGAAGATCCTCAGTTTCCAGTCGTATGGATCCGCGTCAACCTTCCCCACGTGGTAAGAGTTTACGCGGGTGTATACCGCTCTCCCAACTTAGGTGCCAAGGAAAGTGCCGCACTATTTGAGTATCTCAGCAGCTCGGCCGATAGAGTGCTCTTACAACTACCTACAGCAGAAATTGTGATGTTGGGAGACTTTAACGCCAAACATGGAGATTGGCTTGGCTCCTGCACCACGGATGCTGCTGGTAAGGATGCATATAACTTGGCCATGGCGCACGGGTTGACACAGCTTGTGTCTGGTATAACTAGAGTCCCTAGGAACCCGTCGCATAGGGCAAACTTGCTGGACCTTGTGTTGACTTCGGAGCCAAAGGGGTACAAGGCTGTTGTGAAAGCCCCACTGGGGAATTCAGATCACTGCCTTGTATCCACAACAGTGCCAACTGCGTACTATGCGGATACACGCGAGAGTAGTACTCGCACTGTCTGGCACTACAAGTCCGCACAATGGGACGACCTCCGCACTTTTTTCGGAGGTTATCCTTGGCAGGAGACATGCTTTCGGTCCGCGGACCCGTCTCAGAGCGCCGAAGCTGTCGCCGAGGTGATACTACAGGGCATGGAATACTTTATTCCAAGTTCTGTGGTTCCCATCGGTGGCACGCAGAAGCCCTGGTTCAACCGTCAATGCCGCTTGGCTGTCGAGGCGAAGAACCAGGCCTTCAAGCGGTGGCTGTGCGATCGGTCCGTGGAGTCGAGGCGTGCCTATAATGCTTCTGTCAAGTCCAGCAAGCGTGTGCTTGATTTGGCCAAGTTTAAGCACGACCGAGGAGTAAGCCAAAAACTCGCACGCTGTCCTACCGGGAGTCGTGCGTTTTGTTCCCTGGCGAACTCTATCGGTCGTAACTTCTGCCGAGCTGCAACCCCCCCGCTAGAACGTCCCGATGGAACACTCGCTATCCTTGCCAAGGAGAAGGCGAATATATTCGCTCGCCTTTTTGCTTCCAAATCGACCTTAGACGACCAAGGCGCTACCCCTCCGTCGTTACCTCAATGCGATAAATCGATGCGTGAGGTACGATTCCATAACAGGGCGGTCTTCAAAAGTCTACGTCAGTTGGACGCCTCCAAGAGTAGTGGTCCTGACGGCGTTCCTGCGCGTGTGCTTAAAATGTGTGCACTTGAATTGACACCTATCCTCACTCGTCTCTTTAGGCGCTCTTTTTCCTCCGGTATCGTGCCTGCTTGCTAGAGAAAGGCTGCGGTCCAACCAGTGCCCAAAAAAGGCAACTCTGCTGACCCCAAAAACTATCGGCCTATTGCGATAACCTCTCTCCTCTGCAAGGTTATGGAGCGGGTTATTAACACCCAGCTTCTGACATATCTAGAAACTTGTAAACTCCTTGATGACAAGCAGTACGGTTTCCGTAAACAGCGATCATCAGGAGATATTCTAGCATATGTCACGCATGTGTGGGCTGAGAGATTAGACAACTTTGGAGAGTCGCTGGCAGTTGCCTTAGACATATCTAAGGCTTTTGATCGCGTTTGGCACCGTGGTCTCCTCAGCAAGCTTCCGGCCTACGGTATTCCCTCATCCCTCTGCAATTGGATCGCCAGCTTCTTGGGAGACCGATCCATATTTGTAACCATTGACGGTGCAAAATCGGTAGATTTCCCAATAAACGCTGGCGTTCCACAGGGCTCGGTGCTGTCGCCTACATTATTCCTGTTATTTATTAACGACCTACTGTGCCTAGGTAACATTCACAGTTATGCAGACGACAGCACCGCCGACGAGGGTTACGCTAAAGACTGGACTGCTAGAGAGGTGCGCATTGATGATGCTCGACGTCAAACAGTTAATAGAGTCAACGATGTTCTCGTTAAGGTAGCCTCCTGGGGCCGCGAGAACCTTGTTGATTTCAACGTCAGCAAAACTCAAGCGTGCGCCTTCTCTACCAAGGCCGACCGGTTTCCCTTCCAAGCTACGTTTCAGGGTACGGCCATACCTAACAATGACAAATTGGACCTCTTGGGCGTGGAATTGACCAAGGATGTGGGTTTTAGGGGTTTCATAGAGTCCAAAGCCACACTTGCCTCGAGGAAATTAGGTGTCCTCTACCGCAGCAGACGGTTCTTCTCACCGGCGCAGCTCCTTATGCTATATAAAGCGCAAGTTCGCCCGATGATGGAGTACTGTAGCCATCTGTGGGGTGGATGCCCTCTTTACTTATTGGCGTCCTTGGACTCTATCCAGCGCCGTGCTATCCGTCTAATTGGTGATCCCAAGCTCACGGAGAGACTTGAATCATTGGGCCACAGGCGAACAATCGGTTCTCTTAGCCTGTTCTATAGGTACTACCATGGACGTTGCTCTGATGAATTGGCTTCTCTCATCCCTCCAGCCCCCATCCGTCTCCGCCACACCCGCCGGACTCGCTCGGAACATCCATATGTTGTTGACACCCAACTACTAAGAACACATCGTTTTTCGAAATCTTTCCTGTGTCGAACGGCGAAAATATGGAACGGTCTTCCGGTGAGTGTGTTCCCCACCACCTATAACCTGGGAATCTTCAAAAGGCGTGTCAATAAATTAGACGACAACCTTTTTGTCCGCCTCATAGCCAGCATGGCGCCTCTCTGAGCGTGGTTTCGCGAGGAATGGTGTTATTGGCTGTGTCTGATCTTCCGTTGAAGTATTGGGCAAAGACACCCGCGCCGGCTGCATATAAAAAAAAAAAATAATAAATCAGCAAGAATAGGAAGCCGGTGAATAATGTATACAATTTGAATAATGAGCCCATACCACGAACCGACGTCGTTAGGGACTTGGACGTTATGCTCGACTCGAAGCTTGTCTTCGACAAGCACTACGAGCACATAGTCTCAAATGCATATAAAATTTTGGGGTTCCTCATGCGCACGTGCAAACCAATCTTGCCACATTAAAAATCGTTTACTTAGCGTACGTTCGGAGTGTGTTGGAATTTGCGTGTCAGATATGGTCACCATCATACGTGACACATCGCTCACCCAAAACGAGACTGACGCAACTCAAAAAACGTGATTTTTGGGAAATCGCAAAAAACTAAATATCAGTGAACTTTTTTTTTTCCTTAAAATTAGATTTCTTAAGATGTATGGCTGCTAGATCAAAAGCATTAAGGTTATTGGAAAGAGCCCTTAATCGGCTACAATCAATGTAAATAAAATATTACTAAAATCTAGTATTTAATTTTATATTAAATATTAAAGAGAGAAAAATGGCATACGTGTCTCTATGGACTTAACTGATCAGCATTTTTTGGGACACTTTTAGAATTGTGCTTGTCAAGAAATCAATTTTCTGGACAAAAAACACTCTTAACTCTAAGTCTGGCGGCCTATAAATAAATATAATAGAAGCAATTGAGACACGATAGGCTTTGTAACCTTATAGAATCAAAATGTTCAAAACAATTCATGTGTCCTTTTATGAGATATGTCGTTAATGAATTATATTCTATCTCAAATTCAAAGTTAAGTCATAAATAAATTGATTAAAAATGTATGAAGACCCATAAACTGTATATATTTTTTATTAAAGTATGTATAATTTAATTTAATTACCTGTATTATGTGTTCCTTCTTAATATATTATTAACTTTTTATAAATATATTGCATAAGGATTCTATATCATAATTTTTTATCATAATTTGATTAAAACGCAATAAAATATTGTTTCAGGATATTTATTTCATAACCATAAATATCATTAGGCAATGGTACGAAAATGACGTATTTTCACATAGAATAAAATTATAAAACTAAGAACATGTTATCGACTTTGTGAGACATTTACTCTTACCGATCAAATTACTACTATGAAACTAAATTAGTCTTAGGTTATGGAGGTTGGTATGATAATTTGAACAACTAAATCACATTTGGTTATGCTAATAGTATCTAGACACCACACTATGAAGAAAACAAAATATAAAACAAAAAAAAGTACAAACTATTCCACCATTTTCATAATTACAAATCTGCTTGACCCTGCCTGACCCTGCAGGACTGCATGACCCTACTGCCGTGGAGCCGGGGGAGGGCTCTAATGTGGGACGCCACATGCGTGGACACCCTGGCCCCCAGCCATGTTCCCGTTACCTCCATGTCTGCCGGGGCCGCGGCAAACAAGGCTACCGCCGCCAAGACGAGATTGTACAGCTCGCTACGTGACCGCGTTGAGTTTCAACCTTTCACCGTGGAGACTTTGGGACCATGGTAGTCTGAAACCAAGGTTTTCACGGAGAAGCTGGGAAAGCTTCTCGCGGAGAGGACTGGCGACCGTCGTTCCAAAGTCTTCCTTAAACGGCGGATTGGTATTGAGATTCAGAGGGGTAACGCGGCGAGCGTGGCGTCGGCAGAGACGGGGCTACGGCGAACTTTTCAGAAATTAATTTTTTGTAGGTTTTCTGAATATTAATTTTAGATTAGTTTTAGTTTTAGTGTATTAGTGTATAGTTGTATTTTTTGTGGTATTAAATGCTAATATATTTTTAATTGCTGAAAAAGTCACGATAAAAACTCGGAATCACACCCTTGTTCAAAAGTTCGTTTATATCTATCTTTTATTCTATCTTCCATTATTACCTGAAAAAAAGAAACAGGCCATTGTAAGTAACACTACTTATATTTGTTATACAACATTGTTAAAGTTATAATAATATCTATAACAATCTAATAGAGGTAAAAACCTAAACAAACTGATACAATGGTTATGGAATATGTATGTTTCGGCTATGTAACTGTTACGGTTTACAAGCATGATAACTCAGAAAGACAAACAGACAATTGGATGGACGTAAAAACATTGAAGCGAAACTAATAGGGTTCCTGATTTTATGTACTGTAGCCCAAACACGTTAAAAAAATAAATGTATTTAAATAATTTATGATTTTGTTTGAAATAAAGACCGACGCATTGCCATGTACAACAGAAATTTTGTTATTATTTCAAATCAGAACAAACACTTTCTTAATTGTAACAAAAACTTGGATAGAATTTGAATTCTTTACGATTAAAAAACCAAAAGTGTCTAAATTTTTGTCCAAGCAACGCTTCCATGTCAGTTCGAGACAGCCACTTTGCTAAATAATTCATACAACAGATGACACATTTATAACTATACTGTTGCTTTTTAAATTACAACACCAAATGTTTACGACATTTGAAGTCGATACGGTCATATTTGGAAATGCGTCCCTCACGACTTCAAAATAATTGTGTTTATTTACCTTGTCTCCTCGATCGAGATGGTCACATTGCTCTTTAGGACGAAAAATACGTGCTCTTTTCTATTCGGCCAACACAACACTAAAACAAGGCAGTCTCGATTTCATTCATGCATGACACACATTTCGTACAGTGCGAGAGAGACGCGCATATTCATATCTCTGCGTACGAGTGAGATAGGAACACGTTTGTTGCATCTACGGATAGATGGTGTTGCCAGTATCAAAACTACATTATTAGTTAAAAAATTGAAAATTTTGAGTTAGGTCAGTCTCGTTTTCGATGAGCGACATGTGCGGCGTATTGAAGGAATTCAACGTAAGTTCATTAGATACATGAACTTTCATAACTGTCCTTTGCAGACTATGAAGAAGCAGCGGTTCACTATAAACTGCTGACCCTAGAGCAGAGGTCCGCAGCTGACGTGAAGTTTTTGTTCAATATTATTAACCACAACATTGACTGCCCGGACCTCCTCGCTCGCATATCTTTGCGGGCGGCTCCAGCGTGCACCCGGCGTCCTCGACTGTTCCAGCCTCCCTTGTGCAACACGAACTCCGCTAGGAATTCGACAATGAATCGGTGTATGGATGCCTACAATCCATACACCGATTCCGATACAATAATTGGGAATATGTTTGACATGTGTATATTTTGACTGTACTTTTGTACTAAATCTGATTTTGTTTTTTGACTACTGGGAATTTATAATAGGCTAGGTTAGATTAAATTTTATTTGATTTTTTTTTAATATGATAATTTATTCTGTGTTTTGACGTTTTTGTTATATTAATTTTATTTGTATTATTAATAATTTTATTATTTTTGACTTTTCCTATAGTAGAATAATTTTATGAGAAATTGTAAAATTGTACGAAACTACTCCATTGGAAATAAATGATTTGACTTTGACTTTGACTTTGACAATCGCACCTTTTGGGAGATAGATATATTTCACGACACCGAGACCTCTTTCATAAAGGAAGTGAATAGAATTATATATAGGGGAAAAAGAAAACAAAGCTTCTAACTGATTTAAGCGAATATAGGTAACAGTAGCAGGCGCAACTCACACACACATGTATATCCCAATACACACACCCTCAGACACATCATCGCAAACAAATCCTCTCACACAGCCTTACCTCACACATGCATGGCGAATTGTATTTATTTGTTTATGAGTAAGTAAGGAGATTTTATTGAAATTTTTAATTCACATATTATTATGATGGTCTTAATTTAATGTGGTTTTTATAAATTTTCATTCACTGTTTCTTATTTTCTTATTTATTAATGATCGAATTTTAACTTTGAAACTTGCTTATATATACACGGTGTTGCAACCCTAACCGTAAAAGCCGAAAGGGGGTGAATCTGTACGTGAAATAGAACAACTTTTGTTTTGCGACTTTTTAATTGGAAGAAAAAAATTTTTTTTCTCCATACATTTTGAGAATAGGCATTTAAAATTTGTATGGAAAAAATTATAATTTTTTGGTTTCAAAAAAATTTTTTTGCCATAGAAGTTGTTTAGTTTCACATATAGAATAACCCCCTTATGTCAGCTAAAAATATTACGGGGGCAACTGCAACACCGTGTATATGTACATAAAAAAATTATCTGACGACGACCATAAGTCGAAATATCATGAATAATATGTGTTTTTTTTTCGATTCTAATAAAAAAAAAAAAATTCCAATGTACCTAATATAAATAATAAAAATAACTATACAAAATAAAAAAATCATTTTTTTATTCATAATTTACCCTATGAAGTGATTCGAAGACTTTATTGACTAAAAAAAATGGCTTTATGTAACAAATGTAACACAAGTACCGATGGGAGTAACGTAGCGTGGATGAAAACAAAATGGTTGCGTTATCACAAAGATGAACCAAACTTGATTTTATCTTCGATATAATTATGATGAAAATTTCAAATCAATCAAGGTCGACGGCCGCTCTGTACTAAGAAGAAAAAGATCTGAACAAAGGTAACAACTGCCGAAAGTCTATAACGGACAAATGCCAAATTTGACGACTTATTATTATTATGTTTTATTTTATTGGCAATCGTCTTTTTAAGACAATTAATGTCGTTCTGCAAAACAGGTGTCATTTCGCGTGACTTTTGTAGTTATTATGAAAAGCTCCCACGTGCGAGCCGAGTGCCAGAATAAAAATGTTGATATTTATTTTGTTCATTATAGATTTTCGTCCTCTTTTTGAATGTTTAATTCACTTTTGTAGTTATCATTTTCTTTTTGTAATTTCCCATTAATTTATATCCAGCCCATTTTGGTATTTAATTTGTTATATATTTCAGTTATTTTTTTATTTACCTACCTACATGTTTGTTTTTTTAATTTTAACTTTGATACTGTAATTTGAACTTTAATAAATCGTGTACCTATTAAAAAGTATTTTTCATTTTAAATACCCTGAAAATGTATCATTAATAGTTTTTAGTGACGTAAGGGCGAATATCACAAAAGTCTAAATCAAAGAAAAAATAACAGGGCGATCATCCACGTTTAGATTTTTTTTTCTTTTCTCAGATAAGCTAAACACCGACGATATTGTCAATTAAATTACCCATGAAATTATTTAAAAGAAATGAGGATTCACTTATTTAGAAGCACAGATGGATTTTGTAACTACAGGAAAAATAACACACGCCCGACATATTTTTTCGAATTTTTTCTTACTTAAAGTTGACAATTCAAATACACAAATTATATATCAACATGTATGAGAACGTAGCCACTAAGAGACCACAAACGTATAAAACATTTGGGACTTGGATCCAATTCAAAAATAAATAAACAAAACCAAGGAAGGAACCTGCATTCAGTCAAAAATGAAATTATTGGCTCTATGGTCAAATCATCTTTGCCTGCATATTTATGGAAGTTTGTCGCGTCGTCGTTGTCATCCATTTTCATTAAAATTAAATTTATAATGCGATCATACGGAGTCATCTTGATTATGGTACTTTCATATTGGAACCTTCAAACAAATCTGCTATGCAGAAGCTTGATCGTATCCAATCCAAGTGCCTCCGCATCATAACGGGAGCTATGAAATCCAGTCTAATCAACGCCCTTCAGGTTGAGTGTGTAGACCCTCCTTTGTTTTTACGACGTCAGTTTCTGGCTGACAGATTTCTATTTAAGGCCATACAAATTTCGAATCATCCAGTTTTCCCCAAACTACGACTCCTTTCAAAACTGTCATTTGAAAAACCCTACTGGATTAACAAGCCAGCTACTAGACTAGTCCGTAGTTTATTTAATCATCTTCGAGCTCCAGTGCAACGATCTCTTCATCTTCCCTTATTCATGACTCCATACGAGGCAGTCATATACAAACCAGATGTAATTAAAAATGTTGGTATAGACAAAGATTCTAAGAAAGCTGATAAATTATTTAATTTGCTCATCTCCAAAAATTGGCGAGGTTGGGATCTTATCTTTACGGACGCTTCAAAATTATCAGAGAAAGGTAGTGTAGGGGCTGCTGTATATAATAAAACCAGCAATACTTATCAAATAATTAAATGTCCTCCGGAGACTACAGTCTATACGGGAGAGTGCATAGCTCTACTGGAAGCAGTCAAATTTGTGCATTTGTTTCAAAAATTAGACAAAGTTATCTTAATTACAGATTCACTTAGTGCTCTGCAGGCCCTAGTGCAAAACCCTTTTTACTCCAAATTACATAATCCCATAATTTTCAATATAAAGAATTTAATTTTCAACTGTCTTAATAAAAAACAAATCACCCTGGCTTGGATTCCGTCTCACTGTGGCATCGCAGGCAATGACCGTGCTGATGCCCTTGCTAAGGAGGCTGTGGTGCGAGGGGATAAATTTCCCTATGTCAATTATTCACATGACCTGGTTTCACTATCTCAATCATATTTATCTCAATCTTGGACTAATGTCTGGAAATCATCCAGTAAACACAAAGGCTCTCATTATGCACAGTTTCAGACAAATATTCCAGCCCGATCATGGTGCTAAACGTCTCGAAAGTGTATGTATGTATGTATATGTATATATTCTTTATTGAACACCAATTTATAAAAATTTGGTACAACAGGCGAGCTTAATGCCGCGAGGCATTCTATTCTAACTAACCTTTGGGATGTGGGAGAAGTACATGCAGGCGAACAAGAATAGTTTGTGGCAATGTGTTAAGACTGTAAAAAATTATGTATTACAAACTACATACGAATACTACATAAATACATTAATAAACATATATATGTATATAATAAACTTACATATTATGTACATCTTGGTATCGATCGAAAGTGGCCACTTCTGTAATCTGCAGACTTAGGCTAAAGACATATATATTGGTAATCTGTGCTTAGGCTCGGTCACTGTTGTACTCCAGTTCACCTGGCCAGGCTCCGAATCCTCGACTCTTCCATTTGCGAATGTGGTCTGGAAGAGGGAGATCTTAATCATATTTTTTTTCCTGTCCCTTATATCAAAATTCTCCGCCTCTGTACTCTTCTTTACCAATTCTTAAGGTTCCCCTCCCCACTAGCATTAATTGCTTACTGTTGATTAATAATGTTAAAATTTTGAAATTATTAGCTAAATTTATTGCCAATAACAATATAAAATTATAAATGGGAATGATGATTAATATTGTATATAATTTTTTCTTAGTTGTTTAAAGTAATTTTGTGTTTAATTATAAGTTATTTTATTATTTTCATGCACGCAAGCTACTCATTGTTAGCTTGGTTCGTAAGTATGCGCGCGCGTTAAGTTAACTTTATCAATTTTTCTGCTGTTATCTATATTGTTGTATGTTTTTTTTTTTAACTTGTTTATGCAACTACTATTGACCTAAAGACGTGACTCTGGCTTAAATACGTTATAATAAAAGCGTGATCGCAAAAAAAAAAAAAATCTCGAATTACATTTCGTACTTTTTTTTTTGGTAGTATTATATTCTTTGGACAGGCGCGTCTCATAATTTACTGAAGAACGCGGGAAAACAAAAGCGCGCGGTTGTGTTTTTTTGTGCTCTGCTTTAAAAAAATTGAATTTTAAGCGCCTAAATACCTAAATACGATTAAAAAGGGCGGGAAGATGCCTAAGAAGAAAAGGAAAGCTGATTTCACCACCAACACCAACCACGATGCTTCAGACTACTCTTCAGATTCAGAGTCGAAAAATGATGAAAACGGCTCGGGGCAGACGGCCAAAGAGAAGTATAAGCCCTTTTTTGTGTCAGATTACACTCGGTCTTACCCAGCAGACTCGGGGGCGACCGAATTCATAGTATTCCTCGCAAGCATGGACGAAACTAAACCAATTGGCGACCGAGACATGATGGCCATGTCAAATACTTTAAAACGCTACATAAAAGGAATCAAACAATTCAAGCGCCTAAATAAATTTAAAATAGGCGTTATATTTGACAAACCAGACCTGGCAAATTCAGCCCTATTGAACAAGACTGTATTGGAAGAATTAAACTTGAAAGCTTTCATTCCGGCGTCAGCCACAGAGACGACCGGGGTGATAACTTCAGTACCGACAGGGATTTCCAACCAAAAAATATTTACGAACATATCAAGCTCTAAGAAGATCATTGCAATAAGAAGAATACTCAGAAAAGTCAAAAATGAAGATTCATATCATCTGGAGCCGACGCAAACAGTGTGCATCACGTTTGCCTCCACGCACTTACCGGAAAGTATAGATCTCAATTTATGGAGATTTCCTCTCTCAACTTACATTCCACCTGTTAAACAATGTTTTAAATGCCTGCGATACGGCCATCTAGCAAAATTCTGCAAAAATACAGATCGCTGCTCAATCTGCGGTGATTCTCATAATTTCAAAGCATGCTCCGTTGACGTCAAGAATGCCACATGTTTCCATTGTAAAGGTAACCACATTGCAATTTCTGGTCTTTGCTCCATAAAAAAGAATAAAATAGAAGAAAATCGTCAAAAATTCAGGAAAGCCCAGTATAGTGACCTCTTCAATGAGAAGTCCTTTCCTTCCCTGCCTACTCCCAAATCCATTTCAGCTAAAAAAGAACTTTCAAAGTCTAATAAAACTCTTCCTACAACAGACGAATCTTCTAAGGAACTTTTAGATATAATTTTGAAATCTGACTTTACGTTGAATCTTCTAGTAGAAACTGTCGTTAAGGCAGTAACAATGAACAAAACAGGCCAATCGTCGATCTCTTTTAAGAATATAAAAGATACAATGTTAGAAATATTTAATAATAGACAGAATAAAAATATCACCATTTAATATTATTTATGTGTACATTAAACATAATGCAGTGGAACGCTCAGAGTTTATTAAATAATCGACATAATTTATTGCAATATTTACATGAAAATGACATTCATCTTGCTCTTTTATCTGAAACATGGCTAAAACCAGGTCAGAAATGTAATTTTTCTAATTATAATATTGAACGAATAGATTGTGGTAACGATCACAATGGTGTTGCAATTCTGATAAAAAATAATCTAATATATAAAAAAATGATTACTGTATGTGAAGACTCGTTGCAAAATGTAGCTATTAGTCTTACATATTATAATGAAATTTTTTCCATTGTATCCTTTTATTGTCCACCTCGCTGTAACCCTAATTTTAGTAAAATTTAATTTGACAATTTAATAAAAAGCATTCCGGAGCCTATGATAATAGCAGGTGACTTTAATGCACATCACACTATGTGGGGGTGTAATTAATAATACAGATACTCGTGGAAGAAACATTTTAGAGGTTATGGATGATAACAATCTTGTCTTATTGAACAATGGTCAAACAACTACTGTAGGAACAACAACATGGAGACCAAATGCACTCGACTTAACCATAGTATCTTCTTCTCTGGCTTTACGTTGCGACTGGGTAGTCGACGACGCTCCTCTCGGCAGCTATCACCTTCCAACCATAACAAAAATGTTAATACATAATAATTATAGTATACCCAACACAACTTCTAATATTACAAAACATATCAACTTTAGAAATGTTAATTGGAATTTATTTTCGGAACTGGTAAATAAAAAACTAACAGATTTTAATATAAGCCACACTAACATAATTTAATCATATAACTTATTTTGCGAAACTATGCATGCATGCATATCTGAAGCCACTTTAACTAAGAGTGTTAGTTCCAATTATGGAAAAAATAATACTACAAAAAAAAAGAGACTACCGCTTCCTTGGTGGAATGAAAAATGCAGTAAAGCTGTAGAAAATTGTAAAAGGGCTTATTTAAATTTTAAAGAAACTTTTTCTGAGGAAAATTTTATAGAATTTAAAAGATTACAAGCTTTAAAAAAATTAATTTTAAAAAATGAAAGAAGCGCAAGTTGGCTATCATTATGTGAATCTTTTCACAGATGTTCTCCAATCTCAAAAATCTGGAATACATTAAAAAAATTTAATAAAACTTATACAGGTAAATGTACGCAATTAGATGACAGTTGGATACCCGATTTTTTAAAGAGATATACACCAGACACGGTTGAAAATAGTATAGAGCCACTTATCAGCACAACCCCATTAAATGAAAACAAATATCTTATTGATTCATTTACATTTCAAGAATTCAAATCTGCACTAAAATCAAGAAGGGATACTGCTTGTGGATTAGATCTGATTCCATATAAAATGTTACGGTATGTAAATGATGCAGGACTTAAATTATTTTTAGACATCATTAACCTTCTTTGGACTAATGACATTATTCCACAGGAATGGAAAACTGATTGTTTAGTTCCAATATTGAAACCGAACAAAAATGTTAATAAGCCAGATTCTTACAGACCTATCGCTTTGACATCATGTATAGGAAAAGTTTTTGAGCAACTTATTAAACAACGGCTAGAATTTTTTATAGAAAAAAACAAACTATTACCTTTCAATCAGTTTGGATTTCGACGAGGACGATCTGCCCGAGAGAGTCTCACTCAGTTACATCTTGACATCCATACATCCTTATCAAATAACAATAGCCTCGTAGCAGTATTTTTTGATATTGTTGGGGCATTCAATAATATAAATCATCTAAAGCTTGTGGCCATCCTTAATGACTTAGCATTTCCTGTAAAATTAATAAATTTCATTTATAACTTCATAAATGGAAGGAATGTGTATGTGAAATATAATAACTACTTATACGGTCCACGAGAATCATACAAAGGTGTTTGCCAGGGTGGAATTCTGTCTCCTATGTTATTTATTCTTTACATATATAAACTAAACCTAGTCTTAGGTTCCGATGTATCTAATTTGCAATTTGCCGATGATTTGGTTGTTTACCGTTCTTCTAACAACATATCTGCAACAATACACCATATTCAGCATTCATTGCAAAGATTAGAAGAATATTTTAGAGATCTAAGTTTAGAAATTAGTACTGAAAAGACAAAAGTTGTTATTTTTAGTAAACATAAACAAAATATAAATATTTCTTTTAATAATAAAATATTACCAGTGGTAGAGAGTGTAAAATTTTTGGGTGTAACGTTTACCAACAACCTGTCATGGCATGTGTATTTTAACTTGATAGCAGATAAAGCGCTTAGATCATTCAATATATTAAAATCGTTAACAAAAACTTATTTGGGTGCTGACCCCAAAATTCTTTTAATGCTTTACAAATCTCTTGTTCGAAGCCACTTTGAATATGGTTGTTTATGTTTTGCTTCAAATCACATTATTGTTGATAAATTGGAAAAAATTCAAAACAAAAACTTACGCTTGATAACAGGCGCTATGGTGACGACACCCATAGTCTCCATGCAAGTGGAGTGTAATATTCCTCCTTTGAAGATTCGTTTCAAGTACCTTAAATTTAAATTTATTTTAAAAATGATGAGTATTTCTAATCATCCTTTGCTCGTTAAGCTGAATGCTCTACATTCTACTCCTTTCCATGCCTATCCCTATATCCTACAAAGCTTCTCGGAGATCTCTCAATATAAGGACATGTATACAATACATAATAGCATCAATTATCCTTGCTACATGGGCACATATGAAAGTAAATACTGCGAGTTACACATAGTGATTGATACCTCATTAAGTCGTAAGGAGGAAGTATACGAATTGATTTCTTCGTGGAATGGACACAGAATAATTTACACTGATGGTTCAAAGAACTCCGAGTATGTCTCAATATCACTGTACGATGGTTCGAAGAAACAAGGTTATGGAGTTAAAATCACAAGTATGAGCACTATTTTCACAGCTGAAGCTTTTGCAATATATACGGCTTTGGATTATATTGAATGCTTTCATGAAGAACATAATAATAAGCAATACCTTATCGTCACCGACAGTATGAGTGTTCTAAGAGCCTTACAGAATGCCAAGTTGGACGCTAACACACATTACGTTATTTATTGGATAAGAGAGAAGTTATACAATTTGCTACAGAAAAACATTGTGGTGGATTTGTGCTGGAGTCCCGCACATGTCGGCGTGAGAGGAAATGAATTAGCTGATTATTTGGCGAAATTTATAACTGAAAATGACAGCGGCAATGTTCGCGATGTTGCCATGTCCCACTCGGAAATATTTAATGTCGTTAAAAAACAATTTTTTCAAGAATGGACAGATTTTTGGAGAAACGCAGTAACTGGACGCTGGTATGCAACTGTTTGCCGCAACACTATAGAAAAAACTTGGTTTTCCAAATATCTTCCGAAGAAAAGAAAATTTTACACCATAATATGTCGTCTTCGATTTGGCCACTGTCGCTTCGGCGCCCATCTTCATCGCATGAATATTATTAACTCTGCCGTCTGCCCACACTGTTCTAATGATGTCGACGTACAAAATCAAGGAGATATTATGAATGAGACTCTGGATCACTTGTTTTTTGAATGTCCGACTTTTGACCTTCAACGTCTTTCGTTAATAGATAGATTAATGAAAATTTATAAAACACCTGCCGCGCGTCACTCAAGATTTACTTGCCAACACAGACTGTTTTCCATCCATTTACGATTTCATTATTTCAACAATTGGCGATATATAAATAATTTAAAGAATAACAACAGACAAGTCTGCATGGTATAATACCTTTGCCTATCCCAAAAAAAGGGATAAAACAACCAAAAAAAAAAAAAAAATCATAATTTACTTTGCTTCATTGACATGTATAGCATATCACTGCTTTGCTTGTGATTGTTTTGTTCGTACTTCCATACGACTGGCGGAAGCCAAAGACATATATATTGGTAATCTGTGGCGGAAGCCTTGAAGGAGAAGAAGATAGTTGGAAAGTAAACGCAGTCCCTTAGCTGTGCGCAGGCGGCGTGCGTGCGACGCGGCTCGGCGCGACTCCGCCACAGCGAGGGTAAAGGACGCCTCTCCGCTTGCTTTAGGTAGTAGGTAGTAGTTTGCGGTCGCTTCCGAGCCTACTCCGCCTGAAGACAGCGAAGCGTTGCATAGCTGGAAGTTTACACCAGGTACTTACCTATATGGTAATCTATGCCTCAATTAATGTCAAAATGTCATGTCACTTCTGAATAAATCCTTTCATCAAAAGCTGTTGAATTACTCATAGCCATAAAATATTTAGCCATCTAACATAAAGGACGCCTCTCCGCTTGCTTTATCTAGGAGGTAGTAGTTTGCGGTCGCTTCCCAGCCTACTCCGCCTGAAGACAGCGAAACGTTGCATAGCTGGAAGTTTACACTAGGTACTTACCTGTATGGTAACTTGCTGCTCGCGCGCTAGACATCGCGGCGCGGTCACAGTGACGTCACGACCGTCGCACGTAGGCTTGCAAACTATTTTTCACGGATAAGCGGGAAATCAGAATTAATGTGCGGTACTTGGCCAAAAAAAGATCACTTTTATTTAAAATTTGAAAATTGAAAAGAAAATTTACAAAATAAACTCTTCGCTATTATAAAGGAACCATGACAAGAAATTTTAACACGAATCAGTAAAAAAAACACACTTTGCTCCCCACTGGGGACTGAACCAGCGACCAGGGGTCTAAATACCGGTAAAATGCTGGTATCGATACCAACCTCCAATGCGAATAAGGTTATCGTGCGTGTATACCGTTACCATATAAAGTTACCTCTTTTGTTACTTCTGAAGATTAATACCTCGGGTATTGTAACTTGGTATCGGAATTAATAACGTTACCTCCCTGTCTCTTTCCAAACTTCCCACTGTCTCATTCACGCTCACGCATCCGCCCGCATCTATCTAACAAACAACGACAGACGTGGTACGTGCCTGCGTGTGAGTGCGTGTGAGTGTGTGCCAATGTACCGGTGAAATAATGTTATTTCGTTCCGATACCCTATAATGTTATTTTCATTTCGTTACTTGATTTATCGATTCCAAGGTAACGAAATGAAAATACCGGTAAGTATCGATTCTTTTAATGGGAATTTTTTAACATTATCAACCCCCGCGAGCGGCGGGCGAGCGGACTTCATTGGACTCATTCCGTCCGGCACTCGCCCGACAACGTTGTGTTAACGCGGTACCTCTATTGAATGGGAATTCAGTCTATTCCAGCTAAGTGTACCATAAATCGGGACAATGAGCGTATCGCAGACATGTATCGCGGGACGCATTATTTAAGTCATGTGGGGCCGCCACTTTGAAAGAATGGCCCCACTGCATCTCTCCTCGTGTATGTCGTAAAAGGCGACTAAGGGATATGACTCCCTTCTTATATTACTAGGTGGTAGGGTTTAACCCGCCCGGGTTGGTATCACCGCACTGAATGAAAGGTTGGTCGTAACGGCTATGTAAATAGTTCGTGTTTTCCGTCCAGTTCAGTGTAGCCGGCACGACCGAAGGGAAGCACTGACATGGCACCAAGTTCACCCGGTGTCATGGGCTGACATCAAGGATGTTGTAGGTGATATTACAGCATACAATTGTCAGCGAGCAAACTGAAGCAAGCCGAGGAAGCTGCTCACAGATTGAGTTGTTCGCTCCATAGCCCTTCGAAGTTTCTTTTCCGTTCTTCGTGGGTGTAATCGAACCGGATGGAACAAATTGTGACAAGTTCGAGTGCAGTGTAACTGCCATATGATTGATTAATAAACAATACAACAATACAATACAATGTTCAAATTAATGGTTTTTCCGATAGTTCTGAAAAGTCCACGGGCGCTTGCGTTTATCTACGACATTGCGATTCGCCCCGGCAACACTAACACCTTCCACTGCAGCTGAGCGGAGCAGAGCTGTGTAAATAGATTCATCCTATTGCACAATTTCTACACATCTCCGCCTCAGTGTAGTGTCACCCTTAGGTATAAGCGCAGAGGCAGACGGAAGGTGATGCATTGTTATATGTTTGCAGGTAGGCGCCCGGATAACACCTCGTAGCTCACATATGTAGGTACCTACTATCCACACTGAGCTCAGCTGTCCAGTACCTACTGCCTGCGAGGTCGCGTCTAGCTGGTAAGTACCTATGTAATGTGTGGAGCGTGGATGTAAATCTCTGCGTTACAAGCGGTAGAGACGTCGTCGCCTAGTTTTGCAAAAGTTGTCTGTTGTCTTGTCTGTAGAGATGCGGACGGTTCCTCGTGTGAGTGGCCAACACGCGGCCCAGGGCACGCTCGACCGTTGGAAGCTGACCGTGGTTCGAATTCCACGTAAAACTGTAGGTCCCTTCCCTTCTTACCTTGCTAGGAGGTAGGGTTTATCCCGGCCGGATTGGTACCACCGCAATGAATGAAAGGTCAGTCGAAACGGCTATGTAAATAGTTCGTGTTTTCCGTCCATTTCAGTATAGACGGCGCAACCGAAGGGAAGTACTGTCATGGCACTTAGTTCACTCGGTGTTATGGGCTGACATCACGGATGTTGTAGGTGATATAGCCGACCGTGTCAGTTTCCATAAAAAAAACCCACCGGGCGTTAACTTGCGTCCCGCGTGGGGTACAATATATATATTTTTTTCATTTAAATCAACAAAACTCTCTCCATTAACTAACAAATTAACTTAAATTAAATTAACATTCCCCATTCCTGGCTCGTTCAGCGCCATAAACAAAGAGATTAAAAAACCAGCTTATAGAGAGGACAATGGGGACATTTTCATATAAACTTTTTGAGCTCAAGATTATAATACGCCATCTAGCTTTGAATAGCAAAAACATGATGTAATATAGAACACATAATTAGAACACATTTCATCTATCGGTCGATAGATGAAGCAAATAGTCTAATAGGACGAGAGCCAACGACCAAAATGATAATTGATTTTATATGAGCGATAAAATCGTTAAATTTAATTTACTATTCCGTTTTGATCAATTGACCCAAATTCACTTGTAAAAATGATTTTGAGACTGTTTGAGCTATAATATTAGGTGCTGAAATTGAAAATGAAATTGCCGTTTCTACAAACTGACCACTTGTATGTCAGCCTCGATAGCTCAGTGGTGCAGACAGTCAACTGTCGCTATTGAATGTTAAGCAACGCTGGGTGCGGTCAGTACTTGGATGGGTGACCGCTGACCGTTGGAGGCTGACCGAGGTTCGGATTCCTCGTAAAACTGTAGGTCCCTTCCCTCCTAATCTTACTTGGTGATAGGGTTTAACCCGCCCGGGTTGGTACCACCGCACTGAATGAAACTTCGGTCGAAACGGCTATGTAAATAGTTTGTGTTCTCCGATCAGTTCAGTGTAGCCGGCACGATCAAAGGGGGAAGCACTGGCATGGCACCTAGTTCACCCGGTGCTATGGGCTGACATCACGGACGTTGTAGGTGATGTAGCCAACCGTGTCAGTTTCCATAAAAAAAATTAAAAAAAAAAAAAACTTTGAAAGTGGCTACCTTTTTTTTGCGTAGGAATTCCAATTTCAAATATTTTCTGTTATAAAGGCAAATTATTCTTTTTTCAAAATCAGTTGTTCATTTGTTTTCACACCGTTCGGTTTTTTTTACATCGCTGGTTCTGTGACCATGGAAAAATCTAAATTGCGCGTTATTTTCGAATATGAATCCCGTCGTAGCACCAACGCAGCACAGACGGCATGCAATATCATCGACGTGTATGGACCAGGCAAGTGAACGCACTGTGCGTTTTTGGTTTGATCGCTTCCGTTCTGGAAATTTTCATCTCAATGATGAGCCCCGTGGCCGACCGGAGACGAGAGTCGATAACAATGAATTTAAAGCCATAGTTGAAGCAGATTAATCACAAACCACGTCGGAATTAGCAGCAGCCTTCAATGTAAGTGATAAAACGATACTGATTCATTTACGTCAAATTGGAAAGATAAAAAAGCTCGGAAATTGGTTACTGTATGAACTCACTGAAAAACAACAACAAAATCGCGTCGAAGCTTGTCTTAACTTGTTGAATAAGCACAGAAATGGGGGGATTCTGAATCGGATTGTCTCTTGTGATAAAAAGTGGATCCTGTATGACAATCGAAAACGTCCGTCACACTGGTTGGACACAGGGGAGGCAGCCAAACTATGTCCCAAACGCAAATTGAGTCAAAAGAAGTTGCTTGTCAGTGTATGGTAGACCTGTGCCGGGATTATTCATTACAGCTTCTTGCACGTCTGGTCAGTGATGGTGGCAGGGACCGCGGGTTCGAGGCTCGCAAAAGACGGAGAAATATATTTTGTATTTTCAACTATTGTATATGCCTCTCTATCGCGCTCTCGCTTGCACACACAGGTCTCTATCGCGCTCTCGCTTGCACACACAGGTTTAGATGGAACGTTACACTTCTTCGTGCGTGCAGCCGGTGTTCATCAATTTATAAGACGTGACATCATCACGTCAAAACAAATCCGACGAGGCAGTGAAAAACGCCTTTAAAGAGTTCATCGATTCCCATCCCTAGGATTTCTATAGTAGAGGCATCAATGAACTTCCAGTAAAATGGCAAAAGTGCATTGATAATAATGGCCAATACTTCGATTAAACAAATATATATTTTTCATAAAAAAAAATTTTTTATTTTTTCTATATAGGTAAAACGGCAATTTCATAGGCAAGGACCTAATATTTGTTTTGCCTCATTTGGCATTTTTGTAAAGGTTGGTACGCGCACCGCTACTGACGTCTGAAAAACATGTTCTGGTTATCTTAGATCGGTAATTCAACAACATTCCGAAAATCAAACGGAATACCATGACAGGGTTCGGTCAAATTGGTTGCCATTTTTAAAAAATACTGTCAGGAGACGCTACACGAAAAACATTTAGTATCGGGTTAAGGACAATTGAACGAAATACTATGAGACAAAAATATTGGTTGTGGGATCTCGTACTATAATAGTAGTAACGCTACTGTATAACAGAGGGCGCTTTTTATTTTTTCAATATGGCCTAGTTGATCGTTGTTCTAGAATCATCTATGGAAATTATGTATTATATTCAAATATTGAATAAATATACACAATACTTATGAAAATAAACTGATTACATGTTCAGTCGTATTTTTATAGGTATCGAGATTTGCAATACCGCAATGCGCAACTCGGCATATTTTCTTAGATTTTCTTCTTTCTCGAGCACACGAATACGACCTCACATGCGGACTGGTGGCG
Source organism: Nematopogon swammerdamellus (assembly GCA_946902875.1). NCBI lineage: Eukaryota > Metazoa > Arthropoda > Insecta > Lepidoptera > Adelidae > Nematopogon > Nematopogon swammerdamellus. The sequence continues at coordinate 619,373 of OX336352.1, read as the reverse complement.
CTAGACTGAACGACTTTGTACCACTAGGATCTAAGTAGTAGATTACGATTTTGTTCTTGTTGTCCGGTCTATATGGAAGAGGGTGGGTTTAATGTCTTTGGCCATAAACAAGTAAGATTGTGTTTTGTTGATTGAGGTGCATTTCCGCAGACTAGAATTTTATTAACAAGCCTTTGCTTGTTAATAAAATTCTAATAGTTTTAATAATAGTTTTAAATTAAATTAATTTTAATAGTTTTAAAATTCTAATAGTTTTGATTTGATTATTGTTTGAGATTCATTACAGATTGGAATTCTATTGTGTTAATTTCGTGCGGTGATATCGATCCAGACTGGATAAATCCTACCACATAGTAAGTCATGGCAAGGGGACATTTTCATGTGGAATCTGAATCACGGCCAGCCTCTACGGTCGAGTGGTCACCCGTCCAAGCTCTGTTCGCGCCCGGGTGTTTAACTGCCACGATCGAAGCCCGATGAATTGCACCACCGAGCGACAGTTTATTTCTGGTTCCATTTTATTTCCTTTTTAGTTACTAAGTACTTAGAATAATATTGTTACAGATACTCGTGACTGATGGCAGATCAAAATAAAAAAATAATGAATAACAAAGGTGAGCGTGTGCAAGATGACGGCAGGACTTCACGCCCGGATGCGGTCTCTACTCTGCATAATGCTCTCACCGATAATGTTTGTCCGCTGGAGACAGCTACTGCTGTTAAACATGAACCACCTGATGTTAACGATGACGTCTGCTCTACGGATGATATTGTTAATGTAAACAGCGAGGCTTCTAATATTTCGGATGACGTTTGCTTCCTGAAAATGGACACTGCTGTTAAAAATGAGCCACTGGACGTCAACGCCGATGTCTGCACACAGGACGGTGTTGGTAATGTGATGAGCGAGGTTTCTGATGATTGGAATGTAGTCAGCCCGTTGGACACGGCTGCTATGGTCAAGCATGAGTTTGACATTGGACCCACAGTGCTGCAGTCTCCAGATATAAAGTACATGATGATAGCTTGCAAGCCCGATCCGGAGAATAATGTTGCACAGTGAGTAACCCATCTTGTTCTAAATGTTATTTATGAGGTTTATTTTACTTTAACCCGTTGACTGCCACCACATCTTTAATACACTACACCTACATGCCACTACATTTTATTGATGATTTAGATCAATTATTATATAAAAATATTTTTTTTTATATATAAAAAATTTTATAATAATATGGGTGACCGCACCCTGTGCGTTGATGGCACTGGTGAAGTGTTTTTCATCAGGAGTGCCATTCAACGCACCATTTGCGTTTGAATCTAGAAAGTATTATGCAACATGCAATTACTTCTTATTCTTTTTTTATTTACTGTGGCAACCAGCGAACTTGCATTGTTTATTACTTTTTAATTTAAAAAAAAAAATGTTTTACCCATACATTTTGAGAATAGGTATTTAAAAGTTGTATAGAAAAAAAAATTTTTCTTGTTTCAAAATTTCTTTTTCGCCGCAGAAGTTGTTCTGATGTCGGTTAAAAATATTGTGGGGGCAATTGTAACGCCGTGTATAAATAATTTATTATATAATTTAAATAATAAGTAATTATTACTTCAAAAAAGATTATACCTAAAATCATTTATTCATCATGCATAAAACCATTCAACAAGGATTTACCCAGGTATGCAGTGGCGGGCCTAGGGTCAGATCGTAGAGCAAGCCGAAGCCAAATATTTCATACAAAATATAATATATGACCTCAGATCAGGAAATCTGAGTATATGACCAGCGCCGACTTTTAGAAATCCTCGTGGGTGCTCATGCAATTTTTTTTTATTTACCAATCATCATCATCGTCAACGTGTTGCCGTCCACTGCTGGACATATGCTTCTCCAATTTTTCATTAATTCTCCCGGCACCCGGCAGCATGGATTCGCAAAACGTTCGCACAATGTTTTGCATTTGCCGCATTGACACATTCGCACGATGTACCTACGCATGTAGTGCTCCTATATTCTATTGCATGGTATAGAATAATATAGGAGTAACTACTATAACGTACGCTATTCGTCGCGCCACTAGGCGAATGTGTAAATGTGGCCGCTCAAAGGCTTGTAAGTAAATAAGGCACTTTTATCGTAGCTCAAATCCTATTACTGATCAGTTTTTATATCTATCGTCGTGGGTGCTCCGCACCCACTACTCACCCCTCGTGGGTGCTGGAGCCCCCGAGCACCCACGTAGTCGGCGCCTATGTATATGACTGTCCTGTCAGTCAGTAAATGAAATAAACATGCTTGTATCACAATTTTATAGAAAATGGTAATTAAAAATCTATGCAAACCAACTGCAGTGCAGTGCAGTTACTATGAAGACTCTTGTTGATAATAATTATCAATAGCACACTGGAGGCATATTATGGTTGACAGAATTATTGTGACGTAGTTTTGAAAAAAAAAAAATTATAAGATTAAGCTGCGTGGATGAAAAATGTCTGCAATTAAAATGAATTAGATTGTATTGAACAGTTGTATCAGAGAGAGAACGAAGAGAGAGCCGACGTCCCGCCCGCCGCGCCCCCGCCCCACCCGCCATGGATATAACTAACCAAAGATTATTATTTCTTTAATTAGTAACGAAATCCTCGCGAACGTCCGATCCATCACTTCAAACTTCTACGTCTACATTAGACATCAGTAGACACGTCTTTGTCGTTCTTCTATTGAAAAACTGAGATAGCACTAATACTGTGTACGCTTTCGCACTACGGAACGAAATTATTCTTAGCATATTTCCTCATAATAATCGCTACACATACTCATATATTATTATACCACGATGGGTGTCTTTAGGCTAAAAATTGTATGGTACTCGAGAACGAGAAAGAAATAAAATTATGCTAGAATAACAGCGGGAACAAGCGAGATGACTAATGTACGCTCGTATATTGACTGATTCATCCATCATCCATCGCATCGAGGCGAGAGTTGACGAGCAATTCCGAATGATACGAACGAACGAACGACGAAGTCCCCGCGGCGCGTCGTCGACTCAATGACCTCGTGCATTCGCGCGCGCGAATGGCACGTGGCGCGATATTTAAAATGAAATTGAAGTACTATCGACTGTTTTCGTTTTCGATTTGCTTTCGAGCTTTGTTTGATTGACCTAGGGCAAGCCGGGGTTTTTGGCTTGTATGAGGGGCCCGCTACTGCAGGTATGCCAGTGAACGCATGCGTGCATATCGTTTTATTCTATGATTACCTATACAATGAAACAATAAAAATTATTGTGTAAAACGAAGAATATTGCTCATCAATTACTTCCCATTTTGTATAATGGACACCAGTGTATTTCTTGATTTATTTGATAATAAAAAGTAGCGCAATTCAAGCAAATTTTTTTCCAACTTATGAAACGAAATTGACAGCCGTATCTAGAACCTAAAACCGCACCTAAAACCGACAGTGTTTTTACATGTAAAAACTATTTCCCTTAGTGGTTGGGCCGATGCGTTGCAAATCAGTCGTGGTGACATTTCACCTAGTCCCTTCCTTGTCTCTCCAATATGCCTACCTCACCGCCTGAAGAGATGAGCACCGCGCTGCCTGCTCCGCGCTGTCACGCCGCGCTGCGGCCGAGCAGCTGAACGCAGTCAGTGAGCTCTCGATACGCTTGGAGTCTAGCACCTAAAACCGACAGTGTTTTTACATGTAAAAACTATTTCCCTTAGTGGTTGGGCCGATGCGTTGCAAATCAGTCGTGGTGACATTTCACCTAGTCCCTTCCTTGTCTCTCCAATATGCCTACCTCACCGCCTGAAGAGATGAGCACCGCGCTGCCTGCTCCGCGCTGTCACGCCGCGCTGCGGCCGAGCAGCTGAACGCAGTCAGTGAGCTCTCGATACGCTTGGAGTCTGCACACGCGCGAAATTGGTATCGGACCTCTAGTTTTTACCCGCAATTACTAAAATATATAATTATTATTCAATCGCCGCCGCTGGACCCTACGTTGTCCATACTAACCCGCTCGCACACAATTCATCGCCGCGAGTGTCATCCATCTCGCAAGACTGCTGCTGGAGACGATCCTCTTTGCGTGGTGGCCACCCGCTTCGCTGCGCCGAGGATATCCATCAGGGGGTGAGTCCTGCACAAGTTCCTTTCCTTCCCTGGTGTGGTGTTCACCGCGACTGTAATTTGCAACGCTAGCCTATATAGGTAAAATTTGTTTGATAATTAGAAAAAATACGGAACCCTAAAAAGGGCAAAATTCCAGCGACCTACCGCCGCGTCACCATAAGTTGGTCCTTGGACCCGCGATCCCTATTGGTTAGCATTGCAGTTATATTATATTTCGTGTTTATTATCCATTTCAAAATTATAAATTAAATTAAGTAGGTACATAGTAAATCCCGCGTACCTACTAAGATGGCTACCGGTGCAGATAGACTCGAAATGGAACGTGAAAAAAGGTTGTACGAGCGTAAGTTAAAGCGCATTGAAAATAAAATGAAGTGCTATTTCGAGCGCTTACAGGTCATATTTGACAAAATAATAAACCTAAACCCACAAAATGTGGATATATTTGTTGCAAACGCAGCCACCACTAACACTATGCGCCAAGAATTTATGTCGACATTGGACGAATACAACGAACTGCTTGCGTCAAACCCGGACGCTGCTGAACCCTGCTACAAGTCCATGAACGCTTTCGAGGACTTGTACGCCGAAATACAATTCAAATACGACCAAATCATTTTGTCGCGACAAACCGCGCAAACCATAGAGAAATAATGTTATACTAGAGGAAACACTACTAAGAAAGATTGAACGAATCTTTGACAACAAAAACTGCGGTATGAGGAAAGGTGGAGCGGGCGGGGGAATGCAAGCAGTATCTATTCTGTGACGCATACGCCGTGAAGCAGCTGTGAAGCTAAGTAAACGCTGCACGCAGCAACAGTAGTAAAATAAATTGCGAGCGTCTAACGATGTGCAGCCACAGTGCAGCGCTGCAATTACGTTGTGCACGAGCTAACACAGGCGGGCCATCAGTGTATGTCAATATATATTCGGTGGTGTTGGTAAGTAGGCGGAGTTTGTGGAATGAATCGGGGTATTAAGCAGCTGTGAAGCTAAATATAAACGCTGCACGCAGTACCAGTATTAAAATAAATAGCGATTGTCTAACGATGTGCAGCGCTGAATTACGTCGCGCACGGCACGGCGTTTGCGGAACGCATAGGGTTGTCAGTGCAATGACTGATTTTTCGTTTGATTGAAGCAAAATGTTGGTTTTTTTTTTACTTATTTATTATTTTAAATCAACGATTGTAATTTCTTTGGTTCAATATAGCAACGTCCTCATAATGAAAGATACAACAAATTCCCTCCAACAAAACATTCATATGATGAAGTTTCTATTTTAGGAAAACTTAAGATTAATATAATATTAGCCATGTTCACCGTGATGAGTCTTGTAAGGTGTAACGGGGTTTCAAGTAATGAAAAAATTAATAAAATTGAATTAATTGAAATATGAGAACATTATTAAAAAAAAGGGTCTTAAAATTTTTTTTATGTAAGTCAACGGTTGTGCCGACGGACCAGTGGTACATTCGACTGAGCCAAAAAGACCTCTACTCACAAAGCCACGCTCAGAGAGGCGCCATTTTATTGATAAGATCGATTTTCTCAAAAACAGCTATAAGTGTTTTGATATTTTTTTATTTCGCGATTTAAAAAAAGTGGCCACTTTTTTTAAATTGCGAAATTAAAACATCATGAATATTATTAAACCGGAAAAAAATATTGTCGTAAGGAAGTCTCCAATTTTTTACTCTGTTCCTCGAAGTTTAGGTAAATAAGCCCTACCTATTACTATCACTGGTGACAACCCTGTAAAAATAATTAATAAATAAAAATAAAAATAAATTAATTAATTATGTGCATAAATAAATTAATAAAAATGTGTAAATAAACGAATACATTGAACTAAGATACTTACACATAAAATATTACTTATTTTTTAGAAATGTTTAGTCGGTTTCACAAATATGTATTAGTGAAACCGACAACCCTGAAATAATCATGAATCTACAACTCTCGCTCGCACTATAGCACAGTCCGTATTTAGTGTCTCGCTTCGCGCGAAGTTTATTGTGTAAGCGTTGAATTACACATGACTAGCATCGACGGCCGCCGGGAGTCGACTGACAGGAAGTTTGTTAGTCAACTCTCTTCGATGGGGCGAAAGTACTTGCCCTTAGTATATCCTCTAGTACAACGTATAGCTCAATGGCGCAAACTAATAAGGTGGATGGCAAACTGTCATTCCGACAGGCGCCAAAATTACCACGGTTAGAGTTGTGTTCTTTCGATGGAGACATACATAATTGGCCTATATTTTTCGAGACGTTCAGAACGGTCATTCACGAAAACGCGGATCTGACGGATGGCAATGACGTATCATGTATTCTACTAGACCTCTTACCCGGGCAACAGCCTTCGCTCCACCGCGGTGGAGTAACCATTACGCGGAGGGACCCTCTTGAGACTAGTAGCTCGCGAGCGACCGAACGCGGTGGACGCGCCGTCCGCGCGCTCGCTGCCGTCCGTCTGCGGCTCGCATCGCGCCAGTCATTATGCCCGGTTGTGTGTTGCGATATTGCAAAAATCATACCAAAAATATTGGGAAAAGTGATGGCATCTCATTTCATAGGTAAGTATCACTTCATTGTGATCTTAATATATAAGGTCTTTCAAAATTAGTTAATAGTACGCTAAGGGGGGGTTCTGCATCATATACATAAAAATTTTATATAGTAAAACCTATATAAAATTTTTTGGACCTTGGGCTTTTTTTATGAAAAATGTTTTTTATGTATGAAAATGTATGTATGTACAAAAATATGTGGTTGATTTTTATAGCCTAATCGATTCATTTTCATAACAGTAACAAAAAAGTCTTCAATACCATTTTGATGTAACACGTGTAAGTTGGTAAAAAAAATCAAATTCTTTCTATTCCATACTAATAAAACTAAAATTGTGGTTTTCACAATTTCTGAAAGAAAGAGATCTATGTGTTGGAAGACTTTTTTGTTCCTGGCATGAAACTGAAACGATTAAGAAAAGAATTTTTTTTTACATTTTACATTATTATAAATTTTTTTTTTGTAAACAAAAATCTTTGTTCCTCAAAAGTGATTTATTTACGATACAGAACCCCCCCTTAGCGTACTATTAACTAATTTTGAAAGAACTTATATATAATATCTTGTTTTCCATGTGCTTAGAAATATTTGGTTCAACTGGCCAATTAGGGCTGTCACAACGCTACTTCAATTTGAAAATTTTGTACATTTTATGTATTGACCTCGCATTGCAATAACATAAGCATTATTTAATTAAACAAATAAATTGAACGCGCTCATTAGGGCTGCCACATATGAATGATTAGAAATAGAGTTCTGGGATATCATGTATGAAAGTAAATAAATATGTATTAAACCACGTTAAAATATGAGAGTGAATTGAGCGCTAATTAGGGTTGTCGCTATTCTTTTAATTTTTTTTAATTAGTAAGTAATTGAGAAATTTTCAAGAAAAAAAATTTTTTTACAAGATTTCCACATCCTACTAAGGGATCAATACGAGAAAGATGGATAAAAATAGTCCAAGATGATACATTGTTTAAGGGAAAGTGAAAATTTAAATTTGTGTAAAGTGAAATTTAAATTATTTCGTTTAAGTACGGAGGAAGAGTTATTTTAGTTGTGTTTGTGTGTGTAGTCCAAAGTATACCTAATGGTTTTTTTAGTTATATATATATTTTTTTTTTAAATAAATGCTGCACTCTTTATTTTATGTATGTTTGGTTTGGAGATTTTAAGTTTAGTCCAAGGCCAAGACCGCAGTTATGAATTCTCAAAGAGTTTGTATTACGTCGCTGCGCTTCTTTATAGAGAGAATCTGAGCGTTGGTGAGGTGAAGCTTCGTTGGTGAGCGCCACGAACCGCGTTCGGGTCCGATCGGCAGTCATCGGCCGTGCTCCGTCGCGCGATGCAGAGGGATCAATTTCTTAGTTTTATTCCTAAAATTCAGCCAAAATGGTCAACTGTTGCGTTTTAATTTGCAAATCTGACTCAAATAAGAAGACTAGAATCGTGAATGGTCTAAGATTCCACAGGGAATTGGTATTTTGGTGATATTTTAACCGGGAGCGACGGCGGTGGCGGATTTCCTATAGAACGTGCTAAGTCTAAATCATATTTTTTCCAGAATATTTATATAATAAATAATCCATGTGATTACGTATTTAATTTAAGTAGTACTAGCTTTTGCCTGCGGCTTCGCTCGCGTGAAATTCGAATTTAAAAAGAAGAAAATAATTAAGCCCGCCCCCGTACCTTTTCGGTTTGTATGACAGCCACATCATAGCGTAACCGGAACTGAATTTTATTTAGCCTATCCTATGTCTCGTATAGGTAAATGTGCTTGTAATAAGTTTCATCAAATTCGGATGATCGGTTTAAGAGCTATGGTGGAATATACATAGTTATATACATACAGAAAATAGTTCTAAAAATCGTCAATTTAGTTTTAGTATCATACATCTAGAGTCTACAAACACAATATCTCATAAAACAAAGTAACTTACTCCATGGCCATCCCTTACAGATTTATTATTAGTAGGTATTGATGATAAAGTTCCAAAATAGGAGGCAGATATGATCTTTCGTGTATTTTTTTTTAAACCAAGTAAAAGTCAATACTCTATGGAAGGACTTTAGAGCTCGGTTACTTTATTAAACGAAGCATGTTCACGTAGGTATCTTATGAAGCATTTTTTTTTTTAAATGGCCGCCATTTCGAAACGAATGGAATGAGCTTAACGTAAATCACGCATACTTCGTTCTTAAGCAACCCTGAGCACGGTCAGTACTGGATGAGTGACCGCTCGACCGTTGGAGCTGACCGTGGTTCGGATTCCATGTTAACCTGTAGGCCCCTTCTCTTCATACCTTACTAGGTGGTAGGGTTTATCCCGGCCGGGTTGATACCACCGCTCTGACGAAACGTCGGTCGAAACGGCTATGTAAATAGTTCGTGTTTTCCGACCAGTTCAGTGTAGCCGACATGAAATGAAGGGAAGCACCGACATGGCACCTATCTCACCTGGTGTTATGGGCTGACATCACGGATGTTCTAGGTGATATAGGTAGCCAACTGTGTCAGATTCCATAAAAAAAGCGCCCAAATATGGACTATTTAGTATGTATACTGGGTTCCGAGTAATTTTGTTTAGTGAAAGATGGCAATTAGGTAATTTTTAATTAGGTACCTTTGGTTTTAAGGTTTCCCAAACATCCTGAAAAAATTAAACTGTGGGAGGCCGCAATAAAAAGAAAAGGAAACACTTACAGCCGTATTTGTTCTCGACATTTTAAAGAAGACTACTTTAATATTGCACCAGATCGATATAGAAAACTCAAAGATCAAGCAATACCAATAGTCCACTCAACGAATGGCCCAAAAGGAGGTGTAAGAGTGCGTGAGCAGGGTCAAAAGCGATTTCTTCAGAAACCTGTTCGGGGTGCTTAGGGAGTAAATATACTAAAAGTCTTGGCGTGGGGGGGGGGGGGGGGGGGGGGGGGGGGGGGGGGGGGGGGGGGGAAATAAGGTCCTGCTTTTGGGTTTTTCGCTACGATCTCGAAAACAATGCCCCGTAGAGAAAATTTGTGTTATACCGATGAAAGGTCATAAAATTGTCTACAACTTTTATTCTATTCACTTTTTTCGAATTCCGAACCGTTTTCGAGCTACACGCTTAGGAAAAGTGAAAATTTTCGAAAAATTTATTTTTACCTCATATTTCTCATCAAACATTCCTTCATATCGTCATACACAATTGAAGGGAATTAAATTTTCTATAACTTCTGGTTTCACAATATCTTTCTCAGGTGAATAGCTTAGACGATATGAAGGAATGTTTGATGAGAAATATGAGGTAAAAATCAATTTTTCGAAAATTTTCACTTTTCCTAAGCGTGTAGCTCGAAAACGATTCGGAATTTGAAAAAAGTGAATAGAATAGAAGTTGTAGATAATTTTATGAGCTTTCATTCGGTATAAGACAATTTTTCTCTACGGGGCACCGTTTTCGAGATCATAGCGAAAAACCCAAAAGCAGGACCTTATTTGGGCCCCGCCCCCTCCGGCTCACCTCGTAGACGCCAGGACTTTTAGTATGTTTACTCCCTAAGCACCCCGAACAGGTTTCTGAAGAAATCGCATTTGACCCTGTTCACGCACTCTACACCTCCTTTAATGCCTGAACTACAAGGTTATCAGAAGAAAAAAAAATCCCCCTTTACAGAAGAGAAGAAAAAGAGTGCATGGAATTTTAAAGCCTTTATCTGTACATTTATTTTTAAAGTCCTAAACGAGTGATATTCAATATAAACTTGAATTTTTGGAGCATTTTACGAACACCATCATCCTTTGCGTTTTCCTAGTATAGTAATGTAGTAGTGATAGATAACTCATAATCCGCAACTTTTTGTGTGAGGTTTAGTTAAATTCCAAATAAAGACCTCAATCATGTTTTCGTTCGAATGTAGAATTTTAAAAATTCATAAATTTTGATTTAAAAAACTTTGGTTATGTTATGTTTTTTTTTTCACTCATTTGTCGTAAATACGAATCTTTCATAATGGCAAGTACCTGAGCGATCGAGCTTTGCTCGGTGTCTACACCTATCTATGTAGATGAATAAACTTGAAAAAGTAACATTATCTAAACACAATTAAATTTCGTCGAAATCGTTAGAGCCGTTTCCGAGAAACAAATATATACATACAAGTTTAGCTCACTTAAAGTAATAGTATAAAGTAATAAAAGTAAGCACCGTAAGAATTCAATATATTAAGGTACCTACAACCTCACTTACAATACAAATTAAATTTTGCAAAATAAGAGATACATTGTTTCTACGCTTGGACGCTTTCCGTTCGCGCATGCCCGAGTAGGAGCCGAACGTCGTTCCCCTGCCCGCACTACACCGCGCAGCGGGCTTCATTCTTTCTCGTAGCCGATTGCCCATAGGGTCGCTCTATAAAGGAGCGCAGCGACGTTAATACAAACTCTTTGTGAATTCTTTATTATTAAGTTTAGTTTTTTAGATATTATTCTAGTTATTAAGTGTAGGTATTATAAGAATACAAAACGGCTTTACTCGCGGTCGAAATACGAGCTGTGTGGCTCGACGTTTCGGGCCAAACGTATGGCCCATCATCATGAGCACTCTGGCCGAAATGTCGAGCCACACAGCTCGTATTTCGATAGCGAGTAAAGCCGTTGTTACTTCTTAAAATGTCAAATAACCACGGTAATTTAAAAACCCATATAAGTTTAGGTATGTATTTCAAGTTATTATAGTTCTGTATTTTAAGTTTAAATACATAAAAACGTTTTTTTCGATGAAATTCACTATCTGTTTTCTTCTATAATCCTTTAAAACGTCCCACTGCTAGGCACGGACTCTGCCCACTGACATAGGAGGTATTGTTTTTATTGTTGTTGTTTTATTGTTTATTGAGTATTCTTATGGCAGTCATATTGCACTCGAACTTGTCACAATTTGTTATATCCGGTTCGATTACTCGTACATGGTGACCAGTGGAAATCAGAAGCAGTTTACACAAAAATACCTTTCATAGACCAGTGTGCACTAGTTACCTAACTTTATTTTTCTTCATCGGAGCGATCGTACCTATTCGTTATGAAATGCACGTATATCAATCCTTATCAAGGAAATAAATAAGTTCATTAGTTAGTGCCCGGGATTTGAACCCGCAACTTCTGCATTGAGAAGCGTTACCACTAGACTACGGGCACAATTAACCATAATACCTACTCGTAAAATAATAAATCGAAAAATATATTTTTGGTAGACTAAGTGACAACCCTACGTATTCCAATGCACGTGTTGACTGACCGGCCGGGCCGGCCGGGCCGCTAGCCGCTAGTCGCTCGCTAGCTAGCCCCTCTCCCGCTCGCTTCCCGCCCCGCGCGGCTCAGCGTTCCGCCACCCCGCTACCTTACCTCATACCTCAGCTATTGGCCGTCATTTCTCTGTATTCTTTCTTCGTAGTGCTCACTCTATACATAAAATCTCTTTGACGGATGGTGAAAAAATCCAATATTTGGTTGGTAGATTGACAGGCCAAGCTCAGAATATGTGTCAAGGCTTCATGCCTACTGCCGACAATTATCCAGTGTTGTGGGACGCATTGGTGAAAAAATATAAGGATAAACGCGTACTGGCCGCTAATTATCTAGATCAGCTACTGAATTTACCGAGTGTCGGTGAGGCCACAGCCAGCAGTTTGGAAAAATTCGTGGATAAGTTTTCATCCATTGTGTCCGCCTTGAAGCAATTAAAACTGGATAGCTTGGAAGAGTTCATGTTCATTCACATTGGTAGTAAAAAACTCGGAGTTGAAACTGTCAAATTATTTGAAATGTCACTCCGAGGCGAGAACGCGATGCCTACATCGTTAAAGTTCATTGACTTCGTTCGCGAGCAATCCCGCATCTTACAACGAGCGTATGCGGGTACATCCGCAAATCAGCCGCCTTCTCCGCCTCCGCACCGCGCGAATCAACCGAACGCTACCAGTGGTAATAATAATTACCGCCCCGCGGTCAAACCTCCACCACCTCCGCCGCAGTCCCGAAATAATAGTACTTACAAAACATTTGTAAGTCTACCGGACGATAGATGTGTTTCCTGTGGAGGAATTGATCATTCACAGTTATATCATTGCTCCAAGTTCAGTGTAATGTCTGCCCGCGAACGATATAACTTTGTGAAATCCAATAATTTATGTGTGAATTGTTTGAGTAGCAAACACACAATTCGTAACTGTAAATCAGAAGTCAGATGTCGAGTGTGCTCTCGTTCACATCATACGTCGCTTCATTTTGATTGGAGTAACGAGTCACCGATTCCGCAGTCGAATAAAGTCGCTGTTAATTACGCTCGCGCCGCCGCCGCCGCCGCCTCCTCCGCCTCCGCCGCGCGCTCTCCCGCCTTCAGCCTTGCGCCCGCGCCGCTCGCCTCTGTCGATGAGCTCGCTCCTCCGCCTCCGTCCGCGGCGGCGGCTCACGCGGCCGACCACGCCGTCGTCGTCCGTCCCGCACCCGCTCCGCACGTCTCCGCCAGCACTACCTCCGCGCCCGTCCGCCCCTCTTTCCCTTCTGAAGGATCGCCTTCAGTGTTGTGTTCCGTCGGAACAAATAATAATGTTTCCCGCAACACTACGGTTTTATTGGGCACGGCATTATGTCACGTGATCGATGTCGCCGGTAACATTCACACGGTGCGTGTGCTGGTAGATAGCGCGTCGCAGAAGGATTTAATCACAACCGCCTGTTGCAAGAAGCTCCATTTAAAACTACACCCGCCGAAAAATAAAGTAGTTGCTGGAGTAGGTGACGTCATTAACCCTATTGAAGGAGTCACGTGCCTGACCATACGCTCCCGCTTCGATGATACCATAAGGTTCACCATACAGCCGTTTGTGGTAAATCGAATTACTAATGAATTACCTTCAGCTAAAGTCGATATTTCGCAACTTGAATATTTACGCGATCTGCCGCTAAGTGATAACAAGTATTTTGAACCTGCCGAAATAGACCTTATTATCGGGGCCGATCTATTCGCTCGTATTTTACGTAGTCGGACGGTCGCGCGGGCTTCGGGTGAACCGGTCGCCATAGAAACCTCACTAGGTTACTTAATATTAGGAGAAGCGCCCGCAACAGCCATAGATTACAGGAAAACTGCAGATTTTTTCGACAATGTACGTAATAGTTTCAGAATAAACAATATATATATTTTAACTACAAGAAACAATGGTTTGCCTGATAGATAGTCAAACCATTGTTGCAGTTTATATTTAGGCGTTTCATTATTTTCGAAAACAAAATTAATTTGGTAAACATATACACACATACATTGTATAGTGGTACGGAACCCTCGGTGCGAGAGTTTGACTCGCACTTGGAGGCTTTTAATTGTAATAACATTAGCTTGGCCAGACAGCGAGGTTGTGATTTCTTACGGTTGGAAATAATGTTATCTTCACACATACATTATTATGTCCCTTACCTGAACAATGTTCATGTGTTCAATGTTCAATGATACGGTCGGTCCTACGTGCAATATTACACGCGTTTATTGTAACGTAAATGATTCCCTTGAAACAAGTATGAGTAGATTCTTCGAGTTAGAAGATGTTCCAGACGCGCCGTCGCTCACGTTCGAAGAACAGGAGTGCGAGCTCATTTACTCAAACACGACAATGCGTGACGCGAACGGCCGCTACAGTGTGGCACTGCCTTTCAAGGACGAGCCGATTCTGGGTGACTCAAGGATGATAGCTGAGCGTAGATTTTACGCATTAGAACGTAAACTGTTGTCTGACGCTGAGATAAAGGGTGAATACGATAAGGTTTTTAGAGAATACCTACAAAGAGGCTACTTAGAACCAGTCGTGGCTATTCCACAGACAAGTTTACCTGCGCCGCCGCAATATATCATTCCGCACCACGCTGTTGTTCGTCACGATAAATCGACTACTAAAGTTCGCGTCGTGATGGACGCCAGTATGAAAACCACTTCAGGACATTCGCTCACTGAGTTCTTACACACCGCACCGGTAAAAATCTACAAAATGATTTGTTTAAAATAATATTAAATTTTCGCTTATTTCCTATTGCACTCAGCGCTGATTCGACATTCGACATATGTATATGCAAATACTTGTTGATAAAAAATACAGATGTTTTCAGAGAGTTTTGTACCGCTTTAACAATAACGAACCGCTTAAATTATACGAGCTAACGCGTGTGCCGTTCGGCTTGCGCTGCAGTCCGTACCTAGCTATGCGCACCGTGCGACAACTGGCTGCGGACGAGTGCGAGCGCGCCCCGCTAGCCGCGCAGGTGGCGGCAACTGATATCTACATGGATGACTTGGCTACTAGTTGCTATTCTATCGATGCAGCTGCCGAGTTATCAAATCAGCTGATTCACTTATTTCAGGCTGGCGGGTTTGAGTTAGTAAAGTTCTCAAGTAACTCCCCGCAAGTGATGGCTGGCATACCTGCCGCTCGTCGCGTCTCGGAGGCAGTCGAGTTCGACTCGGACGATCATTATAAAATTCTCGGATTACATTGGCTGCCTCGTGTAGATTTCTTCTCATTCACCGTCTGCTCAGAACATCGCGAGTGCACGAAACGCAACATTTTGTCCACAATTGCTCGTCTTTGGGATATAATGGGATTTGTAGCACCTGTAATATTAATGGCAAAATTAATAATTAAATCACTGTGGGAAAATAAAATTGATTGGGATGAGTCTCCTTCTCAAGGTGTCATCTCGCTCTGGAACCAATTCGAGTCAGAGCTCCCATATTTACAGAATATACGATTGCCACGACATGTGGGTGTCGTTGCTGACTGTACCGTCTCCATCTTAGGATTCGCTGATGCTAGTGAAAGAGCATACGGTGGCGTGGTTTACCTTCACGTATTGTTTCCGTGCAAAAAACGCTACCAATTAAGTTTAGTGTGTGCGAAATCAAAGGTAGCACCGCTCCGTAATGTTTCACTCGCTCGTTTGGAACTATGTGGAAATGTAGTCCTCGCAAAATTAATGCGTCTGGTGATTGATACCTACGCTTCCCGCTGCACAATCGATAATATTTACGCGTTCACCGACAGTACCGTGGCCCTGGCCTGGATTCATTCTTCTCCTTCGCGTTGGCAGACTTTTATAGCGAACCGTGTATCGAAAATTCAGGAAAATATCGCCGCTAGTAATTTCCATCATGTATGTGGAAAAGAAAATCCAGCTGATTGCCTGTCGCGAGGACTAACTCCTGCGCAATTAATGGAGCACCCGCTGTGGTTCCGCGGGCCGGCTTTCGCCCACCTACCTGCTGAACAATGGCCGGTCAACATATTCGACCCGAGTGCTGTCGAGCAACCACCAGAAATGAAAATAAATGTAATGTCGGCTACTACGGACTTACCTGAACCGCCGCTGCTGTGTACGCTCGCTTCGCGCGTCTCCTCTTGGCCGAAGCTGCGTAGAATCGTGATTTTCATTTTTAGATTTATAAGAAAATTGCCCGGTACCTTTGAAATATCTCACTTACAATATGCCGAGCTCGCTATATTAAAGGCTGTTCAAAAGGTTCACTTTCCTGTCGAATTGAACAATGCCCGCTCAGGGAAAACTTTATGTCCCGCATTTAGAAAATGAAATGCCTTCCTCGACGACGACGGAGTGTTACGAGTTGGGGGTAGATTGAGTAACGCTAATTTGCCTTACGATAGTCGCCACCCCATCCTACTACCGCGGCGTGATCACGTGGTCGATCTTATCGTGGATTACTATCACCGCAAATACTTGCACACCGGACCGCAATTGTTAATGTCGCTTCTGAGGCAGACGTATTGGATATTATCCGCCCGCAATATTGTTCGCAAACGTGTCCAACAATGCAATGTCTGCTTCAAAACAAACCCGAAATCACAATTTCCGCTAATGGCTGACTTGCCGGCATGTAGGGTAAATGAAGCGAAAAGCTTTTGCTTTGCCGGAGTAGACTTTGCAGGCCCACTAAACATTGTGCCAATCAGGCGCAGAGGCACTCGTAGTGTCAAGGCATATATCTGTCTATTTGTATGTTTGGTGACGAAGGCTGTGCATATCGAGTTGGCTTCTGATTTGAGCGCGGAGTCGTTTCTTAATGCGCTAAAACGATTTATTTCGCGACGTGGACCGGTCAGCTGCATGTACTCCGATAACGGAACCAATTTCGTCGGAGCAAAGTCTTACCTCGACGCGGTTTATGAGTTGATTTCGTCGGAGGAGTATCAGGATAAGTTTGCTAATGAACTTCGCGATAATAATATTGAATGGAAGTTCAATCCTCCTTCCGCTCCTCACTTCGGTGGAATGTGGGAGAGTAACGTTCGCAGTGTTAAACTGCATCTCTTTAAAGTAGTTGGCAATCAACTCCTCACATTTGAAGAAATGTTAACCGTACTCGTACAAATCGAGGCAATACTTA
This sequence comes from Nematopogon swammerdamellus, assembly GCA_946902875.1. Taxonomy (NCBI): domain Eukaryota; kingdom Metazoa; phylum Arthropoda; class Insecta; order Lepidoptera; family Adelidae; genus Nematopogon; species Nematopogon swammerdamellus. The sequence goes on along the minus strand of OX336352.1, from coordinate 602,220 downwards.
ATAATCTACAAATAAACTATGCCCGTCATGTAAGGAGTTCGTAGGCACGGCCAAACATTTGTTATGCGGATGCAAAATACTACTTGAGCGAGGCCAGTATTCCTACCGTCATGATAAAGTCCTCCAAATCATCAGAGAGGCCATCAACCTGTCAATTGCACGGACCAGGAAAGGGCAAACCAGTAGCGGCTTCCAGAAGGTCAACTTTGTGAAACCTGGAGCCAATAAGCTGCCCAAAGATAGGACTAAACCTTCTTCAATTTTGGGAGCAGCAAAGGATTGGGAATTGTTGATGGACACACATGAGAAGCATTACCAAATGCCTTCGGAAATCTGTACCACAGCATTAAGACCGGATATACTCATATTCTCAAAAGCGACAAAGCATGTAGTACTTGTTGAACTTACAGTTCCATGGGAAAGTAACATACCGAAGGACCACAACATCAAACTTAACAAGTACTGCAACTTAGTAGACCGGATTGTGAGAAACGGATTCAAGACTGATCTCTTCGCTGTGGAAGTCGGAGCAAGAGGACTACCAGCGAAGTCGCTCTACAGTCTCTTCAAGAATCTAGGGCTCCCAAGATCGACGCTAAGCTCATATATGGAGAGAGCTTCGAAAACGTCACTGGAAGCATCCTACAGAATATGGATAGGTAGAGAGAGGGAGGTCGAGAGCGGGACTGGTGGTTTCCCCGCGTCCTAGTCAACGCAGACTAGCTGACGAGGGCTTGAAGCGAGCCGAAACGTGAAGCATGCGCGGGAAATTTAGAGTGGCCACTCGCTAGTCCCGGCCTCGATTAATACCCTCCTCTACTGCCGATGGGCCCGGATATGTTCGGTGAAGCCATCGTAAGCTTAGGTCCACACCTTCCCCTCGCGACCGCTTTCAATGCTGAGTTCCGATCCTTCGTAACCTCTCGCTCTCACGCCTGCGCATTTTCTCACGTTAACTCCACTTAAATCACTTCCTTCTGAAGATGTTTCGCGGGAATGCACTAATCTCCTCCACAGGAAGCGCAATGTCGATCAAATCGTACAATCCTTTTGGAAAAGATGGAAATTGGAATATCTTAACACTTTACAAACACGCCAAAAATGGAATTCTTCCACAGACACCTATTCAAAAGGGCACCGTAGTCGTACTAAAATCAGGAGACGCTGCTCCATTGAACTGGCCGCTCGGTGTGGTAGAGGACACTTTCCCCGGAAGTGACGGCGTGGTGAGAGTGGTCGATGTCCGGACTAAGACCGGGACGTATAGGCGTCCTGTAGTAAAGATTTGTCCGTTGCCAAATCAATAACTTTCACATTTAAACATTACATTTATTTGTTTGTTTTTTTTTTTTTTGTATTTTTGTCTTTGTAGTTTGAGTAATACTAATTTGCTTGGCTATAGGCTTCTCCCCTTTATTATTATTTCACCGCAATCATATTTTTATCAATTACTACTAACATGACCGCTGCAAATACCTAATACCTATTGTATTTGCTCACCGGAAGTCACGGCGTTCGTGAGATCGTGAACGGCCGTGCTGGTTCCGAAAAGTGTAGGCGCGTAGTAAGCGCACAGTGGTGAATATTTTCACACTGTCTAGTCCTACTTTCGCAAATTATACAGTCCACAAATTTTTTATTTCTTTCTTGTTTCGAATTGTTTTTCGATCCGCTGTAGGTATATACCGACAAAATGGTTTAAATAATTGCATTACTTTGAATGCGCTTTGCTTCGCTCGCACAATCTTGGGTAGGTATTTTCTCAGTAATTATTTTATTTTATTTATTTTTTCTGTTTGTCCTATGTACTTTGAAAGGACTTGGTCCTGTCAAGCTGGGGGGCATGGTTGGGCCGATGCGTTGCAAATCAGTCGTGGTGACATTTCACCTAGTCCCTTCCTTGTCTCTCCAATATGCCTACCTCACCGCCTGAAGAGATGAGCACCGCGCTGCCTGCTCCGCGCTGTCACGCCGCGCTGCGGCCGAGCAGCTGAACGCAGTCAGTGAGCTCTCGATACGCTTGGAGTCTGCACACGCGCGAAATTGGTATCGGACCTCTAGTTTTTACCCGCAATTACTAAAATATATAATTATTATTCAATCGCCGCCGCTGGACCCTACGTTGTCCATACTAACCCGCTCGCACACAATTCATCGCCGCGAGTGTCATCCATCTCGCAAGACTGCTGCTGGAGACGATCCTCTTTGCGTGGTGGCCACCCGCTTCGCTGCGCCGAGGATATCCATCAGGGGGTGAGTCCTGCACAAGTTCCTTTCCTTCCCTGGTGTGGTGTTCACCGCGACTGTAATTTGCAACGCTAGCCTATATAGGTAAAATTTGTTTGATAATTAGAAAAAATACGGAACCCTAAAAAGGGCAAAATTCCAGCGACCTACCGCCGCGTTACCACTTAGCCTGTGTTGCCAAAAATTTAACCAAATTTGTCAATTTTTTTAACAGCGACCATATATAGGCAAGCTGCACTTGAACGCACATGGTGCGTTGGTGGCACCAAATCGAAATCTCGTTCAACGCAAACGGTGCGTTGGTGGCAATGAATGGGTTAAAATGGTAAACAATGAGGATTAAATAAGAATAACAATAACTTATATAACTACCTATGTAGTTAATGGAGAATATCAGTGGGTCCGTAGAATCGTTTGAATGAAGCCTAAATGATTAGAAACACATCACTTTTTGTTTCATTTAAATAGACCACTTAGTCTGGAAGTTATAGCACTTTGGAGTTTGTCAAATTTTAAAAGTCTCTCATACATACGTGCTTATAGGTAACCGTGTGACGTCACTCGCCACACGCGCGCTCGCTGTCCGCTAGTGTTCTGCGTATCTGCCTAGTTCACGCCGAGGTTCACACATTCCTCCAAGTTTATTGGTGGTTCTAGGTGGTTCTGTGTTACATTATCTTATCTGTGGTGATACAGTGATTATTATAAATTAATCATGGATGTAGGATTTGCCAAAAGAAAATCAGATAACCTACCCTACCTAAAATGATGGATGGATTGTGGCCTACTATTAAAACAATTGCTTTTAATTTTGTAGCGGCCGAAATGCGAGGAGTAAAAATGCAGTCGACAGAGCGAAAATCTCCTCTCCTCGCGAAACCACGCTCAGTTAGGTTAGGTGCCATGCCAGCAGATTTACGGACTGTTGCTAGGCTATCTAGCCTATTAATAAGAGGTTTGAAGACTCCCAGGATTTGGGAAATACTTACACTCGCCGGAAGACATTTCCACACACTAGTGGTGCGATAAAAGACATTTCCACACCCTAGTGTTGCGACAAAGAAACGATTTAGAGAACCGATGGGTTCTCAAAAACCCAATGTCAACAACAAAAGGGTGCTGAGTCTCTCTGCGACCGGTCATGCGGAGATAGGACGGGTGGCAGGGAATGTAGGATGCTAGTTCCACACAGCAGCGTATGTGATAGTATCTGTAAAACAGACTAAGCGAACCCAAAATCGTCTGTGACTCAGAGACTCCAGACCATCTGTAAGTTTCGGGTCACCAACAAGACGGATGCCTCGGCGCTGTCGAGTCCAAGGACGCAAACTGGCACGGTTGGCTCATCACCTACAACATCAGTGATGTCAGCCCATAACACCGGGTGAACTAGGTGCCATGTCAGTGCTTCCCTTCATTTCATGTCGGCAGTCGGCTACACTGAAATGCACGGAAAACACGAACTATTTACATAGCCGTTTTGATCGACATTTCATTCAGTGCGGTGGTACCAACCCGGGCGGGATAAACCCTACCACCTAGTAAGGTAAGAAGGGAAGGCACCTACTGTTTTACGTGGAATCCGAACCACGGTCAGCCTCTAACGGTCGAGCGGTCACCCATCCAAGTACTGCCCGCACTCAGGGTCAGCCGACCGACAACAACAGTCGATTGCGGTGAAGCCGTCGGCCGCACCACTGAGCTACCGAAGTGTTTTGTATAACAGGAATAGTTATGCCAGTGAGAAGAACCGCCGATTGCGGTAAAGTATTCCTAATTTTCTGGATGCAGTTTTGTCCTTAGACTCGATTACTTGCCGGAATCCTACGTCTTTGGAAATAGTGGTGTCCAGGAAGTCCAGGTGCTCCGAGACAGGTACGACGCTGTCTTGGAAACTAGCTTGGAAAGGAATGGGATCGACCTTAGCAGATAATGCGCAGCACTGAGTCTTGCTAACGTTGAAGGCGACAAGGTTCTCCTGGCCCCATATAGCTTCTTTTCCGAGAACGTTATAGACTTTATCAACCACTACGTTGAGCCTCACTATGCCGCGAATCTCTACTCTTCCAGTCCTTAACATAGCATCGTGTTCCGTGCTGCCGTCTGCATAGATGTGTATCATGCCCAAGGACAGTAGATCGGTAAAGATTCAGAAAAGCGTAGGCGACAGCACAGAGCCCTGCGGAACACCAGCGTTGATAGGAGCGTCGGCCGATTACAAGCCATCGATGGAAACAAAGATGGAACGACCTTCCAAAAAGCTGGCGATCCAGCAGCAGTGTTTGGGTGGAATGCCGAAGTATGGAAGCTTGCGTAGAAGGCCTCTTACATTGATATCGTCTGATATCGTGTGGGTTGTCAGGTCGATGACGGACCTAACACATCCTTTGATCCAGAGTTTTGTTTTGAGCCTTAAAAGGCCTCTGACATGGCTCATGTAAATGACTAGCGACTACTACCGTAGTACTCATGTGTCCGCTATAGCGAAACGTAGCTGAAAACCGTTGCCACGCCTCTAACGTATCGCATCGGTATTGTCATAGCTAACAACGGCTATCGGCTATCGGCTACCAACCAAAGCGAACGAACACCGTATGCCAGGCAGCCTGACAGACAACTGATATCCGAATCCGACAATAATTATGCCTTCCCTCTCTCTTTAAGTAAGTCCCCAAATGCAAGAAAGAGAAGGTGCGATTCTTTCTAGTTTCACCAAATAAATATTTTCATGGAAAATAACCTTTATCATAAAAGCAATAAGGTCGTATTTGGGTTGGATATCTACGAATATCTTAGATATTTACGAAATATCTAACGGCGCGGGTGACAACTAGAACAGTTGTCAGTTATTTAGTTATTAGAACAACCAGTTGTCTCAGTCCAGTCAGTTTCAGTTAGTGAGCCAGTAGCCACTAGCCAGCCATCCACCCGGTGCGGTACGGTTACGGTGGCGGTGCGGCGCCGCGCCACTGCACGCCAGACGCGCAGAACGTTGAGTTAGCGTAGTTCAGAACAGAAACTTTGTAGGTACCGACTTTACTGTGTATTTATGTGTGTAGGTACAACTCTTCTTAGTGTGTAGGTTTTTTCGTTAATAAACAATTACATAGTGCGTGAACATAGTGTATAAAAAATTTATTAGTATTAAAATAAATAATGTAAAGACAGAACTTTACTTTTAAAATGTTAAAAAGAAAGACATCATAATGGCCAACAAAAAAGGTATGGTGTGGACTCATTAGCGACCGAAGGGAGAAATCCATGTACATAATGATCATTGTAAATGTGGTGATTTTTAAATACGCCACTATTTTTGTCTTACTATTTTTTTGTAATGGAAACTGACACGGTTTGCTACCTCACCTACAACATCCTTTCCTATCATACTTTCATAAAAAAATTGTGCTAGTCCTAGTAAAACATGAAGGGAAATGACATTATCTTTCTTTCTAATCACTTCGCTCTCGGTTCTGAACCAGGTCGAACCAGGAACCGGTCTGAAGCAGGTACCAGTTTTGTTAGCCAATATCGATGCGCAAGCTAAAACGATAAGCAAGCCATTTATTTGGAAATCTACGAAGCAGAGTTTTTGATACTGATATTTGGCAACGGATATCAACATCGGTATTGAAGACAGATATCGCTTAAATCACGGTTGCCAAAAATTGTTGATAACCCACATGACTATACCGTAGATTATTACCGTTCTGTGCCCTCCGAAGCACAAAGCCACTGATATGATATACCTAACCTAATCAGTCCTTTAAAGACTTTGATATAACCTAAAAGGACTGATAAATAAGATACCAAATAGAAAACCAACTCCCCAAATACATAAAAAGAACGAAAAAGTTAAACTCAAAAAACCAAGAATATTAATATTATCAGATTTTCACGCAACCGATATACCATACATGCTTTCAAAGCACAGAAGACATGATTATGATGTGATGGCGGACATTGTTTATGGCGGCGACACCCCTCGTGTTCTGCAAGAGGTTAACCGCAAAACTAGTGACAGACTACACTGACAAAGACTGTGATATAATAATGACAGGTGCAAGTGATTATTCTCGGAACTCAGTACAAGAAGTGTTGAAGTGCATAGAAACAGCAGTGAAAAAATTGTCGAACACTCATGTAATTGTCTGCACGATACCCTATAGCATGAATGAAAGCGATTTTCAATATAATATGTATATATCTAAATTAAACCTAGAACTAATAAAGTCATGTAATCAATTGAACTATGTAAATTGAACTATGTCTTAGATACTAATGAAAAGTTGTCTTACAGCGACTATAAAACTGATTGTATAAAACTATAAAACTATTGTTCTATGGAAAACAAAAAATAGTGTTAAAGTTAAACGGCATTTTAAAAAGGATAAATGAATTATTTTACAATAACTTGAACATGAAACACTCACAATAAAATTTTCATATAGGCGAAATATCAAGTCGCCCAGTGTAGGAAACAAACTGACCGTAATGTATTTAAATGTAAGAAGTTGTGGCACTTAATAACGGGTACTCAGCACGGACAGATGGGAAGATAGATGTAGGTAATAGGTAGGGCTCACTCACCAAAACGTGCAGATCTCCAGCTTCCACGACAGCGTCCGGAATGACCTCTGGCCCCGACCGAGTCACCTTCTCGCTCGCGCACTAACTTATATATAAACTAAACAAACGTCTATGTCGCAATCAAGTCACCTTACACATTCCAACGTCTGTCCCGTCTCTTCCTCCAGGGACACTCTCGTCTTCTCGCGCGCGCGTCTTCCTTCGTCACCGGGCCAATCGCGACTACTCTCGAGAATATTTCCCTTCGCTCGCGTTTCGACTTTCTAACCTACCCGCAAGGCTTGTGAGCTAAAGGTTTGTAGGAAGGCAAAAAGGCGGGAAATATGAGTGTGCTCAGTAGCACCGTTACAAAGTCTTCCAAATAAAATTTTACAAAATATAGAGTACTATGTTGAATACCTACAGAATGAAAAACAAATTGACCCCTCGTTTTTATGTTTCTCCGAATCGTGGCTAGAGCCCAGAGAACACAATTCAATAAGTATCAATAATTATAAACCTGTAGCACAACAAAGTCGAGTTTTATATAAAGGAGGAGGAACAATTATTTACTGTAAAAAAACCATGCTATCAAAAGTAGAAGAGATAAGTTTGACACAGTTTGTTGAGGAAAAAACCATAGAATTGTGTTGTGTGAAAATTAATATTACTGGAAAGATAAAGGTAATACATTTAATACTAGCATAAAGAAGTCCAAACTCAAACATAAACACATTTATAGACAAATTAGACCAAGCACTGGAGTATATTAATGTTAAAAATATAATATTAGTAGGTGATATAAATTTGCTTCATAGACGTAATATATACTGTAAAAGAATGAAAAACATATTTAAAAGTTACAATTTAAAAATTCTGATAAAAGAGCCAACAAGAATCACTAAAACAACAAGTGCAAGTAATAGATAATGCATTTACATCTCTTGAATTAAACAACTTAAAAACACATGTGTTTCCGTGTGATATATCAGACCATGATTCCATTATAGTATCCTTAGAAAATAGCAACTTTAAATAAAATATTTATAAAATAAAACGCAGGGATTATAAAATGAAAAATAAGGAAAACATTTTAAACCTTGTATTAAAACAAGATTGGTTAGAAATATACCAAGAAAATTTTCCAAACAATAAATACAACCAATTTAGTCAAATTGTAATTGACATTATAGAGTATTGCTTTCCGTTAAAAACATTCATAATAAAAAATAAGATTAAAAAGTGGAGAACTAAAGGGACAATAATTTCTAGTAGAATAAAAAGAAATGCGTACACGAATTTTAAACAAAATGAAAGTCCTTTATTGGAAAAAGAATACAAAAATTATAGCACTATATTCAAAAAAGTCCAACAACAGAGTAATAAAAGAATCATCAAACAAGATGAAAACCGCGTGGAACATCATAAAACGGGATACTAACCAAAACTTAAGCATTCAAAGAGAAAATATCACACTTGCAATAGATGGAATTGACATAACGGATAGTAAGGAAGTCGCAAATACACTAAATAACCATTATATTAATGTAGGAATACAATCATCAGGCAAAAATAGTAAGCAAACAGAAAATAAATACAAAAACAACAAAACAATCGACACAAATAAGTCATTCTTTTTGAAACCAACCACCGAAGACGAAATAATAAAAATGATTAACTGTTTAAAAAAAAAATAAAAGCAGTAGGTAATGATAATATATCAACTGAAATATTAAAAGAAATAAAGTGTTACGTATCAAAACCACTAACGCATATTATACATTGTTGGTTAGAAGCAGGTGTCTACCCCGATAATAAAAAAATCGCAAAAATCATTCCTATATTCAAAGAAGGAGACAAAAAAGACCCCTCAAATTATAGACCGATAGCTATACTGTCACCAATCTCCAAAATATTTGAAAAGATAGTGGCAGCAGGGTTAATTTTTTATTTTGAACACAATGACTATTGCACTAATAGTCAATTTGGATATAGGAAATCTAAATCTACCATAAATGCAGTTATTCAACTAACATCAAAAATACTTAATTCCCTAAATAATAAACATCACTGTGCAGGATTGTATTGCGACCTAAGTAAGGCTTTTGATAGCGTAGACCACCAAATATTACTAGACAAGCTGGAATTTTATGGCATTCGAAGTCTACAATTAAATTTTTGAAAATAAATTTAAATTTAAAATTAAAAAAAAAATTTATGAAAATAATAAATTAGTCACTATCTTATCAAATGAAAAGACAATGCGATGTGGTGTTCCACAAGGATCCGTTCTAGGCCCACTTTTATTTTTAATCTTTGTCAACGATCTTACTGACAATATAACAACTGTATATTTGTCTTTATTCGCTGATGACACCAGCTCAATAATTGAAACAGAATCGAAAGAAGACCTAGCAAAAGACGCAAATAAAAACTTAAATGACTTGGAGGAATGGTTTAAATGTAACAAGCTAAAACTTAACAAATCAAAAACATGTTATTCGATATATACAAAAAATGCTAATTATAAAAAAGATATTATAGTAAAAGACATTAAAGATATACAAATAGTGAATAACACGATTTTTTTAGGAATTTATATAGATGACAAACTAAACTGGCAGACACATGTCTGAGCAAATAGTAAATAAAATTGCGAGTGCTTGTTATGCTTTAAAAACCCTAAAACCCACAACATCCGTAGATACGATAAAACAGGTATATTATGCATACATAGAATCTAAGCTTAGATATGGTTTGGAAGTGTGGGGAAACAGCGTAGATATAGAGAAGTTATTAAAAATCCAAAAGAATCAATACATATTATAGAGGGAGCTAAATTTCGAGACACATGTCGGCCTCTTTTTGTGAAGCATAAAATATTAACTGTGATTACGCTTTACATCTTATTATCAGCTGTTAATATATTTAAAAACAAAGGAATATCAGAAACGGTAGGGAAAACACAGAAATATAGTTTGAGGGACAACAAAAACTTAAAATTAACTTTACCAAAATGTGAAATATTTAAAAATAATCAAGAATACATGGGTATAAATTTTTTAATCAATTGGACGAATCAATAACACAAATTCTGTAATGTTCATTTGTTTAAAAAAAGCTAAAAGAATATCTTGTTAATAGGCCCTATTATAAATTGGACGATTTTTTCCAAAAGAAGCATTTTAGTTTTGACACTTAGACATTGTATAATTTTAAGAACCTAATTTTATTAATTTGACTAATTTTGACTGAGTTTGACTAATAATTCCAAATCTATTAATTGCAATTCTAAAAATCCCATATTAATTTTAATTAAAATTTGTTCTTTTTTAATTGTAATCTTACGCTTTGTTTAATTTTTATTAATTGGTTAGTTGGACGTAATGACTTATTTTAAATCTGTTTAATTTTTTAATTTATTTTTAATTTATTATAATTTATTGTAAATTTTTTTTTATTATTTGTATTTTTAAACAACCCTGCATTCATCTAGTGTATTGTATTGATTTTAGAAAAAAATTATGGATTTTAATCTAAGACAATAACTTTAATTCACGTACACTTATGATAATGTCATAGTAACATCGCATCATGGCATAGTAAATTCTAATGTATCTAATTCTAATTTGGTTTCAATGTATTGCAACACTGTGAAAGTCACGTAATATAGGATTATGATTAAAACCTATGTACTTACGTAAATAAATAGGTAGGTAAGCAATAAGTAGGTACTAACATCAAAGTGATCATCGCAGCAATACAAAGAACTTTTAGCTCCCAATGGCTCGGCTCTTCTCATAAGTTTTGTCCATTTCTTTCGCATTTTGAGGACCTTTGGTACAGTAAAAAACAACTTCCCCGGTGCATTCGTGCTTGTGTTAACACATTTTGGTACAACACAATATTTAATGTTTTGTGATTTCGACATTTCAAGAGTTTAATTTAAAATACTAGCGAGTAGCCGATGCGAATAGTATGAAAGCGTGCAATGGACTGGGCGAGCGCGAAGCTGTGTGTAACTAGTGACGTCACAGCAGCGTCGCGTCGCAGGCGCTGGGCCCGCGACGTACACGAACTTCAAAATTTACATACATACATATCACACACGCTAAATCCCGACAATCGGGGTAAGCAGAGTAATCGGTGTTGTGCTGCAAGAAGTCTGGTCAATCACAGCACAACACCAACCACCACGCCTCGCAAAGTATTCGAACAAGATTCAATCGATCAAGCAGCAAGTAAGGCACGAAGACCCACCTGCTGCATGACTCGGTGGAAGTACCGTGCCAAGGTGAGAGGTGGCGAGCCTGTCGCCCTTTAGCACGGTATGTTGTCCTTATCCCTTAGTCGCCTTTTACGACATGCATGGGGAGAGATGCAGTGGGGATATTCTTTTTAAGTACCGGCCCCACACGTTTTAATATCTCGAAAACTATTTGACGTTTGTTACATTTTCAGATTGGAATCACATCGCCTGGGTGAACAACTATATCATTGTGATGTATACGAGAAGGCATTTTTGCAAAAAAAAACTTTAGAACGCCATATTCTAACTCACTCTGATGAAAGACCATGTCGCTGTGACGTATGCAGTAAAAAATTTTCAGTGAAAAGTGTTTTAAAAAAGCACATGTTAACTCACACAGGTGAGAGACCATATCGCTGTGACATATGCAATAAGATTTTTTCAGAAAAATCTTATTTGAAAAAGCACGCGTTAACGCACACAGGTGCGAGACCACATCACTGTGACGTGTGCAATAAGAATTTCTCACAAAAATCTTATTTGAAAAAGCACGCGTTAACTCACACAGGTGAGAAACCATATCGCTGTGACATATGCAATAAGAATTTTTCAGAAAAATCTTATTTGAAAAAGCACGCGTTAACTCACACAGATGAGAGACCACATCACTGTGACGTCTGCAATAAGAATTTCTCAGTAAAAAGTAATTTAAAAATTCACATGTTGACTCACACTGGTGAAAGACTACATCGCTGTGACGTATGCAATAAGAATTTCTCACGAAAATATCATTTAAAATTACACATGTTAACTCACACAGGTGAGAAACCATATCGCTGTGACGTATGCAATAAGAATTTCTCAGTAAAGAGTAGTTTAAAAATTCACATGTTGACTCACACTGGTGAAAGACTACATCGCTGTGACGTATGCAATAAGAATTTCTCACAAAAATCTTATTTGAAAAAGCACGCGTTAACTCACACAGGTGAGAAACCATATCGCTGTGACATATGCAATAAGAATTTTTCAGAAAAATCTTATTTGAAAAAGCACGCGTTAACTCACACAGATGAGAGCCCACATCACTGTGACATCTGCAATAAGAATTTCTCAGTAAAAAGTAATTTAAAAATTCACATGTTGACTCACAGTGGTGAGACTTTATCGCTGTGACGTATGCAATAAGACTTTTTCAAAAAAATCTTATTTGAGAAAGCACGCGTTAACTCACATAGGTGAGAGACCACATCACTGTGACGTCTGCAATAAGAATTTCTCAGTAAAATGTAATTTAAAAATTCACATGTTGACTCACACTGGTGAAAGACTACATCGCTGTGACGTATGCAATAAGAATTTCTCACGAAAATATCATTTAAAATTACACATGTTAACTCACACAGGTGAGAAACCATATCGCTGTGACGTATGTAATAAGAATTTCTCAGTAAAAAGTCATTTAAAAAATCACATGTTGACTCATACTGGTGAGAGACCACATCGTTGTGATGTATGCAATAAGAATTTCTCAGCAAAAAGTAATTTAAAAATTCACATGTTGACTCACACTGGTGAAAGACTACATCGCTGTGACGTATGCAATAAGAATTTCTCACTAAAAGGTTATTTAAAAACGCACATGTTAACTCACACAGGTGAGAAACCATATCGCTGTGACATATGCAATAAGAATTTTTCAGTAAAAAGTAATTTGAGAAAGCACGCGTTAACTCACACAGGTAAGAGACCACATCACTGTGGCCTCTGCAATAAGTAGAAAGAAAGTCGTTTAAAAATTAACATGTTGACTCACACTGGTGAAAGACTACATCTTTGTGATGTATGCAATAAGAATTTCTCAGTAGAAAGTCGTTTAAAAAGTCACATGTTGACTCACACTGGTGAAAGACTACATCGTTGTGATGTATGCAATAGGAATTTCTCATTAAAATGTATTTTAAAAAATCACATGTGGACTTACACTGGTAAAAGACTACATATCGCTGTGACGTGTGCAATAAGAATTTCGCACAAAAAGGTCATTTCAAACGCACATGTTAACTCACACTGGTGAGAGACGACAACACTGTGACGTCTGCAATAAGAATTTCTCAGTAGAAAGTCGTTTAAAAATTCACACGTTGACTCACACTGGTGAAAGACTACATCGTTGTGATGTATGCAATGGGAATTTCTCATTAAAATGTATTTTAAAAAATGACATGTGGACTCACATTGGTGAAAGACTACATCGCTGTGACGCGTGCAATAAGAATTTCTCACAAAAAGGCCATTTCAAAACGCACATGTTAAATATCGCTGTGACATGCAATAAATTTTTTTCAGAAAAATTTAGTTTGAAAAAGCACGCTTTAACTCACACAGGTAAGATACCACATCGTTGTGATGTATGCAATAAGAATTTCTCATTAAAATGTATTAAAAAAAATCACATGTTGACTCACACTGGTGATAGACTACATCGCTGTGACGGGTGCAATAAGAATTTCTCACAAAAGTCATTTAAAAACGCACATGTTAACTCACACAGGTGAGAGACCATATCGCTGTGATGTATGAATTAAGAATTTCTCACAAAAATGTCATTTAAAATCTCACATGTCAACTCACACAGGTGAGAGACCACATAGCTGTGACATATGCAATAAGGCTTTCTCAGAAAAAAAAAACTTAAAAAGGCACATGTTAACTCACAGGTGAGAGACCACATCACTGTGGCAAACGTAACACGAATTTCCCAGAAAAAGTTAATTTAAATCTTCACATGTGTAACAAAACACGATATAGGGTGCGGAAAGTGATTTAATGGAGGAAACGAACGAGATGTTGAGTGTTTCAATTTAGGATGATGATGAAAGAAGTAAAATATTGGAAAAACAGTACCTAAGTCTAGACGTGAATGTGATAGTGAGACTTGAAGAAAGGCAGACAGGCGCACCTCTATGCTCTAGGCCATATGCCGCACACACCCTCCCTTTAGCTATACACCCCAAAGTCACGCCTTACATTGGCGCCCTCAAATATAAAACCCACTTTGGTTCATGTCCGGCATAGGTGCAATGTCGAAAAAAAAATTTTTTTCTCTCTCTTATAATAGTGTTTACAGTTTAGAAACCACATTCACCGGATCGTTATTTGTCAAATTTATATTGTGAATATTTTGTGTGAAGAAACATTTTAGGTATTTGTGATCGGTGGTACATACAGTAGACAGGTGTTTTTATATTAGGATATGTGGGCAGAGCCGCTCACATAAACTAAAGGAGTTTATAGCTGTACGTACGCACCGACACAGGACTATATAAAGGAGTATTTTGGAGGTTATGGACATGTATTTTGTGTAGTAGGTATAATGAAGTGTTAGCCGACATGTAGGTTTTTGTGTATTTTATTTTTTCATGTTCTACATATGTACACAGAGGTGCACACATTTATATAAACTAAAATAGTATAGTATATACTATATTAAATAGTATAGTCTAATACTTAAAAAATATTTACAGTGTTTGTCAAGCCGACATAGGTACACTACTTATGGTGTGAACGGAGCCGTTAAGAGGCAGCAATTTAAGGTAACAGTAACAAACAAGTATATATTTTTTATGTTTGCTTTAAATTCATTACGAGTGACCTATAAACTTTAAAATGGCTCGTCCAATTAATTTTTTAAATTTAAATAAAGAAGAAGCTGTGTATGAACTGAAAATTATGGGGGTCGAGCCCGGTCCTACGGTTGAGGCAAATAAAAAACTGTTGAGGGAATGCTTCGCGGAGTTTAGCCCGGAGGACCTGGCCGAGTCTACCTACACAGTAGCAGAGGATCTAGCTGGCCTAAAAAAGACAGCGAGGTTGAGTCACGCTTGACCCGCACACAGGTAGCACCAGAGCGGCGAGCGATCGCGTCTCTTACTGCTATCATCAACCACATGTATTATCGAGTGAGAAGGGTAGACGCGATCAGCGAAGATCACGTGACGGAAACAACCAGGCTGGCAGGTACTATTGATCAGTTGTATGACATGTGCGTTAACTTGAAATTGTCGGCACATTTCAGTGAGGCGCAGCGCGACGGGCAGGGGTCGGCTGGCGCGGCCGGCACACCGGTCACCGGAACACAGTCGCCGATAGCGGAGGCCGGAGTGCCGAGCCACGGCAGCGGACCCACGTCTGAGCCGCGCGGAGTTGCGAAGGTCGTATGCTTAACGACCTGTACAAGGTAAAATTTAATGGTCGCTCGTGTGTACGGGCATTTTTACAAAAAAATCGATGACCTTAGAATATCTAGGGATATCCCAAAGAGGAAACATTTCACATCGGCAGTGGAGTTATTGGCGGACGAAACGCTATTTTGGTTTCGCGCGGTCCGTGAATCGCTCCACGGATGGGACGACCTCGTAGTGCAGTTGACAGAAGCATTTGGCTTTACGAACTACGATTATAGGTTGTACAACGAAATCAGGGACAGAACACAAGGAGATAAAGAAAATATAGTAGTTTACTTATCAATTATGGTGTGCATGTTCAAAAATTTATCGGAGCAGCCCACCGATAAATTTAAACTGGAAATACTACTGAACAATATAAAACCGTGTTACGCACCGGTCTTGGCTCAAGCTTCCGTCAACACAGTCGACGAACTGAGGAAGGCATGCAGAAGGTTCGAGGAGTTCAGCGAGCGGAGCGCGCTCTACCGGGAACCGCCGAGGCCTAGCACAACCTCGGTGGCACCGGAATTCGCGTACCTTCGCCAAAATAACCCTAAACCGGTAGCCGAAGTAGCAGTTAGACCACCAACTGTGAAGCCCGGAACGTTCTGTGTAAGGTGTAGGATGTTTGGTCATAGTCTGACAGGGTGCAAGGCACCAAGAGTAATTGTTTGCTACAAGTGCGGAACGAAGGGCGTTCTTAGCACGCTATGCCTCAAATGTAATCTGCCAAAAAACGAGTAGTTAAGTGTGAACCGCAGTTGCGCCACCTTTTCAAAATATTTTTATAAAAATGTGTGGTCAGATTGGTTAAATTTCGTGAGTAATTTTTTTAAAAGTAATGCCAATGCTTCGGTTCACTTTAAAAACAATAATAACGAGGATGTGGGAGAATTTGTGGAGGTTAAAGTTCAAAATTTAAATGTATGTGGTCTATTAGACTCAGGATCATCAATTACTATTTTGGGCAATGACGCTCACCTTTTATTTTTAAACAATGGGTATCATATGGTACGAGACCCATCGTTAAGAGTTACTGTTGCGAATGGCTCTGATATATACAGGGTGACTGGTAATTCGATCTATTCCTTGAAAGGGGTTATACGTGGGGCACACTAAAAGTTTCCGGAATTAATAAGAATAAAATACTATTAAAGGTCAAAAATGAATTTATTGTTCCTCAAAATATTCCCCCTTTGCGTAAATGCACTTTTTCATACGATTAAACCAATTTTGAAAACTTTTGTGCCACTCCTCCGTGGTGACCTCAGAAACGTGTTTTTCATATTCTTCGACAGCCTCTTCTGGTGATGAAAATCGTTGACCGCGTAATTGGTTCATAATTTTTGGGAACAGAAAAAAGTCACAAGGTGCCGTCACCTGTTACTATGTCCCACACCAAATTTGAAGCGCCTTTGTTGAATCTGGTAAGCATGGCATTGCACCAAGTGACGCGGTGCGTTTTTTGAGCCTCGGTCAAATTGTGTGGGATCCACCGCGAGCACAGCTTTCTCACACCCAAATGTTTGTGTAGGATTGATTGTATTTGACTCATGCCTATGTCTAAGGATGCCCGAATCTCATGGTAGGTCACATGCCTGTCTGTTTCGATCATACGGCGCACAGCATCGATGTTTTTGTTGTTCACAGCGGTGGACGGGCGACCATCGCGAGATTCGTCACTGAGATTGACACGACCGCGCTTGAATTCTGCAAACCAGCAATAAATAGTCGTCTTGCATGGTGCTTCATCGCCAAAAGCAGATTGAAGCCGAGCGAGGCTCTGATGAGCTGTCAAATTACACTTAAAATCGTAGAAAATCATACTACGAAAATTTTCCCGGGTTAAATCCATGTTAATGTAGACACGCAATTTTTAAAATGGCGCCACAATGTAAAAACAATTGACAGTCAGATGAAACAAACTGCATTCTACAGCCAAAGAGTTCCATTTTCAAATGTTGTAATTACTTTTTAAATATTGTGTATGTAAGTGGCCAATTCCGGAAACTTTTAGTGTGCCCTATGTACTAGAGGTTATTTGGAACAACATTTAAGCCCCATAAACTGGTTTTTTTTTAATGAAAAAAAAAATTAATAAAAATTTACATAAAATTAAAAATATAAATTCATTTAAGACTTTTTATTTCTGATATTTTGAGAATGTTGGGCCGATATTTTTTTTTAAATGATTGGTAGCTTACCAGCTTTCGGAAAAATATCAATGTAGTGCCCAAAAATAAGGATATATTTTTTAAAACTTTTTTTTCGATTACAAATCAAAAATTTTAAAAAAATCTTAAAACCCCGATATCTCGAAAACCGCTCATTTCCGACCCCCAGTTGATAGGACTTAATTTGTTCCAAATAACCTCTATTATAACCCCTTTCAAGGAATAGATCGAATTACCAGTCACCCTATATAGTGTAGGTTACATGGTATTACCCATGACATATAAAAATGTTACTTGTGAGATAAGGTGTTACGTGATTCCTGGAATCACGACTTCATTAATTTTAGGTGTAGACTTCTGGTCAAAGTTCGAACTAGTACCTGGATTATTTAAAAAATGTTTAACAAATAATGTCTGTGCAGTAAACTCGAATTGTACAATATCTAATGTCGAACCACATGTACGAGGCTTCGACGATCTAATTATGTCGGAGAAGGAAGCTGCGACAAATGTAATTAATAATTTTGTAAAAATTTCTGATGAAGAAAAAGGCTTAGGTCGAACAACATTAGTAACGCACAATATAAAAACGGGTGACTCTTCACCAATTAAACAACGTTATTACCGAATGTCAGCCGAAAAGCGTAGATTGTTATGCGAAGAGGTAGATAAATTACTTGAGTTAGATGTACTTGAATATTGTGAGTCGGAGTGGGCCAATCCGGTTCTGCTCACACTGAAAAAGAATGGCGAAATGAGAATGTGTTTAGATAGTAGAAAGTTAAACGCGGTCACCACAAAAGATGCCTATAGTTTACCTTATATGTCAGACATCTTGGACAATCTACGTGACGCTTGTTTCCTATCTAGCATAGATTTTGCTAAATCTTTTCACCAGATCCCGATAGCGGAGGAGGACCGCTGCAAGACGGCTTTCTTCGTTCCGGGTCGCGGAATGTTGCGATATAAAGTGACGGCGTTCGACCTGTGTAACGCGCCGGCAAGCCAGCAAAGGTTGATGGACTCGATTTTTGGTCAGGAATTCGAATTTAAAGTTTTTGTTTTTGTAGATGATTTAATAATAGTGAGCCGCACATTTATGGAACATGTTACGTTGATGGAAAAAGTTTTTATTAAATTGAAAAATGCAGGTCTAACTATAAATTTAAAGAAATGTTGTTTTTTTAGAAAGGAGCTTAATTAACCCTCTGAGCAAATTTCCGACTTTTTTTGAAAAGCCGCTGAGCAAACTTCCAAAGGTACCCGCGCGCAACTTTCTCCGCACTTTTCAATTATAAAATCATAGCTCTAATATTTACTTCGCGACCCATATAAATTTTCACCTCATTGCAATCTAGATAAAATTATCGTTCATATGATATAGGTTTGAGTTAATTAGATTTCAATTGGAATTAATAAAAAATAGGTTAGGTTAGAGATCAAATTTTATGGGTGTATGAAGGAAAGAACGAAGATACCTTGAAAATTAAAGCGACAACATATCTTTTTTTTATTTTAGAATATAACTATAATACATTTCTAATAGAACAGCATCAAATTTTGTTAACATCTTCTTGAAAAAATGTTCACCAGAACCCACTTACCGCGCACACAGAACGGCTCGAACTTCCAGCGAATATGCAAACATTTGTTTCATGGACCACGCATATGACACCATCGCTGCAACATTTTTTGTTGCGTTCTTTCATTACTCAAGTATTCATTAGAGGAACAGAGATAACCCTAAGTTCAAAGCTGACAGAGTAAGAAATAAAAAACCAACTCCGGACGTCAAGTCGATTAATAGATCGCTGTTGCTCAGCGGTAAATTTCGGCTGGTCAGTTGAGTGTATCGGGTTTGCCCAGGGGGTTAAGTATCTAGGTAGTTTATGTTGTTAACGAGCAAGGACTACGCACAGATCCGGAGAAGCTGAAGGCTATTTTGGAAATTCCGGCCCCAACCAGCAGGAAGGAAGTAAAGAGATTTTTAGGAACGGCTAGTTGGTACAGGAGGTTCGTACAAAATTTCAGCACACTAGCGGCACCGTTAAATATCATTACGTCGCCGAAAAAATGTCCAAAGTTCCTGTGGACCGAAGAGGCGGACGTGGCTTTCAACGCACTCAAGAAGCCCTAGTCACAGCTCCAGTGTTGTCATGTCCGAATTTTGAACTACCGTTTGAGGTCCACGCTGATGCGAGCGACTATGGTACTGGTGGTTTTCTCTCACAGACCATAGACGGAGTCGAGCATCCAGTGGCCTATATGAGTAAGTCGCTTACTCCTCAGCAGAGGAACTACTCCATAACAGAGAGGGAAACCTTAAGTGTTCTCACGGCCCTGGAACACTGGCGGTGTTATCTAGACAACGGAAAACAATTTATAGTTTACACGGATCATGCGGCTCTACAATGGTTTCTGAACCTATCCTATCCAACAGGTAGATTGGCTAGGTGGTGTGTTAGACTATCTTCTTTTAAGTTTGTAATAAAACACAGAAAAGGCGCAGACAATGTTATACCAGACATTCTGTCACGCTCTGTGCCAGTCGCAGCTGTCAATATAACTACCACTAACGACGAGTGGTATCTAAAAACGGTGGAAGGGTGTCAACTTAAACCCACATCGTACATAAACTATTCTATATTAAATGATAAACTGTACAGACGTTGCAAAGGAAAGAATAGGTTATGTTCGGAGTTCGAATGGAAGCAATGCGTTCACAGGAGTTCAGAGATGAAGTTATTAAGGAGAACCACGCGGAACCAGTAGCGGGTCACTTTGGGGTTTTCAAAACGCATAAAAGATTATGTTTGAATTGTTATTGGCCCAATATGTTTAGAGATGTAGGTAGCTAGATATATAACGGAATGCGATAAGTGCCAAGCATATAAGCACTCAACGCAAGCTCCGGCAGGTTTAATGGGCAGACCAAAGGACTGTTCTCGCCCCTTTCAAATAATATCTATAGATTTAGTGGGTCCCTTACCCAGAACAATGAATCAGTATACATTTTTGTTAGTTATCACGTGTTGTTTTTCAAAATTCTGCATTCTCGTACCTCTTCGTAAGGCTACGGGCAAATTAATAAATAAACATATGGAGGAAGATGTGTTTTTAATACATGGTGTGCCACAAACAATAATTTCAGACAACGGCAGCCAGTTCATTTCAGCTGACTTCATATAAGTTACTCTATGGCTGACTTACAGCAACTATTCACTAAATATAATATCCCAAACATGCATTTTACACCCAAATACACCCCTCAGGTAAACACAGTGGAAAGATATAATAAAACAATAATGGTAGCAGTTTCCACTTTTATTGATGACAAGGAACCACAGAAATTGGGATAAAAACTTTAAAAAAATTCAATTTGCAGTGAATAATTCAGTGAACGAAGTCACTGGGTTCATCACACCATCGTTTCTTGTATATGGAAAGAACTAGTAATATGCGGTTCTCATTATTTAGAAAACAATAATGACACCGATTTTATTTTTGCACCAAGAAATGTATAGGTATGCCGAGAACAGGATACCTACCTATCAAAAAGTTTTACAGAGGTACAGTCTAAACTATGGCAGTCCCACTCACAAAACGCTGCGAGATATAATTTGCGTCGTAGGAATTGCGAATATAACGAGGGAGATCTGATCTGGAAGAAAACACAGTACCAAAGTGACGCAGCGAAGTTTTTCAGTTCCAAGTTAGCTCCCAAATACATCGACATCTATTTTATAGATCGAACGTCGTACGATGCAACCTGTGCTAGACGTCGGTACAAGTGTGCGTGCACACACACGCAGTATTGTGATACGTGACACGATGCCTACGACGATACTATCGCGCGCTCGCCCCCACCCGCCCACAGATGACAAGAACGAGCGAGAAAGACGTCATGCGGCGCGTTTGCCGTCTTTCCGCCCACTCCCATCACCAGCAGGCAAGCGAGAACGAGAACGCGATACCACCGCACCGTCACACGATCCTATCCGTGACAGCATGGCTTCTTAACACGCCGTAACATGCTCAGGCGAAACAAACAACAACGTTTGTCACTGTCACTCTTTATAACAGCAACCGGGCATGCTGCACACACGCGTCACCGACTCGATACAGACATGCGTGCGTTCAACACGCGCCGCACACGCCTTAAGAAGCGGCTGTCCGTGAAATCTGCATTATATGCGGTTCTCGTCGAGAACATATTTGTTCGGGAGTGATGTATGGGATGGGCGAATCTATAAAATAGATATCATTGCCCAAATATATAAAATGCAAAATAGTTGCAAAACTTTCACCTTTGGTATATGAACTAGTAGATATGGCAGGTAAAAATTTAGGCCGCTGGCACATAAAAGATTATAAATAAACTTTTACCTTGCAAATATACCAACCAGAAATAATTACAACTTGAAATTATTATTATTATTTTTTTTTTTTCAATAGTATACATGGGTAACATATACAGGGTGTTTGGTAATTCGATACATTCCTCCTAAGGGGTCATTCTAGAGCTAATTTGCAACAAATTTGTCCCAATAAACTATGGGTCGAAAATGAATAGTTTTAAGTTATTAACGTTTCAAATTTTTTTTTTTAATTTTCTGTCTTGTTTCCAAAAAATGATAATTATAAAATAACTAATCCACTCTTGGTACTTAATAATGTTTCTCAGATCAAGAATTCCCTTAGCGCAGATTTTTGCTTCCAACATCTGGCAACACTAGTGCAGGTTTTTGCTTTTTGGACATATTCATTGTATTCCCAAACATTTTAAGTTCTAGCAACAGAAAATAGCTCAAATGTCTTCTAGATTAAATTGGAAAAATCTACGTCCCAACTGGTTTCAAGCAAAATTCACGGTAGGCTACGTGAGGGTGACCAAAAGAAGACAAATTTGAAACCACGTGGTTTACGGATGCACACTTAGGACAAATCGATCCTGTAAATCGTTTATGTACAGGGTTGCCAACCTGTGGAATGCACTCCTCGCACCTGCATCCTTTCCTCCAATGTACAGTCTGGCTGGAGTCCTTCAAACACGATTTGAAGGAGCACCTAGCCGGGCGACATGATATTCGTAGTCCCCGTAAATATCCGTATGCCCGTTAGCGCCGCCGGCGGCGGCGCCGTCGGACCTCTGCGTTAGTATGGCGCGCGCCATATTATATCGTGCTTCCCATAAAAAAAAGAGTAAAAACCTTCGGACAAAACTCCATTGAGGTTATTTCAACCGCTCGTTTGCACACACATGTAGGTCGAAGACTCGGCGTTGTCTCACCTGATTCGTAAGGCCGGTCTACATGCAGAGACTCGCGTCCTAGTATAGTTATTTTATGTTTTATTTTGGTAATATTTTATGGTTTGATAAAGTATTAAATTGAAATTGTATGATAGCATAGATTTTTTTTTATTGTAATACATATTAAGTATTTTACATATTCAATACGCAGCGTGCGTACTTGGCACTTGCACCGGTGCAGCGACTCAGGCAAATTTAAATGAAATATATTATTTATAGGTAGTTTACATTATTTTTTTTTAGATTTAGTTTACAAATTATTTTAGTTTAGTTTTTCATATTTCTTAATTTTAGTTTGATTTTATTGTAAGATTCTGTCATGATTTTGATTAATAAAAAATTCTAATTTGGCATTGAATTTTATTTTGTTTTTAATTTTGAAATGGGTTAATTTAATTGTTTAAATAATTTAATTTAGTATAAATTGTTCAGCATTGTGTGTATTTGTCGAATTTGCTTTTTAACCGACTTAAAAAAAAGTAAATTATTATCAATTCGACACGGTATGTATCTAATATTATTGGAATATATTCACATGATATATATATATAATACTATTAGGGCATCCAAACAAATATACAAAATTTTATAGATGTGTGTATGAATGTTTGTATGTATGTATGTTTGTACGTATGTTTGTCCACGCATTTCTCCGAAACGATTAATCTGATTTTACCATTCTTCTTTGCATTCTTATTCTCATTTTATTGGATTACATACCTATATATTATTTTATAATTATATATACCTATACAGGGTGTTAAAACGGCGAGTACATTAGTTTGGCCAGCGTAATCCTCATGTTTTTCCTAGACAAAAAAGCAAATAAAGTTTTTCTCTAAAGTCTAGTTTTCGAGATATGAATTTTTGAAATGTATGTTTTCATCTAGTGTAATTTAACGCGTTGTTGCCGCTCTGCACCCTCCGCCTGCCGACCTCCAGTCCTCCACTCACAAAGCTAACCCCCGCCCCTCCCGCCAACACCTCCGTCCGAGGTGCTCACTTCTCACCCGCTCTTGCCCCCTCCGCGCCGCCCTGTTGTCATTAGAGCATTTTTACACTAAAATAATCAATTACCTAGTTTGTATGAAAACTGTAACTTTTTATTTAAAGGGAATTCAGAAAAAAGTTATTTGACTTTTTTGTTACTCTTAATCCCAATAATCATTTCCTAAATTTAATTTACTCGCCGTTTTTACCCCCTGTATGTAAAGAAGATGCATACATCACCACATATCTATCCCCTCTCCCGAGATGCACTTGGGCGGGGACTGATATTAACCCAGTGCTAGCTAGCATCAGCATGTGCTAAGAGTCTCAAGAAAACGGACGAAGAATTTATAAATATTTCAATATAATCCTTCAAATTCGGGAACAGTGCAAGTTTCATGTAAATCGGTTAAGTAGTTTTCAAGATATGAACTGTTAAGTGTGTCAATTGGTCGAATAATTCTATAGGTACCACGACAAACGGTTTCTGTGATTCTATTTTATGTGATTTTACTAATTAAAAAACATTAAACCGACTTAAAAAAACTACTTAAAACTAAAAATTATTAAATACATACTTGAGTTAACTTTTTTATTAAAAACTATATTTAAAATTATAATACGTAAAATGTATTTACTCGTAAATAAATATTAACCCCACACTTTATTTATTATCAATATCATAATATGTAAATGTATACTTTCGTACCTACAATTATATAACACAAAATCTACACCCCCACACCTAAAAACAAACGGAGCTTAGCGATACAGGTGCGAGCCTAGTGCCTAGCTCTGAGCACACATCGTGTAAAAGATTTTTTTGTACTTTCTTTCCTCGTACTGTAAAACACATGAATGTATCTTTTAATTTAATTTACACAATAAATGATTTTGTTTGTTTGTTTGAGTGGAAGGCGATACAAAAGCACACCAGAAACTTGATAGATGAAGCTCTTTTAATGTGCTTTTGTACAGCCTTCAACTAAATTATTTTTAATAACTTTTCGTTCAAAGTAGGTAGGTAACTAGTTGTTTTATTAAAGTCGGTTCAATGTTTTTTAAACAGTTTTTTTAGTCTTGTCTTTGAGAAACCTGAGTGCATCGACACAGGCGAAAACCCAGTGGTGCACTCGGGACATCTGTCAAATGGGGTTTTGTTTTCTATGTCTACTCTTCTCCTCTTTCTTTCAAATCTTTCTTTTCCAAACCTTTTGTGATACCTACTAACTAACCTAGACTTAAGGAAAACTAACCTTTTAAACAATAAAGGAATTTGGAATTGAAATTGAAATTTGGAATTCATCGCCCCAACGCTGTAAATACAGTAGCACACGATTCCTTCATCGCAGGAGAGCTTTGACGCAGCTGCTGTGGCAGCACACAAACTGCACTATGGGAGTTTTCACAAAAACGACATGCGCCGCCTCAACATTAGCCAGTCAGTCAGCGTGTAAGCGTCCACTGATGCTGGACATACGGCTCTCCAATTTTCCTCCAGTCCTCCCGGCCTTCAGCGATACGGAACCACTGATTTCCGCCGGCGTACTTGATGTCGTCCCACCTGGCAGGTGGTCTTCCCACACTCCGTTTTCCTGTCCACGGCCGCCAGTGTAGGACACGGTTACTCCAACGGTCATCGTCTCTTCGGCTAACGTGCCCAGCCCACTGCCACTTGAGCTTAGCCACCCGGTGTCCAATATCGACTACTTTGGTGCGTCGGCGGATTGCCTCGTTACGCACCATATCACGTAGCGATATTCCCAGCACGGCTCGCTCCATTGCTCGCTGGGCAACTTTCAACCTTTGGACAACAGCGACCGTCAGAGTCCACGTTTCACACCCGTACGTCATAACCGGGAGGACTCACTGGTCATATATGCGGGTCTTTAAATTTTGCGGAAGGTTATTGATTCCAATGCGTTTGTGAAGAGCTTGGGTGAGATCACATCCCCCTGCCTTACGCCTTTACCAAGGAGGATGGGTTGGGTATTTTCGTGAAGCCTCACAGTCATCGTCGCGGACCGATACAGATTTCGGAGCACCTCGATGTAGCGGTGGTCGATTCTGCACCTGAGGAGGGGTCCATGGTGCCGTGTCCTTTCCTAAATCCAGCTTGCTCACGAGGCTGGTACTGGTCCAGCCTCTGTGTCAGCCGACTCGTGATGACTCTTGAAAAGACCTTGTACACGTGGCTAAGAAGTGAGATAGGTCGATAGTTTTCAAGTTCGCCCTATCCCCCTTCTTGTGAAACAAGACAACGACACTATTTCGCCATGCGGCCGGAACTACACCGCCTTCAAGAACTGCATTGAACAGTTTTTGCAGTTCCTTCAGGAGCCAGCGTTCAGCAGCTCTGTCGTTATCCCGTCTTCACCTGGAGCCTTGTGTTTTTTGAGTCCTTTCAAGGCAGCCTTTATCTCATAGACACTAATATCGGGTAGATCCTCCGTGTAGTGTCTAGTGAGCGGCGCACGCCTATCAGAGTCGACTGGTGCAGGAATACATTACAGGAATATAGTGGACTTGGGGCAGGAATACATTAGGTTAGGGTCAAATTACAGAAGATGCGTCGCTACGCGACGCATCGCAATCAATATTCTATATTCTATAAAGTAACTTTTTTTTTTGGTGCCTTTTTAAGCTTCTCTTAAAAGATCCTAAGTCATACACAGGAAACACATCGGGAGGAAGTGTGGTAAGATTTGGTGGTGAGATGGTCCGGAGTCCGGACCGGAGCCTCGAGTACCTACCAGTATCGAGTCGAGTATCGCGACCAAAATTATTGATACCTACTCGGTATCGAAAGTATTGTTAGATCCTTAAGCGTAAGAGTGGTTACATTTTCTTTGGCGTAAACCTTTTTTTTCTGCAAGAAAAAAGATGGCGGATGAACAAGTTTGTTTGCCGCGGCATCGTAAATAAAAAGTAGGTATATATTTTTGAGATTCTCGCAATACGAGAAGAAAACAACAGACATTAGAAGTACAACAGAAAAGGCTGTATACTTTAATTAGTTTTGCCTGTCCCCGAAAAGGACGAATAAATATTTAAAAAAATCTCTTCGACGTAAAGAAAAAGATGGCGGAAGGCGGAAGTTTGTCGCGTTGTCGTTGTAATTAAAAATATATATTTTTGTGGTTCTCGCGGTGCGAGAATTAAATAAAACAGACATTAAAAGCTACAACAGAAATGGCTGTATACTCTAATGAGTTTTGCCTGTTTCGGAGACGAAGTAAACAAAACAATAAATAAAAAAAATCTCTTTGACGTAAGCCATGACACTGACAGCCGGACGGACTGGACTTGGCTCAAGGGATGTTAGATGCATGAGAATTCTCACGTACTTGTGAGAATTACGCCTCCGACGTACATGAGCTATGTATGAGGCAAAAGGTAGAAAGCATGAGAATTTCACGGACTGTGTTTATACAAAGAAAACTCCAACCCCCTCTGCATTTGCAGATCCTGAAAACACAGACAGTGA
Organism: Nematopogon swammerdamellus; assembly: GCA_946902875.1. Lineage (NCBI taxonomy): Eukaryota > Metazoa > Arthropoda > Insecta > Lepidoptera > Adelidae > Nematopogon > Nematopogon swammerdamellus. Next base: position 574,967 of record OX336352.1, on the reverse strand, counting down.
ACCTGACGATTCTAGACTGATCTAAATATTGAATTGCAATCACAAATTGGAATATTACCTATATTATTAGAATAAAGACTCATTATGACGAAAATCTGCCTTTTCTTTTCCCTTAAGGTACCTAGGTCTCTTAAAAACATTTTTATTCTGGTATCTCTAAATCTCATTATAAGAAGGAGTTTCGCACGCAGGTCCGTTTTATCTGTCATGCCAGTGTTGCCATGTTAGGAGATTTTCTCCTAGATTCAGGAGAATTTCAGTGGTGCTAGGAGAAGTTTTTGCCCGTCAGGAGAGTAGGAGAAAATTTAGGAGAAAGAAAATCACTACAGGAGAAGATTTAGGAGTGAGAAACTTGGGATTAAAATAAAAACATATATTTACTAGTAACAAACAAATATATCGGTATGTACGGTGACAACACAATGAATGAACTGTCTGTGAATCAACCAACCAACTTCTCAAGGCACACAATACACGATAGGATATTTTGTCTTTTAATATGCGCAAGGTTCAGCTTCTTGCTCTTTGGATAGGATAACGTGACACTCTGTGAGTTAGTGCGTGCATCGATCGACCAACCAGCCGACTACCGGGCAGGCCAAATCGAACGAACATTTTGTTATCAATCAATGTTATTTACATGTATTCTTTGTAATAATGAGTAGCATTACTAAGCCTACGTCGACAGTCTGTCCGTCAGTCTGCACTACTTTAAGGGCTGTATATTTTGTATCGTAATAGGTAGCTGGTTGTGATTTTCACAGATTATGTGTTATTATTGGCGGACATCCTATCAAATAATAAGAAAGAAAAAATTAAGGGCTTTTCTCATACAAGAAACAAGTTTAAAAAATTTTTTTTTGTTTGTTTTTGCTCTAACATAAAAACGGTAATACGTACAAGTGTCAAACTTGGTGTGGTTAAAAACTAAAAAAATGGTTGTCTGTAAAGTCGGTTTACGGACGATAGTTTTACGTGATGACGTGGAATAATCGTAGCACATAGAGCAAAGATCAGTAATTCTACTTCCAGTAGAAAGATTAATCATCTTGTGACTGGCCATCAATAAACTTCTTTTGTCTGATCTTGACAGTTTTACTTCTTAGGACGTTTCCATGGTAACTTTGACTATACCGATTGTGCCTCTCTGTCGCTTGTTACGCGCTCTAGCTTGCACACACAGGCTCAGATGGAACGTGACACTTTTTCGTGTGTGCAGCCGGTGTTCATCAATTTATAAGACGTGACGTTATCACGTCAACAAAAACAAATTATTAAAACAGACGAATTAAGTGATGGTTAGAATGGCAATCGTGGCTATGACGGGAGGACAAATCGTTATTGGCGGAGAAGTGATCGAACAGGTTGAAGGAAGAGTAGGTATGTATATCTCGGTCAAATACTGCTTGGTAGACAACGTCTCCTTAAGGAGGTCGAGGGACGAATTAAATTGAGTTGGGCTGCCTCGGAAATTTAAAATTCGCCCCGAGGTCTGACTCGTATATATTATGACCAGTGCGTCCTCCTGGTACGGGTGTGAAACGTGAGCTCTGACTATAGTTGTTTCCAAAGTTGCCCAGCAAGCGATGTAACTAGCCATGCCGGGCTGGGAGTATAGCTACGCGAAATGGTGCGTAATGAATGAGGCAATCCGCCGACGCACCAAAGTAATCGATATTGGAAACCAGGTGGATAAGCTAAAATTGCAGTGGGCTGGGCACGTTAGCCGAAGGGACGACGACCGTTGGAGTAACCATGTACTACATTGGCGGCCGTGGACAGGAAAACGGAATGTGGGAAGACCACTCGCCAGGTGGGAAAGCAGTGGTCCGTACGACTGAAGGCCGAGAGACTGGAGGAAAATTGAAGGCGAATGTCCAGCAGTAGACGCTTACACGCTGACTAACTGACAGAGAACCCTCGGTGCGCGAGTTCCACTCGCACTTGACCGGTTTTCAGGCTGTAAAAGATACAGCTCTTTATAGGTATTACACAGACAGACGGACGGACAGATGGCCTAGGCTTAGTAATATGGTCCCGTACGGATAAGGAACACTAAAAAAATATGGGGAAATTTTTATAATTTGAATAACAGGAGAATTTTTTAGGAGAATGAAAATTTTCTAGGAGATTTTTAGGAGATTTTCGAAGTCAATCTAGGAGAATTTAAAAATTTGAGTTGGCAACACTGTGTCATGCATGTTATTTGCACTAAACTGTAAAAATAATATAAACAAATCAATTTTCATGCAATAATAGAATTATTTTTGACAGAAAAATCCGCATGAGAATTTTTTATCAGATATGAGAATTTTGGAACATCCGTTGGTACGAGAATTCATTCATTTCATTATTAGCTGTCTAACATCCCTGGCTCCCCGTGCTTGTGATTGTTTGTACTCCCTCCCGCCTCCCGCCCCGTACGCACGGAAGCCTTGAAGGAGAAGAAGATAGTTGGAAAGTAGACGCAGTCCCTCAGCTGTGCGCAGGTGGCGGCGTGCGTGCGACGCGGCTCGGCGCGACTCCGCCACAGCGAGGGTAAAGGACGCCTCTCCGCATGCTTTATCTAGTAGGTAGTAGTTTGCGGTCGCTTCCGAGCCTACTCCTGAAGACAGCGACAAGTGTGTAGCCTTGTCTTTGCTCGTTAACTATACTGATTCGGGGGTGGGTATAGATACTGGCAGGTGGCGGTGGGGGGAGGGGGGGAGTTTGGTGTATCGATTTATTAACGCCCCCGCCCAAGAGGGGAGCCGTTTAGGGGGGTGGCATACAAAGTACCTCCAAAAAGAGAGAAATGAAGCATATACACGGTGAACAAAAAACCTGTCGAACACCCGAAGGCAGGAAGTACAGTTTCAGATACTGAATCGGATAGGCTAGTTTTTTTTTCCCTTATATATATATATGCCCTTTATATATATATTATATATATATATATATATATATATGCCCTTTTTCAATTATTCCTAAGTATCAAGATGTCTTTAAATAACTAAATTATGTCTGCATGCCATCATAACGGTGATGTGAAGTTAAACCCTACTACCATATGTCTTAAGCACGTGATATCAGTCTTCTAGGTAACTACCTAGGTAATATTCTAAAACTTCTTAGGTATACAAAATAATAGTTTGTTGCACACTAACTGACCTAAAAGCACTTACCGACTTATTTTCAGTACAGAAGACAAAAAAAAGTATTAAAATCGGCAAATTACTTTACAAAGAATTTCACTAAAGACATAAGAACACGCTGTCTGCCTTCACTTCATTCGACTCGCCTCAAGATAATTTGTAACACTGGCTGGCGGCGAGGCGGCGCGCGCGCCGCGCCGCCTCCGCCGCGCCTCCTAGAGAATTTTGCTTTAGAAGTAAAAGGTCGTGATACTAATTCTATTTTTTAATTGAAAAATTTTGTCCGAATAAAAAAAAAAACTAGCCTATCCGATTCAGTATCTGAAACTGTACTTCCTGCCTTCGGGTGTTCGACAGGTTTTTTGTTCACCGTGTATAAAAATGAAGGGAGCAGAAAAAGTTATTTGCCCCCCCCCCCCCCCCCCCCCCCCCCAAACACAAGTCAATAGCTTGAAAAAAATTCAAACGCATAAAAAATCTCATTAGCTAATTACGATTGCCTCTTCTCTGGAGCTGCGGGAAGTGCAGCCCCTCCGTCCTTGCGTAACAAAGCGGAGGGGGGATGCACTACCTCCGCGTCTCCGGCTTATAAAAACACTCTAGTGAATAGCCATACTAAAAGGTTATATCGGGGCGGTGAATTTAGTTTTTAAAGTAACAATGTCTGACCAGTGAACTGTTAAAATTAAAAAAAAAAAATTCTCAAAAAGTTTTGATCACCTCGGGCTAATTTTGTCACTTATATTCTTCTAACATCGTAAACTAAAGGATATAACTACCAGCAATTTGCTATCAAACCTGCCATTAACTATACCTCACCCCTGATTCGCTCTTTGTAGTTCAGTGAACGCGGTGAACTAGTTCTGTCTCGTCGTTCAGCTGCTCTCTTGCTCAGTTAGCTCAGGCTCACTTACTTTATAGTAGGTATAGGAACGTACGAGAACTGAACAAACGTCGCGCTAACGGGAGCGGCCTACTTAGTAGCGTTTCTCCCCGTGGTTTTAGCCCCGCCCCTTAAAATACCTACTGTAGCTACTCCAGAATCCCCCCTTATAAAATACATAGAAAAAGCACAATAATAAAAAAATAATTTCTCTCTTTGCATTCATAATACTTAATAAATTTTAAGTGGTAAATGATGTCATGAGAATTTTTTCTTATGGAAACTGACACGGTTCGCGATATCACCTGCAACATCTGTCATGTCAGCCTGTCATAACACCGGGTGAACTAGGTGCCATATCAGCCTCGATAGCTCAGTGGTGCAGACAGTCGACTGTCGCTATTGATTGTTAAGCAAATGAAGTGAAGCACTGACATGGCACCTAATTCACCCGGTGTTATGGGCTGACATCACGGATGGTGGAGGTGATGTAGCTAACCGTAAAAAAATACTTCAGGTAATCCTACTTACCTGCCTACTACCCCTGTATATTCGGTATATAGATTAAAAATACATCTGCAAAGCGAAGCCGGACTTATTGCCGGTGGAAATTACTTCCAGTCGACCTATACATACACCTTTCTGCTTGGCAGAAGGTGGATTTATTACTGTAGGCAATCGATTCCAGTGAAACACTCCTCTCCCCCTTTCTCTATAAAGCAGCTTTTGGTCCCGTGTGACCGTCGCACGTTGTGTACAGCCAGCATAATGGAAGCCAGCTTGGCCTTGCATCATCCATTTTGTATCCTTTCCCTCCTGTACATACATATAAACATATAAAAAATTATACATATAAATTTACATATTATACATATAAAAAACAAACAAACAAAAATACTTAAAAACAATACAAGTGCACTCATAAATTAATAAACAGAATACACGCACCAGCTGTTAACTGTCAGTGTTTAAAATAAATAAATAAATAAAATATAGCACATCAGTGCAATAGTTTGTATAGCTCAGCTGCTCACGTTGCGCAGTATGGACACGGCAGCACACAGCAGTTTTTCTCCTTGAAACTACCACGCAGCTCGTCCCGGCACCACTAACACCTTCCACTACATCTGAGCGGAGCAGAGCTGTGTAAATAGATTCATCCTATTGCACAATTTCTACACATCTCCGCCTCAGTGTAGTGTCACCCTTAGGTATAAGCGCAGAGGCAGACGGAAGGTGATGCATTGTTATATGTTTGCAGGTAGGCGCCCGGATAACACCTCGTAGCTCACATATGTAGGTACCTACTATCCACACTGAGCTCAGCTGTCCAGTACCTACTGCCTGCGAGGTCGCGTCTAGCTGGTAAGTACCTATTTAATGTGTGGAGCGTGGATGTAAATCTCTGCGTTACAAGCGGTAGAGACGTCGTCGCCTAGTTTTGCAAAAGTTGTCTGTTGTCTTGTCTGTAGAGATGCGGACGGTTCCTCGTGTGAGTGGCCAACACGCGGCCCAGGGCACGCTCGACCGTTGGAAGCTGACCGTGGTTCGAATTCCACGTAAAACTGTAGGTCCCTTCCCTTCTTACCTTGCTAGGAGGTAGGGTTTATCCCGGCCGGATTGGTACCACCGCACTGAATGAAAGGTCAGTCGAAACGGCTATGTAAATAGTTCGTGTTTTCCGTCCATTTCAGTATAGACGGCGCAACCGAAGGGAAGTACTGTCATGGCACTTAGTTCACTCGGTGTTATGGGCTGACATCACGGATGTTGTAGGTGATATAGCCGACCGTGTCAGTTTCCATAAAAAAAACCCACCGGGCGTTAACTTGCGTCCCGCGTGGGGTACAATATATATATTTTTTTCATTTAAATCAACAAAACTCTCTCCATTAACTAACAAATTAACTTAAATTAAATTAACATTCCCCATTCCTGGCTCGTTCAGCGCCATAAACAAGTAAGATTGTGTTTTGTTGATTGAGGTGCATTTCCGCAGACTAGAATTTTATTAACAAGCCTTTGCTTGTTAATAAAATTCTAATAGTTTTAATAATAGTTTTAAATTAAATTAATTTTAATAGTTTTAAAATTCTAAAAGTTTTGATTTGATTATTGTTTGAGATTCATTACAGATTGGAATTCTATTGTGTTAATTTCGTGCGGTGATATCGATCCAGACTGGATAAATCCTACCACATAGTAAGTCATGGCAAGGGGACATTTTCATGTGGAATCTGAATCACGGCCAGCCTCTACGGTCGAGTGGTCACCCGTCCAAGCTCTGTTCGCGCCCGGGTGTTTAACTGCCACGATCGAAGCCCGATGAATTGCACCACCGAGCGACAGTTTATTTCTGGTTCCATTTTATTTCCTTTTTAACCCCCGACGCAAAAAACGGAGGGGTGTTATAAGTTTGACGTGTGTGTGTGTGTGTGTGTGTGTGTGTGTGTGTGTCTGTCTGTGGCATCGTAGCTCCCAAACGGATGGACCGATTTGGATGCGGTTTTTTTTATTAGGAAGCTTGTTTAATCGGGATGGTTCTTAGCTATGTTTGTAATCAAGTAATCAAGTAATTAAGTAAAAAAAAAAAATTATTATCTTAAAAAGTGGACCGATTTTCATGCGGTTTCTTTTAAAAAGCTTGAAATAAAAGTTAAATTACAAATTTAAAAAACCCCCGACCCTTAAAAAGCAAAAAATAATTTCCGTTTACTTACTTAAAGGAGTCGGGGGACCGCTAAGTAAATAAAATATAAAACTCAGAGCTGCGCGGGAATTTACTTAGCGGTCTCCCGACTCCTTTAAGTAAGTAAACGGAAATTATTTTTTGCTTTTTAAGGGTCGGGGGTTTTTAGTTACTAAGTACTTAGAATAATATTGTTACAGATACTCGTGACTGATGGCAGATCAAAATAAAAAAATAATGAATAACAAAGGTGAGCGTGTGCAAGATGACGGCAGGACTTCACGCCCGGATGCGGTCTCTACTCTGCATAATGCTCTCACCGATAATGTTAGTCCGCTGGAGACGGCTACTGCTGTTAAACATGAACCACCAGATGTTAACGATGACGTCTGCTCTACGGATGATATTGTTAATGTAAACAGCGAGGCTTCTAATATTTCGGATGACGTTTGCTTCCTGAAAATGGACACTGCTGTTAAAAATGAGCCACTGGACGTCAACGCCGATGTCTGCACACAGGACGGTGTTGGTAATGTGATGAGCGAGGTTTCTGATGATTGGAATGTAGTCAGCCCGTTGGACACGGCTGCTATGGTCAAGCATGAGTTTGACATTGGACCCACAGTGCTGCAGTCTCCAGATATAAAGTACATGATGCTACCTTGCAAGCCCGATCCGGAGAATAATGTTGCACAGTGAGTAACCCATCTTGTTCTAAATGTTATTTATGAGGTTTATTTTACTTTAACCCGTTGACTGCCACCACATCTTTAATACACTACACCTACATGCCACTACATTTTATTGATGATTTAGATCAATTATTATATAAAAATGATTTTTTTATATATAAAAAATTTAATAATAATATGGGTGACCGCACCCTGTGCGTTGATGGCACTGGTGAAGTGTTTTTCATCGGGAGTGCCATTCAACGCAACATTTGCGTTTGAATCTAGAAAGTATTATGCAACATGCAATTACTTCTTATTCTTTTTTTATTTACTGTGGCAACCAGCGAACTTGCATTGTTTATTACTTTTTAATTAAAAAAAAAAATGTTTTACCCATACATTTTGAGAATAGGTATTTAAAAGTTGTATAGAAAAAAAAATTTTTCTTGTTTCTAAATTTCTTTTTCGCCGCAGAAGTTGTTCTGATGTCAGTTAAAAATATTGTGGGGGCAATTGTAACGCCGTGTATAAATAATTTATTATATAATTTAAATAATAAGTAATTATTACTTCAAAAAAGATTATACCTAAAATCATTTATTCATCATGCATAAAACCATTCAACAAGGATTTACCCAGGTATGCAGTGGCGGGCCTAGGGTCAGATCGTAGAGCAAGCCGAAGCCAAATATTTCATACAAAATATAATATATGACCTCAGATCAGGAAATCTGAGTATATGACCAGCGCCGACTTTTAGAAATCCTCGTGGGTGCTCATGCAATTTTTTTTTATTTACCAATCATCATCATCGTCAACGTGTTGCCGTCTACTGCTGGACATAGCTTCTCCAATTTTTCATTAATTCTCCCGGCACCCGGCAGCATGGATTCGCAAAACGTTCGCACAATGTTTTGCATTTGCCGCATTGACACATTCGCACGATGTACCTACGCATGTAGTGCTCCTATATTCTATTGCATGGTATAGAATAATATAGGAGTAACTACTATAACGTTCGCTATTCGTCGCGCCACTAGGCGAATGTGTAAATGTGGCCGCTCAAAGGCTTGTAAGTAAATAAGGCACTTTTATCGTAGCTCAAATCCTATTACTGATCAGTTTTTATATCTATCGTCGTGGGTGCTCCGCACCCACTACTCACCCCTCGTGGGTGCTGGAGCCCCCGAGCACCCACGTAGTCGGCGCCTATGTATATGACTGTCCTGTCAGTCAGTAAATGAAATAAACATGCTTGTATCACAATTTTATAGAAAATGGTAATTAAAAATCTATGCAAACCAACTGCAGTGCAGTGCAGTTACTATGAAGACTCTTGTTGATAATAATTATCAATAGCACACTGGAGGCATATTATGGTTGACAGAATTATTGTGACGTAGTTTTGAAAAAAAAAAAAATTATAAGATTAAGCTGCGTGGATGAAAAATGTCTGCAATTAAAATGAATTAGATTGTATTGAACAGTTGTATCAGAGAGAGAACGAGGAGAGAGCCGACGTCCCGCCCGCCGCGCCCCCGCCCCACCCGCCATGGATATAACTAACCAAAGATTATTATTTCTTTAATTAGTAACGAAATCCTCGCGAACGTCCGATCCATCACTTCAAACTTCTACGTCTACATTAGACATCAGTAGACACGTCTTTGTCGTTCTTCTATTGAAAAACTGAGATAGCACTAATACTGAGTACGCTTTCGCACTACGGAACGAAATTATTCTTAGCATATTTCCTCATAATAATCGCTACACATACTCATATATTATTATACCACGATGGGTGTCTTTAGGCTAAAAATTGTATGGTACTCGAGAACGAGAAGGAAATAAAATTATGCTAGAATAACAGCGGGAACAAGCGAGATGACTAATGTACGCTCGTATATTGACTGATTCATCCATCATCCATCGCATCGAGGCGAGAGTTGACGAGCAATTCCGAATGAAACGAACGAACGACGAAGTCCCCGCGGCGCGTCGTCGACTCAATGACCTCGTGCATTCGCGCGCGCGAATGGCACGTGGCGCGATATTTAAAATGAAATTGAAGTACTATCGACTGTTTTCGTTTTCGATTTGCTTTCGAGCTTTGTTTGATTGACCTAGGGCAAGCCGGGCTTTTTGGCTTGTATGAGGGGCCCGCTACTGCAGGTATGCCAGTGAACGCACCGTATGCGTGCATATCGTTTTATTCTATGATTACCTATACAATGAAACAATAAAAATTATTGTGTAAATCGAAGAATATTGCTCATCAATTACTTCCCATTTTGTGTAATGGACACCAGTGTATTTCTTGATTTATTTGATAACTAGCTGAGCCCGCGGCTCCGCTCGCGTGAAATTCGTATTCCAAAGAAGAATGTAAGTAACTAAGGGCGAGGCCGAAGGCCGAGCTGCGTTCAGGTAATCGATAAACCTTCTTAAAGAAAGTAACTAACTAAGGGCGAGGCCGAAGGCCGAGCTGCTTTCAGGTAAACGATAAACCTTTCTCAAATAAAGGAAGTAAGGGCGAGGCCGAAGGCCGAGCTGCGTTCAGGAAGACGACAAACCTTCTGGAAGAAAGGAAGGAACTAAGTGCGAGGCCGAAGGCCGAGCTGCGTTCAGGTAAACCAAAAATCCTCTTCCGCCTTCGGGCCTCGCCCTTAAAGACTTCCTTTCTTCGATAGAATATAATATCGTTTACTCAATCTATTTATTTCATATAAATAAAAAAGTAATATTAATAACTAAATAATTAAACCTACCTAACAAACATTAAAATAACTATACAAACGGGCATTTTCAAATGTTCTTAGAGCACTTGCGGCATTACCCCGCTGGATGGCAAGGCTTACCCTTTGAATGAAGTACATAAGCCCTTGATGACGGGACACCAGTTGCGTCAACCAGCTCAAGCCTCTTTTGGCTTCACTGCTCCACAGACCGAGGGTTTCAACCGCAAACGCAACAAATTCGAAATCTTGAATTATATTTCTATATTTGCTGCGCTGGAGGCTCTCCGCCCCAGCCTCGGCCGCCCCAGCCGCTCTTGAAGATGTCCTAACGTGACTTGGAGCCAATGTGAGAACAAAAGTGGCGTCCCACATCACAGAACTACCCTTAGTCCATGGCACTAAGGTCTCCAGCATCGGGCCTTTTGCCATCCAGCCGGGAATAACCGCGAGGTTCTAGGATGCACGGTATATTTGCCGTTAGAAGCGTGGACTTTATAATAAAATTTAAATTAAATTAACTCAATCTTAATATTAATTAACTTTATTCGAGATGGTTTAGCTTCTTCCTGAACGCAGCTCGGCCTTCGGCCTCGCCCTTAGTTACTTGCTTTCTTCTAGATGGTTTATCATTTGTCAGAACGTAGCTCGGCCTTCGGCCTCGCCTTAGTTGCTTACTTTCTTCATGATGGTTTAGCTTCTTCCTGAACGCAGCTCGGGCTTCGGCCTCGCCCTTAGTTACTTGCTTTCTTCGAGATGGTTTTTCAATTATCCGAACGTAGCTCGTCCTTCGGCCTCGCCTTAGTTACTTACTTTCTTCAAGATGGTTTGGCTTCTTCCTGAACGCAGCTCGGCCTGCGGCCTCGCCCATAGTTACTTACTTTCTTCGAGAAGGTTTATGGTCTTCCAGAATAGAGCTTGGCCTTCGGCCTCGCCCTTAGTTACTTATTTTCGTCAAGAATGTTTTTCTTCTTCCTGAAATTAGCTCCGCCTTTCGCCTCGCCCTTAGTTACTTTCATCGAGAAAGAATATCGTTTACGTGAGCGCAGATCCGCCTTCGGGCCCGTCTTTATTTACTTACTTTCTTTTTTTTAAATACGAATTTCACGCGAGCGAAGCCGCGGGCAACAGATATATAAATTTTATTGCACCAATGACAGCGACATAACTTCGACTTTCAATTATTATTTTTATATAATGAAACAATTTGTCACCGGCCAGCTCACGTCGAGATGACAGTTCTCCGTTGTCAACATGACATTTAAAATTGTTTTTACCTTTACTTTGGACTACGTGATTTTAAACGCGCAATAATGTTTATAATTGTTAATTTTTTTTTATTTTTGTAATTTTTTTTGCGTATTATGTTAACCCGGCATATAAACTGCCACTATACAAAGTTTCGTCTAATTCCGTTCAGTGGTTTTTGCGTGATGCGCGTACAGACAAACAAACAAACAAACAAAAATTTTAAAAACTGTTCTAACATGTTCAGTATCTCATTTTAAGCCACCCTGGTTAGTTTTTTTCCGAATACATTCAATGTACAGACTTTCTTACCTCTACGATTTTATTATATGTATAGATAAAAAGTAGCGCAATTCAAGCAAATTTTTTTCCAACTTATGAAACGAAATTGACACCTAAAACCGACAGTGTTTTTACATGTAAAAACTATTTCCCTTAGTGGTTGGGCCGATGCGTTGCAAATCAGTCGTGGTGACATTTCACCTAGTCCCTTCCTTGTCTCTCCAATATGCCTACCTCACCGCCTGAAGAGATGAGCACCGCGCTGCCTGCTCCGCGCTGTCACGCCGCGCCGCGGCCGAGCAGCTGAACGCAGTCAGTGAGCTCTCGATACGCTTGGAGTCTGCACACGCGCGAAATTGGTATCGGACCTCTAGTTTTTACCCGCAATTACTAAAATATATAATTATTATTCAATCGCCGCCGCTGGACCCTACGTTGTCCATACTAACCCGCTCGCACACAATTCATCGCCCCGAGTGTCATCCATCTCGCAAGACTGCTGCTGGAGACGATCCTCTTTGCGTGGTGGCCACCCGCTTCGCTGCGCCGAGGATATCCATCAGGGGGTGAGTCCTGCACAAGTTCCTTTCCTTCCCTGGTGTGGTGTTCACCGCGACTGTAATTTGCAACGCTAGCCTTTATAGGTAAAATTTGTTTGTTAGAAAAAATACGGAACCCTAAAAAGGGCAAAATTCCAGCGACCTACCGCCGCGTCACCATAAGTTGGTCCTTGGACCCGCGATCCCTATTGGTTAGCATTGCAGTTATATTATATTTCGTGTTTATTATCCATTTCAAAATTATAAATTAAATTAAGTAGGTACATAGTAAATCCCGCGTACCTACTAAGATGGCTACCGGTGCAGATAGACTCGAAATGGAACGTGAAAAAAGGTTGTACGAGCGTAAGTTAAAGCGCATTGAAAATAAAATGAAGTGCTATTTCGAGCGCTTACAAGTCATATTTGACAAAATAATAAACCTAAACCCACAAAATGTGGATATATTTGTTGCAAACGCAGCCACCACTAACACTATGCGCCAAGAATTTATGTCGACATTGGACGAATACAACGAACTGCTTGCGTCAAACCCGGACGCTGCTGAACCCTGCTACAAGTCCATGAACGCTTTCGAGGACTTGTACGCCGAAATACAATTCAAATACGACCAAATCATTTCGTCGCGACAAACCGCGCAAACTAATAAGGTGGATGGCAAACTGTCATTCCGACAGGCGCCAAAATTACCACGGTTAGAGTTGTGTTCTTTCGATGGAGACATACATAATTGGCCTATATTTTTCGAGACGTTCAGAACGGTCATTCACGAAAACGCGGATCTGACGGATGGTGAAAAAATCCAATATTTGGTTGGTAGATTGACAGGCCAAGCTCAGAATATGTGTCAAGGCTTCATGCCTACTGCCGACAATTATCCAGTGTTGTGGGACGCATTGGTGAAAAAATATAACGATAAACGCGTACTGGCCGCTAATTATCTAGATCAGCTACTGAATTTACCGAGTGTCGGTGAGGCCACAGCCAGCAGTTTGGAAAAATTCGTGGATAAGTTTTCATCCATTGTGTCCGCCTTGAAGCAATTAAAACTGGATAGCTTGGAAGAGTTCATGTTCATTCACATTGGTAGTAAAAAACTCGGAGTTGAAACTGTCAAATTATTTGAAATGTCACTCCGAGGCGAGAACGCGATGCCTACATCGTTAAAGTTCATTGACTTCGTTCGCGAGCAATCCCGCATATTACAACGAGCGTATGCGGGTACATCCGCAAATCAGCCGCCTTCTCCGCCTCCGCACCGCGCGAATCAACCGAACGCTACCAGTGGTAATAATAATTACCGCCCCGCGGTCAAACCTCCACAACCTCCGCCGCAGTCCCGAAATAATAGTACTTACAAATCATTTGTAAGTCTACCGGACGATAGATGTGTTTCCTGTGGAGGAATTGATCATTCACAGTTATATCATTGCTCCAAGTTCAGTGCAATGTCTGCCCTCGAACGATATAACTTTGTGAAATCCAATAATTTATGTGTGAATTGTTTGAGTAGCAAACACACAATTCGTAACTGTAAATCAGAAGTCAGATGTCGAGTGTGCTCTCGTTCACATCATACGTCGCTTCATTTTGATTCGAGTAACGAGTCACCGATTCCGCAGTCGAATAAAGTCGCTGTTAATTACGCTCGCGCCGCCGCCTCCTCCGCCTCCGCCGCGCGCTCTCCCGCCTTCAGCCTTGCGCCCGCGCCGCTCGCCTCTGTCGATGAGCTCGCTCCTCCGCCTCCGTCCGCGGCGGCGGCTCACGCGGCCGACCACGCCGTCGTCGTCCGTCCCGCACCCGCTCCGCACGTCTCCGCCAGCACTACCTCCGCGCCCGTCCGCCCCGCTTTCCCTTCTGAAGGATCGCCTTCAGTGTTGTGTTCCGTCGGAACAAATAATAATGTTTCCCGCAACACTACGGTTTTATTGGGCACGGCATTATGTCACGTGATCGATGTCGCCGGTAACATTCACACGGTGCGTGTGCTGGTAGATAGCGCGTCGCAGAAGGATTTAATCACAACCGCCTGTTGCAAGAAGCTCCATTTAAAACTACACCCGCCGCAAAATAAAGTAGTTGCTGGAGTAGGTGACGTCATTAACCCTATTGAAGGAGTCACGTGCCTCACCATACGCTCCCGCTTCGATGATACCATAAGGTTCACCATACAGCCGTTTGTGGTAAATCGAATTACTAATGAATTACCTTCAGCTAAAGTCGATATTTCGCAACTTGAATATTTACGCGATCTGCCGCTAAGTGATAACAAGTATTTTGAACCTGCCGAAATAGACCTTATTATCGGGGCCGATCTATTCGCTCGTATTTTACGTAGTCGGACGGTCGCGCGGGCTTCGGGTGAACCGGTCGCCATAGAAACCTCACTAGGTTACTTAATATTAGGAGAAGCGCCCGCAGCCGCCCTCGGTCCTACGTGCAATATTACACGCGTTTATTGTAACGTAAATGATTCCCTTGAAACAAGTATGAGTAGATTCTTCGAGTTAGAAGATGTTCCAGACGCGCCGTCGCTCACGTTCGAAGAACAGGAGTGCGAGCTCATTTACTCAAACACGACAATGCGTGACGCGAACGGCCGCTACAGTGTGGCACTGCCTTTCAAGGACGAGCCGATTCTGGGTGACTCAAGGATGATAGCTGAGCGTAGATTTTACGCATTAGAACGTAAACTGTTGTCTGACGCTGAGATAAAGGGTGAATACGATAAGGTTTTTAGAGAATACCTACAAAGAGGCTACTTAGAACCAGTCGTGGCTATTCCACAGACAAGTTTACCTGCGCCGCCGCAATATATCATTCCGCACCACGCTGTTGTTCGTCACGATAAATCGACTACTAAAGTTCGCGTCGTGATGGACGCCAGTATGAAAACCACTTCAGGACATTCGCTCACTGAGTTCTTACACACCGCACCGGTAAAAATCTACAAAATGATTTGTTTAAAATAATATTAAATTTTCGCTTATTTCCTATTGCAGTCAGCGCTGATATTCGACAAATGTATATGCAAATACTTGTTGATAAAAAATACAGATGTTTTCAGAGAGTTTTGTACCGCTTTAACAATAACGAACCGCTTAAATTATACGAGCTAACGCGTGTGCCGTTCGGCTTGCGCTGCAGTCCGTACCTAGCTATGCGCACTGTGCGACAACTAGCTGCGGACGAGTGCGAGCGCGCCCCGCTAGCCGCGCAGGTGGCGGCAACTGATATCTACATGGATGACTTGGCTACTAGTTGCTGTTCTATCGATGCAGCTGCCGAGTTATCAAATCAGCTGATTCACTTATTTCAGGCTGGCGGGTTTGAGTTAGTAAAGTTCTCAAGTAACTCCCCGCAAGTGATGGCTGGCATACCTGCCGCTCGTCGCGTCTCGGAGGCAGTCGAGTTCGACTCGGACGATCATTATAAAATTCTCGGATTACATTGGCTGCCTCGTGTAGATTTCTTCTCATTCACCGTCTGCTCAGAACATCGCGAGTGCACGAAACGCAACATTTTGTCCACAATTGCTCGTCTTTGGGATATAATGGGATTTGTAGCACCTGTAATATTAATGGCAAAATTAATAATTAAATCACTGTGGGAAAATAAAATTGATTGGGATGAGTCTCCTTCTCAAGGTGTCATCTCGCTCTGGAACCAATTCGAGTCAGAGCTCCCATATTTACAGAATATACGATTGCCACGACATGTGGGTGTCGTTGCTGACTGTACCGTCTCCATCTTAGGATTCGCTGATGCTAGTGAAAGAGCATACGGTGGCGTGGTTTACCTTCACGTATTGTTTCCGTGCAAAAAACGCTACCAATTAAGTTTAGTGTGTGCGAAATCAAAGGTAGCACCGCTCCGTAATGTTTCACTCGCTCGTTTGGAACTATGTGGAAATGTAGTCCTCGCAAAATTAATGCGTCTGGTGATTGATACCTACGCTTCCCGCTGCACAATCGATAATATTTACGCGTTCACCGACAGTACCGTGGCCCTGGCCTGGATTCATTCTTCTCCTTCGCGTTGGCAGACTTTTATAGCGAACCGTGTATCGAAAATTCAGGAAAATATCGCCGCTAGTAATTTCCATCATGTATGTGGAAAAGAAAATCCAGCTGATTGCCTGTCGCGAGGACTAACTCCTGCGCAATTAATGGAGCACCCGCTGTGGTTCCGCGGGCCGGCTTTCGCCCACCTACCTGCTGAACAATGGCCGGTCAACATATTCGACCCGAGTGCTGTCGAGCAACCACCAGAAATGAAAATAAATGTAATGTCGGCTACTACGGACTTACCTGAACCGCCGCTGCTGTGTACGCTCGCTTCGCGCGTCTCCTCTTGGCCGAAGCTGCGTAGAATCGTGATTTTCATTTTTAGATTTATAAGAAAATTGCCCGGTACCTTTGAAATATCTCACTTACAATATGCCGAGCTCGCTATATTAAAGGCTGTTCAAAA
Source organism: Nematopogon swammerdamellus (assembly GCA_946902875.1). Classification (NCBI taxonomy): domain Eukaryota; kingdom Metazoa; phylum Arthropoda; class Insecta; order Lepidoptera; family Adelidae; genus Nematopogon; species Nematopogon swammerdamellus. The sequence continues at coordinate 558,289 of OX336352.1, read as the reverse complement.
GGTTCACTTTCCTGTCGAATTGAACAATGCCCGCTCAGGGAAAACTTTATGTCCCGCATTTAGAAAATGAAATGCCTTCCTCGACGACGACGGAGTGTTACGAGTTGGGGGTAGATTGAGTAACGCTAATTTGCCTTACGATAGTCGCCACCCCATCCTACTACCGCGGCGTGATCACGTGGTCGATCTTATCGTGGATTACTATCACCGCAAATACTTGCACACCGGACCGCAATTGTTAATGTCGCTTCTGAGGCAGACGTATTGGATATTATCCGCCCGCAATATTGTTCGCAAACGTGTCCAACAATGCAATGTCTGCTTCAAAACAAACCCGAAATCACAATTTCCGCTAATGGCTGACTTGCCGGCATGTAGGGTAAATGAAGCGAAAAGCTTTTGCTTTGCCGGAGTAGACTTTGCAGGCCCACTAAACATTGTGCCAATCAGGCGCAGAGGCACTCGTAGTGTCAAGGCATATATCTGTCTATTTGTATGTTTGGTGACGAAGGCTGTGCATATCGAGTTGGCTTCTGATTTGAGCGCGGAGTCGTTTCTTAATGCGCTAAAACGATTTATTTCGCGACGTGGACCGGTCAGCTGCATGTACTCCGATAACGGAACCAATTTCGTCGGAGCAAAGTCTTACCTCGACGCGGTTTATGAGTTGATTTCGTCGGAGGAGTATCAGGATAAGTTTGCTAATGAACTTCGCGATAATAATATTGAATGGGAGTTCAATCCTCCTTCCGCTCCTCACTTCGGTGGAATGTGGGAGAGTAACGTTCGCAGTGTTAAACTGCATCTCTTTAAAGTAGTTGGCAATCAACTCCTCACATTTGAAGAAATGTTAACCGTACTCGTACAAATCGAGGCAATACTTAATTCGCGACCGCTTTCAATGCTGAGTTCCGATCCTTCGTAACCTCTCGCTCTCACGCCTGCGCATTTTCTCACGTTAACTCCACTTAAATCACTTCCTTCTGAAGATGTTTCGCGGGAATGCACTAATCTCCTCCACAGGAAGCGCAATGTCGATCAAATCGTACAATCCTTTTGGAAAAGATGGAAATTGGAATATCTTAACACTTTACAAACACGCCAAAAATGGAATTCTTCCACAGACACCTATTCAAAAGGGCACCGTAGTCGTACTAAAATCAGGAGACGCTGCTCCATTGAACTGGCCGCTCGGTGTGGTAGAGGACACTTTCCCCGGAAGTGACGGCGTGGTGAGAGTGGTCGATGTCCGGACTAAGACCGGGACGTATAGGCGTCCTGTAGTAAAGATTTGTCCGTTGCCAAATCAATAACTTTCACATTTAAACATTACATTTATTTGTTTGTTTTTTTTTTTTTGTATTTTTGTCTTTGTAGTTTGAGTAATACTAATTTGCTTGGCTATAGGCTTCTCCCCTTTATTATTATTTCACCGCAATCATATTTTTATCAATTACTACTAACATGACCGCTGCAAATACCTAATACCTATTGTATTTGCTCACCGGAAGTCACGGCGTTCGTGAGATCGTGAACGGCCGTGCTGGTTCCGAAAAGTGTAGGCGCGTAGTAAGCGCACAGTGGTGAATATTTTCACACTGTCTAGTCCTACTTTCGCAAATTATACAGTCCACAAATTTTTTATTTCTTTCTTGTTTCGAATTGTTTTTCGATCCGCTGTAGGTATATACCGACAAAATGGTTTAAATAATTGCATTACTTTGAATGCGCTTTGCTTCGCTCGCACAATCTTGGGTAGGTATTTTCTCAGTAATTATTTTATTTTATTTATTTTTTCTGTTTGTCCTATGTACTTTGAAAGGACTTGGTCCTGTCAAGCTGGGGGGCATGGTTGGGCCGATGCGTTGCAAATCAGTCGTGGTGACATTTCACCTAGTCCCTTCCTTGTCTCTCCAATATGCCTACCTCACCGCCTGAAGAGATGAGCACCGCGCTGCCTGCTCCGCGCTGTCACGCCGCGCTGCGGCCGAGCAGCTGAACGCAGTCAGTGAGCTCTCGATACGCATGGAGTCTGCACACGCGCGAAATTGGTATCGGTCCTCTAGTTTTTACCCGCAATTACTAAAATATATAATTATTATTCAATCGCCGCCGCTGGACCCTACGTTGTCCATACTAACCCGCTCGCACACAATTCATCGCCGCGAGTGTCATCCATCTCGCAAGACTGCTGCTGGAGACGATCCTCTTTGCGTGGTGGCCACCCGCTTCGCTGCGCCGAGGATATCCATCAGGGGGTGAGTCCTGCACAAGTTCCTTTCCTTCCCTGGTGTGGTGTTCACCGCGACTGTAATTTGCAACGCTAGCCTATATAGGTAAAATTTGTTTGATAATTAGAAAAAATACGGAACCCTAAAAAGGGCAAAATTCCAGCGACCTACCGCCGCGTTACCACTTAGCCTGTGTTGCCAAAAATTTAACCAAATTTGTCAATTTTTTTAACAGCGACCATATATAGGCAAGCTGCACTTGAACGCACATGGTGCGTTGGTGGCACCAAATCGAAATCTCGTTCAACGCAAACGGTGCGTTGGTGGCAATGAATGGGTTAAAATGGTAAACAATGAGGATTAAATAAGAATAACAATAACTTATATAACTACCAATGTAGTTAATGGAGAATATCAGTGGGTCCGTAGAATCGTTTGAATGAAGCCTAAATGATTAGAAACACATCACTTTTTGTTTCATTTAAATAGACCACTTAGTCTGGAAGTTATAGCACTTTGGAGTTTGTCAAATTTTAAAAGTCTCTCATACATACGTGCTTATAGGTAACCGTGTGACGTCACTCGCCACACGCGCGCTCGCTGTCCGCTAGTGTTCTGCGTATCTGCCTAGTTCACGCCGAGGTTCACACATTCCTCCAAGTTTATTGGTGGTTCTAGGTGGTTCTGTGTTACATTATCTTATCTGTGGTGATACAGTGATTATTATAAATTAATCATGGATGAAGGATTTGCCAAAAGAAAATCAGATAACCTACCCTACCTAAAATGATGGATTGATTGTGGCCTACTATTAAAACAATTGCTTTTAATTTTGTAGCCGCCGAAATGCGAGGAGTAAAAATGCAGTCGACAGAGCGAAAATCTCCTCTCCTCGCGAAACCACGCTCAGTTAGGTTAGGTGCCATGCCAGCAGATTTACGGACTGTTGCTAGGCTATCTAGCCTATTAATAAGAGGTTTGAAGACTCCCAGGATCTGGGAAATACTTACACTCGCCGGAAGACATTTCCACACACTAGTGGTGCGATAAAAGACATTTCCACACCCTAGTGTTGCGACAAAGAAACGATTTAGAGAACCGATGGGTTCTCAAAAACCCAATGTCAACAACAAAAGGGTGCTGAGTCTCTCTGCGACCGGTCATGCGGAGATAGGACGGGTGGCAGGGAATATAGGATGCTAGTTCCACACAGCAGCGTATGTGATAGTATCTGTAAAACAGACTAAGCGAACCCAAAATCGTCTGTGACTCAGAGACTCCAGACCATCTGTAAGTTTCGGGTCACCAACAAGACGGATGCCTCGGCGCTGTCGAGTCCAAGGACGCAAACTGACACGGTTGGCTCATCACCTACAACATCAGTGATGTCAGCCCATAACACCGGGTGAACTAGGTGCCATGTCAGTGCTTCCCTTCATTTCATGTCGGCAGTCGGCTACACTGAAATGCACGGAAAACACGAACTATTTACATAGCCGTTTTGATCGACATTTCATTCAGTGCGGTGGTACCAACCCGGGCGGGATAAACCCTACCACCTAGTAAGGTAAGAAGGGAAGGCACCTACTGTTTTACGTCCGAACCACGGTCAGCCTCTAACGGTCGAGCGGTCACCCATCCAAGTACTGCCCGCACTCAGGGTCAGCCGACCGACAACAACAGTCGATTGCGGTGAAGCCGTCGGCCGCACCACTGAGCTACCGAAGTGTTTTGTATAACAGGAATAGTTATGCCAGTGAGAAGAACCGCCGATTGCGGTAAAGTATTCCTAATTTTCTGGATGCAGTTTTGTCCTTAGACTCGATTACTTGCCGGAATCCTACGTCTTTGGAAATAGTGGTGTCCAGGAAGTCCAGGTGCTCCGAGACAGGTACGACGCTGTCTTGGAAACTAGCTTGGAAAGGAATGGGATCGACCTTAGCAGATAATGCGCAGCACTGAGTCTTGCTAACGTTGAAGGCGACAAGGTTCTCCTGGCCCCATATTGCTTCTTTTCCGAGAACGTTATAGACTTTATCAACCACTACGTTGAGCCTCACTATGCCGCGAATCTCTACTCTTCCAGTCCTTAACATAGCATCGTGTTCCGTGCTGCCGTCTGCATAGATGTGTATCATGCCCAAGGACAGTAGATCGGTAAAGATTCAGAAAAGCGTAGGCGACAGCACAGAGCCCTGCGGAACACCAGCGTTGATAGGAGCGTCGGCCGATTACAAGCCATCGATGGAAACAAAGATGGAACGACCTTCCAAAAAGCTGGCGATCCAGCAGCAGTGTTTGGGTGGAATGCCGAAGTATGGAAGCTTGCGTAGAAGGCCTCTTACATTGATATCGTCTGATATCGTGTGGGTTGTCAGGTCGATGACGGACCTAACACATCCTTCGATCCAGAGTTTTTGAGCCTTCAAAGGCCTCTGACATGGCTCATGTAAATGACTAGCGACTACTACCGTAGTACTCATGTGTCCGCTATAGCGAAACGTAGCTGAAAACCGTTGCCACGCCTCTAACGTATCGCATCGGTATTGTCATAGCTAACAACGGCTATCGGCTATCGGCTACCAACCAAAGCGAACGAACACCGTATGCCAGGCAGCCTGACAGACAACTGATATCCGAATCCGACAATAATTATGCCTTCCCTCTCTCTTTAAGTAAGTCCCCAAATGCAAGAAAGAGAAGGTGCGATTCTTTCTAGTTTCACCAAATAAATATTTTCATGGAAAATAACCTTTATCATTAAAGCAATAAGGTCGTATTTGGGTTGGATATCTACGAATATCTTAGATATTTACGAAATATCTAACGGCGCGGGTGACAACTAGAACAGTTGTCAGTTATTTAGTTATTAGAACAACCAGTTGTCTCAGTCCAGTCAGTTTCAGTTAGTGAGCCAGTAGCCACTAGCCAGCCATCCACCCGGTGCGGTACGGTTACGGTGGCGGTGCGGCGCCGCGCCACTGCACGTCAGACGCGCAGAACGTTGAGTTAGCGTAGTTCAGAACAGAAACTTTGTAGGTACCGACTTTACTGTGTATTTATGTGTGTAGGTACAACTCTTCTTAGTGTGTAGGTTTTTTCGTTAATAAACAATTACATAGTGCGTGAACATAGTGTATAAAAAATTTATTAGTATTATAAATAATGTAAAGACAGAACTTTACTTTTAAAATGTTAAAAAGAAAGACATCATAATGGCCAACAAAAAAGGTATGGTGTGGACTCATTAGCGACCGAAGGGAGAAATCCATGTACATAATGATCATTGTAAATGTGGTGATTTTTAAATACGCCACAATTTTTGTCTTACTATTTTTTTTAATGGAAACTGACACGGTTTGCTACCTCACCTACAACATCCTTTTCTATCATACTTTCATAAAAAAATTGTGCTAGTCCTAGTAAAACATGAAGGGAAATGACATTATCTTTCTTTCTAATCACTTCGCTCTCGGTTCTGAACCAGGTCGAACCAGGAACCGGTCTGAAGCAGGTACCAGTTTTGTTAGCCAATATCGATGCGCAAGCTAAAACGATAAGCAAGCCATTTATTTGGAAATCTACGAAGCAGAGTTTTTGATACTGATATTTGGCAACGGATATCAACATCGGTATTGAAGACAGATATCGCTTAAATCACGGTTGCCAAAAATTGTTGATAACCCACATGACTATACCGTAGATTATTATATTACCGTTCTGTGCCCTCCGAAGCACAAAGCCACTGATATGATATACCTAACCTAATCAGTCCTTTAAAGACTTTGATATAACCTAAAAGGACTGATAAATAAGATACCAAATAGAAAACCAACTCCCCAAATACATAAAAAGAACGAAAAAGTTAAACTCAAAAAACCAAGAATATTAATATTATCAGATTTTCACGCAACCGATATACCATACATGCTTTCAAAGCACAGAAGACATGATTATGATGTGATGGCGGACATTGTTTATGGCGGCGACACCCCTCGTGTTCTGCAAGAGGTTAACCGCAAAACTAGTGACAGACTACACTGACAAAGACTGTGATATAATAATGACAGGTGCAAGTGATTATTCTCGGAACTCAGTACAAGAAGTGTTGAAGTGCATAGAAACAGCAATGAAAAAATTGTCGAACACTCATGTAATTGTCTGCACGATACCCTATAGCATGAATGAAAGCGATTTTCAATATAATATGTATATATCTAAATTAAACCTAGAACTAATAAAGTCATGTAATCAATTGAACTATGTAAATGTCTTAGATACTAATGAAAAGTTGTCTTACAGCGACTATAAAACTGATTGTATAAAACTATAAAACTATTGTTCTATGGAAAACAAAAAATAGTGTTAAAGTTAAACGGCATTTTAAAAAGGATAAATGAATTATTTTACAATAACTTGAACATGAAACACTCACAATAAAATTTTCATATAGGCGAAATATCAAGTCGCCCAGTGTAGGAAACAAACTGACCGTAATGTATTTAAATGTAAGAAGTTGTGGCACTTAATAACGGGTACTCAGCACGGACAGATGGGAAGATAGATGTAGGTAATAGGTAGGGCTCACTCACCAAAACGTGCAGATCTCCAGCTTCCACGACAGCGTCCGGAATGACCTCTGGCCCCGACCGAGTCACCTTCTCGCTCGCGCACTAACTTATATATAAACTAAACAAACGTCTATGTCGCAATCAAGTCACCTTACACATTCCAACGTCTGTCCCGTCTCTTCCTCCAGGGACACTCTCGTCTTCTCGCGCGCGCGTCTTCCTTCGTCACCGGGCCAATCGCGACTACTCTCGAGAATATTTCCCTTCGCTCGCGTTTCGACTTTCTAACCTACCCGCAAGGCTTGTGAGCTAAAGGTTTGTAGGAAGGCAAAAAGGCGGGAAATATGAGTGTGCTCAGTAGCACCGTTACAAAGTCTTCCAAATAAAATTTTACAAAATATAGAGTACTATGTTGAATACCTACAGAATGAAAAACAAATTGACCCCTCGTTTTTATGTTTCTCCGAATCGTGGCTAGAGCCCAGAGAACACAATTCAATAAGTATCAATAATTATAAACCTGTAGCACAACAAAGTCGAGTTTTATATAAAGGAGGAGGAACAATTATTTACTGTAAAAAAACCATGCTATCAAAAGTAGAAGAGATAAGTTTGACACAGTTTGTTGAGGAAAAAACCATAGAATTGTGTTGTGTGAAAATTAATATTACTGGAAAGATAAAGGTAATACATTTAATACTAGCATAAAGAAGTCCAAACTCAAACATAAACACATTTATAGACAAATTAGACCAAGCACTGGAGTATATTAATGTTAAAAATATAATATTAGTAGGTGATATAAATTTGCTTCATAGACGTAATATATACTGTAAAAGAATGAAAAACATATTTAAAAGTTACAATTTAAAAATTCTGATAAAAGAGCCAACAAGAATCACTAAAACAACAAGTGCAAGTAATAGATAATGCATTTACATCTCTTGAATTAAACAACTTAAAAACACATGTGTTTCCGTGTGATATATCAGACCATGATTCCATTATAGTATCCTTAGAAAATAGCAACTTTAAAGAAAATATTTATAAAATAAAACGCAGGGATTATAAAATGAAAAATAAGGAAAACATTTTAAACCTTGTATTAAAACAAGATTGGTTAGAAATATACCAAGAAAATTTTCCAAACAATAAATACAACCAATTTAGTCAAATTGTAATTGACATTATAGAGTATTGCTTTCCGTTAAAAACATTCATAATAAAAAATAAGATTAAAAAGTGGAGAACTAAAGGGACAATAATTTCTAGTAGAATAAAAAGAAATGCGTACACGAATTTTAAACAAAATGAAAGTCCTTTATTGGAAAAAGAATACAAAAATTATAGCACTATATTCAAAAAAGTCCAACAACAGAGTAATAAAAGAATCATCAAACAAGATGAAAACCGCGTGGAACATCATAAAACGGGATACTAACCAAAACTTAAGCATTCAAAGAGAAAATATCACACTTGCAATAGATGGAATTGACATAACGGATAGTAAGGAAGTCGCAAATACACTAAATAACCATTATATTAATGTAGGAATACAATCATCAGGCAAAAATAGTAAGCAAACAGAAAATAAATACAAAAACAACAAAACAATCGACACAAATAAGTCATTCTTTTTGAAACCAACCACCGAAGACGAAATAATAAAAATGATTAACTGTTTAAAAAAAAAATAAAAGCAGTAGGTAATGATAATATATCAACTGAAATATTAAAAGAAATAAAGTGTTACGTATCAAAACCACTAACGCATATTATACATTGTTGGTTAGAAGCAGGTGTCTACCCCGATAATAAAAAAATCGCAAAAATCATTCCTATATTCAAAGAAGGAGACAAAAAAGACCCCTCAAAATATAGACCGATACCGATACTGTCACCAATCTCCAAAATATTTGAAAAGATAGTGGCAGCAGGGTTAATTTTTTATTTTGAACACAATGACTATTGCACTAATAGTCAATTTGGATATAGGAAATCTAAATCTACCATAAATGCAGTTATTCAACTAACATCAAAAATACTTAATTCCCTAAATAATAAACATCACTGTGCAGGATTGTATTGCGACCTAAGTAAGGCTTTTGATAGCGTAGACCACCAAATATTACTAGACAAGCTGGAATTTTATGGCATTCGAAGTCTACAATTAAATTTTTGAAAATAAATTTAAATTTAAAATTAAAAAAAAAATTTATGAAAATAATAAATTAGTCACTATCTTATCAAATGAAAAGACAATGCGATGTGGTGTTCCACAAGGATCCGTTCTAGGCCCACTTTTATTTTTAATCTTTGTCAACGATCTTACTGACAATATAACAACTGTATATTTGTCTTTATTCGCTGATGACACCAGCTCAATAATTGAAACAGAATCGAAAGAAGACCTAGCAAAAGACGCAAATAAAAACTTAAATGACTTGGAGGAATGGTTTAAATGTAACAAGCTAAAACTTAACAAATCAAAAACATGTTATTCGATATATACAAAAAATGCTAATTATAAAAAAGATATTATAGTAAAATAATAATATAATAATAATAATATAACGTTTATTTCAGGCACTAGTCCCACATTTTACAAAATAAGTACAGTAAGTACAACATAATACTATAGTCAAGTAATAAAATCTTAAAACTAACATTAAAACATTACAACAATTAAGGCATTAAAAAATCAATAAAATAAAAATAAAAAATTACAATAATAATTAAATATTAATAAAATCTTTATAATATATCTCTGATAGACAACTACGTACTATAGCGTTTTCCGTTTCCGCTATTCGACAAAGGAACGCAGCCTTCTGTTTGCGCAGCACACCAAAGAAGTCATCCAACCCGCTCTCGGCGAACATGCCAGACGCGCTACACCGCCACGGCAGTCCCAACATGCAACGCAGAGCATTGTTATACTGCACACGCAGCGAGTTGAACGCTCGCTGCGTGCAGCTACACCACAAGTGTCCGGTGTAGAACGGCTGACAGTACGCCCTAAACAGGGTCAGTTTGACCTCCTCGGAGCACTGCGCAAACCTGCGAGCCAACATGTTGCTCTTCATAGCGATAACTCTCCGCTGCCGCTCCATGTCCTCGTCATCTCTCAACCTGTCCGTGATCACGTGCCCTAGATACCTAAACTTTGTAGCGATTATCAATTGAGAATTACGCAAAGTTATAGGGGGCACGTGATCTGGTCCGACGCCGTGTCTGAAGATGACGACCTCCGTCTTTTTGACATTGTAGGTTAAATCGTGTGCCTCGGCATATCGCTCGCAGATACCAACCAGTTTCCGCAGACCCTTCACAGATGGGCTCAGCAGCACCATGTCGTCTGCGTAGCTAAGATTATTCATGCATGTGCTACCCAGGTGGCAGCCGACACCGGCGCTGCTGAGCTCCTCTATGAGGCCGTTGACGTAGAGGTTGAACAGGTCCGGTGATGTCAGTCCCCCCTGTCTCACCCCGCAACTCAATCGGTACTCGTCGGACAGCTCACCACCCCACCGCACTGTATTGGTTTGATTTCCGTACCAGAATCTGAACAGACCCACGATATCCTCCGGGACCTCAGCCGCTTTCATTTTATTCCACAGAATGTCATAATTTATTGTATCAAATGCCCGGCTGAGGTCCAAGAAGCACCCGTACACAGTCGTTTTTCTATCCAAATAGTACTTGACTGTACGTTTCAGTGATAATATCGCCATATCCGTTGAGAGACCGGGACGGAAACCAAACTGCGCATCGTGTAAATTGAGATATTTACAGAGTTCGGGTTGGAGCAATCTTTCGAATACTTTAGATATTACCGTCGCGAGCGAGATCGGGCGGTAATTCGACAGCGCGGATGCATCACCGGTCCTGTTCTTCACTACAGGCACTACTACCGTTTTCATGAGGTGGTCCGGTAGGTATCCGTGCGCTATGCACATATTATAAAGGTGAGCGAGTATATATGCCAATTCTGGTCCGGCGTGAAGCAAGTGCTCGAGACTTAACGCGTCGTGACCCGGGGACTTGCCTCGCTTCATGGCACGCACCGCCAGGGCCACCTGCTCCGCCGTGAAGCGGAGGCAACTCCGCCCCTCCTCCCTACCTGCGGGTGTGGAAGGCGGGGCGGCTCCCCCCCGCCTCACGGCCAGGTCGGCCTCCGTCATCGCAGCGGCCGTACATGCACACGGCGGCGGTGACGCTGGCGGTGCAGGCAGCAGAGGCGGCGGCGGAGACGGGGGCGGCGGAGGCGGGGGCGGCAGCGGAGCGCCATTCACCTGAAAGTGTTGCCTAAACACATTAGCAATATCTTTTTTATTTTCATTGCCATTTACAGATAGGGGCAGCGCTCCTTTGCCGTTCAACCTTGTAGTTTTCCAAAATTTAGAAAAATCTTTATTTAATCTATGCTTGGTAATAACATCCATCTTTATTCTGTCTTCATTTTTTTGGCACCAACGCAATTTGTTTTTAAATTTCTTACGACTAGTATACATTTCATCATACACTTTACCTTGCTTTGGTCTTCCCATCAACAGCCACATTTGATATTTTGAACGCGCTACACCATGCAGCTCGCGCACATGATAGTTCCATCCAATTATAGGTTTTCGTCCACGTTTCTTCTCTCTGTAGGTATCCGAGGCTGCACGCTGTAGCGCGTTCACGATGTCGGAGTAGATGGACTCGACATTGCTACAGTGTTCGCGACTGCTGCAGAGAAAACCAGAGCAAGGTAAGTAAACATTATTTACATATATTTGTTTGAAATATTCGTCACATAAACGCCTGTACCCATCAATTTGTTCTGGTGTTCTATAACCCCAGATCACTTTATTGGCACTCTGATTATCGGTTTCGACACACTTTGGGGAAATTGCAGCTATGTCAAATTCCACTATTAGAGGGAAGTGATCGGACCAGAATACGTCATTCACAGTAGAGCATTTATTTACACATTTCCACGCAGCTTCCGTCACAATGCAGTGATCCAGCCAACTGGTTGTGCCGTGCACGTCACTGAGGTAAGTATAGGTATCACTCGCACAGAGTTTGGTGTCGGCACATACCCACCGCTGTTCTCTGCAGTAGCGCTCGAGCTCCGCCCCGAACGTACTCCCAACGTCGGCGTTGAAGTCTCCCAGCACCAGCGCGCATTCATCCTCGTCGCTCTCGATGACCGCGCTGACCGCGCCCAGCACGGAGATGAACTCAGGCATATTGTCGGGGCATTGTGTCGGCATGTACACAGACAGGACGAGCAGGCTGCGCGCGTCGGCCAGACGCACGCGTACGGCTGCAACTCGAGTGGTGCCCGAATCGAGCGGCGTCACGTCGGCAAACAGCGATCTTCTCCACAGCACCGCTACTCCGCCGTAGGGTCGGCCCTTCAGAGTACCGGCTGCCGTATCCACAGCAGAAACACCATAGTGTCCGAAGTCGGGATGAATGGATCCAAGGAACCCCAGGTCATCGGGCAGCAGCCATAGCTCCTGCAGTAGGACGATGTCATGGGAGGCGCATAGGTCACGCACGTGCAAGCATGAGCGACGTATCGACCTACAATTGAAGCTAGCTATTTTTATCCTCTTATTGTTACTATCCATTATTATTGGGTGTGGCAGTGGGTTCCTGGTGGCGAGGCCTTTTCTGCTCGATGAACCGCCTGTAGGCCACATCATCAGGCCAGAACTCGGGGTCCATGAAAACGCTCAACTTGCGTCCAGGCACAATCACCTTGAAGGCGTTGAAGCCGTTGTCATGTGCATTGATTTTAACAACAGAGACTTCAATGTTAGCGCGGTGCTTTATATAGTCACTGATATTACGCTCGCTGCATTGTTTATCAACACGCGACACATATAGCGGAACCTCCCGCTCAGCTGCACGAAAATTGAATGCAATAGACGCATCAATTTCTGCTTTACCTCGCTTATTTTTATTTTGTCTATAATTTTTTCTTTCGACTATCTTCCATTCATTTTCATTTTCTTTTTTCTCCCTTCTTGGATTTCCCATCTTAACTACTTCCGCCATCGTACGCTTTTTTAGTCGTGGTGAATGCAGAGGCGGCAATGTTGTGTCCTTCGCTACTTTATCATAGGCAGCACAGTGGGATTGCGCCTGCGCAGCCACCACCGCCTGCGCGCCTGGTCCGTGCGTCGATGGAGGCGGTGCGGGCGCGGGGGTGGGGAGCCGCAACACCTTCGGAGCGGACGGAGAGCCAGTGCAGGAGGCGCGTGCGGGGGGAGAGGTGTGCGTAGGTACTCTCGTTCGCCTCGGTCGATCCGGAGGTAACGGTGGAGGCGGCGGCGGCGGCGCCGCGGCCGCCTGCTCGTTCTCGCCGCTGCTCGTCGTCGGTCGGTAATGTGTCGGTGTCTGAAACGCTTGCCCGCAGCTGTAGGTATTATTCATAATAATTTCACCTATCGGGTTAGAGCCTTGTGTTGTTTTCGCCGCCATTCGCGTTGAGAGTTCATTTATTAACCGTTTCAGCTCCGCGATCTCGGTCTTAACTTCGCGAAAGTTATCGCTGTCGTCATTGAAGAGCTGCGGTGGAAGTGAGCTCTGCGTTGTCTGCTCCTTCAGGAGAGAGATGTCCCTTTTTAGGATGGTAATATCCTTTAAAAAGGTCGTCACATCGACATGGTCGAAGGTCACGGGCGGCAGCTTGTTGAGGTCACGCGCTACGAACACGGGGAGGGTGTCGGGCTCATACTCCTTTAGGATTTTGATAATGTCCTGAAGGCCTTTCTTCTCCTTACCCTCGGCCTTCCGCAGCGTGCGCTTCCCGACCAGATCGTACAGCAGCCGGCGCGACGTGTCGATCTCGTCTTCACTGTACGCACTTGCACATATTTTGATGATATCCGGTTCAGGTAAAGTATCTATCTTACAGCTCACAAATGTCAACAATTCATTTATAACTATTTGAGGCCCGGCAGAGTCGTTCGATTTACTTAAGTTTCCGCGCGCATCGTCCACACCGCCGCCGGAGCGCTGCGGAGGCGTGCGATGCATGCTGCTGCGCGCCTGCTACTGTGCGTTTAGATAAAAGACATTAAAGATATACAAATAGTGAATAACACGATTTTTTTAGGAATTTATATAGATGACAAACTAAACTGGCAGACACATGTCTGAGCAAATAGTAAATAAAATTGCGAGTGCTTGTTATGCTTTAAAAACCCTAAAACCCACAACATCCGTAGATACGATAAAACAGGTATATTATGCATACATAGAATCTAAGCTTAGATATGGTTTGGAAGTGTGGGGAAACAGCGTAGATATAGAGAAGTTATTAAAAATCCAAAAGAATCAATACATATTATAGAGGGAGCTAAATTTCGAGACACATGTCGGCCTCTTTTTGTGAAGCATAAAATATTAACTGTGATTACGCTTTACATCTTATTATCAGCTGTTAATATATTTAAAAACAAAGGAATATCAGAAACGGTAGGGAAAACACAGAAATATAGTTTGAGGGACAACAAAAACTTAAAATTAACTTTACCAAAATGTGAAATATTTAAAAATAATCAAGAATACATGGGTATAAATTTTTTAATCAATTGGACGAATCAATAACACAAATTCTGTAATGTTCATTTGTTTAAAAAAAGCTAAAAGAATATCTTGTTAATAGGCCCTATTATAAATTGGACGATTTTTTCCAAAAGAAGCATTTTAGTTTTGACACTTAGACATTGTATAATTTTAAGAACCTAATTTTATTAATTTGACTAATTTTGACTGAGTTTGACTAATAATTCCAAATCTATTAATTGCAATTCTAAAAATCCCATATTAATTTTAATTAAAATTTGTTCTTTTTTAATTGTAATCTTACGCTTTGTTTAATTTTTATTAATTGGTTAGTTGGACGTAATGACTTATTTTAAATCTGTTTAATTTTTTAATTTATTTTTAATTTATTATAATTTATTGTAAATTTTTTTTTATTATTTGTATTTTTAAACAACCCTGCATTCATCTAGTGTATTGTATTGATTTTAGAAAAAATTTATGGATTTTAATCTAAGACAATAACTTTAATTCACGTACACTTATGATAATGTCATAGTAACATCGCATCATGGCATAGTAAATTCTAATGTATCTAATTCTAATTTGGTTTCAATGTATTGCAACACTGTGAAAGTCACGTAATATAGGATTATGATTAAAACCTATGTACTTACGTAAATAAATAGGTAGGTAAGCAATAAGTAGGTACTAACATCAAAGTGATCATCGCAGCAATACAAAGAACTTTTAGCTCCCAATGGCTCGGCTCTTCTCATAAGTTTTGTCCATTTCTTTCGCATTTTGAGGACCTTTGGTACAGTAAAAAACAACTTCCCCGGTGCATTCGTGCTTGTGTTAACACATTTTGGTACAACACAATATTTAATGTTTTGTGATTTCGACATTTCAAGAGTTTAATTTAAAATACTAGCGAGTAGCCGATGCGAATAGTATGAAAGCGTGCAATGGACTGGGCGAGCGCGAAGCTGTGTGTAACTAGTGACGTCACAGCAGCGTCGCGTCGCAGGCGCTGGGCCCGCGACGTACACGAACTTCAAAATTTACATACATACATATCACACACGCTAAATCCCGACAATCGGGGTAAGCAGAGTAATCGGTGTTGTGCTGCAAGAAGTCTGGTCAATCACAGCACAACACCAACCACCACGCCTCGCAAAGTATTCGAACAAGATTCAATCGATCAAGCAGCAAGTAAGGCACGAAGACCCACCTGCTGCATGACTCGGTGGAAGTACCGTGCCAAGGTGAGAGGTGGCGAGCCTGTCGCCCTTTAGCACGGTATCTTGTCCTTATCCCTTAGTCGCCTTTTACGACATGCATGGGGAGAGATGCAGTGGGGATATTCTTTTTAAGTACCGGCCCCACACGTTTTAATATCTCGAAAACTATTTGACGTTTGTTACGTTTTCAGATTGGAATCACATCGCCTGGGTGAACAACTATATCATTGTGATGTATACGAGAAGGCATTTTTGCAAAAAAAAACTTTAGAACGCCATATTCTAACTCACTCTGATGAAAGACCATGTCGCTGTGACGTATGCAGTAAAAAAATTTCAGTGAAAAGTGTTTTAAAAAAGCACATGTTAACTCACACAGGTGAGAGACCATATCGCTGTGACATATGCAATAAGATTTTTTCAGAAAAATCTTATTTGAAAAAGCACGCGTTAACGCACACAGGTGCGAGACCACATCACTGTGACGTGTGCAATAAGAATTTCTCACAAAAATCTTATTTGAAAAAGCACGCGTTAACTCACACAGGTGAGAAACCATATCGCTGTGACATATGCAATAAGAATTTTTCAGAAAAATCTTATTTGAAAAAGCACGCGTTAACTCACACAGATGAGAGACCACATCACTGTGACGTCTGCAATAAGAATTTCTCAGTAAAAAGTAATTTAAAAATTCACATGTTGACTCACACTGGTGAAAGACTACATCGCTGTGACGTATGCAATAAGAATTTCTCACGAAAATATCATTTAAAATTACACATGTTAACTCACACAGGTGAGAAACCATATCGCTGTGACGTATGCAATAAGAATTTCTCAGTAAAGAGTAGTTTAAAAATTCACATGTTGACTCACACTGGTGAAAGACTACATCGCTGTGACGTATGCAATAAGAATTTCTCACAAAAATCTTATTTGAAAAAGCACGCGTTAACTCACACAGGTGAGAAACCATATCGCTGTGACATATGCAATAAGAATTTTTCAGAAAAATCTTATTTGAAAAAGCACGCGTTAACTCACACAGATGAGAGCCCACATCACTGTGACATCTGCAATAAGAATTTCTCAGTAAAAAGTAATTTAAAAATTCACATGTTGACTCACAGTGGTGAAAGACTTTATCGCTGTGACGTATGCAATAAGACTTTTTCAAAAAAATCTTATTTGAGAAAGCACGCGTTAACTCACATAAGTGAGAGACCACATCACTGTGACGTCTGCAATAAGAATTTCTCAGTAAAATGTAATTTAAAAATTCACATGTTGACTCACACTGGTGAGAGACCACATCGTTGTGATGTATGCAATAAGAATTTCTCACGAAAATATCATTTAAAATTACACATGTTAACTCACACAGGTGAGAAACCATATCGCTGTGACGTATGTAATAAGAATTTCTCAGTAAAAAGTCATTTAAAAAATCACATGTTGACTCATACTGGTGAGAGACCACATCGTTGTGATGTATGCAATAAGAATTTCTCAGCAAAAAGTAATTTAAAAATTCACATGTTGACTCACACTGGTGAAAGACTACATCGCTGTGACGTATGCAATAAGAATTTCTCACTAAAAGGTTATTTAAAAACGCACATGTTAACTCACACAGGTGAGAAACCATATCGCTGTGACATATGCAATAAGAATTTTTCAGTAAAAAGTAATTTGAGAAAGCACGCGTTAACTCACACAGGTAAGAGACCACATCACTGTGGCCTCTGCAATAAGTAGAAAGAAAGTCGTTTAAAAATTAACATGTTGACTCACACTGGTGAAAGACTACATCTTTGTGATGTATGCAATAAGAATTTCTCAGTAGAAAGTCGTTTAAAAAGTCACATGTTGACTCACACTGGTGAAAGACTACATCGTTGTGATGTATGCAATAGGAATTTCTCATTAAAATGTATTTTAAAAAATCACATGTGGACTTACACTGGTGAAAGACTACATATCGCTGTGACGTGTGCAATAAGAATTTCGCACAAAAAGGTCATTTCAAACGCACATGTTAACTCACACTGGTGAGAGACGACATCACTGTGACGTCTGCAATAAGAATTTCTCAGTAGAAAGTCGTTTAAAAATTCACACGTTGACTCACACTGGTGAAAGACTACATCGTTGTGATGTATGCAATGGGAATTTCTCATTAAAATGTATTTTAAAAAATGACATGTGGACTCACATTGGTGAAAGACTACATCGCTGTGACGCGTGCAATAAGAATTTCTCACAAAAAGGCCATTTCAAAACGCACATGTTAAATATCGCTGTGACATGCAATAACATTTTTTCAGAAAAATTTAGTTTGAAAAAGCACGCTTTAACTCACACAGGTAAGATACCACATCGTTGTGATGTATGCAATAAGAATTTCTCATTAAAATGTATTAAAAAAAATCACATGTTGACTCACACTGGTGATAGACTACATCGCTGTGACGGGTGCAATAAGAATTTCTCACAAAAGTCATTTAAAAACGCACATGTTAACTCACACAGGTGAGAGACCATATCGCTGTGATGTATGAATTAAGAATTTCTCACAAAAATGTCATTTAAAATCTCACATGTCAACTCACACAGGTGAGAGACCACATAGCTGTGACATATGCAATAAGGCTTTCTCAGAAAAAAAAAACTTAAAAAGGCACATGTTAACTCACAGGTGAGAGACCACATCACTGTGGCAAACGTAACACGAATTTCCCAGAAAAAGTTAATTTAAATCTTCACATGTGTAACAAAACACGATATAGGGTGCGGAAAGTGATTTAATGGAGGAAACGAACGAGATGTTGAGTGTTTCAATTTAGGATGATGATGAAAGAAGTAAAATATTGGAAAAACAGTACCTAAGTCTAGACGTGAATGTGATAGTGAGACTTGAAGAAAGGCAGACAGGCGCACCTCTATGCTCTAGGCCATATGCCGCACACACCCTCCCTTTAGCTATACACCCCAAAGTCACGCCTTACATTGGCGCCCTCAAATATAAAACCCACTTTGGTTCATGTCCGGCATAGGTGCAATGTCGAAAAAAAAAATTTTTTCTCTCTCTTATAATAGTGTTTACAGTTTAGAAACCACATTCACCGGATCGTTATTTGTCAAATTTATATTGTGAATATTTTGTGTGAAGAAACATTTTAGGTATTTGTGATCGGTGGTACATACAGTAGACAGGTGTTTTTATATTAGGATATGTGGGCAGAGCCGCTCACATAAACTAAAGGAGTTTATAGCTGTACGTACGCACCGACACAGGACTATATAAAGGAGTATTTTGGAGGTTATGGACATGTATTTTGTGTAGTAGGTATAATGAAGTGTTAGCCGACATGTAGGTTTTTGTGTATTTTATTTTTTCATGTTCTACATATGTACACAGAGGTGCACACATTTATATAAACTAAAATAGTATAGTATATACTATATTAAATAGTATAGTCTAATACTTAAAAAATAATTACAGTGTTTGTCAAGCCGACATAGGTACACTACTTATGGTGTGAACGGAGCCGTTAAGAGGCAGCAATTTAAGGTAACAGTAACAAACAAGTATATATTTTTTATGTTTGCTTTAAATTCATTACGAGTGACCTATAAACTTTAAAATGGCTCGTCCAATTAATTTTTTAAATTTAAATAAAGAAGAAGCTGTGTATGAACTGAAAATTATGGGGGTCGAGCCCGGTCCTACGGTTGAGGCAAATAAAAAACTGTTGAGGGAATGCTTCGCGGAGTTTAGCCCGGAGGACCTGGCCGAGTCTACCTACACAGTAGCAGAGGATCTAGCTGGCCTAAAAAAGACAGCGAGGTTGAGTCACGCTTGACCCGCACACAGGTAGCACCAGAGCGGCGAGCGATCGCGTCTCTTACTGCTATCATCAACCACATGTATTATCGAGTGAGAAGGGTAGACGCGATCAGCGAAGATCACGTGACGGAAACAACCAGGCTGGCAGGTACTATTGATCAGTTGTATGACATGTGCGTTAACTTGAAATTGTCGGCACATTTCAGTGAGGCGCAGCGCGACGGGCAGGGGTCGGCTGGCGCGGCCGGCACACCGGTCACCGGAACACAGTCGCCGATAGCGGAGGCCGGAGTGCCGAGCCACGGCAGCGGACCCACGTCTGAGCCGCGCGGAGTTGCGAAGGTCGTATGCTTAACGACCTGTACAAGGTAAAATTTAATAGTCGCTCGTGTGTACGGGCATTTTTACAAAAAAATCGATGACCTTAGAATATCTAGGGATATCCCAAAGAGGAAACATTTCACATCGGCAGTGGAGTTATTGGCGGACGAAACGCTATTTTGGTTTCGCGCGGTCCGTGAATCGCTCCACGGATGGGACGACCTCGTAGTGCAGTTGACAGAAGCATTTGGCTTTACGAACTACGATTATAGGTTGTACAACGAAATCAGGGACAGAACACAAGGAGATAAAGAAAATATAGTAGTTTACTTATCAATTATGGTGTGCATGTTCAAAAATTTATCGGAGCAGCCCACCGATAAATTTAAACTGGAAATACTACTGAACAATATAAAACCGTGTTACGCACCGGTCTTGGCTCAAGCTTCCGTCAACACAGTCGACGAACTGAGGAAGGCATGCAGAAGGTTCGAGGAGTTCAGCGAGCGGAGCGCGCTCTACCGGGAACCGCCGAGGCCTAGCACAACCTCGGTGGCACCGGAATTCGCGTACCTTCGCCAAAATAACCCTAAACCGGTAGCCGAAGTAGCAGTTAGACCACCAACTGTGAAGCCCGGAACGTTCTGTGTAAGGTGTAGGATGTTTGGTCATAGTCTGACAGGGTGCAAGGCACCAAGAGTAATTGTTTGCTACAAGTGCGGAACGAAGGGCGTTCTTAGCACGCTATGCCTCAAATGTAATCTGCCAAAAAACGAGTAGTTAAGTGTGAACCGCAGTTGCGCCACCTTTTCAAAATATTTTTATAAAAATGTGTGGTCAGATTGGTTAAATTTCGTGAGTAATTTTTTTAAAAGTAATGCCAATGCTTCGGTTCACTTTAAAAACAATAATAACGAGGATGTGGGAGAATTTGTGGAGGTTAAAGTTCAAAATTTAAATGTATGTGGTCTATTAGACTCAGGATCATCAATTACTATTTTGGGCAATGACGCTCACCTTTTATTTTTAAACAATGGGTATCATATGGTACGAGACCCATCGTTAAGAGTTACTGTTGCGAATGGCTCTGATATATACAGGGTGACTGGTAATTCGATCTATTCCTTGAAAGGGGTTATACGTGGGGCACACTAAAAGTTTCCGGAATTAATAAGAATAAAATACTATTAAAGGTCAAAAATGAATTTATTGTTCCTCAAAATATTCCCCCTTTGCGTAAATGCACTTTTTCATACGATTAAACCAATTTTGAAAACTTTTGTGCCACTCCTCCGTGGTGACCTCAGAAACGTGTTTTTCATATTCTTCGACAGCCTCTTCTGGTGATGAAAATCGTTGACCGCGTAATTGGTTCATAATTTTTGGGAACAGAAAAAAGTCACAAGGTGCCGTCACCTGTTACTATGTCCCACACCAAATTTGAAGCGCCTTTGTTGAATCTGGTAAGCATGGCATTGCACCAAGTGACGCGGTGCGTTTTTTGAGCCTCGGTCAAATTGTGTGGGATCCACCGCGAGCACAGCTTTCTCACACCCAAATGTTTGTGTAGGATTGATTGTATTTGACTCATGCCTATGTCTAAGGATGCCCGAATCTCATGGTAGGTCACATGCCTGTCTGTTTCGATCATACGGCGCACAGCATCGATGTTTTTGTTGTTCACAGCGGTGGACGGGCGACCATCGCGAGATTCGTCACTGAGATTGACACGACCGCGCTTGAATTCTGCAAACCAGCAATAAATAGTCGTCTTGCATGGTGCTTCATCGCCAAAAGCAGATTGAAGCCGAGCGAGGCTCTGATGAGCTGTCAAATTACACTTAAAATCGTAGAAAATCATACTACGAAAATTTTCCCGGGTTAAATCCATGTTAATGTAGACACGCAATTTTTAAAATGGCGCCACAATGTAAAAACAATTGACAGTCAGATGAAACAAACTGCATTCTACAGCCAAAGAGTTCCATTTTCAAATGTTGTAATTACTTTTTAAATATTGTGTATGTAAGTGGCCAATTCCGGAAACTTTTAGTGTGCCCTATGTACTAGAGGTTATTTGGAACAACATTTAAGCCCCATAAACTGGTTTTTTTTTAATGAAAAAAAAAATTAATAAAAATTTACATAAAATTAAAAATATAAATTCATTTAAGACTTTTTATTTCTGATATTTTGAGAATGTTGGGCCGATATTTTTTTTTAAATGATTGGTAGCTTACCAGCTTTCGGAAAAATATCAATGTAGTGCCCAAAAATAAGGATATATTTTTTAAAACTTTTTTTTCGATTACAAATCAAAAATTTTAAAAAAATCTTAAAACCCCGATATCTCGAAAACCGCTCATTTCCGACCCCCAGTTGATAGGACTTAATTTGTTCCAAATAACCTCTAGTATAACCCCTTTCAAGGAATAGATCGAATTACCAGTCACCCTATATAGTGTAGGTTACATGGTATTACCCATGACATATAAAAATGTTACTTGTGAGATAAGGTGTTACGTGATTCCTGGAATCACGACTTCATTAATTTTAGGTGTAGACTTCTGGTCAAAGTTCGAACTAGTACCTGGATTATTTAAAAAATGTTTAACAAATAATGTCTGTGCAGTAAACTCGAATTGTACAATATCTAATGTCGAACCACATGTACGAGGCTTCGACGATCTAATTATGTCGGAGAAGGAAGCTGCGACAAATGTAATTAATAATTTTGTAAAAATTTCTGATGAAGAAAAAGGCTTAGGTCGAACAACATTAGTAACGCACAATATAAAAACGGGTGACTCTTCACCAATTAAACAACGTTATTACCGAATGTCAGCCGAAAAGCGTAGATTGTTATGCGAAGAGGTAGATAAATTACTTGAGTTAGATGTACTTGAATATTGTGAGTCGGAGTGGGCCAATCCGGTTCTGCTCACACTGAAAAAGAATGGCGAAATGAGAATGTGTTTAGATAGTAGAAAGTTAAACGCGGTCACCACAAAAGATGCCTATAGTTTACCTTATATGTCAGACATCTTGGACAATCTACGTGACGCTTGTTTCCTATCTAGCATAGATTTTGCTAAATCTTTTCACCAGATCCCGATAGCGGAGGAGGACCGCTGCAAGACGGCTTTCTTCGTTCCGGGTCGCGGAATGTTGCGATATAAAGTGACGGCGTTCGACCTGTGTAACGCGCCGGCAAGCCAGCAAAGGTTGATGGACTCGATTTTTGGTCAGGAATTCGAATTTAAAGTTTTTGTTTTTGTAGATGATTTAATAATAGTGAGCCGCACATTTATGGAACATGTTACGTTGATGGAAAAAGTTTTTATTAAATTGAAAAATGCAGGTCTAACTATAAATTTAAAGAAATGTTGTTTTTTTAGAAAGGAGCTTAATTAACCCTCTGAGCAAATTTCCGACTTTTTTTGAAAAGCCGCTGAGCAAACTTCCAAAGGTACCCGCGCGCAACTTTCTCCGCACTTTTCAATTATAAAATCATAGCTCTAATATTTACTTCGCGACCCATATAAATTTTCACCTCATTGCAATCTAGATAAAATTATCGTTCATATGATATAGGTTTGAGTTAATTAGATTTCAATTGGAATTAATAAAAAATAGGTTAGGTTAGAGATCAAATTTTATGGGTGTATGAAGGAAAGAACGAAGATACCTTGAAAATTAAAGCGACAACATATCTTTTTTTTATTTTAGAATATAACTATAATACATTTCTAATAGAACAGCATCAAATTTTGTTAACATCTTCTTGAAAAAATGTTCACCAGAACCCACTTACCGCGCACACAGAACGGCTCGAACTTCCAGCGAATATGCAAACATTTGTTTCATGGACCACGCATATGACACCATCGCTGCAACATTTTTTGTTGCGTTCTTTCATTACTCAAGTATTCATTAGAGGAACAGAGATAACCCTAAGTTCAAAGCTGACAGAGTAAGAAATAAAAAACCAACTCCGGACGTCAAGTCGATTAATAGATCGCTGTTGCTCAGCGGTAAATTTCGGCTGGTCAGTTGAGTGTATCGGGTTTGCCCAGGGGGTTAAGTATCTAGGTAGTTTATGTTGTTAACGAGCAAGGACTACGCACAGATCCGGAGAAGCTGAAGGCTATTTTGGAAATTCCGGCCCCAACCAGCAGGAAGGAAGTAAAGAGATTTTTAGGAACGGCTAGTTGGTACAGGAGGTTCGTACAAAATTTCAGCACACTAGCGGCACCGTTAAATATCATTACGTCGCCGAAAAAATGTCCAAAGTTCCTGTGGACCGAAGAGGCGGACGTGGCTTTCAACGCACTCAAGAAGCCCTAGTCACAGCTCCAGTGTTGTCATGTCCGAATTTTGAACTACCGTTTGAGGTCCACGCTGATGCGAGCGACTATGGTACTGGTGGTTTTCTCTCACAGACCATAGACGGAGTCGAGCATCCAGTGGCCTATATGAGTAAGTCGCTTACTCCTCAGCAGAGGAACTACTCCATAACAGAGAGGGAAACCTTAAGTGTTCTCACGGCCCTGGAACACTGGCGGTGTTATCTAGACAACGGAAAACAATTTATAGTTTACACGGATCATGCGGCTCTACAATGGTTTCTGAACCTATCCTATCCAACAGGTAGATTGGCTAGGTGGTGTGTTAGACTATCTTCTTTTAAGTTTGTAATAAAACACAGAAAAGGCGCAGACAATGTTATACCAGACATTCTGTCACGCTCTGTGCCAGTCGCAGCTGTCAATATAACTACCACTAACGACGAGTGGTATCTAAAAACGGTGGAAGGGTGTCAACTTAAACCCACATCGTACATAAACTATTCTATATTAAATGATAAACTGTACAGACGTTGCAAAGGAAAGAATAGGTTATGTTCGGAGTTCGAATGGAAGCAATGCGTTCACAGGAGTTCAGAGATGAAGTTATTAAGGAGAACCACGCGGAACCAGTAGCGGGTCACTTTGGGGTTTTCAAAACGCATAAAAGATTATGTTTGAATTGTTATTGGCCCAATATGTTTAGAGATGTAGGTAGCTAGATATATAACGGAATGCGATAAGTGCCAAGCATATAAGCACTCAACGCAAGCTCCGGCAGGTTTAATGGGCAGACCTAAGGACTGTTCTCGCCCCTTTCAAATAATATCTATAGATTTAGTGGGTCCCTTACCCAGAACAATGAATCAGTATACATTTTTGTTAGTTATCACGTGTTGTTTTTCAAAATTCTGCATTCTCGTACCTCTTCGTAAGGCTACGGGCAAATTAATAAATAAACATATGGAGGAAGATGTGTTTTTAATACATGGTGTGCCACAAACAATAATTTCAGACAACGGCAGCCAGTTCATTTCAGCTGACTTCATATAAGTTACTCTATGGCTGACTTACAGCAACTATTCACTAAATATAATATCCCAAACATGCATTTTACACCCAAATACACCCCTCAGGTAAACACAGTGGAAAGATATAATAAAACAATAATGGTAGCAGTTTCCACTTTTATTGATGACAAGGAACCACAGAAATTGGGATAAAAACTTTAAAAAAATTCAATTTGCAGTGAATAATTCAGTGAACGAAGTCACTGGGTTCATCACACCATCGTTTCTTGTATATGGAAAGAACTAGTAATATGCGGTTCTCATTATTTAGAAAACAATAATGACACCGATTTTATTTTTGCACCAAGAAATGTATAGGTATGCCGAGAACAGGATACCTACCTATCAAAAAGTTTTACAGAGGTACAGTCTAAACTATGGCAGTCCCACTCACAAAACGCTGCGAGATATAATTTGCGTCGTAGGAATTGCGAATATAACGAGGGAGATCTGATCTGGAAGAAAACACAGTACCAAAGTGACGCAGCGAAGTTTTTCAGTTCCAAGTTAGCTCCCAAATACATCGACATCTATTTTATAGATCGAACGTCGTACGATGCAACCTGTGCTAGACGTCGGTACAAGTGTGCGTGCACACACACGCAGTATTGTGATACGTGACACGATGCCTACGACGATACTATCGCGCGCTCGCCCCCACCCGCCCACAGATGACAAGAACGAGCGAGAAAGACGTCATGCGGCGCGTTTGCCGTCTTTCCGCCCACTCCCATCACCAGCAGGCAAGCGAGAACGAGAACGCGATACCACCGCACCGTCACACGATCCTATCCGTGACAGCATGGCTTCTTAACACGCCGTAACATGCTCAGGCGAAACAAACAACAACGTTTGTCACTGTCACTCTTTATAACAGCAACCGGGCATGCTGCACACACGCGTCACCGACTCGATACAGACATGCGTGCGTTCAACACGCGCCGCACACGCCTTAAGAAGCGGCTGTCCGTGAAATCTGCATTATATGCGGTTCTCGTCGAGAACATATTTGTTCGGGAGTGATGTATGGGATGGGCGAATCTATAAAATAGATATCATTGCCCAAATATATAAAATGCAAAATAGTTGCAAAACTTTCACCTTTGGTATATGAACTAGTAGATATGGCAGGTAAAAATTTAGGCCGCTGGCACATAAAAGATTATAAATAAACTTTTACCTTGCAAATATACCAACCAGAAATAATTACAACTTGAAATTATTATTATTATTTTTTTTTTTTCAATAGTATACATGGGTAACATATACAGGGTGTTTGGTAATTCGATACATTCCTCCTAAGGGGTCATTCTAGAGCTAATTTGCAACAAATTTGTCCCAATAAACTATGGGTCGAAAATGAATAGTTTTAAGTTATTAACGTTTCAAATTTTTTTTTTTAATTTTCTGTCTTGTTTCCAAAAAATGATAATTATAAAATAACTAATCCACTCTTGGTACTTAATAATGTTTCTCAGATCAAGAATTCCCTTAGCGCAGATTTTTGCTTCCAACATCTGGCAACACTAGTGCAGGTTTTTGCTTTTTGGACATATTCATTGTATTCCCAAACATTTTAAGTTCTAGCAACAGAAAATAGCTCAAATGTCTTCTAGATTAAATTGGAAAAATCTACGTCCCAACTGGTTTCAAGCAAAATTCACGGTAGGCTACGTGAGGGTGACCAAAAGAAGACAAATTTGAAACCACGTGGTTTACGGATGCACACTTAGGACAAATCGATCCTGTAAATCGTTTATGTACAGGGTTGCCAACCTGTGGAATGCACTCCTCGCACCTGCATCCTTTCCTCCAATGTACAGTCTGGCTGGAGTCCTTCAAACACGATTTGAAGGAGCACCTAGCCGGGCGACATGATATTCGTAGTCCCCGTAAATATCCGTATGCCCGTTAGCGCCGCCGGCGGCGGCGCCGTCGGACCTCTGCGTTAGTATGGCGCGCGCCATATTATATCGTGCTTCCCATAAAAAAAAGAGTAAAAACCTTCGGACAAAACTCCATTGAGGTTATTTCAACCGCTCGTTTGCACACACATGTAGGTCGAAGACTCGGCGTTGTCTCACCTGATTCGTAAGGCCGGTCTACATGCAGAGACTCGCGTCCTAGTATAGTTATTTTATGTTTTATTTTGGTAATATTTTATGGTTTGATAAAGTATTAAATTGAAATTGTATGATAGCATAGATTTTTTTTTATTGTAATACATATTAAGTATTTTACATATTCAATACGCAGCGTGCGTACTTGGCACTTGCACCGGTGCAGCGACTCAGGCAAATTTAAATGAAATATATTATTTATAGGTAGTTTACATTATTTTTTTTTAGATTTAGTTTACAAATTATTTTAGTTTAGTTTTTCATATTTCTTAATTTTAGTTTGATTTTATTGTAAGATTCTGTCATGATTTTGATTAATAAAAAATTCTAATTTGGCATTGAATTTTATTTTGTTTTTAATTTTGAAATGGGTTAATTTAATTGTTTAAATAATTTAATTTAGTATAAATTGTTCAGCATTGTGTGTATTTGTCGAATTTGCTTTTTAACCGACTTAAAAAAAGTAAATTATTATCAATTCGACACGGTATGTATCTAATATTATTGGAATATATTCACATGATATATATATATAATACTATTAGGGCATCCAAACAAATATACAAAATTTTATAGATGTGTGTATGAATGTTTGTATGTATGTATGTTTGTACGTATGTTTGTCCACGCATTTCTCCGAAACGATTAATCTGATTTTACCATTCTTCTTTGCATTCTTATTCTCATTTTATTGGATTACATACCTATATATTATTTTATAATTATATATACCTATACAGGGTGTTAAAACGGCGAGTACATTAGTTTGGCCAGCGTAATCCTCATGTTTTTCCTAGACAAAAAAGCAAATAAAGTTTTTCTCTAAAGTCTAGTTTTCGAGATATGAATTTTTGAAATGTATGTTTTCATCTAGTGTAATTTAACGCGTTGTTGCCGCTCCGCACCCTCCGCCTGCCGACCTCCAGTCCTCCACTCACAAAGCTAACCCCCGCCCCTCCCGCCAACACCTCCGTCCGAGGTGCTCACTTCTCACCCGCTCTTGCCCCCTCCGCGCCGCCCTGTTGTCATTAGAGCATTTTTACACTAAAATAATCAATTACCTAGTTTGTATGAAAACTGTAACTTTTTATTTAAAGGGAATTCAGAAAAAAGTTATTTGACTTTTTTGTTACTCTTAATCCCAATAATCATTTCCTAAATTTAATTTACTCGCCGTTTTTACCCCCTGTATATAAAGAAGATGCATACATCACCACATATCTATCCCCTCTCCCGAGATGCACTTGGGCGGGGACTGATATTAACCCAGTGCTAGCTAGCATCAGCATGTGCTAAGAGTCTCAAGAAAACGGACGAAGAATTTATAAATATTTCAATATAATCCTTCAAATTCGGGAACAGTGCAAGTTTCATGTAAATCGGTTAAGTAGTTTTCAAGATATGAACTGTTAAGTGTGTCAATTGGTCGAATAATTCTATAGGTACCACGACAAACGGTTTCTGTGATTCTATTTTATGTGATTTTACTAATTAAAAAACATTAAACCGACTTAAAAAAACTACTTAAAACTAAAAATTATTAAATACATACTTGAGTTAACTTTTTTATTAAAAACTATATTTAAAATTATAATACGTAAAATGTATTTACTCGTAAATAAATATTAACCCCACACTTTATTTATTATCAATATCATAATATGTAAATGTATACTTTCGTACCTACAATTATATAACACAAAATCTACACCCCCACACCTAAAAACAAACGGAGCTTAGCGATACAGGTGCGAGCCTAGTGCCTAGCTCTGAGCACACATCGTGTAAAAGATTTTTTTGTACTTTCTTTCCTCGTACTGTAAAACACATGAATGTATCTTTTAATTTAATTTACACAATAAATGATTTTGTTTGTTTGTTTGAGTGGAAGGCGATACAAAAGCACACCAGAAACTTGATAGATGAAGCTCTTTTAATGTGCTTTTGTACAGCCTTCAACTAAATTATTTTTAATAACTTTTCGTTCAAAGTAGGTAGGTAACTAGTTGTTTTATTAAAGTCGGTTCAATGTTTTTTAAACAGTTTTTTTAGTCTTGTCTTTGAGAAACCTGAGTGCATCGACACAGGCGAAAACCCAGTGGTGCACTCGGGACATCTGTCAAATGGGGTTTTGTTTTCTATGTCTACTCTTCTCCTCTTTCTTTCAAATCTTTCTTTTCCAAACCTTTTGTGATACCTACTAACTAACCTAGACTTAAGGAAAACTAACCTTTTAAACAATAAAGGAATTTGGAATTGAAATTGAAATTTGGAATTCATCGCCCCAACGCTGTAAATACAGTAGCACACGATTCCTTCATCGCAGGAGAGCTTTGACGCAGCTGCTGTGGCAGCACACAAACTGCACTATGGGAGTTTTCACAAAAACGACATGCGCCGCCTCAACATTAGCCAGTCAGTCAGCGTGTAAGCGTCCACTGATGCTGGACATACGGCTCTCCAATTTTCCTCCAGTCCTCCCGGCCTTCAGCGATACGGAACCACTGATTTCCGCCGGCGTACTTGATGTCGTCCCACCTGGCAGGTGGTCTTCCCACACTCCGTTTTCCTGTCCACGGCCGCCAGTGTAGGACACGGTTACTCCAACGGTCATCGTCTCTTCGGCTAACGTGCCCAGCCCACTGCCACTTGAGCTTAGCCACCCGGTGTCCAATATCGACTACTTTGGTGCGTCGGCGGATTGCCTCGTTACGCACCATATCACGTAGCGATATTCCCAGCACGGCTCGCTCCATTGCTCGCTGGGCAACTTTCAACCTTTGGACAACAGCGACCGTCAGAGTCCACGTTTCACACCCGTACGTCATAACCGGGAGGACTCACTGGTCATATATGCGGGTCTTTAAATTTTGCGGAAGGTTATTGATTCGTTGATTAGGACGGATTATGTGGAGCTCAGTGAAACGCGACTTGCGACAAGAAGATTTATTTGAGAAGCCGTGTTGTCATATACAAAGCACTGTATTGCGACAATGTGTCAGTGTGGCAATATATAAAATACAATAAAGGCTATTTATTCAACAAAGGTCAGACTTCAGGACGAATTTTAGTTTTCCAAAGGCGACCCAACCCAGTTGAATTCGTCTCTCCACCTCCTTAAGCAGACCTTGTCTACCAAGCCGCAGAATTTGACCGAGGTATACGTACTCTTCAACCTGTTCGATCACTTCTCCGCCAATAACAATTTGTCCTCCCGTCATAACCTCGGTCGCCATGACCTTGGTTTTGTCCCGGTTCATTTTCAGACCAACCTTCATCGACGCTGTATAAAGGTCTTCCAGCATAATCTGAAGCTGATCTCGGGAATTTTACAGAAGAACAATGTCATCGGCGAAACGCAGATGACTGAGAAGATCTCCATTCTCGTTTATACCCATGTTGTCCCACTCAAGCATCTTGAACACATCTTCCAATGCGTTTGTGAAGAGCTTGGGTGAGATTACATCCCCCTGCCTTACGCCTTTACCAAGGAGGATGGGTTGGGTATTTTCGTGAAGCCTCACAGTCATCGTCGCGGACCGATACAGATTTCGGAGCACCTCGATGTAGCGGTGGTCGATTCTGCACCTGAGGAGGGGTCCATGGTGCCGTGTCCTTTCCTAAATCCAGCTTGCTCACGAGGCTGGTACTGGTCCAGCCTCTGTGTCAGCCGACTCGTGATGACTCTTGAAAAGACCTTGTACACGTGGCTAAGAAGTGAGATAGGTCGATAGTTTTCAAGTTCGCCCTATCCCCCTTCTTGTGAAACAAGACAACGACACTATTTCGCCATGCGGCCGGAACTACACCGCCTTCAAGAACTGCATTGAACAGTTTTTGCAGTTCCTTCAGGAGCCAGCGTTCAGCAGCTCTGTCGTTATCCCGTCTTCACCTGGAGCCTTGTGTTTTTTGAGTCCTTTCAAGGCAGCCTTTATCTCATAGACACTAATATCGGGTAGATCCTCCGTGTAGTGTCTAGTGAGCGGCGCACGCCTATCAGAGTCGACTGGTGCAGGAATACATTACAGGAATATAGTGGACTTGGGGCAGGAATACATTAGGTTAGGGTCAAATTACAGAAGATGCGTCGCTACGCGACGCATCGCAATCAATATTCTATATTCTATAAAGTAACTTTTTTTTTTGGTGCCTTTTTAAGATCCTAAGTCATACACAGGAAACACATCGGGAGGAAGTGTGGTAAGATTTGGTGGTGAGATGGTCCGGAGTCCGGACCGGAGCCTCGAGTACCTACCAGGAGGTCTACTCGGAGTTTCGATTGCGATATATTCGGATAGATCCGAATATATCGGATGTATCTCGGGATGTGTCTAACTCATACAAATATCCCACTCTAACCAAATGTTCGGTCGGTCGGAAGAAGTGACATATCGAAAGCATAGACAAAAAGTTTTGTTTTTCTCGCAATCATAAAAGCGATTTGTGTCCAAGGCCAAAATAAAAGTTGGTGTGGTCAAATTTGTGTATAGATAGTCTGTGGTGGGTAGGTGTGGTGTGGCGCGCATTTGATGCTTTGTGGATGGATGCATATATTTTGGGAGTGGAAAAAGATGGCGGACGGCGCAAGTTTGTCGCGTCGTCGTTGTAATTAAATATATATATTTTTGTGGTTCTCGCCGTCTCGCACCTTATACAAAAGCATATATATTGGTATAGTAGAATTATATTCTTTGTATTGGTAATCTGTGGATGGATGGATGAAGGCGGGGCGGACGGAGCGGCCGGCTGTAGCCGGCCGGACTCGGAGCCGGAGCCGCGCGCTCGCGGCACCGGCTCGACCGCCAGCCATTCGCCGTAGCGCTGCCCGCCCCGCAGCCCCGCCGCACCGCAATCGACATGACCGTCGCGCGGCGGTCATGTCTCGAAACTAGGTATGTACCGTGTAGGGCCGGTACTTTAAAAGAATAGCCCCACTGCATCTCTCCCCGTGCATGTCGTAAAAGGCGACTAAGGGATATGACTCCCTTCTTATATTACTAGGTGGTAGGGTTTAACCCGCCCGGATTGGTACCACCGCACTGAATGAAAGGTCAGTCGAAGTGGCTATGTAAATAGTTTGTGTTTTCGGTCCAGTTCAATGTAGCCGGCACGACCGAAGGGAAGCACTGACATGGCACCAAGCTCACCCGGTGTTATGGGCTGACATCACGGATGTTGTAGGTGATGTAGCCAACCGTGTCAGTTTCAATACAATACAATAAAACTAGGTTTTTCAAAGTTATTGGGTTTTAGTTGTATGGTGTCAATATAGTCTGTGGTGGTAAAAAAAAGGTAGTTGGTTGGTTGGATGGAGGCGGGGCGAGCGACCGGAGCCGGAGCCGCGCGGGCGCGCGCCCGCCGCGCCGCGCGCTCGCGGGCCGGCTCGACCGCCAGTCATTCGCCGCCGTAGCCTCCGCCGCCCGTCACTCAACCCAGTCAGTCATGCTCATGTCATGACTTCATGACCGCCGCGACGATCCCGCTGAGTCCTCTAATTTTTTTGATATTTTCCAAGCGTAGGTAGCAACTTATGGATGAAATTATACAATAAACAAAAAACGTAAACAAATCACCAATGCACACATAGGTAGGTACTCTTAAATCGTGTGTAAGTCAATGAACGCATTGATACATACACCAAAACGACAACCTCTTCTTTTTTTTAATAGTGGCAACAAAACGACAATCTCAACGAGAGCTCATGAGGTGTCGTTGGAATTATCGAAAATTGTCGTTTGCTCATTGGTCAAATTCAAATGTTCGTTCGGTTCATTTGAACCTAAGAGTAGGGTTACGACACGACAATGACAATGACATTTTTTTACTATGTAGTTCTAAAAACGATATATCGAAACGATGTCAATTAGAGTAGGTTACGACACGACAAATGGCACGATGCATCGTTTTTACAACTCCGAGTAGACCTGCTGTATCGAGTCGAGTATCGCGACCAAAATTATCGATACCTACTCGGTATCGAAAGTATTGTTAGATCCTTAAGCGTAAGAGTGGTTACATTTTCTTTGGCGTAAACCTTTTTTTTCTGCAAGAAAAAAGATGGCGGATGAACAAGTTTGTTTGCCGCGGCATCGTAAATAAAAAGTAGGTATATATTTTTGAGATTCTCGCAATACGAGAAGAAAACAACAGACATTAGAAGTACAACAGAAAAGGCTGTATACTTTAATTAGTTTTGCCTGTCCCCGAAAAGGACGAATAAATATTTAAAAAAATCTCTTCGACGTAAAGAAAAAGATGGCGGAAGGCGGAAGTTTGTCGCGTTGTCGTTGTAATTAAAAATATATATTTTTGTGGTTCTCGCGGTGCGAGAATTAAATAAAACAGACATTAAAAGCTACAACAGAAATGGCTGTATACTCTAATGAGTTTTGCCTGTTTCGGAGACGAAGTAAACAAAACAATAAATAAAAAAAATCTCTTTGACGTAAGCCATGACACTGACAGCCGGACGGACTGGACTTGGCTCAAGGGATGTTAGATGCATGAGAATTCTCACGTACTTGTGAGAATTACGCCTCCGACGTACATGAGCTATGTATGAGGCAAAAGGTAGAAAGCATGAGAATTTCACGGACTGTGTATATACAAAGAAAACTCCAACCCCCTCTGCATTTGCAGATCCTGAAAACACAGACAGTGAACCTGACGATTCTAGACTGATCTAAATATTGAATTGCAATCACAAATTGGAATATTACCTATATTATTAGAATAAAGACTCATTATGACGAAAATCTGCCTTTTCTTTTCCCTTAAGGTACCTAGGTCTCTTAAAAAACATTTTTATTCTGGTATCTCTAAATCTCATTATAAGAAGGAGTTTCGCACGCAGGTCCGTTTTATCTGTCATGCCAGTGTTGCCATGTTAGGAGATTTTCTCCTAGATTCAGGAGAATTTCAGTGGTGCTAGGAGAAGTTTTTGCCCGTCAGGAGAGTAGGAGAAAATTTAGGAGAAAGAAAATCACTACAGGAGAAGATTTAGGAGTGAGAAACTTGGGATTAAAATAAAAACATATATTTACTAGTAACAAACAAATATGTCGGTATGTACGGTGACAACACAATGAATAACTGTCTGTGAATCAACCAACCAACTTCTCAAGGCACACAATACACGATAGGATATTTTGTCTTTTAATATGCGCAAGGTTCAGCTTCTTGCTCTTTGGATAGGATAACGTGACACTCTGTGAGTTAGTGCGTGCATCGATCGACCAACCAGCCGACTACCGGGCAGGCCAAATCGAACGAACATTTTGTTATCAATCAATGTTATTTACATGTATTCTTTGTAATAATGAGTAGCATTACTAAGCCTACGTCGACAGTCTGTCCGTCAGTCTGCACTACTTTAAGGGCTGTATATTTTGTATCGTAATAGGTAGCTGGTTGTGATTTTCACAGATTATGTGTTATTATTGGCGGACATCCTATCAAATAATAAGAAAGAAAAAATTAAGGGCTTTTCTCATACAAGAAACAAGTTTAAAAAAATTTTTTTTGTTTGTTTTTGCTCTAACATAAAAACGGTAATACGTACAAGTGTCAAACTTGGTGTGGTTAAAAACTAAAAAAATGGTTGTCTGTAAAGTCGGTTTACGGACGATAGTTTTACGTGATGACGTGGAATAATCGTAGCACATAGAGCAAAGATCAGTAATTCTACTTCCAGTAGAAAGATTAATCATCTTGTGACTGGCCATCAATAAACTTCTTTTGTCTGATCTTGACAGTTTTACTTCTTAGGACGTTTCCATGGTAACTTTGACTATACCGATTGTGCCTCTCTGTCGCTTGTTACGCGCTCTAGCTTGCACACACAGGCTCAGATGGAACGTGACACTTTTTCGTGTGTGCAGCCGGTGTTCATCAATTTAAAAGACGTGACGTTATCACGTCAAAAAAAAAACAAATTATTAAAACAGACGAATTAAGTGATGGTTAGAATGGCAATCGTGGCTATGACGGGAGGACAAATCGTTATTGGCGGAGAAGTGATCGAACAGGTTGAAGGAAGAGTAGGTATGTATATCTCGGTCAAATACTGCTTGGTAGACAACGTCTCCTTAAGGAGGTCGAGGGACGAATTAAATTGAGTTGGGCTGCCTCGGAAATTTAAAATTCGCCCCGAGGTCTGACTCGTATATATTATGACCAGTGCGTCCTCCTGGTACGGGTGTGAAACGTGAGCTCTGACTATAGTTGTTTCCAAAGTTGCCCAGCAAGCGATGTAACTAGCCATGCCGGGCTGGGAGTATAGCTACGCGAAATGGTGCGTAATGAATGAGGCAATCCGCCGACGCACCAAAGTAATCGATATTGGAAACCAGGTGGATAAGCTAAAATTGCAGTGGGCTGGGCACGTTAGCCGAAGGGACGACGACCGTTGGAGTAACCATGTACTACATTGGCGGCCGTGGACAGGAAAACGGAATGTGGGAAGACCACTCGCCAGGTGGGAAAGCAGTGGTCCGTACGACTGAAGGCCGAGAGACTGGAGGAAAATTGAAGGCGAATGTCCAGCAGTAGACGCTTACACGCTGACTAACTGACAGAGAACCCTCGGTGCGCGAGTTCCACTCGCACTTGACCGGTTTTCAGGCTGTAAAAGATACAGCTCTTTATAGGTATTACACAGACAGACGGACGGACAGATGGCCTAGGCTTAGTAATATGGTCCCGTACGGATAAGGAACACTAAAAAAATATGGGGAAATTTTTATAATTTGAATAACAGGAGAATTTTTTAGGAGAATGAAAATTTTCTAGGAGATTTTTAGGAGATTTTCGAAGTCAATCTAGGAGAATTTTAAAATTTGAGTTGGCAACACTGTCATGCATGTTATTTGCACTAAACTGTAAAAATAATATAAACAAATCAATTTTCATGCAATAATCAAAGAGATTTTATGTATAGAGTGAGCACTACGAAGAAAGAATACAGAGAAATGACGGCCAATAGCTGAGGTATGAGGTAAGGTAGCGGGGTGGCGGAACGCTGAGCCGCGCGGGGCGGGAAGCGAGCGGGAGAGGGGCTAGCTAGCGAGCGACTAGCGGCTAGCGGCCCGGCCGGCCCGGCCGGTCAGTCAACACGTGCATTGGAATACGTAGGGTTGTCACTTAGTCTACCAAAAATATATTTTTCGATTTATTATTTTACGAGTAGGTATTATGGTTAATTGTGCCCGTAGTCTAGTGGTAACGCTTCTCAATGCAGAAGTTGCGGGTTCAAATCCCGGGCACTAACTAATGTACTTATTTATTTCCTTGATAAGGATTGATATACGTGCATTTCATAACGAATAGGTACGATCGCTCCGATGAAGAAAAATAAAGTTAGGTAACTAGTGCACACTGGTCTATGAAAGGTATTTTTGTGTAAACTGCTTCTGATTTCCACTGGTCACCATGTACGAGTAATCGAACCGGATATAACAAATTGTGACAAGTTCGAGTGCAATATGACTGTCATAAGAATACTCAATAAACAATAAAACAACAACAATAAAAACAATACCTCCTATGTCAGTGGGCAGAGTCCGTGCCTAGCAGTGGGACGTTTTAAAGGATTATAGAAGAAAACAGATAGTGAATTTCATCGAAAAAAACGTTTTATGTATTTAAACTTAAAATACAGAACCATAATAACTTGAAATACATACCTAAACTTATATGGGTTTTTAAATTACCGTGGTTATTTGACATTTTAAGAAGTAACAACGGCTTTACTCGCTATCGAAATACGAGCTGTGTGGCTCGACATTTCGGCCAGAGTGCTCATGATGATGGGCCATACGTTTGGCCCGAAACGTCGAGCCACACAGCTCGTATTTCGACCGCGAGTAAAGCCGTTTTGTATTCTTATAATACCTACACTTAATAACTAGAATAATATCTAAAAAACTAAACTTAATAATAAAGAATTCATAACTGCGGTCTTGGCCTTGGACTAAACTTAAAATCTCCAAACCAAACATACATAAAATAAAGAGTGCAGAATTTATTTAAAAAAAAATATATATATATAACTAAAAAAAACCATTAGGTATACTTTGGACTACACACACAAACACAACTAAAATAACTCTTCCTCCATCCTGTGTAAACTTGTAAAAATTGTGTAAATGTGTATGTAGTGTGGTTAATTTTGTATATAGTTCTTTAGATTTAATTTAATTGTAGTATTAATGTAGGCTAGGCTTAAAAACAGCGGCCCTTGAGACACTCGAGTGGCCATATGCTGCGCCTAACGCCCTTTCTTTTGTACCTACTAATTAGCTCCATTTATGTTAATGTATTAATAATGTATGTGTACAAATGAATAAAATACTATTCTATTCTATTCTATTCTATTCCTCCGTACTTAAACAAAATAATTTAAATTTCACTTTACACAAATTTAAATTTTCACTTTCCCTTAAACAATGTATCATCTTGGACTATTTTTATCCATCTTTCTCGTATTGATCCCTAAGTAGGATGTGGAAACCTTGTAAAAAAAAATATTTTCTTGAAAATTTCTCAATTACTTACTAATTAAAAAAAATTAAAAGAATAGCGACAACCCTAATTAGCGGTCAATTCACTCTCATATTTTAACGTAGTTTAATACATATTTATTTACTTTCATACATGATATCCCAGAACTCTATTTCTAATTATTCATATGTGGCAGCCCTAATGAGCGCGTTCAATTTATTTGTTTAATTAAATAATGCTTATGTTATTGCAATGCGAGGTCAATACATAAAATGTACAAAATTTTCAAATTGAAGTAGCGTTGTGACAGCCCTAATTGGCCAGTTGAACCAAATATTTCTAAGCACATGGAAAACAAGATATTATATATAAGTTCTTTCAAAATTAGTTAATAGCACGCTAAGGGGGGGTTCTGTATGGTAAATAAATCACTTTTGAGGAACAAAGATTTTTGTTTACAAAAAAAAAATTATAATAATGTAAAATGTAAAAAAAAAATCTTTTCTTAATCGTTTCAGTTTCATGCCAGGAAGAAAAAAGTCTTCCAACACATAGATCTCTTTCTTTCAGAAATTGTGAAAACCACAATTTTAGTTTTATTAGTATGGAATAGAAAGAATTTGATTTTTTTTACCAACTTACACGTGTTACATCAAAATGGTAATGAAGAATTTTTTGTTACTGTTATGAAAATGAATCGATTAGGCTATAAAAATCAACCACATATTTTTTTACATACATACATTTTCATACATAAAAAACATTTTTCATAAAAAAAGCCCAAGGTCCAAAAAATTTTATATAGGTTTTACTCCCTATATGATGCAGAACCCCCCCTTAGCGTACTATTAACTAATTTTGAAAGACCTTATATATTAAGATCACAATGAAGTGATACTTACCTATGAAATGAGATGCCATCACTTTTCCCAATATTTTTGGTATGATTTTTGCAATATCGCAACACACAACCGGGCATAATGACTGGCGCGATGCGAGCCGCAGACGGACGGCAGCGAGCGCGCGGACGGCGCCTCCGCCGCGTTCGGTCGCTCGCGAGCTACTAGTCTCAAGAGGGTCCCTCCGCGTAATGGTTACTCCACCGCGGTGGAGCGAAGGCTGTTGCCCGGGTAAGAGGTCTAGTAGAATACATGATACGTCATTGGCAATAATAGAATTATTTTTGACAGAAAAATCCGCATGAGAATTTTTTATCAGATATGAGAATTTTGGAACATCCGTTGGTACGAGAATTCATTCATTTCATTATTAGCTGTCTAACATCCCTGGCTCCCCGTGCTTGTGATTGTTTGTACTCCCTCCCGCCTCCCGCCCCGTACGCACGGAAGCCTTGAAGGAGAAGAAGATAGTTGGAAAGTAGACGCAGTCCCTCAGCTGTGCGCAGGTGGCGGCGTGCGTGCGACGCGGCTCGGCGCGACTCCGCCACAGCGAGGGTAAAGGACGCCTCTCCGCATGCTTTATCTAGTAGGTAGTAGTTTGCGGTCGCTTCCGAGCCTACTCCTGAAGACAGCGACATGTGTGTAGCCTTGTCTTTGCTCGTTAACTATACTGATTCGGGGGTGGGTATAGATACTGGCAGGTGGCGGTGGGGGGAGGGGGGGAGTTTGGTGTATCGATTTATTAACGCCCCCGCCCAAGAGGGGAGCCGTTTAGGGGGGTGGCATACAAAGTACCTCCAAAAAGAGAGAAATGAAGCATATACACGGTGAACAAAAAACCTGTCGAACACCCGAAGGCAGGAAGTACAGTTTCAGATACTGAATCGGATAGGCTAGTTTTTTTTTCGAAATTTATATCAAAATATGCCCTTTTTCAATTATTCCTAAGTATCAAGATGTCTTTAAATAACTAAATTATGTCTGCATGCCATCATAACGGTGATGTGAAGTTAAACCCTACTACCATATGTCTTAAGCACGTGATATCAGTCTTCTAGGTAACTACCTAGGTAATATTCTAAAACTTCTTAGGTATACAAAATAATAGTTTGTTGCACACTAACTGACCTAAAAGCACTTACCGACTTATTTTCAGTACAGAAGACAAAAAAAAGTATTAAAATCGGCAAATTACTTTACAAAGAATTTCACTAAAGACATAAGAACACGCTGTCTGCCTTCACTTCATTCGACTCGCCTCAAGATAATTTGTAACACTGGCTGGCGGCGAGGCGGCGCGCGCGCCGCGCCGCCTCCGCCGCGCCTCCTAGAGAATTTTGCTTTAGAAGTAAAAGGTCGTGATACTAATTCTATTTTTTAATTGAAAAATTTTGTCCGAATAAAAAAAAACACGCCTATCCGATTCAGTATCTGAAACTGTACTTCCTGCCTTCGGGTGTTCGACAGGTTTTTTGTTCACCGTGTATAAAAATGAAGGGAGCAGAAAAAGTTATTTGCCCCCCCCTCCCCCCCCCCCCCCCCCCCCCAAAAACAAGTCAATAGCTTGAAAAAAATTCAAACGCATAAAAAATCTCATTAGCTAATTACGATTGCCTCTTCTCTGGAGCTGCGGGAAGTGCAGCCCCTCCGTCCTTGCGTAACAAAGCGGAGGGGGGATGCACTACCTCCGCGTCTCCGGCTTATAAAAACACTCTAGTGAATAGCCATACTAAAAGGTTATATCGGGGCGGTGAATTTAGTTTTTAAAGTAACAATGTCTGACCAGTGAACTGTTAAAATTAAAAAAAAAAAATTCTCAAAAAGTTTTGATCACCTCGGGCTAATTTTGTCACTTATATTCTTCTAACATCGTAAACTACAGGATATAACTACCAGCAATTTGCTATCAAACCTGCCATTAACTATACCTCACCCCTGATTCGCTCTTTGTAGTTCAGTGAACGCGGTGAACTAGTTCTGTCTCGTCGTTCAGCTGCTCTCTTGCTCAGTTAGCTCAGGCTCACTTACTTTATAGTAGGTATAGGAACGTACGAGAACTGAACAAACGTCGCGCTAACGGGAGCGGCCTACTTAGTAGCGTTTCTCCCCGTGGTTTTAGCCCCGCCCCTTAAAATACCTACTGTAGCTACTCCAGAATCCCCCCTTATAAAATACATAGAAAAAGCACAATAATAAAAAAATAATTTCTCTCTTTGCATTCATAATACTTAATAAATTTTAAGTGGTAAATGATGTCATGAGAATTTTTTCTTATGGAAACTGACACGGTTCGCGATATCACCTGCAACATCTGTCATGTCAGCCTGTCATAACACCGGGTGAACTAGGTGCCATATCAGCCTCGATAGCTCAGTGGTGCAGACAGTCGACTGTCGCTATTGATTGTTAAGCAAATGAAGTGAAGCACTGACATGGCACCTAATTCACCCGGTGTTATGGGCTGACATCACGGATGGTGGAGGTGATGTAGCTAACCGTAAAAAAATACTTCAGGTAATCCTACTTACCTGCCTACTACCCCTGTATATTCGGTATATAGATTAAAAATACATCTGCAAAGCGAAGCCGGACTTATTGCCGGTGGAAATTACTTCCAGTCGACCTATACATACACCTTTCTGCTTGGCAGAAGGTGGATTTATTACTGTAGGCAATCGATTCCAGTGAAACACTCCTCTCCCCCTTTCTCTATAAAGCAGCTTTTGGTCCCGTGTGACCGTCGCACGTTGTGTACAGCCAGCATAATGGAAGCCAGCTTGGCCTTGCATCATCCATTTTGTATCCTTTCCCTCCTGTACATACATATAAACATATAAAAAATTATACATATAAATTTACATATTATACATATAAAAAACAAACAAACAAAAATACTTAAAAACAATACAAGTGCACTCATAAATTAATAAACAGAATACACGCACCAGCTGTTAACTGTCAGTGTTTAAAATAAATAAATAAATAAAATATAGCACATCAGTGCAATAGTTTGTATAGCTCAGCTGCTCACGTTGCGCAGTATGGACGCGGCAGCACACAGCAGTTTTTCTCCTTGAAACTACCACGCAGCTCGTCCCGGCACCACTAACACCTTCCACTACATCTGAGCGGAGCAGAGCTGTGTAAATAGATTCATCCTATTGCACAATTTCTACACATCTCCGCCTCAGTGTAGTGTCACCCTTAGGTATAAGCGCAGAGGCAGACGGAAGGTGATGCATTGTTATATGTTTGCAGGTAGGCGCCCGGATAACACCTCGTAGCTCACATATGTAGGTACCTACTATCCACACTGAGCTCAGCTGTCCAGTACCTACTGCCTGCGAGGTCGCGTCTAGCTGGTAAGTACCTATTTAATGTGTGGAGCGTGGATGTAAATCTCTGCGTTACAAGCGGTAGAGACGTCGTCGCCTAGTTTTGCAAAAGTTGTCTGTTGTCTTGTCTGTAGAGATGCGGACGGTTCCTCGTGTGAGTGGCCAACACGCGGCCCAGGGCACGCTCGACCGTTGGAAGCTGACCGTGGTTCGAATTCCACGTAAAACTGTAGGTCCCTTCCCTTCTTACCTTGCTAGGAGGTAGGGTTTATCCCGGCCGGATTGGTACCACCGCACTGAATGAAAGGTCAGTCGAAACGGCTATGTAAATAGTTCGTGTTTTCCGTCCATTTCAGTATAGACGGCGCAACCGAAGGGAAGTACTGTCATGGCACTTAGTTCACTCGGTGTTATGGGCTGACATCACGGATGTTGTAGGTGATATAGCCGACCGTGTCAGTTTCCATAAAAAAAACCCACCGGGCGTTAACTTGCGTCCCGCGTGGGGTACAATATATATATTTTTTTCATTTAAATCAACAAAACTCTCTCCATTAACTAACAAATTAACTTAAATTAAATTAACATTCCCCATTCCTGGCTCGTTCAGCGCCATAAACAAGTAAGATTGTGTTTTGTTGATTGAGGTGCATTTCCGCAGACTAGAATTTTATTAACAAGCCTTTGCTTGTTAATAAAATTCTAATAGTTTTAATAATAGTTTTAAATTAAATTAATTTTAATAGTTTTAAAATTCTAAAAGTTTTGATTTGATTATTGTTTGAGATTCATTACAGATTGGAATTCTATTGTGTTAATTTCGTGCGGTGATATCGATCCAGACTGGATAAATCCTACCACATAGTAAGTCATGGCAAGGGGACATTTTCATGTGGAATCTGAATCACGGCCAGCCTCTACGGTCGAGTGGTCACCCGTCCAAGCTCTGTTCGCGCCCGGGTGTTTAACTGCCACGATCGAAGCCCGATGAATTGCACCACCGAGCGACAGTTTATTTCTGGTTCCATTTTATTTCCTTTTTAGTTACTAAGTACTTAGAATAATATTGTTACAGATACTCGTGACTGATGGCAGATCAAAATAAAAAAATAATGAATAACAAAGGTGAGCGTGTGCAAGATGACGGCAGGACTTCACGCCCGGAT
Source organism: Nematopogon swammerdamellus (assembly GCA_946902875.1). Taxonomy (NCBI): domain Eukaryota; kingdom Metazoa; phylum Arthropoda; class Insecta; order Lepidoptera; family Adelidae; genus Nematopogon; species Nematopogon swammerdamellus. The sequence continues at coordinate 515,082 of OX336352.1, read as the reverse complement.
GCGGTCTCTACTCTGCATAATGCTCTCACCGATAATGTTAGTCCGCTGGAGACGGCTACTGCTGTTAAACATGAACCACCAGATGTTAACGATGACGTCTGCTCTACGGATGATATTGTTAATGTAAACAGCGAGGCTTCTAATATTTCGGATGACGTTTGCTTCCTGAAAATGGACACTGCTGTTAAAAATGAGCCACTGGACGTCAACGCCGATGTCTGCACACAGGACGGTGTTGGTAATGTGATGAGCGAGGTTTCTGATGATTGGAATGTAGTCAGCCCGTTGGACACGGCTGCTATGGTCAAGCATGAGTTTGACATTGGACCCACAGTGCTGCAGTCTCCAGATATAAAGTACATGATGCTACCTTGCAAGCCCGATCCGGAGAATAATGTTGCACAGTGAGTAACCCATCTTGTTCTAAATGTTATTTATGAGGTTTATTTTACTTTAACCCGTTGACTGCCACCACATCTTTAATACACTACACCTACATGCCACTACATTTTATTGATGATTTAGATCAATTATTATATAAAAATGATTTTTTTATATATAAAAAATTTAATAATAATATGGGTGACCGCACCCTGTGCGTTGATGGCACTGGTGAAGTGTTTTTCATCGGGAGTGCCATTCAACGCACCATTTGCGTTTGAATCTAGAAAGTATTATGCAACATGCAATTACTTCTTATTCTTTTTTTATTTACTGTGGCAACCAGCGAACTTGCATTGTTTATTACTTTTTAATTTAAAAAAAAAATGTTTTACCCATACATTTTGAGAATAGGTATTTAAAAGTTGTATAGAAAAAAAAATTTTTCTTGTTTCTAAATTTCTTTTTCGCCGCAGAAGTTGTTCTGATGTCAGTTAAAAATATTGTGGGGGCAATTGTAACGCCGTGTATAAATAATTTATTATATAATTTAAATAATAAGTAATTATTACTTCAAAAAAGATTATACCTAAAATCATTTATTCATCATGCATAAAACCATTCAACAAGGATTTACCCAGGTATGCAGTGGCGGGCCTAGGGTCAGATCGTAGAGCAAGCCGAAGCCAAATATTTCATACAAAATATAATATATGACCTCAGATCAGGAAATCTGAGTATATGACCAGGGGCGCCGACTTTTAGAAATCCTCGTGGGTGCTCATGCAATTTTTTTTTATTTACCAATCATCATCATCGTCAACGTGTTGCCGTCTACTGCTGGACATAGCTTCTCCAATTTTTCATTAATTCTCCCGGCACCCGGCAGCATGGATTCGCAAAACGTTCGCACAATGTTTTGCATTTGCCGCATTGACACATTCGCACGATGTACCTACGCATGTAGTGCTCCTATATTCTATTGCATGGTATAGAATAATATAGGAGTAACTACTATAACGTTCGCTATTCGTCGCGCCACTAGGCGAATGTGTAAATGTGGCCGCTCAAAGGCTTGTAAGTAAATAAGGCACTTTTATCGTAGCTCAAATCCTATTACTGATCAGTTTTTATATCGATCGTCGTGGGTCCTCCGCACCCACTACTCACCCCTCGTGGGTGCTGGAGCCCCCGAGCACCCACGTAGTCGGCGCCTATGTATATGACTGTCCTGTCAGTCAGTAAATGAAATAAACATGCTTGTATCACAATTTTATAGAAAATGGTAATTAAAAATCTATGCAAACCAACTGCAGTGCAGTGCAGTTACTATGAAGACTCTTGTTGATAATAATTATCAATAGCACACTGGAGGCATATTATGGTTGACAGAATTATTGTGACGTAGTTTTGAAAAAAAAAAAAATTATAAGATTAAGCTGCGTGGATGAAAAATGTCTGCAATTAAAATGAATTAGATTGTATTGAACAGTTGTATCAGAGAGAGAACGAGGAGAGAGCCGACGTCCCGCCCGCCGCGCCCCCGCCCCACCCGCCATGGATATAACTAACCAAAGATTATTATTTCTTTAATTAGTAACGAAATCCTCGCGAACGTCCGATCCATCACTTCAAACTTCTACGCCTACATTAGACATCAGTAGACACGTCTTTGTCGTTCTTCTATTGAAAAACTGAGATAGCACTAATACTGAGTACGCTTTCGCACTACGGAACGAAATTATTCTTAGCATATTTCCTCATACTAATCGCTACACATACTCATATATTATTATACCATGATGGGTGTCTTTAGGCTAAAAATTATGTACAGTATGGTACTCGAGAACGAGAAGGAAATAAAATTATGCTAGAATAACAGCGGGAACAAGCGAGATGACTAATGTACGCTCGTATATTGACTGATTCATCCATCATCCATCGCATCGAGGCGAGAGTTCACGAGCAATTCCGAATGATACGAACGAACGAACGACGAAGTCCCCGCGGCGCGTCGTCGACTCAATGACCTCGGGCGCGCGCGAATGGCACGTGGCGCGATATTTAAAATGAAATTGAAGTACTATCGACTGTTTTCGTTTTCGATTTGCTTTCGAGCTTTGTTTGATTGACCTAGGGCAAGCCGGGCTTTTTGGCTTGTATGAGGGGCCCGCTACTGCAGGTATGCCAGTGAACGCACCGTATGCGTGCATATCGTTTTATTCTATGATTACCTATACAATGAAACAATGAAAATTATTGTGTAAAACGAAGAATATTGCTCATCAATTACTTCCTATTTTGTATAATGGACACCAGTGTATTTCTTGATTTATTTGATAATAAAAAGTAGCGCAATTCAAGCTAATTTTTTTCCAACTGATGAAACGAAACTGACAGCGCGCACCTAAAACCGACAGTGTTTTTACATGTAAAAACTATTTCCCTTAGCCTGTGTTGCCAAAAATTTAACCAAATTTGTCAATTTTTTTAACAGCGACCATATTTAGGCAAGCTCCACTTGAACGCACACGGTGCGTTGGTGGCACCAAATCGAAATCTCGTTCAACGCAAACGGTGCGTTGGTGGCAATGAGTGGGTTAAAATGGTAAACAATGAGGATTAAATAAGAATAATTATAACTTATATAACTACCTATGTAGTTAATGGAGAATATCAGTGGGTCCGTAGAATCGTTGGATGAAGCCTAAATGATTAGAAACACATCACTTTTTGTTTCATTTAAATAGACCACATAGTCTGGAAGTTATAGCACTTTGGAGTTTGTCAAATTTTAAAAGTATCTCATACATACGTGCTTATAGGTAACCGTGTGACGCCACTCGCCACACGCGCGCTCGCTGTCCGCTAGTGTTCTGCGTATCTGCCTAGTTCACGCCGAGGTTCACACATTCCTTCAAGTTTATTGGTGGTTCTAGGTGGTTCTGTGTTACATTATCTTACCTGTGGTGATACAGTGATTATTATAAATTAATCATGGATGAAGGATTTGCCAAAAGAAAATCAGATAACCTACCCTACCTAAAATAGATGGATGGATTGTGGCCTACTATTAAAACAATTGTTTTTAATTTTGTAGCCGCCGAAATGCGAGAAGTAAAAATGCAGTCGACGACAGAGCGAAAATCTCCTCTCCTCGCGAAACCACGCTCAGTTAGGTTAGGTGCCATGCCAACAACAAAAGGGTGCTGAGTCTCTCTGCGACCGGTCATGCGGAGATAGGACGGGTGGCAGGGAATATAGGATGCTAGTTCCACACAGCAGCGTATGTGATAGTATCTGTAAAACAGACTAAGCGAACCCAAAATCGTCTGTGACTCAGAGACTCCAGACCATTTGTAAGTTTCGGGTCACCAACAAGACGGATGCCTCGGCGCTGTCAAGTCCAAGGACGCAAACTGACACGGTTGGCTCATCACCTACAACATCAGTGATGTCAGCCCATAACACCGGGTGAGCTAGGTGCCATGTCAGTTCTTCCCTTCATTTCATGTCGGCAGTCGGCTACACTGAAATGCATAGAAAACACGAACTATTTACATAGCCGTTTTGATCGACATTTCATTCAGTGCGGTGGTACCAACCCGGGCGGGATAAACCCTACCACCTAGTAAGGTAAGAAGGGAAGGGACCTACAGTTTTACGTGGAATCCGAACCACGGTCAGCCTCTAACGGTCGAGCGGTCACCCATCCAAGTACTGCCCGCACTTAGGGTCAGCCGACCGACAACAACAGTCGATTGCGGTAAAGCCGTCGACCGCACCACTGAGGTACCGAAGTGTTTTGTATATCAGGAATAGATATGCCAGTGAGAAGAACCGCCGATTGCGGTAAAGTATTCCTAATTTTCTGGATGCAGTTTTGTCCTTAGACTCGATTACTTGCCGGAATCCTACGTGTTTGGAAATAGTGGTGTCCAGGAAGTCCAGGTGCTCCGAGACAGGTACGACGCTGTCTTGGAAACTAGCTTGGAAAGGAATGGGATCGACCTTAGCAGATAATGCGCAGCACTGAGTCTTGCTAACGTTGAAGGCGACAAGGTTCTCCTGGCCCCATATAGCTTCTTTTCCGAGAACGTTATAGACTTTATCAACCACTACGTTGAGCCTCACTATGCCGCGAATCTCTACTCTTCCAGTCCTTAACATAGCATCGTGTTCCGTGCTGCTGTCTGCATAGATGTGTATCATGCCCAAGGACAGTAGATCGGTAAAGATTCAGAAAAGCGTAGGCGACAGCACAGAGCCCTGCGGAATACCAGCGTTGATAGGAGCGTCGGCCGATTACAAGCCATCGATGGAAACAAAGATGGAACGACCTTCCAAAAAGCTGGCGATCCAGCAGCAGTGTTTGGGTGGAATGCCGAAGTATGGAAGCTTGCGTAGAAGGCCTCTTACATTGATATCGTCTGATATCGTGTGGGTTGTCAGGTCGATGACGGACCTAACACATCCTTTGATCCAGAGTTTTTGAGCCTTCAAAGGCCTCTGACATGGCTCATGTAAATCACTAGCGACTACTACCGTAGTACTCATGTGTCCGCTATAGCGAAACGTAGCTGAAAACCGTTGCCACGCCTCTAACGTATCGCATCGGTATTGTCATAGCTAACAACGGCTATCGGCTATCGGCTACCAACCAAAGCGAACGAACACCGTATGCCAGGCAGCCTGACAGACAACTGATATCCGAATCCGACAATAATTATGCCTTCCCTCTCTCTTTAAGTAAGTCCCCAAATGCAAGAAAGAGAAGGTGCGATTCTTTCTAGTTTCACCAAATAAATATTTTCATGGAAAATAACCTTTATCATAAAAGCAATAAGGTCGTATTTGGGTTAAATATCTACGAATATCTTAGATATTTACGAAATATCTAACGGCGCGGGTGACAACTAGAACAGTTGTCAGTTATTTAGTTATTAGAACAACCAGTTGTCTCAGTCCAGTCAGTTTCAGTTAGTGAGCCAGTAGCCACTAGCCAGCCACCCACCCGGTGCGGTACGGTTACGGTGGCGGTGCGGCGCCGCACACTGGTTCAAGTTGTATGGGGCTGCGGAAATAATCCAGTAACTTCTAAAATACTTAACATATTTCGATAAGTTTTTTTTTGCTGGCTTCGTAATTTATAAACACATTGATTATCAAAATATAATTAGGCAATTTTCAGAACAAGTCATAAAAAAAAATTAAGTAACGATTTGCAGGTTTAGTAATTAATTCCGCTCAATATATTTGCAGGAATTGTGATAATAATAAGAACACCAACTCCTTAAATATTATCAAGCGGCCTCAATTGAGACTTTGTCAAATCAAAAAGTCATAAAAAAGTGTAAAGTAATGCATAAAAAGGAATTTAAATTCAAACAATTAGCTGTTTGGCTTCGTCGCTAATAGGTACAATTTTCTTCTTTGGTTTTGGCCTTAGACTCGTTATTAGAGGATCAGAGGACAAGAGGATCATGTTCATCACATCTTCATTAGTCGCAATTCTGCTGCACTGCCTGGAATGAAGAAGCCGATAGCGTTTGTAGTTCTGCATACTGAGTTCCACCTTTGATTGAATTGAGCCACAAAACGTTTCTGCACTGCACTCACCACTGTTTCAATTTGAGATTCATTTAGAGTTGGGTACGTATTTTGGAAGTAAAGTCGTAGTTTTTGAAAATAACGATCACACTTGATTAGTTCACTGCACAAAACAGAGTATGGGATCGCGACACTATCCATTTCGTGAAGGAGATGTTTACAAGTTGGAAAGTGGTTATTAAATGATTAAAAATTAAGGATAGTAATATAAATTGATCATTACATTAATGAGAAGGGGAAACCCCAAATGAGATTAGCAACATCCATTTTTTTTTATGGAAACTGACACGGTTGGCTTACATCACCTACAACATCCATGATGTCAGCCCATAACACCGGGTGAACTTGGTGCCACGTCAGTGCCTCCCCTCGGTAGTGCCGGCTACACTGAACTGGACGGAAAACACAAACTATTTACATAGCCGTTTCGACCGACCTTTCATTCAGTGCGGTGGTACCAACCCGGGCGGGTTAAACCCTACCACCTAGTAATATAAGAAGGGAGTCATATCCCTTAGTCGCCTTTTACGACATACACGGGGAGAGATGCAGTGGGGCTATTTTTTTAAAGTACCGGCCCCACACGGTACATCCATTCATAAAGCGACGTTAATTAGGTACTAATGTGCGCTAATGATTGCGCGCAGTTTCACTAATCACTTACCTGGTGCATTCAAATTGCGATTACTCCCAAAGTGCAAAAAAGTAGCAGCTGAAACTTATAGATCTGATCGACGAAGGTATAGAGTATATTTTAATATGCATCCGAGCACGTAGGCAAATGTAGCTAAACTTGTAGCTCTAGGAGTTTGTATTTTATTTCACATTTTTTGGGGATATATTTGAAATTTATTTTGGAAGAGGAGAATTCATGAATACAATTTTTTTTTATATTTTAAGGAAGATAATGCTTCGGCACTCAATAATAAATAATAAAAGTATTTGTGTAATAATTAATAAGATGTACAAAAAATAAAATTCTTATTGATCATAAATCTTAAATAACGCTGCAAATAAATTGAGCAACTTTGAGCGTTTATCCTGCGATGTGTAAAGAGTTTAAAAATAAAATTAATACTGTTCAGTAAGCACTAGTTATCTGACTATATGAAAATGCTATAGCAGATATCGTGTATTCAATTTTGTAAATTTGAATTATTTCCGCCCATAAACCATAGTGCGCCGCGCCACTGCACGCCAGACGCGCAGAACGTTGAGTTAGCGTAGTTCAGAACAGAAACTTTGTAGGTACCGACTTTACTGTGTATTTATGTGTGTAGGTACAACTCTTCTTAGTGTGTAGGTTTTTTCGTTAATAAACAATTACATAGTGCGTGAACATAGTGTATAAAAAATTTATTAGTATTAAAATAAATAATGTAAAGACAGAACTTTACTTTTAAAATGTTAAAAAGAAAGACATCATAATGGCCAACAAAAAAGGTATGGTGTGGACTCATTAGCGACCGAAGGGAGAAATCCATGTACATAATGATCATTGTAAATGTGGTGATTTTTAAATACGCCACAATTTTTGTCTTACTATTTTTTTTAATGGAAACTGACACGGTTTGCTACCTCACCTACAACATCCTTTCCTATCATACTTTCATAAAAAAATTGTGCTAGTCCTAGTAAAACATAAAGGGAAATAACATTATCTTTCTTTCTAATCACTTCGCTCTCGGTTCTGAACCAGGTCGAACCAGGAACCGGTCTGAAGCAGGTACCAGTTTTGTTAGCCAATATCGATGCGCAAGCTAAAACGATAAGCAAGCCATTTATTTGGAAATCTACGAAGCAGAGTTTTTGATACTGATATTTGGCAACGGATATCAACATCGGTATTGAAGACAGATATCGCTTAAATCACGGTTGCCAAAAATTGTTGATAACCCACATGACTATACCGTAGATTATTACCGTTCTGTGCCCTCCGAAGCACAAAGCCACTGATATGATATACCTAACCTAATCAGTCCTTTAAATACTTTGATATAACCTAAAAGGACTGATAAATAAGATACCAAATAGAAAACCAACTCCCCAAATACATAAAAAGAACGAAAAAGTTAAACTCAAAAAACCAAGAATATTAATATTATCAGCTTTCAAAGCACAGAAGACATGATTATGATGTGATGGCGGACATTGTTTATGGCGGCGACACCCCTCGTGTTCTGCAAGAGGTTAACCGCAAAACTAGTGACAGACTACACTGACAAAGACTGTGATATAATAATGACAGGTGCAAGTGATTATTCTCGGAACTCAGTACAAGAAGTGTTGAAGTGCATAGAAACAGCAGTGAAAAAATTGTCGAACACTCATGTAATTGTCTGCACGATACCCTATAGCATGAATGAAAACGATTTTCAATATAATATGTATATATCTAAATTAAACCTAGAACTAATAAAGTCTTAGATACTAATGAAAAGTTGTCTTACAGCGACTATAAAACTGATTGTATAAAACTATAAAACTATTGTTCTATGGAAAACAAAAAATAGTGTTAAAGTTAAACGGCATTTTAAAAAGGATAAATGAATTATTTTACAATAACTTGAACATGAAACACTCACAATAAAATTTTCATATAGGCGAAATATCAAGTCGCCCAGTGTAGGAAACAAACTGACCGTAATGTATTTAAATGTAAGAAGTTGTGGCACTTAATAACGGGTACTCAGCACGGACAGATGGGAAGATAGATGTAGGTAATAGGTAGGGCTCACTCACCAAAACGTGCAGATCTCCAGCTTCCACGACAGCGTCCGGAATGACCTCTGGCCCCGACCGAGTCACCTTCTCGCTCGCGCACTAACTTATATATAAACTAAACAAACGTCTATGTCGCAATCAAGTCACCTTACACATTCCAACGTCTGTCCCGTCTCTTCCTCCAGGAACACTCTCGTCTTCTCGCGCGCGCGTCTTCCTTCGTCACCGGGCCAATCGCGACTACTCTCGAGAATATTTCCCTTCGCTCGCGTTTCGACTTTCTAACCTACCCGCAATGCTTGTGAGCTAAAGGTTTGTAGGAAGGCAAAAAGGCGGGAAATATGAGTGTGCTCAGTAGCACCGTTATAAAGTCTTCCAAAGAAAATTTTACAAAATATAGAGTACTATGTTGAATACCTACAGAATGAAAAACAAATTGACCACTCGTTTTTATGTTTCTCCGAATCGTGGCTAGAGCCCAGAGAACACAATTCAATAAGTATCAATAATTATAAACCTGCAGCGCAACAAAGTCGAGTTTTATATAAAGGAGGAGGAACAATTATTTACTGTAAAAAAACCATGCTATCAAAAGTAGAAGAGATAAGTTTGACACAGTTTGTTGAGGAAAAAACCATAGAATTGTGTTGTGTGAAAATTAATATTACTGGAAAGATAAAGGTAATACATTTAATACTAGCATAAAGAAGTCCAAACTCAAACATAAACACATTTATAGACAAATTAGACCAAGCACTGGAGTATATTAATGTTAAAAATATAATATTAGTAGGTGATATAAATTTGCTTCATAGACATAATATATACTGTAAAAGAATGAAAAACATATTTAAAAGTTACAATTTAAAAATTCTGATAAAAGAGCCAACAAGAATCACTAAAACAACAAGTGCAAGTAATAGATAATGCATTTACATCTCTTGAATTAAACAACTTAAAAACACATGTGTTTCCGTGTGATATATCAGACCATGATTCCATTATAGTATCCTCAGAAAATAGCAACTTTAAAGAAAATATTTATAAAATAAAACGCAGGGATTATAAAATGAAAAATAAGGAAAACATTTTAAACCTTGTATTAAAACAAGATTGGTTAGAAATATACCAAGAAAATTGTCCAAACAATAAATACAACCAATTTAGTCAAATTGTAATTGACATTATAGAGTATTGCTTTCCGTTAAAAACATTCATAATAAAAAATAAGATTAAAAAGTGGAGAACTAAAGGGACAATAATTTATAGTAGAATAAAAAGAAATGTGTACACGAATTTTAAACAAAATGAAAGTCCTTTATTGGAAAAAGAATACAAAAATTATAGCACTATATTCAAAAAAGTCCAACAACAGGGTAATAAAAGAATCATCAAACAAGATGAAAACCGCGTGGAACATCATAAAACGGGATACTAACCAAAACTTAAGCATTCAAAGAGAAAATATCACACTTGCAATAGATGGAATTGACATAACGGATAGTAAGGAAGTCGCAAATACACTAAATAACCATTATATTAATGTAGAAATACAATCATCAGGCAAAAATAGTAAGCAAACAGAAAATAAATACAAAAACAACAAAACAATCGACACAAATAAGTCATTCTTTTTTAAACCAACCACCGAAGACGAAATAATAAAAATGATTAACTGTTTAAAAAAAAAACAAAAGCAGTAGGTAATGATAATATATCAACTGAAATATTAAAAGAAATAAAGTGTTACGTATCAAAACCACTAACGCATATTATACATTGTTGTTTAGAAGCAGGTGTCTACCCCGATAATAAAAAAATCGCAAAAATCATTCCTATATTCAAAGAAGGAAACAAAAAAGACCCCTCAAATTATAGACCGATAGCTATACTGTCACCAATCTCCAAAATATTTGAAAAGATAGTGGCAGCAGGGTTAATTTTTTATTTTGAACACAATGACTATTGCACTAATAGTCAATTTGGATATAGGAAATCTAAATCTACCATATATGCAGTTATTCAACTAACATCAAAAATACTTAATTCCCTAAATAATAAACATCACTGTGCAGGATTGTATTGCGACCTAAGTAAGGCTTTTGATAGCGTAGACCACCAAATATTACTAGACAAGCTGGAATTTTATGGCATTCGAAGTCTACAATTAAATTTTTGAAAATAAATTTAAATTTAAAATTAAAAAAAAAATTTATGAAAATAATAAATTAGTCACTATCTTATCAAATGAAAAGACAATGCGATGTGGTGTTCCACAAGGATCCGTTCTAGGTCCACTTTTATTTTTAATCTTTGTCAACGATCTTACTGACAATATAACAACTGTATATTTGTCTTTATTCGCTGATGACACCAGCTCAATAATTGAAACAGAATCGAAAGAAGACCTAGCAAAAGACGCAAATAAAAACTTAAATGAATTGGAGGAATGGTTTAAATGTAACAAGCTAAAACTTAACAAATCAAAAACATGTTATTCGATATATACAAAAAATGCTAATTATAAAAAAGATATTATAGTAAAAGACATTAAATATATACAAATAGTGAATAACACGATATTTTTAGGAATTTATATAGATGACAAACTAAACTGGCAGACACATGTCTGAGCAAATAGTAAATAAATTTGCGAGTGCTTGTTATGCTTTAAAAACCCTAAAACCCACAACATCCGTAGATACGATAAAACAGGTATATTATGCATACATAGAATCTAAGCTTAGATATGGTTTGGAAGTGTGGGGAAACAGCGTAGATATAGAGAAGTTATTAAAAATCCAAAAGAAATCAATACGTATTATAGAGGGAGCTAAATTTCGAGACACATGTCGGCCTCTTTTTGTGAAGCATAAAATATTAACTGTGATTGCGCTTTACATCTTATTATCAGCTGTTAATATATTTAAAAACAAAGGAATATTAGAAACGGTAGGGAAAACACAGAAATATAGTTTGAGGGACAACAAAAACTTAAAATAAACTTTACCAAAATGTGAAATATTTAAAAATAGTCAAGAATACATGGGTATAAATTTTTTAATCAATTGGACGAATCAATAACACAAATTCTGTAATGTTCATTTGTTTAAAAAAAAGCTAAAAGAATATCTTGTTAATAGGCCCTATTATAAATTGGACGATTTTTTCCAAAAGAAGCATTTTAGTTTTGACACTTAGACATTGTATAATTTTAAGAACCTAATTTTATTAATTTGACTAATTTTGACTGAGTTTGACTAATAATTCCAATTCTAAAAATCCCATATTAATTTTAATTAAAATTTGTTCTTTTTTAATTGTAATCTTACGCTTTGTTTAATTTTTATTAATTGGTTAGTTGGACGTAATGACTTATTTTAAATCTGTTTAATTTTTTTATTTATTTTTAATTTATTATAATTTATTGTTAATCTTTTTTAATTATTTGTATTTTTAAACAACCCTGCATTCATCTAGTGTATTGTATTGATTTTAGAAAAATTTCATGGATTTTAATCTAAGACAATAACTTTAATTCACGTACACTTATGATAATGTCATAGTAACATCGCATCATGGCATAGTAAATTCTAATGTATCTAATTCTAATTTGGTTTCAATGTATTGCAACACTGTGAAAGTCACGTAATATAGGATTATGATTAAAACCTATGTACTTACGTAAATAAATAGGTAGGTAAGCAATAAGTAGGTACTAACATCAAAGTGATCATCGCAGCAATACAAAGAACTTTTAGCTCCCAATGGCTCGGCTCTTCTCATAAGTTTTGTCCATTTCTTTCGCATTTTGAGGACCTTTGGTACAGTAAAAAACAACTTCCCCGGTGCATTCGTGCTTGTGTTAACACATTTTGGTACAACACAATATTTAATGTTTTGTGATTTCGACATTTCAAGAGTTTAATTTAAAATACTAGCGAGTAGCCGATGCGAATAGTATGAAAGCGTGCAATGGACTGGGCGAGCGCGAAGCTGTGTGTAACCAGTGACGTCACAGCAGCGTCGCGTCGCAGGCGCTGGGCCCGCGACGCACACGAACTTCAAAATTTAATATCTCGAAAACTATTTGACGTATCGGAATAATTTTTGCACAGTATTTTTTTCTTTTTAATGAAGTATACTGTGAACTAAATATCTCAATTCGTTGATATTTTCCATTTCATTAAAATTTAAACCTTAAGTGAAATATGCTTGATAAACCTTATGAGTAGAATTTACGAGACGTCCGAAGTATGTCGGAAAAGAGACATGTAAAGATCCCTTCTCTCTGCTTGCCATTGAGTGAGAGACATGCGTGGAGATGATGTTATGCACTCACACCTCCCCTTTCCTCAATTTAATTGTGCACTCATTAGTTGCAAATTTACGCTAGGAGTGTTCTTATTCACGTGTTTGTTACATTTTCAGATTGGAATCACATCGCCTGGGTGAACAACTATATCATTGTGATGTATGCGAGAAGGCATTTTTGCAAAAAAAAACTTTAGAACGCCATATTCTAACTCACTCTGATGAAAGACCATGTCCCTGTTACGTATGCAGTAAAAAATTTTCAGTGAAAAGTGTTTTAAAAAAGCACATGTTAACTCACACTGGTGAGAGACCATATCGCTGTGACATATGCAATAAGAATTTTTCAGAAAAATCTTATTTGAAAAAGCACGCGTTAACTCACACAGGTGAAAGACCACATCACTGTGACGTCTGCAATAAGAATTTCTCAGTAAAAAGTAATTTAAAAATTCACATGTTGACTCACACTGGTGAAAGACTACATAGCTGTGACATGTGCAATAAGAATTTCTCACGAAAAGGTTATTTAAAAAAGCACATGTTAACTCACACAGGTGAGAGACCATATCGCTGTGACATATGCAATAAGAATTTTTCAGAAAAATCTTATTTGAAAAAGCACGCGTTAACTCACACAGGTGAAAGACCACATCACTGTGACGTCTGCAATAAGAATTTTTCAGAAAAATCTTATTTGAAAAAGCACGCGTTAACTCACACAGGTGAAAGACCACATCACTGTGACGTCTGCAATAAGAATTTCTCAGTAAAAAGTAATTTAAAAATTCACATGTTGACTCACACTGGTGAAAGACTACATAGCTGTGATGTGTGCAATAAGAATTTCTCACAAAAAGGTCATTTCAAAACGCACATGTTAACTCACACAGGTGAGAAACCATATCACTGTGACATATGCAATAAGAATTTTTCAGAAAAATCTTCTTTGAAAAAGCACGCGTTAACTCACACAGATGAGAGACCACAACACTGTGACGTCTGCAATAAGAACTTCTCAGTAAAAAGTAGTTTAAAAATTCACATGTTGACTCACACTGGTGAAAGACTACATCGCTGTGACGTATGCAATAAGAATTTCTCACGAAAAGATCATTTAAAATCACACATGTTAACTCACACAGGTGAGAAACCATATCGCTGTGACGTATGCAATAAGAATTTCTCAGTAAAAAGTAGTTTAAAAAGTCACATGTTGACTCACACTGGTGAAAGACTACATCGCTGTGACGTATGCAATAAGAATTTCTCACGAAAAGATCATTTAAAATCACACATGTTAACTCACACTGATGAGAGACCACATCACTGTGACGTCTGCAATAAGAATTTCTCAGTAAAAAGTAATTTAAAAATTCACATGTTGACTCACACTGGTGAAAGACTTTATCGCTGTGACGTATGCAATAAGACTTTTTCACAAAAATCTTATTTGAGAAAGCACGCGTTAACTCACATAGGTGAGAGACCACATCACTGTGACGTCTGCAATAAGAATTTCTCAGTAAAAAGTCTTTTAAAAACGCACATGTTAACTCACACAGGTGAGAGACCATATCGCTGTGATGTATGCATTAAGAATTTCTCACAAAAATGTCATTTAAAGTCTCACATGTCAACTCACACAGGTGAGAGACCACATAGCTGTGACATATGCAATAAGACTTTCTCAGAAAAAAAAAACTTAAAAAGGCACATTTTAACTCACAGGTGAGAGACCACATCACTGTGGCAAACGTAACACGAATTTCCCAGAAAAAGTTAATTTAAATCTTCACATGTGTAACAAAACACGATATAGGGTGCGGAAAGTGATTTAATGGAGGAAACGAACGAGATGTTGAGCGTTTCAATTTAGGATGATTATGAAAGAAGTAAAATATTGGAAAAACAGTACCTAAGTCTAGACGTGAATGTGATAGTGAGACTTGAAGAAAGGCAGACAGGCGCACCTCTATGCTCTAGGCCATATGCCGCACACACCCTCCCTTTAGCTATACACCCCAAAGTCACGCCTTACATTGGCGCCCTCAAATATAAAACCCACTTTGGTTCATGTCTGGCCTAGGTGCAATTTTTTTTTTTTTTTTTTTGACAGCGCGACATATGGCGCCGAGCCACCCATAAGGTGTCTAACGACGCCCATGGACATTCGGTCGTATGTGGGGGTTGCGAATGCCATGCCGGCCTGACAGGTGCCCATTCACGCCCCTCTTGAAGGACCCGAGACTGTACTTGGGGGGAAATATATGGGCAGGGAGAGCGTTCCAGAGTTTACCGGTTCTGTAGAGGAAAGATCTGCAGAATCGATTGGTACGCATCCGCGGTAAGTCCAGCGTGTAGGGATGCAATCCCTGCCCAGTGCGCGTGGTGCGAAGGTGGAAAGGGGACGGCGGGATCGCATTAAACAGCTCCTCCGAGCACTCCCCATGGAATAAGCGATAGAGCACACTTAGGGAGCCGACATCCCTACGGTGTTGCAGTGGTTCTAGATCGCAGGACACTTCGGGGTCACCCACTAGTCGCACGGCTCGACGCTGGATTGAGTCCAGAGGCGCAAGCTGGTATTTGGCAGAGCCATCCCACAGGTGCGAGCAGTACTCCAAGCAGGACCTGATCTGCGATTTATACAGAAGCAGCTTTTGGTCCGGCGTGAAGTACCGTCGCACCTTATTGAGTACGCCCAGCTTTTTAGAAGCCAGCTTGGCCTTCCCCTCGATATGGCGACGAAAGTTCAGGTCGTGCGACAGTTCGACTCCAAGGACCCCGAGGTGTTCGCTTAATTTAAGCGACGTGCCTTGGAATGAAGGAGCCGGTGTGAACGTCGCTCTCTTCGCACTGAACGCGCAAACTTGTGTCTTGGAAGCGTTGAACTCGACCAAATTACTACGGCCCCATTCGGAAATAGAGCCGAGTGTGTGTTCGAGCTCAGACACAAGTCTTCGCCTCTTCTCATCCACAACATCCCGACTGGCTGAAGGGTGACTAGTGTGCCGTACTGTCATCTGCATAACAATGTATGTTGCCCAGAGACAGCATATCATTTATATGCAGAAGAAACAGCGTGGGTGACAACACAGATCCTTGTGGTACACCGGCGTTCACTGACATGGCGTCCGACGAGCAACCGTCCACTAGGACCTGAATGCTACGCCCATGTAGGAAGTCGGCGACCCAGTCACAGAGGCCAGAAGGAAGTCCGTAAGCCGGCAATTTACTCAAGAGCGACTTGTGCCAAACCCGGTCAAATGCCTTGGCAATATCAAGGCCAATTGCCAAGGATTCACCATGACCTTCAAGCGATTCCCCCCAAAGGTGAGTGACGTACGCTAGGAGATCACCAGCAGATCGTTTTGGTCGGAAGCCGTATTGCCGATCGCTGATGAGGTCATTCGTCTCTAGATACTTCATGAGCTGCGCATTTATAATGCGCTCCATCACCTTACATAGAAGGGAGGTAATCGCTATAGGTCGGTAGTTTGACGGGTTTGAACGGTCACCCTTTTTGGGGACCGCTTGCACAAACGCCGATTTCCAGGCCGCCGGCACACGGCCTTTGGAGTAGGAGAGACGGAATAGGCGCGTCAGCACTGGAGCCAGCTCGGGAGCACACCTTTTTAACACCAATGCAGGAATCCTATCCGGCCCACTCGCTTTCCTGACGTCTAGGGAGAGAAGCTCCGCCCGTACAGTCCGTTGTCGAAACTGCACTTCCGGCATGGAGTTCTCACACCTAGGTATGGATGGGGGAGTGGCACCCCCATCGTCCAGGTTGGAGTTCCCCGCAAAGAGAGATACCAGTAAGTCGGCTTTCTCCTTTGCGGAGTGGGCAAGTGAGCCTCCAGGACACTGCAGAGGTGGAAGAGAGGAGCGGCAGAAATTTGACTCGACAGATTTGGCGAGAGACCAGAACTCACGGCTCTCAGTTGGGTATTGGTTCAGTCTATCGCCGATTCTGCCGATGTGGTCAAATTTGGCCCTGGCAATAACCCTTTTGCAGGATCTGGAGAGGCGGTTGTATTCCTTCTTCAGTTCGGATACGTTTGAATCACGTCCGGCAAGAGCGCGCGACCATGCACGATAAGCTGCGCATTTAGCTGCAACAGCATCAGCACAGTCGCGGCTGTACCATGGCTGGCTTTTACCACCGAGGTGGACAGAGGCGCTGGGAATAAACATTTCCATTGCCCCCATAACCACCTCGGCAACGGTATTAGCACATTGCGACGGATCGTCCGAACTGAAGGAGATCTCTCTCCAAGGGTAGGATGCGAAGTGTTCTCGCATCCCATCCCAATCTGCTGACGCGTAGTGCCAAATTCGACGCATTCCTCCAGTACGGGACTGAGGAGGCGAAGATGGCACCGTGGACAGTAAACAGTGATCAGAAGAACCCAGCGGGGCTCTCACTGCGACCTTATATCCAGTGGGGTTCGTCGTCAGCAGAAGATCCAGCAGAGAGGGTTCATGACCGTCTATATCTGGCAGCCTGGTGGGCTGGTCTACCAGTTGAGACAGGTCATGCGTCAAGGCGAAGTCGTAGGCGGCTCTCCCCGCAAAGTCAGTTCTCCTGGAGCCTAGCCATGCCTCGTGATGGGCATTGAAGTCTCCAAGGAGAACCAAATCCGCGGTGGGAAACCGCTCTTGGACTTTGTCTACCGCTCCACTCAGGTACTCGAATAACCGAGCTGTCTCCGCATTGCCAGAGTGCGACCTGTAGAGACAGGCGTACACCCGCGACACCGTCCCCAGATCCACGTGGGCCCAGAGTATTGAGAGCTCGGGGTCCTCAATGCAGCGCAGGCGACGGCAGCAAATATCCGCCCTGACAAACAGGCATACCCCGGCTCGCGAGCGGAAGGCTTCTTCCAGGGTGTAGCCGGGGTAGTGCAGGTAAGAAGTGTCGGCAGGGCGAGATATTTGCGTTTCCGAAAAAGCAAGGCCGGCTTCATCGTCTCCAGGTGGTGATGGACGGCATTAAGATTCGTGTGCAACCCCCGCACGTTGGTCGAGTCGACGCTAAATAGTGGTGTAGGGGTGTGCACCGCTGATTGAACCTTGTTCTTTCTTTGTACTGCCATGATTTTATAAGAGGGGGGAAAGAGCGTGAAGGGTGGCTGTGGTGATTCACGGGCAAAGCGTGGACCCTAGCTTCATCGCTTACTGCTCAGGTTAGTGGTGTGCCGACACGGAAGACGGAAGGGCCCCCGGTCCCCCCCGGAAGTGGCCGCCGGGACCCCTACTCCGGTCACCAACCGGCACGACGGACCACTCCGGGATTATGCGCCGGTTGACCGGGGCAGCCTCTCACGTTGGTTAGACGCGATTGGGCCTCTGTACTATCCGGCGGGCGGCCAGCGGAATAACTGTTTAACCGGGTCTCCCTGTCAACCGTGTCGATGCATCACGTCTGAACAGCGAATCCGCGTCGGGATCACTGACCTACTGCTCACCACAGCCATCCCCTCCTGCTACTGGGTCCCCGGGAAGTGCACCGGAACACAGCGAACTGTTGTGGCGGTGCAATTGTTCTCCCGGGGTGTGGTGGCGAACCCAGTCGATTCGAAGATCTCCCACACGCTAATTGCTGTTCATTTGGCACCACCCAGGAGGCACGTGTGACTTAAGGACCATGAGGTGTCACGGACGCGAACAACTTTACCTCCCAAAATGTGCAATGTCGAAAAAATAATTTTTTTCTCTCTCTTATAATAGTGTTTACAGTTTAGAAACCACATTCACCGGATCGTTATTTGTCAAATTTATATTGTGAATATTTTGTGTGAAGAAACATTTTAGGTATTTGCGATCGGTGGTACATACAGTAGACAGGTGTTTTTATATTAGGATATGTGGGCAGAGCCGCTCACATAAACTAAAGGAGTTTATAGCTGTACGTACGCACCGACACAGGACTATATAAAGGAGTATTTTGGAGGTTATGGACATGTATTTTGTGTAGTAGGTATAATGAAGTGTTAGCCGACATGTAGGTTTTTGTGTATTTTATTTTTTCATGTTGTTGCGTGTCGTAATTGCTGGAACACGCCTCTGCGTAGTGTGTTGATTCCTTCAATAGTTCTAGTGGAGTAGCTTGTGGACTGTATAGGTTGGTTTTGGGTTGATTTAGTAGTGGAGAAATATTATTAAAACACTTTTACGTTCACTTACATGTTTTATTCGCCATGGCGGCGGTGACAGAGAGAGATGCTCCGGAAGGGAGCATAGACAAGGATTACATATTTGTTTATGGTAAACGTGTTATGCTGATGCTACACGAAACACACCCCCGCGTTGAAAGAAATAACTTTCAACCAAAAGAAAATCCAAAAACAAATGCTAATTTCAACCCCCCAGAAGTTAAACAAAGTTAAGTTTACTAAATGACTCAACGTTACATCCGCAATAAATCCTAACTGACAGTTTCGCAAAAAAATTTACTATCATGTATTTTAATGACATTGTCTCTTCATCTAACACGAGTAAAAGTACACAATTTTAAGGACACTGTCTCTTAGCCTAACACGAGAAATCAACGCACAATTGACTTTAATTAAAGGTACACAAATTATAATGACACCATTTCTTAATCTAAAAAATAATAGTACACGAAAATCAGTCCGTCTCTATTGGAGGAACAAGAAAAACAACTTCAATCAACCATGTTCATACACTTAACTCCCTATGGGGTAGCAAATACTTATTGCTAATTAAATTAAATAGTAGTCAGTCAGTCAACCTCAACCTGAATACAACTTACTAACATTCAGACTTACTGTAATAAAATATGCATACAATCTTAAATCTATTTGCGCGCAAAAAAAAAAAAAATTTATAATTATGTACAGCGTATTATTATACTTATGTATAACAACTATCCTCAGTTAAGGAAGCTTAAGACTAGCGTATGTGACGCTTAATTGATTGGCAATGGACAAATTTTTGTAATGGGTTTTGTAACTTCTCTATTGTCCTTTAATTTAATAGACGCGGCGCGTACGTGACCATCGCGTCCGATGATCACTTCCGCTACTCTGCCTAGCGGCCAAGATAGTGGAGGTTGATTATCGTCCTTTAATAAAGCGACCTCTCCGACCTTAAGTTCCGGTTTGATTTTTAACCATTTTTTACGATTTTGTAACGTGTTTAAATACTCTGTGCTCCATCTTTTCCAGAACGACTGTTTTATTTTTACTATTTGTTCGTACAATGATAGCCTGTTCACATTTATATCTAATAAATTAGGTTCTGGGAAAGACGTAATGCTTTTTCCAATTAGGTAGTGCGCTGGGGTCAGGCATTCGAGGTCACTGGGGTCATTACTCGCCAGCTGACAGAGCGGTCTAGAATTGACAATGCCTTCGATTTGAATAAGTACAGTGTTCAAGTGCTCATATGACGACATACTATTACATAATAGTCTTTTTAAGTGACCTTTTACAACTTTGACACCGGCTTCCCAAATCCCGCCCCAATGAGCTGAGTATGGCGGGATGTAATGCCACTGTATGCCCTCATTACCTGTGAAATTTGATATTAACAATGAGCTAGAGATGTCATGGAACAGAGTGTATAATCTATTTAGCTCATTGTGAGCACCTTTAAAGGTTGTGCCATTATCGCTATAGATATTGGCTGGTTTTCCTCTCCTCGACCAAAACCTAGAGAGAGCATTTAGAAATTCCTTACTTGTCATGTCGGTAACGAGTTCCAAGTGGATCGCTTTGGTGCTCATGCACACAAATAAGCAGATATAACCTTTGGTTATTATTGGTTTTCGGACTCTAGCGACACGAATCTGAACTGGACCTGCAAAATCAATTCCTACGTTTTGAAAGGGATGTGCAGGCGTGACGCGTACGGAAGGTAGGTCGGCCATAATTTGGTCTTTGCCTTCGGCTCTCAGACGGTAACATTTTACACATCGATGTATGGTATGCCGTACTACATTCCGTCCGTTCAGTGGCCAGTACATTCTTCTTAAACTGCACAACGTGCTTTGAGCACCGGCATGTAAGAGGCGTTCATGTTCAGACCTAATTATGATTTTGGTTACATGTGAATCTGCAGGTAATAAGAGCGGGAAGCGCTGAGACGCTGACACGGTAGAATATTTTATTCTGCCTCCGACTCTTAATAGACCTCCAGAGTCTACAAATGGGTTCAAGAACCTGATGGAGCTATCTTTGCTTTCCACGTCATATACGGAGGAGTTATTGTTTTTTAAAGATTTAATAATTTTAGCAAAATGTGACATTTGAGTAATTTTGATTATTATAAAGCTAGCTTCATGTAACTCTGTGGTGTTTAAGAACTTAGATATTTTTTTGCCTTTGTCCCGAGAAGTGTTGTAAATAAATCTCATGACATAAGCAAAAATTCTTCTTAGTTTGGGCCACGAAGACACCCTCTCAAAATATTCTAGCAAGTTATTTTTCGGTACGTTCAACACGTGAACCGTGCAAGCAGACTTCTTAAGCTCTAGACTTACCTCCGTCTCCCGGGCGGGCGCAGCGGCAGCGGGCCACTGGTCCTGCGGTAAGCAGAGCCACGCCGGGCCAAACCACCAGATGGTTTTCTCCATTAAATGCTGCGGCTGGACGCCCCGGGACACCAAGTCGGCGGGATTATCTGAGGATCTTACATGATACCAATTTTCCTTGTTTGACAGATCTTGAATTTCTGCCACTCGATTGGCGACGAAGACGTTCCAGCGTGACGGATCGCTACGGATCCACGCTAATGTAATGGTAGCGTCTGTCCAATAATATGTCTCGTAATTATTTTTTATCAGAATATTTTTAATTTTTTGCATCGTTTTTGCTAGCAATAAGGCTGCGCACAACTCAAGCCGTGCTAACGTTACAGGTTTGATTGGGACGACGCGAGACTTGGAGCAAACTAGTTGTACCGAGTGTTTATTATGACTGTCAGATGTTCTCAAGTAGATGCAGCAGCCATAAGCAACGGTCGAGCTGTCGGCAAAACCGTGTAACTGACCATTTATTATATTTTTACTAACAATCATTCTAGGTATTTTAATTTTACTTAAGGCACTAAAATTTTCACAAAATTTGCTCCAAGTTTCTAAAATATTCTGGGGAACCTTGTCGTCCCAAGCTAAATTTTCTTTCCAAATAGCCTGCATAATTAATTTAGCACAGGTAGTTGACGGTGCAACCCAACCACAAGGGTCAAACAGCTTAGCAATATTGGATAAAATTTCTCGTTTTGTAAAACAAGATGAGAAATTTTCTGGTATCGATACAACGAAAATATCAGTTTTAGGGTTCCACATTATTCCCAGCGCTTTCAGCGACGGCGAGCCATCAGAGAGCTCGTAATTGTATTTACCTCGTGTTTCTTCTGGAACTGAATTTAAAAGTTGGTCGTCGTTTGCAAACCACTTATGCAATTCAAAGCCACCTTTAGCGAGAAGGTGGGTCAATTCAGTTTGTAATTGTTTAGCGACTTGTAAGTCATCCGAACCAGACATTATGTCATCCATGTATGTCGATGACTTTAAAGCGATAGACGCTAATGGGAAATCGTGGCCTTCATCAGAGATAAGTTGCAGCAGAGTTTGTGTTGCGAGGAAGCTAGCCGCGGCTGTGCCGTAAGTGACAGTATTCAATTCAAAGCATTTAAGTCTTTCTTCAGGCGAGTCTCGCCACAAAATCCTCTGCAACCGTCTATCATCAGGGTCTATTTTAACTTGTCTATACATTTTTGAAATGTCAGTTATAAAAACGAATTTTGGCAAACGAAACCGAACGAGTACCGTAAGTAGATCCGGTTGCACCACAGGGCCGATGAGCATTATGCTGTTCAGCGAACGGCCTGTAGATGAAGGGGCGCTCGCGTTAAATACAACGCGTAGGCGCGTGGTCGACGACTTCTCTCTGATGACTGGATGATGAGGTAAGTAGAAAGCGATGTCTCGGGTCCCTGCAATCGGAGAATGACATTTTATTTCATTTGCATGCCCCAATGAAATATATTCATGAATGAATTTTTGGTATTCGAGGAAAAGCTCGTGGTTCTTTTGGAACCTCCTTTCTAAAGACAAGAAGCATCGGCGTGCATGATGGAAGGAATCTCCAAGCTCATGTAGACGATGCGGCAGTATCGGTAATTTCACTTGATACCTGCCATTTGCGTCACGCGAGACATACTTAGTGTATAACGTTTGACACATTTTATCTTCAGAACTTAATAAAGAGTGGGGTTCCACTAAGTCTAGAGACCAAAATTTGGTCATGATTTCATTTAATTGAGAAACGGACTCGGAGCTGGTTACGTGGCAACTCCAATTTGAAGTCGGTGTGCGTGCGATGTAACCTCCGATAATCCACCCCAATTTAGTATTTATTAGGACAGGCTTTCCTGGTCCCAATTCTATGTGTCCTCTTACCAGCAGATTGTAGAAGCACTGGCTCCCCAGCAGAAGATCGATTTTGTTTGTTATATTAAATGAAGGGTCGGCGAGCTCGACGAACGGCGGCCACCTAATGAGATCTCTGTCAAAGGAAGAATGAGGTAAATCACATGTAATATTTTTTAATATTCCGCATTCTGTGACGAAACTATAATTTTTAATTCTCGACCGTATACATAACGTTGCGACTTCACATATGTCGGAAGATGAACATCCGACGCCGCTCACGGCCCATCTTGTGGGTTCAGACGGTAAGTTTAATATTTTTAATGCCGCGTTAGTGATGAAACACTTTTCGCTGGCGTTGTCTAAAAGAGCACGCAGGGTTGTATCTTTCCCTTGGGCATCTTTAATTACGACGAGGGCGGTGGACAACAACACCATTCCTTCGTCGGAAAGGACCTATGTGGTTCCATTGTGTTCTTGGCCAGAATGGGAAGGGTTTTGATGATTCCGTTGAGATTGGTTATTGAACGTCAGGTTGTCCTGATGGGTTAGTTCGTGGTGACCGTAACCACATTTTTGGCATTTTGCCTTAGAGCGACAGTCGAGAGTTTGGTGGTTATTTTTAAAGCATTTAAAGCACGCCCTCTCCCTTGACAGGAAGCTGCGTCGCTCTGTGACAGCTAGTCGCTTAAATGCGTAGCATTTTCCGGTCTTATGTTGTTTGTTGCAATATAAACAAGCAATTTTTTCATTACCACGCTTGTCGGTGCTCGTGAAGCATGCGAGGCTCTGCTTCGCGACAGACTGGAGGTCGTCCCGCGCCAGCAACTCGAGGGCGGTGCCACGGCTCTCCAGATACTCCAGCAGCTCCTGCATGGTTGGAAACTCATTAATTGATTTTTTCAATTCAAATTCTTTCAAAGTATCAAAATCTAGTTTTTGTGAAATAATGTAAATTAGTAGCGTGTCACTCAAGTTCTGAATTTTGAGCGATTGCAGCGAGTCTAAGTGTTGTTTGAAAGAGCTTGTAAATTTCCTTAAGTTATTTTTTGGCACTTTCTGTAAATCGAACAAGCATTTAATGTGATAATTTGCTAAGATCGGTTTGTTGTTGTACCGTTTAGTGAGAGTGGACCACGCTAGCTCGTAGTTTTCATCAGAGCAGTCCATGTTTTGAATTAACATGGATGCGTCTCCAGTGAGCGCTTTCAAATACATAAACTTCTGAATAGGTTTTAAATGTTTGTTTTCGTGAATCATGTTCATATACATATCACGGAATGCGGGCCAAGCTAAGTAAGCGCCACTGAACGAGCCTAGTTGCACTTTAGGTAGTGAGATAAAGTGTTGCTCACCTGCTGACGTGTCGATTTTCGGCTCCGTTTCTTGTGACTTCCTACCTGACGTTTCTATCAATTCACGTATGCGACCGTCGAGCTCTAGATACTTCCGCTCGATGTTGAGGCCTTCTTCGCTGTAGAGGTGCTGCTCGTCGCACGCCTCCAGCTCCATGGTGATGTCCTCAACATTCCGATATACATCGGAGAGGCGGTTTGCATAACTCTTCAGAACGCCCATTGCGAACACGGTCTGTGAACTAAATAAGCGGTCGATGGCCGTTATGCGGCCTTTGAGGTATTTCCTCTTGTTCAACAATGATTTTATTTTATCTTCCATTTTGCTTTAAATTTACCAACAAACAAAGTTTAATAATATATGTGTAAATTTACCCTTTTATTTTCTGTTCAATGACCTCTCTCAGCCCTACACCTCCTGGCTGAATACCTTCCTGAGGTTAAGTGATATAATCCCTTCTGAAGTTAAAAATCATGACTCCTTGAGGTTAAATAATACCTTCCTGAGGTTATGTCGAACTGAAGCTGCTCAGTGGCTTCAATTCTAAAGTGGTGTTGTATGAACCACGGTTGTCGGAGTGCGTACTATAAAATGTACCTAGAGTGTGAGAATGCGTAATGAAATAGTAACGGTATAGTATATCTATATAGCTAACAGTATTAGTATAGTAATAATAGTATAGCTGCTACCCGATGTACCTTATTTCTGTCCATATTGTTGTGACGTGTGGTTCCGGGCGCACCAAATAAATAAGCTCACAACAAAAGAGAGGTTAGGCCTCTCGAGTGGCA
This sequence comes from Nematopogon swammerdamellus, assembly GCA_946902875.1. Lineage (NCBI taxonomy): Eukaryota > Metazoa > Arthropoda > Insecta > Lepidoptera > Adelidae > Nematopogon > Nematopogon swammerdamellus. Next base: position 489,501 of record OX336352.1, on the reverse strand, counting down.
AGCCTTGAGCGCTGCCACCCAACACCGCACGCTGCACTCCTCGACCCCAATAAACATCAACGACAAAAAATATAACTCGCACTTTGCACACTACGGACTCCGGTCTGCCTCCGGTCCGATGTTCCGGCGATACGGGCGCTCGCGCGCCGCACAAGAAAGACGTCACGCGCTGTGTCGCGCGTGGCCACGTTCCCCTCGCGACGAATGTACAGCTTGGCTCTCGCTGAATACGCCTCGCGGGCGCACGTCGCCGGTTCTCGTCGACTGCGGTCGTCGCGCGCGCCTCGCGTGCGCGCCGCCTGCCTGCCGCCTCGCCGCTGTCGTCGTAGCGCGCAGTAGGTTCGCCGAGCCGCGACCGCGACCGCGCGGTCCGCCGCTCGCCGCTCGCGAACTTGCGCACGACGTGTGCGCGTGCTGCTGAGACGGCACGACGTGCAGTGCAGGGCAGTAGGTCGCGCACGTACTCACGTACTATCTTCGCCGAGAAGGGAGCGCTCCGCGAGCCGCCATATAACACGCCGGCCGGCGTTTTGACAGATGACTTGTCAGTCAAATCTGTGCGAATCCTGTCGCTGTGTTTACGTTCGGGTGTCGGCTGTCTCACCGCTGCCACGGCAATAGACTTCAGTTGATGAACTAGTGTTTATTTACTCCAAAACTTGTAGATATTCTCGAAGACGGACGAACGGACGTTGACGGGTCGTAAGGACCATGTTGCGTGTCGTAATTGCTGGAACACGCCTCTGCGTAGTGTGTCGATTCCTTCAATATTCTAGTGGAGTAGCTTGTGGACTGTATAGGTTGGTTTTGGGTTGATTTAGTAGTGGAGAAATATTATTAAAACACTTTTACGTTCACTTACATGTTTTATTCGCCATGGCGGCGGTGACAGAGAGAGATGCTCCGGAAGGGAGCATAGACAAGGATTACATATTTGTTTATGGTAAACGTGTTATGCTGATGCTACACGAAACACATGTTCTAAATATGTACACAGAGGTGCACACATATATATAAACTAAATATAGTATATACTATATTAAATAGTATAGTCTATACTTAAAAAATATTTACAGTGTTTGTCAAGCCGACATAGGTACACTACTTATGGTGTGAACGGAGCCTTTAAGAGGCAGCAATTTAAGGTAACAGTAACAAACAAGTATATATTTTTTATGTTTGCTTTAAATTCATTACGAGTGACCTATAAACTTTAAAATGGCTCGTCCAATTAATTTTTTTAATTTAAATAAAAAAGAAGATGTGTATGAACTGAAAATTATGGGGGTCGAGCCCGGTCCTACGGTTGAGGCAAATAAAAAACTGTTGAGGGAATGCTTCGCGGAGTTTAGCCCGGAGGACCTGGCCGAGTCTACCTACACAGTAGCAGAGGATCTAGCTGGCCTAAAAAATACAGCGAGGTTGAGTCACGCTTGACCCGCACACAGGTAGCACCAGAGCGGCGAGCGATCGCGTCTCTTACTGCTATCATCAACCACATGTATTATCGAGTGAGAACGGTAGACGCGATCAGCGAAGATCACGTGACGGAAACAACCAGGCTGGCAGGTACTATTGATCAGTTGTATGACATGTGCGTTAACTTGAAATTGTCGGCATATTTCAGTGAGGCGCAGCGCGACGGGCAGGGGTCGGCTGGCGCGGCCGGCACACCGGTCACCGGAACACAGTCGCCGATAGCGGAGGCCGGAGTGCCGAGCCACGGCAGCGGACCCACGTCTGAGCCGCGCGGAGTTGCGAGTTGCGAAGGTCGTATGCTTAACGACCTGTACAAGGTAAAATTTAATGGTCGCTCGTGTGTACGGGCATTTTTACAAAAAAATCAATGACCTTAGAATAGGTATCTAGGGATATCCCAAAGAGGAAACTTTTCACATCGGCAGTGGAGTTATTCGCGGACGAAGCGCTATTTTGGTTTCGCTCGGTCCGTGAATCGCTCCACGGATGGGACGACCTCGTAGTCTAGTTGACAGAAGCATTTGGCTTTACGAACTACGATTATAGGTTGTACAACGAAATCAGGGACAGAACACAAGGAGATAAAGAAAATATAGTAGTTTACTTATCAATTATGGTGTGCATGTTCAAAAATGTATCGGAGCAGCCCACCGATAAATTTAAAGTGGAAATACTACTGAACAATATAAAACCGTGTTACGCACCGGTCTTGGCTCAAGCTTCCGTCAACACAGTCGACGAACTGAGGAAGGCATGCAGAAGGTTCGAGGAGTTCAGCGAGCGGAGCGCGCTCTACCGGGAACCGCCGAGGCCTAGCACAACCTCGGTGGCACCGGAATTCGCGTACCTTCGCCAAAATAACCCTAAACCGGTAGCCGAAGTAGCAGTTAGACCACCAACTGTGAAGCCCGGAACGTTCTGTGTAAGGTGTAGGATGTTTGGTCATAGTCTGACAGGGTGCAAGGCACCAAGAGTAATTGTTTGCTACAAGTGCGGAACGAAGGGCGTTCTTAGCACGCTATGCCTCAAATGTAATCTGCCAAAAAACGAGTAGTTAAGTGTGAACCGCAGTTGCGCCACCTTTTCAAATTTTTTTAATAAAAATGTGTGGTCAGATTGGTTAAATTTCGTGAGTAATTTTTTTAAAAGTAATGCCAATGCTTCGATTCACTTTAAAAACAATAATAACGAGGATGTGGGAGAATTTGTGGAGGTTAAAGTTCAAAATTTAAATTTATGTGGTCTATATTTATTGCACAATATGAAATTAACAAATAACTACTAAGACTAATAATAAACTAACCTAAACAACATAAAAAATTTCACTCAAATTTTGGTCACTCTCTCCTCGTAGGGTGCCCAAAACGCTCGCAGCATTCCCGCGTTGGATAGCGATTGCTATCCGCTGTTTAAGGTATTGCCCTGCCTTAAGATTGCCTGACAGGTCAATTAATTTTTGGCTTAAAACGGAGGTTAATGACTTTGCCTCTTTGCTCCAAACACCTAAAGTCTCGACGGCAAAGGCCACGAAATCGTGATTGGTCTTAATTGTCGAGTACTTTAGGTGCTTCGAGCGAGCTGCTGATTCCGCGGCGGCGCCAGCATGGCGAGATGTGGCAGACACATGAGAATCTGCCAAAATGTCTGCACACGTCGCATCCCAAACAATGGCTCTGCCTCTTGACCAAGGAATCAAAGACATTCCGTCTGGCCTCTTCCCGTCTTCCCTACTTAGGCCAACAGGTTCTCGAATAGATGGAACATGAATTGAATTGAAGGCTTTCTTTATAATTTCATTCAGCGCGGCGTGCCGAGAGAACCTACCTGCGCTTTTGCAACAGCTTAGGCCGTGGCGGCCTTTCGAGTTCACCGAATTTCCACAAACACATAAATGGGGTTGGCAAACGTCACAACCTAAGCGTAATGCTATTGCTATGCGGAGTGTGTTGCTATCCAAAAGTGTGCCGGTCTGAGGAGACGGGATAGCATGTAGCCAGCATCCTGATTCAGGAGTGGAGACTGCTTTTATCCGAGCTAGTTCGACGGGGGAGACCGATTCTTGAAGAGATTCATGTAAAGCTTTAACTACGGGCAGGTCCCATACCTTTTGGCTAATTTTGGCGAGTGGTAAGTCCTCATTTGGGCACAGAGACTTCCAGACGTTTATGGCCTCATCTAGGAAGGCTTGTCACTAGTTTGTGGTAATATGGCTGTGACAAGTTCTGTGACTCCGAAAGCCGAGCCCAGAAACGCCGGGACTCCAACGTCCTCGATACGACGCACACCAACCCCTCCGCTGCGAACGGGTAAAGATGCCTGGATCCATTGGTCATTGTCTAATTTTATATTAAGGATAGTTTCTAAAGAATGTCGAAAAAGGTTATCTATTTTTCGAATTTGGTCTTTAAAAAGCCACGTAGGAGATGTTCGAGTAAGGTAGGTCATTCTGGGCATTTCAAAACAAATTTTTAGCAAAACATATCCAACATGAGGATGCAGCGAGCTCAGACGGCCTAACATCTCCTCGATGATGGTTAATTTCTTATCTAGAAAGCCGGGTGTTGCTTCAGCAGAAATAGGGGCGCCTAATAATTCTAGCTCATGGGCATGGGTTATGTGGAGACCAGGTAGCAAATCAAGAAGTGCTGGAAAACTGCTGACAATAGGATCGCTGCCTAAGAATATCAATTCACATTTGTTCGTATTAAATTGAAGACCAATTGAATTAAATTCACCAATGAGCATTTTACAGTCACTTAAAACATCTGCTGTTTGGCCTCCAAGCGTTCCATCATCTAAATACCAAATATTCAATTCACTTGATATCTTTTCTAAAATTGGTTGTATTGCCAAACTAAATATTAGTGGGCCTAGGGGATCTCCTTGTTGGGCACCGACCTGGGAGGAGATGGTTTTTGTCCCAAAGAAAAGAAAAGATGGATTTGAATAGCATTGCCAAAGATAAGGAAGAAGGGCAGGGGCTTTATCTTTAATTCTAATTAAAATAGTGTCCCTCTCGACTGAATTAAATGCATTCTTTATATCAATTTTAAGAAGAATTTTTTGGGAAAATTTGTTTGATGAAATGTATGACATAATAGCATGAATGGCCGCCTCGCAACCCTTTTTGACTGCAACACCCAGCTGTATTGGTTTTAAATATGGTTCTAGTTTAGTTAAAGTAAGTTTACAGCACAATTTTGAAACTAGACGTCTAAACGTATTTCCTATGGCAATGGGCCTGATCCCGCCGTCTTTCTTGTGTAGGGCACAAAGACTGGCGCCGTATAGGTATGCGCAAGCCTCGTTGACAACCTCGCCACGCAGCATCATGTTACATAATTTCGTGATAGAATTTAGTAAATCTATTAGACTCAGGGTCATCAATTACTATTTTGGGCAATGACGCTCACCTTTTATTTTTAAACAATGGGTATCATATGGTACGAGACCCATCGTTAAGAGTTACTGTTGCGAATGGCTCTGATATATACAGGGTGACTGGTAATTCGATCTATTCCTTGAAAGGGGTTATACTAGAGGTTATTTGGAACAACATTTAAGGCCCATAAACTTGTTTTTTTTAATGAAAAAAAATTTTTTTATTAAAAATTTACATAAAAATAAAAATATAAATTCATTTAAGACCTTTTATTTCTGATATTTTGAGAATGTTGAGCCGATATTTTTTTTTAAATGATTGGTAGCTTACCAGCTTCCGGAAAAATATCAATGGAGTGCCCAAAAATAAGGATATATTTTTTAAAACTTTTTTTTCGATTACAAATCAAAAATTAAAAAAAAATCTTAAAACCCCGATATCTCGAAAACCGCTCATTTCCGACCCCCAGTTGATAGGACTTAATTTGTTCCAAATAACCTCTAGTATAACCCCTTTCAAGGAATAGATCGAATTACCAGTCACCCTATATAGTGTAGGTTACATGGTATTACCCATGACATATAAAAATGTTACTTGTGAGATAAGGTGTTACTTGATTCCTGGAATCACGACTTCATTAATTTTAGGTGTAGACTTCTGGTCAAAGTTCGAACATTAGTAACGCACAATATAAAAACGGGTGACTCTTCACCAATTAAACAACGTTATTACCGAATGTCAGCCGAAAAGCGTAGATTGTTATGCGAAGAGGTAGATAAATTACTTGAGTTAGATGTACTTGAATATTGTGAGTCGGAGTGGGCCAATCCGGTTCTGCTCACACTGAAAAAGAATGGCGAAATGAGAATGTGTTTAGATAGTAGAAAGTTAAACGCGGTCACCACAAAAGATGCCTATAGTTTACCTTATATGTCAGACATCTTGGACAATCTACGTGACGCTTGTTTCCTATCTAGCATAGATCTTGCTAAATCTTTTCACCAGATCCCGATAGCGGAGGAGGACCGCTGCAAGACGGCTTTCTCCGTTCCGTCATAAAGTGACGGCGTTCGGCCTGTGTAACGCACCGGCAAGCCAGCAAATGTTGATGGACTCGATTTTTGGTCAGGAATTCGAATTTAAAGTTTTTGTTTTTGTAGATGATTTAATAATAGTGAGCCGCACATTTATGGAACATGTTACGTTGTTGGAAAAAGTTTTTATGCAGGTCTAACTATAAATTTAAAGAAATGTTGTTTTTTTAGAAAGGAGCTTAATTAAGTATCTAGGTTATGTTGTTAACGAGCAAGGACTACGCACAGATCCGGAGAAGCTGAAGGCTATTTTGGACATTCCGGCCCCAACCAGCAGGAAGGAAGTAAAGAGATTTTTAGGAACGGCTAGTTGGTACAGGAGGTTCGTACAAAATTTCAGCACACTAGCGGCACCGTTAAATATCATTACGTCGCCGAAAAAATGTCCAAAGTTCCTGTGGACCGAAGAGGCGGACGTGGCTTTCAACGCACTCAAGAACGCCCTAGTCACAGCTCCAGTGTTGTCATGTCCGAATTTTGAACTACCGTTTGAGGTCCACGCTGATGCGAGCGACTATGGTACTGGTGGTTTTCTCTCACAGACCATAGACGGAGTCGAGCATCCAGTGGCCTATATGAGTAAGTCGCTTACTCCTCAGCAGAGGAACTACTCCATAACAGAGAGGGAAACCTTAAGTGTTCTCACGGCCCTGGAACACTGGCGGTGTTATCTAGACAACGGAAAACAATTTATAGTTTACACGGATCATGCGGCTCTACAATGGTTTCTGAACCTATCCTATCCAACAGGTAGATTGGCTAGGTGGTGTGTTAGACTATCTTCTTTTAATTTTGTAATAAAACACAGAAAAGGCGCAGACAATGTTATACCAGACATTCTGTCACGCTCTGTGCCAGTCGCAGCTGTCAATATAACTACCACTAACGACGAGTGGTATCTAAAAACGGTGGAAGGGTGTCAACTTAAACCCACATCGTACATAAACTATTCTATATTAAATGATAAACTGTACAGACGTTGCAAAGGAAAGAATAGGTAATGTTCGGAGTTCGAATGGAAGCAATGCGTTTCACAGGAGTTCAGAGATGAAGTTATTAAGGAGAACCACGCGGAACCAGTAGCGGGTCACTTTGGGGTTTTCAAAACGCATAAAAGATTATGTTTGAATTATTATTGGCCCAATATGTTTAGAGATGTAGCTAGATATGTAACGGAATGCGATAAGTGCCAAGCATATAAGCACTCAACGCAAGCTCCGGAAGGTTTAATGGGCAGACCTAAGGACTGTTCTCGCCCCTTTCAAATAATAGGTATCTATAGATTTAGTGGGTCCCTTACCCAGAACAATGAATCAGTATACATTTCTGTTAGTTATCACGTGTTGTTTTTCAAAATTCTGCATTCTCGTACCTCTTCGTAAGGCTAGGGGCAAATTAATAAATAAACATATGGAGGAAGATGTGTTTTAATACATGGTGTACCACAAACAATAATTTCAGACAACGGCAGCCAGTTCATTTCAGCTGACTGACAGCAACTATTCACTAAATATAATATCCCAAACATGCATTTTACACCCAAATACACCCCTCAGGTAAACACAGTGGAAAGATATAATAAAACAATAATGGTAGCAGTTTCCACTTTTATTGATGACAACCACAGAAATTGGGATAAAAACTTTAAAAAAATTCAATTTGCAGTGAATAATTCAGTGAACGAAGTCACTGGGTTCATCACACCATCGTTTCTTGTATATGGAAGAAAACTAGTAATATGCGGTTCTCATTATTTAGAAAACAATAATGACACCGATTTTATTTTTGTACCAAGAAATGTATATGCCGAGAACACACGATACCAATCAAAAATTTTTACAGAGGTACAGTCTAAACTATGGCAGTCCCACTCACAAAACGCTGCGAGATATAATTTGCGTCGTAGGAATTGCGAATATAACGAGGGAGATCTGATCTGGAAGAAAACACAGTACCAAAGTGACGCAGCGAAGTTTTTCAGTTCCAAGTTAGCTCCCAAATACATCGACATCTATTTTATAGATCGAACGTCGTACGATGCAACCTGTGCTAGACGTCGGTACAAGTGTGCGTGCACACACACGCAGTATTGTGATACGTGACACGATCACTACGACGATACTATCGCGCGCTCGCCCCCACCCGCCCACAGATGACAAGAACGAGCGAGAAAGACGTCATGTGGCGCGTTTGCCGTCTTTCCGCCCACTCCCATCACCAGCAGGCAAGCGAGAACGAGAACGCGATACCACCGCACCGTCACACGATCCTATCCGTGACAGCATGGCTTCTTAACACGCCGTAACATGCTCAGGCGAAACAAACAACAACGTTTGTCACTGTCACTCTTTATAACAGCAACCGGGCATGCTGCACACACGCGTCACCGACTCGATACAGACATGCGTGCGTTCAACACGCGCCGCACACGCCTTAAGAAGCGGCTGTCCGTGAAATCTGCATTATATGCGGTTCTCGTCGAGAACATATTTGTTCGAGAGTGATGTATGGGATGGGCCAATCTATAAAATAGATATCATTGCCCAAATATATAAAATGCAAAATAGTTGCAAAACTTTCACCTTTGGTATATGAACTAGTAGATATGGCAGGTAAAAATTTAGGCCGCTGGCACATAAAAGATTTTAAATAAACTTTTACCTTGCAAATATACCAACCAGAAATAATTACAACTTGAAATTATTATTATTTTTTTTTTTTTTTTCAATAGTATACATGGGTAACATATACAGGGTGTTTGGTAATTCGATACATTCCTCCTAAGGGGTCATTCTAGAGCTAATTTGCAACAAATTTGTCCCAATAAACTATGGGTCGAAAATGAATAGTTTTAAGTTATTAACGTTTCAAATTTTTTTTTTTATTTTCTGTCTTGTTACCAAAAAATGATAATTATAAAATAACTAATCCACTCTTGGTACTTAATAATGTTTCTCAGATCAAGAATTCCCTTAGCGCAGATTTTTGCTTCCAACATCTGGCAACACTAGTGCAGGTTTTTGCTTTTTGGACATATTCATTGTATTCCCAAACATTTTAAGTTCTAGCAACAGAAAATAGCTCAAATGTCTTCTAGATTAAATTGGAAAAATCTACGTCCCAACTGGTTTCAAGCAAAATTCACGGTAGGCTACGTGAGGGTGACCAAAAGAAGACAAATTTGAAACCACGTGGTTTACGGATGCACACTTAGGACAAATCGATCCTGTAAATCGTTTATGTACAGGGTTGCCAACCTGTGGAATGCACTCCTCGCACCTGCATCCTTTCCTCCAATGTACAGTCTGGCTGGAGTCCTTCAAACACGATTTGAAGGTGCACCTAGCCGGGCGACATGATATTCGTAGTCCCCGTAAATATCCGTATGCCCGTTAGCGCCGCCGGCGCCGTCGGACTACACCTCTGCGTTAGTATGCCGCGCGCCATATTATATCGTGCTTCCCATAAAAAAAAGAGTAAAAACCTTCGGACAAAACTCCATTGAGGTTATTTCAACCGCTCGTTTGCACACACATGTAGGTCGAAGACTCGGCGTTGTCTCACCTGATTCGTAAGGCCGGTCTACATGCAGAGACTCGCGTCCTAGTATAGTTATTTTATGTTTTATTTTGGTAATATTTTATGGTTTGATAAAGTATTAAATTGAAATTGTATGATAGCATAGATTTTTTTTTTATTGTAATACATATTAAGTATTTTACATATTCAATACGCAGCGTGCGTACTTGGCACTTGCACCGGTGCAGCGACTCAGGCAAATTTAAATGAAATATATTATTTATAGGTAGTTTACATTATTTTTTTTTAGGTTTAGTTTACAAATTATTTTAGTTTAGTTTTTCATATTTCTTAATTTTAGTTTGATTTTATTGTAAGATTCTGTCATGATTTTGATTAATAAAAAATTCTAATTTGGCATTGAATTTTATTTTGTTTTTAATTTTGAAATGGGTTAATTTAATTGTTTAAATAATTTAATTTAGTATAAATTGTTCAGCATTGTGTGTATTTGTCGAATTTGCTTTTTAACCGACTTAAAAAAAAGTAAATTATTATCAATTCGACACGGTATGTATCTAATATTATTGGAACGGCAATATATTCACATGATATATATATATAATACTATTAGGGCATCCAAACAAATATACAAAATTTTATAGATGTGTGTATGAATGTTTGTATGTATGTATGTTTGTACGTATGTTTGTCTACGCATTTCTCCGAAACGATTAATCTGATTTTACCATTCTTCTTTGCATTCTTATTCTCATTTTATTGGATTACATACCTATATATTATTTTATAATTATATATACCTATACAGGGTGTTAAAACGGCGAGTACATTAGTTTGGCCAGCGTAATCCTCATGTTTTTCCTAGACAAAAAAGCAAATAAAGTTTTTCTCTAAAGTGTAGTTTTCGAGATATGAATTTTTGAAATGTATGTTTTCATCTAGTGTAATTTAACGCGTTGTTGCCGCTCCGCACCCTCCGCCTGCCGACCTCCAGTCCTCCACTCACAAAGCTAACCCCCGCCCCTCCCGCCAACACCTCCGTCCGAGGTGCTCACTTCTCACCCGCTCTTCCCCCCTCCGCGCCGCCCTGTTGTCATTAGAGCATTTTTACACTAAAATAATCAATTACCTAGTTTGTATGAAAACTGTAACTCTTTATTTAAAGGGAATTCAGAAAAAAGTTATTTGACTTTTTTGTTACTCTTAATCCCAATAATCATTTCCTAAATTTAATTTACTCGCCGTTTTTACCCCCTGTATATAAAGAAGATGCATACATCACCACATATCTATCCCCTCTCCCGAGATGCACTTGGGCGGGGACTGATATTAACCCAGTGCTAGCTAGCATCAGCATGTGCTAAGAGTCTCAAGAAAACGGACGAAGAATTTATAAATATTTCAATATAATCCTTCAAATTCGGGAACAGTGCAAGTTTCATGTAAATCGGTTAAGTAGTTTTCAAGATATGAACTGTTAAGTGTGTCAATTGGTCGAATAATTCTATACCACGACAAACGGTTTCTGTGATTCTATTTTATGTGATTTTACTAATTAAAAAACATTAAACCGGCTTAAAAAAACTAAAACTAAACTAAAAAAAAACTAAAAATTATTAAATACATACTTGAGTTAACTTTTTTATTAAAAACTATATTTAAAATTATAATACGTAAAATGTATTTACTCGTAAATAAATATTAACCCCACACTTTATTTATTATCAATATCATAATATGTAAATGTATACTTTCGTACCTACAATTATATAACACAAAATCTACACCCCCACACCTAAAAACAAACGGAGCTTAGCGATACAGGTGCGAGCCTAGTGCCTAGCTCTGAGCACACATCGTGTAAAAGATTTTTTTGTACTTTCTTTCCTCGTACTGTAAAACACATGAATGTATCTTTTAATTTAATTTACACAATAAATGATTTTGTTTGTTTGTTTGAGTGGAAGGCGATACAAAAGCACACCAGAAACTTGATAGATGAAGCTCTTTTAATGTGCTTTTGTACAGCCTTCAACTAAATTATTTTTAATAACTTTTCGTTCAAAGTAGGTAGGTAACTAGTTGTTTTATTAAAGTCGGTTCAATGTTTTTTAAACAGTTTTTTTAGTCTTGTCTTTGAGAAACCTGAGTGCATCGACACAGGCGAAAACCCAGTGGTGCACTCGGGACATCTGTCAAATGGGGTTTTGTTTTCTATGTCTACTCTTCTCCTCTTTCTTTCAAGTCTTTCTTTTCCAAACCTTTTGTGATACCTACTAACTAACCTAGACTTAAGGAAAACTAACCTTATTTGGAATTGAAATTGAAATTTGGAATTCATCGCCCCAACGCTGTAAATACAGTAGCACACGATTCCTTCATCGCAGGAGAGCTTTGACGCAGCTGCTGTGGCAGCACACAAACTGCACTATGGGAGTTTTCACAAAAACGACATGCGCCGCCTCAACATTAGTCAGTCAGTCAGTCAGTCAGCGTGTAAGCGTCCACTGATGCTGGACATACGGCTCTCCAATTTTCCTCCAGTCCTCCCGGCCTTCAGCGATACGGAACCACTGATTTCCGCCGGCGTACTTGATGTCGTCCCACCTGGCAGGTGGTCTTCCCACACTCCGTTTTCCTGTCCACGGCCGCCAGTGTAGGACACGGTTACTCCAACGGTCATCGTCTCTTCGGCTAACGTGCCCAGCCCACTGCCACTTGAGCTTAGCCACCCGGTGTCCAATATCGACTACTTTGGTGCGTCGGCGGATTGCCTCGTTACGCGCCATATCACGTAGCGATATTCCCAGCACGGCTCGCTCCCAAGAACATTATGGTTTGGACGAGAGACTCTTCCCTAGCGCCGCGTGCCGAACGTTTGCATAAACATTCAAACCATGATCGTCAGTCGCGCACCGACCGCTCAGTCTTGCGTTAGCCGTGGTCGAAATAACAATGCCGGCTTGTGCTGTATTCTCGTGCAAAAACATCAGCAGGGTGACAAATGTGAAGAATGGCGGAATATCGTATCATCGGTAAGTTTATAATTTGATAAAAGGTCGTGTTTCTGTACTAAAAAACACAAATAATTGAGTCGTTATCCGACGTTATCGGACTGTCAGTCCGGGCGGCGGAGCGTGCTCGTACACGTGAGTGGGTTCACTACGAGAGATCGAGACTGATACTTTTGTTGCATTAGACTCACCTATTTGTTATTTTACCTGTTATTTGGTGTGCAAATAAATAATACATGCATACATATTTCAGTTTCCCAGGAAACCCTAACTTAAAAACAAAGTGGGTCGCTGCCTGCGGACGCCCTCCTATGTGGATACCAACGAAAAGTAGTAGTATATGTTCTTTGCATTTCACACAAGATTGCTAGAAACTTGAAAAGAAAAAACGCTACATATACGAACATGCAATACCTACTCTTCATTTGTGTCATCATCACGTAAGTCTGGTAGATATAATATAATAAGTACAAATAGGTTCTGTTTTATGGAAAATGACACGGTTGTTTTCGTCGTTTTTCGAGAACCACTGGCTTTAAACCCATTGTGTTGTTACTCAAACTGAACGCCTTCTGTCGTTTTTCTATCGACCGGCAGTGTTTCGTACTAATCCCACCGTCTGCTCCCCTCCATTTTTACAACGAATCACGCACGTCTGATTGCACCGCGTCCCTCCCGCGCGCCTCAGCAATGGCGACGCTGGTGCTGGTATTACGAATGGCTTGTTTCTAGTCCGAACCAAATGTTCTTGCTCGCTCCATTCCTCGCTGGGCAACTTTCAACCTTTGGACAACAGCGACCGTCAGAGTCCACGTTTCACACCCGTACGTCATAACCGGGAGGACTCACTGGTCATATATGCGGGTCTTTAAATTTTGCGGAAGGTTATTGAGTCGTTGATTAGGACGGATTATGTGGAGCTCAGTGAAACGCGACTTGCGACAAGAAGATTTATTTGAGAAGCCGTGTTGTCATATACAAAGCACTGTATTGCGACAATGTGTCAGTGTGGCAATATATAAAATACAATAAAGGCTATTTATTCAACAAAGGTCAGACTTCAGGACGAATTTTAGTTTTCCAAAGGCGACCCAACCCAGTTGAATTCGTCTCTCCACCTCCTTAAGCAGACCTTGTCTACCAAGCCGCAGAATTTGACCGAGGTATACGTACTCTTCAACCTGTTCGATCACTTCTCCGCCAATAACAATTTGTCCTCCCGTCATAACCTCGGTCGCCATGACCTTGGTTTTGTCCCGGTTCATTTTCAGACCAACCTTCATCGACGCTGTATAAAGGTCTTCCAGCATAATCTGAAGCTGATCTCGGGAATTTTACAGAAGAACAATGTCATCGGCGAAACGCAGATGACTGAGAAGATCTCCATTCTCGTTTATACCCATGTTGTCCCACTCAAGCATCTTGAACACATCTTCCAATGCGTTTGTGAAGAGCTTGGGTGAGATCACATCCCCCTGCCTTACGCCTTTACCAAGGAGGATGGGTTGGGTATTTTCGTGAAGCCTCACAGTCATCGTCGCGGACCGATACAGATTTCGGAGCACCTCGATGTAGCGGTGGTCGATTCTGCACCTGAGGAGGGGTCCATGGTGCCGTGTCCTTTCCTAAATCCAGCTTGCTCACGAGGCTGGTACTGGTCCAGCCTCTGTGTCAGCCGACTCGTGATGACTCTTGAAAAGACCTTGTACACGTGGCTAAGAAGTGAGATAGGTCGATAGTTTTTCAGGTTCGCCCTATCCCCCTTCTTGTGAAACAAGACAACGACACTATTTCGCCATGCGGCCGGAACTACACCGCCTTCAAGAACTGCATTGAACAGTTTTTGCAGTTCCTTCAGGAACGGTCGTCCGCCAGCGTTCAGCAGCTCTGTCGTTATCCCGTCTTCACCTGGAGCCTTGTGTTTTTTGAGTCCTTTCAAGGCAGCCTTTATCTCATAGACACTAATATCGGGTAGATCCTCCGTGTAGTGTCTCACGCCTATCAGAGTCGACTGGTGCAGGAATACATTACAGGAATACAGTGGACTTGGGGCAGGAATACATTAGGTTAGGGTCAAATTACAGAAGATGCGTCGCTACGCGACGCATCGCAATCAATATTCTATATTCTATAAAGTAACTTTTTTTTTGGTGCCTTTTTAAGCTTCTCTTGAAAGATCCTAAGTCATACACAGGAAACACATCGGGAGGAAGTGTGGTAAGATTTGGTGGTGAGATGGTCCGGAGTCCGGACCGGAGCCTCGAGTACCTACTCAGTATCGAGTCGAGTATCGCGACCAAAATTATCGATACCTACTCGGTATCGAAAGTATTGTTAGATCTTTAAGCGTAAGAGTGGTTACATTTTCTTTGGCGTAAACCTTTTTTTTTCTGCAAGAAAAAAGATGGCGGATGAACAAGTTTGTTTGCCGCGGCATCGTAAATAAAAAGTAGGTATATATTTTTGAGATTCTCGCGATACGAGAAGAAAACAACAGATATTAGAAGTACAACAGAAAAGGCTGTATACTTTAATAAGTTTTGCCTGTCCCCGAAAAGGACGAATAAATATTTAAAAAAATCTCTTTGACGTAAAGAAAAAGATGGCGGAAGGCGGAAGTTTGTCGCGTTGTCGTTGTAATTAAAAATATATATTTTTGTGGTTCTCGCGGTGCGAGAATTAAATAAAACAGACATTAAAAGCTACAACAGAAATGGCTGTATACTCTAATGAGTTTTGCCTGTTTCGGGAGGAGACGAAGTAAACAAAACAATAAAAAAAAAATCTCTTTGACGTAAGCCATGACACTGACAGCCGGACGGACTGGACTTGGCTCAAGGGATGTTAGATGCATGAGAATTCTCACGTACTTGTGAGAATTACGCCTCCGACGTACATGAGCTATGTATGAGGCAAAAGGTAGAAAGCATGAGAATTTCACGGACTGTGTATATACAAAGAAAACTCCAACCCCCTCTGCATTTGCAGATCCTGAAAACACAGACAGTGAACCTGACGATTCTAGACTGATCTAAATATTGAATTGCAATCACAAATTGGAATATTACATATATTATTATAATAAAGACTCATTATGACGAAAATCTGCCTTTTCATTTCCCTTAGGGTACCTAGGTCTCTTAAAAAACATTTTTATTCTGGTATTACAAGAATCCAGAGCCGTCTAAATCTCATTATAAGAAGGAGTTTCGCACGCAGGTCCGTTTTATCTATCATGCATGTTATTTGCACAAAATTGTAAAAATAATTTAAACCAATCAATTTTCATGCAATAATAGAATTATTTTTGACAGAAAAATCCGCATGAGAATTTTTTATCAGATATGAGAATTTTGGAACATCCGTAAGTACGAGAATTCATTATTAGCTGTCTAACATCCCCAGTGTTGCCATGTTAGAAGATTTTCTCCTAGATTCAGGAGAATTTCAGCGGTGTTAGGAGAAGTTTTTGCCTGTCGGGAGAGTAGGAGAAAATCTAGGAGAAAGAAAATCATTACAGGAGAAGATTTAGGAGTGAGAAACATATATTTACTAGTAACAAACAAATATGTCGGAATGTACGGTGACAACACAATGAATGAACTGTATATGAATCAACCAACCATCTTCTCAAGTCACACAATATACGATAGGATTTGTCTTTTGATAAGAGCAAGGTTCCTCTTCTTGCTCTTTATATAGGATAATGTGACACTCTGTGAGTTTGTGCGTGCATTGATCGACCAACAAGCCGACTACCGGGCGGGCCTAACCGAACGAACACTTTGTTATCAATCAATGTTATTTACATGTATTCTTTATATTAATCAGTAGTATTACTAAGCCTACGTCGACAGTCTGTTCGTCAGTCTGCACTACTTTAACGGCTGTATCTTTTGTACCGTAATAGGTAATTTTCACAGATCATGTGTTATTTTATTGGCGGACATCCTATCAAATAATAAGAAAAAACAAATAAAAATTAAGGGCTTCCTTCGCGTTTTTCTAAAAAAAAATTTGCTCTAACATAAAAACGGTAATACGTACAAGTGTCAAACTTGGTGTGGTTAAAACTAAAAAAAAAAAAAAAAATTATTAAAACAGACGAATTACGTGGTGATTAGGTGGTTAGAATGGAAATCGTGGTTATGACGGGAGGACAAATCATTATTGGCGGAGAAGTGATGGAACTGATTGAAGGAAGAGTATGTACGTATATCTCGGTTAAATACTGCTTGGTAGACAAGATCTGCCTAAGGAGGTCGAGGGAGGAATTCAACTGAGTAGCGCTGCCTCGGAAATTTAAAATTCGCCCGGACGTCTAATCTGTATATATTATGACCAGTGCGCCCTACCGTTTATGACGTACGGGTGTGAAACGTGAGTTCTGACTATAGTTGTTTTCCAAAGTTGCCCAGCGACTGATGGAAGTAGCCATGCTTGGCGCGCCTGGGAGTATAGCTAAGCGAAATGGTGCGTAATGAATGACTAATGAATGAGGCAATCCGCCGACGCACCAAAGTAATTTATATTGGAAACCAGGTGGATAAGCTATAATGGCAGTGGGCTGGGCACGTTAGCCGAAGGGATGACGACCGTTGGAGTAACCATGTACTACCTTGGCGGCCGTGGACAGGAAAACGGAGTGTGGAAGACCACCAGGTGGGATGCCGACATGAAGTATGTCGGCGGAAAGTTTTTTTTTTTTTTTTTTATGGAAACTGACACGGTTGGCTACCTCACCTACAACGTCCGTGATGTTAGCCCATAACACCGGGTGAACTAGGTGCCATGTCAGTGCTTCCCCCTTTGATCGTGCCGGCTACACTGAACTGGTCGGAAAACACAAACTATTTACATAGCCGTTTTGACCGACGTCTCATTCAGTGCGGTGGTACCAACCCGGGCGGGTTAAACCCTACCACCAAGTAAGATTAGGAGGGAAGGGACCTACAGTTTTACGAGGAATCCGAACCTCGGTCAGCCTCCAACGGTCAGCGGTCACCCATCCAAGTACTGACCGCACCCAGCGTTGCTTAACATTCAATAGCGACAGTTGACTGTCTGCACCATTGAGCTATCGAGGCTGACAAAGTAGTGGTCCGTACCGCTGAATGCCGAGAGACTTAAGGAAAATTGAAGGCGTATGTCCAGCAGTAGACGCTTACACGCTGACTGACTGACTAACTGACTGACAGAGAACCCTAGGCGCGAGTTCGACTCGCACTTGACCGTTTTCAGGGTGCAAAAGATACAGCTCTTTACAGGTAAGACAGACAGACGGCCTAGGCTTAGTAATATGGTCCCGTACGTATAAGGAACACTAAAAATGTGGTGAAATTTTTATAATTTGAATAACAGGAGAATTTTTTAGGAGGACGAAAATTGTCTAGGAGATTTTTAGGAGATTTTCGAAGTCAATCTAGGAGAATTTCAAAATGTGAGTTGGCAACACTGAACATCCCTGGCTCCCCGTGCTTGTGATTGTTTGTACTCCCGCCTCCCGCCCCGTACGCACGGAAGCCTTGAAGGAGAAGAAGATAGTTGGAAAGTAGACGCAGTCCCTCAGCTGTGCGCAGGTGGCGGCGTGCGTGCGACGCGGCTCGGCGCGACTCCGCCACAGCGAGGGTAAAGGACGCCTCTCCGCTTGCTTTATCTAGTAGGTAGTAGTTTGCGGTCGCTTCCGAGCCTACTCCTGAAGACAGCGACATGTGTGTAGCCTTGTCTTTGCTCGTTAACTATACTGATTCGGGGGTGGGTATAGATACTGGCAGGTAGCGATGGGGGGAGGGGGGGAGCTTGGTGTATCGAACGAAGGAGGGAACGCCCCCCCCCCCCCCCGCCCAGGAGGGGAGCCGTTTAGGGGGGTGGCATACAAAGGACCTCCAAAAAGAGAGAAATGAAGCATATATAACAATGAAGGGAGCAGAAAAAGTTATTTGCCCCCCCCCCCCCCCCCCCCCCCCCCCCAAACACAAGTCAATAGCTTGAAAAAAATTCAAACGCATAAAAAATCTCATTAGCTAATTACGATTGCCTCTTCTCCGGCGCTGCGGGAAGTGCAGCACCTCCGTCCTTGCGTAACAAAGCGGAGGGGGGATGCACTAACTCCGCGTCTCCGGCTTATAAAAACACTCTAGTGAATAGCCATACTAAAAGGTTATATCGGGGCGGTGAATTTAGTTTTTAAAGTAACAATGTCTGACCAGTGACCTGTTAAAATTAAAAAAAAAAAAATTCTCGAAAACTTTTGATCACCTCGGGCTAATTTTGTCACTTATATTCTTCTAACATCGTAAACTACCGGATATAACTACCAGCAATTTGCTATCAAACCTGCCATTAACTATACCTCACCCCTGATTCGCTCTTTGTAGTTCAGTGAACGCGGTGAACTAGTTCGGTCTCGTCGTCCAGCTGCTCTCTCTCTTGCTCAATTAGCTCAGGCTCACTTACTTTATAGTAGGTAGAGGAACGTACGAGAACTGAACAAACGTCGCGCTAACGGGAGCGGCCTACTTAGTTGCGTTTCTCCCCGTGGTTTTAGCCCCGCCCCTTAAAATACCTACTGTAGCTACTCCAGAATCCCCCCTTATAAAATACATAGAAAAAGTACAATAATAAAAAAATAATTTCTCTCTTTGCATTCATAATACTTAATAAATTTTAAGTGGTAAATGATGTCATGAGAATTTTTTCTTATGGAAACTTGACACGGTTCGCGACATCACCTGCAACATCTGTCATGTCAGCCCGTCATAACACCGGGTGAACTAGATGCCATATCAGCCTCGATAGCTCAGTGGTGCAGACAGTCGACTGTCGACGCTGGGCGCGGTCAGTACTTGGATGGGTGGCCGCTCGACCGTTGGAGGCTGACCGTGGTTTGGATTCCACATAAAACTGTAGGTCCCTTACCTCCTTACTAGGTGGTAGGGTTCAACCCGCCCGGGTTGATACCACCGGACTGAATGAAACGTCGGTCGAAACGTCTATGTAAATAGTTTGTGTTTTCCGTCCAGTTCAGTGTAGCCGACACGACAGTTCACCCGGTGTTATGGGCTGACATCACGGATTTTGTAGGTGATGTAGCCAACCGTGTCAGTTTCCATAAAAAAAATAAAAATAAAATATCAGTGCTCCCTTCGGTCGTTCCATTCGATGTCGAACTCGCATGATACGCAAGAAGCTGACCGAGCGCAGCACAGCCAGACGCGACAAACAATGAAAACTAGCTGAGCCGCTCAGTCAGGCTGAGCGTGAGCGGGCGGAGCGGCAACGTGCGCTCCCGCCACCGACCGACCTTCTGACAAGGAGTGACTGTGCGGCTGAGCAGGTGTGCGGCTGAGCGGCTGAGATGTTTTGCTCAGTTGTTCTGAGCTTGCTCATACGCTCACTTCAATGAGGTATATCGGTTCGTTCGGTCGTTCGGTCTTTGGACAAGACTATTGCGCGCTACACTATAGCGGCGCGGTCACAGTGACGTCACAACCGTCGTCGCACGGCAGCAGCGGAGACATCTATGAAACCACGTGAACAGCTTTGTCAATAGCCCGCGACTCTAAAGTGGGTTTGACATTGCTCTTTAATAATAAAATACAAAAATTAACACTTGCAGTTCCCACTTATTAAATATGATTACACCCCTTGGTTTCCTGCCTTTTTCGCAGAGTGAAAATTCGCACATAAGCTCAAATATTTAGCAAAATAACGAAGTCAGATCTACTCTATTCATAAAATATTGTCAATGAAATTATCCATGAAATTATTTAAAAGAAATGAGGATTCACTTATTTAGAAGCACAGACGGACTTTTGATCTACAGGAAAAATAACGCACGCCCGCATTTTCTTTTCGAATTTTTTCTTACCTAAAGTTGACAATTCGAATACACAAATTATATATCAACATTTATGAGAACGTAGCCACTAAGAGAGCACAAATGTATAAAAAATTTGGGACTTGGATCCAATTCCCAAATAAATAATCAAAACCAGCCAAGTGCGAGTCGAACTCGCTCACCGAGGGTCCCGTATCGCAATGTCATGGCTAGCGCCACTCACGCCATCTAGATGGCGCGTTATGAAATGCTTCATATTAGGTAAATGTCATGATTACTTAAAATGCTTTACACTCTATTCGGTAGATGACGCGCATACACTTTTTGGTTTCTTCTTGGAAACCCCCGTGAATTTTTTACTTTTTCTTATTTTTATTATTTGTTGTTATATCGACCATAATAACACATATTCTGTGAAAATTTCAACAGGGTACCTATTACGGTTCAAGAGATACAGCCCTTATGCCCACTTGCACCAACACGAGTTTAGAGTTAAATAGCGAGTTATGGATTTAAACGCGGTTCAAACGCGGTTCCCACATACAACGGGTGCTAGTTTAACGAGTTAAACTAGTTTATAGTTAAATTCGTGTTGGTGCAAGTGGGCCTTAGACAGACAGACGGACGGACGGACAGACAGACGGACGGACGGACGGACAGACGGCGTAGGCTTAGTAATAGGGTCCCGTACCGGATACGGAACCCTAAAAATAAACAAAACCATTTTTGACCGAATGAAGATTCAGTCAAAAATGACAGGTCAGAATATTTTTTTCTGTTTTTGTTTAATTCCTTGTAGATGTGTTTCGGTATAGGATTAATTGTCAGCCTCGATAGCTCAGCGGTGCAGACAGTCGATTGTTGCTATTGATTGTTAAGCAGCGCTGGGCCGGTCAGTACTTGGATGGGTGACCGCTCGACCGTTGGAGGCTGACCGTGGTTCGGATTCCACGTTAAGCTGTAGAACCCTTCCCTTCTTACCTTACTAGGTGGTAGGTTCAACCCGCACGGGTTGATACCACCGCACTGAGCGAAACGTCGGTCGAAACGGCTATGTAAATAGTTCGTGTTTTCCGTCCAGTTCAGCCGACATGAAATGAAGTGAAGCACTGACATGGCACCTAATTCACCCGGTGTTATGGGCTGACATCACGGAAGGAAGGTGTGGATCTAAGCTTACGATGGCTTCACCGAACATATCCGGGCCCATCGGCAGTAGAGGAGGGTATTAATCGAGGTCGGGACTAGCGAGTGGCCACTCTAAATTTCCCGCGCATGCTTCACGTTTCGGCTCGCTTCAAGCCCTCGTCAGCTAGTCTGCGTTGACTAGGACGCGGGGAAACCACCAGTCCCGCTCTCGACCTCCCTCTCTCTACCTATCCATATTCTGTAGGATGCTTCCAGTGACGTTTTCGAAGCTCTCTCCATATATGAGCTTAGCGTCGATCTTGGGAGCCCTAGATTCTTGAAGAGACTGTAGAGCGACTTCGCTGGTAGTCCTCTTGCTCCGACTTCCACAGCGAAGAGATCAGTCTTGAATCCGTTTCTCACAATCCGGTCTACTAAGTTGCAGTACTTGTTAAGTTTGATGTTGTGGTCCTTCGGTATGTTACTTTCCCATGGAACTGTAAGTTCAACAAGTACTACATGCTTTGTCGCTTTTGAGAATATGAGTATATCCGGTCTTAATGCTGTGGTACAGATTTCCGAAGGCATTTGGTAATGCTTCTCATGTGTGTCCATCAACAATTCCCAATCCTTTGCTGCTCCCAAAATTGAAGAAGGTTTAGTCCTATCTTTGGGCAGCTTATTGGCTCCAGGTTTCACAAAGTTGACCTTCTGGAAGCCGCTACTGGTTTGCCCTTTCCTGGTCCGTGCAATTGACAGGTTGATGGCCTCTCTGATGATTTGGAGGACTTTATCATGACGGTAGGAATACTGGCCTCGCTCAAGTAGTATTTTGCATCCGCATAACAAATGTTTGGCCGTGCCTACGAACTCCTTACATGACGGGCATAGTCTATTTGTAGATTTCCCCCATCTAACTAGGTTACTCGGGTCGGGGAGAGTAAGCTGGAATGCATTTAAGTAGAACTTAAGCAGCTCAGGGGACCAGTTGTATATTATGGATTTCCACTTCAATGCAGGAGGGATGCAGAAGTCAGCCACTGTTAGCCAATCATTCTGCATTTCTAGGTTTAAGGCGTGAAGTTTGAAGCCTTGTTCCATGTCCTCCTGAGCAAAACCTTTCAGTATTTCTTTATCAGACTTTGCTGTTTCTATGCCCAATCCAGATCTATTGGTGCGTGTACCAACTTGGAATGATTTGTAGAAGTCGAGTCTCGATTCCAGTTCATCTGATAGTGATGTGTTGGGTAAGGCTTGAATAGCGCTATCATTGGAGTCTTTGAGTATACATCGTTTGGCTATTCTCGCCTTTTGATAAAATATCGACGGTTTCTTAATGTTCAGTCCAAAGTTATTGTGAGATCTGTATAGCGTTGACGAGTCAGCCGGGTGAGCCAGTCCAAACCATGATTTCAGGAATCTGGTCACATACAAGTCTAATTTAGCCAGGTTTTGCTTTGTGAAGTCGTAGACGAGAAATGGCCATGAAAGTTTTGATGTCAGGTAGTTATCGTAAATCCATGCCTTTTGTGTACCCAGGAGGGGAAGATTGTCAGTTTGGCGGAGGCTCTCTTCGAAAAGTTGGACAATATCATCAGTAGGATGCTCCTTTCCTCTGCCTCTCCTGTGTAGGTGATGTAGCTAACCGTAAAAAAATACTTCAGGTAATCCTACCTACCTGCCTACTACCCCTGTATATTCGGTATATATAGATTAAAAATACATCTGCAAAGCGAAGCCGGACTTATTGCCGGTGGAAATTACTTCCAGTCGACCTATACATACACCTTTCTGCTTGGCAGAAGGTGGATTTATTACTGTAGGCAATCGATTCCAGTGAAACACCCCCCTCTCCCTTTCTCTATAAAGCAGCTTTTGGTCCCGTGTGACCGTCGCACGTTGTGTACACCCAGCATATTGGAAGCCAGCTTGGCCTTGCATCATCCATTTTTTATCCTTTCCCTCCTGTACTTATACATATAGCACATCAGTGCAATAGTTTGTATAGCTCAGCTGCTCACGTTGCGCAGTATGGACACGGCAGCACACTCTATAGCCTGCTATATTACTCTGAGCCTTCACGCTCCGCTAAACTTCACCGTTTTTCTCCTTGAAAATACCACGCAGTTCGTCCCGGCACCACTAACACCTTCCACTGCAGCTGAGCGGAGCAGAGCTGTGTAAATAGATTCATCCTATTGCACAATTTCTGCACATCTCCGCCTCAGTGTAGTGTCACCCTTAGGTATAAGCGCAGAGGCAGACGGAAGGTGATGCATTGTTATATGTTTGCAGGTAGGCGCCCGGATAACACCTCGTAGCTCACATATGTAGGTACCTACTATCGACACTGAGCTCAGCTGTCCAGTGCCTACTGCCTGCGAGGTCGCGTCTAGCTGGTAAGTACCTATGTAATCTGTGGAGCGTGGATGTAAATCTCTGCGTTACAAACGGTAGAAACGTCGCCTAGTTTTGCAAAAGTTGTCTGTTGTCTTGTCTGTAGAGATGAGGACGGTGTATATTTAAAAATAGAATAAAGATGGTTGCCAATAGCAACGACATAACAGACATGTCATTGAATAATGGATTGCATTAAAATCTTACATAAATACGTACAACAGTGTTTAATTATTATAAACAAATAACATGGCGCAGCCGTAAAAAGAACTACAAGCTCAAAACTCATTTACAATGTCCACGGACATGTTCAATAAGCCGGCGCCACTGAACCTGGCATCGGACAATGTAGCTGAAAATTTTTCGATCTTCCAAGAAGAAGTCTTAATATATTTTACAGCGACAGAATCTAATAAGAAGCCGCAAGAAGTACAGGTAGCCAGACTAAAAAACTTACTTGGTACGGATGGACAAAAGCTGTACAGGTCAATCAAGCCAAAGGATGAGTCATACAAAGAAACAGTAAGTAATATACTACAAATTTTAGAAAAACATCTGCAGCCAAAAGCAAATGAAACTGTACAAATATATAAATTTCTCCAAAGAACACAACAAGAAGGAGAATCGTTTGAAAGGTTTTACGCCGCCTTGAGAGGTATGGTCGACCAATGCAACTTTGCAGAACAAGAAGACAAGCTCTTATGCGCACAAATTGTGCTGGGGATTAGGAACAACACCGTCAAAGAAAAACTTCTAAGAGGAGAAAGAAGAAGTCTAGACAATGTAGTGGCTTATTGTCAATCGGCTGAACTAGCGGAACAGAATATCAAGCTTTTAAATAAAGACAAAAACATAGACTCTGTTTCAAACACTACACGTAGATGCACTAAATGTGGAACAAGTCATAGGTTCAGAGAGTGTCCTGCCTTTGGCAACATATGTAATAAATGTCACTGGCCAAACCACTACACAAAGATGTGTCGCGCAGCAGCAATCCGGCAAAATAAAGAAGAAGAAGAAGGAGATGCGTCAAAACGGATGTCGACCTCGAGCCGGTCAGAATCGCAGACGATGCCAACAAGACAGGGAAAGCCATACAAATCGTCGCACTCACGCATAACACACGAGCTCGGAATTAACAAAGATGAAACGGAAGAAGCTCAGAACAACCTTCACATTGGATCTTTAGATTCTAAGGTAAATTGGTATAAAAATATAGCAATCCATGGTGAAAATATAAAATTTAAATTAGATACTGGAGCTGAGATTAATATTTTACCATTGCAGTATTGTAAGAAATTAAATCTCTGTAAGAATATAAGAGAAACAAATGTAAAGCTGGAAGCGTTCGGTGGTTTCAAAATCGCTCCACAGGGTTCAATAGATATAATGTTAAGACTTGAAGGAAAGTCAATTAACACGAATTTCATTGTTGTTGACAATCCAAAAGCAATACCAATTTTAGGCTTATCTGCGTGTATTAGATTAAAACTAATTCAAAGAATTGATTCTATAGGTAAACCAGAGATAGACAAAGAACATTTTATTGCCATAAATAAAAATATATTTACAGGATTGGGCTGCTTCCCAGACATTCTAAGCATAAAACTGAAAGATGGAGCGATTCCAAGAACGTGTCCACCTAGACGAATACCACTAAAGTTAAAAGCCAGGTTAAAAGAAACTTTGCTAAGTCTACAGGAAAAAGGTGTGATACTTCCTGTACATGAACCTAAGGAATGGGTAAACAATATAGTTATAATAGAAAAACCGAATAAAACTTTAAGAGTGTGCATAGACCCATCAGAATTAAATAAAAATATATTAAGGGACTATTATACAATACCAAATTTTGAAGATCTCACATCAAATTTGTCCGGTAAAAAAATATTTTGTGTATTTGACTTAAAGGATGGCTTTCATCAGATAAAGCTAAGCGAACAGTCAACTGATCTTTGCACGTTCAGTACACCTTTTGGGTGCTACAAATTTCTCAGAGCTCCATTTGGCCTTTGTTCATTACCAGAAATATTTCAAAAGTTTACATATAAGTACTTTGGTGACATTCCTGGTGTCACAGTGTATTTTGATGATTTGCTTTGTGCAGCTGGTAGTGTTGAAGAATTGGAAAATATAGTACATAATGTCATAGAGAGAGCTAAAAAGTTAAATATAAAATTTAATTCAGATAAAGTGCAGTATTTCGTTGATGAGGTCAAATATTTTGGGTTAATTTTTAATGAACAAGGACTAAAGTGTGATCCAGAAAGGGTAAAATCTATAAAAAATTTGAAATCACCAACAAATAAAAATGAACTGCAACAAATTTTAGGAATTATAAATTATATGAGAAATTTTATACCGCATTTGTCAGAATTAATAGGACCATTACGAGACTTATAAAAAAAAAATTGCACCTGGCTGTGGACAAAAAGTCACGATCAAATACTAGAAAAAATTAAAGATATAATTAGTGAAGACAGTATATTAACACCGTTTGATCCCTATACGTCTATAGAGTTGCAATGTGACTCTTCAAAGGATGCGATTGGATGCTGTCTGATGCAAAAGGGGAAGCCAGTGTCCTATGCATCGAGATCACTAACAAGCGCGGAGATCAATTATGCTCAAATAGAGAAGGAGTTGCTAAGTGTAACTTTTGCCTGCAAAAAGTTCCATAATCTAGTATATGGACATAAGGTCAAAATATTTAATGACCATTTACCTTTAGTGTCAATAGTAAAGCAAGATTTAAATTTAGTAAAAAACAATCGATTACGGCGGCTTCGTTTAAAATTAATTATATATGATTTTGAATTATTATATTTACCTGGTAAGAAAATGTATATTGCCGATTTGTTGAGCCGAAACATTATTCACAAGGAGGAACCAAATGATCTTAGCATGTGTGATATTGTACATACACTGAGTACAACCTTGTTGACTTTCTCCGAATCAAAACTGAAAGAATTTCAAGTTGAAACTAGTAAAGACGTTAGTTTAAGTAAGATTCTGGAATATTATCAACACGGTTGGCAGAATAAATGTGATTATACTGGCGAATTGTCACATTATTATAAAATTAGAAATGACATCACGGTTGAAGATAATTTAGTATATTTCAAAAATAGATTGATAGTTCCGCCTCTATTGAGAAATTACATGACAAAGTTGTTGCATGAAACTCACTTAGGTATAAATAAAGTTAATAAAATGATTAACAACACTTTGTATTGGCCTGGAATACATTCAGATGTGAGAAACTATATTTCCAGTTGTTTAACTTGTCTCAAATATAGTCCATCCAAAATGAAGGAGCCACTTCATAGCCACTTTATACCAGATGTACCTTTTTATAAAATTTGTCTTGACATTGCGGAATTTGCTGGAAAAAGTTATCTAATACTAGTAGATTATTACTCGAGATGGATTGAAATAGAACAATTAAATTCTAAGACGTCTGGAGCAGTGGTCGGTAAGCTGAAAAAGATATTTAGTAAGTTCGGCATTCCTGCCATTGTGGTTGCCGATAACATGCCATTCGATAGTTTAGAATTTAGACAGTTTGCACAAGATTGGCATTTCCGAGTTGACACTTCAAGTCCACACTACCCAAGGGGAAATGGACTTGCTGAAAAAGGAGTAGGGATAGCAAAATTGATGTTAAAAAAATCAACTGATTGTAAAATAGATATAGAGCTCTTCTTATTAAATTATCGGAACGCTACCGTTGCCAAATTAGAATACTCGCCGTCACAACTTCTGATGAATCGTACTTTACGTTCAAAATTGCCAACACTTGTAAGTAATTTGAAACATAAAGCCATAGAAACTGATGTATATCAAAAAATGATTGACAATCAAGTAGAGCAGGGTAAATATTATAACCGACACACTTACAAAAAGGAAAATTGTTTCAACGTAGGTGAAAAAGTGTTGCTACAAGATGTTAAAAGCTTGTTGTGGGAATCTGCTTATATTGTAAAAAAATTGTCAGCACCTCGCTCATACTTAGTGCGTACTTGTAATAATAAATACTATAGAAGAAACTCTATCCATATTAAAAAATGCCAAATAATTATTATCAACCAGCACCAACTACTGGTAATCCAGAACCTGCCTGTAATACCGATGAACCGGTACTGCGCAGATCAGAAAGACAGAAAAGATGTCCAGAAAGGTTTGGTACTTAGTTATATGGTACCACATTATTGTCAATGAAATATATAGTTTAGAGTGTATTATTATTTTTAGAATAAATAAATAATAATAATAATTTTATTGTTATGTAATTAATTAATTATTTAGAGGGGCATGTATATTTAAAAATAGAATAAAGATGGTTGCCAATAGCAACGACATAACAGACATGTCATTGAATAATGGATTGCATTAAAATCTTACATAAATACGTACAACAGTGTTTAATTATTATAAACAAATAACAGACGGTTCCTCGTGTGAGTGGCCAACACGCGGCCCCGGGCATGCGGCCTGCCGGGCGTTTACTTGCGTCCCGCGTAGGGTACATTTTCTTTTTCATTTAAATCAACAAAACTCTTCTCCATTATTCCCCATTCCTGGCTCGTTCCGCATTTCAGCAGCTAGAATTTTATGAACAAGCAAAGCAAGATTTGATTATTGTTTGAGTTTCATTACAGATTGGAATTCTATTGTGTTTAATTCGTGCGGTGATATCGATCCAGACTGGATAAACCCTACCTTGTAGTAAGTCAAGGCAAGGGGACATTTTCAAGTGGCATCTGAAACACGACCAGCCTCAACGGTCGAGTGGTCACCCGTCCAAGTTTTGACCGCGCCCGGGTGTGCGTAACTTCCACGATCGAAGCCCGATTAAATTTCACCACTGAGCCGACAGTTTATTTCTGGTTCCATTTCATTTCCTTTTTAGTTACGAAATACTTAGAATAAAATTGTTACAGATACTCGTGACTGATGGCAGATCAAAAATGGATGAATATCAAAGGTGAGCGTGTGCAAGATGGCGGCAAGACTTCACACCCGGATGCGGTCTCTACTCTGCATAATGCTCTCACCGATAATGTTTGTCCGCTGGAGACAGCTACTGCTGTTAAACATGAGCCACCGGATGTTAACGATGATGTCTGCTCTACGGATGATATTGTTAATGTAAACATGCTGGAGACAGCGACTGCTGTTAAACATGAGCCACCGGATGTTAACGATGATGTCTGCTCTACGGATGATATTGTTAATGTAAACATGCTGGAGA
Source organism: Nematopogon swammerdamellus (assembly GCA_946902875.1). Lineage (NCBI taxonomy): Eukaryota > Metazoa > Arthropoda > Insecta > Lepidoptera > Adelidae > Nematopogon > Nematopogon swammerdamellus. The sequence goes on along the minus strand of OX336352.1, from coordinate 460,373 downwards.
CAGCGACTGCTGTTAAACATGAACCACCGGATGTTAACGATGATGTCTGCTCTACGGATGATATTGTTAATGTAAACATGCTGGAGACAGCTACTGCTGTTAAACATGAGCCACCGGATGTTAACGATGATGTCTGCTCTACGGATGATATTGTTAATGTAAACATGCTGGAGACAGCGACTGCTGTTAAACATGAACCACCGGATGTTAACGATGATGTCTGCTCTACGGATGATATTGTTAATGTAAACATGCTGGAGACAGCTACTGCTGTTAAACATGAGCCACCGGATGTTAACGATGTTGTCTGCTCTACGGATGATATTGTTAATGTAAACATGCTGGAGACGGCTACTGCTGTTAAAGATGAACCACCAGATGTTAACGATGACGTCTGCTCTACGGATGATATTGTTAATGTAAACAGCGAGGCTTCTAATATTTCGGATGGAGTTTGCTTCCTGGAAATGGATACTGCTGTTAAAAATGAGCCATTGGATGTCAACGACGATGTCTGCGGCGAGAGATCTTATGTTTGGGTTGAAGTCAGCCCTCTGGACACGGCTGCTGTGGTCAAGCAGGAGTTGGACATTGGACCCACAGTGCTGCAGTCTCCAAATATAAAGGACACGGGGCTGCCTTGCAAGCCCGATCCGGAGAATAATGTTGCGCAGTGAGTAGCCCATCTTATTCGAAATGTAAACAATGAGGATTAAATAAGAATGATAATAACTTATATAACTATGTAGATATTTTCTTTAAAATTTAAACCGTAAGTTAAATATGCTTGATAAACCTTATGAGTAGAATTTACGAGACGTCCGAAGTATGTCGGAAAAAAGACACGTGAAGATCCCTTCTCTCTGCTTGCCATTGAGTGAGAGACATGCGTGGAGATGATGTTATGCTCTCTCACCTCACCTCTTCTCAATTTAATTATAAACTCATTAGTTACAAATTTACGCTAAGAGTGTTCCTATTCACGTGTTTGTTACATTTTCAGGATGGAATCACATCACCTGGGTGAACAACTGTATCGTTGTGATGTATGCGAGAAGGCATTTTTGCAAAAAAATACTTTAGAACGTCATATTCTAACTCACTCTGATGAAAGACCATTTCGCCGTGACGTATGCAGTAAAAATTTCTCAGTGAAAAATGTTTTAAAAAAGCACATGTTAACTCACACAGGTGAGAGACAACATCGCTGTGACGTATGCAATAAGACATTTTCAGGAAAACGTACTTTAAAAAAGCATGCGTTAACTCATACTGGCGAAAGTCCACATCACTGTGACGTGTGCAATAAGAATTTCTCACGAAAAGATTCTTTAGAAAGGCACATGTTAACTCACACAGGTGACAGACCACATCGCTGTGAGGTCTGCAATAAGAATTTCTCACTAAAAGGTTATTTAAAATCACACATGTTAACTCACACTGGTGAAAGGCCACACCTCTGTGACATATGCAATAAAACTTTCTTACAAAAAAAAGCCTTAAAACAGCACATGTTAAATCACACAGGTGACAGACGACATCGCTGTGACGTCTGCAATAAGAATTTCTCACTAAGAGGTCATTTAAAATCACACATGTTAACTCACACTGGTGAAAGGCCACACCTCTGTGACAGATGCAATAAATCTTTCTCAGAAAAAAACACCTTAAAAAGGCACATGTTAACTCACACAGGTGACAGACCACATCGCTGTGACGTCTGCAATAAGAATTTCTCACTAAGAGGTCATTTAAAATCACACATGTTAACTCACACTGGTGAAAGGCCACACCTCTGTGACAGATGCAATAAATCTTTCTCAGAAAAAAACACCTTAAAAAGGCACATGTTAACTCACACAGGTGAGAGACCACATCGTTGTAATGTATGCAATAAGAATTTCTCAGTAAAAAGTAATTTAAAAAATCACATGTTGACTCACACTGGCGTTAACTCACACTGACTGAGTGACTGACTCACACTGACTGACTGACTGACTCACACTGGCGTTGACTCACACTGACTGGATTGACTCACACTACGTCGCTGTGACGTATGCAAGAAGAATTTCTTGGAAAAATGTAATTTAAAAAAACACATGTTAATTCACACAGGTGAGAGACCACATCGCTGTGACAAATGCAACACGAATTTCCCAGAAAAAGTGAATTTAAATCTTCACAACACGAGATAGGGTACGCAAAGTGATTTAGCGGAGAAAACAAACGAGAGGTTGAATTAACGTTTATTAGGGTGATGAAGAAAGAAGTAAAATATTTGAACAACAGTAAGTCTAGAAGTAAACGTGATAGTGAGACCTGAAGGAAGGCAGATAGGCGCGGCGCACCGAGAAGGGACGCTACCTTAACAACCAATACACTCCTTCTGCATCTCGTGTTAGTAGTGCTATTAATTGAGGAGCGACCATTCAAAACCGCACATTTTCATTTTGACAGTTCCTGTTTTTTTTACTAGCAACTATCAATTAAATCCATTCCTGCACTAAAATCGAAAAAAAAAACAATACCAAACCAGTGAAAATTTTTATTCAAAATTGGCTGCGAGCAAAACCGATAATTTCCATAATTTTTTTAAACAAAAAACTTTCTGTATGTATTGGCTGTAAGTACCTAATTCGAGGATAAGAAAAGAGATTTTTTCTACATTTTGGTAAATATTTTATTATTGAAGTGACAACTTGACAATGACATGACAAGTACGTTTTCTTAATTCTCAACATTCCCACCCTAGTACCTAACCTATAGTACTACAGTCCGGTTATGTAGGCAAGCCGCGCTGCCGGACGGCGGAGAATGCCATGATAAGTGAGTCCGTATTGAGGCCATGTGCTCTCAATATGTATTGCTTTCGTCAAAAAATGGTTGGGAGCTATGGCTTCTGGGTTCATGGTGTCTACCGACACGAAGGTGAGAGGGCGGCTGTTGACCATGTCTTCAACTTTTGTGAGCAGTGTTCGCAACACCTCGTCGCGCAGGGCACGCTCCCGCATCACCACCTTCAGTGCTGTTTTCTTTACAGCCTCGCTTTGTAGATCCGTCTGATCCAACTCCAAAATCGCCTTTTTCAGTTCCACGTCCGCTCCGCGCAAGTTGGTACCGTTGTCCAAGTAGAGCCTTTTAGGATAACTTCTTTGTGCTGCCATCCTTCGGAGTGCCATGATGAGTGAGTCCGTATTGAGGCCATGTGCTGTCTCAGTATGTATTGCTCTCGTCGTTGAGCAGATGTAGAGAACACCATAACTCTTTAGTCACCGTTGTCCAATCGTGATTTCACTAGGACCACTCCACTTCCTGTAAATGGGCTTTGATTATACGCCATTCGGTCAGTGGGCAATTCGCCCATTCTAGATGGTCGCATTACGTGCGGATCTACACCGATCACAGCGTCGATTCGACCTCCTAAACGAAGAATACCATCTTCATGCAGAACAGGAGTTAAAAACAGAAGTCGACTTTTTTTGTGTAGAGGCTTCTTATTTTTCAATGTACAGATCTTGTTTGCAAATGATTGTTTTTGGACTTCCTTAATTAATAATTTTTCAGCTTCTTGAAGCAGTTGCAGGGTTAAAGTGCAATGCATCTTTCTACATAGTTTAACGAACGTCAAGACTCTTTCATCTCAGTTTCACAGGTAGTATGTAAGTTCGACGCTGAGACGATCGTAGCTGCTGTTGTCGCCGCTATGCCGTGAACAGTCCACCGGAGCGCAGTCAGAGTCGCGTATGGCTCATTCTCAGCGCCGCACAGCATCAGGTACAAGTAATTGACAGTTATCTTGCCCTATTAATATTGTCGGGCGAATATTCCGCACCAATGACATCTCCTTGACAATATTTTTAATTAATTTCAAATGTGGATATTTATCCACATCTAGAGTCATCGTTTGGGTAGGTAATTTGAGGCGTGGTACCTTTTTTGCCCGAATATTAATCTTTTGACCTGAATCAGCGCCAGAGATGTCCATGTTGACATTCTCTCCTTCTACTTGTAGCTCTTGTCCTTCCCAGGCTCCACGTAAATGTAATAAATGCCTCTCACCACAGAGTCCGATGCTGTCTGCTAACTCGGTTTCTATCATTGTGATAGTCGACCCATCATCTAAGAGAGCGTGAGCTTCGACGGTTCCCTTAGAACCATAAAGTTTTACTTTTATCATCTTCAGCAAAATGTCCGATTTGTTAGTGACAGAATTTGCATGTGCCACTGTTTCCGCCTCTGTTTCCATCTCCGTGTCTTGATTCGTTTTTTGGTCGCTGTCGTCCTGCTTCCTCTTCCAGTGCAGCAGGCAATTGTGCATCATTCCACAATTATCAATATCACATGCCGGCGATTTACAGCTGTCTCGTGCGTGTCGTGAGGTCAAACATAAGTAACAGAGGCCTCCCTTCTTCACGTAGTTCCATCGCACCTTCGTGTGAGTGCGTGTAAATTTCTTCCAGTTTGGTAGATCGTGATGTGGAGTCTTCTTACAAAAGTGACACTCGTTGGAAGTTGAGACAAGGACCGAATGAGAACGTGGCTTACTTCCTCCGTCTTCTGTTTTCTTGATTGTCTCTGGCGCTACGAACGCGATTCCTACTTCCGTTGACTTCTCCGCTTCGCGAACAAGAAATTCTGAAAGAGTCTTCAGTTTCGCCTTACCCTTTTGCAAGTTAGTATGTCCGTAGTCTGTCCATTTCGCAGTGAGAGTAGGTGGTATTTTGGATAGTACCGCTTTCAATATCTCTGGGCTACTGACATAATCTTCTTGATCAATAGATTCCATTGCGGCCACATAATTCCTCACCCTGGTGGCGAATCCCGCAATATCCTTATGATAGAAATGAGGTAATGTAGGTAATTTTTTTATTTGATCAACCATCTTTCCTACTACCATCTCAGGCTGACCGAAAGTCATTTGTAGAGCTTGCATTATCTGTTCGGCCGTCATATCGCTTAGTAGTAGTGCTGACACGGCCTCCTTGGCTGCTCCGCGTAGACAGGAACGCAACCTCCATTTATTTTCTTCGTCCGTGTATTTAGCCATTTTTGTGAAAGATAAAAAACAACCTTTGAAATGTAGCCAGTCTAGAGTGTCACCAGAAAATTGTGGCAGGTCTCGAGGTGTATATAATCTGCCAATGAGACGCTCATTATTGCCACCCTGCTGTGACGTCACTAGTTCCTTTAACGTCTGCGCTAATATCTCCATGCCGTTGTTGGTGTAATTTTCACAGCCGTCGTGAGAGCGCGAAGGCAGCGGCGGCGGCGGTGTCGACGCGACCGGCGGCGGCGGTGCGCAGCACGCGTCGCGGCCGCCTCTGTCCAAAATCTAATTCCACGGGCCGTACGTCAGCCCGGTGGCTAGTCTCCATCCACTCATTCACGTTTGGGGTTTCAAAGTTGTCCGACACCAGCGTAGCTTCTTCGTCAGCTTCCTCTTGAGCAATGTCAGCGTCCAATTTTTTATTTATTAAGTCAATTTCAATCTTTGCGCGGGCCTGCGCAGCTCCATATTCCAGTCGTTTCCTTCGAGCAACGGACGCCGCTGACGGAGCAGTAGATGGAGTTCCGCTGTTGACCGATCGCGTTACCCGCGATGGAACGGACCCGCCGCGCGAGCCGCGTCCCCCAACATCGGTACCATGTACTCCAACTCCTCCAGACGGCCCTTGCTCGTGACCGTCACCTTCGGTATCGGCTGAGCCACCCGCGGTTGCTCGCACTGTGGTGCTCCTTGTCTTTACCATTATCTTCTCCATGAAAGGTCCTCTGGTTCCTTTACAGCCGCTCGAAAGACCAATATTGGCTGTACCTAATTCGAGGATAAGAAAAGAGATTTTTTCTACATGTTGGTAAATATTTTATTATTGAAGTGACAACTTGACAATGACATGACAAGTACGTTTTCATAATTCTCAACAGTATGTCATGTATCTAATCAAAAATAAACATTTCCTTTCCATATTAGCATTCTTGTGCAGAGTTTATTCAAAACCAACTCTTTTCCATATTTTTAATAATGCTATTACAGAATAACGGATTCTTATGTCAAATCAAACCTATTTGACAATAATCTTTTGCTTTTGCTGTTGAACGCTTTGTTTGAAAATTGCACCTGTGTGGTACTGTTTTATTAAATAAATTTGTGAAGAGAGGAAGCAACGATGGATGAAGTTGAAGCCACGCCTCGAGGTACCGTTGCTCAGCTTAACGTCAGCTGAAGGATTAATATTTTAATTTTAAAGATTTAAGCAGCTACTAACATTTACTAAGTGGTAGGGTTTATCCCGCCCGGGTTGGTACCACCGCACTGAATGAAACGTCGGTCGAAACGGCTATGTATATAGTTCGTGTTTTCCGTTCAGTTCAGTGTAGCCGACATGAAATGAAGGGAAGCACTGACACGGCACCTAGTTCACCCGGTGTTATGGGCTGACATCACGGATGTTGTAGGTGATGTAGCCAACCGTGTCAGTTTCCATAAAAAAAAATTGCTAGCTGCTTCCTACCTACCTTTGTACCAACTACCTAAAAAAATACCACTTTTTATTTCATAATGATCTATTTTCAGTAGACAGCAAAAAGTAATAACAATAATTTAGAGTTCTTAACATTAATTAAGTTTATTGTTTAATAAAGTGCATTATTAATCACTTTTATATTGCGAAAAGTCAATCTAGCGCCCATTGAACTGGTGTGAGTGTGGGCACCTCCATGGTGTAAGCACTGTTCCAGTTACACATCCGCCAGTACAACTCTCACAAGACGTACACTATTTACACTGTTTTCTTTTTTCCTCTACACTTCACTCCCTTCAAATGGCTCAGTTGGATCCGATGGTGGAGCTACGCAAGCTGGAGGAGTCCTTCCGGCAGTGCCTCGGTACCTTCGCCGCTCGGCTGGACTCGACGGCGGCTGCGGGGAGCCCCACGTCTCCCGCTGCGACACAGGCGACGACGGAGCGCGACCACATTCGCCGGGACTTTGAAAAGTTCCAGGCGCTCATGTGGGGCGCAATCGGTTGCCTGCGGCAGCAGCTGGAGGCCACCATGCGACAGGTCGACGATCTAGAAACGAGAGCACGTCGCAAAGTCTTACTGCTGCATGGTGTAAAAGAGGACTCTGATGATGTGCAGAAGGTGGTAATAGATATAATTAAGAAGATGGACTTACCCAATGTTTGTAGCGCCGACCTGCGTGCGTGTCATCGGCTCGGACGGGCACCGAGCAGTGGTGTACGGAGCCGCCCCGTCCTCGTGCGGTTTGAAAGAGTCGAGACACGGTCGCACGTGTGGCGGAAGAAAACACTACTCAAAGGCACCGGCATCTCTGTCTCGGAATTCCTGACCCCAGCGCGCCAGAAGGTGTTCACGGAGGCACGGCGAGTGTTCGGTGTAACGAGATGTTGGACGCAAGACTCCAACGTCTACGTCCTGCTCGCTGACGGCTCCAAGCACGGTGTTCGGGGCGAGGAGCAGCTTCACGAGCTGGCGGCGCGTCTTCCGGCGACGGCCGGCGCGGGCGCCGACTCACCGGCGGCGGCTGCGTCGCCCGGAGCGGGGGTGCGGATGCCAACATCAATGGCTTCACCAGTTGGACCCAAGACGGTATCGGCGAGCGCTGTTAGTGGAGCGCCGCGCGCCCTCCGCATACGCGCAACCTCCGCATCCGTGAAACCGAAGCCGAAATAAGACATACAAAAAATCTGCTATTCTACACACGTTCTCACATATTTTGTATTATTGCATTTCTATTTTATTTTTTTACTTCCTTCACTTTACTCAAATCCTTATTTTGTTTGTTTACAAACATGTTTGAAAGTTGTGGTATTTAATCTGTGGGTATGTCATGCATGGAATGTTGTGTTTTAGTTTTTTTTTTATCTTCTGTAGGAAAGACAAAGATCGTAACCATACTGCCTTGCAGAGGCAAAACGTGTCACCTTGGACCATGGCACGTTATTTGCTTACGTCTATCGCAAACTGCGTTTTACCGCCCACATTGAGTGTCTTTCAGGGCTGGGGGCATTCGGTGTGTGCAAACGCAGTGATGGCAGTATGTAGGACGATTCAGTCTGGTCTAATTTTACTATTTCACAATAAAGATTGTTTGATAACTATTAAGTACGTATAGATTGTAATGTTTCTCTTAGCTAAGTGTTTTATTTTACAGTGAAGGTTTATTATGCTATAACAAATTATGTATTGAGATAATTTCAGTTTAATTGTTCTTGTTCTCACCATGTCTACATCAGTCTTTTTATTTTTTTTTCTCATTTCGATAATGTGTTCATTATTTTGTTGCGGTCCTGAATTTAATAATGTGTACTTTCTGTGTAATTGTGTAAATTTTATTTTAGTGTACAGGCTACTGGCGGATGTTTGAAAGCGCACTGTTGACCTAAACTTATATTTATTTCAGTATCATAATTCATTGTACTTTATTTATTATATTATATAGGTTATATAAATATATATATTATATATTGTATACTAATGTCCACAACAGATGACGATAATGATTCATTTTTCTCTATTTCATCTACTTCAGAAGAATTTTTTAGTGACTGCAGCACTTTCTCCCTTGACGATTCTCCCTTGGATGAAAAACTGAGTACAGTTTTTTCACAACATCCAAGGAACTTTAACTTTGTGCATATAAATGCGCAGAGTATTCCCTCTCATTATCCCGACCTCCTCAGAACGTTTTCAGGCAAACATATACATGCTATTCTAGTTTCTGAGACATTTCTCAAACCTTCTTTACCCTCCACCTCTTACTCATTGCCAGGTTTTCACCTTATTCGTAACGACAGAACGGGTAAAGGTTACGGTGGCGTAGCGTTATACCTTAGGAGCAATATCGCTTATTCCATTATCTCTCAGTCTCCCACTCTTTACTCCGAATCTCCGGAGTTCATTTTTCTTGAGCTATCTCTTCATCACACGAAAGTTCTGCTCGGTGTGTATTACAGTCCAAATATGAACATAAACTATTTCTCTTCCTTTGAACAGTTTCTTGAAATCTATTCCCCACAGTTTTCTCACACTATCATCATGGGTGATTTTAATACATGTCTTCTTAAAGATGATCACCGATCCAAAAAGCTCAAGTCCCTAATTTCCTCAGTCAATATGCACATTCTTCCGCTGAACGCTACCCACCATTTTCCAAACTGCGTACCTTCTTTGCTGGACCTAATATTAACTTCTTCCACGACCCATGTTAGTACACATGGACAATTTCCCGCACCTGGATTCTCACACCACGACTTAATCTACCTGTCTTATAAGGTTCGACCTCCAAAGGCAGCAAAGAAGGTGTTAATGCAGCGAAACTTCAAAGGTATAAACTTGGAGCTTCTTAGGGAGGATGTTCGCGGTGCCGACTGGTCGACTGTCCTTAATGGCTCTTCCATCGATGAGATGGTTGAAGAGTTTAATGTCAAAGTCACACAAATCTTTGATGTGCATGCTCCTATACGTCAGTGTCGCTTAAAACACTTACCTGCACCCTGGCTGAGTGACGACATCAAAGCCATGATGGCTAGACGAGACCGTGCGAAAGTAAAACACAGAAGTGATAATTCCATTGACAGTCTTAGTAAATATAAGCTACTAAGGAATCGGTGTACGAGGATGTGTAGAGATGCTCAACAACGCCACATACGCTCTAACGTCGAAAATTGTTCTCCGGCACATTGCTGGAAATATCTTAAAACACTCGGAATCGGTAAGCAGGCTAATCCAACAAAACCAAACATAGACATGAATGCACTGAATGCTCATTTCACAACTCCACCGGTCACCATGGATGCTATCGTAAAATCTAACACTCTCCTTCAGCTGTCACAGCTGCCGATACCCGAGTTCAACCCGTTCGCCTTCAACCCTGTTACCGACTGTGAAGTTAAGAAGATCATTCTCTCCATTTCCACCAAGGCAGTTGGAGCTGACGATTTAAGCCTTGATATGTTGGCGCCAGTACTGGACGAGCTGTTACCTATCATCACCTATATCCTCAATCACTCTCTGGTAACAAGCTCGTTCCCTAGCATCTGGAAAAAGGCTTTTGTCATTCCTCTGCCCAAAACATCCAATCCTGTCTCCTTTAGTCAGTACCGTCCTATCTCAATATTACCAGTCCTCTCAAAAATCCTTGAACGCATTGTACACCAGCAATTATCTGGCTTCCTTTCTCAAAACAACCTTTGGAATCCAATGCAATCTGGATTTCGACCTTCTCACAGTACTGTTACTGCACTTGTCAAAGTCACTGATGATATCCGTCTAAGTATGGAAAACAAAGATCTCACTGTTATCGTGTTGCTTGATTTTAGTAACGCCTTCAACGCAGTTGACTTTGACATCATGGTGGAAATGCTGAGGTCTCTTAACTTATCTCCGGAGGTAATAGATTGGTTTGACTCGTACCTTCGTGGTCGCCAGCAACGTGTTAGAATTGACAATGACTTTTCTGAATGGTACGATCTAACTGCTGGTGTTCCACAAGGAGGCGTGTTATCTCCTCTACTCTTCGCAATCTTTATAAATGTTGTCACCAAACTCTTAGTTTCTCTCTACCACTTGTATGCCGATGACTTACAACTATATCTGGCAGGTAGTATTGACGACATTGCTGGAATCATTGATGTGATCAATGCTGATTTGGCCACCATTTTTGGCTGGACCAGATCCTTTGGACTCATCGTGAATCCAAATAAGTCTCAGGCAATGATTGCCGGAAGTCCTCGACTACTATCGAGGATTGATCGTGCCTCCTTGCCTGAGATTATGTACAACGGTACTGCCATACCATACACAAGGGTTGTCAAAAACCTCGGAATCCTTATGGATGATACGCTATCTTGGCAGGCTCAGGTCAATGAGGTCAGTCGAAAAGTCTATGCTGCGGCGCACTCCCTAAGGCGGCTGCAGAACCTTCTTCCGACCTCCACAAAGACAATTCTAGCACAATCGCTGCTTCTCCCCATCCTTGATTATGCAGATGTATGTTGCCTGGACGTTACTGAGGAACTTCTGGACAAGCTTGAGCGTCTGCAAAACATGTGTATACGCTTCATTTTCGGTCTACGTAAGTACGACCATGTTTCTGAATACCGCAGACGTCTCAAGTGGCTCCCAATCCGTCTCCGCAGAAATTCCCACATCCTTGGACTCCTTTATTCTTGTATCAACAACCCTTCTGCTCCCGAGTACCTATCTTCACGTTTTCAATACTTATCTTCCCACGGTGTCACGCTTCGTTCAAGTGATGACAATATCTTAGCCATTTCCACTCATAAAACAGGATTTTACACAAACTCATTTTCTGTGCACGCAGCTCGTCTGTGGAATCAACTACCTCACTGTATACGGCACTGCAAGTCGCTTCCGTTATTCAAAAAACACTTAAAGTTGTACTATCTCCGTCAATGTGAAGTCAATAGTTAAAAAATCCTTTAATTCTGAATGGACAAGTATGTATGTATGTATATATTTAGGTATTATGTATTATATAATCTTTAATACATATGTATTTAATTTATAGTTTTATGTATTTAATTTAATTTATAATTTGCCATTTCTACGTTTAAACTGGTATGTACTTATATTATGTAGTGCAAGTATATTATAGTTTATCATAGTTATTTTCCATATATTATATTTTACATTCCCACACTCAAGTCTTTTGCTACTACCTACTTATATCTCACAACATACGACTCTCAAACATCCAAAGGTTGACTGGGAGAAATCCCTGTAAGGGATAAGTCCGCCTTTGCCCCTCATGTAAATTACTTATCGTTTGTTACTGTTAAATGTTTTGGAGCAATAAAGTATTTCTATCTATCTATCTATCTATCTATTTTCTTGTCTACTTATATTAAAAATTTACATCAAAACCTGTTATTTCCAAAAAATTACAGTTAGACTATACATTTCCTTTTAAAGTTTAATTAAAAACTTACATTACATACATATCGCACACGCTGAATCCCGACAATCGGGGTAAGCAGAGTAATCGGTGTTGTGCTGCAAGAACTCTGGTAAATTACAGCACAACACCGAACACCACGTTTCGCAAAGTATTCGAACAAGATTCAATAGATCAAGCAGCAAGTAAGGCACAAAGACCCACCTGATGCATGACTCGGTGGAAGTACCGTGCCAAGGTGAGAGGTGGCGAGCCTGTCGCCCTTTAGCGCGGCATCTTGTCCTTATCCCTTAGTCGCCTTTTACGACATGCATGGGGAGAGATGCAGTGGGGCTATTCTTTTTAAGTACCGGCCCGACACGGTACATACATTTCCTTATATTGTCTAACAATACCATTTTGGCTGACAAAACAACACATTTCCAAATTTCAGATTGTCATAACGCTGACAATAAAGTGTATTGAAACACCGACCGAAGGGAAGCACTGACGTGGCACCTAGTTCACCAAGGTGCTATGGGCTGACATCACGGATGTTGTAGGTGATATAGTCAACCGTGTCAGTTTCCATAAAAAAATATGCATAGGCTAAAAAAATTATTGCTTCAAATAACTCAGATTGATGAACTAAAAAAAAAACTGTCACAAATACAATACAAATACAAAATAATTTATTATGAATAAATACAATTCAATTCAGATACATAGTTGATAATGTTGGTATGTTTACAGAAATTACATTTAAAACTGCGTAACTAAGTATCTTAACCTATTTTCGAGAGGCCCACTTGCACCAACACGAGTTTAAAGTTAAGTAGCGAGTTATGGATTTAAACCATATTTAAACCGGTTCCCACAGTCAGCGGGTGCTAGCTTAACGAGTTAAACTGGTTTATATATTAAATTTGTGTTGGTGCAAGTGGGCCTAAATGCTTTATGAAATTATGACGCAAAATGCTTCACTGATCAGCTCGGAAAGTTGTTAATAGAAAAGTCGGGCGACCGCCGCGCCAAATCTTTTTTTCTCCAGCGAATAGGGCTGGAGATTCAAAGGGGCAACGCGGCTAGTGTTTTGGGTACGGTGGGGGAGTCGGCGGAGATGGATGAAATTTTTTTTATTTATACGTGTTAATTTTACTTCTTTGTTATTATAATTGATTACGTATTGTATTGAAATAAAATATATTAAATTGTTAAAAAAAAACACTAGACTTGCGTCTGTTTTGTTTTGTTCGGTTTCATTAGTTGGTATGGGTTAGTAGGAATGTATCTAGCTTTTTTTATGCGCTTTGTATGTGTTAGTTTAGAATAAAATTTTAATTGTATAAAAAATCAATGTATGTTAAATGTTGAATGTAAATTATATTGTATTGTATTGTATCGTTTATTAAGCATTCATTAGACAGCATGACTGTACTCGAATTTGTTACAATTTGTTCTATCCGGTACGATTACACCCACGAAGAAGGACCGGTAAGAAACTTCACAGGGCTTATAAATGTATAGGTATGTATTCACTATCCTTAGAATTTTTTTACATAGTTTATTGCTAAATATATGTGAGTGCTCACATTCCATTTGTGACTTTGACAATAACCACTGCTTTCTCTTTTATTTAAGCATACTGGTGCCTGTTATAGATTTTAGTGCAGGTGGTATTTTGTTGTATATATTTGGTCCGAGAAAGGTTGACGTGCGTGTGTAAAAGGTATTGTTATGGTTTGTTCTTATCAGAAGTCGCTGAACATTGGCACGTGTCTTAAACCTATGAGAAGGTCCTTTTTCTAATTATTACAATTTCTAAAGACCCACACTGTAGGTAGTTTTTTGTGGTTCCTGTAAATACAGCAAAAGTGGAAATGTGTGTTTTTGAATAGTTACTCCTCAATTGGTATAAATTGCTCCAATTGGTAATCATAATATATTTTAATGTTAGGAGTATATTTATATACATACGAACTATGGTTTGTGTCATGAACGGTTACATTTGTCGCAGATTTATGGTTTTCATTACTTACATTAATTTTTGGTCTTTGAACTTTGTAACAAACTATTTGTTTAAAACTAACTACATATTATAATCATATTATGATTACATAAAGAAAACCATAGAAAAAATTCCAGGAGGGGAAAAAGTAAAGATAAAAATAATTACTTAACAAGATAGGTGGACACTCATTCTTGCCCAAGGACACCAATTTTTCTCACATTTTCATTAATAGCCTACTTCTGCTTTAATAATTTTTAAACACTTTCTCCATTCCACAGTTAACTATGTAAAAAATTTTCAGAAAAATAAAGAATATCTCATAATTTTTATACCTATATGGAAGTGTTTTATTTTTTTCTTTCCTAAAACAGTTCCAAAGGGTTCTCTATGATATGGAGTGATATTTGATGCCTAGGACTAATCAACAATTTACATAGGTACAGCCTTACGCCTTTGTCTCATTTTCTCGAAATATTGATTTTGTCACAGATCACTACAGTTCTGGATTTGCCCACATTATCATATCAATGCCTCCAACACTCTCAACGTGTCGTTGGGATCCTTGAGTTTATGGTTGTTAAACAATGGTTTACATTTATCACCTTCAAAAAGTTCCTGTATAATTTTTTCTAGGAAGCGGATAATCCCTTCTATACAATGGTATTCAAATTCCTCAGGTAAAAGAGGTGAAATCCCTGGGTGTAATTTTAGATGCGAAAATGTCAGGATCTCCACACATGTCCTACGTTTATAATAAATGTGAGAGAAACATTAACTTAACTCGGGCCTTATCTGGAGTTTGGTGGGTGTCCATACTTTTTGCCTTAAAGTAATATACAATGCTATAATCCGAAGTATTCACGATTACGGCACCTTTATATTTGAGCCATAGCAAACTTGCTCTACGTAAAATAGACTACATATTCAATCAAAATCCCTGCGAATAATCCTTGGTGCCATGAAGTCTAGTCCCATAAATGCTATTCAAGTTGAAAGCGGAGACCCTCCTTTATTCCTACGGAGGCAATACCTTTCAGATCGTTATTGACGTGATGACGTCACGTCTTATAAATTGATGACCACCGGCTGCACTCACGAAAAAGTGTCACGTTCCATCTAAACCTGTGTGTGCAAGCGAGAGCGCGATAGAGAGGCATATACAATAGTAGGAAATACAAAATATATTTGTCCGTCTTTTGCGAGCCTCGAACCCGCAGTCCCTGCCACCAATATATTGTGACCGACCAGACGTCTTAAACCTCCCGGCTAATCGGTCATGTACCAGTGAAGCGAAATTCGGTCACCAGTTGGTGAAGATTTCATGGAGCGACATCTAGCGTCAACATCTAGCGTCAATAGTAAATGAAATACTTCAGCGGTAGTTTACTTGATTTCGCAGTTAGGTAGTTGTTGCAACGTTGTAGTATGCGCTTTGACATGTAGATGGCGTTATGTAGGATTATTGGGTAGATTTAATTATGTGTTGTAAAAATTTAGGGACGAAGTCCGCCGCAACCGGTTAGCTTGGGGCTATCGCGGCCCTATGTCGCGCTTGCAGCCTCCGCTACCGGTGCAGCGCCGTGCGCAACAGCGACGCACGCAAGAGGGCCAACGAAGATAGAAGAGCTGTGTGACGTCGCCCCGCAGTCCGACGGATACGGAGCTCTCCGGGATGGGGGTGGTGGTGGCCTACGTGTCTAGTACCACCACCTATCGCTCGTAGCTTGTCTCGCGTCGTCCCGGAGAGCGCCGCCGTAGCCACGGCCTGCACCCACCGGCGTGCTTGGAGGCCTGCCTCCCGCCGCCGGCGGATATTGACCGTTTTTATTTTTTTTTTGTGTATTTTTATAAGTTTTTTTAGAATATAAAATATGTAAACAAAATTAATTTAAGTACATGATAAAAATGTGAAAATAAAGATTAATATCAATATAATTTTATGTATTTTTATAAGTTTTTGTAAAATATAAAATATGTTAAATTAATTTAAGTACATGAAAATATAAAAACTCAGGGCAGCGCGGGAATTTACTTAGCGGCCCCCGGCCCCTTTAAGTTAGTAAACGGAAATTATATTTGACTTTTTAAGGGTCGGAATTTTTTTAAGTGTCGGGATTTTTTAAATTTTTAATTTAACTTTTTATATACAAAACAGAAATTACCCGCACTACCCATCTACCATACTCACAATCCCAGGCATGACTGGCAGATAATGCCTTTAGGCATAACGCCATCTACATATTATCAAAGCGCATACTACAACGTTACAACACTTACCTATCTGCGAAGCTGAAGTATTTAATTTACTATTGACGCTAGATGTTGACGCTAGATGTCGCTCCATGAAATCTTGACCTACTGTTGAGCAAATTTGCTTCGATAGGTACATGATCGATTAGCCCGCGTGGTTAAGACGTCTGGTCGGTCATGGTGGCAGGGACCGCGGGTTCGAGGCTCGCAAAAGACGGACAAATATATTTTGTATTTTCTACTATTGTATATGACTCTCTACCGCTTGTTACGCGCTCTCGCTTGCACACATAGGTTCAGATGGAACGTGACACTTCTTCGTGCGTGCAGCCGGTGTTCATCAATGTAGAAGACGTGACGTCATCACGTCAAAAAATCATATTTATCCGCGTCTTCCAAAATTTGAAGTTTTTCTCCCTGTTATTACTGTTCATCTCCTATCCATCCTTATTTATAATCCGCGTATTATTTTGGTTTGGGTTCCAGAACTTTTTTGAACAAAATAAACTAAAATTCATCTTTCTTTTTAACCGACTTCAAAAAAGGAGGAGGTTCTATGTTCGGCTGTATGTATTTTTTTTTATGTATGTTCAGCAATATCTTCCCCAATTGTGAACCGATTTCGATGATTCTTTTTGTGTTCGGTTCAGTCTAGCTCAAGGTCAGGTCTAGCTCAGTTTTGGTCAAGATCGGATTGGGAAGCGAGGCGGAATCGCGAGGCCGAAGGCCGAGCGATTCCGCCCCGTACATTAATACCAAATAAAAATTACTAAAAAAACTGTGAAATAAAAACTATTAAAAAAAATATAAAAACCGCCTTCAAAAATGTAAGAAATAAAAAAATTAAAATCGAACCCTAGAGTTGAAGAAAGACGGTGGTGCTAAAGCTAGCAAAAATAACCGACCGCCTTCAACTCCAGGGTTCGATTTTTATTTTTTTATTTCATACATTTTTGAAGGCGGTTTTTATATTTTTTTAAATAGTTTTTTTTAGTCTACTCACAATGTGTTGTAAAGCCTGACCAGGAATATATGAGAGCTGTCAAGAAGGAGCCACTTTTTAGATTTATATAGCAACATTTAGTAAAGTACGCACATATTGAATTGGCCGATGTTTTTATACAAAATGTACTTTTGCACTGAAATACACAATAAAATATACAAAATGTATTTTAATTTAATGCATCTTTTATATATTTTGATGTCAATGTAAAAAGAACTAGCCTTGACATTTACATGTTCACAACATTTTTTCCATGTATCTGCAGATATGTCCTGAAGCAAAGTGTACAAATTATTAAAAAAAATATTAATCGACCTTGCTGAAACATTAAACTTTTTAATAAAAATTCTAGTTCACAAAAACTTAACCTAAGCTATTTTTATTCGAACGTTTCGCATTTCTCTAAAGTCAAAAAGTGTTTTTTGTTCAGAACGAATAATATTTACGTCCCTTTTTGGTTTGCTATTCGGTAAATAGATGATTGAGATACAACTAGATAGAACAAAAATAATTACCTAATTGTTCATTACGGCGGCCAATTCATGACAATCTCACTACAATGACATAACGTTTTACCTAAATGTCAGTTCAGAAGCAATTTTGACATTGACAACAGATTATCAAGCATCAATCAAACACAATTGTGGCCAGTGTAAGAAATTAGTTCCAACGAAATTCCGCAATATGGCGGCCTCTCATATATTCCTGGTCAGGCTTTACACAAGTAGTACAGTATTTTTTTTAAACTTTTGGAACTCGCTTGGATCTTCAACTTGACACTGGCAGATTGAGCCTCAACTTAATCAAGTCGTCATTTGCCATCGAAGGAAAAAAAATCTATCTTTCTTTGTAATGTAAATTGATAAATTCTCTTTGAATGAAAAGTTCGAATAAAAATGGCGGCTGAACAAGTTTCTTTGCCGCGTCGTCGTAATTAAAAAGTATATATTTTTGAGATTCTTGCAATACAAGAAGAAAACAACAGACATTAGAAGTACAACAAAAAAGGCTGTATACATAATTAGTTTTGCCTGTCCCGAATAGGGAGGAATAAATAAAAAATATTAGCTTTATTCTTTGGGACATAGGCATAGGTACGCTCATGTCATGACATGATCATCTTTGATCTTTCTTTGCTTGGGATTGTGCGTATTCCCGTATGCCTAGCGGAAGGAAGCCTTGAAGGAGAAGAAGATAGTTGGAAAGTAAACGCAGTCCCTCAGCTGTGCGCAGGCGGCAACGCGGCTCGGCGCGACTCCGCCAAAGCGAGGGTAAAGGACGCCTCTCCGCTTGCTTTATCTAGTAGGTAGTAGTTTGCAGTCGCTTCCGAGCCTACTCCTGAAGACAGCAACATGTTGCATAGCCGGAAGTTCACACCAGGTACTTATATGGTAACTTGATGCTCGCGCGCTAGACATAGCGGCGCGGTCACACACAGTGCCGTCACGACCGTCGCACATAGGCTTGCCAACTCTTTTTCACGGATAAGCGGGAAATCAGAAATATGCGGGACTTGGCCAAAAAAAGAGGAACTTGCCTACAAATGTACAGAAACGAAAAAAAAACAATTGTAAATTTTTTTTATCACTTTTATTTAAAAATTTGAAAAGAAAATTTATAAAATAAACTCTTCGCTATTATAAAGTAACCATGACAAGAAATTTTAACACGAATCAGTAAAAAAAAACACACTGGGGACTGAACGAGCGGCCAGGGGTCTAAATACCGGTAAAATGCTAGTATCGATACCAATCTCCAATGCGAATAACGTTATCGTGCCTGTATACCGTTACCATATAATGTTACCTCTTTTTGTTACTTCTGAATATCGATACCTCGGGTGTTGTTACTTGGTATCGGAGTTAATAACGTTACCTCCCTGTCTCTTTCCAAACTTTCCACTGTCTCATTCACGCTCACGCATCCGCCCGCATCTATCTAACAAACAACGACAGACGTGGTACGTGCGTGCGTGTGAGTGTGTGCCAATGTACCGGTGAAATAATGTTATTTCGTTCCGATACCCTATAATGTTATTTTCATTTCGTTACTTGATTTATCGATTCCAAGGTAACGAAATGAAAATACCGGTACTTAAGTATCGATTCTTTTAATGGGAATTTTTTAACATTATCAACCCCCGCGAGCGGCGGGCGAGCGGACTTCATTGTACTCATTCCGTCCGGCACTCGCCCGACAACGTTGTGTTAACACGGTACCTCTATTGAATGGGAATTCAGTCTATTCTAGCTAAGTTTACCATAAATCGGGACAATGAGCGTATCGCAGACATGTATCGCGGGACGCATTATTTAAGTCGTACCATGTGGGGCCGGCACTTTGAAAGAATGGCCCCACTGCATCTCTCCCCGTGTATGTCGTAAAAGGCGACTAAGGGATATGACTCCCTTCTTATATTACTAGGTGGTAGGGTTTAACCCGCCCGGGTTGGTACCACCGCACTGAATGAAAGGTTGGTCGAAACAGCTATGTAAATAGTTCGTGTTTTCCGTCCAGTTCAGTGTAGCCGGCACGACCGAAGGGAAGCACTGACGTGGCACCATGTTCACCTGGTGTTATGGGCTGACATCAAGAATGTTGTAGGTGATGTGGTCAACCGTTTCAGTTTTGACAAAAATAAAAAAGTTGTGAAAACGGGATGTGTCCCGTCTCACGCGGGACGGTTGGCAAGCCTAGTCGCACGACAGCAGCGGAGACAACTAATTTCAATCAGCTGTATTACAGCATACAAGTGTCAGCGAGCAAACTGAAGCAAGCCGAGGAAGCTGCTCGCAGATTGAGTTGTTCGCGCCATAGCTCGATGTTTCACGATGCTAGCGGCGCGGATGCAGTCCGCAGCAAGCCACGCGTACCCGCCTTGGCTTTACCTACCTTCTCAGGAGAAACTACTGATTGCAATGCGTTCTTTGATCTTTTTACATCAGTTCACGACAGCACTCAGTACGAGCAAGTAGACAAATTTAGGTATTTGTTGATCTCACTTAAGGAAAAGCTTTACAGCCTCATTAAATCGATACCAGTCACAAACGAAAATTACACCATTGCACTGGACATTTTGAAAGAGAGATACGAAATCCTCGTCTTTTTTTTTAATTAATCCGGTATGGTTGGCTGAGTCGGAGGGGCCAAAGAACATGCTCCGACCAGCCAATATCACCTCCTAGAATGTAGGTGCCATACCGGAGACTTCCCTGAATTTCTGGCTTTACTGGACTAGAGGAGAACACAACCGAGGCTACCATGCGGCCATCTTACATCCAGTACGGTGGTAGCAACCCAGTCGGCTACAATTTGAGCCTTCCACCTAGTAAGGTGCAAGGGGAGGGACCTACAGTTTTACACCGGTTCCGAACGGTGAAGCAGCAGGTGTAGGTATGCACGTAAATTTTTTCGTCAGAAAAAACTCATTGGTACACGCCGACCGGATTCGAACCTCGGACCTCTCGCATGAGAAGCCGGTGCCCAAACCACTCGGCCACCCGCCACTTAAACCGATCTGTACTCGAATACAGTGTCACACGACCAGACAGGACGCTACGTGGTAGCCTTGCCGTTTCAGCCCGATGCTTATCAGTTGGGAAAATCCTACGACATGGCATTGTCTAGGTACAAGAAACTCGAATTTCGATTATTAAAAAATCCCTCCTTGCGAGATCAATATAACCAATGTCTTGACGCCGGATATAAAACCTCTAACGAAAAATCATTAAATGATATTCTTTTAGCGGGACCTAACTTACACCAAGATATAGTACATGTACTATTAAAACTTGGTCTTCATCCTATTGTTTTAATTTCACTTATAAAACAAATGTATAGACAGATTTAACTCTTACTTTGGCGCAACACGTCAGAATCACCAATACAGACATACAGACACCGCGCTGTCGTATTCGGGTTGAGGAGTTCACCATATCTCGCATTGAGAACTATCAAACAGCTCGCTCAAGACGAGAAAGATAGATTCCCTCGCGCCGCCAAAGTGTTACAAGATCAAGTGTTCGTCGACGATCTGATAACAGGAGCTGCTAATGAGTCTGAGGCCTTGTCTCTTCAGAGAGAACTCAATGGTATTTGCAAATCGGGTTGTTTCCAGTTTTTTTTTATGGAAACTGACACGTTTGGCTACATCACCTACAACTTCCGTGATGTCAGCCCATAACACCGGGTGAACTAGGGGTGCCATGTTTTTTTTATGTAAACCAGCCTGGGTGGCTGTGCCGAGAGACCAATGGTGCAATCGACAGAGCCAAAATCACCTCTCCTCGCGAAACCACGCTCAGGTGCCATGCCAGCAGATTTGTTTGATTTGTCAGTGCTTCCCTTCATTTCGTGTCGGCTACACTGAACTGGACGGAAAACACGAACTATTTACATAGCCGTTTCGACCGTTGTTTCGTTCAGTGCGGTGGTACCAACCCGACCGGGATAAACCCTACCACCTAGTAAGAAGGGAAGGGACCTACAGTTTAACATGGAATCTGAAGCACGGTCAGCCTCCAACGGTCGAACGATCACCCATCTTAACACTGACCGCGCTCAGCGTTGCTTAACAACAGTCGACCGACCGCACCGCTGAGCTGCCGAGGCTGCCGGTTGCGCAATTGTTGCAGCAACAGCCCCGCGCTCCTCTCTTCTGTCCTCGCAGACGAGTCACCGGACGGGCAGAACCGCGACCATCTCGTGTTTGCAGACCTCGACGACAACACCGCTGCGCCGGTGTAAAGGTTTTAGGGTTGAGGCGGAACCCTGTACAGGATGCTTCAATTTCGAAATCAAATACAAAGCGCGCGACAGTACCAAGCGCACTATCTTATCTGACATATTTCGATTATATGACCCATTAGGCTTCCTCGGTCCGGTTATTGTATTTGCAAAGCAGCTGATCCAAAGTCTCTGGCTGGCGAAAACCGGCTGGGATGACGTACCTCCCAGTCACATCTTGGAAATATGGAATCGTATCACGGTGGAACTACCCCTACTTTCAACCCTTCGTTTTCCAAGACTTATTTTACCTACAAACTGTACTCTTTACACCTGATTTACTTAATTAGTAAGTGCAGTCAGAACTCTCGGAAAAATTGTTAATCTTGCTTTCAAGCTGTGTTTTCGATAGACTATGGGCGGTGTTATTATGTGGCTGGTCACTAAATACTTGTAAAAATATGTATTAAAAAAAATACCCTTCGAAGTTTCTTGTCGGTTCTTCCTCGTGGGTATAATCGAACCGGATAGAACAAATTGTGACAAGTTCGAGTGCAGTCTAACTGCCATATGATTGATCAATAAACAATACAATAATACAATACAATGTTAAAATTGTTCAAGTTGCTCGTCGGACGCCATGTCAGTGAACGCCGGCGCACCACAAGGATCTGTGTTGTCACCCACGCTGTTTCTTCTGCATATAAATGATATGCTGTCTCTAGGCAAAATACATTGTTATGCAGATGACAGTACGGCACACGGATCCTACACCAGTCATCCTTCAGCCTGTCGGGATGTTGTGGATGAGAAGAGGCGAAGACTTGTGTCTGAGCTCGAAGACACACTCGGCTCTATTTCCGAATGGGGCCGTAGTAATTTGGTCGAGTTCAACGCTTCCAAGACACAAGTTTGCGCGTTCAGTGCGAAGAGAGCGGCGTTCACACCGGCTCCTTCATTCCAAGGCATGTCGCTTAAATTAAGCGAACACCTCGGGGTCGCACGACCTGAACTTTCGTCGCCATATCGAGGGGAAGGCCAAGCTGGCTTCTAAAAAGCTGGGCGTACTCAATAAGGTGCGACTGTACTTCACGCCGGACCAAAAACTGCTTCTGTATAAATCGCAGATCAGGTCCTGCTTGGAGTACTGCTCGCACCTGTGGGATGGCTCTGCCAAATACCAGCTTGCGCCTCTGGACTCAATCCAGCGTCGAGCCGTGCGACTAGTGGGTGACCCCGAAGTGTCCTGCGATCTAGAACCACTGCAACACCGTAGGGATGTCGGCTCCCTAAGTGTGTTCTATCGCTTATTCCATGGGGAGTGCTCGGACGAGCTATTTAATGCAATCATACCGTCCCCTTTCCACCTTCGCACCACGCGCACTGGGCAGGGATTGCATCCCTACACGCTGGACTTACCACGGATGCGCAGATCTTTCCTCCACAGAACTGGTAAATTCTGGAACGCTCTCCCTGCCCACATATTTCCCCCCAAGTATAGTCTCGGGTCCTTCAAGAGAGGAGTGAATAGGCACCTGTCGGGCCGACATGGCATTTGCAACCCCCGCGTACGACCGAATGTCCATGGGTGTCGTTAGACACCTTATGGATGGCACGGCGCCACATGTCGCGCTTAGTATAAAAACATTTTTTTATTATTGTTTGAGTTTCATTACAGATTGGAATTCTATTGTGTTCATTTGGTGCGGTGATATCGATCCAGACTGGATAAACCCTACCATGTAGTAAGTCAAGGCAAGGGGACATTTTCACGTGGAATCTGAATCACGGCCCGCGTCATTGGTCGAGTGGTCACCTGTCCAAGCTTTGACCGCGCCCGGGTGTGCTTAACTTACACGATCGAAGCCCGATGAATTGCATCACCGAGCCGACAGTTTATTTCTGGTTCCATTTTATTTCCTTTTTAGTTACTAAGTACTTAGAATAATATTGTTACAGATACTGGTGACTGATGGCAGATCAAAAATGGATGAATAGCAAAGGTGAGCGTGTGCAACATGACGGCAGGACTTTACGCCCGGATGCGGTCTCTACTCTGCATAATGCTCTCACCGATAATGTTAGTCCGCTGGAGACAGCTACTGCTGTTAAACATGAACCACCAGATATTAACGATGACGTCTGCTCTACGGATGATATTGTTAATGTAAACAGCGAGGCTTCTAATATTTCGGATGAGGTTTGCTTGCTGAAAATTTACACTGCTGTTAAAAATGAGCCATTGAACGTCAACGCCGATGTCTGCACACAGGACGGTGTTGGTAATGTGATGAGCGAGGTTTCTGATGATTGGGATGTAGTTAGCCCGTTGGACACGGCTGCTGTGGTCAAGCATGAGTTGGACATTGGACCCACAGTGCTGCAGTCTCCAGATATAAAGTACATGATGCTACCTTGCAAGCCCGATCCGGAGAATAATTTTGCCCAGTGAGTAACCCATCTTGTTCTAAATGTTATGAGGTTTATTTTACTTTAAAATGGGAAGCAATGAAGATTACATAGGAGTAATAATAACTTACATACCTAACTATGTAGACAATTTCACTAAAATTTAAACCTTAAGTTAAATAGGTATGCTTGATAAACCTTATGAGTAGAATTTACAGAAGTATGTTGGGAAAAAGATCTCCCTTCTCTCTGCCTGCCAGTGAGTGAGAGACATGCTCCAGACATGCGTGGAGATGATGTTCTCCACGCATGTCTGGAGTCTTGTCATGTCTTATGTTCTCATCTCACCTCTGCTCAATTTAATTGTAAACTCATTAGTTACAAATTTACGCTAGGAGTCTTCTTCTTCACGTGTTTGTTACATTTCAGGATGGAATCACATCGTTTGGGTGAACAGCTATATCGTTGTGATGTATGCAAGAAGGCATTTTTGCAAAAAAATACTTTAGAACGCCATATTCTAACTCACTCTGATAAAAGACCTTGTCCCCGTGACGTATGCATTAAAAATTTCTCAGTGAAAATTGTTTTAAAAAAGCACAGGTTAACTCACACTGGTGAGAGACCACATCGCTGTGACGTATGCGGTAAGGATTTCTCTAAAAGAAGTAATTTAAAAAGGCACATGTTAATTCACACTGGTGAAAGACTACATCGCTGTGAGGTCTGCAATAAGAATTTCTCACTAAAAGGTTATTTAAAATCACACATGTTAACTCACACTGGTGAAAGGCCACACCTCTGTGACATATGCAATAAAACTTTCTCAGAAAAAAATACCTTAAAAAAGCACATGTTAACTCACACGGGTGAGAGACCACACCTCTGTGACATATGCAATAAGACTTTCTCAGAGAAAAAACACTTAAATAGGCACTTGTTAACTCACACAGGTGACAGACCACACCGCTGTGACGTCTGCAATAAGAATTTCTCACTAAAAGATCGTTTAAAAGTACACATGTTAACTCACACAGGTGAGAGACCATATCGCTGCGACATATGCAATAAGAATTTCTCGGGAAAAGGTACTTTGAAAAATCACGCGTTAACTCACACTGGTGAGAGACCACATCGCTGTGACATCTGCAATAAGCATTTCTCAGTAAAACATACATTAAAAAGTCACATGTTAACTCACACTGGTGAAAGGTCACATCGCTGTGACGTATGCGGTAAAGATTTCTCTATAAGAAGTAATTTAAAAACGCACATGTTAACTCATACAGGTGAGAGACGACATCGTTGTGAAGTATGCAATAAGAATTTCTCAGTAAAAAGTCATTTGAAAAATCACATGTTGACTCACACGGGTGAACGACTACATCGCTGTGACGTATGCAATAAGAATTTCTCACAAAAAGGTCATTTAAAAAGACACACGTTAACTCACACAGATGAGAGACCATATCGCTGTGACATATGCAATAAGAATTTCTGGGGTAAAGGTACTTTGAAAAAACACGCGTTAACTCACATAGGTGAGGGACCACATCGCTGTGCCGTGTGCAATAAGAATTTCTCACAAAAAGGTCATTTAAAAACGCACATGTTAACTCATACAGGTGAGAGACGACATCGTTGTGAAGTATGCAATAAGAATTTCTCAGTAAAAAGTCATTTGAAAAATCACATGTTGACTCACACGGGTGAACGACTACATCGCTGTGACGTATGCAATAAGAATTTCTCACGAAAAGGTCATTTAAAAACGCACATGTTAACTCATACAGGTGAGAGACGACATCGTTGTGAAGTATGCAATAAGAATTTCTCACTAAAAGATCGTTTAAAAGTACACATGTTAACTCACACAGGTGAGAGACCATATCGCTGCGACATATGCAATAAGAATTTCTCTAGAAAAGGTACTTTGAAAAATCACGCGTTAACTCACACTGGTGAGAGACCACATCGCTGTGACATCTGCAATAAGCATTTCTCAGTAAAAAGTAATTTAAAAACGCACATGTTAAAGTCACACAGGTGAGAGACCACATCACTGTGACGCCTGCAATAAGAATTTCTCACTAAAACGTCATTTAAAATCACACATGATAACTCACACTGGTGAGAGGCCACATCGCTGTGACGTATGCAATATGAATTTCCCAGAAAAAGTTCATTCAGGTATTTTTTCACGTGTGTAACAAAACACGAGATAGAGTGCGGAAAGTGAAGGAAACGAACGAGAGGTGAAATGAACGTTTCAATTTAGGATGATGATGAAAGAAATAAAATATTGGTATAACAGTACGTAAGTCTAGACGTGAATGGGATAGTGAGACTTGAAGAAAGGCAGACAGGTGCACTGTACGCAGTAAGCAGACAGTAATATAGGTAATAGGTAGCAGAACTTGTAATAAAATGCAATGCTCACATCTTTTGTAAAATATGGTATGCATCCATACACCCTCGATATCCCCCTAGGGAGCGTTCATAAAATTCACTTTTTAACCATGTTTCTCAGATCAAGAATTTCGTTAGCGCAGAGTTTTGCTTTTAACATCTGGTAACACTGGTGCAGGTTTTTTGCTTTTTGGACATATTCATTGTATTCCCAAACATTTTAAGTTCTTGCAACAGAAAATAGCTCAAATGTCTTCTAGATTAAATTGGAAAAATCTACGTCCCAACTGGTTTTTTACGGTAGGCTACGTGAGGGTGACCAATATCGGACAAATTTTAAACCACATGGTTTATCGATGGGCTGCGGCTACGCGCCCGTCTAGACGTGCATTTTTTCGACGCCCGTCTATATAAAATGAACGTCTAATGTATGTAAAAACAAGGAAAGTGGTATGGGCGAATGTTTTGGTGGTTTAAAAAAAATTAACCCTAACCTAAAGTTGAGGCGGCGCATGTCGTTTTTGTATAAAACAGGAGAAACAGGCGACTACCCCGTCTTGGACTGCCTCTTTTAGTGTGGTGCGCTCCACAGAGTACATTAGTGCGCTCCGACGCGCCCATCCTTAACAGAAATTTTGCACTTCACCTATTAAAGTGGATGGACGGGCACCGAAGAAACGCACGTCTAGTCGGGCGCGTAGCCACAGCGTTATCGATGCACCCTTAAGCATCTTATTCACCATCCATCTTGCTGTACGTCCCGCCAAGGTCGCCGTGCTGGACGTAGCATACACACCATCGTGCGCGCATCCAGCGTGCTAGTTTCAGTCGAACGAGTGAGAGAGATAGCACGTCTGTTGTTTTGTTGTCTATAAAACGTCAAAAAATGGGAATTTGCTGTACAGCAAGCCTACACACGATCCAGCACGCACGATGCACGACCGGCCTGCCGTACGTCCCATATAAGTTACTCTATGGTCTGGGATATTCATTATCCATCGGTGACGTACGCCACCCGTAGAGAGTGGAGGGGGGGGGGGGGGGGGGGGGGCGTTGCTGGATGAAAAATGCGTCCAGCGGGTCCAGCAAGTAATCAATAATAATTACCGGCGTACGTCGAGCCTATTCATTGTCGTTTTTCATCGTGCATCGTGCGTGACGTTCGCAGGACGTACAGCAAGATGGATGGTGAATAAGATGCTTTAGGACATTCGATCCTGTAAATAGTTTATGTACAGGGTTGCCAACCTGTGCGAATAGTAAAATAGATAAATAATTACCTAATAAATAACAGTGTGCAACTTAAAAAAAATATATATATAAAAAATTGGGTACATTATATAGATACACACAAATATAAATAGACTGTGTAGTTAGTAATAATTTTAAATTTGTGTTTTCTGAAAATAAAGTAATTTGAATTTGAACGATATGTGTTTATCGGAGCGAAGCCCCATGCGTGGTTCAAGGCATGTTCAAGGCTCAAAATATATGCATGGCTATTTCTTTTGTTCTAATTATTGGGGATCTCGGAGACGATGAATTCCAATTGTCAATTCTACCCGATTGACAATTGAAGCACTGGATGCAACAAGGGCGTAATGCCCTCTCAGGGCGTTGTTGCATGATTAGCTCAAAGGATGCTTAGCTCCATCTAGTTTCATGTCACAAAAACTCAGTTTGATAGGTTGCTCCTAGATGGAGGTGCGAGGCTATTTGCGACAGTAGGTCGCACGCCCTTGTTGCACCCATTGGCGTCACTACGCTCGATCGCGCCACGTGACGCGCCCTCTCAGTTTATTGAGTGTGTGTTGCTGTCAAAACATTATGAAAGATGCTAGGAAGAACCCGAGTCCGTTTGAAGTCATAGCGAAGTCCTGGCACCTTATATGATAATAAAGGACTGGGAACAAGCTTTTCAACAATATTCATTAACAACAATATTCAGCAATATGTTCTAATAAAATATACACCAAATGGAACTATAAATAACCCTTGTCAGATTTTACAACTCGACAGATTATAACTTCACGTTCAAGAAAAACCCTGGTCTGAAAAGTAAATATGGAAGAACTGAATCTCCAACCAGTGGCACACGCTGGCATTAATATCATCATATTCGACCAACATAATTCATCAGTCATCACTAACAAAGCCTACAGAATGTTGGGAATTGTATTGAGGATTTCTAAACCTTTTAAACAACGACATACTCTGAAACTATTATACTCATCATATCTAAGAAGTCATCTTGAATTTGCGTCGGTTGTTTGGAACCCTCAACATAAAATCTACATAAATGCTATCGAAAAAATTCAGAATAAATTTTTCGCCATTTTAATTTTCGTTTCGGTCCGTATGAGCATATTTTGGATACATTACTAAATAGACGAATGATAACAGACATTAAATATCTCCATAAGACCAAACAATAATGTGGATAGTCCTTATCTTCTTGGTAAAATACCTCTTAGATGTCGGGCTCGTCTCACACGTTCTGATAAACTTTTTCATGTTCCAGTAGCACTAATTACCTACGTAACTCATATACCTATACGAAGGTGTTGCAGCACGTACAATCAACATTTTTCGCATGTTGATCTGTTCCATGATGGTCTAAGTAAGGTTCGAATAAGATCAGAATAAAGTGAAAATATAATGGATAGATAATAATATTTGCGGCTAGCCTATTGTATATGAAATTTTGTTATTATAAATGTTAGTATTACTTCATTTCTGTTTGTTCCTTTTGTGATCAAGAAGTTATCCTTTTGTTATCGACTTTTTTCTTAGATACTTGTATTTGTATGCTTAGTCAAACTTCAAAAGTCTAAATTTAAATCCATATTTACCTACCTAGTGTTTTCTAAATAAAAGTATTGTATTTACGTGTCAATAAAATTTTTAATCTCTGTCTTATAATTAGTTGAAATCGAAATCAAAAGTTACCTACCTATACTATATTGTATGCTTAGTTAAAATTTATATTTACCTTGTTGATATGTTTAAATCTCTCTTTCTTCTAATTTGTGAAAGGAATCTTCATTGGTTTAATTCGTAAACTCATAATGTGATAGTTTTAAGTTTATGTACTGTTTGATTCCTAAATAAATTTAAAAAAAATTAAACCAGAAAAAAAAGAAAGATATCATGTCCTTGCTACCCTACATGAAACCCGACAATCCGACAATGCAGAGTGGCTGAAAAAGTTGCTGACCTTTCAAAACGACGAGGAAATAACTGCAGGACCGTCTGAAGTTCAACGCGGATCAGGCAGTGAATCATATGAATCCAGTGACAATGAGTCGTATTAATAGTGTTTAAATGTAAGTTTATAAGATACAAGTCCTGATTGTTTTGTGTGATCTCTGAATAAATAACTAATGTTGTATTTTTTACTTATATTATACATGCCCGCGGCTCCGCCCGCTCTCATATTTCACTTCACTGCTAACCTCATAAGCCATTTAGCGTGATAGTAAGTAGCCTATAGTTGATGGGAAGAATCAAGCTATCCGTAGAATTTTGTTTTATTAAAATCGGTTCAGTGGTTCTCGAGTTATAAGCGGACAGACAGACAGACATACACACACATAGACAGAAAGCAGACGTTGGATTTTATTAAAGGTAATAAGGATTACAAATGATTACGCCTTAATTTTTTTGCCATTGGGTGCAAAAAGACCGGATAACACCTTTAAAAAAATCATTCTACCTATTATCTTAGATATTTTATGTGTATTAAACTTCTAAGCACGATGAAGTATTATAAACTGATTTTGTATCTGACTTCGCACTTTATATACTTTATGATATGACGTCATCACGTAAAATTATCGTCCGTAAACCGACTTTACAGACAACCAATTTTTTTTAGAGCTGTTCAATTTAAATTTCATCCTATATATTCCCAAAACTTAAACTTCTTAATTTATATTACCATTCTAAACGTTTCTTGGTCAATAAGACTTGTCCACGTCTTCTTAAAAGTAAAAAAAAAATTATAATCCTAAATCATCGTACTTTTAGATCGAATTCTCTTCCCTTGTTTTAAACTCCTTACTTAGCCTTTGTTTATTTTCCAAACATTATTACATCCCTTGATATTGTCACGTAGTGAATTTTAATAGCGGACTGTCGAAATGCCGTTTACCGAAGTGTCAGAGACACATTGCCAGTACGGAGGAAAATACTCCGTACTAAGCTAAGGCTACGCTACACGTGAGACGTCCGTTATTTTGAAGATTATTACTGCCAACCTACATTTCTGAAAATTCAATCACACATATCTCGGCGTACTACACTCTCACTACGTAACCGAGCACACATTATTGCATCATTTACCGAGCGTGAATTTCCACGATCTCTTCCCGCTGTCAGCCCATACTAAAATTATACATTGTTTGACGTAACGAAAAAGATCGGAAGCGTCTGTATGGAATTTCTGTTTGCTGTATTTGGCAACACAGCACATCGCGGTGTTGACTAATGGGTTGCCAGGCGGTTAAAATATATCCCAAATAGACGGGAATTCACATTCGCCTCGGTTGTATTTATCTTACATATTAATTCAGACATCATCGGAGGACCCCTAGTAGAGGTCCATTATTATCAACAAATGGTGTTACAGGCTTTCAGCCAATTAGATTCAGGTAACCACATACAGTGCGCGTCATTGCGTGCTAGCCGACTTCATTCCGCAGCCACACCACAAACGCGCGCTGTCGTCTATAAAAGCGGGACTCAGTGAAACAAGACTTCACTTCTTCTGTTAAATAATTCTCCGCTACAAGATAAAATATAACGCGCTCGATCTGCCGCCGTGAGTCTTACTAGTCTTCCTCGCGACCGTGCCATTGTCCACGAGCCGCGGCGTTGCACCACCGCGTCGGTCACGCGTCGCCGAGCACTCCCTCACGGACGCCTGCAGCCGTACATCTCAGCGTTGAGAGAGGAGTCCGCACAGCCAGGGTTACGGCTTCTACGTCTACACGTAGATCCTTCTACGTACACGTAGACTTCCAAGTTTCTACGCTTCTACGTTCTCCGTCCGAGGACGCCTGCATCGTCTGCTCGGCATAGCCGGTACGAGCTACCCGGGCTTTACTCCTCGTCCGGCTGTTCCGAAGCAGAACATTGTGAAGAGGGTGGAGATCGAGCGACGCGTCGGAGGCTTCGTGTCGGCCTTCCTGCGAAGTCCTTCGTCTCCCCTTCCGAAGCTAAGTTCTCGGATAGAATTATAGCTCTAATCGATTAGCTCGGTCGTCACCCCTACGATGCTCAAGTGATTCTGATAACTCACACCCTGTCTTTTTATATAACAATCTTGTATTACAAGGAATAAATGATAACTTATATTTCTGAGCGTATTTCATTATTTAATCCCCCTTTTTTGTCTCAATATAACTAAAGACTCTCCATATGCCAATAGACAGACAGGGAGATGTTATATCTCCGAAACTGTTTACGAATGCATTGGAAGATATATTCAAGCTGCTGGATTGGGAAAAGCACGGCATTAATATTAACGGCGAGTACACACCTACGTTCCGCAGATGACATAGTCGTGATGGGCGAATCGCTGGAGGAGCTGAATCACATGCTGAACGGCCTCAATGTCACCTCCCGCCGAGTCGGCCTCGGGATGAATTTGGACAAGACGAAAGTCATGTTCAACGAACACGTCGTCCCGGGGCACGTAACAGTTGGAGAGGCGACCCTCGAAGTTGTGCAGAATTATGTCTATCTTGGACAAACCATCCAACTAGGGAAGCACAACTTTGATAAGGAGGCCAACAGAAGGATTCAGCTAGGCTGGGCGGCATTTGGGAAACTCCGCCACATCTTTTCATCCTCCATCCCACAGTCATTGAAGACGAAGGTTTTCAATCAGTGCGTTCTGCCAGTAATGACGTACGGAGCGGAAACGTGGACCCTGACGATGGGCCTGGTCCACAAATTTAAAGTCGCTCAGCGAGCTATGGAAAGAGCAATGCTCGGCATTTCTTTGACCGATAAAATCCGTAACGACGTGATACGTCAAAGAACTAAGGTAGTCGACATTGCTAAGAAAATAAGCAAGCTGAAGTGGCAGTGGGCTGGGCACATCTGTCGTAGACCCGACAACCGATGGGGTAGACGGGTGCTCGAATGGAGGCCACGTACAAGCAAATGTAGCGTGGGACGCCCCCCGGCTAGGTGGACAGATGACCTAAAAAAGGTAGACGGGAGTGGATGGATGAGAAGAGCGGAAGACCGCGTGTGGTGGCGTGCCTTGGGAGAGGCCTATGTCCAGCAGTGGACCGATACAGGCTGATGATGATGATGATATGCCAATAGACAGTTTAACAGAATTGTGCCCTTAGAATGGCCTGACTGGAATCATATTTATACAGAAGATGCATCAAAAACATCTGAATTAGGTTGCGTCGGATCAGCTTTTTTCATCGTCAAAATAAATTGATTCGCGAAATTAAAAGCCCTCCGGAATCATCTGTATACACTGGAAAGTGTTTAGCTATCGTGAAAGCCATTAAAATATTTTATCGTAGTAAAATGAAGGCTCATAAGTCCATTATCTTTTCAGACTCATTAAGCGCTCTCGTAAGTCCATTATCTTCTCAGACTCATTAAGCGCTCTTCAAGCAATCAATCAAAACCCATTCAGAAACTGTCATCAAAATCCTGTAAGTAATTTTTAATATTCGAAATTTATTATTTTTCTGTTCGTCCATTAACATAACGTGGTCATTGCCTGGATCCCTGCTCACTAAGGGATAGTTGGGAACGAACGTGCAGACATCTTGGCCAAAGATACTGTTCTTCGTGTGGATCACTTCCCCTTTTTAAATTACTCCACTGATCTAGTTAACCTATGTCATCAATATCTTAAAAAATCTTGGTCCAATAATTGGTCTAAAACTAGTAAAAAAAAGGGCCTATTATATTTTAAATTACAATCACAGATTCCTACAAAATCCTTGTTTTTCGAAATTGTTCTAACGTTTTCTCTATTATTTGTCGTTTATGAATAGGTCACACCTGCCTTCCTCGTCATTTTTTTCAAAATTCGTGTTTTAAGTCTGTGCTTTGCGAATGTGGTCTAGAAGAAATTGGAGATTCTAATCACACTTTATTTGCTTGTCCTTTATATAAAAAAAATCATATTTATCCGCGTCTTCCAAAATTTGAAGTTTCTCTCCCTGTTAATGTTCATCTCCTATCTATCCTTATTTATAATCCGCGTATTACTTTGGTTCTCCAGAACTTTTTTCAACGAAATAAACTAAAATTCATCTTTCTTTTTTAGTCTACTCACAATGTGTTGTACACAAGTAGTACAGTATTTTTTTTAGACTTTTGGAACTCGCTTGGATCTTCAACTTGACACTGGCAGATGAGCCTCAACTTAATGGTCATGCAAGTCGTCATTTGCCATCGAAGGAAAAAAAATCTATCTTTCTTTGTTGGACATTGTGGCTAAATGTAAATTGATAAATTCTCTTTGAATGAAAAGTTCGATAAAAATGGCGACTGAATAAGTTTCTTTGCCGCGTCGCGTCGTCGTAAATATAAAGTATATATTTTTGAGATTCTCGCAATACAAGAATAAAACAACAGACATTAGAAGTACAACAGAAAAGGCTGTATACTTAATTAGTTTTGCCTGTCCCGAAAAGGGACGAATAAATAAAAAAAACATTATATTCTTTGGGACATGACATGACTTATGTGCCCATCTTTGATTTTTCAACAACAACAACCATCTTTGATTTTTCTTTGCTTGGGATTGTTCGTATTCCCATACGCCTGGTGGAAGCAAGCCTTGAAGGAGAAGAAGATAGTTGGAAAGTAAACGCAGTCCTTCAGCTGTGCGCAGGCGGCGTGCGTGCGAGGCGGCTCGGCGAGACTCCGCCCCAGCGAGGGTAAAGGACGTCTCTTCGCTTGCTTTATCTAGGAGGTAGTAGTTTGCGGTCGCTTCCGAGCCTACTCCGCCTGAAGACAGCGAAATGTTGCATAGCTGGAAGTTTACACCAGGTACTTACCTATATGGTAAGTTGCTGCTCGCGCGCTAGACATTATTTTTTTTTTTTTTTTTTTTTTTATTGAAACTGACACGGACGGCTACAACATCACCTACAACATCCGTGATGTCAGCCCATAACACCGGGTGAACTTGGTGCCACGTCAGTGCATCCCTTCGGTCGTGCCGGCTACACTGAACTGGACGGAAAACACAAACTATTTACATAGCCGTTTCGACCGACCTTTCATTCAGTGCGGTGGTGCCAATCCGGGCGGGTTAAACCCTACCACCTAGTAATATAAAAAGGGAGTCATATCCCATAGTCGCATTTTACGACATACACGGGGAGAGATGCAGTGGGGCTATTCTTTTAAAGTACCGGCCCCACACGGTACAAAAATACATAGCGGCGCGGTCACAGTGACGTCACGACCGTCGCACGTAGGCTTGCCAACTCTTTTTCACGGATAAGCGGGAAATCAGAATTTAATATGCGGTACTTGGCCAAAAAAAGATCACTTTTATTTAAAATTTTAAAATTGAAAAGAAAATTTACAAATTAAACTCTTCGCTATTATAAAGTAACCATGACAAGAAATTTTAACACGAATCAGTAAAAAAAACACTTTGCTCCCCACTGGGGACTGAACGAGCGGCCAGGGGTCTCAATACCGGTAATATGCTGGTATCGATACCAACCTCCAAGGCAAATTTAACGTTATCGTGTGTGTATACTGTTACCATATAATGTTACCTCTTTTTGTTACTTCTGAATATCAATACCTCGGGTATCGTTACTTGGTATCGGAATTAATAGCGTTACCTCCCTGTCTCTTTCCAAACTTCTGTCTCATTCACGCTCACGCATCCGCCCGCATCTATCTAACAAACAACGACAGACGTGGTACGTGCGTGCGTGTGAGTGCGTGTGAGTGTGTGCCAATGTACCGGTGAAATAATGTTATTTCGTTCCGATACCCTATAATGTTATTTTCATTTTGTTACTTGATTTATCGATTCCAAGGTAACGAAATGAAAATACCGGTACTTAAGTATCGATTCTTTTAATGGGAATTTTTTAACGTTATCAACGCCCGCGAGCGGCGGGCGAGCGGACTTCATTGGACTCATTCCGTCCGGCACTCGCCCGACAACGTTGTATTAACGCGGTACCTCTATTGAATGGGAATTCAGTCTATTCTAGCTAAGTTTACCATAAATCGGGACAATGAGCGTATCGCAGACATGTATCGCGGGACGCATTATTTAAGTCGTACCATGTGGGGCCGGCACTTTGAAAGAATGGCCCCACTGCATCTCTCCCCGTGTATGTCGTAAAAGGCGACTAAGGGATATGACTCCCTTCTTATATTACTATGTGGTAGGGTTTAACCCGCCCGGGTTGATACCACCGCACTGAATGAAAGGTCGGTCGAAACAGCTATGTAAATAGTTCGTGTTTTCCGTCCAGTTCAGTGTAGCCGGCACGACCGAAGGGAAGCACTGACGTGGCACCATGTTCACCTGGTGTTATGGGCTGACATCAAGAATGTTGTAGGTGATGTAGTCAACCATGTCAGTTTTGACAAAAATAAAAAAGTCGTGAAAACGGGATGTCCCGCCTCACGCGGGACGGTTGGCAAGCCTAGTCGCACGACAGCAGCAGAGACAACTAATTTCAATCAGCTGTATTACAGCATACAAGTGTCAGCGAGCAAACTGAAGCAAGCCGAGGAAGCTGCTCGCAGATTGAGTTGTTCGCTCCATAGCTCGACGTGTCACGATGCTAGCGGCGCGGATGCAGTCCGCAGCAAGCCACGCGTACCCGCCTTGGCTTTACCTACCTTCTCAGGAGAACCTACTGATTGCAATGCGTGTTTCGATCTTTATAGATCAATCGTTCACAACAGCACTCAGTACGAACAAGTAGAGAAATTTATATATTTGTTGATCTCTCTTAAGGAAAAGCCTTACAGCCTCATTAAATCGATACCAGTCACAAACGAAAATTACACCATTGCACTGGACATTTTGAAAGAGAGATACGAAATCCTCGTCTTTTTTTTTAATTAATCCGGTATGGTTGGCTGAGTCGGAGGGGCCAAAGAACATGCTCCGACCAGCCAATATCACCTCCTAGAATGTAGGTGCCATACCGGAGACTTCCCTGAATTTCTGGCTTTACTGGACTAGAGGAGAACACAACCGAGGCTACCATGCGGCCTTCTTACATCCAGTACGGTGGTACCAACCCAGTCGGCTACAATTTGAGCCTACCACCTAGTAAGGTGCAAGGGAAGGGACCTACAGTTTTACACTGGTTCCGAACGGTGAAGCAGCAGGTGTAGGTTTGCACGTAAATTTTTTCGTCAGAAAAAACTCATTGGTACACGCCGACCGGATTCGAACCTCGGACCTCTCGCATGAGAAGCCGGTGCCCAAACCACTCGGCCACCCGCCACTTAAACCGATCTGTACTCGAATACAGTGTCACGAGACCAGACAGGACGCTACGTGGTAGCCTTGCCGTTTCAGCCCGATGCTTATCAGTTGGGAAAATCCTACGACATGGCATTGTCTAGGTACAAGAAACTCGAATTTCGATTATTAAAAAATCCCTCCTTGCGAGATCAATATAACCAATGTCTTGACGCCGGATATAAAACCTCTAACGAAAAATCATTAAATGATATTCTTTTAGTGGGACCTAACTTACACCAAGATACTATTAAAACTTGGTCTTCATCCTATTGTTTTAATTTCGCTTATAAAACAAATGTATAGACAGATTTAACTCTTACTTTGGCGCAACACGTCAGAATCACCAATACAGACATACAGACACCGCGCTGTCGTATTCGGGTTGAGGAGTTCACCATATCTCGCATTGAGAACTATCAAACAGCTCGCTCAAGACGAGAAAGATAGATTCCCTCGCGCCGCCAAAGTGTTACAAGATCAAGTGTTCGTCGACGATCTGATAACAGGAGCTGCTAATGAGTCTGAGGCCTTGTCTCTTCAGAGAGAACTCAATGGTATTTGCAAATCGGGTTGTTTCCAGTTTTTTTTTATGGAAACTGACACGTTTGGCTACATCACCTACAACTTCCGTGATGTCAGCCCATAACACCGGGTGAACTAGGGGTGCCATGTTTTTTTTATGTAAACCAGCCTGGGTGGCTGTGCCGAGAGACCAATGGTGCAATCGACAGAGCCAAAATCACCTCTCCTCGCGAAACCACGCTCAGGTGCCATGCCAGCAGATTTGTTTGATTTGTCAGTGCTTCCCTTCATTTCGTGTCGGCTACACTGAACTGGACGGAAAACACGAACTATTTACATAGCCGTTTCGACCGTTGTTTCGTTCAGTGCGGTGGTACCAACCCGACCGGGATAAACCCTACCACCTAGTAAGAAGGGAAGGGACCTACAGTTTAACATGGAATCTGAAGCACGGTCAGCCTCCAACGGTCGAACGATCACCCATGTAAACACTGACCGCGCTCAGCGTTGCTTAACAACAGTCGACCGACCGCACCGCTGAGCTGCCGAGGCTGCCGGTTGCGCAATTGTTGCAGCAACAGCCCCGCGCTCCTCTCTTCTGTCCTCGCAGACGAGTCACCGGACGGGCAGAACCGCGACCATCTCGTGTTTGCAGACCTCGACGACAACACCGCCGCGCCGGTGTAAAGGTTTTAGGGTTGAGGCGGAACCCTGTACAGGATGCTTCAATTTCGAAATCAAATACAAAGCGCGCGACAGTACCAAGCGCACTATCTTATCTGACATATTTCGATTATATGACCCATTAGGCTTCCTCGGTCCGGTTATTGTATTTGCAAAGCAGCTGATCCAAAGTCTCTGGCTGGCGAAAACCGGCTGGGATGACGTACCTCCCAGTCACATCTTGGAAATATGGAATCGTATCACGGTGGAACTACCCCTACTTTCAACCCTTTGTTTTCCAAGACTTATTTTACCTACAAACTGTACTCTTTACACCTGATTTACTTAGTAAGTGCAGTCAGAACTCTCAGAAAAATTGTTAATCTTGCTTTCAAACTGTGTTTTCGATAGACTATGGGCGGTGTTATTATGTGGCTGGTCACTAAATACTTGTAAAAATATGTATTAAAAAAAATACCCTTCGAAGTTTCTTGTCGGTTCTTCCTCGTGGGTATAATCGAACCGGATAGAACAAATTGTGACAAGTTCGAGTGCAGTCTAACTGCCATATGATTGATCAATAAACAATACAATAATACAATACAATGTTAAAATTGTTCAAGTTGCTCGTCGGACGCCATGTCAGTGAACGCCGGCGCACCACAAGGATCTGTGTTGTCACCCACGCTGTTTCTTCTGCATATAAATGATATGCTGTCTCTAGGCAAAATACATTGTTATGCAGATGACAGTACGGCACACGGATCCTACACCAGTCATCCTTCAGCCTGTCGGGATGTTGTGGATGAGAAGAGGCGAAGACTTGTGTCTGAGCTCGAAGACACACTCGGCTCTATTTCCGAATGGGGCCGTAGTAATTTGGTCGAGTTCAACGCTTCCAAGACACAAGTTTGCGCGTTCAGTGCGAAGAGAGCGGCGTTCACACCGGCTCCTTCATTCCAAGGCATGTCGCTTAAATTAAGCGAACACCTCGGGGTCGCACGACCTGAACTTTCGTCGCCATATCGAGGGGAAGGCCAAGCTGGCTTCTAAAAAGCTGGGCGTACTCAATAAGGTGCGACTGTACTTCACGCCGGACCAAAAGCTGCTTCTGTATAAATCGCAGATCAGGTCCTGCTTGGAGTACTGCTCGCACCTGTGGGATGGCTCTGCCAAATACCAGCTTGCGCCTCTGGACTCAATCCAGCGTCGAGCCGTGCGACTAGTGGGTGACCCCGAAGTGTCCTGCGATCTAGAACCACTGCAACACCGTAGGGATGTCGGCTCCCTAAGTGTGTTCTATCGCTTATTCCATGGGGAGTGCTCGGACGAGCTATTTAATGCAATCATACCGTCCCCTTTCCACCTTCGCACCACGCGCACTGGGCAGGGATTGCATCCCTACACGCTGGACTTACCACGGATGCGCAGATCTTTCCTCCACAGAACTGGTAAATTCTGGAACGCTCTCCCTGCCCACATATTTCCCCCCAAGTATAGTCTCGGGTCCTTCAAGAGAGGAGTGAATAGGCACCTGTCGGGTCGACATGGCATTTGCAACCCCCGCGTACGAACGAATGTCCATGGGCGTCGTTAGACACCTTATGGATGGCACGGCGCCACATGTCGCGCTTAGTATAAAAACATTTTTTTATTATTGTTTGAGTTTCATTACAGATTGGAATTCTATTGTGTTCATTTGGTGCGGTGATATCGATCCAGACTGGATAAACCCTACCATGTAGTAAGTCAAGGCAAGGGGACATTTTCACGTGGAATCTGAATCACGGCCCGCGTCATTGGTCGAGTGGTCACCTGTCCAAGCTTTGACCGCGCCCGGGTGTGCTCTACTTACACGATCGAAGCCCGATGAATTGCATCACCGAGCCGACAGTTTATTTCTGGTTCCATTTTATTTCCTTTTTAGTTACTAAGTACTTAGAATAATATTGTTACAGATACTGGTGACTGATGGCAGATCAAAAATGGATGAATAGCAAAGGTGAGCGTGTGCAACATGACGGCAGGACTTTACGCCCGGATGCGGTCTCTACTCTGCATAATGCTCTCACCGATAATGTTAGTCCGCTGGAGACAGCTACTGCTGTTAAACATGAACCACCAGATATTAACGATGACGTCTGCTCTACGGATGATATTGTTAATGTAAACAGCGAGGCTTCTAATATTTCGGATGAGGTTTGCTTGCTGAAAATTTACACTGCTGTTAAAAATGAGCCATTGAACGTCAACGCCGATGTCTGCACACAGGACGGTGTTGGTAATGTGATGAGCGAGGTTTCTGATGATTGGGATGTAGTTAGCCCGTTGGACACGCCTGCTGTGGTCAAGCATGAGTTGGACATTGGACCCACAGTGCTGCAGTCTCCAGATATAAAGTACATGATGCTACCTTGCAAGCCCGATCCGGAGAATAATTTTGCCCAGTGAGTAACCCATCTTGTTCTAAATGTTATGAGGTTTATTTTACTTTAAAATGGGAAGCAATGAAGATTACATAGGAGTAATAATAACTTACATACCTAACTATGTAGACAATTTCACTAAAATTTAAACCTTAAGTTAAATAGGTATGCTTGATAAACCTTATGACTAGAATTTACAGAAGTATGTTGGGAAAAAGATCTCCCTTCTCTCTGCCTGCCAGTGAGTGAGAGACATGCTCCAGACATGCGTGGAGATGATGTTCTCCACGCATGTCTGGAGTCTTGTCATGTCTTATGTTCTCATCTCACCTCTGCTCAATTTAATTGTAAACTCATTAGTTACAAATTTACGCTAGGAGTCTTCTTCTTCACGTGTTTGTTACATTTCAGGATGGAATCACATCGTTTGGGTGAACAGCTATATCGTTGTGATGTATGCAAGAAGGCATTTTTGCAAAAAAATACTTTAGAACGCCATATTCTAACTCACTCTGATAAAAGACCTTGTCCCCGTGACGTATGCATTAAAAATTTCTCAGTGAAAATTGTTTTAAAAAAGCACAGGTTAACTCACACTGGTGAGAGACCACATCGCTGTGACGTATGCGGTAAGGATTTCTCTAAAAGAAGTAATTTAAAAAGGCACATGTTAATTCACACTGGTGAAAGACTACATCGCTGTGAGGTCTGCAATAAGAATTTCTCACTAAAAGGTTATTTAAAATCACACATGTTAACTCACACTGGTGAAAGGCCACACCTCTGTGACATATGCAATAAAACTTTCTCAGAAAAAAATGCCTTAAAAAAGCACATGTTAACTCACACGGGTGAGAGACCACACCTCTGTGACATATGCAATAAGACTTTCTCAGAGAAAAAACACTTAAATAGGCACTTGTTAACTCACACAGGTGACAGACCACACCGCTGTGACGTCTGCAATAAGAATTTCTCACTAAAAGATCGTTTAAAAGTACACATGTTAACTCACACAGGTGAGAGACCATATCGCTGCGACATATGCAATAAGAATTTCTCGGGAAAAGGTACTTTGAAAAATCACGCGTTAACTCACACTGGTGAGAGACCACATCGCTGTGACATCTGCAATAAGCATTTCTCAGTAAAACATACATTAAAAAGTCACATGTTAACTCACACTGGTGAAAGGTCACATCGCTGTGACGTATGCGGTAAAGATTTCTCTATAAGAAGTAGTTTAAAAACGCACATGTTAACTCATACAGGTGAGAGACGACATCGTTGTGAAGTATGCAATAAGAATTTCTCAGTAAAAAGTCATTTGAAAAATCACATGTTGACTCACACGGGTGAACGACTACATCGCTGTGACGTATGCAATAAGAATTTCTCACAAAAAGGTCATTTAAAAAGACACACGTTAACTCACACAGATGAGAGACCATATCGCTGTGACATATACAATAAGAATTTCTGGGGTAGAGGTACTTTGAAAAAACACGCGTTAACTCACATAGGTGAGGGACCACATCGCTGTGCCGTGTGCAATAAGAATTTCTCACAAAAAGGTCATTTAAAAACGCACATGTTAACTCATACAGGTGAGAGACGACATCGTTGTGAAGTATGCAATAAGAATTTCTCAGTAAAAAGTCATTTGAAAAATCACATGTTGACTCACACGGGTGAACGACTACATCGCTGTGACGTATGCAATAAGAATTTCTCACAAAAAGGTCATTTAAAAAGACACACGTTAACTCACACAGATGAGAGACCATACCGCTGTGACGTCTGCAATAAGAATTTCTCACTAAAAGATCGTTTAAAAGTACACATGTTAACTCACACAGGTGAGAGACCATATCGCTGCGACATATGCAATAAGAATTTCTCGGGAAAAGGTACTTTGAAAAATCACGCGTTAACTCACACTGGTGAGAGACCACATCGCTGTGACATCTGCAATAAGCATTTCTCAGTAAAAAGTAATTTAAAAACGCACATGTTAAAGTCACACAGGTGAGAGACCACATCACTGTGACGCCTGCAATAAGAATTTCTCACTAAAACGTCATTTAAAATCACATGATAACTCACACTGGTGAGAGGCCACATCGCTGTGACGTATGCAATATGAATTTCCCAGAAAAAGTTCATTCAGGTATTTTTTCACATGTGTAACAAAACACGAGATAGAGTGCGGAAAGTGACTTAATGAAGGAAACGAACGAGAGGTGAAATGAACGTTTCAATTTAGGATGATGATGAAAGAAATAAAATATTGGTATAACAGTACCTAAGTCTAGACGTGAATGGGATAGTGAGACTTGAAGAAAGGCAGACAGGTGCACTGTACGCAGTAAGCAGACAGTAATATAGGTAATAGGTAGCAGAACTTGTAATAAAATGCAATGCTCACATCTTTTGTAAAATATGGTATGCATCCATACACCGTCGATATCCCCCTAGGGAGCGTTCATAAAATTCACTTTTTAATCATGTTTCTCAGATCAAGAATTTCGTTAGCGCAGAGTTTTGCTTTTAACATCTGGTAACACTGGTGCAGGTTTTTTGCTTTTTGGACATATTCATTGTATTCCCAAACATTTTAAGTTCTTGCAACAGAAAATAGCTCAAATGTCTTCTAGATTAAATTGGAAAAATCTACGTCCCAGCTGGTTTTTTACGGTAGGCTACGTGAGGGTGACCAATATCGGACAAATTTTAAACCACATGGTTTATCGATGGGCTGCGGCTACGCGCCCGTCTAGACGTGCATTTTTTCGACGCCCGTCTATATAAAATGAACGTCTAATGTATGTAAAATCAAGGAAAGTGGTATGGGCGAATGTTTTGGTGGTTTAAAAAAAATTAACCCTAACCTAAAGTTGAGGCGGCGCATGTCGTTTTTGTATAAAACAGGAGAAACAGGCGACTACCCCGTCTTGGACTGCCTCTTTTAGTGTGGTGCGCTCCACAGAGTACATTAGTGCGCTCCGACGCGCCCATCCTTAACAGAAATTTTGCACTTCACCTATTAAAGTGGATGGACGGGCACCGAAGAAACGCACGTCTAGTCGGGCGCGTAGCCACAGCGTTATCGATGCACCCTTAAGCATCTTATTCACCATCCATCTTGCTGTACGTCCCGCCAAGGTCGCCGTGCTGGACGTAGCATACACACCATCGTGCGCGCATCCAGCGTGCTAGTTTCAGTCGAACGAGTGAGAGAGATAGCACGTCTGTTGTTTTGTTGTCTATAAAACGTCAAAAAATGGGAATTTGCTGTACAGCAAGCCTACACACGATCCAGCA
The DNA here is from genome assembly GCA_946902875.1 of Nematopogon swammerdamellus. Classification (NCBI taxonomy): domain Eukaryota; kingdom Metazoa; phylum Arthropoda; class Insecta; order Lepidoptera; family Adelidae; genus Nematopogon; species Nematopogon swammerdamellus. Next base: position 416,205 of record OX336352.1, on the reverse strand, counting down.
CGCACGATGCACGACCGGCCTGCCGTACGTCCCATATAAGTTACTCTATGGTCTGGGATATTCATTATCCATCGGTGACGTACGCCACCCGTAGAGAGTGGAGGGGGGGGGGCGTTGCTGGATGAAAAATGCGTCCAGCGGGTCCAGCAAGTAATCAATAATAATTACCGGCGTACGTCGAGCCTATTCATTGTCGTTTTTCATCGTGCATCGTGCGTGACCTTCGCAGGACGTACAGCAAGATGGATGGTGAATAAGATGCTTTAGGACAATTCGATCCTGTAAATAGTTTATGTACAGGGTTGCCAACCTGTGCGAATAGTAAAATAGATAAATAATTACCTAATAAATAACAGTGTGCAACTTAAAAAAAATATATATATAAAAAATTGGGTACATTATATAGATACACACAAATATAAATAGACTGTGTAGTTAGTAATAATTCTAAATTTGTGTTTTCTGAAAATAAAGTAATTTGAATTTGAACGATATGTGTTTATCGGAGCGAAGCCCCATGCGTGGTTCAAGGCATGTTCAAGGCTCAAAAGATATGCATGGCTATTTCTTTTGTTCTAATTATTGGGGATCTCGGAGACGATGAATTCCAATTGTCAATTCTACCCGATTGACAATTGAAGCACTGGATGCAACAAGGGCGTAATGCCCTCTCAGGGCGTTGTTGCATGATTAGCTTAAAGGATGCTTAGCTCCATCTAGTTTCATGTCACAAAAACTCAGTTTGATAGGTTGCTCCTAGATTAGAGGTGCGAGGCTATTTGCGACAGTAGGTCGCACGCCCTTGTTGCACCCATTGGCGTCACTACGCTCGATCGCGCCACGTGACGCGCCCTCTCAGTTTATTGAGTGTGTGTTGCTGTCAAAACATTATGAAAGATGCTAGGAAGAACCCGAGTCCGTTTGAAGTCATAGCGAAGTCCTGGCACCTTATATGATAATAAAGGACTGGGAACAAGCTTTTCAACAATATTCATTAACAACAATATTCAGCAATATGTTCTAATAAAATATACACCAAATGGAACTATAAATAACCCTTGTCAGATTTTACAACTCGACAGATTATAACTTCACGTTCAAGAAAAACCCTGGTCTGAAAAGTAAATATGGAAGAACTGAATCTCCAACCAGTGGCACACGCTGGCATTAATATCATCATATTCGACCAACATAATTCATCAGTCATCCATCACTAACAAAGCCTACAGAATGTTGGGAATTGTATTGAGGATTTCTAAACCTTTTAAACAACGACATACTCTGAAACTATTATACTCATCATATCTAAGAAGTCATCTTGAATTTGCGTCGGTTGTTTGGAACCCTCAACATAAAATCTACATAAATGCTATCGAAAAAATTCAGAATAAATTTTTCGCCATTTTAATTTTCGTTTCGGTCCGTATGAGCATATTTTGGATACATTACTAAATAGACGAATGATAACAGACATTAAATATCTCCATAAGACCTTAAACAATAATGTGGATAGTCCTTATCTTCTTGGTAAAATACCTCTTAGATGTCGGGCTCGTCTCACACGTTCTGATAAACTTTTTCATGTTCCAGTAGCACTAATTACCTACGTAACTCATATACCTATACGAAGGTGTTGCAGCACGTACAATCAACATTTTTCGCATGTTGATCTGTTCCATGATGGTCTAAGTAAGGTTCGAATAAGATCAGAATAAAGTGAAAATATAATGGATAGATAATAATATTTGCGGCTAGCCTATTGTATATGAAATTCTGTTATTATAAATGTTAGTATTACTTCATTTCTGTTTGTTCCTTTTGTGATCAAGAAGTTATCCTTTTGTTATCGACTTTTTTCTTAGATACTTGTATTTGTATGCTTAGTCAAACTTCAAAAGTCTAAATTTAAATCCATATTTACCTACCTAGTGTTTTCTAAATAAAAGTATTGTATTTACGTGTCAATAAAATTTTTAATCTCTGTCTTATAATTAGTTGAAATCGAAATCAAAAGTTACCTACCTATACTATATTGTATGCTTAGTTAAAATTTATATTTACCTTGTTGATATGTTTAAATCTCTCTTTCTTCTAATTTGTGAAAGGAATCTTCATTGGTTTAATTCGTAAACTCATAATGTGATAGTTTTAAGTTTATGTACTGTTTGATTCCTAAATAAATTTAAAAAAAATTAAACCAGAAAAAAAAGAAAGATATCATGTCCTTGCTACCCTACATGAAACCCGGCAATCCGACAATGCAGAGTGGCTGACCTTTCAAAACGACGAGGAAATAACTGCAGGACCGTCTGAAGTTCAACGCGGATCAGGCAGTGAATCATATGAATCCAGTGACAATGAGTCGTATTAATAGTGTTTAAATGTAAGTTTATAAGATACAAGTCCTGATTGTTTTGTGTGATCTCTGAATAAATAACTAATGTTGTATTTTTTACTTATATTATACATGCCCGCGGCTCCGCCCGCTCTCATATTTCACTTCACTGCTAACCTCATAAGCCATTTAGCGTGATAGTAAGTAGCCTATAGTTGATGGGAAGAATCAAGCTATCCGTAGAATTTTGTTTTATTAAAATCGGTTCAGTGGCTCTCGAGTTATAAGCGGACAGACAGACAGACATACACACACATAGACAGAAAGCAGACGTTGGATTTTATTAAAGGTAATAAGGATTACAAATGATTACGCCTTAATTTTTTTGCCATTGGGTGCAAAAAGACCGGATAACACCTTTAAAAAAATCATTCTACCTATTATCTTAGATATTTTATGTGTATTAAACTTCTAAGCACGATGAAGTATTATAAACTGATTTTGTATCTGACTTCGCACTTTATATACTTTATGATATGACGTCATCACGTAAAATTATCGTCCGTAAACCGACTTTACAGACAACCAATTTTTTTTAGAGCTGTTCAATTTAAATTTCATCCTATATATTCCCAAAACTTAAACTTCTTAATTTATATTACCATTCTAAACGTTTCTTGGTCAATAAGACTTGTCCACGTCTTCTTAAAAGTTAAAAAAAATTTATAATCCTAAATCATCGTACTTTTAGATCGAATTCTCTTCCCTTGTTTTAAACTCCTTACTTAGCCTTTGTTTATTTTCCAAACATTATTACATCCCTTGATATTGTCACGTAGTGAATTTTAATAGCGGACTGTCGAAATTGCCGTTTACCGAAGTGTCAGAGACACATTGCCAGTACGGAGGAAAATACTCCGTACTAAGGCTACGCTACACGTGAGACGTCCGTTATTTTGAAGATTATTACTGCCAACCTACATTTCTGAAAATTCACACATATCTCGGCGTACTACACTCTCACTACGTAACCGAGCACACATTATTGCATCATTTACCGAGCGTGAATTTCCACGATCTCTTCCCGCTGTCAGCCCATACTAAAATTATACATTGTTTGACGTAACGAAAAAGATCGGAAGCGTCTGTATGGAATTTCTGTTTGCTGTATTTGGCAACACAGCACATCGCGGTGTTGACTAATGGGTTGCCAGGCGGTTAAAATATATCCCAAATAGACGGGAATTCACATTCGCCTCGGTTGTATTTATCTTACATATTAATTCAGACATCATCGGAGGACCCCTAGTAGAGGTCCATTATTATCAACAAATGGTGTTACAGGCCTTCAGCCACTTAGATTCAGGTAACCACATACAGTGCGCGTCATTGCGTGCTAGCCGACTTCATTCCGCAGCCACACCACAAACGCGCGCTGTCGTCTATAAAAGCGGGACTCAGTGAAACAAGACTTCACTTCTTCTGTTAAATAATTCTCCGCTACAAGATAAAATATAACGCGCTCGATCTGCCGCCGTGAGTCTTACTAGTCTTCCTCGCGACCGTGCCACTGTCCACGAGCCGCGGCGTTGCACCACCGCGTCGGTCACGCGTCGCCGAGCACTCCCTCACGGACGCCTGCAGCCGTACATCTCAGCGTTGAGAGAGGAGTCCCCACAGCCAGGGTTACGGCTTCTACGTCTACACGTAGATCCTTCTACGTACACGTAGACTTCCAAGTTTCTACGCTTCTACGTTCTCCGTCCGAGGACGCCTGCATCGTCTGCTCGGCATAGCCGGTACGAGCTACCCGGGCTTTACTCCTCGTCCGGCTGTTCCGAAGCAGAACATTGTGAAGAGGGTGGAGATCGAGCGACGCGTCGGAGGCTTCGTGTCGGCCTTCCTGCGAAGTCCTTCGTCTCCCCTTCCGAAGCTAAGTTCTCGGATAGAATTATAGCTCTAATCGATTAGCTCGGTCGTCACACCTACGATGCTCAAGTGATTCTGATAACTCACACCCTGTCTTTTTATATAACAATCTTGTATTACAAGGAATAAATGATAACTTATATTTCTGAGCGTATTTCATTATTTAATCCCCCTTTTTTGTCTCAATATAACTAAAGACTCTCCATATGCCAATAGACAGACAGGGAGATGTTATATCTCCGAAACTGTTTACGAATGCATTGGAAGATATATTCAAGCTGCTGGATTGGGAAAAGCACGGCATTAATATTAACGGCGAGTACACACCTACGTTTCGCAGATGACATAGTCGTGATGGGCGAATCGCTGGAGGAGCTGAATCACATGCTGAACGGCCTCAATGTCACCTCCCGCCGAGTCGGCCTCGGGATGAATTTGGACAAGACGAAAGTCATGTTCAACGAACACGTCGTCCCGGGGCACGTAACAGTTGGAGAGGCGACCCTCGAAGTTGTGCAGAATTATGTCTATCTTGGACAAACCATCCAACTAGGGAAGCACAACTTTGATAAGGAGGCCAACAGAAGGATTCAGCTAGGCTGGGCGGCATTTGGGAAACTCCGCCACATCTTTTCATCCTCCATCCCACAGTCATTGAAGACGAAGGTTTTCAATCAGTACGTTCTGCCAGTAATGACGTACGGAGCGGAAACGTGGACCCTGACGATGGGCCTGGTCCACAAATTTAAAGTCGCTCAGCGAGCTATGGAAAGAGCAATGCTCGGCATTTCTTTGACCGATAAAATCCGTAACGACGTGATACGTCAAAGAACTAAGGTAGTCGACATTGCTAAGAAAATAAGCAAGCTGAAGTGGCAGTGGGCTGGGCACATCTGTCGTAGACCCGACAACCGATGGGGTAGACGGGTGCTCGAATGGAGGCCACGTACAAGCAAATGTAGCGTGGGACGCCCCCCGGCTAGGTGGACAGATGACCTAAAAAAGGTAGACGGGAGTGGATGGATGAGAAGAGCGGAAGACCGCGTGTGGTGGCGTGCCTTGGGAGAGGCCTATGTCCAGCAGTGGACCGATACAGGCTGATGATGATGATGATATGCCAATAGACAGTTTAACAGAATTGTGCCCTTAGAATGGCCTGACTGGAATCATATTTATACAGAAGATGCATCAAAAACATCTGAATTAGGTTGCGTCGGATCAGCTTTTTTCATCGTCAAAATAAATTGATTCGCGAAATTAAAAGCCCTCCGGAATCATCTGTATACACTGGAAAGTGTTTAGCTATCGTGAAAGCCATTAAAATATTTTATCGTAGTAAAATGAAGGCTCATAAGTCCATTATCTTTTCAGACTCATTAAGCGCTCTCGTAAGTCCATTATCTTCTCAGACTCATTAAGCGCTCTTCAAGCAATCAATCAAAACCCATTCAGAAACTGTCATCAAAATCCTGTAAGTAATTTTTAATATTCGAAATTTATTATTTTTCTGTTCGTCCATTAACATAACGTGGTCATTGCCTGGATCCCTGCTCACTAAGGGATAGTTGGGAACGAACGTGCAGACATCTTGGCCAAAGATACTGTTCTTCATGTGGATCACTTCCCCTTTTTAAATTACTCCACTGATCTAGTTAACCTATGTCATCAATATCTTAAAAAATCTTGGTCCAATAATTGGTCTAAAACTAGTAAAAAAAAGGGCCTATTATATTTTAAATTACAATCACAGATTCCTACAAAATCCTTGTTTTTCGAAATTGTTCTAACGTTTTCTCTATTATTTGTCGTTTATGAATAGGTCACACCTGCCTTCCTCGTCATTTTTTCAAAATTCGTGTTTTAAGTCTGTGCTTTGCGAATGTGGTCTAGAAGAAATTGGAGATTCTAATCACACTTTATTTGCTTGTCCTTTATATAAAAAAAATCATATTTATCCGCGTCTTCCAAAATTTGAAGTTTCTCTCCCTGTTAATGTTCATCTCCTATCTATCCTTATTTATAATCCGCGTATTACTTTGGTTCTCCAGAACTTTTTTCAACGAAATAAATTAAAATTCATCTTTCTTTTTTAGTCTACTCACAATGTGTTGTACACAAGTAGTACAGTATTTTTTTTAGACTTTTGGAACTCGCTTGGATCTTCAACTTGACACTGGCAGATGAGCCTCAACTTAATGGTCATGCAAGTCGTCATTTGCCATCGAAGGAAAAAAAATCTATCTTTCTTTGTTGGACATTGTGGCTAAATGTAAATTGATAAATTCTCTTTGAATGAAAAGTTCGAATAAAAATGGCGACTGAATAAGTTTCTTTGCCGCGTCGCGTCGTCGTAAATATAAAGTATATATTTTTGAGATTCTCGCAATACAAGAATAAAACAACAGACATTAGAAGTACAACAGAAAAGGCTGTATACTTAATTAGTTTTGCCTGTCCCGAAAAGGGACGAATAAATAAAAAAAACATTATATTCTTTGGGACATGACATGACTTATGTGCCCATCTTTGATTTTTCAACAACAACAACCATCTTTGATTTTTCTTTGCTTGGGATTGTTCGTATTCCGATACGCCTGGTGGAAGCAAGCCTTGAAGGAGAAGAAGATAGTTGGAAAGTAAACGCAGTCCTTCAGCTGTGCGCAGGCGGCGTGCGTGCGAGGCGGCTCGGCGAGACTCCGCCCCAGCGAGGGTAAAGGACGTCTCTTCGCTTGCTTTATCTAGGAGGTAGTAGTTTGCGGTCGCTTCCGAGCCTACTCCGCCTGAAGACAGCGAAATGTTGCATAGCTGGGAGTTTACACCAGGTACTTACCTATATGGTAAGTTGCTGCTCGCGCGCTAGACATTTTTTTTTATTTTTATTGAAACTGACACGGATGGCTACAACATCACCTACAACATCCGTGATGTCAGCCCATAACACCGGGTGAACTTGGTGCCACGTCAGTGCATCCCTTCGGTCGTGCCGGCTACACTGAACTGGACGGAAAACACAAACTATTTACATAGCCGTTTCGACCGACCTTTCATTCAGTGCGGTGGTGCCAACCCGGGCGGGTTAAACCCTACCACCTAGTAATATAAAAAGGGAGTCATATCCCATAGTCGCCTTTTACGACATACACGGGGAGAGATGCAGTGGGGCTATTCTTTTAAAGTACCGGCCCCACACGGTACAAAAATACATAGCGGCGCGGTCACAGTGACGTCACGACCGTCGCACGTAGGCTTGCCAACTCTTTTTCACGGATAAGCGGGAAATCAGAATTTAATATGCGGTACTTGGCCAAAAAAAGATCACTTTTATTTAAAATTTTAAAATTGAAAAGAAAATTTACAAATTAAACTTTTCGCTATTATAAAGTAACCATGACAAGAAATTTTAACACGAATCAGTAAAAAAAACACACTTTGCTCCCCACTGGGGACTGAACGAGCGGCCAGGGGTCTCAATACCGGTAATATGCTGGTATCGATACCAACCTCCAAGGCAAATTTAACGTTATCGTGTGTGTATACTGTTACCATATAATGTTACCTCTTTTTGTTACTTCTGAATATCAATACCTCGGGTATCGTTACTTGGTATCGGAATTAATAGCGTTACCTCCCTGTCTCTTTCCAAACTTCTGTCTCATTACGCTCACGCATCCGCCCGCATCTATCTAACAAACAACGACAGACGTGGTACGTGCGTGCGTGTGAGTGCGTGTGAGTGTGTGCCAATGTACCGGTGAAATAATGTTATTTCGTTCCGATACCCTATAATGTTATTTTCATTTCGTTACTTGATTTATCGATTCCAAGGTAACGAAATGAAAATACCGGTACTTAAGTATCGATTCTTTTAATGGGATTTTTTTAACATTATCAACCCCCGCGAGCGGCGGGCGAGCGGACTTCATTGGACTCATTCCGTCCGGCACTCGCCCGACAACATTGTATTAACGCGGTACCTCTATTGAATGGGAATTCAGTCTATTCTAGCTAAGTTTACCATAAATCGGGACAATGAGCGTATCGCAGACATGTATCGCGGGACGCATTATTTAAGTGGTACCATGTGGGGCCGGCACTTTGAAAGAATGGCCCCACTGCATCTCTCCCCGTGTATGTCGTAAAAGGCGACTAAGGGATATGACTCCCTTCTTATATTACTAGGTGGTAGGGTTTAACCCGCCCGGCTTGGTACCACCGCACTGAATGAAAGGTCGGTCGAAACAGCTATGTAAATAGTTCGTGTTTTCCGTCCAGTTCAGTGTAGCCGGCACGACCGAAGGGAAGCACTGACGTGGCACCATGTTCACCTGGTGTTATGGGCTGACATCAAGAATGTTGTAGGTGATGTGGTCAACCGTTTCAGTTTTGACAAAAATAAAAAAGTTGTGAAAACGGGATGTGTCCCGTCTCACGCGGGACGGTTGGCAAGCCTAGTCGCACGACAGCAGCGGAGACAACTAATTTCAATCAGCTGTATTACAGCATACAAGTGTCAGCGAGCAAACTGAAGCAAGCCGAGGAAGCTGCTCGCAGATTGAGTTGTTCGCTCCATAGCTCGACGTTTCACGAAGCTAGCGGCGCGGATGCAGTCCGCACCAAGCCACGCGTACCCGCCTTGGCTTTACCTACCTTCTCAGGAGAACCTACTGATTGGAATGCGTGTTTCGATCTTTATAGATCAATCGTTCACAACAGCACTCAGTACGAACAAGTAGAGAAATTTATATATTTGTTGATCTCTCTTAAGGAAAAGCCTTACAGCCTCATTAAATCGATACCAGTCACAAACGAAAATTACACCATTGCACTGGACATTTTGAAAGAGAGATACGAAATCCTCGTCTTTTTTTTTAATTAATCCGGTATGGTTGGCTGAGTCGGAGGGGCCAAAGAACATGCTCCGACCAGCCAATATCACCTCCTAGAATGTAGGTGCCATACCGGAGACTTCCCTGGATTTCTGGCTTTACTGGACTAGAGGAGAACACAACCGAGGCTACCATGCGGCCATCTTACATCCAGTACGGTGGTAGCAACCCAGTCGGCTACAATTTGAGCCTTCCACCTAGTAAGGTGCAAGGGGAGGGACCTACAGTTTTACACCGGTTCCGAACGGTGAAGCAGCAGGTGTAGGTATGCACGTAAATTTTTTCGTCAGAAAAAACTCATTGGTACACGCCGACCGGATTCGAACCTCGGACCTCTCGCATGAGAAGCCGGTGCCCAAACCACTCGGCCACCCGCCACTTAAACCGATCTGTACTCGAATACAGTGTCACACGACCAGACAGGTCGCTACGTCGTAGCCTTGCCGTTTCAGCCCGATGCTTATCAGTTGGGAAAATCCTACGACATTGCATTGTCAAGGTACAAGAAACTCGAATTTCGGTTATCAAAAAATCCCTCCTTGCGAGATCAATAAAACCAATGTCTTGACGGCGGATATGAAACCTCTAACGGAAAATCATTAAATGATATTCTTTTAACAGGACCTAACTTACACCAAGATATAGTACATGTACTATTAAAATATTGTTTTAATTTCGCATATAAAACAAATGTATAGACAGATTTAACTCATACTTTGGTGTAACACGTCAGAATCACCAATACAGACATACAGACACCGCGCTGTCGTATTCGGGGTGAGGAGTTCACCATATCTCGCATTGAGAACTATCAAACAGCTCGCTCTAGACGGGAAAGATAGATTCCCTCGCGCCGCCAAAGTGTTACAAGATCAAGTGTTCGTCGATGATGTGATAACAGGAGCTGCTAATGAGTCTGAGGCCTTGTCTCTTCAGAGAGAACTCATTGGTATTTGCAAATCGGGTTGTTTCCAATTTTTTTTTTATGGAAACTGACGTTTGGCTACCATCACCTACGACATCCGTGATGTCAGCCCATAACACCGGGTGAACTAGGTGCCATGTTTTTTTTTATGTAAACCAGCCTGGGTGGCTGTGCCGAGAGACCAATGGTGCAATCGACAGAGCCAAAATCACTTCTCCTCGCGAAACCACGCTCAGTTAGGTGCAATGCCAGCAGATTTGTTTGATTTGTCAGTGCTTCCCTTCATTTCGTGTCGGCTACACTGAACTGGACGAAAAACACGAACTATTTACATAGCCATTTCGACTGACTTTTCGTTCAGTGCTGTGGTACCAACCCGGCCGGGATAAACCCTACCACCTACTAAAAAGGGAAGGGACCTACAGTTTAACGTGGAATCTGAAGCACGGTCAGCCTCCAACGGTCGAGCGGTCACCCATCTAAACACTGACCGCGCTCAGCGTTGCTTAACAACAGTTGACCGACCGCACCACTGAGCTACCGAGGCTGCCGGTTGCGCAAATGTTGCAGCAACAGCCCCGCGCTCCTCTCTTCAGTCCTCGCCGACGCGTCACCAGGCGGACAGAACCGCGACCATCTCGTGTTTGCAGACCTCGCCGACAACACCGCCGCGCCGGTGTAAAGGTTCTAGGGTTGAGGTGGAACCCTGTACAGGACTGCTTCAATTTCGAAATCAAATACAAAGCGCGCGAAAGTACCAAGGGCACTATCTTATCCGACATATTTCGATTATATGACCCATTAGGCTTCCTCGGCAAAGCAGCTGATCCAAAGTCTCTGGCTGGCGAAAACCGGCTGGGATGACGTACTTCGCAGTCACATCTTGGAAATATGGAATCGTATCACGACGGAACTACCCCTACTTTCAACCCTTCGTTTTCCAAGACTAATTTTACCTACAAACGGTACTCTTTACACCTGATCCACTTAATTAATAAGTGTTTGTAGTCAGAACTCTCAGAAAAATTTTTAATCTTGCTCTCAAGCTGTGTTTTCGACAGACTATGGGCGGTGTTATTATGTGGCTGGTCACTAAATACTTGTAAAAATATGTATTAAAAAAAAATACCCTTCGAAGTTTCTTGTCGGTTCTTCTTCGTGGGTGTAATCGAACCGGATAGAACAAATTGTGACAAGTTCGAGTGCAGTCTAACTGCCATATGATTGATCAATAAACAATACAACAATACAATACAATGTTAAAATTGTTCAAGTTGCTCGTCGGACGCCATGTCAGTGAACGCCGGCGTACCACAAGGATCTGTGTTGTCACCCACGCTGTTTCTTCTGCATATAAATGATATGCTGTCGCTAGGCAAAATACATTGTTATGCAGATGACAGCCCACTTACGATGACCGCCACGTAGTGGTGTGTCTGTCAAGCTGTTATTGCAAAATAATAGAGGAATTATTCGGGCTACTCTAGATTTCGACTTTTGGCCAGCCGATTTCTTAGTCGTACTCCTGCGTGCGTCGCCTAGTTTTGTAAAAGTAAATGGGTGGGTCTGTAAAGATGCGGACGGTTTCTCGTGTGAGTGGCCAACACGCGGTCCCGGGCATGCGGCCTGCCGGGCGTTAACTTGCGTCCCGCCTAGGATATCATATTTCTTTTTCTTTTAAATTAACATAACTCTGTCCATTATTCCCCATTCCTAGCTCTTTCAGCGCCATGAACAAGTAAGATTGTGTTTCCGCAGACTAGAATTTTATAAACAACCAAAGGCAGAATTGGTTTTTTTTTATTTTTATGGAAACTGACACGGTTGGCTACATCACCTACAACGTCCATGATGTCAGCCCATAACACCGGGTGAACTAGGTGCCATGTCAGTGCTTCCCCCCTTTGATCCTGCCGGCTACACTGAACTGGTCGGAAAACACATACTATTTACATAGCCGTTTAGACCGAAGTTTCATTCAGTGCGGTGGTACCAACCCGGGCGGGTTAAACCCTACCACCAAGTAAGATTAGGAGGGAAGGGACCTACAGTTTTACCGAGGAATCCGAACCTCGGTCAGCCTCCAACGGTCGAGCGGTCACCCATCCAAGTACTGACCGCACCCAGCGTTGCTTAACATTCAATAGCGACAGTTGACTGTCTGCACCACTGAGCTATCGAGGCTGACATTGGTTTATTGTTTGATATTTATTACAGATTGGAATTCTATTGTGTTTCGTGCGGTGATATTGATCCGGACTGGATAAACCCTACCATGTAGTAAGTCAAGGAGAGGGGCAGTTTCATGTGGAATCTGGATTACGGCCAGCCTCATAGGTCGAGTGGTCAGCCGTCTAAGCTCTGACCGCGCCCGGGTGTGCCTTCTTCCATGATCGAAGCCCGTTGAATTGCACCACTGAGCCGTCAGTTTATTTCCGTTTCCATTTTATAGATTTTTTTTAGTTACGAAATACTTAGCATAAAATTGTTACAGATACTCGTGACGTGACTGATGGCAGATCAAAAATGGATTAATAAAGGTGAGCGTGTGCAAGATGACGGCAGGACTTCACGCGCGGATGCGGTTTCTACTCTGCATAATGCTCTCACCGATAATGTTAGTCCGCTGGAGACAGCTACTGTTAAACAAGAACCACCGGATGTTAACGATGACGTCTGCTCTACGGATGATATTGTTAATATAAACAGCGAGGCTTCTAATATTTTTGATAAAGTTTGCTTCCTGGAAATGGATACTGCTGTTAAAAATGAGCCATTGGATGTCAACGACGATGTCTGCGGCGAGAGATCTTATGTTTGGGTTGAAGTCAGCCCTCTGGACACGGCTGCTGTGGTCAAGCAGGAGGTGGAAGTTGGACCCACAGTGCTGCAGTCTCCAAATATAAAGGACACGGGGCTGCCTTGCAAGCCCGATCCGGAGAATAATGTTGCGCAGTGAGTAGCCCATCTTGTTAATTTATTGCTTTAAAATGATAAATAATGAGGATTAAATCGGAATAGTAATAACCATACATCGGAATCCGCGGGGCACGAATACGACCTTGTTAGGTTAGGACTACGGCGATCAATAAACAATCGACACTGTTATCGATACTCATATTTATTGGTTTATTGTATTTTATTCATGTCATATTTCAGACCTGAATAGTTATATACCTACAGTACTTATATAAACATGTATACTTTATGTTAACGATTAAGTAAATATAATACATATTTATATAAGGTCTTTCAAAATTAGTTCATAGTACGCTAAGGGGGGTTCTGTATCATATAGGGAGTAAAACCTATATAAAAATTTTTGGACCTTGGGCTTTTTTTTAAGTAAAAAATTTTTTTATGTAGGTATTTAAATAAAAGAATAGGTGGTTGATTTTTATAACCTAATCGATTCAGTTTCATAACAGTAACAAAAAAGTCTTCATGACCATTATGATGTAACACGCGTAAGTTGGTAAAAAAAATTAAATTCTTTCTATTCCATACTAATAAAACTAAAATGGTGGTTTTTCACAATTTCTGAAAGAAAGAGATATACGTGTTGGAAGACTTTTTTGTTCCTAGCACGAAACCGTAACGATTAAGAAAATTTTTTTTTACATTTAACATTAAAAAAAAATTTTTTTGTGAAAAAAAAAATTCTTTGTTCTTCAAAAGTGATTTATTTCCGATACAGAACCCCCCCTTAGCTTACTATGAACTAATTTTGTAAGACCAATTTTTTTGGATCTTGACCTTTTTTTTATGTAAAATATTTTTTTATGTGTCTAAATAAAAAAATAGGTGGTTGATTTTTATAGCCTAATCGATTCAGTTTCATAACAGTAACAAAAAAGTCTCCAATATCATTATGATGTAACACGTGTAAGTTGGTAAAAAAAATCAAATTCTTTCTATTCCATACTAATAAAACTAATATTGTGGTTTGAACAGATTTGTATTGTACCTACAAAGTAAATACAACATTTGTTTATTAAATCTTATTTTCTATAGAAATACTCTTAGTTTTAATAATCGACATTATTTCATATTATTCTAAAATAACGATCGATTTTCGATATTTGTGGATACATTGTCCCATCACTAAACAACCTTGAATCATTCGTGCCCCGCGGATTCCGATGTATGGTAATAACTAGCATAACTATATATGTAGACAATGGGGAGGCGAAGGCAAAGATAATCGCAGATGGCGCCACAGTAGTTGGTACCCTTTTCGTTTGCACAGATAACAACTTCCAATTGAATTGAACTGAGCAACAGACAACATTAGTATTCTGTTGTCTGTGATATTATATGGCCGAGTACCAACTACGATGCGCCACCTAGCGGGAGCAATCCCTGCATTTCCTTCCCATTTCACTGAAATATTGAGGTAGGCATGAAAACCTTGTGATTAAGTTAAAGCACAACACCGACTGCCACGTCTCGCAAAGTATTCGGACAAGATTATCAGCCAGCAGCAGTAAGGCATGAAGACCCAAGTGTGATATTTAAAAAAAAAGCTCTATAAGGTTTATTATCCGGTTCTTCCTTCCTTCCTATAAATTGCATTTCTGAAAGGGACCTGACAAAAAAATATTAACCATACTGAATATGCATATGTCTCAATGAAATATTGTTAATGTTGTGTGTTCTTCATGGCGAAATAATTATCTAAATCTAAATCTGTTGGTCGGTGTTGAGCTACAATTTAGTCCTTGCAGCACAACACCAATTATTCTGCTCACTGCGATTGTGTGGATCTATGTATGTACCTTGTGAGTAAGAGAAGTCAGAAGTGTGTAAGGAATGTGACGTTGTCTCTGTCTGCCATTGAGTGGGAGGCATGCTCGAGAAATTCGTGGAGGTGATGTTATGTTCTCTCACCCTCACAACCCACCTCTTTTCAAGTTACTTGTCATTAGTCACAAATTTACGCTAGGAGTATTTTTATTAACTTGTTTGTTACATTTTCAGAACGGAATCACATCGCCTGGGCAATGTTACTATCAAACAAGACAATCCTGGCGTGACGGGGACGTGTGAAGTTCAGTATTTTTGCAATTTTTGTAGCAAAACTTTTACTCTAGATTCCGCTTTTCAACGTCACTTGCTCACTCATGCAAGTGAAGACAACTGCAATATTTGTAATACTAATTACTCGAAAATTTCAAATTGTATGAACGCAACATCACCTTTTCGCCACTGTGACAGTACAATTGCATTGGAGAAAATCGCGTTAAAAGCGCACACTCACACTGGTGAAGGACCACATTGCTGCGGTGTATGCCAGAAGAAATTCATACAAAAAAGTTATCTAGATAGCCATATTTTTACTCACACTGGTGAAAGACCACATCACTGCGACTTATGCAATAAGAATTTCTCATTAAAATGTATTTTAAAAGAGTGCATGTTGACTGACACTATTGAAACACAACATCGCTGTGACGTATGCAATAAGAATTTCTCAGAAAAAAGTACTTTAAAAAACCACATGTTAATTCACAACGGTGGAAGACCGCATCGCTGCGCCATTTGCAACGAATGTTTCTCACAGAAAGTACATTTGAAAACACACATGTTAACTCATACAGGTGAAAAACCACATCGTTGTAACGTATGCAATAAGAATTTCTCACAAAAAGGTACTTTAAAAACGCACATGTTAATTCACACCGGTGGAAGACCGCATCGCTGCGCCATTTGCAACAAGGGTTTCGCACGAAAAGGACAATTGAAAAAACACATGTTAACTCACGCTGCTGGTGAAAGACCATATCGCTGTAGCGTATGCAATAAGCATTTCTCACAAAAAGGTAATTTAAAAACGCATATGTTGATTCATACTCGTGAAAGACCACATCGCTGTGAAGTATGCAATAAGAATTTCTCCGAAAAAAATAATTTAAAAACTCACATGTCAACTCACACTGGTGAAAGACCGCATTGCTGCGCCATTTGCAACAAGTGTTTCTCACAGCAAGCACATTTGAAAATACACATGTTAACTCATACAGGTGAAAGACCACATCGCTGTGACGTATGCAATAAGAATTTCGCACAGAAAGGTACTTTAAAAACGCACATGTTGTATCACACTGGTCAACTACCACATCGTTGCGACATTTGCAAAAAGGGTTTCGCAGGAAAAGGACAATTGAAAATACACACGTTAACTCATACTGGTGAAAGACCACATCACTGTGACGTATGTAATAAGAATTTCTCAGAAAAAGGTACTTTAAAAGTGCACATGTTAACTCACACTGGTGAAAGTCCACATCGCTGTGAAGTATGCAATAAGAAGTTCTCAAAAAAAAAATATTTAAAAAAGCACATGTCGACTCACACTGGTGAATTACCACAATGATGTGATGCAATAAGAATTTCTCAGTAAAAAGTTCTTTAATTTTAAGGCACTTAACTCACACTTGTGAAAGAACACTTCGATGTGATGGAGTATAAAAGTCTATCAGGTAAAACTATTTTGGGTATACCTATAACTCGGCTGGCTTCGTTCCGTATAACCTACATAACTAATATAGAAAGTGACCTCTGAATTCGACTTCTCTTGGGAGAGGTCCGAGGTTCGAATCCGTACGGCGTGTAATTATGAGTTTTCTCTGATGGAAAAATGTAAGTGCATACCTACACCTGCTGCTTCACTGTTCGGAACCGGTGTAAAACTATAGGTCCCTTCCCTTGCCCCTTACTAGGTGGTAGGCTCAAATTGTAGCCGACTGGGTTGGTACCACCGTACTGGATGTTAAGATCCTTTACCGTTGTCGGCGATTTTTCACGCCGGTCTAACTACTTAGACTCTATAAAGCACAAGTAAGACCGGTGATGGAATATTGTAGATATCTTTGGGAGGGTTCCCCTGAGTACCTTCTTTCAGCCTTGAATTCTATTCAGCGACGAGCCATTCACGTGATTGGTGACTCTGTCTGTACTCACAAAGGACTTTCAAGTTGAAAGTTTCAACCTCTAAAGCACAGACGTATCGTTGGGTCATTGAGCCTGTTTCATCGGTACTACTATGGCCGCTGCTCCGACGAAGTTGCTTTCCTTCTCCCGCCCCCTCCTCTTCGCCTTCGCCAAACCTGCCATACTTTCGCGGACTACCCTTTTGTAGTCGACAAAAGAGATCTTCGAACTAAACGATTCTCTAAATCAGGTGCCGCACTGCAAAGATGTGGAACGGGCTCCCGGGGAATATCTTTACCCACTCCTACAATCCATGTTTCTTCAAATCACGGGTTAATAGCCTTTCCTTAGCGACATTAGTCCACCTCCAAGCCGGACTGGCACCTTCTCGGCGGTGAAATTGGCTGCGCCTGAGGCTTCGACCTCGGGCACAGGCACCCAGTTCGGAAGCAATAAAAAAAAGGCCGCGTAGAGCAGGACGATCGCTCTGACCCGTCAAACTACCGACCTACACCAATTACCTCCCTCCTCTGAAAGGTGATGGAGCACGTTATCAATACGCAGCTCATGACGTACCTGGAGACCAGTGGCGGCTGGTGACTTCAGTGACCGGTAGTGCGCTAAGTACCTACCTAGGTACTTAAATACCAAAATTCCCAACACATTCCCGTCATGTTATTTTAAGATCGGGACTTCCGAATTTTTTAAACGCCTGCGTTTTATTATATACGTACCTAGTATGAATATTCTCAAGACACTCAATAAGTTGCAAAAAACAAGAAAAAAAAATCCAAACGAGTTTTTTAACTAATTTTTAGTACCTTTATGAACACACCCATAGACCACAACACTACTGCAGCTTTCAAAAAGAAAACAGTAGTAATGTCCCAAAAATACTTCAAAAAAATATATAAAAATAAAAGCATTTGAAAAGTAGGAATTGAACCCGGGATCACCTTATTGTAAAGCCTTACCTTTAACCAACGCTTAGGCAAATATCGGCACCACTTAATTCACAGTATTACGTGACAGAAAGCACAATACCTAACCATATCCCATTTTAAATATTCGCGCGCTAACGGGTATGCGACATCACATGACAGCGCGCTGACTCTAAGCAGACGGACTCGTGCAAAACGAATCGCTCGCGACGTGTCGCACGCGCGGCTATTCACGATATAGCGTCCTTATTTGGCGCTCGTGAGCCGCACGCAGAACTCCATTTCGACCCATACTGTTTCTATGAAGTATCTTTTGGCTCTCGCGCCAGCGGTGTGTTGCCGATCCCCATACATTCAGTATGGGAGACCCGCGTGCGTTACTCGATTCCGCACGGGGCGCGCGTTTAAACGCAAAAAAGTGCCTTGTGCTCTATAAAATAAGGTCGAATAGGTACTCTCTCTCTCTTGAGTTCACAATTCTGAATAAGAATGTACAGGGTCCGTCACTCGAACTGTTACCAATTACAAATCATGTTATTTGGTTAATTAACGTACAATTTATTAAAAATTGTGTTAAGAAAATCATTGTTATTGTTCAATATAGCCTCCTTTGGTCTTCCGACAAATGCATCGCAGGCTGCACGAAGATGGGTCTGCGGTATTCTGTTCCATTCACGACGGAGAGCTGCCTTCAGCGTATCCACACTTTCATATCTTTTTGTTGACACGGCTGCCTCCAAAATGGACCATACCGAGAAGTCCATTGGATTCAAGTCTGGAGAGTAGGGAGGCCACTGTTGTGAAGAAATGAACCGTGGAACGTGGTTCTGTAAAAAATGTTGTGTCAGGCGAGCTTTGTAGGACCCCGCAGCCAAACACGATCATTTTGTTTGTTTACATAGGTAACTACTGTTGGACAGTAAAAAAAAACTTCAACGAAAAAAAAAACTAAATTTTCCAGCTCGCCACATTCGTGCAAGGCCAACATTGTTACGTTTAATGTCCATGTCGAAAACTTACTTTAAAATTAAAATGTTTTACCCGATCTTTTCGCCCCCTTTAAAACAATAAAATAAACTGCCGTGTCACCAAAATTTGGCACGCTGTCATTATTATTTTGACAGGAAAATCAGTGTGAAGTTAGTAACAAATCGAGTGACGGACCCTGTATTGTGTGGTAACTATTTTATTAAGTTCTAACTTTACTAAGTATATACCTAATTTAATTTTAAATTGAAATAAATTTTTTTTAATACAACACTCATCTTGTTTTATTTATTTCGAAAAATGTTAACTCGTGTTCGCTTCCAACATTAGAATAATGTTTAATTTTGATTGTTAATTTTAATTAGAAGTCTGAAAAAAACTATTGAACAATTTTATTCACTGCATTATTAAGCTTTGGCATCATCACAGACAGTCAATGAGGTGGATTGTCTCATAAAGCAACAGTACATAGTTTGAGTTTGAAGTGGTATAAATAACTCAAGTGTTTCCTTTAACATTTAGAAATTAATGCAATAGTGAGTGAATTGGTCTCGAAATTGTATACTTACTTATACAGGTTGTTTCAGGATAGGCTTGAGAAACTTCAGGAATAGGAAGTACTCATTATTAGAAGAAAAAAATCCTTATCACTCAAATCGCAATTCCGTATTTTTTTTTTCATAAGTTTAAATTTTTTTTCTTTTGATGTGTTTGAAATTTACCTTGAGTTAAGCATGTCAGATAGTCATTTAATTTTTGTTTAATAAAACTGCACGTTAACCGTCCACCAAATCTCGATAAAACTATTTTCACCAAAAAGTACTATAAAATGACCGAATCTGGGAAAACGTTTCAGAGCTTTTCGTCTTCAAATATGGACCCCTTTCGAACCCTGAAGTTACGAAACCCTATCCTGAAACACAGGAAGGTGTGGATCTAAGCTTGCGATGGCTTCACCGAACATATCCGGGCCCATCGGCCCGTATATCTCGCTCGTTCGACCCGTATATTATTTGCAGAAATTAAACAAATATTTTAATACTTTTTTGTGTTTTTATTTAATATAATCTTTTATAACACAGACTTTAGCATCTTGCTTGACATTTCTAAAAAATATGTTTCTTATAATTTTGTAATAAACAACGCCGACGCTCTGGCCATAAGGCCAGACCGACACCGTATGCATATTAATATTAATATAAATATTTTTTTTAGTATCGTTGGAATTGCACAATATATTGTATTGTATTGTATTGTATATATTTATTGCACTCAAATAGAATATGGGCAAAAGGTAACACTTAATGCCTCTAAGCATTTTCTAACAGGATACCTTTGGGGTATGATAATAACTGCTAGGTGAGTGGCGGAAAGAGAAGTATAAATATTATGATTTGACAGATGTACGGGAATACAAAAGATAGATAAACTTAAATATGAATAGCTAAATACTATACCTATATACCAGATATATACATAAGATAGACTAAATATACTTAGTTTTTACATATTATATACACGGTGAACAAAAAACCTGTCGAACACCCGAAGGCAGGAAGTACAGTTTCAGATACTGAATCGGATAGGCTAGTTTTTTTTTTTAAATTCAGACAAAATTTTTCAATTAAAAAATAGAATTAGTATCACGACCTTTTACTTCTAATGCAAAATTCTCTATGAGGCGCGGAGGGGACGGCGGCGCGCGCGCCGCCTCACCGCCAGTGTCAAATTATCTTGAGGCGGCACGAATGAAGTGAAGGCAGAGACCGTATTCTTATGTCTTTAGTGAAATTCTTTGTAAAATAATTTGCCCATTTTAATATTTTTGTCTTCTGTACTGAAAAGGAAGCCGGTAAGTGCTTTGAGGTCAGTTAGTGTGCAACAAACTTATTATTTTGTATACCTAATAAGTTTTAGAATATTACCTAGGTAGTTACCTAGAAGACTGATATCACGTGCTTAAGACATATGGTAGTAGGTTTTAACTTCACATCACTGCTATGATGGCATGCAGACATAATTTAGTTATTTAAAGACATCTTGATACTTAGGAATAATTGAAAAAGGGCATATTTTCATATAAATTTCGAAAAAAAAACTAGCCTATCCGATTCAGTATCTGAAACTGTACTTCCTGCCTTCGGGTGTTCGACAGGTTTTTTGTTCACCGTGTATATTTACTAACACTGAACATAAGAGACATAGTTTTGGAACAGAAAAATTAAGTTGACAAAAAGTGCTTCTTTAAAAGAATTTTGAATGTGTGAATGGAAGAAGAGAGACGGAGATTGACAGGGAGCTGATTCCACAGACGTATATACAGGGTGTATTTAAATTAACTGCGTTCCTTTTAGGGGGTTGTTCTGTATCTTAAACTAAGCAGCTTTTTTTAAACAACTATTGGAATTTCCAAAAAAAAAAATCACGTTCCCCATACATTTGGAGGTTATTAGGTCTGCCCTTAAATGTATGGAGAAAGTGATTTTTTTTTTCAATTTCCAAAAGCTGTAGAACAAAAGTTACTCAGTTTAGGATACAGAACAACCACCTGAAAGGAACGCAATTAATTCAAATACACCCTGTATATATATTTTTCAAAGAGTTTGTATTACGTCGAGCGCAGCGACGTAATACAAACTCTTTGATATTTTTTTAATCGAAACTGACACGGTTGGCTACATCACCTACAACATCCGTGATGTTCGGTCCATAACACCGGGTGAACTAGGTGCCATGTCAGTGCTTCCCTTCGGTCGTGCCGGCTACACTGAACTGGACGGAAAACACAAACTATTTACATAGCCGTTTCGACCGCCGTTTTCTTTCAGTGCGGTGGTATTAACCCGGGCGGGTTGAACCCTACCACCTAGTAAGGTAAGAAGGGAAGGGAGCTACAGTTTTATGTGGAATCCCCGGACTACGGTCAGCCTCCAAGGGTCGAGCGGTCACCCGTATAAGTACTGACCGGCCCAGCGTTGTTTAACAATCAATAGCGACAGTGGGGTGTCTTCACCACTGAGCAATATACGAGCTCTCGAGGCTGAAAAAAGGCACCTACAGTCAGCGCGTACGTTCGTGGCCTCCGGCAGGAATAAGAGAATGGAATGTATAGTGTTGTGAATCAATCTCTGAAAGTAACGACGTTTACAAAACCTCTTTTTGACATTGAAAATGTCTTTTGGTTCGTTTCAGTATAGGCCCCGATTTCACGAAAAAGTGCGATCCCCTTATATCTCGGATAGTTGTAAAGATATGATATTCAAAAAAGGCTCAAAAGACGCGTATTCATGAGAGCTGTAAGGTGCAATAATAATTATTTCAGAAAGTTTGTACCGTGTGGGGCCGGTACTTTAAAAGAATAGCCCCACTGCATCTCTCCCCGTGTATGTCGTAAAAGGCGATTAAGGGATATGACTCCCTTCTTATATTACTAGGTGGTAGGGTTTAACCCGCCCGGGTTGGTACCACCGCACTGAATGAAAGGTCGGTCGAAACGGCTATGTAAATAGTTTGTGTTTTCCGTCCAGTTCAGTGTAGCCGGCACGACCGAAGGGAAGCACTGACGTGGCACCAAGTTCATCCGGTGTTATGGGCTGACATCATGGATGTTGTAGGTGATGTAGCCAACCGTGTCAGTTTCAATAAAAAAAGTAAAAAACGAAAAAAGTTATGGCCGAAATAGTGAAAAAAAATATTTTTTTTTCCGAATTTTGGATTTTGGCGCTGGATATTTTGGAAACGAAGAATGATATAAAAAATTTGAGAAAAACTCTGGACAGTTTAGTCAGCTACAATTTGAGCCTAAAACAAAGACGATCGGGTTAAGGGTTTGCTCTGTAGCTTAACCTTTCTGAAAAAAGAAATTCACAGATTTCGTGTCTCACACGACTATCGAGCACATTGCAAATGAATCTATGGAATTCGAAAAAATATTGTCGCTGAGCGACACGAGAAAGTCGGGATAAGGAAAAGGTTAGTTGGGGTCTGATGATGGAGCCGGAAGGAAGCCATAGGAACTCCTAAACTACACATGATAAGCCCATCGTGTTTGGGCTCGTTGGATTTGTCTTCGCAAGCACTCTTGTCATATATGATGTCCAGGGTCCTGATGATGAAGCCGGAATGAAGCCATAGGAACTCCTAAACCACACATGATAAATCCACCATATTTGGGCTCATTGGATATAGGAATATAGGTTAGGTTAGAAGATGCGTCGCATTGAAAATGAATTCAACAAAATAAAAAAAATATATAACATAAATATATATTTTATTATTTTTCAAAAACACAAGCAGCTTAAAAAATGTAAACTAAAATTTAGACAGAAAAAGAGATAAGCTTGACATTATGTGTAACTATACTGTCACGTAGTGAATTTTAATAGCGGACTGTCGAAATGCCGTTTACCGAAGTGTCAGAGACACATTGCCAGTACGGAGGAAAATACTCCGTACTAAGGCTACGGTACACGTGAAGCGTCCGTTACTATTCAATATTATTACTGCCAACCTACATTTTTGAAAATTCAATCACACATATCTCGGCGTACTACACTCTCACTACGTAACCGAGCACACATTCTTGCATCATTTACCGAGCGTGAATTTCCACGATCTCTTTCCGCTGTCAGCCCATACTAAAATTATATATTGTTTGACGTAACGAAAAACGTTCTGTTTGCTGTATTTGGCAACACCGCACATCGCGGTGTTGATTAATGGGTTGCCAGGCGGTTAAAATATATCCCAAATAGACGGGAATTCACATTCACCTCGGTTGTATTTATCTTACATATTAATTCAGACATCATCGGAGGACCCCTAGTAGAGGTCCATTATTATCAACAAATGGTGTTACAGGCCTTCAGCCACTTAGATTCAGGTAACCACATACAGTGCGCGTCATTGCGTGCTAGCCGACTTCATTCCGCAGCCACACCACAAACGCGCGCTGTCACCTATAAAAGCGGTACTCAGTCAACCAAGACTTCACTTCTTCTGTTAAATAATTCTCCGCTGCAAGATAAAATATAACGCGCTCGATCTGCCGCCGTGAGTTACACTAGTTTCCCTCGCGACCGTGCCACTGTCAACGAGCCGCGGCGCTGTACCGCCGCCGCCGTCGGACGCTTCCAGCCGTTCATCTCAGCGTTGAGAGAGGAGTCCCCACAGCCAGGGTTACGGGTAACATTATAATCTCTTCAGCTCTGCCTTGCCTGTCGCTTGTGAGACACCGCCGGCCTAGCGGTTGTCGTTGCGCTTCACGCTCAAAACGTATAACGCCCATCTGTGTATTTTCTCTCTTCCCATCCACAGGGCACCGTGATATGTGTGCATTATTTAATGTGGGTGTGTTTGTGTGTGTGTGTGTACAGCTTCTACGTCTGCACGTAGATCCTTCTACGTACACGTAGACTTCCAAGTTTCTACGCTTCTACGTTCTCCGTCCGAGGACGCCTGCATCGTCTGCTCGGCATAGCCGGTACGAGCTACCCGGGCTTTACTCCTCGTCCGGCTGTTCCGAAGCAGAACATTGTCAAGAGGGTGGAGATCGAGCGACGCGTCGGAGGCTTCGTATCGGCCTTCCTGCGAAGACCTTCGTCTCCCCTTCCGAAGCTAAGTTCTCGGATAGAATTATAGTTCTAATCGATTAGCTCGGTCGTCACCCCTACGATGCTCAAGTGATTCTGATAACTCACACCCTGTCTTTTTTACATCGTATATTTGTGTTTTATGAAATAAACGATAAATTTATATTTCTGAGCCGTATTCTATTATTTAAGTCCCCTTTTTCGTCTCAATACTTTAGTTTAGTAAATTAACAAATTAATAAATATCAAATATAAAAATATGATATAAGGATATAGAAGATAAGAATATAGGTTAATAAGAATAAGATATAGTTATATATAAGATATATAAGAATGAGATATATCTATAGTATTATCAAAACCTCGTGGCCGGTTGGGCAATAAAGTTATATGGCTTAGGGAAGCGAATCTGCGCGCGGCGCTTTGTCGATAGAAAGTTGGTCACGTTTTTTTAATTAGATGAATTAGTAACAATTTAATTTTACAAACAATTTATTAATAGAAACAAATATATAAATTAGGCTTGGTATATATTATCTTTTTAATGGGTATATCTTGACTTAATATTTTTAATGTTTGCTTAGATATAATATTTTATATTTAACATAATGAAAACTTAGTATGCAAGTTATATTTAAAAAAAGCTCTGTAAGGTTTCTTACCCGTATATTTTATTAATAAATCATTAATAAAATATAATATTGAGTATGTGAAATAGGTATCTATTATAAATAGATATATACCTTATAGTTAGGGAGGCGAATAGGGGATTTTTCGGGCATACTCGAACGCATCAGTTTCAAGATATGAGAGATACCTTAGACCTAATAGAACAACTTGTGAAAGTATTAGCTCTTTATCTAGTGACGCGCGCCTAGGATAGACGATCAGATTAGTAAAAAAAATCGATAGTCTGAGATACTCGAGCGCGTCAGATTAAGATATTGGGGGTTGATTTTAGTGTTTTAAGACTAAATTTAACTAATCTGACGATAAGTCCTTGACGCCGCAAAGTTATAGGGTCGCAGCATCATAAAAACTCAAACTCCCGATTTTTTGAGTATATCTCGAAAACGGAGGGAGTTACAAAAAAAATTTATATGAAACAACGATGATTTAACTTTTATTATATCTCAAACTTTTTTTCCTAAAGCTCCTCAAAAATGTTTCTGGACTCAAAAAAAGTTCCGCATATCTGTATAAAAAATAAAATTTTTACTACGATTCATCTACATTTACGTTGATTGTATCTATCGCTTTATTGTCATTCCTAAATTCCCAGTTTTATCAGAAAAATAAAAAATAAATCTTTTTTTCGTCAGATTAAGAGAACCCACCAACATTTTTGCCAGATTAAGAAAATATGCTTTCAGGACACCGAGATAAACCCTCCCTATAAAAATCTGACGCTCTCGAGTATTTCATAAGAAATTTTTTTTTGGCATTTTCAAAAATTTGTCGTAAGTTATCGTCACGCCGAAATCGTCAGTTTTTTTGAAGGGAGCTTCCTTGGGGCCTACTTAACACCCCTTCTGAAAATCTGACGCTCTCGAGTAAATTTTTTTTTTCGGATTTTTTACTATCTTGTATGCCTACCCCCACCACGCAAACCGGCAGATTAGTATACCGGTGTTATCAGAGGCACTTGGGGCATACGTGGTATGAATATCTGACGAGCTCGAGAATGCCCAAGTAACTGTTTTTTTTTTACATTTTTGAAAAACCGTACACGCCAAACGCACCGCTAAATTGATTTTTACCATACTAGCTTTTCTTTTCGAAATTACTTCATCTTTCGATTTTAATAGGTCTCGACGGTGCTCGAGAATGCCGCCATTTAGCAACCTCACCTCCCTAACTATTAAGCATTTTTAAGGATATTATTAATTCATCTAATTAAAAAAACGTGACCAACTTTCTATCGACAAAGCGCCGCGCGCAGATTCGCTTCCCTAAGCCATATAACTTTATTGCCCAACCGGCCACGAGGTTTTGATAATACTATATATATTATATAATAAGATATAGATATAAGAATAAGATAAGAATATAGAAGATGCGTCGCTACGCGACGCATCTTCTAACCTATCCTATATTCCTATAACCAACGAGCCCAAATATGGTGGATTTGTCATGTGTAGTTTAGGAGTTCCTATGGTTTCCTTCCGGCTCCATCATCAGGACCCTGGAAATAACATATGACTAGAGTACTTGCGAAGACAAATCCAACGAGCCCAAACACGATGGGCTTATCATGTGTAGTTTAGGAGTTCCTATGGCTTCCTTCCGGCTCCATCATCAGAACACAACTAACCTTTTCCTTATCCCGACTTTCACGTGTTGCTCAGCGACAATATTTTTTCGAATTCCGTAGATTCATTTTCAATGTGCTCGATAGTCGTGTAAGGCACACCCCACCATATAAGTTACTCTATGTAAGGCACGAAATCTGTGAATTTTTATTTATGACATAAAATTATTTATCTAATAAGGTTTTATTGCGTGGTTGAAGTACGAAGACAAAACAGGGATAATAGTTCAAAGATCTATCGGCCTCCGCCCGCAGAGGCCACGAACGTGCGCGCTAACAGTAGGTACCTAGTTCGTTCATAGTAACTAAGATTGCTATCTACACAAGCCACGTACATAGTAAATGATATTATATGATAAAGTACCTACCTATAATAAAAACCATATGATACAACATATCAGTCACGTATCTATTAATGATCGTGGCTATTCTAAATATAATAAACGGACATTCTTGAAATAAAAATCATCATGACTTTAGCACTTTTTGTTAATAAACTAGCTGTTGCCCGCGGCTTCGCTCGCGTGAAATTCGGATTTAAAAGAAGAAAGTAAGTTAGCCCGCTACCGTACCTTTACTTTCGGCGGGTGGAACAATTCGGTTTGTATGAGAGCCACATCTTAGTGTAACTGGAACTAAATTTTATTTAGCCTATCCTGTGTCCCGTATAATCAAATGTGCTTGTACTAAGTTTCATCAAGTTCGGATGACCGGTTTAACAGTTATGGAGGAACATACATACATACATACGTACATACAGAAAAGATTTCTAAAAATCATAAATTTAGTTTTAGTATCATACATACACAGAGTCTGCGGACGCACTGTCTAATATAACAAAGTAACTTAGGTACTCCATGACCATCCCTTACAGATTTATTATTAAATAAAATACAATTTGTCTACTTATTTATTACCCACCCAATTATCCTACTACGTAAGTATAGCACTGTGTGTCATTACTACCACACTTGCAGAAGACGGGCTTATAGCGGAATGCAATTTCGGCCGTCTGCTCAAGCATAGAACGATAAAAAAGGTATGGACCCCGAACCCTATCCTCGCCAGCGTAATACGATATAAGTAAAAGCATAGGTACTTGTTTCATTGGACGGTCGCGCGCTGGCCCGTCAGTCTGTCATCGGCTGCGTTCGCAAAAACCTGTTTAAAATGCCCGCATGCTCTGTGTTTACGTGTAAAAACACTACAGCAAATTTTAGTGTGCACAATAGTGGAATATCTTATCATCGGTAAGTACACACCGCTCCCCGGAACTCGGCGACGCCAGTTCTCATAAAGGGATTTGACAGTCCGGCGTCCATACCTTTTTTATCGTTCTAGGCTCCAGCCTACCCTACACACACACTACAACTCTAGAGCTCCCCACCGCACCATGTCGCGGACGACGCCACGGAAGCGCTCGCGGAAGAGTTTGTTGACTCTGGGGCCAGAGGTCTCGTCCACCAGGTCTTCCAGCTGGATCTGTTCGCCGGGAGTCACCAGTACCATCGGCAGCACCATCACAGCTACCAACAAAAACAAATGGAACATTATTTATCTAGCTTTTGCCCGCGGCTTCGCCCGCGTGAAATTCGTACCTATTAAAAAATAAAGTAAGTTAGCCCGCTACCGTAGCTTTATTTTCGCGCGAGGAACAATTCGGTTTGTATGAGAGCCATATCTTAGCGTAACCGGAACTGAATTTTATTTAGCCTATCCTGTCTCCTCGCATTCGGATGATCGGTTTAAGAGGTATGGAGGAACATACATGCATACAGACAGAAAAGATTTCTAAAAATCGAAAATTTAGTTTTAGTATCATTCATACCTACAGTCTACAAACTCAGTATCTCATAAAACAAAGTAACTTACTCCATGACCATTCCTTACAGATTTATTATTAGTATTGATGATTGATTAGTTGACACTCTCTGGCTGGCTGGACATACGCCTCTCCAATCTCTCGGCAGTCCTCCCGGCCTTCGGCGACAGGTACGGAACCACTGATTGCCTCCGACGTATTTTATGTCGTCGACTCACCTGGCGAGTGGCTTTCCCACGCTCCGTTTACCCCAACGATCATCGTCTCGTCGGCCCACTCCAATTTGAGCTTAGCCACTCGGTGTCCCGCAGGTGCTCTAGGAAGAGTGAGTGCGGGTAGAGCGTGTCGATGTCGTGAGAGAGCGCGGCTAGAGCGCGCGCGAGAGAGTCCCGGTAGAGCTGGATATATTGACTCACCTACGCCCAGGCCGTAGAGCAGCTTGTCCCGCAGGTGCTCTAGGAAGAGTGAGTGCGGGTAGAGCGTGTCGATGTCGTGAGAGAGCGCGGCTAGAGCGCGCGCGAGAGAGTCCCGGTAGAGCTGGATGTATTGACTCACCTACGCCCAGGCCGTAGAGCAGCTTGTCCCGCAGGTGCTCTAGGAAGAGTGAGTGCGGGTAGAGCGTGTCGATGTCGTGAGAGAGCGCGGCTAGAGCGCGCGCGAGAGAGTCCCGGTAGAGCTGGATGTATTGACTCACCTACGCCCAGGCCGTAGAGCAGCTTGTCCCGCAGGTGCTCTAGGAAGAGTGAGTGCGGGTAGAGCGTGTCGATGTCGTGAGAGAGCGCGGCTAGAGCGCGCGCGAGAGAGTCCCGGTAGAGCTGGATGAATGCGTGGTAGTGTCGCCGGCGGAAGTCTGCGTCGCTGCCGGTGAACAGCAGGTAGAGCAGGTCGTTGATGGGAGAGCCGTGGTAGATTGTCTGGTAGTCCAGAGTGGCCAGTGATGTTAGGATGCCGTCCTGTAAAATGTACGTGTATTTAATACACAATAATTGTCAGCCTCGATAGCTCAGTGGTGCAGAAAGTCAACTGTCGCTATTGAATGTTAAACAACGCTGGGTGCGGTCAGTACTTGGATGGGTGACCGCTGACCGTTGGAGGCTGACCGAGGTTCGGATTCCTCGTAAAACTGTAGGTCCCTTCCCTCCTAATCTTACTTGGTGGTAGGGTTTAACCCGCCCGGGTTGGTACCACCGCACTGAATGAAACGTGGGTCAAAACGGCTATGTAAATAGTTTGTGTTTTCCGACCAGTTCAGTGTAGCCGGCACGATCAAAGCGGGAAGCACTGACATGGCACCTAGTTCACCCGGTGACATCACGGACGTTGTAGGTGATGTAGCAAACCGTGTCAGTTTCCATAAAAAAAAAACAATAATAATATATGCCACTTAATGTGTGGCAAGGGCGGGCTTATTGCTTTAGGATATTTCCTGCAGTCAACCCGGTGCACCTACAATTATAGATGGAACCCGAACCATGGAGCAGTTGGTGGTATGGTGGTATGCACGTAAATACCCTCCCGAAAAATTTTGCGACTACAACTTTTAATTTTAACGTCTTTCAGTTCATGTGGCCCTGGTACCTACTCTCACGTTAATTAATACTCATTTATTTATTTTTAATTCGATTACTATTACTATATTATTCATCAGTTGGGGGAACTACGAGTCTCTTACTGACTCGTGCTCGTGAATTACGACTTGGTTTTTATGACTGGTTGTACTGGTGGGGCCACGAACCCATAAGATAAAGACAATGTATGTACCACTGGTGGGTCAAATTAGTGGGACCACGAGTTACACACCAAAAAAACATGTCACCGGCCAAATCAGCTTATATAGGTACCTACTTACTTACAGAGTTCACAATGACTTGATGCTTATGTTGTATTGTTTATTTGTTTATTGTATAATTTCATCCATAGGTAGGTCCTACGCTTGGACTTTGGATATGTCGAAAATTCCGCCAGTTCTAAATTCAATGCGAAGAAGAACTGACAAACAAACTTCGCAAGTCACAATGTTTTGTTAGTACATACCTTACCTTACCATAATATAAGTATTATATTAAAGTATTTTCCAATAATTAATCCATACTACCCACCCTCACCTATGGCTCATCCAAAGAGTTAGCGCAGCGACGTAATACAAACTCTTTGGGCTCACCCTACCTTACAGAGCTATTTAGCTTAGCAGCGTTGCGCATTTGTGAGATGGCTTTTGAATTTACTCATGACTAGCTTTTGCCCGCTGCTTTACTCGCCGTAAACTCAATACTTCAACGCAACGCAACAGAACTGCTAACGCCATCTATTACTACCATCCGACACTAAATTCCGTTCATACTCATTTGATACTGATCAGCCCTAAGGCTTTTTAGCGTGATTGTACATAGGCATATAGTGAGCCTCAAGAACTACTCTTTACATTGGTGCAAACCGCATCAAAATCCGGTCAGTGGTTCCGGAGTTTACCTCAAACATATATACATACAGACAGAGGTTCAATTGAAGTAGAGAAGAAGAGATAGAGATGACAATTTGTATGTGAATTACACCTGTTCAGTCGATAACGTTTCATCGCTTTTTGCTTCAAGTAAGTCAGTCAGTCTGTCAGTCAGACAGCATGTAAGCGTCCACTGCTGAACATAGGCTCTCCAATTTTCCTCCAGTCCTCCCGACCTTCAGCGCAGCGGTACGAAACCACTGCTGCTTTCCGCCGACGACGTAGGTACACGGTTACTCCAACTGTCGTCGTCTCTTCGGCTGACGTGCCCAGCCCACTGCCACTTGAGCTTAGCCGTCCCGTGTTGAGTGTTTATCTTAAATAAAAGGCTGCTTAATAAAGTCGCACGCACGAGGGGCAATGGGCCTCGAAACAACCTTGTAGGTACCTACCTAAATATTACGTTATCTAGTTCAATGCATAGATCTGTGTCAACGCAATCGAGTCGTCGATTCGGCCGCGCTACGTTTCATGGTCAGTGATTGATCATGAAATCATGACCCATTGTGCTTGTGGTTCGCACTTTTTTTAGGGTTCCGTATCCGTCGTACGGGACCCTATCACTAAGCCTACGCCCGTCTGTCTGTCCGAGGGCTGTATCTCGAATCTTGAACCGTAATAGAATAGGTAGCCCGTAATAGGGTCCTGCACCGGATACGGAAACCTAAAAATAAATGTCCCTTCATTTTGCTTCGTGCAGTCGGTTAAAAATATTACCTAAAAGCGCTCACTCACCTCATACTTGACCATGTGGTTGCTGATTCTGTAATCACCGTGCGCCAGCACCGAGTACTCCACCGGCTCGAATTGTGACATGTAGTGATCTTGAAACTTTTCTATGAACCTCTGCAGCGCCGACACATGTTCCGGGTCCACTGCACTCAAGCACTCTTCGAACATCCTCTCGGCGTACGCAGTCCCTATGTCAGGGTTCTCCCTGTAATTAGCCATCATGGACTCCTTCTTGCTCCTTATTAGAGTGTTGTATTTGTCCGGGTCTTCTTTCTCCAGAGCGTAAGAGAGAGCATGATATCTCGCCAGCTGCTGCACGGCCGCTTTGGCGTATTCCCAATCCATACTCTGGCATCTGTCGTACATGACGTAACCTGAAATCATTGTTGATTGATTATTTATCATCTCTTGGCAGTGCAGTGAGCTCAGTTCCTACCCTAATCACGTGATTTAACCCACTACGCTACGCCGCCGTGTTCTCCGCATGCGAACTACGTTTCTCCATACAAAATTATGCGGAGAACACGGCGTAGGGTACTGAGCTCATTTACATGCATTGTAACGTTCCGAAAAACTCTAGCAGTGCGACAAAGAAACGATTTAGAGAACCGATGGGTTCTCAAAAGCCCAATGTCAACAACAAAAGGGTTTATTGTTTATTGTATAATTTCATCCATAGGTAGGTAACCTACGCTTGGACATGTCGAAAATTCCGCCAGTTCTAAATTCAATGGGTGCTGAGTCTCTCTGCGACGAGTCATGTGGAGATAGGACGGGTGGCAGGGAATAAGGGGTGCTAGTTCCGCAGAGCAGAGTCCGTGATAGTATCATGCCTGTAGCTGATAGTATCATCAGTGACATGCTTTTTCGGGAATTGTGCATGGGAAAGGCCTATCTATAAATAGATGCCGTAGTTTCTATACTTACATACCTTGCATCGATAGATTCTCCATTACGATAACTTCTTCCAATTCCGTTAAGTCCGATCCGTAGAACTTCGGGAATCGGAATCTCTCTTCTTCAGGGACATCGTGCTTGAGTTGCAGCTCGTCAAAAGCTTCGGCCAACTCCGTGTACGCGAACACTTCTCGTTCGTACATCATTTGCGCGTTCAACATACCCCTAGCCTTCTCGGGGGTGTTGGAGATTTTTGCGAAAAGATGAAGTTGTTTGCCGCCTTTTTGCAGGTCGATCGTATACAAACTACCCATGTAGTTTGCGCCCTGTGTGCTGAACGATTTGGCGGTTAGGGTGTGGCTTTCGAAGTCATGTTCTTTAGCGATATTGTGGAGAAGTTTCGCGAGACACGGAGGCAACTCGTTGACAATAGCGGCCATGACTAGAGGCAGCGAGAGTCGGCGCTGTACTGTCGGATGGCGTAATTTGGTGGAACGAATTGAAGAAAGTGATTACGGATATAATGGGGAGGTTAGGTATAGCCTAATCGAGGCCGATAACAGCGCAATTTTGATGTAATATCGGTGACAGATAAAATATAACGTTCCAGGAGTTTTCAAGTTTCCAGACTTGCGTAAATGATTAAAATTGACATTAATTGCATTGACAATAACTCTGCATCCCTCTCCGTAAAAGGCGACTAAGGGATACGAACAAGATGCCGTGGCGATAAGGGCGACAGGCTGGCCACCTCTCACCTTGGCACCTCTCACCTTGACACGGTCCTTCCAGCGAGTCATGTAGCAGGTGGTTCTTCGTATCTTACTTGCAGCTTTCCTAATACTTTGCTAAAATGTGGTGGTCGGTGCTGTGCTGTAATTTACAAGAGTACTTGCGGCACAACACCGACTACTCTGCTTACCCAGATTGTCAGGATACAGCGTGTGACATGTATGTATGGATGTGTGACAATAATTTTAATGAATGCTGCCGCGTTTGTTGGTGTTCACGCATCGATGTGTATGTGTTCACGAAATAAGGAGTAGTTGGAAGGGTTATGGAACCGTAATAGGTAGCCCGTTGAAAGTTTCACAGAATATGTGTTATTTATTAGTTATTATGGCCGATATAACAACAAATAATAAAAATAACAAAAAGTAAAAAATTCAAGGGGGTTCCCATAGAATAAACCAAAAAGTGTATGCGCGCGCGCCATCTACCGAATAGATTGTGAAGCATTTTAACTAATCATGACATTTAACTAATGAAGCATTTCATAAGACGCAATCTAGATGGCGTGAGTGGCGCTAGCCATGACATGGCGATACGGAACCCCCGGTGCGCGAGTTCGACTGGCATTTGGCCGGTTTTTTTGTTTCTGTAAGATGTTTTTACAGCAATAAAGTATTTTCCACCTGACTATCATTTTTAATATTTCTCCTTCCGTATAGATACAACGTGTTATGCGTATCAGATAAAATATATAAATGAGTTAGTGCTGGCTGGTGGGTGGGTGGTGGGTGACCTCGGCAAACTTCTGCGAGTGAGTCCAATGTACGATAGAATAGGTACATTTTTTTTTATGTAATCCGGTATGCGTGGCTGAGTCGGACGGACCAAAGCGCATGCTCCGACCAGCCAATATCACCTCCGAGAAGGTAGGTGCCATACCGGAGACTTCCCTGGATTGCTGGCTATACTGGACTAGAGGAGAACACAGCCGAGGCTGCTATGCGGCCGTCTTACATCCAGTACGGTGGTATCAACCCAGTCGGCTACAATTAGAGCCTACCACCTAGTAAGGGGCAAGGGAAGGGACCTACAGTTTTACACCGTATCCGTTGTACGGAACCCTATTACTAAGCCTACGCCGTCTGCCTGTCCGTCTGTCTGTCTGTCCGAGGGCTATATCTCTTGAACCGTAATAGGTACCTAGCCCGTTGAAATTTTCACATAATAATGTTATTATGGCCGATATAACAAATAATAAAAATAAGAAAAATTCACGGGGGCCCCATACAAGAAACTAAAAAGTGTATGCGCGCCATCTACCGAAAACAGTACGAAGCAGCGCTGACCATGACATGGCGATACGGAACCGTCGTCAGTGCGCGAGTTCGACTCGCACTTGGCCGGTTTTTAATGTTACTGTATGGTATGGGTGGCCGAATCAGAGGACCCAGAGCGCAAGATCTGACCAGCCAATATCACCTCCGAGATGGGGTGCCGTGCCACACCGGAGACTTCGCTTTGAAATTGTCGGCTAATTCGCTTTCGCTATACTGCTGGACCAGAGGAGAACACAGCCGGTTATTGTTAGCGTGTAGCTCAGTGGTGCGGTCGATCGACTGTCGGTCGTCGTGATCAGTACTTGCATGGGCGACCGCTCGACCGTTGGAGATCGCTGACCGTGGTTCGGATTCCACGTAACACTGTAGGTCCCTTCCCTTCTTACCTTTCTAGGTGGTAGGGTTTAACCCGCCCGTCTTGCTACCACCGCACTGAATGAAAGGTCGGTTGAAATTACTATGTAAATAGTTCGTGTTTTCCGTCCAGCAGGTCTATTCTTGTAAATTCTGACAGCGGAATCAGCGCTGATGTGGCGCTGAGAGCCGCTTTGGTAAGTGGCTCTCAGCGCCACAACAGCGCTGATTCCGCTGTCAGAATTTACAAGAATAGACCTGCTGTTCAGTGTAGCTGAAATGAAATGAAGGGAAGCACTGACACGGCACCTAGCTCACCCGGTGTTATGGGCTGACATCACGGATGTTGTGGGTGATTTAGCCAACCGTGTCAGTTCCAATTTAAAAAAGATAGAAATAAACAAACAAACAAACAAACGGGGTCAAACTAAATAAAACCGTTTAAAAAAAAAACCATTTCGTTGTTCGGCTGTGTTCTTGCGATTAGGCTGATCGCCAGATTTGTTGGTCCTCCTTGCACTAAGAACGATATTCCAAAGACCAGTTCTAACTGGTCCTGATCCCCTGGAGCTGACCGAATATTTCTTACTGGCCATGCAGTGGTCCGCGGAGAGGAACTGGGGTCTATCAATGGAAACCAGCCAACCGCTGCTGTTCCTATTGGCTGGTTCTGGTGGCGTCTTCGCGCGACAGTCCGACTTGTTCACTAGACGCTTTTTGCCTTCCAAGTCAACCTGATCAAATTATGTTAAGTTTCACGTTAGGTTGACATACATACATAGCGTCACGCCTGTTTCCCGGTGGGGTAGGCAGAGACAACGGATCTCCACGTGCCACGATCCTGACACACCTCTGCCGGCTCTTCCACTCCCATAATGTTCTTCATGCATGCTCGTCGGTTACGGGTACTACGCACTTGGCACTTTTTGAGCACATGCCCGATCTGGTCCAGGTACGTGCGTCTAGGGCGACCCTTCCCGACTCTTCCACTCACATTTGCTTCATAAATTTGTTTCGTTAGTCTCCTATCATCCATTCTTCCAACATGAACGAACCACCGAAGCATCCCTTTCTCAATCCTTGTCACTTTATCTTCTTTCAGCCCACAGCGCTCTCGATTAGGTTGATTAGGAGAAATATAAACATACATACCACACGCTGTATGCTATCGGGAGAGCTCATCTTCCGTGCTGGGTCACACACACACTCACACAAGTCACACGGTTCACGTAGTGGGCATCGGGGCGTGTCGCACAACAGTAGTGATCTCTGTCTCAATAATTTGCTGATTGCGAAGTCATCGGCGGCATTCACGAGCGGACATGCTCGCCAGCTTGTTGGATGATATGTCGCTCGGTCAAGTGGGATACAATCTACAACACCCGTTTATGCCCGTTTTGTACCGTGTGGGGTCGGCACTTAAAAAGAATAGCCCCACTGCATCTCTCCCCATGGCATGTTGTAAAAGTCGACTAAGGGATAAGAAAATTCGTCAGCCTCGGTAGCTCAGTGGCGCGGTTGGTTAGTCAACTGTTATTAAGCAACGCTGAGCGCGGTCAGTGATTGGATGGGTGGCCGCTCCACCGTTGGAGGCTGACCGTGGTTCGGATTCCACGTTAAACTGTAGGTCCCTTCCCTTCTTACCTTACTAGGTGGTAGGGTTTATCCCGGCCGGGTTGGTACTACCGCACTGAACGAAACGTCGGTCGAAACGGCTATGTAAATAGTTCGTGTTTTCCGTCCAGTTTAGTGTAGCCGACATGAAATGAAGGGAAGCACTGACATGGCACCTAGTTCACCCTGTGTTATGGGCTGACATCACGGATGTTGTAGGTGATGTAGCCAACCGTGTCGAGATCCATAAAAAAAAAAAAAAAAGACGTCAGCCCGTTGGGGAGCTAGGCGCTATATCAGTGCTTCCCTTGGATAGAGCCAGCCTCTCGGCAGCTCAGTGGTGCGGTCGGTTGGTCGACTGTTATTAAGCACACTAAGCATTAAGCAACTGTAGGTCCTGTCCCTTTTTACCATACTAGGTGGTAGGGTTTATCCCGCTCGGGTTGCTACCACCGCACTGAATGAAACGTCGTCGGTCGAAACGGCTATGTAAATAGTTCGTGTTTTTCGTCCAGTTCAGTGTAGCGGACATGAAATGATGGGAATCACTGACACGGCCACTGGCGGCTGGTCCTAAAGTGCGCTCGTGCGCCGCACTACCATACCACGAGAAATCTTCACTTCACTCAAAAGAAATAATACCTTACAACATACTACATAAAACCATAAAGATCGTACTCCAAATAAGTACGAATGTGAATTCGACCTTATTTTATAGATGCCAAGGCACGTTTTTGCGAGTAAACGCGCGCGCCGTGCGGAATATAAATCGCACGCGGGTCTCCCATACTGAATGTATGGGGATCGGCAAAACACCGCTGGCGCGTGAGACAGAAGATACTTCATAGAAACAGTATGGGCCGAAAGGAGTTCTGCGTGCGGCGCACGAGCGCCAAACAAGGACGCTATATCGTGAATACCCGCGCGTGCGACACGTCGCGTCGCGAGCGATTCGTTTTGCACAAGTCCGTCTTACAAACTCTTTGCCGTCTACCTAGAGTCAGCGCGCTGTCATTTGATGTCACATACCCGTTATCGCGCGAATATTTAAAATGGGATATGGTTAGGTTTTGTGCTTTCTGTCACGTGATACTGTGAATTAAGTGGTGCCGATATTTACAATCAGGTGATCCCGGGTTCCATTCCTACTTTTCAAATGCTTTTATTTTTATATATTTTTTTAAGTATTTTTGGACTGTTTTCTTTTTGAAAGCTGCAGTAGTGTTGTGGTCTATGGGGTGTATTCATAAAGGTACTAAAAATAAGTTAAAAAACTTGTTTGGATTTTTTTTTTCTTGTTTTTGCAACTCATTGAGTGTCTTGAGAATATTCATACTACATAATAAAACGCAGGCGTTTAAAAAATTCGGAAGTCCCGATCTTAAAATAACATGACGGGAATGTGTTGGGAAATTTGGTATTTAAGTAGGTAGGTACTTAGCGCACTACCGGTCACTGAAGTCACCAGCCGCCACTGGACACGGCGCCTAGTTCACCCGGTGTTATGGGCTGACATCACGGATGTTGTAGGTCATGTAGCCAACCGTGTCAGTTTCGATAAAAAAGAACCCGGTACGAATTATTTTCATAGCCGTCACGACCGACCTTTCATTTAGTTGCAGGGGTCGCAATCCAGACTCGTGAAATCCACCTAGCGAGACGAGCGAAGGGACCTAACAGTGTCGTTTCATATCGGTTGAACCTGAAATTTCAAATTGTAGTGACGAAGGTTGCGGCGGCCGGCTCGGAAAATGAACTTTCCAGTTTGGCCTTTTAATGAAACTTTAAAAAAACTTAAGCCCTGCTAAACCATACTTATCTTACAATCTAGTAAGGTAAGAGAAGGGAGCTACAGGGTGCAGTAGGAATCATCTGCAGATTTTTTTATGCGATCCCGGTATCGGTGGCTGAGTCAGAGGGGCCAGACAGAGCACATGCTGCGAAAAGGTGCCACACCGGAGCCTTTCGATTGATGCCTATGCTGGATTAAAAAACACAGCTGAAGCTGCTATGTAGCTATCTTACATCCAGTACGGTGATACCAACCCGGTCGGCTAGAATTTGAGCCTACCACCTAGTGAGGGGCAAGGGAAGGGACCTACAGTTTGACACCGGCTCCGCACGGTGAAGCAGCAGCACGTAATTTTTTCCCTCAGAAAAACTTCAGATCATATGTAAGTACCAACGCCAGGATCGTTCCTAATAAACTTCGAAAGCAATAGAAGGATAGTCATTTGTAGAATTTTCATTTTGTTGTAAATGTTCAGCTCAGTGTGTTACTGTTGCGAATGGCAGCGTTGCTAGTGTTACTCCTACTAGTTTTACTGCTACTAGTGTCACTGCTACCAGTGTTACTGCTACTAGTGTCACTGCTACTTGTGTTACTGCTACTTGAGTTATTGCTACTAGTGTTACTGCTACTATAGTGTTACTGCAGTAGCACTAGTGTGCTACTGCACTGCTACTAGTGTTACTTCTACTAGTCTTACTGTTATTAGTTTTACTAAGAAGAATATCATCATCATCATCAGCCTGTATCGGTTCACTGCTGGACATAGGCCTCTCCCAAGGCACGCCACCACACGCGGTCTTCCGCTCTTCTCATCCATCCAAAAAGGTAGCCGGGAGGCTACCTTTTTTAGGTCATCTGTCCACCTAGCCGGGGGGCGTCCTACGCTACGTTTGCTTGTACGTGGCCTCCATTCGAGCACCCGTCTACCCCATCGGTTGTCGGGTCTGCGACAGATGTGCCCAGCCCACTGCCACTTCAGCTTGCTTATTTTCTTAGCAATGTCGACTACCTTAGTTCTTTGACGTATCACCTCGTTACGGATTTTATCGGTCAAAGAAATGCCGAGCATTGCTCTTTCCACAGCTCGCTGAGCGACTTTAAATTTGTGGACCAGGCCCATCGTCAGGGTCCACGTTTCCGCTCCGTACGTCATTACTGGCAGAACGCACTGATTGAAAACCTTCGTCTTCAACTAATAATAGGTAATAAGAATAGGTTTATTGGATAAGAGAAAATGTACATTAGAACAACAGTAAAGAACAAATAAAATGGTTGCTTGCGAACATAATTACATCTCCCGCATGCACACAACTGTTGCTAGGTGTGGCTCTTATTAGTTTTACTCTTAGCTAATCTAAACTCACTCCAGCCCTGAAAAATCCTCAGGGTTCCGGTACACGGATTGTATACCTACATAAAAGTACGCCAACATGCTCGCTCGTGAATGGTGCCAAGCCAATGTCAGTAATTTGTCGTGGCTGAGGCGGCGGTGGCGGTGTAGGTACTCTCGGCTAGGTCAGTAGAGTGACGGCTGGCTCCGAACGAACTAACCTCCGCTAGTCGCACTCACTATATTGGAGACTGCATTTTACTTAGGGTACCTAGTGTTGAGAAAGTCTGTTTTCGTGGAAGGCTATCTACTTAGTGGGTGAAGGTTTTTAACCGTTTTCCGCGATCCTGTGCGTCGTATAGTTTTCGTGCGGCTTACGTAGGATTGCTACAGCCATCCTTGTGTGTGCTCGAAACCGTCGTCGTCAGTGAAAACTTCATGTGAATCTATTGAGTAGGTAGTTCTCAATTTGTTTTTTTTTTTTTATGAACAGCGAATTTTTATGAAGACCGCTGACCGTTGGAGGCTGACCGAGGTTCGGATTCCTCGTAAAACTGTAGGTCTCTTCCCTCCTAATCTTACTTGGTGGTAGGGTTTAACCCGCCCGGATTGGTACCACCGCACTGAATGAAACGTCGGTCGAAACGGCTATGTAAATAGTTTGTGTTTTCCGTCCAGTTAAGCGTAGCCGGCACGATCGAAGGGGGAAGCACTGATATGGCACCTAGTTCACCCTGTGTT
Organism: Nematopogon swammerdamellus; assembly: GCA_946902875.1. NCBI lineage: Eukaryota > Metazoa > Arthropoda > Insecta > Lepidoptera > Adelidae > Nematopogon > Nematopogon swammerdamellus. The sequence goes on along the minus strand of OX336352.1, from coordinate 375,516 downwards.
ATGGGCTGACATCACGGACGTTGTAGGTGAACCGAGTCAGTTTTCATTAAAAAAAAAAAGCACCTCGGCTGTGCCGACGACGGACCAATGCGCAATGGTGCAGTCGACAAAGTGAAATTCATATTATCTCTTTTGGCGAAACTGTTGGCAGTGGCAGTGAGTGGCAGCGCGATGGATGGGCGACGGAGCGAAGTAATATACGCACTGTCAGCATGCCATAAAGTTTTAATCAGTGTTAAAACACATGAATGCGATCAGGATTCACAATAGAAGAACAACACGATACAATATTACATAACACGGGACAGCCGACAGTTAACCGAAGGAACGGACATAAATTAAAGAGGAAGAGATGTGTTGCCAATTTCAATAATCAATATTGAACATAGACAAACATACGTACATTATAAACTGGCGCACAGTGTCAAATATGACCTTAAAATCGGACACGTTCTTTTTATTCCAGAAATTAATAGATTTAGTTATTTAAAATGCTATTACTTGTCTATTGCTGGTATGCTGCTACCTCAGCCCGCGCTTCCGCACATCGCGCCTCACGCCACACCCGCTGACGCCTCGCTCAGTAGCGTTAGTATCGCTGTCGCGTAGTCAAAGAATATAATACCGCGTAGCCACGCCCGTATTATATGTGTAATTGAGCTACCTACCCCTCGCGCGTGTACGAATTTTGTTTTTTTTGGTGTTATTTGTTTTATTACTAACATTTGTTGTGTTCAAATGCCAATACGAGTAAAAAAAGGAATAGTAATATGACTATGACGTGTGCGCTAGCTTCACTAGTCATGTCACTTAATTACGTAGAATTATTATTACATGGTAGTACATATTAATTCTATGCCTGAAATACGAAGTAACGACAGTTCAGTTTAACACCTGGTGGCGGGAGTATTCGTCTATCCGACTTTTTTGTCGACGGTACCGATAGCTGTTACGTCATACATAACCGTCAGCGGTGGCATACTGGAACCAGACGACTAATAGAGTAAAACTCCCCCGCCTCTGCGACTTTTAGTTTAGGAGAAATAATTTTTTTTAAATTACACTTTTTTAGTTTCGGAAAAACGAAAAATAATTCTACAATTAAAACTAAGCTACTTATTTAAATTTCACTCAGCCTTATCAAAGACCCTTTCGAATATCCACATTTGAAAAGTTATTCGAGGCTGTGAAAGTTTACAGAAATCGAATTATATTTATTTTTTATTTTTTTTATTTTATTTTTTTTCTCCTAGATCCCATAGTAGTAGGCGGAGATATTTATACCGAAAATAGTTCACTGTTTCCTCCGTCCGTTAAAAAAAAAGCGATGCCTAATTCCATGGGATTAAGAAGTTACAGGAGTTATTCGCTATGGGCTAGGGTTGTTACTAGAATGAATAAAAAATTTTCCATTTTTTATTTATTTATTTTTGACATTTGATTAATTCTATTGTATTGTTTCGTGATTTCTTTTAATAATAATTAGCTGGTTTTGGTTTTTGTTTTTGTTTTTTTTTTGTTTTTTTTTTTTATGGAAACTGATACGGCTCGCTAAATCACCTACACTACAGCATCCGTGATGTTAGCCCATAACACCGGGAGAACTAGGTATGCATGCCATGTCAGTGTTTCCCTTCATTTCATGTCGGCTACTTTGTTTAAAATTGGGGAGGCGTATGTCCAGCAGTGAACACATACACACTGACTGACTAACTGACCTGTCCATATACATCCACTGTTGGGACCATATCATTATTTTGCGGAAAAATAAAAGATTTTGTAAAGTGCCAACCCTATTGCCCGAAACTTAATAATTGCACTAAAATGAGCATAACTTCTTAAACCCATGGAATTAGGCGTCGGTTTTTTTTAACGGACAGAGGAAATAGTGAACTATTTTCGGTATAAATGTCTCGGCCTACTACTACGGGATCTGGGAGAAAAAAAAATAAAATAAAAAAAAATAAAAAAATATATAATTCGATTTCTGTAAACTTTCACAGCATCGAATAACTTTTCAAATGTGGATATTCGAAAGGGTCTTTGATAAGGCTGAGTGAAATTTGAATAAGTAGCTTAGTTTTACTTGTAGAATTATTTTTAGTTTTTTCGAAACTAAAAAAGTGTAATTTTCAAAAATGTATTTCTCCTAAACTAAAAGTCGCAGAGGCGGGGGAGTTCTACTCTAGCATTTTAAATAACTAAATCTATTAATTTCTGGAATAAAAAGGACGTGTCCGATTTTATGTTCATATTTGACACTGTGTGGCGTTATGAAACATAATTACTAATTTTCCAACAGAACCAAGGTTCAGTGAGGTGCCAGCCATGCCTGCAGATCTGCATGACACATATAAACATAGCCTGGAGGACAACTGCGCGCGCATCGTTTCGTTACAGTTTTTAAGCCTCCTCGGCGCAAAAGGAGGGGTTTTCTAAGTTCGACGCCTCCGTATGTCTGTCTGTGTGTCTGTGTGTCTGTCTGTGGCATTCAAACGGATGAACCGATTTGGATGGTTTTTTTTTTATTAGAAAACTGTTAATGAAACCGGGACGGTTCTTAGCCACCTAGAATAGTTCTTAGCTATTTCTGTTTATCAAATCAAATCAAATAACGTTTATTGCACATAAAGTGGCATTTTCCGCCAGCCTACCCTTTTTTATTTACATATAAAATCCAGGGTAGGTGCAACAAAACAAAGTCGTAAAAGACTGAGGAGTGGGACGGGAAAGCAAGAACAAGGGTGTCAGGTTTATGATAGCAAGAACAAGGGTGTCAGGTTTATGATAGCAAGAACAAGGGTGTCAGGTTTATGTATAGTAGTAGGTACTTATTCAAGTAATAAAGTAAATATGAACTAATAAAAAAAAATCTTATACATACGGAAGCATTTTACTACGCCTAGGTACGCCGCCGCCGCGCGCCGCGCCGTCTGCCAGTCTGTCTGTTAATGTATTCAAAGACAACTTATAAATAAAATATTTCCTCTATAGGTGCCAAACACATGCTTGTAGCTTTACTTGTAGGTAAAAAAAGGTCGGTCTAATTATAGCGCAAACTCCAAAGTAAAACAACAAATTAAAAACCGGTCAATAATGTGGCGGTACGAGAAGCTTGGTGCGCGAGTCCGACTCGCACTTGGCCGTGTTTTAACGTTCCGAGAGATGAGTTAATATTAGTGCGCAGGGCACGGACTACGGAGCTATGTTATGTAGGTATTATGCTTGATCATATGAAATATTTAAACAAATACCATCGAGGTACGAACGAACACACAGTTTCAAGGCGAACTGGCTCCTTGATAGCTTACTCACTGTACTAAATTAAATTGTAATAGTACTAAAGAATACAACAACCGGAAAACGACGAGGTGACCTTGTGACGTAGTTTGCGAAATGTTTTGAAAATGTCGCATAATTTCTTTTCATAAAAATACAAATTGTTTTTTTTTTATGGAAACTGACACAACATCCGTGAGTGATGTCAGCCCACAACACCGGGTGAACTAGGTGCCGTGTCAGTGCTTCCCTTCATTTCATGTCGGCTACACTGAACTAGATGGAAAATACGAACTATTTACATAACCGTTTCGACCGACGTTTCATTCAGTGCGGTGGTAGCGACCCGGGCGGGTTGAACCCTACCACCAAGTAAAGTAAGAAGGGAAGGGACCTACAGTTTTACGTGGAATCCAAACCACGGTCAGCCTCCAACGGTCGAGCGTTCACCCATCCAAATACTGACCGCGCCCAGCGTTGCTTAACAATCAATAGCAACAGTAGACTGGCTGCACCACTGAGCTATCGAGGCTGACAAATTGAAACTAAAACAAGGCAACAAACTAAGGCAAAGTAAGCTCGGACGGCGCACCCCCTCCCCACCGCAACAACCCCCACCGGCCCTGATTTGTTCACGCCGCACTACTATACGCTCCACCCGTTGTACCGTGTGGGGTCGGTACTTAAAAAGAATAGCCCCACTGCATCTCTCCCCGTTGCATGTCGTAAAAGTCGACTAAGGGATCGTCAGCCTCGTCAGCTCAGTGGTGCGGTCAGTTATTGGATGGGTGACCGCCCGACCGTTGGAGGCTGACCGTGGTTCGGATTCCACGTTAAACGACGCGAAATGAACACTGACATAGCACCTAGTTCACCCGGTGTTATGGGCTGACATCACGGATGTTGTAGGTGATGTAGCCAACCGTGTCAGCTTCCATAAAAAAAAAAAAAAACCCTCCCCCGCTGCCCTTACCACACCCTCCCCGCTCCGATTTGTGTATTATATCTCCCTCAATAAGTCGGCCGGTTTTCATCCACTGCTGGATACACGCGTTTCCAATTTTCCTCCTGTCCTCCCGGGCTTCAGCGGTACGGAAACACTGATTTCCGCCAACATACTTGATGTCGTCGTCCCACCTAGCGGGTGGTCTTCCCACACTCCGTTTTCCTGTCCACGGCCGCCAATGTAGGACGCGGTTATTCCAACGGTCGTCGTCTGGGCAGCTGACGTATCCCAGCACCCTTGAGCATAAATCTTCATAATGGTAACTAAAACTCTGTAAAAATATCTTACGTCATATATCTAACTGTGTGTAAAGTGATGTGAAATAATAAAAAGTTGATCATATCAGCGCAAGAGACGTAGCAAGTGAGAGAAATAAAAAAATCAACAACACAAATTAAAAACCAAGGCTAGCATTCAAAGAACATCTTTAAAAATAAATTATAAATAATTAAAGTTGAAAGTAAACATCAAAATGTCGGAACTAAATAACCAAGCGGTGCCGAACTCGCTCACGGAACTACTCAAAAAGGTTGCGAAAGAAAACGATTTCGAAAACTACGAACTCAAAATAAACGCCTTAAGCAGCGGCGGAGGAAACTACATGGGCGATCTATACTCCATCGACATTGAAGAAGAAGGCAAGGTCACGTTACATCTCTTCGCCAAGGCTTCCAATACTCCAGAAAAGGCCAGAGTATACATCCCGGCTAGGCAGGTGTACGAACGAGAAATTTTCGCTTACACAGACCTAGCAGAAGCATTCGACGCAATTCAAACCAAACACAATATCCCAGATGAAGACAAATTCAAGTTCGCAAAGTACTTCGGCAGCGACATGACAGAATTCGAAGAAGTGTTCTTGCTCGAAAACCTCAGCAGTAAAGGCTACACTATGTACGACCGATGCAAGAGTATGGATTGGGAATACGCAACGGTGGCTGTGGATCAGCTCGCTAAGTTCCACGCCCTGTCGTATGCTCTTGAAGTGGAGGAGCCGGAGCGTTATGACGAGTTGATAAGAAGTAAAAAAGATTTTATAATGAACAAAGAGAATCCGGTAGAGGGCGCCTTTAAGGACTACGTAGACAACGCGTATAAATTGGCTCTTGAAGCGCTGCATCCCAAGTACCACGAAGCTGTGAAGAAGTACTGCGACACCGTGGAGCGCGACTTGCCCAGGGAGTATCAGCCGCTGACGAAGCAGTCAGTGTTGGTGCACGGAGACTACAGGATTAGCAACCACATGGTCAAGTACCAAGTAAGTTGTCAGTTACTTTTTTTTATGTTATCCGTTATGGGTGGCTGAGTCGGAGGGGCCAAAGCGCATGCTCCGACCAGCCAATATCACCTCCGAGAAGGTAGGTGCCATACCGGAGACTTCCCTGGATTGATGGCTATACTGGACTAGAGGAGAACACAACCGAGGCTGCTATGCGGCCATCTTACATCCAGTACTGTGGTACCAACCCCGTCGGCTACAATTTGAGCCTACCACCTTAGTAAGGGGTAAGGGAAGGGACCTACAGTTTTACACCGGTTCCGAACGGTGAAGCAGCAGGTGTAGGTATGCACGTAAATTTTTTCGTCAGAAAACACGCCGACCGGATTCGAACCGCGGACCTCTCGCATGAGAAGCCAATGCCCAAACCACTCGGCCACCCACCGCCTAAAATACTACTACTATTTATTACTACTAAGTTACTATACCGTGTATGTCGTAAAAGGCGACTAAGGGATAAGCTCAAGATACTGCGCTAAAGGGCGACAGGATATAGCCACTTCTCACCTTGGCGCAGTCCTTCCACATAGTCATGCAGCAGGTGGGTTCTTCGTGCCTTACTTGCTGCTTGATAGTTGTCTTGTCCGTATACTGTGCTAAACGTTGTGGTCGGTGTTGTGCTGTAATTTACCAGAGTCCTTATAGCCAACACCGATTACTCTGCTTACCCTGATTGTCTGGATACAGCGTTTGTTATGTATGTATGTAGATATGTATGGGTTCTCAAAAGCCCAATGTCAACAACAAAAGTGTGCCGAGTCTCTCTGCGACGAGTCATGCGGAGATAGGACGGGTGGCAGGGAATAAGGGATGCTGGTTCCACAGTAATTCCGGTAGGTACCTACCGTACCTTTATTTCGGCGCGCGGAACAATTCGAGACCGAATATGAGAGCCAAATCTTACCGTAAACGGGTCTGAATTTTATGTGCTTTTACTAAGTTTCATGGAACGGATGAACGGGTTAAGAGTTATGGAGGAACAGAAACATACAGAAAAGATTTCTAAAAATCGTCAATTTAGTTTTAGTATCATACATATAGAGTGTACAAACGCAATATCTCATAAAACCATTGAATGCATAAAACAAAGTAACTTACTCCATCACCATCCCTTACAAATTTATTATTAGTATTGAATACAGTTTTGATCGCAAGTACTTAATTTCACATTGGTTTTGGCAAGAACATGTTCTTGGGTTTTGGGTTCTTAAGGTGAGGCACAAACATCAAGAATTTTGCTTTGGCCGATGACATGTTTTTTTCGAGAGTGATGTAAGCAAGAACATTGATGTAAGTATTTATAGGCTTATCTAGTACTATAGATACTATCTAGTATTATGTATACAAATAGCTCTGTTCCTGGATGTGTGTCACCTCTGAACGTGAACGTGCGCTCGGCCTCTGATCGGCCTTCATTACATCACTCGCATTGAGCGCAGAGAGGAACTTTTTAGTTAGGCCATTGTAGCCGAACACAATGAATACTTGCCGGTATAGCCAAACGGGCGAGCAACAATAGAAGTCGACCAACTTGTTGTTGTAAGTCAAGTTGAAAGGAGAGGAAATAAGGTATTGATTGGTAAGTTTTCAATTGTGTCCGGGGCGGCAGAGGGACCCTGACATACAACTGAATGGAGTTACAATCTCGGTTACAATGTCACATAGGCACAGGTGTAGCTATGTATCTACACGCAATTTAACTTTAGTCCACTAAAGCCACGGACTAAGATCCTTGACTAAAGCAGTAGGTATTATAAGTATTCTATCACTAAAGTTAAATTATTTCTTTCTGGCCCTTGCTTCAGTAACCACCACTACAACATATAGCTAGTTGTATAATTGGCCCTCGCTTCAATAACCATCACTATCTACAACATATAGCTAGTTGTATAATTGGCCCTCGCTTCAATAACCATCACTATCTACAACATATAGCTAGTTGTATAATTGGCCCTCGCTTCAATAACCATCACTATCTATAACATATAGCTAGTTGTATAATTGGCCCTCGCTTCAATAACCATCACTATCTACAACATATAGCTAGTTGTATAATTGGCGCTCGCTTCAATAACCATCACTATCTACAACATATAGCTAGTTGTATAATTGGCCCTCGCTTCAATAACCATCACTATCTACAACATATAGCTAGTTGTATAATTGGCCCTCGCTTCAATAACCATCACTATCTACAACATATAGCTAGTTGTATAATTGGCCCTCGCTTCAATAACCATCACTATCTACAACATATAGCTAGTTGTATAATTGGCCCTCGCTTCAATAACCATCACTATCTACAACATATAGCTAGTTGTATAATTGGCCCTCGCTTCAATAACCATCACTAGGCTTAGACCTAGAATGATTTATGGCTAGAACCACAGAATATTTAATCTAGAACGTTCAGGACGCTTACAACTTTAGTATTGTATTGAACAATCAGTAGAATTAAAAACACAAAGTATAGATGCTAGGTTGAATGTAAGAAATGACTTGCAGTGATATAAGTCTGCCTATACGCACTTACTATGTGGTAGGCTCTAATTGTAACCGTCTGGGTCCCTACCCTACCACCACCTTACTTGAGGTAAGATGGCCGCGTAAACTACAATATTTATGATGTCACCGTCGTCACCCCATGTAATGTGAATCACATGGTACAGGGATATTGTGTGTGTCTCTAGCGATAAGCTCGGAGGACGTGCGTATGCTCCACATCTTACTGAAATAGACTCTTTATTTCAACTTCAACGTAGCCAAGACGCAAGCTTGTGCCTTCTCTACTAAGGCTGATCCGTTTCCTCTCCAAGCCACTTTCTAGGGCAGCCAAGTGTGTATGAGAATGGTTAGTCTGGGCGTCCTGGGTATGGTCCAGGGACGTTGGATTTCGATCGTTCATAGAGTCCAAGGCGAAACTAGCCTCTCGAAAATTAGGAATACTCCACCGATGTCGGCGATTTTTCACGACGGTCCAACTGCTTACACTCTATAAAGCACAAGTAAGACCGGTGATGGAATATTGTAGTTTATCTTTGGGAGGATTCCCCTGAGTACCTTCTTTCAGCCTTGGATTCTATTCAGCGACGAGCCATTCGCCTCATTGGTGACTCTGTACTCACAAAGGACCTTCAACCTCTAACTAAAGCACAGACATATCGTTGGGTAATTGAGCCTGTTTTATCGGTACTACTATGGCCGCTGCTCTGACGAAATTGCTTCCCTTATCCCTCCTCCTCCTGTTCGCCTTCGCCAAACCCGCCATACTCTCGCGGAACACCCCTTAGTAGTGGACAGAAGAGTACTTCGAACTGCACGATTTTCTAAATCGTTCTTTTGCCGCACTGCAAAGGTGTGGAACGGGCTTCCGGGGAATATCTTTCCCCAATCCTACAATCCACGGATCTTCAATTCGCGGTTTAATAGCCTTTCCCCAGCAACATTAGTCCACCTCCAAGCCGGACTGGCACCTCTTGGGGGGTGATATTGGCTGCGCCTGAGGCTTCGACCTCGGGCACAGCCACCGAGTTCGGAAACAATAAATAAAAAAAAAATTAAAAAACATCCAAGTCATGATATTTCGAAAGACATTGCATTACGTCGCTGCGCTCCTTTAATGCAATCTCTTTGGATATTTCGTAATAACTTCTTTTCCGTTTCTAGAATGTTCCAGTAAAAATATAAAGATATATATAAATTGTTTAAAATGTAAAGAAATATGTATATTGTTTGAAACGTGCGTATCATGCTTGCTGGTCCGAAGTCACTCCGATCCGAACTGACGAACAAATTCTGAGATAGTTCAGCAGTCAGTTATCCCAGCCACTCGACCAGACCGCCAGTCAGTTTTGACTTGTACTCTTGCCTACCGCTCCGGTAGAATATATTTTCCTTTTTATTAAAGTTAAAAGTTATAAATAAATACAAATTAATAAGTACCTACAAAGAAGTTTGCATCATTTAACTAAATGCTGAGGTCTCTTAACTTATCTCCGGAGGTAATAGATTGGTTTGACTCATACCTTCGCGGTCGCCAGCAACGTGTTAGAATTGACAATGACTTTTCTGAATGGAATGATTTAACTGCTGGTGTTCCACAAGGTGGTGTGTTATCTCCTCTGCTCTTCGCAATTTTTATTAATTTTGTCTCCAAACTCTTAGTCTCTCTCTACCACTTGTATGCCGATGACTTACAACTATATCTGGCAGGTAGTATTGACGGCATTGCTGGAATCATTGATGTGATCAATGCTGATCTGGCCACCATTTTTGGCTGGACCAGATCCTTTGGACTCATCGTGAATCCAAATAAGTCTCAGGCAATGATTGCCGGAAGTCCTCGACTACTATCGAGGATTGATCGTGACTCGTTGCCTGAGATTATGTACAACGGTACTGCCATACCATATACTAGGGTTGTCAAAAACCTGGGAATTCTTATGGATGATACGCTATCTTGGTAGGCTCAGGTCAATGAGGTCCGTCGAAAAGTCTATGCTGCGGCGCACTCCCTGAGGCGGCTGCAGAACCTTCTTCCGACCTCCACAAAGACAATTCTAGCACAATCGCTGCTTCTCCCCATCCTTGATTATGCGGATGTGTGTTGCCTGGACGTTACTGAGGAACTCCTGGACAAGCTTGAGCGTCTGCAAAACATGTGTATACGCTTCATTTTCGGTTTACGTAAGTACGACCATGTTTCACAATACCGCAGACGTCTCAAGTGGCTTCCAATCCGTCTCCGCAGAAATTCCCACATTCTTGGCCTTCTTTATTCTTGTATCAACAACCCTTCTGCTCCCGAGTACCTATCTTCGCGTTTTCAGTACTTATCTTCCCACGGTGTAACGCTTCGGTCAAGTGATGATAATATCTTAGCCATTTCCACTCATAAAACTGGATATTACACAAACTCCTTTTCTGTGCACGCAGCTCGGCTATGGAATCTACTACCTCACTGTATACGGCACTGCAAGTCGCTTCCGTTATTCAAAAAACACTTAAAGTTGTACTATCTCCGTCAGTGTGAAGTCAAAAGCTAAAAAATCCTTTCATTCTGAATGGACAAGTATGTATGTATATATTTAGGTATTATGTATTATATAATCTTTAATACATATGTATTTAATTTAATCTATAAATAGTAATTTATACGTTTAATTAACTAGTATGTACTTATATGTAGTGCATATTATAGTTATTTTCCTTATATTATATTTTACATTCCCACACTCAAGTCTTTTGCTACTACCTACTTATATCTCGCAACATACGACTCTCAAACATCCAAAGGTTGACTGGGAGAAATCCCTGTAAGGGATAAGTCCGCCTTTGCCCCTCATGTAAATTTCTTATTGTGTGTTTATGTTAAATGTTTTTTGGAGCAATAAAGTATTTCTATCTATCTATCTATCTATCTAAAGTAAATCTCCACCCAATTACCACGACGTAACACCCATAGCCTCTTGGTGAGCTAGGTGCCACGTCAACTTCCCTTTGGTCGTGCCGGCTACACTGATTTGGACGAAAACACGAACTATTTACATAGCCGTTTCTGACCAACCTTTCATTCAGTGCGAGGCGAGGGTACTAACCCTAGCGGGAAAACCCTACCACCTCTAGTAAGATAAAAAGGGAATGGACATAGAGTTTTACGTGGAATCCGAACCACGGTCAGCCTCCAAAGGTCGAACGGTCACACATTCAAGTTCTGACCGCGCCCAGCGTTGTTTAGCATTCAATAGCGACAGTTGACTGTCTGCACCACTGAGCTATCGAGGCTGACAATTATTGTGTATTAAATACACGTACATTTTACAGGACGGCATCCTAACATCACTGGCCACTCTGGACTACCAGACAATCTACCACGGCTCTCCCATCAACGACCTGCTCTACCTGCTGTTCACCGGCAGCGACGCAGACTTCCGCCGGCGACACTACCACGCATTCATCCAGCTCTACCGGGACTCTCTCGCGCGCGCTCTAGCCGCGCTCTCTCACGACATCGACACGCTCTACCCGCACTCACTCTTCCTAGAGCACCTGCGGGACAAGCTGCTCTACGGCCTGGGCGTAGGTGAGTCAATACATCCAGCTCTACCGGGACTCTCTCGCGCGCGCTCTAGCCGCGCTCTCTCACGACATCGACACGCTCTACCCGCACTCACTCTTCCTAGAGCACCTGCGGGACAAGCTGCTCTACGGCCTGGGCGTAGGTGAGTCAATACATCCAGCTCTACCGGGACTCTCTCGCGCGCGCTCTAGCCGCGCTCTCTCACGACATCGACACGCTCTACCCGCACTCACTCTTCCTAGAGCACCTGCGGGACAAGCTGCTCTACGGCCTGGGCGTAGGTGAGTCAATACATCCAGCTCTACCGGGACTCTCTCGCGCGCGCTCTAGCCGCGCTCTCTCACGACATCGACACGCTCTACCCGCACTCACTCTTCCTAGAGCACCTGCGGGACAAGCTGCTCTACGGCCTGGGCGTAGGTGAGTCAATACATCCAGCTCTACCGGGACTCTCTCGCGCGCGCTCTAGCCGCGCTCTCTCACGACATCGACACGCTCTACCCGCACTCACTCTTCCTAGAGCACCTGCGGGACAAGCTGCTCTACGGCCTGGGCGTAGGTGAGTCAATACATCCAGCTCTACCGGGACTCTCTCGCGCGCGCTCTAGCCGCGCTCTCTCACGACATCGACACGCTCTACCCGCACTCACTCTTCCTAGAGCACCTGCGGGACAAGCTGCTCTACGGCCTGGGCGTAGGTGAGTCAATACATCCAGCTCTACCGGGACTCTCTCGCGCGCGCTCTAGCCGCGCTCTCTCACGACATCGACACGCTCTACCCGCACTCACTCTTCCTAGAGCACCTGCGGGACAAGCTGCTCTACGGCCTGGGCGTAGGTGAGTCAATACATCCAGCTCTACCGGGACTCTCTCGCGCGCGCTCTAGCCGCGCTCTCTCACGACATCGATACGCTCTACCCGCACTCACTCTTCCTAGAGCACCTGCGGGACAAGCTGCTCTACGGCCTGGGCGTAGGTGAGTCAATACATCCAGCTCTACCGGGACTCTCTCGCGCGCGCTCTAGCCGCGCTCTCTCACGACATCGACACGCTCTACCCGCACTCACTCTTCCTAGAGCACCTGCGGGACAAGCTGCTCTACGGCCTGGGCGTAGGTGAGTCAATACATCCAGCTCTACCGGGACTCTCTCGCGCGCGCTCTAGCCGCGCTCTCTCACGACATCGACACGCTCTACCCGCACTCACTCTTCCTAGAGCACCTGCGGGACAAGCTGCTCTACGGCCTGGGCGTAGGTGAGTCAATACATCCAGCTCTACCGGGACTCTCTCGCGCGCGCTCTAGCCGCGCTCTCTCACGACATCGACACGCTCTACCCGCACTCACTCTTCCTAGAGCACCTGCGGGACAAGCTGCTCTACGGCCTGGGCGTTGGTGAGTCAATACATCCAGCTCTACCGGGACTCTCTCGCGCGCGCTCTAGCCGCGCTCTCTCACGACATCGACACGCTCTACCCGCACTCACTCTTCCTAGAGCACCTGTGGGACAAGCTGCTCTACGGCCTGGGCGTAGGTGAGTCAATACATCCAGCTCTACCGGGACTCTCTCGCGCGCGCTCTAGCCGCGCTCTCTCACGACATCGACACGCTCTACCCGCACTCACTCTTTTTGTTTTTGCTCTATCGTAAAAACGATAATACATACAAGCATGAAACTTGGTGCTGTCCGACTACAGTGCAAACTCTAATGTAAAAGATCAAATAATAAAAACCCCCCAAATGTGAGTCGGGCTCGCGCTGAAGTGTATTAGAGAAATCACAATTTAATTTGGTAAATACATAACGCAAACTTATTGTGTGGTGGTACAGAACCGGGGCGGCGCACAGTGGGTCGAGACTGCTGTATAAGGGACATAGGGATTTTTTTTTACAAATTTCATTTTTTAACAACACCGATCGATAGGTCTCATCGTTCTGATGAATAGTTGTCATTAAACATTTTCGTCTAAAAGTGATAGTTTGCCAGGAAAAAAATATTTTCAAATTTTGATGTATGGAATTAGACATAAAACGCTCCGTTTCGGCCAAGTCTTGACAGGTCTTGCTTTAAAACTATTTAAGCATTGTTCTGTGGTTTATTGACTATAATCCTACACTATCACCGCGCGCCCAATATTGCCCGTTCACGAGTTATGTGGATCCTAAAAAGCAATTAAAAATGTAAGTAAAAATTTTTTTTTTAATTTCTAGAATCATAGGGCATTAATAGATTTAATCTAAATAATTGTTTTATATAAAAGTACTAAGAAATAGATAAAGTTCTTAATTTTAAAACATTATTTTATCGTAAAGATACATCAAAATCTAATAAAAAAATTATAAAAGTGTTTATTAATCAGACACAGTTACATAATATTAAAGATGTTTTGTACATAGAATGCATGACGCATGACAATAGTACCTATACTCAGATGTATCTACACTGTACTCGCTAGTTCTAGCTATTTGATGGACACTGTCACCTAAACTGGCCCTAAGACTGTTTCATAGGCGACATTGTTTGGTCAAACCACTGGTGATTACATTTGGGTACTTAACTCTGATCTTATATTATTATACTTATATAAATACTTATTCTAATTTATCTGTGCACGGTGAGTGAGAGAGACTCATTAGTGCAGTGTGTGCGTTAAATGTGTGAGTGCATTGCAAGACAACCCACACGATGACGCCTTAATCGAAAGGTTCCACGTTATTTTGCGGACAGCGGCTTCAAGAGAGCGAGTGGATCTTCCAAAATTCTGGAACTTTTGTGAAGATACAGCAACTTTGTATATCCAGTTATATCCGTGGTACTACATGCCCTCTATCTAGACTCTAGCGTACATAAGTTGCGTGTGCATGGAACGGATATAATAGAACATTTTGAACTTTTACCAATCGAGAAACTGTCGGAAGAAGCATCGGAGGCTAGAAATAAGGATTTCCGTAAATATAGAGGGAACCATTCCAGAAAAGTAAGTAGGACAGCGACAAATGAAGATATCTTGCATAATCTTCTCATGCCATCCGATTAAAAACTTACTTCTCTAAAGCCAAGAATGGCCAAACAACGGAGAATGGATTTCTCACCAGGAGCAATCAAGCTTTTGGTGTCTCTTACCCGCCCGAGTTAGAAAAGACATGAGGTGACAAAGGTGCTATGTAACAATAACAAAAAGCTGAGAAAAATGAGGTCAAAGTTTTGACTTTTGAATAGATTTTTTTCTATACCTGATAACTAACTGACTAAGTTTACTTTGTATGAACATGAAAAGCGTACAAAACCATGCATTAATACAAAATCATGCGTTCATGTGGATGAAGGTGTTTTATACACATAGCTCTCTCATCATAATGCACAAAAAATTCAATTTATGAGATGATCTTTGGAGATGATCAAACTGGAATAAGGTGTTTTATGACCATAACACCTTCACCACTTGAATAACTCCTATTTCTGTCGTGATTTCGGATGTTCTGTCAGTACCACTTGATTACTCGGCACATAACACCTTCATCTACGGTAAAAAATGCATTTCTAAAAAAATGTTACATAGTACCTTCGTCCACTCACGTCTTCGAATGTATTACGAATTTATTTATTTATGATTGCTCTTGGTGAGAGATCCATTCTCCGTTGTTTGGCCATTCTTGGTCTTAGAGAAGTAAGTTTTAGATCGGATGACTTGAGAAGATTATGCAAGTAACAACTACAGCTTATACAATATAATAAAAAAATATTATTCAATCATTTATACAAATAAATTCTAAATCGGGCGGGTAATAGATACCAAAAGCTCGATTGCTCTTGGTGAGACTTCCATTCTCCGTTGTTTGGCCATTCTTGGCTTTAGAGAAGTAAGTTTTGAATCGGATGGCATGAGAAGATTATGCAAGATATCTTCATTTGTCGCTGTCCTACTTACTTTTCTGGAATGGTTCCCTCTATATTTACGGAAATCCTTATTTCTAACCTCCGATGCTTGTTCCGACAGTTTCTCGATTGGTAAAGTTCTAAATGTTCTATTATATCCGTTTCATGCACAAGCAACTTATGTACGCTAGAGGGCATGTAGTACCACGGATATAACTGAATATGCAAAGTTGCTGTATCTTCACGAAATTTCCACAATTTTGGAAGATCCACTCGCTCTCTTGAAGCCACTGTCTGCAAAATAACGTGGAACCTTTCGATTAAGGCTTCATCGTGTGGGTTGTCTTGCAATGCACTCACACATTTAACGCACACACTGCACTAATGAGTCTCTCTCACTCACCGCGCACAGATAAATTAGAATAAGTATGTATATATAACTATAGGTTTAAAAAATTTAAATATAAGATCAAAGTTAAGTACCCAAATGTAATCACCAGTGGTTTGACCAAACAATGTCGCCTATGAAACAGTTTTAGGGCCAGTTTAGGCGACAGTGTTCATCAAATAGCTAGAACTAGCGGGTACAGTGTAAATACATATGAGTATAGGTACTATTTGTCATGCGTCATGCATTTTATGTAAAAACATCTTTAATATATGTAACTTTCTCTGATTAATAAACACTTTTATAATTCTTTTATTAGATTTTGATGTATCTTTACGATAAACTAATGTTTTAAAATTAAGAACTTTATCTATTTGTTAGTACTTTTATATAAAACAATTATTTAGATTAAATCTATTAATGCCCTATGATTCTAGAAATAAAAAAAATATTTTTATTTACATTTTTAATTGATTTTTAGGATCCACATAACTCGTGAACGGGCAACATTGGGCGCGCGCTGATAGTGTAGGATTATAGTCAATAAACCACAGAACAAAGCTTAAATAGTTTTAAAGCAAGACCTGTCAAGACTTGGCCGAAACGGAGCGTTTTATGTCTAATTCCATACATCAAAATTTTAAAATATTTTTTCCTGGCAAACTATCAGTTTTTAACCCCCGACGAAAAAAACGGAGGGGTGTTATAAGTTTGACGTGTGTGTGTGTGTGTGTGTGTGTGTGTGTGTGTGTCTGTCTGTGGCATCGTAGCAACCAAACGGATGGACCGATTTGAATGCGGTTTTTTTTATTAGAAAGCTTGTTTAATCGGGATGGTTCTTAGCTATGTTTGTAATCAAGTAATAAAGTAATTAAGTAATAAAAAAAATAATTATCTTAAAAAGTGGACCGATTTGCATGCGGTTTTTTTTTAAAAGCTTGAAATAAAAGTTAAATTACAAATTTAAAAAACCCCCGACTCTTAAAAAGTAAAAAATAATTTCCGTTTACTTACTTAAAGGAGTCGGGGGACCGCTAAGTAAATTAAATATAAAAACTCAAGAGTTGCGCGGGAATTTACTTAGCGGTCCACCGACTCCTTTAAGTAAGTAAACGGAAATTATTTTTTACTTTTTAAGAGTCGGGGGTTTTTTAAATTTGTAATTTAACTTTTAGACGAAAATGTTTAATGACAACTATTCATCAGAATGACGAGACCTATCGATGGGTGTTGTTAAAAAATGAAATTTGTAAAAAAAATCCCTATGTCCCTTATATAGCATTCTCGACCTACTGTGCGGCGGCGGGCGGTGGGTGAGCCGGTTCTGTGTGTGTGTGTGTGTGTGTGTGTGTGTGTGTGTGTGTGTGTGAACATGTAGGAACTGCACTCTACTCGCAGCGGCTCACCGGTCGATGTGTCGCGTGTGTGTGTGTGCGTGCGTGTGTGAACATGTAGGAACTGCTTGCAGCGCTGTTCATCCTGCCGGTGGTGCTGGTGGAGGCGGCGCAGGCGCCGAAGATCTCGGACATGGTGGGCGAGGAGAAGCGCGCGCTACCGCGCGGCAACGCACTCTACTCGCAGCGGCTCACTGGCATAGTGGAGGACCTGGTGCGCTGGGAGGCACTCGATATATCTACATCATAGCTTAGCACGGGGGGGGGGGTTACTAGGCAAAAGCACTTCGTATGTCCGTAACCATACCCATATTTCAAGTGATTTAACTATAATTTATATGCCTATAGTTAGGTAAAGATTCAAGGTATAATGTGAATACATTATTTTTAATTTAATCTTATAAATAAATCCCTCGGCACAGCCACCCATGCTGGTTTACATAAAAAAAATAGCAAATGCAGTTTCGAACGTTTTTTTACCACTTTTCACCCACTTATTTTTCAGAGAATTTACTATATCTTTATATATTACAATAAACTACATCTCATACACGCTACGCAAACGGGGTAAGCAGAGTAATCGGTGTTGTGCTGCAAGAACTCTGGTCCATTACAGCACAACACCGACTACCACGTTTCGCAAAGTATTCGAACAAGATTCAATCGATCAAGCAGCAAGTAAGGCACGAAGACCCACCTGCTGCATGACTCGGTGGAAGTACCGTGCCAAGGTGAGAGGTGGCGATCCTGTCGCCCTTTAGCACGGCATCTTGTTCTTAGTTAGTTTAGTCGCCTTTTACGACATGCATGGGGAGAGATGCAGTGGGGCTATTCTTTTTAAGTACCGGCCCCACACGGTACTCTAAACTAGGGTACAATCAACTATCACACATTATTCCTTGAATCTTTACCTAACTATAAGCATATAAATTATAGTTATATCTATTGAAATATGACTGTGGTTAGGATAATATGATATGTTTTGCCTATTACTCACCCTTAATACTCTTAATACCTAAATACCCTCTGTATCTAAAACTATACATACAGGATGTTTCAGGTCAGGATAGGCTTGAGAAACTTCAGGAATAGAAACTACTCATTTTTAGAAGAAACAAATCCTTATCACTCAAATCAAAATTCCGTATTTTTTTTTATTATACAAAAATTGGAAATTGTAATAAAAACTCGATGGACTGTGTGAGTATAGGGAGATTTGGAAACAGTGCTGTCTAGGTCTAGGGAGTTCAATGACCTAGTCCACTCACCAATCAGTTTACCCATTTCTATCCAAGAGTTATTGATTTTAATTTTAGTCCACCAAATCTGGATCTCCTT
Organism: Nematopogon swammerdamellus; assembly: GCA_946902875.1. Lineage (NCBI taxonomy): Eukaryota > Metazoa > Arthropoda > Insecta > Lepidoptera > Adelidae > Nematopogon > Nematopogon swammerdamellus. Next base: position 356,878 of record OX336352.1, on the reverse strand, counting down.
CCATTTTTTTTTTTTTATTACTGTTAGTTACTGTAATTATGTGTATATTGTTTAAAATTGTATTGTTTGTTCTTTTATTAGTTTTAGCTTAGGTTTTTAATTTTAGTTTACTTAGGCCCACTTGCACCAACACAAATTTAATATATAAACCAGTTTAACTCGTTAAGCTAGCACCCGCTGACTGTGGGAACCGGTATAAATATGGTTTAAATCCATAACTCGCTACTTAACTTTAAACTCGTGTTGGTGCAAGTCGGCCTTAGTATCTTAATTTGTTCATGTTGTGTTTAGCCTTAAGTACAGATAGTTCTAGCCATGTAATATATATTTTTAAGATTTGTATGTACAGAATGATTCTGTGTGGTTAAACCTAATAAAAAAAAATCTTAATGAAACTATTTTCACCAAAAAGTACTAAAAAATGACCGAATCTGGGAAAAAATTTCAGAGCTTTTCTTCTTCAAATATGGACCGCTTTTGAACCCTGAAGTTACGAAACCCTATCCTGAAACATTCTGTATTATTATCTAGCTCCGACAGTGAAGTGAAAACCTAAAAAAATCCATTTTGTTTCATACCCTGATGAAGAAGTAGATAGGTACCTATATTTATTTGTTTTGCATGACTTTTATTTAACTAGCATGTACTTACATATTATGTATTACTAATAAGTATTTTTATTGTTAAAATTAATGTGTGAATCTTCAAATTCTCATTCTCAACTCTTCTGCTACTACCTACCTTTTCACTACAGTTTCTCAAACAACCAAAGCACAGATTACTTACTTAATAGTTACTTCGTACCAAAGGTTGACTGGAATTAATATCTGTAAGGCATAATTTCGCCCTTGCACCTGATTTAAATAAATATTTATCATCAAATACATCTGTGAAATAAAACAAATTAAGCATCAACATGATTGTCTTTTGTTTTTGTTCTTTAAATTGAGTCACACATTTCAAAATAGCAAAAGATTCATTTTTCATGTTAAAAAATGCAATGGACCAAATGAAACGTTGGTCGAAACGTCTACCTATGTAAATAGTTCGTGTTTTCCGTCCAGTTCAGTGTAGCCGGCACGTTCGAAGGGAAGCAGGATTAATTTCAGCCTCGGTAGGTCAGTGGTGCGGTCGGTCGACACACTTGGGTGCGGTCAGTACTTGAATGGGTGACCGCTCGACCGTTGTAGGCTGACCGTGGTTCGGATTCCACGTAAAACTGTAGGTCCCTTCCAGCGGCGACTACTCTCAGTTGGCGAGGTTGGCGCCGCCAAACCAAATAAAATGAATGACACCATTAATACAGAAGTATCAGGCTAAAATAAATGTGAAAAAATTTCGGAGTTATATTATTTATGTCATATAATCCACGATTAATAAGATAAAACGTCAATCCCGTACCCGTTACATAATTTGAAATTTCGCGCGCGTCAAACGCGGGCGACGACGAATGACGACACATGAAGGCATTCATTGGCCGGTTGGCTACATTTTGAAGCGCCATCGTATTCCATACAAGGCGGAAGCGACCGATGTCCCCCCCGTCCCGCGCGGACCCGCTGATTAGCCTTTCGAGTTGGCGCAGCGGGGAGTGCATTTAGTGACGCGGTAGCGAGTAGAGCGAGCTAGCGAGCGAGCTAGGTGTGTGTGTTGCGTGTGCGGGTGTGTGCGCGCTGCGTCCACACGACGAGTATTCTTATGCTGTGCGACGTGCGATGCGATGCGACTAGCGAGCTAGGCTAGGTGTGTTGTGTGCGCGTGTGTGTGCGCATTGGCTCGCGAGTTGATAGCTGCATATATTCCGTTATGTAGGTATGGACTTTGTATGGATGAATCCTGTGCAGTGTTGTTAAATTTAAAGTGATTTATTGGTAATTATATAATGGCAAACTCCTACCGAGCTATCTACGGAGCACTCAAGGACAAGAGAGACTCAGTAATTTGGCACTCTTACATATCTGTGGAAAAGGAGTTGCTAACAAAATTGAGGAAGAAAGAAGATTTTCACGATCGAATCATCGAAAATTTCTTGTCTGTGGAACGAAGAGTGGACTACATGTACAAATAAAATGTAACAATTCAAGCTTGTATGCCTGTCTCGTCGTCGTCGTGCCAGAGGAGACGTCGCTGTGGTCGGCTGCAACTCGACAGCTTTGACACAACCAGTAGGTACCTATATACAGACAAATAAATCGTAAGTGAGCAAAATAAATCATTTAAACTAAATATTATAAACTATCTATATCGTAATCGTCTTTCAGTTTTTGAACTCATTGTGGTAGAAATAAATTAACGCGTAGGTACCTAAGTTATGAAATTATGAAAAAAAAATCCTTAGCCAGAGCCAACCCAATATTCAGGACCAGGAGTCGCCGCTGGTCCCTTCCCTTCTTACCTTACTAGGTAGTAGGGTTTATCCCGTCCTTGTTGGTACGAAACGTCGGTCGAAACGGTTATCTAAATAGTTCGTGTTTTCCGTCAGTGTATGAAATGAAGGGAAGTACTGACATGACATCTATCTAGTTCACCCGGTGTTATGGGCTGACATCACGGATGTTGTAGGTGATGTAGCCAACCGTGTCAGTTGCCATAATAAAAAAATTGGTACCTACGTACGACCATACGAGCGCGAGATCTGTTTCGAATCTCGATGAAGAGCATGGGTAAATTAAAATATACATAGGTAGTTAACTAAGTAAAAATATACATAGGTAGTTAACTAAGTAAAAATATACATAGGTAGTTAACTAAGTAAAAATATACATAGGTAGTTAACTAAGTAAAAATATACATAGGTAGTTAACTAAGTAAAAATATACATAGGTAGTTAACTAAGTAAAAATACACATAGGTAGTTAACTAAGTAAAAATATACATAGGTAGTTAACTAAGTAAAAAGACTGAATTAATTGTGTTTTTAAATTATTTATTTATTATAATGACTTATTCGTATCATCTTGACTAGATTATGAACAACGAATTCTTAACTTCGGAGTAACTTATTACGAGACTGCTACACACTTACCTACTTGTTGCCACATGAGACATGACCCTGACAAACGCACTGGACATTTTGGACAAATGGGAGACCGATTTTTCATTTACAAAAGTTTCAAAATTATATAAATTTCTATAGAGGATCTCCTTAGTCTCTTCTACCACTCGGGTCATCTGTAGCATAGGATTGATGCAGACATATGAAAAGTTAAAGATGTTCTAGGAATGTTCTAGGTTTTCAAAATTTTTCGTGAACCTCGACGTTGAATGAAACAGCAAGTTTTTTAACTTCGCTCGATAGAAACTTGAGTAAATCTCTCGTTACAGTACATTAGATCATTGCATTGTGCGCCCACATACCACTGTTTACAAACTTCATTTTGGATTTTGAGATCGCGAGGTATATACAGGGTGTTAAAAAGGCGAGTACATTAAATTTATGAACTGATTATTGGGATCAAAAAAGAGTAACAAAAAAGTCAAATAACTTTTTTCCAAGTTCTTTTCTGAATCCCCTTTAAATAAATCAAGTGCGTTGGTGGAAAACAGTAGGTAGTGGTTTCGCACCGCTGAAGGTCGGAAGAATGGAGAAATATTGGAGAGGCGTATGTCCAGCATTGGACACATTAACACTGACTAACTGATCCTTACCGCAAGCATTTGAGAATAGTATTTTTAAGAAATGTTGTTCAGTTTGAGATACCTATGTAGGTAGGTGTTCTCATGTCAGGTAGCTATTATATTAATGCAAGTTAATAACCCATGTATCATCTACATTTATTTATAAATTACCTACTTATATACTTACCTATATATTGTTTTACAGGGGGCAGACAGACAGTATGCCAGTACCTAAATTATATTTCAACATATTACCTAAATGTATCACAGACAAAAACAAAATCTATTTTTTGAGCTAACGATTTATAACTAACTTATTTTTTCTTAAATTATATTTATTCTTCGCGACATAGAGTCTACTACTACGTAACTAGTGTGGTAATAGCCTGATAGGTGAATATTAGCACAGATATGGACCAACCACTAACCAATATTTATACTCGTAAAAAAATACTTCCCTCACTCTGTTGCTTCATTTAATAAACTAATAAAATAGGTGAAGGAGTACAAGCATTATAACTAAATATGTAGTTGTGTAACAAATTACAAAGAAATGTATGAAGCAAATGTGAGTGGAAGTGTCGGGAAGGGTCGCCCTAGACGCACGTACCTGGACCAGATCGGGCATGTGCTCAAAAAGGGGCAAGTGCACCGACTTATCTTTAGCATCCTTTAGGTACTGACATATAAGTCGGTGGTCAAGTGCTAGTTACCCGTAACCGACGAGCATGCATGAAAAACATTATGGGAGTGGAAGAGGCGGCAGAGGTGTGTCAGGATCGTGGCACGTGGAGATCCGTTGTCTCTGCCTACCCCACTGGGGAACAGGCGTGACGCTGTGTATGTATGTAGTTGTGTAACAAATACAATTTCAAACCTACAAACACTACATTGCTTGTTCATGGTGAACAGTACCCCCTTATCACGAGATTTAACCTACACCGCGTACTACGATACGCTACGCCGAGCAGCGGCTCTAGAAATAGATTTGCGAACTTGCGGCCAGTGATACGTGAGTCAAAATACAGGGTGTTGTATCGGCCAGTACATTAATTTCGCCAGCGCAATCCTCATGTTTTTCCGAAACAAAAAAGTAAGTAAAGTTTTTCTCTAAAGTGTCTAGTTTTTGAGATATTAATTTTTGAATTTTATATTTTCGTCAAGTGTAATTTGACGCGCGCAGGGGGAGGGTGCTGGCGCGGGAACGTTAGGGGTCGAAAACTCACGGCGCGCCCGCGCCGTGCATCTCTTCCCTCCGCGCACACGTCCCTGCTCGCTGATTCACCGCGAGACTTTCATTCCAACGTTCGTCCGGCGGACTCCGGAACATTAAGATCCTTTTACACTAAATAAATCAATTAGTTTGTATGAAAACTGTAACTTTTGTAAGGCGTGACTTTTGGGTGTAGCTATAGCCAATGCTATAGGGGGGTGTGTGCGGCATATGGCCTAGAGCATGAGTAAAATAAAGTCAACCGTTACAATTTGAAATATTTAATTTATCGAGAAAATACGACAATTACATGAAAATAATATAAAGTGATCTCAGGGTTTGGTTCATGTCTGTACATATAAAGTGGCTTGCTGCCATAGACTGAAATTTACATATACCTAATTTTACCACGCACATTCACCGAATCGTGCCACCAGAAGAAACTTAGCTTGGGCCTTCCGGAGCTCCCGTGGCTGCTATCCGGAAGACGACGGAGAGAGCTGAAGCCTTCTCTGGTGCCACGATGCGTTGCTTGTCAAGGCCCAAGCTAAGTTTCTTCTGGTGGCACGATTCGGTGAATGTGCGTGGTAAAATTAGGTATATGTAAATTTCAGTCTATGGCAGCAAGCCACTTTATATGTACAGACATGAACCAAACCCTGAGATCACTTTATATTATTTTCATGTAATTGTCGTATTTTCTCGATAAATTAAATATTTCAAATTGTAACGGTTGACTTTATTTTACTCATGCTCTAGGCCATATGCCGCACACACCCCCCTATAGCATTGGCTATAGCTACACCCAAAAGTCACGCCTTACACTTTTTATTTAAAGGGAATTCAGAAAAAAGTTATTTGACTTTTTTGTTACTATTGATCCCAATAATCATTTCCTAAATTTAATGTACTGGCCGTTACAACACCCTGTATAAGTCAATGCTTGCGCCGTGCGTATCGTAGTAGTAACTACGCGGTGTAGGTTAAATCTACGCGGTGTAGGTTAAATCTACGCGGTGTAGGTTAAATCTACGCGGTGTAGGTTAAATCTACGCGGTGTAGGTTAAATCTACGCGGTGTAGGTTAAATCTACGCGGTGTAGGTTAGATCTCGTGGGCGCGGAGCGAGGGCGCCGGAACCGGAAGCGACCGTGATTATGACAACAATATATAGGTACATACAACTCCTTGCCGGAAAGCCGTCTATTTAATTTTTTGCATATTTCTGCACAGTTTAGAGAAAAAGTGACTATAATATGTATAATATACATATATGCATATTAAAGTATTTACGAGTGTGTAGTATTCGTTTGTAGTTTATTTGTTCGCCTAGGTATGTACTTCTCCCACATCCCATAGGTTAGTTAGAAAGTTAGAATAGAATGCCTCACGGCATTAAGCTCGCCTGTTTTGCCCAATGTGTATAAATTGGTGTTCAATAAAGATTATATATACATACATTACATACAACTCCAGCCTGAAAGCCGTCAATTGAATTTTTGGGGGCGTCCATAAATTACGTGAGACGTTTTTGGCGAATTGTTGACCCCCTCCTCCCAGATCTCACTGAGATTTTGGAATACAGCATTCTGACTAGGGGTCGCAATACCGGACCCCTTTTCCAATACCGGTGTTTTCGGTATTACTTTTTTAATAATACCGAGATTCCGGTATTTTCGATATTGTGAGAAAAAATATTTAAAATATGTAATGAAATCGTCATTTTTGTAAGGCAATTGTCACCAGTCAATCAATAAAGTGTGTTAAGATAAGAAAATCACAATTTTATTAATTTTAGATTTTAAACTTCAATCTGCTATTACGAAAATATAATAACTCCCTGCCGAGTTATTTTAAACAGACATAAATCTTACGTTTAAAGACTTACATAAGTCGACGTTTCGCCCGCTACGTCACGGGCTTCATCAGGAACTGCGGGAGTTCCTGGAGCCGACGTCTGGTGTCCGTTGTACCAGACGTCAAACTTTCAAAAGTTGACGTCTGAGTTTGACGTCTGGTACAACGGACACCAGACGTCGGCTCCAGGAACTCCCGCAGTTCCTGATGAAGCCCGTGACGTAGCGGGCGAAACGTCGACTTATGTAAGTCTTTAAACCTACTGTTAATCCGGAAACTTAAAAATGAATATAGGATAATATTCTTTTAACAAAACTGTAATCAGCTTTAACAAAAACATCAAATACTCTCTGGCGAGTGGCGACTTATCCTAATATGAAATTAAAACGTAAATGTCTCACTCTTGAGTTACTTATTTATAGCTAAAAACAAATAAAAACCGAAATCCTAATATTTATTTATCTATAACAGCATTAAATCAGCTAGGTACGAGATCCATCAGCTTTAACAAAAACATAAAATGCTCTTTGGCGGCTTATCATAATTCGTTTAAATAGTGAGATCGTAAAAATAACAGTGCATCTAGTGTTTTGTCACTTAATTTTCGGTCGTCGTCGTCGGGAGCGGTGCGCCACCTGAAAGCAATTGTCGTGCCTGCTGTTCCTGCGATCCTGCGGAACCACTCCTTGAAGTGTTAAATAAATGATGTTTTGGTGGTTTAAAAAAAAATAACCAGGGTTAATATATAGAAGATGCGTCGCGTCTATATATTAACCCTAACCTAATTTTGAGGCGGTGCATGTCGTTTTTGTTACAAGTTTACATTTCCGAAAATAATTCTTAGGTGGTTATAAAAAAAACTAAACACCCTAAAACAATTTAAACACCGTAACATTGCTTAAAAAAGAAAAAAAAAGCAAAAAAAAAACCAAAAAGATTCGGTGGGATTCGAACCCATGGTCCAAAAAATGCAAACCCTACATGCTTACCACTGAGCTAACAAGTTACTTAGCCGACCAAACGAATATCGGCTTCTATTGGTTCGCTCCGGCCGGGCGAAGGAGTAGGATCGCAGGAACAGCAGCCACGACAATGGCTTTCAGGTGTCGTACGCCGTCGTGAGTAGGTCTCACTCACTCCTGGCCGTGTGTGTGTAGTCGCGCGCGACATGCGTCACATAGCTGAGCCGCGTTGCCATAGCAACCACCGCGCGACTACTCGCAGAAAGAATCGTGTGCGGCGGAATGTCACGGGCTTTTTAATTTGTTATTAGTCTTATTTATAATGAAATACCGAAAATACCGAAAATCTCGGTTTCTGTTAACTCAATCCCGGTATTTTAAAGCTTTCGTTTCGGTCCGGTATCCCGGTATTTTCGGGATTCGGGATCCCGGTTTGCGACCCCTAATTCTGACGGACGGACGGACGGACGGACAGACAGACAGGCAGGGGACGTTAGCTTTCGTACCTATAGATACTGAACTGTAAACAGGGTATCTACACTATCCTATTCGTGAAGAACAAATCTGGTCTTTTTTTTTATTGATAGCGCGACATGTGGCATCCTTTCACCTACATGTAGGTGTCTAACGATGTCCACGACATTCTGTGATGAACGGGGATTGCGAATGCCATGCCGGCTTACAGGAGCCTTTGTCTACGTGCCAGTTTAGGTTTCATAGCTCTGCTGGTAATACCTAGTCGTGTCCAGTCTGTTGAAATTCGCATACTTGAGGCTGTCGTCTGTCAGTGAGCCGTTCTGATAACCCTCGCCGCTGTCGGCGAAGTTGCCAAGGTACTGCTGCAACGACGGGTGCAGGGGGAAATGTGCCGAGTTGTAGTTAAAATTGCTTGTCAAGTTGGAGTTGTAGAACGTGAACATGTCAGAGTAGTTCTGGTGTATCTGATGGTGGGATGTTTTGACAATGTCGAGGGTGGTGAGGGGTGCGTGCGCGATGTAACTGCTGTCGTGGGGGTGCGGTGGCTTCAGGCAGAGGTTCTCAGGGTGTTCGGGGCGGCGGGGCGCGGTGCGTGACGGCTCGGGGGGCGGGTGCGGGCCGTACGCCATGTTGAATAGCGCTTCTGGATCGCAGACAAACTTGTACACGTAGCGTTCGCCTGCAACGAGACATTCACAAAATATATTGGCGTCAACATCCGTGATGTCAGCCCATAACAAGTTGCTGAACTGTGGTCTGTTCCAAATAAGCCTGGATAAAAAGTAATTGGACCTTTGAGTGCTAGCTCCCTTGCACAAACGTGAAACGTTAAGCACCGTCTCTCTCTTGTGCCACGACACCGGCGCAGGAGAGAGACGGCGCTTAGGCCCACTTGCACCAACACGAATTTAACTATAAACCAGTTTAACTCGTTAAGCTAGCACCCGTTGACTGTGGGAACCGCGTTTAAACCGCGTTTAAATCCATAACTCGCTACTTAACTCTAAACTCGTGTTGGTGCAAGTGGGCCTTAGCGTATCACGTTTGTGCAAGGGAGCTAGCACTCAAAAGTCCAATTACTTTTTATCCAGGCTTATTTGGAACAGACTATAGGTGCCCCAGATTTCATATTTCTTGATTTTATTCTTTATTCTTTATTCATCATTCGTATGGTAGTACACTACGCTTGAATTTGTCCTGTTTAGTTTTTACAATCCGGTTCGATTACACCCACAAAGAAGCGCCGGCAAGAAACTTCGCTGGTGTTTTTTTAACGTCTTCGATTAGGTACCTACAATACATTGTGACTAGCTACATGTAGGTATATCAGTTGCTTCGCTTTGGTAGTGACGGCTACACTGAACTGGACGGAAAACAAGAAATATTTACATAGGCGTTTGGACCGACCTTTCATTCAGTGCGGTGGTATCAACCCGAGCGGGTTAAACCCTACTATCTAGTAACGTAAGAAGGGAAGGGACCAGCAGTTTACGTGGAATCCAAACCACGGCCAGCCTCTAACGGTTGAGCGGTCACCCATACGACAGTCGATCGGTAGCTCCACTGAGCTAGCGAAGCTGACCTGACATAGCTTATAGCTTGCTACACATTGGTGGCGGACCAAGACCTAAATTTGATGTGGGCAAGATACATTTTGCGAGGCCCTCTCTGGTGGCACCTAGAGGATTGATTTTATCGATTTTCACTGTCGAAATGGATTTCCGCTGCATGAACTTTCGAGGCGCGAGGCCCCTTGGGCCGCGAGGCCGTGGGCGGTCGCCCACCTCGCCCACGCCTTGCGCCACCTCTGTAGGGCTATTACGAGTTTCGCTACGCCGGCTACGTCGAGGTGTAGCGTGCGTAGAGAGCGTAAGCGTTTGCGCGGAAGCGAATGCGATAGATTTGCGAACTCGCTTCCGCGCAGCGGCTTACGTTCTCTACGCACGCGCTCGCCCTCGGCGTAGCGAATCTCGTGATAGCCCTGCTGATTAGTGGCATAAAGTTGTACAATGATTATAATGAAGTAGGAGCTGACTGACTGACTGACTGACTGACTGACCGGCAACTTTCTGCATGATGCCCTTCTCGTAGTAGTAGCGCAGCGAGCGGCTCAGCTTGTCGTAGTTCATGGCGGGCCGGTTCTTCTGCACCCCCCAGCGTCGCGCCACCTGCGCCGCACCCATATGTGTAGTACCACCAGACCCATATGTGTAGCATCAACTCACCACACCCGTATGAGGATGCCAAGTAAAACCCGTTTCACACTGAATGTGTGGATCAGGCGCATAGACTTTGGGGGGGATATGGGTGTCGTATCTCCCCCCGAAATCTTTGGAATTTCAAAAATCCCGAAGTATTTTTCGGCGCGTTCAAAGTTCAAACACTGCCGCCTCCGCCGCCTCCGCCGCCGCCGTTCGTATGTGTATCGGGAAATGTCGCGACCCCACAATTCCAAACGTGGCTGTTCTACTAGCCAACTAGCCTCTGTCTGGGCTGGCACAGCTCATCCCCCCCCCCAAATACAAATCCTGGCTACGCGTCTGGTGTGGAACCGATGCGCACCGACGCAAACGAAGAAGAAGATCCTACACTGAGAGAGAGAGAAGACTGTACCTCCTCCGGCTCTAGCAGCTTGAACTCCATACCGCGGCCGGTCCACGCGATGCAGCCCGCGCCGCCCGGCTCGTCCAGCAGAGCCACGAGGAACTGCCACAGCTGCAGCGAGCCGCGCCGCCCGCCCCCGCCCCCGCCGCCGCCCACGCCTCCACCGCAACCCGCTGCAAGCACACACACACACACCTCACTCTATACTAGATGCGGCATAGCGCGTTTTATTATAGAGCGTTTCATCAAAGAATTCCCTTCGCCGTTATGTTGGTAGTGCTTAAATTAGTGCTGCCAGATTGTGAAGATTATATTACCTAATTATGTAATAGGTATTTATTTACCGTATACATAATAAATACGGTAAATACCGATAATTACGGGTAAATCTGTACACATAGCAACGCTCAACGCTGTTTTTGACAGATAGACAGTGGAGCCAACATAACGGCGAAGGGAATTCTTTGATGAAACGCATTCTACCTGTCGGTAAACAAACGTGCGTGCGTGCATTCACGTGCAATCGTCATCATGAATACTTTGTTTGCGTGTGTTGTGGTGACTTACCAGCGCGTGTAGTGGTGACTTACCAGCGTGTGTTATGGTGACTTACCAGCGCGTGTAGTCAGGGCCATTTACCAATAGGCTGATTAGGCTCTAGCCTAGGGCGCTACGATTTAGGGGCGCAGAGGGTCTGCGCAGTGCGGGAAATACTCGAAATTCGGGCGCCCACGAATTCGAATTCGCCCATTCACGCGGCGAGAATCCTGAGTCGAACCTCCTATTTATTCGTTTATTACAACCATTTGTTAATGTTTATAATAACATGTAGTGGTGACTTACCAGCGTGTGTTGTGGTGACTTGGTCGCCGCGCGCGCTGTTGGCACTCTCGCATCTCGTGCTGCTGGACACAGCCTCCGCGCGCGTGCTCGTCACTGCGCACGAGCAGACGACATGTTAGACAAAACAATCGATGTCAGCGACATCGAATTGCATCGAGGTGTCGCGGCGGACATTTGAACAATATTAAGTTTGTTAGTATGTATGACACATATTCTGTGAAAATTTCAATCGGCTATCTGTTAATTCCGAACTGGGTGCCTGCGCCCGAGGTTGAAACCTCAGGCGCAGCCATTAATACGCCTCCTCCATTTTAACCCTCGATTCGAAGATCCTAGAAGAGGATTGTAGGAGTGGTAAAATATATTCCCCGAAAGCCTGTTCCACCCACACCTATGCAGTGCGGCACTAGAACAATCTAGATAATTCAGCTCTATCTCACCTTGTTTTTCGTCCCAGCCTTTCCCTCCATCGCTCCTATAGACTGCTGAGTCGAATCTCTCCTTAGAGTTACTAATACTACTGGACACAGAGCTGCCTGCCTCGTCCTTAGCTCCGACAACTAGATTCTCAACAGCTACATCTGTTTGGATACCTCCAGGGTCTACTCTAGTGCTGCTCAGCTCAAAGCCTTTCTCCTGGCGATGTATATCGTAGCTTTTCATATCGGCCCGAGAGAGGGCGTCATAGTTTTTCAGATCTTTGCACTCAGTTCTTGAGTGGTTCTCTTGGATTTTCTGATCGATTCTTGAAGTGGGCAGCTCAAATGATTTTGCAACAAGTTTCGTACCTTCGTACGCCTTTGTATTAAACGTTTCGTACGTCTTATGATCGCTTCTTGAGCTGTGAAGTTCGTACAGTTTCGGATTCACTTCATGCGATGAGCTTATCTCGTATAATTTCGGATTTACTTCGTGAGTTTTTGCGTCGTAACATTTCAAGTCTGTCCTTGAGTTTTCGTAGGTTTTAATTTCATTTCTGGAAGTAACTTCGTAGTTTTTCTGTTCATTTCTGCTAAATTCATAGTTCTTTAATTCGTTTCTTTGTATTTCGTAGCCCTTATCGTTGCCCAGTCTTGAATTTACTTCGAAAGGAATTCTGTGCTCATATTTTTCATTTCTAGTAGAGTTCACTTCGAACAGTCCTTTCTCTGATCTCGTTCTTCCGACCTCGTATATCTTCGCATCGTTCTTTTTATCATCGGTGTCTCTCCTGAGTCTGTCGTCTTCAATGTGCCTTGTGTAGTTGGAGTAGTGCGCTTTTTCGTGTGCGTATCCTGCGGCCTTTACGTCGTTGAAGAACGGAAGCGTCTGCGGCTCGGAGTACTTCTTGACCTCCTCGACGTGCTGGTAGCGGTAGTCGAAGCGGTAGTCGTAGTAAGGCTTCTCCGGCTTCTCCGACGAGTAGAGTAGGGGAGGATAGCTCGACTGGGGCTGGTTCATGACTGATTTTAAATGTTATATTGTATGTGTAGATTTGTTTACTTCTTTATTTATATGAGTAGGTGTAGTGCAAGGAGGGCGGTAGGTGCATAGTGGCGTTGCTTGCGGAAGGTTTGTTGAATCCATGTTGCGGGCAGTCTGAAACAAAAATATTTTATTGAAATAGTATTCTTTTAACATTGAAAATGTTTTTCGATCGCTTCAGTATGGCCCCCCATTTTCGCTGAGAGTGTGAAATCGTCCTGGTGTCGCGAGTTTTGGGGCTACGCGAGTGGTCGAGGGCTCAAAAGACGCGTATCGGCTAGCTAGGGTTACAAGATGGTATTTTTTTCGAAAAAGTAAAAAAAATATTTTTTAAATGCAAAAATGTGAAAAATTCTACAAAATCTCAAAAACTAAATGTGATATCGAAAAATAAAAAAAAACCTGTTTAGATTTGGACTTTGGGCTACATTTAAAAAGCATTCGTCTATCGATGATGGTTCGTGCTGTAGGTGGTCCCTCAAATTTTTCCCATTTTCCCATAGACTTTTGGAAGGGCAACAGTGTAGAGAGCGAGGAGGAATATCCGAATGTATGAAATAAATTGTGAAAAATCAAATCACGGCTCTGCAGATCCTCGGGTGACTTTGTTTGTTTGTTAGTTGGGTTCTGATGATGGAGCCGGAAGGAAGCCATAGGAACTCCTAAACTACACTTGATAAGCCCATCGTGTTTGGGCTCGTTGAATTTGTCTTCGCAAGTACTCTTGTCATATATGATGTCCAGGGTCCTGATGATGGAGCCGGAAGGAAGCCATAGGAACTCCTAAACTACACTTGATAAGCCCATCGTGTTTGGGCTCGTTGAATTTGTCTTCGCAAGTACTATGTCATATATGATGTCCAGGGTCCTGATGACGGAGCCGGAATGAAGCCATAGGAAGTCCTAAACCACACATGATAAATCCACCGTGTGTGGGCTCGTTGGATTTGTCTTTGCAAGTACTCTAGTCATATGTTATTTTCAGGGTCCTGATTATGGAGCCGGAAGAAAGCCATAGGAACTCTTATACTACACACGATAAATCCCATGTTTGGGGCCGATACTAGTCATATATGATTTCCAGGGTCCTGATGATAGAGCTGGAAGGAAGCCATAGGAATACAGGTTAGGTTAGAAGATGCGTCGCGCCTTCCTACCTAACCTAACCTATATCATATTTTTATATTTGATATTTATTTATTAATTTGTTACTTTAGTTAGACATGTCAAGCTTATCTCTTTTTCTGCCTAAATTTTAGTTTAAATTTTTTAAGCTGCTTGTGTTTTTGAAAAATAATACAAAATTTAAAAATGTAATAATTTATTTTTTTTTGAGTACATTTTCAATGTACCTCGAAGATCGTGTACCTAATGCACGAGGACTGTGATTTTTTTTATAATTTTCATATAAGTATGTATTATGTTTTTATAGAACACACGACAAGTGGCGCCTAGCCATCCGTAAGGTGTCTAACAACGCCCACGATGGACATTCCGCCGGATGCGATTACGAGCACCACGCCGGCCTGACAGGTGCCTGTTCACGCCTCTCTTAAAGGACGCGATCGATACTGCACTTGGGGGGAAATTTGTGGGCAGGCAGAGCGTCCCAGAGTTTACCGGTTCTGTGGAGGAAAGATCTGAAGAATATATTGGTTACGCATCTGCTGCGGTAACTATAACGCAGCTGTTAACTGACACACGTCTCGCTGACACGGTGTCTCGCTGAGAGTGGTTTCGCGAGTATACGTGGGTTTGTCTGTTAATAGTACCCTGATCCTTTGGAACAGCCACAGTGTTGTTGAGTGTTTTTAACACGTTGAATATTTTCAGCTCTTTCAATTAATATTGTTAGTGTTTTTTGATTTGTTTTGTACAGCTTTTATTTTTTATTTTATGATTTGACATTGTAATATAAGGTATTTATCTCAGATTAATAAATCTGAGGTATTTATTATTGTAAAACGGGAGCCGCTGAAGATCAGCGCGCAGTCTAACTGCGTCCCAGCTGAGCGGTTTCCGTTTCACCGTCCTCGTGTATAAATTGTGTAAAATGTTTGTGTTGTACTCTCATCTGATGGTGCTGAATAAATTTATTTCTTTCTCTCCATACTGATTTTCATAAAAAAAGTCCAGCGCGTAGAGATGCAATCCCTGCCACTGTCAGCGTGGTGCGGATTTGTAAATGGGGCGGCAGGATTGAGTCAAACAAACGGCTCCTCCGAGCACTCCCCATGATTCGGATCTGTATACACACTCAGTCAGTCAGCGTGCATGCGTCACTGCTGCTGGTCCAATGTTTCTGCAGTACTCCCGCCGGCCCACAATAGGATATAAACTTTTTTTTTTTTTGGAAACTGACACGGTTGTCTACATCACCTACAACGTCCGTGATGTCAGCCCATAACACCGGGTGAACTTAGGTGCCATGTCAGTGCTTCCCCCTTTGATCGTGCCGGCTACACTGAACTGGACGGAAAACACAAACTATTTACATAGCCGTTTCGACCGACGTTTCATTCAGTGCTTGACCAACCCGGGCGGGTTAAACCCTACCACCTAGTAATATAAGAAGGGAGTCATATCCCTTAGTCGCCTTTTACGAATACACGGGGAGAGATGCAGTGGGGTTATTCTTTTAAAGTACCGGCCCCACACGGTACAAGAATAATCTGAAGAATAAACTAAAGGATATTATGATTGTGGGATTATCATCGTACATGCTGCCTACACACCGGGTATAGATATATATTTCCCCATCAGCTGACAATATATCGATCACTATTGGCGGAGCCCCCTGCCCTGCGCCGCCCCCCACCGGCCCCCAATATCTGTAGAGTGATTAGATTCTCTCTCCATTTCCTTGAGAAACAAACTAATGACGCCCCACGTGGCGCTAGCTACGGTAACCACACGCCACCGGGGAGTGCCCGGACAATCCGCGGGAGTTGCACACCTCGTCCCCGCGGCAACGCTCGCGTGAAATTCGCATTTAAAAAGAAGAAAGTCAGTCCGCTACCGTACCTTTATTTCGGCGCGCGGAACTCGGTTTCTGTTTGTATGAGAGCCACATCTTAGCGTAACCGGAACTGAATTTTATTTATCCTGTATAACCAAATGTGCTTGTACTAAGTTTCGATCTTCGGTTTAAAAGTTATGAAGGAACATAAATACATACAGAAAATATTTATAAAAATCGTCAATTTAGTTTTAGCATCATACAGGGAGTCTACAAACGCAATATCTCACCAAACAAAGTAACTGAAAAAGTAAAAAAAAAAACTTACTCCATCAGCATCCCTTACAGATTTATTATTAAAGTAGTATTGATTTATTAACCTGACGTCGTTTTGTTTCTTCAATTCAAATCGTATAGTCATCGCCGCCGCCGACGCAATCAGCGCTCATTCATTCCACTCCACGTACTCCACTTATAACTGTAGGTCCCTTCATTTCTTACCTTACTAAGTCCAACCAACCCGGGCGGTTTTGGTACCACCGCACTGAATGAAAAGTCGGTCGAAGATGTAAATAGTTCGTGTCTTCCATCCAGTTCAGTGTAGTCGGCACAACAAAAGCGAAGCACTGACATTTATGTTATATATAAATAGATATGTAAAAATGAGAACTGAGAAATGAAAGAGATTTTTTTTGGGTGAAGATAGTAAATATGTTTTAATTTTGGCTGAAATAAATAAATTAATAAATAAATTCGCCCGTGCGCCGCTCTGTATCCACACATACAACTAAAATTCTAGGACGTATTAAAACAATTTATGTACGTAGTAATGTTTTATTTTACCTACTGAAGTAGGTATTTAGTTCAAGAGAAGGAACGTGTCCTTCTGTCCGGGAAAGACCAAATAAATGATGGCTACCCTACATGGCGCGGTGGCGCGTCACCCTAGACCCTAGCCAAGACAAGAGGGAAGAGAGGAATGGTAGCTAAATAGGATTGCAAAAGAAACTGTTGACAAGTTCAAGAGTAGGTAATGAGTGCGAAGAATAGAGTTTAGCTAGCAGACGTGTGTGTGGTGGTGGAGGGAGACTGACTAATAAAACGGAAAATATGAAATGTCTC
This sequence comes from Nematopogon swammerdamellus, assembly GCA_946902875.1. Classification (NCBI taxonomy): domain Eukaryota; kingdom Metazoa; phylum Arthropoda; class Insecta; order Lepidoptera; family Adelidae; genus Nematopogon; species Nematopogon swammerdamellus. The sequence continues at coordinate 339,760 of OX336352.1, read as the reverse complement.
GTTTGTATGCTTCTCATACATCCATATCAATCTCCTATCCAAACTGTATCTAATCCCTTTGAAATGGACTACTGCATGAGGTGTGAAGTTGGCACAAATTGCGGGTCAAGCACCTACCCACACTTCAGAGCAAATAAAAATAATGTCACTTGTTACTCTGATCACCGTGTGAGAGGAAGGTAGGTACAAGGAATCGCCGTGCGATCTCCTGTCCATCAAAGTCAAAGGAAATGTTTTCCAAACTCATCTTGGACCTCGTACCAGCAGGTCTATTCTTGTAAATTCTGACAGCGGAATCAGCGCTGTTGTGGCGCTGAGAGCCACTTACTAAACTCTAAACTCTCAGCGCCACATCAGCGCTGAGTCCGCTGTCAGAATTTACAAGAATAGACCTGCAGAGCACACACTGGGCTGCAGCCCAGCAGGTCTATTCTTGTAAATTCTGACAGCGGAATCAGCGCTGTTGTGGCGCTGAGAGCCACTTTGGTAAGTGGCTCTCAGCGCCACAACAGCGCTGAGTCCGCTGTCAGAATTTACAAGAATATACCTGCAGAGCACACAATGGGCTGCAGCCCAGCAGGTCTATTCTTGTAAATTCTGACAGCGGAATCAGCGCTGACGTGGCGCTGAGAGCCACACAGCGCTGATTTCGCTGTCAGAATTTACAAGAATAGACCTGCAGATCACAGGAGAACGCCGGCTGTGGTGACTCCAACCTATATTTCCTTCAATTTCCGTGTGAGAAACCGTGACTCTTCATATAAAATTGAATTTGTACAGTATCAATTTATGGACACAACATCGTTTATTGGTTTATTGCGAGGTGTTTTGTATATTGCATAATTTCATCCATACGTGGTAACCTAGATAGATAGATAGAAATACTTTTATTGCTCCAAAAAACATTTAACATAAACACACAATAAGAAATTTACATGAGGGGCAAAGGCGGACTTATCCCTTACAGGGATTTCTCCCAGTCAACCTTTGGATGTTTGAGAGTCGTATGTTGCGAGATATAAGTAGGTAGTAGCAAAAGACTTGAGTGTGGGAATGTAAAATATAATATAAGGAAAATAACTATAATATACTATAATATACACTACATATAAGTACATACTAGTTAATTAAACGTATAAATTACTATTTATAGATTAAATTAAATACATATGAATTACAATTTATATAATACATAATACCTAAATATATACATACATACTTGTCCATTCAGAATTAAGGATTTTTAACCTACCCTTGGGACATGTTGAAGATTGACAATGCGAAGAAGAACTGACAAACAAACTTCGCAAATGACAATGTTTTGTTAATAGTTACGTTATTATATACTTATATTATAAGAATTACATTACAGTAACTTGCAAATAATTAACCCATACTAGCTCACAAACAGACGGAAGTTAACTTTCTCCATACAAAATCGTCTTTCGGCATTTATATTTTCTAGCCCCCTACCTAAACCTTATCAGATTTTTACATTTTTTTTTTCTTTTCTGAAGGACAGTCCAATATACGTTCCTGTATTTTTTTGTTTAGATAAAATATACCCACAACACCGGAGCTAAAAATTGTATTTCGACCGAAAAAAAAATTTAATTTTGTATTTATTGATGTCACGAAGTTCATTATGCTTTATGCCTGGTTGACACGATGCGAGTTCACGCACGAGAAATGCTTCTCGAACGCATTCACGCACCGTGTAGACAGTTCTCGCAAGCTCGCATGCGTGCACGAACGCAGCGTCGTTCGCGCGCGAACGAGTTCATGCATGTTTATTAGTTGGCGTTCGAGAGGAGCGTCTCGCACGAAGTTTGTTGGTGCAAAAAAGTTTTCTTAGTGGTTTTTGGTTGTTTACGGCACCATGACAAAGTGGACTGATGTGCAAATGATTGAGTTATCTTTATATAATATACTTATCCATTTCCTTATCCACATAGATCTCAGATGACTCCCTTCTTATATTACTAGGTGGTAGGGTTTAACCCGCCCGGGTTGGTACCACCGCACTGAATGAAAGGTCAGTCGAAACGGCTACCTATGTAAATAGTTTGTATTTTCCATCCAGTTCAGTGTAGCCGACACGACCGAAGGGAAGCACTGACATGGCACCTAGTTCACCAATGTGTTATGGGCTGACATCGCGGATGTTGTAGGTCTATGTAAATAGTTTGTATTTTTGGTCCAGTTCAGTGTAGCCGACACGACCGAAGGGAAGCACTGACATGGCAACTAGTTCACCAATGTGTTATGGGCTGACATCACGGATGTTGTAGGTCTATGTAAATAGTTTGTATTTTTGGTCCAGTTCAGTGTAGCCGACACGACCGAAGGGAAGCACTGACATGGCAACTAGTTCACCAATGTGTTATGGGCTGACATCACGGATGTTGTAGGTCTATGTAAATAGTTTGTATTTTTGGTCCAGTTCAGTGTAGCCGACACGACCGAAGGGAAGCACTGACATGGCAACTAGTTCACCAATGTGTTATGGGCTGACATCACGGATGTTGTAGGTCTATTTAAATAGTTTGTATTTTTGGTCCAGTTCAGTGTAGCCGACACGACCGAAGGGAAGCACTGACATGGCAACTAGTTCACCAATGTGTTATGGGCTGACATCACGGATGTTGTAGGTCTATGTAAATAGTTTGTATTTTCCGTCCAGTTCAGTGTAGCCGACACGACCGAAGGGAAGCACTGTCATGGCACCTAGTTCACCAATGTGTTATGGGCTGACATCACGGATGTTGTAGGTCTATGTAAATAGTTTGTATTTTCCGTCCAGTTCAGTGTAGCCGACACGACCGAAGGGAAGCACTGACATGGCACCTAGTTCACCAATGTGTTATGGGCTGACATCACGGATGTCGTAGGTGATGTAGCCAACCGTGTCAGTTTCTATAAAAAAAGATCTTTTCTGTTTTTTCTTCTTTATTTTGTTTCTTATCAAACGCCGTGTTATAATAAACGCTAAAATTGTACCAATACACGCCAAACCTTCGTCTACAGACTCCATTTTTGCAACTGTCAAAACAGAGAAACACAGACGAGCTCGAACGAGATGTGGAATAGTGTAAACAGTTCCACGAACGCTTCACGAATGCGAGTTTCCTCGTTCGAGAAGGCGACATGCTTCTCGTGCGTGAAACCTCGCATCGTGTCAACTTACCATTATTGAGTCATCGTCACTTTAGATATTAAAATAATAAAAAGACAGGAAAGTAGAATCGACTGTCCTTATTACAACACAACCATACCGCACCGTCTCGTACCGTGTGGGGTCGGTACTTGAAAATAATATACCCACTGCATCTCTCCCCATGCATGTCGTAAAAGGCGACTAAGGGTCAAGGAAAAGATGGCGTGCTAAAGGGCGATAGATCGCCACCTCTCACCTTGGCACGGTACTTCCACCGAGTCATGCAGCAGGTGGGTCTTCGTGCCTTACTTGCTGCTTGATCAATTGAATCTTGTTCGAATACTTTGCGAAACGTGGTGGTCGGTGTTGTGCTGTAATTTACCAGAGTTCTTGCAGGACAAAACCGATTACTCTGCTTACCCCGATTGTCGGGATTCGGGGTGTGTGATATATAAGGTGTTTCGTTAGTCATGTAACTTCGGGAGGGTTACATACACTGTGTATGATACACACTCAAATAAACAGGTTACGCAAAAAAAAAAATCTGTTTTTAGCATTGATGTATATTTAGAGATATGCCCATCCCATACATTACTCCCGAAAAAATTTGTTCTCGACGAGAACTGCATAAATTGCAGATTGATGACCGTACTATGTTCAAACGCAGAACAGCTGTTTGTTGTAAGTAAGTCACAAGGTCACTATGATTGGTTTTTACAGCTACCTATTTGATTTTATTTTTTTGTTGGGAGAAAAAATGCTCCTATCAACATACTTATGTTTTTTTTTTGCGTAAAGTAACCCTCACGAAGTTATTGACATGCACATGACCAAGATGTTCTTGCACATGACTAACGAAACACCTTATATACGTAAAATGCTTCATATTAGTTAAATGTCATGATTAGTTACAAAGTATATCATAATCTATTCGGTACATGGCGCGCGCGCATACACTTTTTGGTTTCTTCTATGGGGACCCCCGTGAATTTTTGACTTTTTCTTATTTTTATTATTTGTTGTTATATCGGCCATAATAATAAATAACACAGGTATTCTGTGAAAATTTCAACGGGCTACCTTTAACGGTTCAAGAGATGACGCCCCCGGACAGACAGACGGACGGACGGACAGACAGACGGCGTAGGCTTAGTAATAGGGTCCCGTACCCGATACGAAACCCTAAAAAGCGGGTTTATTTAATGAAACCTTATTAAAATTCATGACGCAGTTGCATCACTTACTACTGGTTACTTTTGGAATGAGAATAAAATACTGGATTGATTCGCTCTCTCTAGCCGCGCGTCACAACAATTCCACAATCAACTCACAATTTACATAACGAAATGTGCCGGCGCGGCGGCGCGGTGGGGCGGCGGCGGCGGCGCGGCGCGCAGCGGCGACAGGTGCAATCAATCAATACTAATCAAATCAAAATAAAAATCGTTTATTTGTTCAGGCACTTGTCACATCGCACACACAACAAATTCAAATACAGCATTCAGTAAAAAGTCGATATAAAAATATTAAAGTAAATACAAATTAAATTAATTGAAATAAAAAAAAACCGCCTTCAAAAATGTATGAAATAAAAAAATAAAAATCGAACCCTGAAGGCGGTCGCTTATTTTTGCTTGCTTTAGCACACAGTAATTTTTTTTTGCTATTAATGTACTGGGCGGAATCGCTCGGCCTTCGGCCTCGCGATTCCGCCTCGCTTTCCAATCCGATCTTGACCAAAAAAATGGGGCCACCTTGGAGCTAGACTGAACCGAACACAAAAAGAATCATCGAAATCGGTTCACAATTGGGGAAGATATTGCTGAACATACATAAAAAAAAAATACATACAGCCGAACATAGAACCTCCTCCTTTTTTGAAGTCGGTTAAAAAAAATATTACAAATGCGTCTTCAGTCATAGGTACCTACATAAAAATTAAAATTAAAATTAAAACAAAAATTGCCTACACTTACTGATATTTACAAAAATAAAATAAAAAAAATATATAAATTATTCCTAATACCTAATACCTAATAATTTATTTTAAAAATTCATAATAATTTATATAGGTACATGCTAAGGTAGAGGTTTTCACTAATTAAATTTTGCTCGCTGGTCAATGACGCGACCAAGAAATGCTGCCTTCTGCTTGCGCAACCGGCGCAGCACTCCAAAGAAGTCATCGTCATAATAATAAATTTGTAAGGGATGTTCATGGAGTAAGTTACTTTGTTTTTGCCCGCGATTTCGACCGCGTGGATTTTAAAAAAAGAACAGAATTCGAAATAAAGTTTTTATGTGACGTTGATATGCTTTTGTTTTTCTTGTGAGATTCGCTACTTTATATTCGCTCTCTCCCGTCCATAATACTTTACTTTATTTGATACTGCTGAGCCCTAAGGCTATTTGGCGTGATGGTATATAGCCTATATGTTATTGTGATGTATAAGCTATAGTACTGTAAAGTCTCATCAAAATCCGTTCACTAGTTTTTGCGTGAAAGAGGAACAAAGATCCATACATCCTCACAAACTTTCCCGTTTATACTTAACAAGCTGTGCCCGCGGCTCCGCCCGCTCTCATATTTCACTTCACTGCTAACCTCATAAGCCATTTAGCGTGATAGTAAGTAGCCTATAGTTGATGGGAAGAATCAAGCTATCCGTAGAACTTCTTTTTATTAAAATCGGTTCAGTGGTTCTCGAGTTATAAGCGGACAGACAGACACTCAGACACTCAGACAGAAAGCAGACGTTGGATTTTATTATAGGTAAGGAAGGATACTAGCTGTGCCCGCGACTACGTCCGCGTGGACTTGATCTTTCTCAGCCTGTTATAGTAAAAGCAAATTTAACCGAGACACAGGTAGGCTAAATAAAATTCAGTTCCGGTTACGCTAAGATGTGGCTCTCATACAAACCGAATTGTTCCGCGCGTCGAAATAAAGGTACGGTAGGTAGTTGCTAAGTTGTAGAAAGAAACTAATGAAAGAAAAAAATATCAATATCGGACAAGGTGTTGTCGCAGAAAACAGGGTTTTTTATGAGCTAGTTCTACGCGGCGTCGCGTCGGCTTCTCATGCCGGATGTCCGAGGTTCGAATCCGGTCGGCGGCGGCGTGTACCAATGATTTTTTTCTGATGAAATTTACGTGCATACCTACACCTGCTGCTTCACCGTTCGGAGCCGGTGTAAAACTGTAGGTCCCTTCCCTTGCCCCTTACTAGGCGGTAGGCTCAAATTGTAGCCGACTGGGTTGCTGCCACCGTACCGGATGTAAGATTGCCGCATAGCAGCCTCGGTTATATTCTCCTCTAGTCCAGTATAGCCAGCAATCCAGGCTTCTCGGAGGTGACTCTCTTCTCCGACTCTGCCACCCATACCGGATTATATAAAAAAAGCTAGGTTTTTGAATATTTTCATAAGAGTCCCGTGGACTGGCTCCGGGCTGCTCCCGGTCCCGCGAGCTAGCGCGGCGCGTCGCTCCCGCGGGACTAGTGTTGTTTGTTCTCGAGCTGGCTCCGTTACATTACGGCATTATACATTTAACGCAGTCATTAGCCGAGCCGAGGGCTCTTATATAGTGAGGGGACAACACTATAGTCAAGGACTATAGTAGTCGATAAGCGCATATACACGGTGTTGCAGTTGCCCCCGTAATATTTTAAACTGACATTTAAGGAGGTTATTCTTTATGTGAAACTAAACAACTTCTGCGGCGATTTTTTTTTTAAATAAAAAAAAAAAATTCCATACTAATTTTAAATACCTATTCTCAAAATGTATGGAGAAAAAAATGTTTTTTTCTTCAAATAAAAAATTCGTAGAATAAAAGTTGTTCTATTTTACGTACAGAATCACCCTCTTTCGGGTTTTACGGTTGGGGTTGCAACACCGTGTATATCATCTAAACAAAAAAATTACAGGAACGTAGATTGGACTGTCCATTGGATTGGACAAGATATATTTTTTTTAATCTGATAAGGTTTAGGGGGCTAGAAAACATAAATGCCGAAAGACGATTTTGTATGAAGATACGATAAACATTTGAACCGTGTGGGTTCGGTACTATATCCAAAGATTTAAATAGTTACTATAGCGTGTGGGTTCGGTACTATACCGTGTGGATTCGGTACTATACCGTGTGGGTTCGGTACTATACCGTGTGGGTTCGGTACTATACCGTGTGGGTTCGGTACTATACCGTGTGGGTTCGGTACTATACCGTGTGGGTTCGGTACTATACCGTGTGGGTTCGGTACTATACCGTGTGGGTTCGGTACTATACCGTGTGGGTTCGGTACTTAAAAAGAATAGCCCCAGCCCCACTGCACCTCTACCCGTGCATCTCGTAAAAGGCGACTAAGAGATAAGGAAAAGATGCCGTGCTAAAGGGCGAGAGGCTCGCCACATCTCACCTTGGCACCGTACTTCCACCGAGTTGTGCTGTAATTTACCAGAGTTCTTGCAGCACAACACCGATTACTCTGCTTACCCCGATTGTCGGTATTCAGCGTGTGTGATATGTATGTATGTAAACGCATTTGGACGTAAAAAAAAGTATCCAGCGAAGTTTCTTGCCAGTTCTCCTTCGCTTGTTATACTGATCGAACTGGCAAAATGCTAAACCAACATGGGTGACTGTACCGAGAGACCAATGGTGTAGTCGACAGAGCCAAAATCCTCGTGAAACCACGCTCAGTTAGGTGCCATGCCAGCAGATTTGCGGACTGTTGCTAGGCTGAAGTTAATACGACGACGTTTGAAGACACCCAGGCTGAAGCGTTCGGGAAATACACTCGCCGGAAGACTGTTTCACACCCTAGCGCAGCGGTACGGCAATGAAACAAAGCCCAATGTCAACAACAAAATGGTGCTGAGTCTCTCTGCGACGAGTCATGCGGAGGTAGGACGGGTGGCAGGGAATAAGGGATGCTAGTTCAGCAGAGCAGCGTCCGTGATAGTACCTGTAAAACAGACTAAGCGAACCCTAACACTCATGCTTTTTTTTTATGTAATCCCATATGGGTGGCTCAATTATTCGAAGGGCCAAAGCGCATGCTCCGACCAGCCAATATCACCACCGAGAAGGTAGGTGCCATACCGGAGACTTCCCTGGATTGCTGGCTATACTGGACTAGAGGAGCTAATACAACCGAGGCTGCTATGGCGGCCATCTTACATCCAGTACGGTGGTACCAACCCAGTCGGCTACAATTTGAGCCTACCACCTGGTAAGGGGCAAGGGAGGGGAGCTACAGTTTTACACCATCGGTTCCGAAAGGTGAAGCAGCAGGTGTACTGTAGGTATGCACGTAAATTTTTTCGTCAGAAAAAACTCATCGGTACACGCCGACCGGATTCGAACCTCGGACCTCTCGCATGAGAAGCTGATGCCCAAACCATGCACACATTCAGGCTGACTCTCCTTTTGGTTTCTCCGTAGTCGGGTAAAATGTATCGAGCAACGCTGCGCCGCGACCGCACTAGCCCCCGCCGCGCCGCGCCGCGCCGCCAGCCCGCCAGGCCCGCTCCGCAGGGACCGGGGTGGGGCGGGGCGAGCGCGCGGGCTCCCTGCCTGACAGCCAGCAACAGGCAGGATCTGCTACACTTCTGCACCCCCCACAGGGTTGCAAGATGTTCGGTTTTGGACCGGACAGTACGGTTTTTGAGGCTTGTTTCCGGTCTCCAAAATAATGAAAAAAACGGCGGACATCCAAACATACGGTTTCATCCTTAATATATTTAGTTTGTTCAGAACATTTAAATACTAATCTTTCTTTAAGATGGAGGTTACACGCTAGGTTTGGCATCAGTTCAGTCCGTGACCTTGGTCACGGCCAGATTGACGCCAGACTGACGCCAGACGTAAAATGCATTCGCACTATCAGTCTGCCATCAGTCTAGTATCAAAATATTGTTAAATCCATCAGTCTGGTCCATCAGTCCAAACCATTTAGATTAAACGGTCAGTCTGGCTGGACCATGGTTTAACCAGACTGATGGACTGAACTGATGCCAAACCTAGCGTGTAACCTCCGTCTAATATTGCAAACACTTCGATCAATTCAACCATAATACTCTCAATAATTGTTGGCTGCCTTTAATTTATTACCCTTTCATTTTCGATATTAAAGTACCTATTAAAAATCGAAACATATCAAAATCAAAGGTCCTTTGATGAAAAATGTCCGGTTTTTTCAACTGAACCATCTGGCATCCCACCCACCCTGTGCTCCCGCACCCGCGTCCCACAAGTCCCACACCCAACCAGCAAACCCCGCTCCGCGCCTGCGTCGCGCGAGTGCCGCGCCAGGGGACGTAATCTGTGCCGGGGCTTCCATCCATCCAACACATTATCTCTGCAGATATGCGTTTTTTTAGGTTTCCGTCTCCCGTACGGAAGCCTATTAGTAAGCCTACGCCGCCGTATGTCTGTCTGTCCGTCCGTCCGTCTGTCTGTCTGTCCGAGGGCTGTATCTCTTGAACCGTAATAGGTAGTCCGTTTTTCACAAATTTTCACAGAATAAATATGTGTTATTTATTATGGCGCAACATCCGTGATGTCAGCCCATAACACCGGGTGAACTAGGTGCCGTGTCAATGCTTCCCTTCGGTCGTGCCGGCTACAGGTCGGAAAACACAAACTATTTACATAGCCGTTTCGACCGACGTTTCATTCAGTGCGGGCGGTGGCAGGGCCGTAACCAGGATTTTGTTTCGGGGGGGGTTCAAGGTTCGAAAAAATATTTGTAAACTCATGTACCTACGTTATATAAGGTCTTTCAAAATTAGTTAATAGTACGTAGTATGGGGGGGGGGGGGGGGGGGTGCTGTATCGGAAATAGATCACTTTTGAAGAACAAATATTTTTTTTTTCAGTTTTTATTTTTTTTTATAATCATGACATTTATTAACTAATATGAAGCATTTCATAACACGCCATAGATGGCGTGAGTGGCGCTAGCCATGACATGGCGATACGGAACCCTCGGTGCGCGAGTTCGACTCGCACTTGGCCGGTTTTTTTTATCTTAACTGCTGTTAGCTACATCACCTGCAACATCCTTAATTTTACCTTGGTTATCTAGGTGCCATGTCAGTGCCTTCCTTCGGTCGTGGCGAAGGGAAGCACTGACATAGCACCTAGACCGTGCATAATAGTTAGAAATATAAAACACCCCGGTGAAGGAAAACACCTTGAGAGAACCTCGTACATTCTCTTGGATGTGAATAAAGCTTTGGCTTAAGTTTTTAATTTAAGCTTACTTAGTATCTTAATTAGTTCATGTTGTGTTTAGCCTTAAGTACAGATAGTTCTAGCCATGTAATATATATTTTAAAGATTTGTATGTACAGAACGATTCTGTGTGGTTAAACCTAATAAAAAAAAAAAGCTTGACTAGAAGAAATGCTCTTCGGCCTTCCACATCGCAGTTAAATTCATACTTATTTATTTATTTAATAAAATCGGAACTCCTAGCAGACCCCTCTCAAAAAAATTCAAAGAGATAAGTATTGTAAATTAATACTACTTAACACCTGTCTCCCATTGGGCTAAGCCAACGGGTCTCAGTTTGACTTGTATATCGCTATACTAAATCAAACAGTATTTGTATAAAATTTATGAAAATTAATAAGTAGGTAATTCTGATTTATGTACTCACCAAATAGATTCCAAATTCACTAGTGTACAACGTCAGTAGGTACATTCACACACTATTACGGTGGATAACTAAACCAATCTCTCGCTTTCTTATCTACTACACCTGGTCGTCTGCTTGCGGGGTAGCTAGGAAGTAGGTAGCATTAGCCAGATGTTTTGTCTTGAAACAATAGGCGCCTCCGAAATAGCCCGATGTTTATTGCCCCAACCCAATGCAATACACGTGGTCTTTTGTGTTGTAATTTAGTTGGAAGTTCCCACGGAATTTTAAATTGTTTGTCTGCTCAAAAATATATTTTCTGAACACCGGCCATAGTGGATACCTATTTCGGGGGGGGTTACAACCCCCCGAACCCCCCCCCTGGGTACGGCCTTGGGCGGTGGTACCAGCCCGGGCGGGTTGAACCCTACCACCTAGTAAAGGTAAGAAGGGAAGGGAGCTACAGTTTTACGTGGAATCCGAACCACGGTCAACCTCCAACGGTCGAGCGGTCACCCATCCAATCAATAGCGACAGGCGACTTCACTGAGCTATCGAGGCTGACATCTAGTGTTTTTTTCAATTTTGATTTTTTTTGTTTTGCGGAAACCTCGATGCACGAGTCCGACTCGCATCGCATAATGTCATATTTATATTGTCAACATTCAACATTCCGCCAGTTCGATTATCACAGCCACAGATTACTAAATAGTTACTTCGTCACAGCGAAGAAGAACTGACAGGAAAACTTCACTGGAAATGTTTTCCAATGTGCACTTAAGTCTACTTTACAAAAAATATTTGCCAATGTTAAATGTTCTGTGCGTTTAAACCCTTTACTTAATCCCAAAGAAAACAAACCGACAAGCATTTCATCAGCGGACTCGGCCCACACAAATTAATAATGGCGTATTAAACCGACGACGCGAGCGAGCGAGTTACTCGGCGGGGCGGGGCGGGGGCGGGGCATGGGAGCGGAGAGAGGGAACTAGATACCAGGAATCCGCCTTGTAAGCACTCGACATTGTCATCAATAATTGGTCGGCATGCAGTACATTCACGGTGACACGTGATAATCTTTATTTTATTTATAAATTTTTAGGTTTCCGTATCCCGTACGGGACCCTATTACTAAGCCTACGCCGTCTGTCTGTCTGTCTGTCCTGCTGCTGTATCTTTGGAACCGTAATAGGTAGCCCGTTGTTTATACAGAATATGTGTTATTTATTAGTTATTATGGCCGATATAACAACAAATAATAAAAATAAGAAAAAGTCAAAAATTCACGGGGGTTCCCGTAGAAGAAGCCAATAAGCTTATGCGCGCGCGCCATCTACCGAACAGAGTATGAAGCATTTTAACTAATCTTGAATTTTAAGTAGTATGAAGCATTTCATAAACACGCCATAGATAGATGGCGTGAGTGGCGCTAACCATGACATGGCGATACGGAACCCGCGGTGCGCGAGTTCGACTCGCACTTGGTTTTTTTTTAATATAACTTACATACTAAGTTTTAATAACATTAAATACTATATCTAATTAATACTACTATAATTAATACAATTAATACTATATCTAAGCAAAAAATTAAAAATATATTAAATCGAGGAAATATCCATAAAAAATATAATAAAATACAAAGAACATAGGTACTTAGAAATATCTAGAAATATCTTCATACATATGGAACCTATAGGCGCGCATCATTCACTAGGATTAAATATCGTTCATTAAAAAAAAAATATTATAATAATCAAATCAACATATCAACCTCTCATGTCCAAAAAATATCAACACCATTGGTCCTTATGAAATTGGCGTTTTATATAGAAAAAATAAAAAAAATTTTTTTTATGAAAAATATATATTTTTTTAATCGAAGTATTGGCCATTATTATCAATGCACTTTTGCCATTTTACTGAAAGTTCATTGATGCCTATGCTATAGAAATCCTGGGTATGGGAATCGATTAACTCTTTAAAGGCGTTTTTCACTGCCTCATAGGATTTGAAATTTTTCCCCTGTAAAAAGTCATCCAAATTTCGAAAAAAATGGAAACCCGTTGGGGCAAGGTCTGGTGAATATGGTGGGTAACGGAGAGTTTGCAGTCGTAACTCCCATAGTTTTCAGACGGTTCATTGTGCGGTGTGTGGGCGAGCTTTGTCGTGAAGAAGGAGTGGACTAGAGCAATTGGCAAGTCTCGGTTGTTTGACAGCGAGCTGATCCATCATTATTTTCAATTCTTCACAGTACACATCTGCAGTAATTGTTACGCCAGGTATCAAGAAGCTGTAATGAATAATGCCGGCACAGGTCCACCATACACTGACAAACAACTTCTTTCGACTAAATTTTCGTTTGGGACATGGTTTGGCTGCCTCCCCTGTGTCCAACCAGTGTGACAGACGTTTTCAATTTGTCATCCAGGATCCACTTTTCATCACAAGTGACAATCCGATTCAGAATCCCCTCATTTCTGTGCCTATTCAACAAGTTAAGACAAGCTTCGACGCGATTTTGTTGTTGTTGTTCGGTGAATTCATACGGTACCCACTTTCCGAGCTTTTTTATCTTTCCAATTTGAGGTAAATGAATCAGTACCGTTTTATCTCTTACATTGAAGGCTGCTGTTCCGACGTGGTTTGTGATGAATCTGCTTCAACTATGGCTTTCAATTCATCGTTATCGACTTTCGTCTCCGGTCGGCCACGGGGCTCATCATTGAGATGAAAATTTCCAGAACGGAAGTGATCAAACCAAAAACGCACAGTGCGTTCACTTGCGGTACCTGGCCCATACACGTCGATGATAGTGCGTGCCGTCTGTGCTGCGTTGGTGCCGCGACGGAATTCATATTCGAAAATAACGCGCAATTTCGATTTTTCCATGGTCACAGAACCAGCGATATAAAAAAAACCTAACGGCGTGAAAACAAACGGACAACTGATTTTGAAAAAAGAATAATTTGCCTTTATAACAAAAAAATTTTTGAATTTGGAATTCGTACGCAAACAAAAGTTAGCCACGTTCAAAGTCACGGTCAGTTTGTAGAAACGCCAATTTCATAGGTAAGCACCTAATATTATAATTTTCACCGAAGACGACATTATGTCGAAATATTTGAAGGAAATGTTAATATATAAAAATTCATCTAGAAATACCTAGTGATTCCTTCTAGTCAACCTTTAGTAGTTTGCATCTACATAATTATATTCTCCTATGCCCCTTCGACGAGTTCACCCCTTCTGGATATGTACCTCCGCGAGTGTACCTACCCTCTCGTTCGCTCGCGTCAATATTTAACTAGGGGTTAATAGGGAGGGCCGGGGTTCACTTCCCGCCGCCGCCGGGGAGCATCGCTTTTGACTGATCATTGTTTTGGTTTGTTGTTGCGCCGCGGACGGATACACACAAATTTACGTGCATACCTACACCTGCTGCTTCACCGTTCGGAACCGGGTGTAAAACTGTAGGTCCCTTCCCTTGCACCTTACTAGGTGGTAGGCTCTAATTGTAGTCGACTGGGTTGGTACCACCGTACTGGATGTAAGATGGCCGCATAGCAACCTCGGTTGTGTTCTCCTCTAGTCCAGTATAGCCAGCAATCCAGGGAAGTCTCCGGCATGGCACCTACCTTCTCGGAGGTGATATTGGCTGGTCGGAGCATGCGCTTTGGCCCCTCCAACTCAGCCACCCATACCGGATTACATAAAAAAAAAAGCACACACTCACACACACACCGCACACGGCGTATCCCGAGTCCCGACAGTCGGGGTAAGCAGAGCAATTCGTGTTGTGCGGCATCAGCTCGTGGAAATTACAGCAGAACATCTGCCACCACCACACGGTTAGCAGAGCAGCATATTTGCCAGCTAATAATGATTAATGTAATGAGTGAGGCACCTTATCTTTTGCCCGCGGCTTCGCTCGCGTGAAATAATAAAAAACCGTACTACCTTTGTTTCGGCGCGCGGAACAATTCGGTTTGTATGAGAGCCACATCTTAGCGTAACCGGAACTGAATTTTATTTAGCCTATCCTGTGTCGCGTGTAGCTAAATGTGTTTGTACTAAGTTTCATCTAAATCGGATGATCGGTTTGAGAGTTATAGAGGAACATACATACAGAAAAGATTCCTAAAAATCGTCAGTTTAGTTTTAGTATCATACATAGAGTCTACAAACTCAATAAAACAAAGTAAATTACCTATACATACATGCCTATATACCTATTATACCTATGCGGTATGCCCGACGAGTGTGCCTTTTCCTCCAGTCTCCTGAACTTGTTCTGCTCGTGAGACTTGCTCTGGTGGTTGGTTGGTAGTCAGTCTGTGATAAGCACGGATAAGAGAGGAGTGAATGCTACTCTTAATTTCTAGTAAAACATGACGTGTCCCAGTGCGGGGGTAGCGAGGAGGAGGCACGATTTGTTAGCATCGTTATCAAGCTATGTAAATAGTTTTTTTTTTATGTAATCCGTTATGGGTGGCTGTGTCGGAGGGGCCAAAGCACATACTCTGATTAGCCAATATCACCTCCGAGAAGGTAGGTGCCATACCGGAGACTTCCCTGGATTGCTGGCTATACTGGACTAGAGGAGAACACAACCGAGGCTGCTATGCGGCCATCTTACATCCAGTACGGTGGTACCAACCCAGTCGGCTACAATTTGAGCCTACCACCTAGTAAAGGGCAAGTTTGTGTTTTCCGTCCAGTTCAGTGTAGCCGGCATGACCGAAGGGAAGCACTGACGTGGCGCCTAGTTCACCCGGTGTTATGGGCTGACATCACGGATGTTGTAGGTGATGTAGCCAACCGTGTCAGTTTCCATAAAAAAAAAACTCCGTTTAACTGTGGACGCGAGCGACTCGTGCGGTGCCCGTGTGCCCCCAGTTGGTGGCGACGTAGGTACCCGATTTGTTTAGACTCGATTCTTCTTTGCTCTCTCTCCCTCGTGGATCAGAAGCTTCGTATCGTAGCGTAAGTAACGTGACATGCGTGTTGTAAAATATATATGAGTAAAAGTTCCTTTTATGAAAATTTAGGTTTTTCGATGTGTGACGGTGATAACTGATAATATTGATAATACAATAGCTGGTAAGATCAATAAGATGGGAATTAGTGTCTCACCATAAGGAATTTTAATTGCTTAAAATAATATTTGAAATCTTTGTGCGTGTTTTTTTTTACAATTAAATGATGGTAATTAAATTGTGGCCCTTGCTACAAATGCGTGGCAAGGGCGAACTTTTTGCCTTAGACAATTTATTTCAGTCAGAAACAGCTGATATTAAGCAGATTAGATATAGATTAGATATTAAGCATGTTAAATAAAAGAAAAAATCATTAGTAGAGGCCGCCGCCGACCAGTTCCTATCGCGGACGGAACCGCTCGTAAAAGTTCACCCGTGTATGTACCCAGTTCGATTAAAGCATCTCCTCTCCACCTAGCTTCTCCGTGGTGACGAATGTTTGCGCACAGACCACGTTATTGCTACACTGTTTGCTGTTTGTGTTTGCAGGAGATGTTAGCCAGTTTATTAGTTATCTGTCCAAATATACCTAATGTAACTAAGTATATAACTATACTTACCTACCAAAATACGAGTAGCCTAAAAGAGAAATAGGTACCTAGTGGTGTGTCTGGATCGTGGCACGTGGAGATCCGTTGTCTCTGCCTACCCCACCGGGAAACAGGCGTGACGCTACGTATGTATGTACAAGCTGTGCCCGCGGCTTCGCCCGCTCTCATATTTCACTTCACTGCTAACCTCATAAGCCATTTAGCGTGATAGTAAGTAGCCTATAGTTGATGGGAAGAATCAAGCTATCCGTAGAATTTTGTTTTATTAAAATCGGTTCAGTGGTTCTCGAGTTATAAGCGGACAGACAGACACTCAGACAGACAGAAAGCAGACGTTGGATTTTATTATAGGTAAGGATATGTATGTATGTAGGTACCTAGTGTAAGTAGTGGGTGGGGGTCACAGACACAGAGCACGAAATACCGCGGCGCGCGCGGGGGGTATTCCGTGCTCTGTGGTGGGGGTTAACAAATAAACATAGATCAAATAAAATAAAAACCACAATATAATCAAGACACCCTACCGTGTGGGGCCGGAAGATACTTTAAAAGAATAGCCCCATTGCATCTCTCCCCGTGTATGTCGTAAAAGGCGA
This sequence comes from Nematopogon swammerdamellus, assembly GCA_946902875.1. Classification (NCBI taxonomy): domain Eukaryota; kingdom Metazoa; phylum Arthropoda; class Insecta; order Lepidoptera; family Adelidae; genus Nematopogon; species Nematopogon swammerdamellus. The sequence continues at coordinate 322,769 of OX336352.1, read as the reverse complement.
GTAAGGTATATGACTCCCTTCTTACATTACTAGTTGGTAGGGTTTAACCCGCCCGGGTTGGTACCACCGCACTGAATGAAAGGTCGGTCAAACGGCTATGTAAATAGTTTGTGTTTACCGTCCTGTAGCCGGCACGACCTAACGGAGGCACTGACGTGGCACCAAGTTCACTCGGTGTTATCGGCTGACATCACGGATGTTGTAGGTGATGTAGCCAACCGTGTCAGTTTACATTTAAAAAAACCTATAGGGTCACAAAAAGTGTCGAAATGTGTATTTGAAAACATAAATCCAATTGCATCGAAAATGCTTTGAAAACCTTCCTGCCTACTCGATTTTTACACCGTTTTCGTATACAGGGTGTCCCAGAAACCGACGATAATCCTTCGACAGCTGATAGGGCTGCTAATTACCTCTCACAATATCAAATTTTAGGTTTAGTAAAAATGGCTTAGTTTTTGAGATATTGTCATTTTTGTAATTATCCAAAATTTTCTCCCTCAGCTCTTTTTTTTAAATGCCACAAGTACAAATGTAACATTTTCTTAAATCTAGTTTTTGTGTAATATTCCTAAAAAGTAAGGCTTTCACATTCACACGGTATCATTTATTTTTTCATGTTTAATCTTGCTTAGCTGAAAAACGACTTAAGAGCCACATGTAACATTTTTTTCAGCCTCGTCCCTTGAATTTGGCCCTTCGCGGTGAAAAAAAAAAAATACTACACTAAAGTGGCATTATGCAACAAAAATACGCCCATCTAATGTAGTTTTTAAAATAGTACATCACTTACCGATTTGCCCAATAAATTTATGAGATATTGTTATTTAACTGCAAAAGGACGTCGGAATTTGATAACTGTTCTACCAACTATAAATTGGAATAAAATAAACACTTGAAGTAATTGGTCTTTATTAATCTGTTTCCTACAAATTTTATTCTGATACTTTTTTTCCTAGCATAACTTAACTCCTCCATAACTTAATTACCGCGTTCTAAACTTAGAAGTTCGCCAAATTTCGTGTTTTTTTTTTAAGTTCATATCTCCGTAAGTATCAGTCCTAGAAACAAAATTTAAAATGTTAGTTATAGGAAATTTAATTATCTACAACAATGAGTTAACTCTTTTATAGCTATAAAATGCACGGAAATGAAGATATAAGCAAAAATCTGAAGTGTCGATTTCTTTTTCCTTTTTTCGCGGGCGGGGGGGGGGGGGGGGGGAGGGGTGAATTATGCATTTTATATTTTAAATACTTCTAACCATCCTAGACAACATATAAAAAATTTTGAACTACCGGACCGTTTGTTAGGTAACCCCCCTATTTTGGTCTCTATTCATTGGACTATACATTGTCAGTCAGTCAGTCAGTCAGTCAGCGTGTAAGCGTCCACTGCTGGACATACGCCTCTCCAATTTTCCTGCAGTCCGGGAGGACTGCAGGAAGCAGTGGTTCCGTACCGCTGAAGGCCGGGAGGCCTTCAGCGGTACGGAACGACTGCTTTCCGCCGACGTACTTGATGTCGTCGTCCCACCTGGCGGGTGGTCTTCCCACACTCCGTTTTCCTGTGCACGGCCACCAGTGTAGGACACGGTTACTCCAACGGTCGTCGTCTCTTCGGCTGACGTGCCCAGCCCATTGCCACTTGAGCTTAGCCACCCGGTATCCAATATCGGCTACTTTGGTGCGTCGGCGGGTTGCCTCGTTACGCACCATATCACGTAGCGTTATTCCCAGCATGGCTCGCTCCATAGCTCGCGGGGCAACTTTCAACCTTTTGACAACACCGACCGTCAGCTTCCACGTTTCACACCCGTACGCCGTACGTCATACATAACCGGGAGGACACACTGGTCATATATATAAGGTCTTTCAAAATTAGTTCATAGTACGCTAAGGGGGGGTTCTGTATCGGAAATGGATCACTTTTGAAGAACAGTTTTTTTTTTTCCTTACTAAATTTTTTTTTACATTTAGAATGTGAAAAAAATTCTTAATCGTTTCAGTTTCATGTCAGGAACAAAAAAGTCTTCCAACACATAGATCTCTTTCTTTCAGAAATTGTGAAAAACCACAATTTTAGTTTTATTAGTATGGAATAGAAAGAATTTGATTTTTTTACCAACTTACACGTGTTACATCATAATGGTAATGCAAACTTTTTTGTTACTGTTATGAAACTGAATCGATTAGGCTATAAAAATCAACCACCTATTTTTTTATTTCAATTCATAAAAACATATTTTACATAAAAAAAAACCCAAGGTCCAAAAAAATTTATATAGGTTTTACTCCCTATATGATACAGAACCCCCCCGTAGCGTACTATGAACTAATTTTGAAAGACCTTATATACGGGTTTTTAAATTTTGCGGAAGATCAGACCTCAGGGCGAATTTTACACATTGGCTGCAAGAAATCTTTACAAGGGATAAATCCGCTGTTGCACCGCATTCGTTAAACTATTTAAAAATATCTATATATATTTGTGGAGGAATAAAGCATTTCTATCTATCGGTCGAGGTTGGTGAATTTGCACAGAGGAGAATATTGTCAAATATTTCTTTCTAAATCAATTCCCCCCGACGACAGATATTAAAATTCATACCGCAGCAGCAGCCAGGCAGGCAGGCAGCCTCGCTCGCGCGCTTTACTACACCACACCTACGCTACCTTGCCACGCACGTTTATTGAAATGAAATGATATATACTAGTTATATATACTAGCTTTTGCCGGCGGCTTCGCTCGCGTTAAGTTCGTATTTAAATAGGCGAAAGTAAGTAAGCAAGAAAGAAGGCTGAGTTACAAGAAGCTTGTTTTTAAACTGTTTTTCTTTGTTTCTGCTCTATCGTAAAAACGGTACTTATGTAATACATAAAGGCGTCAAACTTGTGTGATTAATTATAGTGCAAACTCTAAAATAAAACAAGAAATAATAAAAAATATTTTTCCGACGAATTGAGAACCTCTACTTTTTTTTTTAAGTCTGTTAAAAAGCGGCCAATTACGCGGTGATACGAACACCTCGGTGCGCGAGTCTGACTTGCACTTGGGCGGTTTTTTTATCAAGTAGGTAAATAACTATTTTTAGTTCTAAACTTTAGTGTGTAATATGAAAAAAAGTCTTCACAAGCTTTACAAAATAGCCTACAAAACCTTACAAATTCGTTGCCTATCATGCCCTGTTTTTTTGAGTGGTAAAATGTTTTCACTCCGTAGACTGTTGTTTTGGCAGACTCTATCTAGTTAGTAGAGAGTTAGAGACACAGAAAGCATGATTATTTATTTATTCAAGTGTTATTGAATTCAATTCTTATGACAATTTTTTACAATTTTTTACAATGTTTTATTTAAATTAAATAACAATGCGTGTCAATATTTATTTATTTAAACAACATACGCTCAATAAACATAATGTTTATTTTTCAAACTAATAGGTACATGAAACCACAACACAATGTGTGTCATACAAACGTTACATAAACTAAATACTCAATAGGTAAATAAATAATCATAAGCTAAATAATTATTGAAGTTACGAAAACGATCGGCTGGGCTGCTCGCGACGACTTAGCCGCTCCGCTGAAGTGCGACGCGGCTCACTTGCTGCTGGTGTACTTGGTGACCTGCCTTGGTGCCCTCGCTGACGGCGTGCTTGGCCAGCTCGCAGCCTCACGGACGTCTGCACCTCCCTCGAGGTGATGATGGACCTCTTATTGTAGTGCGCCAGCCGCGCCGCCCCGCGCCGCCGCGATCGCTTCTCGCGCGTCGGCGGTGTGTACAGGATATTGAACAGTGATTTGATAATAAACCGATCGAATGTAAACACGCGCGCGGAACGCGCGGTGTTTTAATCCCGACGAGACACCTAGCTAGCTAGATTTACATTCACCTGTTTTAACATTGTTTTGTATAGGACCTGCCATTGTTCGTTACAATCTGTTACACCCGCTCCTGTCGAAGCTACTAGCACCATTTTTTCAGCCTCGGCAGTGGCGGGGCAAGACCTAAATTTGACGTGGGCATTTGCGAGGCCCTCTGGTGGCACTAGAGGATGGATTTTATGGATTTTCACTGTAGAAATGGATTTTGTCACCCTCGGTAGCTCAGTGGTGCGGTCGGTCGACTGGTTGTTAAAAGCAACCCTGAGCGCGGTCAGTACTTGGATGGTAGACCACATGACATGACCGTTGGAGGCTGACCTTGGTTCAGATTCCACGTAAGTAGGTCCCTTCCACTGGCGGCTGGTCCTAAAGTGCGCTCGTGCGCCGCACTACCATACCACGAGAAATCTTCACTTCACTCAAAAGAAATAATACCTTACAACATACTACATAAAACCATAAAGATCGTACTCCAAATAAGTACGAATGTGAATTCGACCTTATTTTATAGATGCCAAGGCACGTTTTTGCGAGTAAACGCGCGCGCCGTGCGGAATATAAATCGCACGCGGGTCTCCCATACTGAATGTATGGGGATCGGCAAAACACCGCTGGCGCGTGAGACAGAAGATACTTCATAGAAACAGTATGGGCCGAAAGGAGTTCTGCGTGCGGCGCACGAGCGCCAAACAAGGACGCTATATCGTGAATACCCGCGCGTGCGACACGTCGCGTCGCGAGCGATTCGTTTTGCACAAGTCCGTCTTACAAACTCTTTGCCGTCTACCTAGAGTCAGCGCGCTGTCATTTGATGTCACATACCCGTTATCGCGCGAATATTTAAAATGGGATATGGTTAGGTTTTGTGCTTTCTGTCACGTGATACTGTGAATTAAGTGGTGCCGATATTTACAATCAGGTGATCCCGGGTTCCATTCCTACTTTTCAAATGCTTTTATTTTTATATATTTTTTTAAGTATTTTTGGACTGTTTTCTTTTTGAAAGCTGCAGTAGTGTTGTGGTCTATGGGGTGTATTCATAAAGGTACTAAAAATAAGTTAAAAAACTTGTTTGGATTTTTTTTTTCTTGTTTTTGCAACTCATTGAGTGTCTTGAGAATATTCATACTACATAATAAAACGCAGGCGTTTAAAAAATTCGGAAGTCCCGATCTTAAAATAACATGACGGGAATGTGTTGGGAAATTTGGTATTTAAGTAGGTAGGTACTTAGCGCACTACCGGTCACTGAAGTCACCAGCCGCCACTGGTCCCTTCCCTTCTTACCTTACTAGGTGGTAGGATTTATCCCGCCCGGGTTGATACCATACCCCACTGAACGAAATGTCGGTCGAAACGGCTATGTAAATAGTTCGTGTTTTCCGTCCAATTCAGTGTAGCTGAAATGAAATGAAGAGAACCACTGACATGCCACCGAGTTCACCCGGTGTTATGGGCTGACATAACGGATGTTGTAGGTGATGTAGCCAACCGTGTCAGTTTCCATAAAAAAGCTATAGGTTCAATTTCATTGTTCATTGCATTATCTACGCATAGGTATTTCTGTTTTACAAGGTATTTGCCACACGGGTGCATACTATGACGGGCGCTGCTCTGAGGAACTAGCATCCCTTATTCCCTGCTACCCGTTCCATCTCCGCAGAGAGACTCAGCACCGAATTTTGTTTTTGTTGACATAGGGTTTTTGAGAACCCAATCGGTTCTCAGAATTGTTTCTTTGTCGCACCACCGCTACGGTGTACAACTAGTCCGCAAATCTGCTGGCATGGCCCCTAGAGGAGAGGTGATTTTGGCTCTGTCGACTGCACCAGTGGTCCCTCGGTAAAGCCACCCATGTTGGTTAACATAAAAAAAATACCATGATGGTGCCTAATAAAGTGTGTAGGTCTTCCTTCATATTATTCTTATCAGTTATACTAAATTAAATTACGCCTAACTACTAACGAATGCTTAATACTTACTTACAGGGTGTTTGATGAGTGATGACTATTAGGTCATCCATCATAAAGCAAACCAGGTACTCCTGAGCCTATTTGGAGCAAAAAAGTTAGAATTTTTTTTTTCCACGGTGAACTTTTTTTTTCATACTAAACTAAATAACTTTGTCATCTAACTTTTTTGCTCCAAATAGGCTCAGGGGTATCTGGTTTGCTTCATGGTGACCTATAGTCATCAAACACCGGTATAACAATATTTGGTTGGACTGTAGTTTGTATCAGTGCGATACAAATAATAAAGAATGGGTCTAACTAAACACAAAGTGCTCATCATGACGGATGTCACTTATCAAATCGTAAGTAATATTAAATGAATGAATGAGGAGGAAGCGATGCGCAGCGAGCGAGAAGCGACCGACGAAGGATTGAAGACAGCAAGATGGCGTCTGCAAGATGGCGGCCGGAAGTCGCGGCAATCTTCTACCGGAAGCCGGAAGCGGCAACCTCGCGTCGCATAGCAAAGAGCTCATGGATTATCTTTTTACGTTAGCGGGCAAAAATTATAAATACACGGGTTCGGTGTGTGTGCCGCTTTACTGGCGGCTGTAGCCAGGAAAATGGAGTGTGGGACCGGGAAGACCACCCGCTATGTGGGACGACGACGACATCAAGTACCTGCGTCGGCGGAAAGCAGCGGTACCGCTGAAGGCCGGGGGGACAGGAGGAAAATTGGAAAGGCGTATGTCCAGCAGTGGAAATCGGCCGACGACACCACACGCAGACAGGACACCGGTTAATAACGGTACGACGACAGTTTGGTTTTTTTTTATTACTATTTATTTATTTATTTATACTTCTATATTTTACAATTTCATGTTCTGCGAAGCCTACTAGGCTTATCCGCAAAAGCAGTTTTGTCGCCGTCTATTATATATACATTATTATTCGTGATGTAAGCGGCCTGATTTTAAACATTCATAATTTTTTTTTAAACTTTGTTGACAATCATCAGCATTAATTATACTAACGTTGGCGGCTGCGGTTGTAAGAGCGATGTTGTAAGTAAGCGGGGAGCGCCATTAGCTCCTGCTCTAAACAATATACGCGGAGGTGATGGTGGTTGCTGGTGCTGTTATCTGTCTTGATCTAATTATACTAACGTTGGCGGCTGCGGTTGTAAGAGCGATGTTGTAAGTAAGCGGGGAGCGCCATTAGCTCATGCTCTAAACAATATACGCGGAGGTGATGGTGGTTGCTGGTGCTGTTATCTGTCTTGATCTAATTATACTAACGTTGGCGGCTGCGGTTGTAAGAGCGATGTTGTAAGTAAGCGGGGAGCGCCATTAGCTCCTGGTCTAAACAATATACGCGGAGGTGATGGTGGTTGCTGGTGCTGTTATCTGTCTTGATCTAATTATACTAACGTTGGCGGCTGCGGTTGTAAGAGCGATGTTGTAAGTAAGCGGGGAGCGCCATTAGCTCCTGCTCTAAACAATATACGCGGAGGTGATGGTGGTTGCTGGTGCTGTTATCGGTCTTGATCTAATTATACTAACGTTGGCGGCTGCGGTTGTAAGAGCGATGTTGTAAGTAAGCGGGGAGCGCCATTAGCTCCTGCTCTAAACAATATACGCGGAGGTGATGGTGGTTGCTGGTGCTGTTATCTGTCTTGATCTAATTATACTAACGTTGGCGGCTGCGGTTGTAAGAGCGATGTTGTAAGTAAGCGGGGAGCGCCATTAGCTCCTGCTCTAAACAATATACGCGGAGGTGATGGTGGTTGCTGGTGCTGTTATCTGTCTTGATCTAATTATACTAACGTTGGCGGCTGCGGTTGTAAGAGCGATGTTGTAAGTAAGCGGGGAGCGCCATTAGCTCCTGCTCTAAACAATATACGCGGAGGTGATGGTGGTTGCTGGTGCTGTTATCTGTCTTGATCTAATTATACTAACGTTGGCGGCTGCGGTTGTAAGAGCGATGTTGTAAGTAAGCCGGGAGCGCCATTAGCTCCTGCTCTAAACAATATACGCGGAGGTGATGGTGGTTGCTGGTGCTGTTATCTGTCTTGATCTAATTATACTAACGTTGGCGGCTGCGGTTGTAAGAGCGATGTTGTAAGTAAGCCGGGAGCGCCATTAGCTCCTGCTCTAAACAATATACGCGGAGGTGATGGTGGTTGCTGGTGCTGTTATCTGTCTTGATCTAATTATACTAACGTTGGCGGCTGCGGTTGTAAGAGCGATGTTGTAAGTAAGCGGGGAGCGCCATTAGCTCCTGCTCTAAACAGTATACGCGGAGGTGATGGTGGTTGCTGGTGCTGTTATCTGTCTTGATCTAATTTTGTGTGCAGCTCGCTTCACCCACTCATCGGCTGTACCTACGACGGGTATTCAGGTAAAATTTTTCTTTATTTTCATGTTTTTCAGTTTCACAGGGCTAGGTAGCTTCTCTCTTGCTCACCGTGGGTACTAAGATATGCCTGACATCGGGCTTTACTTACTTATTTTACAGTTTGATAGTGTAGGTAGGATAGATACCTAGGAAGGTAAGTACCTACTTAATTAATTGTACTGACGGGCAATTGCGGTGGCGGCGGAGAGCGGAGGGTGCGCGCCGCATTCTTTCGGAGTGAACGGTTGAGAAACCGGGCTATACCTAAGTAATCTCCATGTGACTTATAGTACCTATATGAAGTTACGCGTCCACACTGAACTTGGTGAAACTATTTTATATGAGACCCTCTCCGTTCCCATCGACATTCTTTCAATGCGGTCGTACCAATCGACCACTTACTTAGTAAGGTAGGTTAGTTTTAAATTTTAATATTTAATAGCCGTTTTATTTATAACCTACATTAAAATTAAAATTTATGGATCACTAAAGAAACTGAAATAATTCGGTGAATTTACCTATGTACAGCTTTCCAACCAACTCTTTTCACTTGCATTGTACCCCCATAATATAATAGCCCCACTACATCTCTCCCCGTGTATGTCGTAAGAGGCGATAAGGACAAGGTACTGCGCTAAAGGGCGACAGGCTAGCCACTTCTCACATTGGCGCAGTCCATCTACATAGACATGCAGTAGCTGGGTTCTTCGTGCCTTACTTGCTGCTTGATAGGTTGTCTTGTCCGTATACTGTGCTAATCGTGGTGGTCGGTGTTGTGCTGTAATTTACCAGAGTCCTTATAGCACAACACCGATTACTCTGCTTACCCTGTTTGTCCGGACAGCGTGTGGTATGTATGTAGGTATGTAGGTATATTTTTATTAGAAAAATGCAAAGCGAAAATTATTGGAAAAAATACATCCCGGCCAGGATTCGAACCTGGGTCTTTGGCTTGAGCCGCCAACGCGATAACCAACTACGCCACCGGACCGTTACGTATTATCTCCAAATTTTCAATCTTTTGCACCTTCATGATGTCGCATAATTTTTGCGAACAGTCAACTTGCACGGTTCAATATTGAACCTTATGCTGTCGTCACCAAAGTCGTATTTGGCATCGGACACTAGAAGTTAACGTGAGGTTTTTTAATAGTATTCTATGTTATATGTTAGTACGGTTCATAAGGTTCAATATTGAACCGTGCAAGTTGACTGTTCGCAAAAATTATGCGACATCTTCGATCAACGTGCGACATCATGAAGGTGCAAAAGATTGAAAATTTGGAGATAATACGTAACGGTCCGGTGACGTAGTTGGTTATCGCGTTGGCGGCTCAAGCCAAAGACCCAGGTTCGAATCCTGGCCGGGATGTATTTTTTCCAATGATTTTCGCTTTGCATTTTTCTAATAAAAATATATATAAAGCGAGTACGTGCCTAGTACTAACATATAACATAGAATGTATGTAGGTACCTCACGAAGCAGCAGGTAAAATCCAAAAGTGATGCAACACAATATACCAAAGCTTCAAATAAAAATAGTTTAGCTGTAATACATGTAAATAAATTCAGATTTCGCAAAATGATCACGTCTTCTTCGCTTCAAAATCGATTTCGCGGTTTTTGACACAAAAATTTCCCCGCCAGGCGACGCGCGGCTCCCCGCGGCGCTCGCTGATTGGTCCTTTCAAATCGTCAAACGTCGCCTGTCACGCTGACAGCTGACAGCTTTTGAGGTAATGCGCGTCTTCATTGTGGCGTAATAGACTTGCATGTTTTTGAAGATGTTATTATTGGAGCTGGTAGGGGCGGCGGGGCGGCGGAGCGGTGGCGGCGGCGGCGCGGATATCGCCGTGCGGGGAGCCAAGACGCTGTTGATGATAATGGAAGACCATGAATGGACCATCCATGAATTTTAGCATTTTTCCATATTATATTTTCGAAGGAGAATGTCTTTGCCTATTTCAGCAGATTGTAAAAATAATATCATGTAAGTCAATGACGTATCATGTATTCTCATAAAATCTCTTTGATGTAAGTAAATAAATTAAATAGTACGTATTCCTATCTTTATTTCTACTCTAGCCACTTGTACTCTACCTGTCTGTATGATAGTTCTACCAAGGTTCTGCCAGGGTTCTGCATAAACATTCAACAGCATTGAGATGACAGCGGGGCGAGTCAGAGGGGCCAAAGCACAGTGCTCCGACCAGCGAATATCATCTCCGATAAGGTAGTTGATATTATCAGCTTCGAGTCTTCCTTTTAGATTGCTATCTAAAACTACTGGATTAGAGGAGAACACAGCGATAGATTACTATGCGGCCATCTTGTATCCAGTTCGGTGGTATCAACCCGGTCGGCTACAATTTGAGCCCACACTCTAGTGAGCACACGCTGTATGCCGACAATCGGGGCAAGCAGAGCAATCGGTGTTGTGCTGCAAGTACTCTTGTAAATAATAGCACAACACCGACCACCACGTAACACATTTAGCAAAGTATTCGGACAAGATAACTATATCAAGCAGCAAGTAAGGCACGAAGACCCACCTGCTGCATGACTCGATCGGTGGATGAACCCTGCCAAGGTGAAAGGTGGATAGTCTGTCGCATGTTCTCTCCTAATATTAGGTACCAAAAGTTTACCGATTACTCTGCTAAACCCGATTGTCGGGATACAACGCGGTGACGTATGATAGGTAGCTATGCAATGATATTATCAGTGAAAAAAAAATACATACAGCCGAACATAGAACCTCCTCCTTTTTTGAAGTCGGTTAAAAAGGAGGTAAGTAGAAAGGTTATCTGAGCTCCCTCCCAAGCGGCACATTAAATACAAGACCACAGTCCTGTCTGAAGTTAGTCACCCACCAACTACGCACGCGTTCGCACCGCTAACCACGAGCCGCTAACACATCGAATCGAAAATGCCGTCGTGTGTAATAAATAATGAATGAGATTCTGCACTAATTCTAATAATTAGAATAAGACTATTCGAGTCGGCGCATCACTTTATAGTTCTTCCTCTCAACTTTTCGAGGACGTGCCATGTGTGAGCACTGAATGTCATATAGATAACCTATCTTTCCTAAAATATCATTGTAGCTATGTAGGTATGACTTTCACGCTCGCTCAGGATAAAATTTTCACTTCATCGAAAAAACAAATATATCCTCCCTCCTGCCCCCCCCCCCCCCCCCCCCTCGCTCCATACTCGCCCCGCACTCTTTTTTCTCTCAAAATTAATCGGATCTAATTTTAAAATCTAAACTGATCCTATGATCGGCGCCGCCGCCGCCCGCGCCCCGTGTCGTCGCCGCGAGCGTGTTTGTTCGCGTCTCGCTCGCTCGAGTCGCAACAGACTTTATTAATTTTTTCTTACTCTTTTCTGTGATTTTACGCGAATCGGCTTGTTGACAGGGGCTGGTGGGGGAGGGCATGCGGGGGGAGCGATCACCCAATCCCCCCATAGAGCATTCCAATTTATTTTTTGCTGCCCATCTTTACGGGACAGAGTTGTAAGACTAACAGAAATGTTGTCACGGATACCTACCTCCCTGCTATCCGCAGCAGTCTACGTGAACCTCTAGCGGCCCTTGTGCCTAGACTTCACAGTTCACAGTGACATTGAACCTGAATTTCGTTGACATTTTATGTGATACTTGATAACAAGAAAATAAATACTTCGGCAAGTACTTGCTTTTGTCATGGAATCCATATGTAATATGTCTTACCCGTGCCATTTGCAAAAATCGATCATTTTTAATGTACTTCCAGCATGCCACTATCTCACGAACCACTCAACAAATCCGAGCAACCCAGGTGTCAGGTGATAGAGTCACTCGGCCCCCTTCCACCAATGACAACGCCCATGAGCCCGCTGGGCACGGTGCGGCGGTCCCCAGACGCGTCAACGAGTAGTTTTCCAAATTTCCTGGAAAAACTGATCGCGTCCGGGCTCCATGCCCCAAGAGTCTCTACAGCAAAGGCCACAAACTCGTAGTTATTCTTAAGTTGGTTGTATTTGGCATGTTTAACCGATTGGGCCTCTGCTGCAGCAAAACCGGCCACCCGAGACGAGCCCACCGTGTCTCTGGGGGCGAAGGTGTCCGCCAACGAGAATGAAGGTGTCCGCCAATACGAGAATGAAGGTGTCCGCGAACTGGAATGAAGGTGTCCGCCAACGAGAATGAAGGTGTCCGCCAACGAGAATGAAGGTGCCCGCCAACGAGAATGAAGGTGCCGCACACGTCAGTAGGTGAGCTATGCCGCTACGACGCCACTTTCAAACTTCAAAATTTTCTAAGTCCCGGGAATCGGGGGGCGTGGCCTAATTTGGGGTGTACGTAGGGCTTCGGAGTCAGGGTTCAGCTCCAGGGTGCCAGGTCAGGGTGCTGCGCCCCATCAATTTGGTGTGTACGTAGGCCTTCGGAGTCAGGGTTCAGACCTTCGGATTCAGGATTCAGGCCTTAGGATTCAGGATTCAGGGTTCCAGATTCAGGGTTCAGGTCCAGGGTGCTAGGTCAGGGTGCTGCGCCCCATCCATTTGAGGCGTACGTAGGCCTTCGGAGTCATGGTTCAGCTCCAGGGTGCTGCACCCCACCAGCATGGTTCCACATGCACCGAGGCTTCGCCCCTGCCCCCTACCCCGCCCCGCCCCTGCCACACCCTTCGCCCCAGCCTTCACCCCTCCACAGTACCCCTGCCGACCGAGCGCAGGTAAATAGAGGTAGATAAACTAAGAGTGGTGCGTATTGTCTACCTGATAAGGGGTAGTTGATTCACCTCTATTGTCGGGAGGCAGGTTTAAACCTGTAGCAACCTGTAGGAACGACTGACTCCGCTTACGCATTGAATAGAAATATAACATTAACAATTGTTCTGTGAAATGTATTCATACTCAGCATGACTAAGGCATCGTCAGTCAGGTAGGTTGGAGCCTAATGGTGTAGGAATGCAGACATGGCGCCGTCGCCGTCGGGCTTTGGCGGCGGGGAAGTTTGGCTGGTGCATTTAAAAATTCCGACACGCTCACTGTGACCGCAGTCGACAACGATGAACAGTCAGCCGCCAACATTACGCCGAGCTGCACGCCTGCGCCCACCGCTACAATGTCGCTAACGACTATCCACGTGCACACCTCGGGGCCGAGGCACGAGCGCTATTCGTCCGAGTCGGCACGTCTTCAAACATTCAACGATTAGCCACGCGCCCTCCGGCAGAAGCCTGAAGAAATGGTTAAGGCTGGGTTTTTCTACACTGGTTTTGGTGACAAAGTGGCGTGCTTTTACTGCGGAGGAACACTCAACCAGTGGCGACCGGAAGACACACCGTGGGAGGAGCACACGAGGCTAGACCGCTGCGCTTTCGTCTACATAATGAAGGGAGCTGACTTCGCCACAGTCAAAGCAAAAGGATTGGACGAGATCGACATTCCGAGCTATTCGCCATACTTGTATGCGCCATCAGACGATGGAGCCTTTAACTTGAAATGATTAATTTTCAATAAATATTTTTACATTTAAACAGTGAATACATTTATTTCAACCCACCCACACCCATAAATGAAACAAAAGTTAGCAGAAATGTTTATTTATTTTCACAAATCTTAATACTAAAGTGTACATGATATATGCTTTAGAAAAGTCACTTAAACCCATTATTTACATAAATGGGGCAACCTAAGTTTCGTCAGCAAATATTTATTTCTTGGTCAGGTCTATGATGGTTGTTTTAAAGATGATGATGATGGCGTGGTATATAGGTTAGAAATCAGCTTGCTGTCGCGCTGGTTAATGGTGATATGTATGATGGCCCATTACCTCTGAGAAAAAATTGTATTGGATGTTGTCAGAATATTTTAATTTTTCATGACATATTTTATTATTTAATTTACGTACAAAGTGGAAATCTTATACTCTTAATCTATTTGTATAACATTTTGCTGCGCATCTAAAATTTGCGTAACGATATTGGCTATAGCGGAGATTATCCTTCGCTCATATTGGTTTAGCTCTGGGGTCTGCTGCACAATGCCTAACGTTGGCGATTGATGCTGCTGAGTGATCCAATCTGAAGATTGCAATGTGCACACGTTTGATGTTGGATCTTGCTTGTGCGATGTCAGCGGTGATGGCGGCTGCTGTTGATGTGTAGGCGAATAGTATGCAGATGAGTATCGCGGTGGAGATGTCGCTGGTAGAGGTGGCGATGGTGAATAATTCATCAGGGTATACGTAGGTGAGCCGTAGGTGGGTGAGTATCGCGTTGGATATATCGTTGGTGGAGATGTAGGTGGTGAATTAAGCAGCGGTGAGTCTTGCGCAAGCGAACCCACCCAACTTATGAGTGGTGGTGCGGAAATGTATTAGGACAGTGTTTTTCAAACTGTGGATAGCGAAGCCAGTGCTAGGTCAGGGTGCTGCGCCCCACCAGCGTGGTTCCACTGGCACCGAGGCTTCGCCCCTTCCCCCTACCCCGCCCCGCCCCTGCCACCCCCCCCCCCCCCCCCCCCCCCCCCTCCGCCAGTCAGGTAGGTTGGAGCCTAATGGTGTAGGAATGCAGACATGGCTGACTCAATATCTTTGGAATTTTACCTGTAGAGACGTGACGTAATGAAGTACCACTCCAACCTATCGTCCTGTGAGTTACACCGAGTCGAGATCGAGGAGGTGAAAGCTCATGCCACTCGGTGTGCGAGTTGGACTCGCACTTAGTCGGGAAACTGGCTCGGTTGACTATATCAACTACAACCTACAGTTATACGTTTATCCTACAGTTGGTGAAAGCTGCAAGTTGAAATCAAACTTATTACAATGGCTCAAGGTACATTATTTATGTTTGATTCCTGCCTACGTGCCGGAGTACCTAGCGTGTTAATACTTGCTTACAGTGTGACTCATTTAGGGATGAACAATTAGAAATTGTGGCGTGAAGGGTGGTTGGTGAAAGCTGCAAGTTGAAATCAAACTTATTACAATGGCTCAAGGTACATTATTTATGTTTGATTCCTGCCTACGTGCCGGAGTACCTAGCGTGTTAATACTTGCTTACAGTGTGACTCATTTAGGGATGAACAATTAGAAATTGTGAACTGGGGTTGACAAAAGAGCTCATTAGTGGTAGATACCAAGGGATCGCTCACAGGCAACGCAGATTGAGACTTGTTGAAATATACCAATTGTTGTGGAGATATTTTTAAAGGTAAAATTTTCTTAGTGCAACTATTGTGAAAGATAACTGATGTCTGGGGTTGAACAAAAGAGCTCATTACTGGAAGGTATCAGCGGGTCGCTCACAGGTGACGCAGCGCAGGTTGAGACTTGCAGAAACATGAAAATGTTTGGTGAAATTATTTAAAAGTAATATCGCGCTGTGATAAAGTGTAGGTAAGTCGACCCTTCCCACAACAGCCATTATTAAAGATAATAGACGTCTTTGGGGGTTGAACAAAAGAGCTCTGTACTGTAAAAACCAACGGGTCCATCTCGATCGACGCAGATTGAGACTTGTAGAAACATGAAAATGTTTGACAAATTTTTAAAGTAAAATATTTTTTAGTATATACTTTTTCCACATCATCATGAGAGGGGGTGGGGGTTATTTATCTATATAGCTCATGTTTATAAGACTGAGCGCACAATTTTAGTAAAACAGTTCGATCGCAGCAGCACGCCGACTTGTATCTCTACACACCACGGTGAGCTGATTTCTAAATATCGACCACACCAGCATCATCTTCACACCAACCATCATGGACCTAACCAAGATCAACTAAGCGGGCAAGCGAGCCTTCCTGGAGACGCGGAAACTCGCCATCTTGGAGATTGGAAAACTCTACCGAGTGACCGACTTGCGCAAAGTTGCAACCAAATACGGAGATCGCATTGTAGCTGACATCGATGAGACTTTCTGCGTCTTCCTACCCAAGCGGATGATCGACGCCTTCAACAAGGATGGGAAGATGTTCGAAGATATGGTTGAAGCTAGCAGAGAAAACATGCTTGGGCTGAAATACCTTGGTGGGACGTATAATGCTATCGAGTTCGATAGTATGTAAGAAGAGGGCGTGGAAATGTATGTGGAATACCAACGTTTTAGCTGTACGATTTTACAGAAATAAATTTTTTTGTCTAATATATGTACTGTGTATTAAGGAAAATAACCTTATGTAATAAAGCTTATAATTGAACAATATTTTTTAATTTTCATACCCAACCACACTAGATAATACCAAGGTATATAGTTATTAGTTTCTTAGTAAGAAACTCTAACAATTTTGTGAATCATCAAAATGTATTTCACTAAGGTTGGAAACAAAAGATTAAAAATTGTGCGAATTCTTTTCATAGCTTCAGCCCACAACTTTACCTGCGCACATGTAGGTACTTCTGGCATGAGGGGGCTGCTTCTAGATTAGGAAAGGTGGGTTGACGCTTGAGTTTAAATAATATTATTTCGAGGCATCATTTAAAATTGAAACGTCGTGCAAGCAAGTTCTCAAAGAAATCAACATCATGGGAGTGACCGCTAAATGGCGAATTAACAGCACCGCGCAAGTGCAGGGGGCCATCGTGCGGCACAACAGTGGAAAATTCAATGATGGCGAGCTGTATCGCTGTATTCAGCTAACCTATTCTTCAGGTGAGATATATTTGTCATTATAATATATATTTTATACATACCACTTTTTTTACAGAATCACAATGTTTACTCGATGTGAGCCTATTATACCTTATCACTATTTGATCATTGTCAGCCTCGGTAGCTCAGTGGTGTGTCAACAGCTGTAAAGCAACCCTGGGTGCGGATAGTGCTGAGATGGGTGATTGATCACTCATCCGTTGGAGGCTGACCGTGGTTCGGATCCTACGTTAAACTGTAGGATAAACGTATAACTGTAGGTTGTAGTTGATATAGTCAACCGAGCCAGTTTCCCGACCAAGTGCGAATCCAACTCGCACACCGAGGGTTCCGTATCACCATATCATGGTCAGCACCACTCACGCCATTAGTTATAATGCTTCATACACTACTATTTTGGCACCTATATTTATTATTAAGACCTATACTCAGGGCATTGAGGTGTACCAATGGGTTAAAAAAAAAGCTGAAATCGGCACTTTTGTTAGCACAAAAGGGCTATTGACGATTTAAAAAAAATTTATGTTTTGTCGTTTTATGTATCTCTTTTCTAATTTTATTTATTGTTGCGTTGTATTTAGTTATATTATTTTATTGTGTTGTTACTTTTTGTATTATTCTGTTTTTGCTATCCTTTGTGTTATTATAAGGTATTATTTTAAAGTTGTTATTTATAGTGTTAGTCATTTGTTTGTTTATTGATAGAAAAAG
Organism: Nematopogon swammerdamellus; assembly: GCA_946902875.1. NCBI lineage: Eukaryota > Metazoa > Arthropoda > Insecta > Lepidoptera > Adelidae > Nematopogon > Nematopogon swammerdamellus. Next base: position 305,177 of record OX336352.1, on the reverse strand, counting down.
GTTCTGTGCTTATGTTAGGTTAGCACCATTGTTACATTATCATATCTACCTAAGGGTAGACCGGGCAGGATCTACCTGAGATGGGGCCTGGCGGCGAAGCTTTACAAGCGCAATTGTTCAGCCGGAAGCCGGAGCCGGTGGGGTAGCACGTTAAATTTATTAACATTTTATTAGGTAATAATTACTCCAATTAACTACTCTATTAAACTGATATGAAACTTAGGCGGTAATATTTCTAAAAATTATTTTGATTGCTCCAATTAAAACAAGAATTACATTTATTGAAGTTTTATTAGGTACCTATTAATTATCCCCATTAACCTGATAAGACCCTTAGCCTACAGAAAACGTTCAACGAGCCAACATTTCCGAGAGTTGGTGGATGACTCAAGATTCGGGAAGCATGATACCGGATTCGGGAATCATGAATTGGAGCCCAGGAGGTGGCGAGGGTAGCGGAGCGGGGGTAGCGGGGGTGGGGTGGCACGCTAAATTAATATTTTTTTTATTAGGTATTAATTACCCCAATTAACTACTCTATTAAACTGATATGAAGCTTAGGCGGTAACATTTTTAAAATTATTTTAATTACTCCAATTAAAACGAGAATTACATTTATTGACGTTTTATTAGGTATTAATTACCCCAATTAACTGACAAATAGTGCAGGGGTCCATCGTGCGGCACAAGAGCTGTATCGCTGTATTCAGCTAACCTATTCTTCAGGTGAGATATATTTGTCATTATAATATATATTTTATACACACCACTTTTTTTACAGAATCACAATGTTTACTCGATGTGAACCCATTATACCTTATCACTATTTGATCATTGTCAGCCTCGGTAGCTCAGTGGTGTGCCAACAGCTGCAAAGCAACCGTGGGTGCGGATAGTGCTGAGATGGGTGATTGATCACTCATCCGTTGGAGGCTGACCGTGGTTCGGATCCTACATTAAACTGTAGGATAAACGTATAACTGTAGGTTGTAGTTGATATAGTCAACCGAGCCAGTTTCCCGACCAAGTGCGAGTCCAACTCGCACACCGAGGGTTCCGTATCACCATATCTTGGTCAGCACCACTCACGCCATTAGTTATAATGCTTCATACACTACTATTTTGGCACCTATATTTATTATTAAGACCTATACTCAGGGCAATGAGGTGTACCAATGTGTTAAAAAAAAAAATCTGAAATCGGCACTCTTGTTAGCACAAAAGGGTCATTGACGGTTTAAAAAAATTAATGTTTTGTCGTTTTATGTATCTCTTTTCAAATTTTATTTATTGCTGCGTTGTATTTAGTTATATTATTTTATTGTGTTGTTACTTTATGTATTATTCTGTTTTTGCTATCCTTTGTGTTATTATAAGGTATTATTTTAAAGTTGTTATTTATAGTGTTAGTCATTTGTTTGTTTATTGATAGAAAAAGGTACTGTGCTTATGTTAGGTTAGCACCATTTTTATTTTATCATATCTACCTAAGGGTAGACCGGGCAGGATCTACCTGAGATGGGGCCTGGCGGCGAAGCTTTACAAGCGCAATTGTTCAGCCGGAAGCCGGAGCCGGTGGGGTAGCACGTTAAATTTATTAACATTTTATTAGGTAATAATTACTCCAATTACCTACTCTATTAAACTGATATGAAACTTAGGCGGTAATATTTCTAAAAATTATTTTGATTGCGCCACTTAAAACAAGAATTACATTTATTGAAGTTTTATTAGGTACCTATTAATTATCCCTATTAACCTGATAAGACCCTTAGCCTACAGAAAACGTTCAACGAGCCAACATTTCCGCAGGGTTCAGGTCCAGGGTGCTAGGTCAGGGTGCTGCGCCCCACCAGCGTGGTTCCACTGGCAACGAGGCTTCGCCCCCTTCCCCCTACCCCGCCCCGCCCCTGCCACCCCCCCCCCCCCCCCCTCCGCCCCAGCCTTCACCCCTCCGCAGTATCCCTGCCGCCCGATCGGAGTCAGGGTTCAGCTCCAGGGTGCCAGGTCAAGGTGCTGCGCCCCATCAATTTGTCAGTTAATTGGGGTAATTAATACCTAATAAAACGTCAATAAATGTAATTCTCGTTTTAATTGGAGTAATTAAAATAATTTTAAAAATGTTACCGCCTAAGCTTCATATCAGTTTAATAGAGTAGTTAATTGGGGTAATTAATACCTAATAAAAAAAATTATTAATTTAGCGTGCCACCCCACCCCCGCTACCCCCGCTCCGCTACCCTCGCCACCTCCTGGGCTCCAATTCATGATTCCCGAATCCGGTATCATGCTTCCCGAATCTTGAGTCATCCACCAACTCTCGGAAATGTTGGCTCGTTGAACGTTTTCTGTAGGCTAAGGGTCTTATCAGGTTAATGGGGATAATTAATAGGTACCTAATAAAACTTCAATAAATGTAATTCTTGTTTTAATTGGAGCAATCAAAATAATTTTTAGAAATATTACCGCCTAAGTTTCATATCAGTTTAATAGAGTAGTTAATTGGAGTAATTATTACCTAATAAAATGTTAATAAATTTAACGTGCTACCCCACCGGCTCCGGCTTCCGGCTGAACAATTGCGCTTGTAAAGCTTCGCCGCCAGGCCCCATCTCAGGTAGATCCTGCCCGGTCTACCCTTAGGTAGATATGATAATGTAACAATGGTGCTAACCTAACATAAGCACAGAACCTTTTTCTATCAATAAACAAACAAATGACTAACACTATAAATAACAACTTTAAAATAATACCTTATAATAACACAAAGGATAGCAAAAACAGAATAATACAAAAAGTAACAACACAATAAAATAATATAACTAAATACAACGCAACAATAAATAAAATTAGAAAAGAGATACATAAAACGACAAAACATAAATTTTTTTTAAATCGTCAATAGCCCTTTTGTGCTAACAAAAGTGCCGATTTCAGCTTTTTTTTTAACCCATTGGTACACCTCAATGCCCTGAGTATAGGTCTTAATAATAAATATAGGTGCCAAAATAGTAGTGTATGAAGCATTATAACTAATGGCGTGAGTGGTGCTGACCATGATATGGTGATACGGAACCCTCGGTGTGCGAGTTGGATTCGCACTTGGTCGGGAAACTGGCTCGGTTGACTATATCAACTACAACCTACAGTTATACGTTTATCCTACAGTTTAACGTAGGATCCGAACCACGGTCAGCCTCCAACGGATGAGTGATCAATCACCCATCTCAGCACTATCCGCACCCAGGGTTGCTTTACAGCTGTTGACACACCACTGAGCTACCGAGGCTGACAATGATCAAATAGTGATAAGGTATAATAGGCTCACATCGAGTAAACATTGTGATTCTGTAAAAAAAGTGGTATGTATAAAATATATATTATAATGACAAATATATCTCACCTGAAGAATAGGTTAGCTGAATACAGCGATACAGCTCGCCATCATTGAATTTTCCACTGTTGTGCCGCACGATGGCCCCCTGCACTTGCGCGGTGCTGTTAATTCGCCATTTAGCGGTCACTCCCATGATGTTGATTTCTTTGAGAACTTGCTTGCACGACGTTTCAATTTTAAATGATGCCTCGAAATAATATTATTTAAACTCAAGCGTCAACCCACCTTTCCTAATCTAGAAGCAGCCCCCTCATGCCAGAAGTACCTACATGTGCGCAGGTAAAGTTGTGGGCTGAAGCTATGAAAAGAATTCGCACAATTTTTAATCTTTTGTTTCCAACCTTACTGAAATACATTTTGATGATTCACAAAATTGTTAGAGTTTCTTACTAAGAAACTAATAACTATATACCTTGGTATTATCTAGTGTGGTTGGGTATGAAAATTAAAAAATATTGTTCAATTATAAGCTTTATTACATAAGGTTATTTTCCTTAATACACAGTACATATATTAGACAAAAAAATTTATTTCTGTAAAATCGTACAGCTAAAACGTTGGTATTCCACATACATTTCCACGCCCTCTTCTTACATACTATCGAACTCGATAGCATTATACGTCCCACCAAGGTATTTCAGCCCAAGCATGTTTTCTCTGCTAGCTTCAACCATATCTTCGAACATCTTCCCATCCTTGTTGAAGGCGTCGATCATCCGCTTGGGTAGGAAGACGCAGAAAGTCTCATCGATGTCAGCTACAATGCGATCTCCGTATTTGGTTGCAACTTTGCGCAAGTCGGTCACTCGGTAGAGTTTTCCAATCTCCAAGATGGCGAGTTTCCGCGTCTCCAGGAAGGCTCGCTTGCCCGCTTAGTTGATCTTGGTTAGGTCCATGATGGTTGGTGTGAAGATGATGCTGGTGTGGTCGATATTTAGAAATCAGCTCACCGTGGTGTGTAGAGATACAAGTCGGCGTGCTGCTGCGATCGAACTGTTTTACTAAAATTGTGCGCTCAGTCTTATAAACATGAGCTATATAGATAAATAACCCCCACCCCCTCTCATGATGATGTGGAAAAAGTATATACTAAAAAATATTTTACTTTAAAAATTTGTCAAACATTTTCATGTTTCTACAAGTCTCAATCTGCGTCGATCGAGATGGACCCGTTGGTTTTTACAGTACAGAGCTCTTTTGTTCAACCCCCAAAGACGTCTATTATCTTTAATAATGGCTGTTGTGGGAAGGGTCGACTTACCTACACTTTATCACAGCGCGATATTACTTTTAAATAATTTCACCAAACATTTTCATGTTTCTGCAAGTCTCAACCTGCGCTGCGTCACCTGTGAGCGACCCGCTGATACCTTCCAGTAATGAGCTCTTTTGTTCAACCCCAGACATCAGTTATCTTTCACAATAGTTGCACTAAGAAAATTTTACCTTTAAAAATATCTCCACAACAATTGGTATATTTCAACAAGTCTCAATCTGCGTTGCCTGTGAGCGATCCCTTGGTATCTACCACTAATGAGCTCTTTTGTCAACCCCAGTTCACAATTTCTAATTGTTCATCCCTAAATGAGTCACACTGTAAGCAAGTATTAACACGCTAGGTACTCCGGCACGTAGGCAGGAATCAAACATAAATAATGTACCTTGAGCCATTGTAATAAGTTTGATTTCAACTTGCAGCTTTCACCAACCACCCTTCACACCACAATTTCTAATTGTTCATCCCTAAATGAGTCACACTGTAAGCAAGTATTAACACGCTAGGTACTCCGGCACGTAGGCAGGAATCAAACATAAATAATGTACCTTGAGCCATTGTAATAAGTTTGATTTCAACTTGCAGCTTTCACCAACTGTAGGATAAACGTATAACTGTAGGTTGTAGTTGATATAGTCAACCGAGCCAGTTTCCCGACTAAGTGCGAGTCCAACTCGCACACCGAGTGGCATGAGCTTTCACCTCCTCGATCTCGACTCGGTGTAACTCACAGGACGATAGGTTGGAGTGGTACTTCATTACGTCACGTCTCTACAGGTAAAATTCCAAAGATATTGAGTCAGCCATGTCTGCATTCCTACACCATTAGGCTCCAACCTACCTGACTGGCGGAGGGGGGGGGGGGGGGGGGGGGGGGGGGTGGCAGGGGCGGGGCGGGGTAGGGGGAAGGGGCGAAGCCTCGGTGCCAGTGGAACCACGCTGGTGGGGCGCAGCACCCTGACCTAGCACTGGCTTCGCTATCCACAGTTTGAAAAACACTGTCCTAATACATTTCCGCACCACCACTCATAAGTTGGGTGGGTTCGCTTGCGCAAGACTCACCGCTGCTTAATTCACCACCTACATCTCCACCAACGATATATCCAACGCGATACTCACCCACCTACGGCTCACCTACGTATACCCTGATGAATTATTCACCATCGCCACCTCTACCAGCGACATCTCCACCGCGATACTCATCTGCATACTATTCGCCTACACATCAACAGCAGCCGCCATCACCGCTGACATCGCACAAGCAAGATCCAACATCAAACGTGTGCACATTGCAATCTTCAGATTGGATCACTCAGCAGCATCAATCGCCAACGTTAGGCATTGTGCAGCAGACCCCAGAGCTAAACCAATATGAGCGAAGGATAATCTCCGCTATAGCCAATATCGTTACGCAAATTTTAGATGCGCAGCAAAATGTTATACAAATAGATTAAGAGTATAAGATTTCCACTTTGTACGTAAATTAAATAATAAAATATGTCATGAAAAATTAAAATATTCTGACAACATCCAATACAATTTTTTCTCAGAGGTAATGGGCCATCATACATATCACCATTAACCAGCGCGACAGCAAGCTGATTTCTAACCTATATACCACGCCATCATCATCATCTTTAAAACAACCATCATAGACCTGACCAAGAAATAAATATTTGCTGACGAAACTTAGGTTGCCCCATTTATGTAAATAATGGGTTTAAGTGACTTTTCTAAAACATATATCATGTACACTTTAGTATTAAGATTTGTGAAAATAAATAAACATTTCTGCTAACTTTTGTTTCATTTATGGGTGTGGGTGGGTTGAAATAAATGTATTCACTGTTTAAATGTAAAAATATTTATTGAAAATTAATCATTTCAAGTTAAAGGCTCCATCGTCTGATGGCGCATACAAGTATGGCGAATAGCTCGGAATGTCGATCTCGTCCAATCCTTTTGCTTTGACTGTGGCGAAGTCAGCTCCCTTCATTATGTAGACGAAAGCGCAGCGGTCTAGCCTCGTGTGCTCCTCCCACGGTGTGTCTTCCGGTCGCCACTGGTTGAGTGTTCCTCCGCAGTAAAAGCACGCCACTTTGTCACCAAAACCAGTGTAGAAAAACCCAGCCTTAACCATTTCTTCAGGCTTCTGCCGGAGGGCGCGTGGCTAATCGTTGAATGTTTGAAGACGTGCCGACTCGGACGAATAGCGCTCGTGCCTCGGCCCCGAGGTGTGCACGTGGATAGTCGTTAGCGACATTGTAGCGGTGGGCGCAGGCGTGCAGCTCGGCGTAATGTTGGCGGCTGACTGTTCATCGTTGTCGACTGCGGTCACAGTGAGCGTGTCGGAATTTTTAAATGCACCAGCCAAACTTCCCCGCCGCCAAAGCCCGACGGCGACGGCGCCATGTCTGCATTCCTACACCATTAGGCTCCAACCTACCTGACTGACGATGCCTTAGTCATGCTGAGTATGAATACATTTCACAGAACAATTGTTAATGTTATATTTCTATTCAATGCGTAAGCGGAGTCAGTCGTTCCTACAGGTTGCTACAGGTTTAAACCTGCCTCCCGACAATAGAGGTGAATCAACTACCCCTTATCAGGTAGACAATACGCACCACTCTTAGTTTATCTACCTCTATTTACCTGCGCTCGGTCGGCAGGGGTACTGTGGAGGGGTGAAGGCTGGGGCGAAGGGTGTGGCAGGGGCGGGGCGGGGTAGGGGGCAGGGGCGAAGCCTCGGTGCATGTGGAACCATGCTGGTGGGGTGCAGCACCCTGGAGCTGAACCATGACTCCGAAGGCCTACGTACGCCTCAAATGGATGGGGCGCAGCACCCTGACCTAGCACCCTGGACCTGAACCCTGAATCTGGAACCCTGAATCCTGAATCCTAAGGCCTGAATCCTGAATCCGAAGGTCTGAACCCTGACTCCGAAGGCCTACGTACACACCAAATTGATGGGGCGCAGCACCCTGACCTGGCACCCTGGAGCTGAACCCTGACTCCGAAGCCCTACGTACACCCCAAATTAGGCCACGCCCCCCGATTCCCGGGACTTAGAAAATTTTGAAGTTTGAAAGTGGCGTCGTAGCGGCATAGCTCACCTACTTACCTTTTTTACATACCTATGTTAAATTATTTATATTTAAAGTTGTGATAATTACTAATAAAAAATTTGAGAAAATAACGACTATCAATTTTTGTTTATTTTATATAGTAAACTACCGCTGAAGTATTTCATTTATAATCCTACATAACGCCATCTACATATTATCAAAGCGCATACTACAACGTTGCAACACTCATTTACTATTGACGCTGCGAAGTTCATCTAGATGTCGCTCCATGAAATCTTCGTCAAAAACCTAAAAAGCCAATAATATTAATTGTCAATATAAACGCTGAAGTATTTCATTTACTATTGACGCTAGATGTGGACGCTAGATGTCGCTCCATGAAATCTTCACATACTGTTGAGAAAATTTGCTGCGATAGGTACATTCGATTAGCCCGCGTGGTTAAGACGTCGTCGGTGATGGTGGCAGGGACCGCGGGTTCGAGGCTCGCAAAAGACGGAGAAATATATTTTGTATTTCCTACTATTGTATATGCCTCTCTATCGCGCTCTCGCTTGCACACACAGGTCTCTATCGCGCTCTCGCTTGCACACACAGGTTTAGATGGAACGTGACACTTCTTCGTGCGTGCAGCCGGTGTTCATCAATTTATAAGACGTGACGTCATCACGTCAAAACATAGATACGTAACATGCTCTGCGCCCGTGGCTCCCATAATGTGTATGATTGTCACACACCCGCATGCAGTCGGCGTCAGTCCTGCCCGTCCGATGTGACGCGTGTCACGTGTGCAAATGAGTGTGCATGCATGCAG